>JASDFA010000006.1:116907500-119407500 GCA_035772735.1 Datura wrightii | reverse complement strand
AAAGAAGTAAAAATTATACCATTGAAAAGGAAAAGAAAGATACGAACTTCTACAAAAATTAGCCATCTTCGAAAACGATTTTTTTTTTTTTATGGAAGGAATCCTTTTTTTCTAATTATTATTATTTTTTAATTTTAAGTTTCACCTTAAATAAAGTTATGCCATAAATAGAAAATCTAATAATAATTAAAAATAATAATTTTAATTAATAATCATGTAAGAATAGTAAATGACTATTTTGTCTATTGTGATATCTTTTAATGAGTGGCAAAAAATTCAATCAACATTTCTAAATGTCTTCACACTTTTAATATAATATAGATAGATAAGTAGAAAATTACGTGCATATATATAGAATGATATACACAATTATACACCGTCTCAAACCCATATTCAACATTTTCATATAACCTCCACCACTATCACAATAGAAACACCCTAACCATCAATCATTCTATAGTAGTACTATAACAACAACATATTCAATATAATTTAATAAAGAGTTAATATTAATTTTTTTTAAGAGTTGGGTGGCTACCTTTTCTATAAGAAAACAAATTTATGCCATTTTATTTTGCTTTTCTTAAAATCGAAGAAAGAAAAAAGAAAAAAAGAATGCTTAAAAATTATTTGACTTAAAAACACTTAAATAAGTTAATCTAAATGGGCTCTAAAGGAGGCTGCTCATATGGGGTCTCTGTTTTGAGGGATTGACATAAATATATCATTTTCATAAATAATTGACATATGTTTAGCCAAAAATAAATTAGTAAACCGTAGGCTTAAAAATATTGGCATAATTTAACCAACTAAATATGTTGCTATACAATAGAAATTTATATAACAATAAATGCTTTTTATCCCTTATTTGTAGGCTAAAAATAGGCTCAACTTAGCTGAGTAAGTATTTTCTCTCTGTCTCTCTCTCCTCTCCCCCCCCCCCCCCCCCCTTTTATTTTTTTAAAAAGAAAAATTATTTTTTGTAAGAATCTAAATGCAAATAAATGTATACCAAGTTATCAATGTATATACGAATAAAATATTTACAACATATTTTGTCTACATAATATTAAGTTCGTATTTTTATAATTTGAATGTATACATATATATTGAATGTAGCACAAATTCTCTTATATTTATGTATACATGAACTACATTTATGTCACCAGATTACCTACATTAAATTGAATGTATACATATACTTATTGCATACATCATCATTTGTTTTAAATATTTATTGAACAGAAAATAAATCACATGTATATCACAAAATTCTCTACATTAAATTGAATGTATACATATATTTTTATAATATATATGTATATCTAAAATTACTTTCTAAATACTTTCTCTTTTGAGAATTTCAGTCAATTAATGATGGATAACAGAGTCAAAAGCAATTTATTTTCTCTATCCTTGAATTTGTTCAATCTCCTTTTTTTTCTTTCACCTTGGAGACGGGGATGATCTTATAGGTGGAGAATCTTGAAAATTAGAGTCATTACCCTATCTTTGATAAGTTTATTTGAACAACTAGTTTTGCCCACTGAATTTAGAATTAAAAAGCACAATTGTTTTTTAAAAAAAAATCTCAATTGCAAGATAAAGAACCCCAAAATCTATTTATTTTTTGAGAAAAAATGGCACACACAATGAATACATAAATATATGATGAAATTCTATTTACTTTATATGGAGATTCATTATTGTAATAAAGTTCTAATGGAGAAAATTTTAGGAAAGAAGATAGATAGATAAGAAATTCTAATGAGAAAGAATGCATATAAAACGTTAAAAAAAAACTGTGTAATAAAATCTCTATTTTTACTCAACTTTCTCGGCCATTAAATATTATTTTCACTGACCCAATAAATATAAAAAAGTCATTGTGTGCCAATTAATTAAAGGTGATGTCAGCCCTCACCCTGTAGGCGTAACTGACATCTGATGTAACTCTGGACCCCGAGCTGATGTCACTCTGGACCTTGAGCTGACTTAGTTGGACATATACATTTTTGGTGCACACTAGCAGTGCATAATCAAGAAAACAATCAAGTATATCCTAGCTCAAAGAAGTCCTTCGCTGACAAGGCCGCAATATAAATACTTGCGCAAATATTCAGCTGACCCAATAATTCACAACAATAATAACATCCTATACGAGCCAATAAGACCACCATATTGTCTATATCAAATAAAGCACAAGGTAGGCATATAGATATATATACAAGGGCCATTAAGGCCGTCGAATGCTCAGACAAAATAATAGAGCTAACATGGACAATAGCGTACTTCTATACAATCCCATTGTCTGCAAGCTTCTACGAAGTAAATACTTGGCCGAGATAGGCCCTGACCTACCCAAAAAGAACTATACAGCAAAAGACAGGCAAACCTCTAAAGTATGGAAATTACGGAAGAGAGAAGTTGACCAATGTGTTGAGCTTGAACTATTACAGAGGAGGTTCCTGAACCATTCTGTTAGAACCTGTTGGCAAGAGTGTAGCGCCCCCAGGCTCGGGCATCAGTACAACAATGCACCGAGTATGTAAGACAATAACAATAAGCTAGAACTAAACTGATAGTAAGAATGAAATATAAACATATGAAAGAATAAGAGAATAATATGAAAGATCTTATTAAATTATACAAGGACTAACAGACAATAGTTAAACAAGAACCCAACCTGACCCCATAAGCTCGGCAGGTACAAACAACAAACAGTAACCTACCTGAGCCCCCATAAGCCTTGGCAAGTATACCTCAATCTACATATTCTTACTCATAACACTGTAGCCCCGTAGGCGAGCTGTAACTATATCTTGAGCTTACTTGGCTCCTGTATCTCTATCTGTATCTTGAGCCTTCCAGGCTCCTGTAGCTATATTTGTGCCTTCTGGGCTCCTATAACTGCACCCCAAGTACACAGGGCCCTATCAAGGCCAATACTACCAACTTAGGTACAAAGGAAATCTATAAGTGAATAGATATCAATATGGCTCTGTAGGCCTCAATATAGTCTTTTTAGACATTTTATAGCTCTTATAAGCAAGGTATAGCCCAGTTAGGCAGGGCGCGCTTGTTTATAGCCCTTCTAGAAAATATACACACGGACATCTGCATGAGCAACCTAAGTATGTTGGCATAAATACTTAACAACTGACAAGATAGACAATTAAGGCGACCTTCCATATATTAAGCTATCAACAAGTAAGGTGGCCTTCCTAGCGACCTGTACATAAGTCTATACGTCGTATGAAGCTATAGGATTACTAACGATAAGTATGTCATTCTAAAACTTACCACCAAGTTCATTAGGCAACCATGATGCCGCTATCCCAAAGGAGGGATTACAATACAAGGATTCTAGCTTTGTAGGCGTCAAGATACGCCTATAGTTTAGCTTTATCGAATATAGGCATCATGAATATGGAGTTCTATCACCAAGTTATTCATTATGCTACCAAAAGTCAACAAAACATGCTCAACAAAAAACTACAAAGCCTAACGGCCTTGGTAAAGCATCACAATATTAATAGCCAATCTAAGCGACAACAATTCAAACGAGTTACTTTTATGCCGCTTCTAATGAAGACGAAACTACACGTGGCATTTTCCGACAAGAAATGATTATACCAAGCTATTACTTTAGTTTCTAGCAGCTAACCCAACCATAACAACATAGCCATGAACAGTACTACTATAGACAACAAGTCGTATTAATGATACGAGGAAGAAACTTGCCGAAGAAGATTTAGCCTTAACATACCTTGTAAGAGATCCAACACCTTGACTATTCTCGATAAACTTATTCAGTACTCAATCCCCTTGCATATCCCCAATGTTTGATAGCTTCAAGGCAACCTAAAATAGTTCATAAGTCAACAAATGGAAAATAGTTTTCGATGTTGGTAGCCGTAATTGATAGACGCATATAACCTTCGAATTAACAATGGAGGGAGGGGTAAGAACCCTTACCTTATAATATAAAAGGGAAAACAACACAAAATAATCTTATCCTGAATCTGCCTATTTGAAAAACTTGCAATCGAAGCCAAAATTGATGGAACAAACAGGTACTAGTCGCTGTCCACGACAACTCTGACCTGTGGCTTGATTTTGGGAGAGTTTGGATGGTGGAATCACCTATATTGGACCTTGGAACCTTAGAGGAACCATGGAGAAGACGAGCTGAAGTTTTTTTGGAACTGTTTGGAATGAAACTAATCTCATCCAAGTGGTGAAGATATATTCCCGCCGTTATGAGACCCACCTCCACGTGCTTGCTTGCACAGTCTCTCAAAAATGCTAATATCTCTCTGTTCTGAAGTCGTATTGGCGAACCATTTAGTGCGATGTAAAATAGACTCATAGATCTTTAATTTGATGGATGGTAGACCTCCTAACTCTTTATACATTGGGAGAAAAATTTCGAGATATATGACCTAATTTCAGAGAATTTCTAAAAGTAATTTGCGATAACTTTTGCCGGTTTTCATTTTACAACTTTCTTGACTTCAAATCTTAACATATAATAATGGAATGATTTGAACACCTCATAGCATATCATTCTTATTGTATTAAGCACTCTTGGCCATAGCTCGAAAGTACGAGTTTATTGCTTAAATTATAAGGGGTGTTACAGGTGAGCTATTCTATGTCAATTTAAAAAGTAATTTTCCCTTTATTTTAGATTAATGAGTGACATATTTTTGGCAAAAAATACTACAAAATTGCCATTTGGGTAATAAGTTGAGAGTATGGCCAAATGGCTAAATATTTTGTTTTATTAGCAACCTAGTAAATTTTTCAATTTAATTAGCAAGAAATTGCACTCATTTGTTTTGGAAATAGGTAGTTTTAGACTTTCCACACAATTTGTTGTAGACAATCTTCAAAATCAACACACAATTTGTTAAATTTGAATCGTGAACAAATCTTCAAAATCAAAAAATGATTTGTTAAATTTGAAATTTTATATAAAACAAATAGGATTAAAAGTTTAAAATCACGGATCGCTCGCCATTGGAGGCCATTCTTGAAAATCAAGCAAATGGCTATTTTGCCCACTTTCTCCCGCGTTTTGTGGCCTAAATCCTAATTACATAATCACATATAAAAGCCTTCTTCTCCCCCACTCCGAGCGGGAAAGGGTAGAAAGAGGCATTCTTGTGTGAGAAACAGCTATGGCGCCAGTTATGCAAACCTCTCAGCCATGGGTCGAGAAATAGTAACATTCTCTCCTTCGAATTACCTAAAACTCCTCTTTTCTAGACGTTTCTTTTGTTTTCTGTTCTTGGTTATGCAACTTTAAGAGTTTTTCCCATTTGCAGTCGACCGAAGCAAGTGAAGGACGTAGCTCACCAGGATGAGGTCGTTCGAGTCCTCACCAACACTCTCGAGACCTCAAACGTAACTCATTCCTTCAATTTTGAGTTCCATTTCATTAGTTAATTGCTAAGCACATTAAACACTTCTTAGGGTTTTCGTTTTCCCCTAAATTTCGTGTTGAGAATACAAAGTTCAGCATCCTTTTTATTGTGAAGAAACACCAGTAATTAAGTTTGACATAAACTTTGTTGTCACATCAGCTGCGCCTAAATCACTAGGCCAAAGCTTCATAGGCATGAAAATCTGTTTTAATTGTTCAAGTTGCTTGTAATCTTTTCACATTTTTTACACCTTTTAGGGTTTAGTTTTGTTTGTTAACGTGGTGAATGTTACCTTCCTTTGTATTTTGGTATAGTGCCCGCATATGTTGTTTTATGGTCCTCCTGGAACTGGAAAGACGACGACTGCTCTTGCCATTGCTCATCAGCTTTTCGGGTATATTTATGTCATATGTGAATTTTAATTGGATTTTGCTCTAATTGGTGTTTTTCATTTAGAAATTAGTACCTCTGATGAGTTAATTATGGATTAGTTTCTATAGATCTGATTTGTGAAAATCAATTTCTATTTTAGCAGAGAGATTGCTTTTTGATGTTAATTTCATTTAGCAAATTTGTAGTTCCTTTGAATTGATCATAAATAAGTCTCTACAAACTGATTCGTGGAAATCCCTTCCTCTCTGTCCAACCTATAATGCTAGTCACTACTCCTATTGGGGCTAGGAGTTTTTATCTTACACTGTTTCTAGCCTAGCAGAAAGTAATTTTGTTCTTCTGCTAAAATTTGACTCGATATTCAAGTGAAAAGAGGAAAAAGGCTGGAATTTTTGAAAAAAATTCACTACTTTTGGAGCAATGTAAACTCTCCTTTTGTTTTCTGAAGAATGATATTGAGTAAAAATTGAAGTTCGGGACATCTGTTTTCTTTCGATTCTTTTTTATTCTAGAAATTGAAAGGACTTAAACAGCTTGCTGCTTTGCTTCAGTTTCTAGCTTTTCTACTTGCTGCTGCCAGTTAGGTGTGTTGACCTAGTCATTCTGCACACATGTTCTCTCAATGATTCATAGACAAAGACTACTAGGATTACAACAACAACAACAACAACTATCCAGTGTAATCCCACAAAATGTGGTCTGGGGAGGGTAGAATGTACGTAAACCTTACCTCTACCTCGGAGGTAGAGAGGCTATTCTGGTAGACCCTAGGCTTTTAGAAAAAACAGTCCCAAAAAAGTAACGATAATATAGGAGACAACATATAATAACAAAACAGCGGCTAGTAGCAATGAAAAACTACCCCCAACAGCAGTATACTAATCGAGATACAAGTAACAACAGCTAGTAACAAAACGAAAAAACACCTACTATCCTGCTCCACTGCTAAAAACGAAAAAGCAGTGCAACACTCTGCTACCTATAAGGACAACTAGGATTGTGTTGCTTAAATGCATTTGGAGAAGAAAATATAGACTTACTTGATTCTATGTCCATGTGCTTTTTATGATTTTAAAAGATACTTGAGTAATGTAAAACGTACAAGCCTATAGGTTTTTCTTATCCCTATACTAAGTTGTAGTGAATTCTTCTGGATTCTGTCAACTAATATGACAAGTTTAAGAGACTAGTACTTCTTTCGCTGAACATTTTAATTGGTAAAATCCTCTATCTGACAAGAATCTTCTTGGTGGTTTTCCTTGTGGAGTTTCTCTTCTGTTTTTGAGATTAGTGGATACATTTTCACATGGACAAGTGGCTATTCATATTTGCACTGACATTGAAGAGAAATCATATTATCAAACTTGGGCCTTATGAGTTTCTGCAGTTTGGTTGTTTACTTTTTCCTTCCATTCTTTCTGTATGTATATATTTCATCTTCCAATGAATTCTTCTTTCATTCTTTGATAGACCTGAGTTGTATAAGTCGAGGGTATTGGAGCTAAATGCTAGTGATGACCGTGGTATCAATATAGTCCGCACAAAAATTAAGAACTTTGCTGCTGTTGCTGTAGGTTCTAATCGGCAAGGGTAAACTTTCGTTGTCTTGTCTACCTCAGAACCCATTTTAAGCCTCTCTTTTACTTTGTTGTTTAACAGCATATCTTCTTTCTCATTTCAGTGGTTATCCCTGTCCACCTTTTAAGATCATAATCCTTGATGAAGCAGATTCAATGACTCAAGATGCTCAAGTGAGTTGCCTTACTTTTTTTACTAATAGGCTACATAAATTTGACCTAACACTCGGATTTGCAGAATGCCTTGCGACGCACTATGGAGACATATTCAAAAGTCACAAGATTCTTCTTCATTTGTAATTACATCAGCAGGTTTTGTATCATTCTGTAGTTTCTCGATCTAGTTGATATTTTCTTGCTTCTATGTCTTTCCGATTTCCTTTACTTTTCTTACAGATCTGTTTATTGTAAATTGCAGCACATAAATTGATTATTGTGCCCTTGAAAGTCAGATTTACTGTTTCTATTGAAATCATTTTCGTTGATGGAAAAAATCAAATATGAAGAAGGGATGAATATTCTATAATCTGCAACTGTAGAATTGACGTCATATTGCCAAAATCTTAAATAATTAAAGAATTCTGGAAGCTGATTAAAGCCTTTCACAGTGTTTTGGAGAGCGAGAAGCGGAAAAAAGTGACAAGGGCTCGCTTCCCAGAAGCGTGAAACAAAGCGCGCTTTTTTTTTTTCTACTAAAGTGCAATTTACTACAAAAATAAAAAATATTAAATATGCATAGATAAATAACCAAGAACTCAATAGAAATAACATATTAAGCAATCTTTCAATTCTTAAATTAAAAAGTAAATAATAGATACTAGATCTGGATCTCTTTTTTTGGCTTGAGTCCATTGAATGAAAAAATAGAATTTACTACAATTTCAACAACAAAAAAACAGAACAGTGAAAACAGAAAAAATTCCAGAACAGTCAACAGAGATGAAAAAACAGAGCAGAACAGAGAAAAACATTACAAAACCGGGAACAAATTGCAGAAAAGAGAGAGAAAATACAAAGCAGAGAAGAAAATTGCAGAACAGAAAAAAGACAAAGCAGAATATAGAAAATAATTACAGCAAGCTGAAGAACTGAAAAAAAATAGAAAAGAGCAAGACAAAAAAGGAGTAACTCTGCAGTGCAGTCACAGCAGAGAAAATAGAGAAAAGAAAAGGAGAAAACTGAAAAAGAAGAGAAGAAGAGAAGAGGAAATTTACCTTGAAAAGAAGTTGCAACAGTCGCATAAGAGAAGTAGAAGAGAATCGCAAGGCTTGCAGCAGTTCAGTCACAGGAGCAAATGTTTTGGAAGAAGTAGCATAAGTGTTTTTACAAAAACTTAAAATAAACCTTAGTGCAGCAGTCGACCTCGCTTAAGCGAGCTTTCTTGCTTCTTGCTTTTGTGACTGAATCGCACATTTTTCCCGATGCCTCGCATTAGGGCAGAGAAGCAACAGAGCTGTGCCTCGCTTCTCCGCTTTAAGCAAGAAGTGCTTGCTTTTAATCTAAGTTGCTCGAACTCTTCACTTTTGGTGCCGCACCCGTGTCCACACGACGTGGGTGTGGGTGTGGGATCCGTACCCGATCTGGTCAATCTATTCTAGGTACTTTGACCAAAATCGACCGAGAAATTCCAAACAGATTCAATGATTTTTGTAATCAAAATAAAAACTAAGGTGAAATTGAAGAAAATGGAACACCTTGTATATAAAAATTTCTATGTCACTTCTTTTTCTTTTATCTCCTTCCATATTCTTCTCTTGCTTAATATTTTCTCCTCAAGTGTTCCATATAATATCTCATAATCTAGGTTTTATCACTCTATTTTAAGATATTTGAATTATTGTTAGTCGAATCCCCGCACTCGTATCCATTCTTGGATTCGTATCCCCGAATCTTAAAATTTAGACCATGAAGGATCCGACCTCTAGGTCCGCACCCGAGTCCAAGCAACTTAGCTTTTAACAGGTCTGGCCTTTCGTCAGTTCCATATAAACAAGTAGATCGGAGTTCTATCTTTAAGATCCTTGAATAGTTGTGGTGAAACTCAATTGAGTTTGCTCATTTTTCTATTTTATTCCTTTTCTCTCCCAGTTATGGGAAAGTTGAAACAATTTCAGTGATGAAAGTCAATTATGTGTCTAAGTGGAAGTAGTATTTCGTATCAGACTTATCTGTCCATGAAATCAACCTTCTCTTTTCACTTGAAATGCATTTTGCTATTTAAAGCATTTAATGGAATTATTTTGCAAACAAACCTTGTGCTGATGCTTTTTTTGGTTTAGTTGCTTGTGGCATTGTGGTGTGAGGATTACTTGAGACATTAAATAGTTTAACTGCAATGGCGGAAAACTGCCACATGTGCAATTGGTTTCATCCACTCTCTTTGTTTTACAAATTTGTGCCTCACCTTTGCTATTTATTCAGTTTGATCTTCTTTAAGCTGTTTGAATGGTTTGAGTGAAGACAGTTTGGAGAAGGAACAGAATTGTTTCACTCTAAAGATCAGATAATTTTATCATGACGAAATAGAGATATGAAGGGCTGTTATGACATTGTTTCTATTCTATGGTATTATAGAGCATCAATATGTGTAGGAAAACTAAACACATTAATCATAACTAGTGCAACCAAAGATCGTTTTTGGTGCTTGAGAAAATATGTATCTGAAGTTGTTACAAGATGCCTTTGCTATCATGAGTGGAATCTCTTGCCATAAATTTGGGATTTTCTAGATGGAAAAAAGGTGCATCTGTGGTTTGACTTATCTAATGCGATATATATTAAGTGGTTGTTAGACCACCTATGTTGTATGGGACGGAGTGTACCGGTCAAGAAATCGCATGTCCAGAAGATGAAATTAGCGGAAATGAAGATATTGAGATGGATGTGTGGGCATACTAGGAGAGATACGATTAGGAACAAAGATATTTGGGGCAAGGTGGGAGTGGTCTTCATGCTGGACAAGATGAGAGGCAAGGCTGAGATGGTTCGACATGTGACGAGGAGATACACAGATGCCCCAGTAAGGAGGTGTGAGAGGTTGACTATAGTGGGTATGAGGAAAGGTAGAGGTAGGCCGAAAGAAGTATTGGGGAGAGGTGATTAGATAGGACATGACACACCTGCAGCTTATTCAGGACATGACCCTAGGTAGGAGGATATGAAGGTTAAGGATTAGGGTAGAAGGTTAGTAGGTAGTCGAGCATTGCCAAGTTTTCCTCATCAATATTATTATTAGTGTTGTTGTTGTTGTTGTTATTATTATTATTATTCTACTATTTTAGTCTTCAATTTTATTATTACCCGTTGTTTTTCTTGCTTCAATTGTTGTATTATATGTTGTTGCTACTGTTCTTTTCTCCGTTATTTTCAATATGACTTTTTCACTACTGTATTTCCTTTTCATATTGGTTTTTTTACCCCTCCCTAGGAGCTCCTACCCTTTTTGCTCCCTTGGTGACTCGAACCCACAACCTCAGGGTTGGAGGTGGAGGGTGCTTACCAACCGAGTAACCCCCTCTTGTCTTTTTCATATTGATTTTGTTATGCTTTACTTGAACTGAGGGTGTATTGAAAACAACCTCTCTACCTTGACAAGTTAGGGATAGGACTGCGTACACACCACCCTCCCCAGGCACACTTGTGGGATTACACTGGGTACGTTGTTGTTGTAACTGCAAGATTTAAGATGAATGCCTGGCAAAAGTCTTTTTTGCTGAAAGAAGAAATATTTTAGTTTTCTGAGGATCGATGTTTGTGCACATTTTGTGGTCAACTTGAGAGATCTTTCAAGCATTTTGTTGAATGTCCTTAAGCTTTAGGGGGGAGTAGGGAAGATAATGATAATATATCACGGAGAGAAATTGTATTGAATGCTCAATGCTCTTCGCTGGCATATCACCTTCTGGTCTTGTCATTCCTTCTCTTCCTGAGAAATGATCTTTTTTTTTTCCTTTTCCACCTTTATGCTTAAGTCATTGTTTTCTAACACTCTGCTATTTAAGAAAACTTTATCTTTTTTTTTTCTTTCTAAAAGAAAGAAGTTTATAAATCTTATACCAGTACATATTCGACAAGAACCTATTGACACGCGAATAAGTTTGACTTAACCATTTGTTCATCTACATGAAATAAGGGTTGGTTACATGGATAATTTTTTCCCCGAGACAAAAAAGACTTCCTGTGGTTTGATGTTTGCTTCTTTTCTTTTCTTATAAGTAGGCCATTTTTTTTGTTTACATGGTAAGTTATTGATCTAAAGTACATTATTTGTAGAGCATTAATAAATTGAATTATCTTCTTTGGTGTAGGATCATAGAGCCACTCGCTTCCAGATGTGCAAAGTTTAGATTCAAGCCACTTACTGAAGAAATAATGGGCAGCCGGATATTGCATATTTGTAAAGAGGAAGGTCTTAATCTAGATTCAGAGGTTTGGATGTAGTAACTGGATTCCTTGTTTTAAAAGTTGTCTGCTTCCTTTGTTTGAATAATGGTTCGATTGTCACTTTGGAATTAAGCTATATATAGGAGTGTCTCATCTGATTGCAGGCTCTTTCTACCCTCAGTTCCATTTCTCAAGGTGATCTGCGAAGGGCTATTACATACTTACAAGTAAGATGAATTTTCTGCCTTCTGCATTTTTGAATAAAAGGAAAAGAAGCTAAAAGAGTTTCTGGTTGGCTCAGCAAAAGGAAAAAGAGAAACACCTATAAAAAGAACCATTCTTGTGAATCATAGGAAAAAATTTTGCTTTTGGAATTGCTATCTTGACTTAAAATTCAAGGCAAATGTTACTTATCTAAAAAAAGGCAAATGTCAGCGGAATTGGTGAATGGTAATTGTAAGAAGGATTTTTCTAGATTATATCTTTGGATTATGTAGTGGAAAGAACAAGAACTATATGTGCAGTTTTAGTTATCTAATCCCATTTATTGATAACTGAAAAAAAAGAAAAAAAGGAGAGAGTGGAGCATCATACACATAATCAATATCATAGAGACACTTGTTCAACTATGAGATGATATTGCTGCAATTTTGGCTCATTCTAGGATGCAAATGAACCTTTCTCTATTGTTTTCTGTTTTTCTTTTTTTTTTTTAAATAATACTTTCTCTATTGTTCTGGAAGGAATAAATTATATCCAATTTCAAGCCTGTGTGTTCTTACCATCTCTTATTTCCTGACTAGATTATCAACCATAAGATATTGATAGGTGATATTTTGAATTGCTGCAGAGTGCTGCTCGGTTATTTGGATCTTCCATATCAGCAAAGGACCTAATTAGTGTGTCTGGGGTAAGTTAATATCTGGTTCTGTAGTGTTAGTTTGATATTGTTCTTACACCAACTTGGAGATCATCTCTAAGTTTTCACAAGATCAATGTGTTCACGGTTCATCTATCAAAATCTTTGGGATGGAAAATTGTTGATTTATGCTTTTGAGCCTTCCTTTTACCTTGACGTATATAATATATAATGTAGCAGTATAGATGTATTGGGACATTCTCCGTATCAATACTGTCATTTTTATGTGGTTCTAATTTATCCCCCTTTCCCCCCAATTAAGGCTAATATGAATTTCAGCATCTTCTTGGCATCTTTGCTTTTGATAATTGGGCTATGCTGATGTGCTCAATCTGAGAAAGTTTATTTGCCTATATTTGGAGGAGTAGAGTTAAAACTTAGGAAAGAAGAGAAGATGTTCTGGGAAGTCTTGCTTCATTAGTCCTTTAAGCCCTGAGGATCAGATAATGTCTTTAATATCTTAAAATGAGAAAGTAAGCATATAATCCTTTTGATTGGTGTCCATAATTACGGATTCTTAACTGAAAATTTACAGATTCTAATATAGAACCTGGACAATTTCTTAACAATGCTCTTCAAATTAGAGCATGCATACTGTATGCTCATTACTTATTTCAAATAAATATAATCACTCGTGGAGTTCCACGGTGGTTTTGCAAACATCTGTTATCATTTGAGTTGACAGTTTGTAGCAATACATTCATATTCAATCTTATGTCTGTTAAAGTGACAATCTGCCTTTATGTGCTTCATTCTTTGATGAAGAAACAAAAATCTTACGCTATATGTAGTTTAACTTGATTTCACTCAATCAGTTTCATTTATTCATTTCTTTCATATTTCAACTATTGCTTCAACCATATAAGCTCACAGCTAAAGTCGTGGTCAATACTCTACTTTTGGTTTATAACCGAGAAATTGTCTGTGAGTAAGCTGGTCCAGTTCCAAGTCTGTATACTTACTCAAAACTTGAGGGAGTATAAGCTGACCCTTCTGGTCTGTTCCCCCTTAAATACTAGGGTTCTACACTTGTTTTAGCAACTGACGTGCAATTGCTATGATCAGGTCATCCCAAATGAAGTTGTTCAGGCTATATTCTCAGCTTGCAGAAGTGGCAATTTTGACTTGGCAAACAAAGAAGTGAACAATGTCATTGCAGAAGGATATCCTGTTTCTCAGATGCTGTCTCAGGTCCCAATATCTGTGTATCATCTCACTTTTCATTCAGTTATGCCAGCATTTTGTACTAATATGCTGCTTCTTTCAGTTGTATGATATAGTAATTGATGCAGACGACATTTCTGATGAACAGAAAGCAAGAATATGCAAAAAATTCGCTGAAGCAGACAAGGTTATTCCTCTTCTTCATCTTGCTCTAGTAGTATTGTTGTTAAAGTGATTATTATAGTTTCTACTCTTTTGTACATTTGTATTTATTTTTTATTTCCTGTCTTGAAATAATGATGGGGTTAGAACTACAGGGTCAAATTTTAATTATCAGCATCAATTCGTACATTTATTTCTTAATTTTTAGTCAAAGTAGAACTTGTTTCATACTCGGACAATGTTTGGAAAATTTTTTAGTCAAAACTACAGCTTGTTTCGACTCTCTAAATGGTAGTAGTGTTTTATAAAACGAGATGAGTAGTATTTCTGGTTCGTTTTTTCTGTTTTTGGAGAACTGAGTACTCATTAATGTTTAGCCGTGTGCTATGAATTTGGTATTAACGAGTGTCATCTGAAGTTCTCCCCTGGAGTTGGAGATCAGCTTTGCTTTTTTTTTTTTCTGTTAGTGCAGTAATATATCCGCATCATAAAATTGATTGTACTTGGCAAAGCCAGCTGAACAATTTACATGGATGTTGTTATTTTTTCCTTATTCTGCAGTGTCTTGTTGATGGAGCAGATGAGTATTTGCAACTTTTGAATGTTGCAAGCAGCACAATGCAAGCGCTTAACAACATGCCACAGGACATGGCATTTTGAATCTGTATTCCCCAATCAACTCTTGGAAAGTCGACCAGTTATTTGGTTTTTATTCAAAATCTTTTGATGTGGTTTGCTTTCTAGTCTTTGTTATTTCTTTGCCTCATAAATTTGTCTACTTAATAACGGCTTATATATCATCACCTTGACCTATAGTTCGATCAGATTATAAGCAAAATTTTGTGGCTGCATATGTCATCAAGTTCTTACTTTAATCATTTCATATGATAGGTGTTTGATTAGGCAAAAAATTTAAGAAAGAAATATTTTTGGCACGTATCAACAACATATCTTGTAGCTTTAAGCACTTAGTGGCTATAAAGTCATTAAGGATACAATTGAAAGTTTAAATTTAAAAGTTTCAAATAGAGGGAAGTGGAATATGATTTTAAAAACATATTAAATCTAACAAGTACATATAAAATGAATAGAGGAAGTTACTCGTTAGTATGGATGTTAATGGGCCGGGCCGGATTGGTCCAATATAGTTCATGAAAATTTGAATCCGACCGGTCTGGGTAAGGTTTTGATATCGGATTGGGTCGTATTGGAAGTTCACGAGTTGGAGATAAGCGGACTCAAACCGCTGACATTCGCCGCAGGGCAAACCATCGCCTCTTAAGTCCCCTGACTGATTCTACCTAAGGTTTTGATATCGGATTGGGTAGTATTGGGTCCAATCAGTTCGGGTTTAATCAATTAATTTTCGGCCAACATAGTTCCAGGCTCAATCAGTCTGGGGCGTGCTGGGTTCTTAATTTTTAAATTTTTTTTTTCAAAATTTACAAATTTAAATGGTTACATAACATATTTTTTGAAATTCAATATTTAAAAAAGGAGTTGAGAATTTTTTTAAAAAAATTTAGCAAAAGAAAAGTTTATTATCATATATATTTTATTAAATTGAATAATTTTTTAAAGCGGCAACTAATTTTAAATTTTTTATTAGTATGAAAAGAAGTATAACATTATGAACTATAAAGTATGAATTATGTGTGAAACAATTTTTAACAGTTGATAAACTTAAAGGCTTTAGCGTTTAAGTTTATTTAATATAAATTTTAAATTGTAATTTGTAAATAGAGTGATATAAGATTACAAGTTATAAATTAGAAATATAATAAGAATATCTAATCTATGCAGTTACCTTCTAGGAAGGGTTCTCTTTGATTAGACCTCTAACTCTCTAAGTAGCTAATTTATAAATCTAAATTAAAGTTAAAAAAAAAGTATAATTTTTATTTTTCACATATTTTTCACCATTTTTGTAATTTTTTAAACGTCAACATGAGGTGTTGGTCCTGTTGCAGTTTCACATGGACCTCACTTGATAATATATCTCTAATCTCTTCGTGCTCCAGCTCATCTAAATCTTTAACATCACGTCCTTCAATTTTTTTGTTATGATCTAATCCAATCTCTGGAACATATTAAAACTTCCAAAGTAGTGCTATCCAACGAGTGTTGACAAGTAAAATTGAAGTTCATTAATGTTCCTATTGTTGAGGGTTTGAGAAGTACCTAAAGTACTTCAGATAGAAAAACTAGCAATATCATCATTATCATATGAAGAAGATGTAGAAGCAACATTAGAAGGAATATTAGTATCAGGTGCAGACTGTGTAGTAGATATGTCAGCTACATTTGCATATAATTATATAATTGTTGTAAATATGTGTTTAGGATCGACATACAAGTCATGATATTAGAGTTTCAGTTGGTCCAATTTTCATATGTATACAAACTTGTAACTAAATTTTGAGTACCAATCATCTTAGCGGAAGGATTTAGAACAACACCAATTAGATAGATAAGGGGGATAGGATAAAAATATTTCTTAAATTTTGCCATCATTTTTTTAACATCTTTATATTTATCGTTCTTTTTCAAATTATAAAGTAAATAAGAAATTTCAGCTATATGAATTAAAACATTAGTAAGTTCCAGAAAATTCAACAGTAACCACATAAAATTTACGTAAAAATTGCACAACTTCCAATGGTGTTTCAAATTCCAATAGTTAACATATGTCTAGGATTAGCATAATGAGCACAACAGCCTCAGTTATAGGCAATCTATATTTGTGACAATATTTCAAAAATATATTTGTATTACTCCACCTAGTAACTACTTCTTTAGGCACGTATCCAGGGATTGGATCATATATAACACACTTATTCTTAAATTCTTGAATTCTAGAAACTCTATTATTTCCTTGAATAACACTAACAACTCTTCTAACCATAGTAATCTTAGGTTTAACTAATTCAAGTCCACTTTAACAATTAAATTATAGACATGACATGCACACCTAACATGAAAAATGTCATCAAGTGGTGGATGCAGATGTAATTTTAATAGTGACATAGCAACTGTATTGTTAGAAATATTATCAAAATTCATACACAATATTTTTTGAGAAAGATTATATTTTGTCACAACTTCAATAATTATAATCTTATAAATGTAGGTGTTTGACTTGGATGTTCATCATATTCAAAAGCAATAATATGTTTTTGCATTATAAAGTTTTTATCTATCCAATGACATGCAATTGTCAAATAATCATTTTCATTAATAGCATGACAGATATCAGAAGTAAGACTGACTTTAAGGAAGGTTGTTAAACATATATTCTATGAAAAATAAATATAATCCATGCAGCCTAAAGATATCAGCTCTGCAAGTACTTTTAGGAACATCTTTAAATAATTGATTATGAACTCTTTGAATATAAGTAATAAGATATGTCGAAGATGCAAAAGAAAATGGAAGACAATCCAAAGCAATCATTTTTGTTAACTCCTCATGATCCTTCATTTTATCATATTTATGATATGTTTCACTTTTTGAATTTATGGTTGTTTGATCTGAGCTATCAATATCCCATTTTAAAGAGTGTTTGTCCGTCAAGTGTCCTCTAAGTGTGTCCGTCCCTCCATTACTACCTCCGGTGGCATGTTTAAAAGATTCAGTACAAAGATTATATGTAACCTTATCGATCCCCTCATCATTAGTAAAAAGCTTGCATACCTACTTCTCCTTCTACAATTTGTCGATTCTATTAAAGGTGACTTACCGCCTTTGTTGCTATCCTCTCCCCGGGTAAATTTAGTCAGACCAATTTCACTAGTAGATGTGGTGGTGTATTATTATTATTATCTAATTCAATTTCTTCATCATCATTATCCTTTATGCCGTAATCTTCTTGCATTTCTACATAATTCATAAGATTATCAGACGACGTTTTAGAACATGTGTAAAAAATTAATTTGTAAAAATATTAGTATTAGAAGAAGAACCTCTTGAATTTCTACCTCTACCCCTATTAGTATTAGTACTACTACTACCCCGAATATAGTTGCCTAGCTTTGTTAATCAAATTTATCGTGCAAGTTTAAAATTAAAATAAAAAATACAAAAAGAATAAAAATTAAATGTACGATAATATAATATTAATTAAATAAAAGAATGAAATGAAATGAGTAAACCAAATTTTCGTAATTAATGAAAACTTGACTAGGATGGTAACACAATTGTGCTTACTCGTTGCTATTTTTGAGTTTTCACTTACCAAATAAATCGAAATTATATTAAATTCATAATTAAGATAACTAATAAATCTAATGTTACCTTCTCAAAAAAAAAAAAGAAAAGAAGATAACTAATAAATCTTGCTAGCACTTTAAGAATTATGAGAGATATAAGAGAATTGAGAAATATTATAGAATACAGATTAGAGGAGAGTTGATTTGCGGAAAAAATATGAAAAATGGAGGGGGGAGATTAATTAAAAATAAAATTAAAAAAAGTAGACCGAAAACTCTGTTTTGGACCATTTGGGTCCATCTAGCAGTTGGCCCAACGGTAAAAAATGGTCCAATTTCAGATTTTATTTTTATTTTTGTTAATTGTTAAATCGGTCCAGTAAATCAATTTAATATTGATGTGACATCACCGAATTGAATCGATTCCGGTTAACAGGTACACGAATGAATCCGTATGGATTCCAGTTTCGTACATAACCAAACAAACCCAACCCACTACACATGGTCTGGTTCGATTCGATTTAATGTTGATGTGACATTAACGGATTGAACTGATTCAATTTAACCAATACGCGAAATGAACCTGTGGAAATTCTAATTTCACACGGGACCACTAAAAGAAATGTATCAAATAAATTAAAATAGAGAAAGAAATAGTTATAATATGAATAGCGAGTTGTTCATTTAAAAAAAAATAAAAGCTATTTGGGCTCTAATATGAATAGTGAATTGTCCATCCAAAAAGAGCTATTTGGGGAGCCTCGAGCTCTAGGTTTGCTTGCGTTTGATCTTCATTAACGCTCTGATACATTTAGGAGGAACAATTACAAGATATGTCAACACACCCAATTCTCGCGGCGGATTTGGATGGATGTTTATTGTCATGCGGTAGCCTAAAGTCTTGACAAGATGTTTGTTCGGCTCACTCTTCCTTTCCACATAATTATTGAGACAACACCTTCAAGTAGCCATTATTCCTATTTTCATATCTCAAATCCCATTTTCTTTATGAAATCATATTTGCAAATATTTCTTATTATTATCCCTCTAAAATCTTCAATTTTCGTATCTCCTACTCCGTTCATTAAAAAAATAAATAAATTACTTGCACCTCAACTTAATTGTGTTATTGCTTTTTTTTTTTATTTAAAATTTTATAGAAATTGCTTGTTAAATACCTTCGCAGGATAAGTATTTACAAATATTAATCATATTTTGAGTTTCTTTCTTTCCTTTTTTTTAAATTTTTTTTTTGGTTCAAAATTACATTTGGAGTTTAGGAATTATTTTGCGACGTAATTCATCGTTTTATAGAAAATTAGTCCAAAATTTCATGTTTATTGGAAGCTATTTACCTCATATATTATGTCAAAGTTGCAATTAATGGCGAAATCGAACTTGGAATTCATTCGTCATTTTTAAAAGAGAAAATTTTAGAAATTGCAACAATTTGAAAGAAAATAGGTTTAAGTAGCAACATTTACTTATTTACATAAAATGACAATATTATATGTGCCATGTGTTGTATTTATTATTGGTAAAACGTATCAAAATACAAATACAAAATTTAATTAGGTGAGTGATTTTAGAGATTACGTTTCACGTAAATAATCATTTACCTTTTTTGCTCAACTGATAATAATTGTGTCCCTTCAATGAAAGGATTCTAATAACAGATAGAATTCTTATTTACCATAACAAATTCTAAAACAAAAACAGAAAAAAATTAGAAAATATTTTATTTCCTGTTACATAATCGTAAATCAGAATAAAGAAATAATAAATGAATAGTTTGTATCATAAAATACAGATAAAATATTTATACATGTATTTATATATATTTGTATATGTAAAATTCTAAAAAATTACATAAAGGATTATGTATTTGAATGTATCAAAAAGTACTAAAATGTATTTCTGTTAAAATAAATAGTTTCCACTGATAAATACATAACTAACTCAACAAAATACATATATAAGTACTAAATAAATGCTGTCTACTAGTGAACACATAACCATTCAAACCAAAAACATATATTTGTATTTATATGTATTTGCATATGTAAAAATATGAAAATGACATAAAGGATTATGTATTTGAATGTATCAAATACATATAATACATAAAATATAAACATACACGAATATGATTTTCAAAATCAGAAAATAACTTACCCCAATTAACGGAATTTACTAAAATCTATTTGAGATTTCAAAATATCGTAAAGATTTGATTACAAAAGAAACAATGATTTACACGGTTAAAGAATTTTATTTACAATATAAAAAATACGTATTTTAAATTGAAAAATAAATAAAAATCATGAATGAAACTTACTTGATTTGAATGGATTCTAGGTGAGAATAGTGGGTTTGATAGGAGGTGAAATATGGTTGATGATGAAGAATGAGAGAGAAAAGATGAAAGGGGGAGTTGGAGGTTTTTTAGGCATTAAATATGAGCACAACAGAAAAAACAAATACAAAGTATAAAAAAAAACACATTAAATAAAATAAAATCATAATATGTAATTTTTAAAAACTGTGCTATTATATATAAATAATTTCATAAGCATGCTTTTTTCTTCTTAAAATAAGCATAAATGTCTGTAACTAAAATTTCAGTATTTTATACCTTAGCGACTTATTTTATTCCATAGTACTTGTTTTACTTTTCCTTTTTTAGTTTATTTTAAAAAGTTTGTTAAGTCAAATACAGTCGAAGCCACAACTCCAAGAGCATAAAATTCAATACACGACCCACATGCTTTGCAACAAACAGTATGTAATAAAGAAAACTAGGAAAAGTCAAAACATAGATGAGAATTCAGAGGTGATTTGTCCTTGTTGAATTATAGAAATGTTCTTTGCATGGACTTTATGAAATAATATTTACACTTATTTATAAAATAAAATAATTATAACATATATATATATTTTTTATAATAAACATTATTACTTAGTAACCTAATGAAATATAATAACAAGTTAAATTGTACGATATTTTTAATGCCATCAACTCGACTTTTAGACACAACTTTAAAATAATTGCTTTGGATGGAGATTGATTTGAATTTAAAATTTTATTTCAACATGTAATTTAGATTTTAAAAGTTGTATTTTTTTTTCTTTTGATATATATATATATATATATATATATATATATATATATATATGAAAATATCATAATTTGTGAAGAAGTATCAAAATTCCCCAATTCTTATATAATCTTATCAAATAAGTAAATCATAATTTATAAATAACGTATATATTTTCAGATGCAACATTAGTAAATTGAATATCTCCATGTTTCTTTTATAAATAAATGCTAGTGATTGCATGGTATTAGAGATTTTTAAATACATGTAATTTTTACAAAGATCTATTGGTTCAATAAATCAATAATGACAATTACTAATTATTCTTTAATATAATTCTTGCACATTGTATAAATGATCTCTTCACATCAAATATGAATCTTTTTTATAAAATTTAAAATTAAGTCTTTGCATGACTTAAGCATTTTTAGTGGGGAATATTTTTTTACATAAAATAGAGCAAAAAATAAATTAATTACATAAAAATAGACTGTTTCATACTAATTACTAGAAATATTCGGTCGACACAAAATAAATATAAAGATATTCTCCACTTGAGTTTGAAAGTGTTTCGCGCATAAGATATCATGAAAGAATATGAATATAATGTGATGGTATCATCAAGTATAGTATGCTAGTATATGGATATACTATAATGATATGCATGACTAAGGAGTGTATCCCTAAAGAAATACTTATTTCTTAGTGATATCATGATAATGTATGAATATATTATGATAATATTATAAATAATTATAAAATAATGTATTTTATGTAATTAATTAGGGAATATAAAAGTAATGGAGTATAGATAGGTAAATGAAGCAATTATGTAAGTTTCGTCAATTTTGTATGCGTGACATGCAAAAAAAAAAAAAAAAAAAGGGTCCACTAAGCCCCACTGGTTGCGCCTTTGATCATGAAATCAGTCTTATTCTTCTTCACTATATAATACATATGCCTCGGAAAATATATACAATTTCCAATCTTCAGTCATATTTTCCTAAGAAAAAATGGAAATTGAAGCGGATGAGTCATTTAAGAAGGCCGGAGCTATTCCGTTTAAATGGGAAATCCGACCCGGAGTGCCCAAGCTCCATAATTCACACCAGCCACCAATATCACCGTTGTCGGATCACCACTGTCCATTAACCAAACAGGAGCAGCCCCAAGAGAAGAATCAGAGCCCTCCGATTCCAGAAGCCCCACGTAAGCTGAGACCTCCACCTGCAGCTGGTTTCACTTTCCAACTACCAGTAGCGGAGCCCCGAACCCGATCCTTCCGCTCCGACAGGCTCGCCCAGAATCTGCTGACCCGACCCATGGGAGTTGCCTCAGATGGGTGCTTCCCGTCTCCCTTGCTGAATACGAAGAAGAAGAAGAAGAAGAACAAGACTGGACCCGAACCCGATTACATGTCGGATCTAGAGTCAGTTTCTAGATGGTCCGTGTCTAGCCGAAAGTCTGTTTCTCCTTTTCACGATTCACTTTCTTCTTCATTTTCGTCACGCGAGTCGTCGCCTCGACGACCGGTGAGTGATGCTGATTGGGTTGGGTTTGCTTTGTTTTAAAACAGCACATTTATCCTTTCTTTCACTTGGCTTGATTTTCACCACTAAAGTTTTTTTTCCCTTAAAGCTTATTTGTGTCTATATTTCCTTAAATAAGTAGTACTGTAGTGATATATGAGGGAGAGGAATGGAATCAGGTATATGATCCAATATTATATTTAACGTGGAGAATTATAAGTTGGCATTGTTGGGAATTAATGAAGCTGCATTTGCCCTCAAATACAAAATGAGTCTAGTACAATTCAATCAATTAGAAAAAGTGAATTATTTATATAGAACATACCTTCAATATCTTGTTGTTCTCAGCACGCTATCTTAGTGAATACTACCATTATGTCGGGCTGCAGAATGGTATTCCATAAATGTACACAGGGCATTCTTTCCTTCCGAAACACAATTTTCACTTCAAAAAAAAATCTAAAATATAAAGAAGTAACTCACAGAAACAGTAAAGGAAATTCATTATTTTATATATACAAAAGAATAATATGACCTTAAACATGTATAGTGTGATTTTCTCAGTACCTGTTTAACATCGGATTTGCCCAAAGAAGAATTAGTTAAGAATAATTGACCTTTCTGCTTTAAGTATGTGAACTCTTCATCATTGCCACCAAATATTTTTTTATAAGTGTTCCAAAAACCAAAATAGGAGTAATAATTTGGAAATAGTATAAAATTTCAAAAATAGTCGGTTGTGAATAATATTGAGAGGCTTCTCCGCAATTAGAGGCAGAGGCGTACCCCAATGATTTTAATGGCTAGCTGGCATGTCAAAGAGATTGTATTACCAATATTATTGTCAAGTCAACACAACTCACTAAAAAGTCATAGTTTTTAGGACTCAGATTCGCCCATTCAAACTCGAAGAAATAAGATTTCTTATTTTTTTTTTAATAACTTATATTAAAGAAAAAAAGATTTTAAAGATATATTATTTTATTATATTAATATAAGAAATATTATAACTTATAATATTTTTCATAAATTTTCAAGCATCTAAATTTAAAATATTAAATTAATCTAATTTAATTTAGCTTTGAAAATTAATTTAAATTATCACAAATCAATATATATATATATATATATATATATATAAGGCTAGGTATAGAAGAGGTAAGGTGACACCTCTCTATGACCTTCAATGGGAATTATCTTTATTCTCCTTTTTTTAGGTTTTTTTCTGAAATTTTATTAACACAATCTAATAACTAAATACTTTTAAAAATTCACATAAAATAAATGATCTGCTAAAACCCATTTATTACCTGATCAATATTTATTAATGACATTTAAGGCCTTAATCTTTCTAATAAAGCCTGGGTAACTCATGTATGACTTAAGGACGCCAAACTCGGGTATGAGTTAAAGCCAATTGAATTTCTGAGCAGCAAATGCTCTATTCTTGAGCAGCAGTCAATTGGTTTCACTTATCCAACTTCATCATCTGTTACTCCAATCTGTTTTAATGTTGTATTAGTTGTAATTTTGAGTAGCTACTAATTCACCCTCATTAATCCCTTTTCTCATCTGAGCAGTTTTATCCCAATAGTTGAAAAGATACCAATTCGCCCTCATTAATTCTTTCTTTCATCTTATCATTTGTAACAACAATGTCTTTTAATGTGTACTAATAGCTGAATAATAACACTGCTAATTTATTTTAGTGCCTTTTCATACTCTATTTCTCTCCCTATATATAGATTGGAAGTGTATCTTCTCCATGTTGTAGTTTGCTTTGTCTGTATAGGTTTTAATTGGATTTTTATAATGGCATATTCTTTTCTTTCAGATTTGGTTACTGCTAGAGATGATTTCATCATAAGGGTTAGACTTTGTAGAATGTGGGGCGCTATTAATTCGAAGAAAAACGATGAGTTAATCAGTATGGATATGATATTTATTGATGAAAAGGTACCTTACTATATTGACTCATATTTTTAACTACAAATTTTCCATTTGAACTTTTAATTCTCAATTCACTTATGGCTTTCTTCTATAGAAAAATTTGATGCATGGGTATAATTAGAAAAAATCAAGTTAACAGGTTCAAAGACAAGTTGAGTGAAGGTTCTCTATATATCATCAAGAACTTCAAAGTTGTTGAAAGCATTGGTGGATATAGGCCTGTTGAAAATTACTTTTTTTGCCTCAACTACGATCAAGAATATATCTGAAGACATTGTTGATATTCCTATAAAAGGATTTCAATTTATTAAATCAGATATGATTGACTCAAGGGTGAACAACAATACTGTGTTATCAGGTTTTGTGTGAATTTTTATTACCAATTTTACTGATAATGTGTTAATCAGACCTATATATTTATAATTACTAATTTTTTTTTAAAAATATTTAAACCTCAACTTTATTCCTAGATGAAATACTTCTTCCTCCATTTGTAGATGTGGTTGGTTGTTTATATGGAGTTGGTGATATGGAGAGCGCTGGATCGAAGTGGAAAAAAAGGGACATCCAGTTGTTACGGATTAATAAGCCACTCATCTCATTCTAAGTAGCTTTAGTTTGTTATCAACCTAAATGTGAATTAGATTTCGACTTAAACATTATAATTCTGGAAACTCTTAGGCTCCAATGAATGGAAGGCTAAAATCTTGAACTCATAAGCTTCAAACTCCAACTTTGGTATTTTACTTGGGAGGTCAAGGGATGACCACCAATAAAATGCAGGAGTTAAGATACATATATTCTTATACATTGAACAATAATAATATAGTGAGATCCTTCTAGCTAGATAGTAGCATAAGAGAATATAATCTCAAACGTAACTTTTTCACAGAATTAATACAATATCTGGTTATGCAATATACAATTCATTACTAATTAAATTTCAGGATAACTAATATAAGTCGTTTGATTTATAGTATAAAGAACTTAATAGTGTAAATAATTTTATAGATAACTAGGTTACTCGCAGTATAAATCCTATGACTTCTGTAAATTAATTTCCATCTGTCATAGTTCTGTCGAAAGTATATGACTGAAAAATCTTTTGTAACTAGAGAATATTTTATTCAGGCCATGGAGTCATAGACCCAAATACTTGTGCCTGTGGGAATGCTGTCTGTTTTATCTTTTATACTATGGCTTCTGTAAATTAATTTTCATTTGTCATAGTTCTGTACTTGTGCCTGTGGGAATGCTGTCTGTTTATCTTTTATGTTTCCATCTCAATACAAGCGGCTTTATATTCATTTTGGTTGCACTTTAGGCAGAGCATTCAATATAGTTGGATATTAAGAAGACAAATATTAGATTTACCGAAAACTAAAGAGGGACCAAATAGGTTCCAACAACTCCCCTCAGATTCTCTTTCTCTTTGGTTTAACTATGAGTCTCTTGACTTCTTAAAAGTTCTACAGCCCATTGAGGAGAGTAAAGCGCTTTCTATCGAAAAATTATCCATTTCCAATGTTCGACAATACCTCCATTTTAGAGTGAAGGAGTTCCAAGGTGGTACATTTCACAGTTAATCTTTATAACATACAATGACACAAGAAGAATAGTTGATTCCACAGGTCTATCTGAAAAGCCACGGTTGTGGTCAATTTGGAGGAATAATAATAATAGTACTAAACGACAATGTGATATGAAATACTTTGCTTAATCTTAAATAGGAAAAAGTGCCTTCCGCGAAAAATGACATCTTTTTCTCAACTCGTGATCTACATAAATTCTGTACTTTGTTAAAGGAATAAGTTCATGCTTTGTTAGTTTTGGGGAAATTGCTGTTTAGCAGTTTAAAGTAAGGGTTAGTAATTTGCGGTCTGAATGTCCCCTCCTTTGCTTGAAACTTGATTGGAATTTGAATTCTTCGCATTTCATATATATAATTACATATTGATTATCAATCTTATGAAATTTTTCACCTTAAAATTCTGATTTGTCCTTTTTTCTGCATAGTTCTGAGAAATCAAAAATAACCTTATGGGAAGAACTTGGAGAGAAGTTTGCTCCTTATTTGTACAACAAGGATGCTGGCCCGTATATAGTGATAGTAACTTCAGTAACAGTGAAAGAATTTCGTGGTAATTAATTCTAATTTAATTGTCGGTGTTATGTATTTAATTGCTAACATTCTGAAAAAATTGTCATATTTACATTTAGAGCATCCATTGTTAGTAGGTGAGGTTAGCTTCTCCACAACTTATGCAAGCAAAATATATGTGAATATCGATATGCCTTACGTAGGATCATTGGTACAAAAGTTTTCCACCATGCCCACGGAAGTACAAATCATAGAAAGCACTAATGTTAATAGCATTCCAATTAAGGAAGAGATGTTTTTGAACCGGATGAACATTAAGGAGTTGTTGGAGTCTGAGTGGAGTCCTGAAATACAGGTTCTTTTCTTATTTTAATTCTTAAGTTTGTGGTTTCCCATTACAACAGGATCCTTATATATATATATATACACATATTGATTTGTATTTTTTTCAACAATAGTAGGAAGTTATTGTTACTGTGAAGAGCAAGATTTCAGAAATAGAAGACTATTTTGTTTGGTACTATATTTCATGCAATGTATGTTCAAAGAAGATTGTACCTGCAAATGGCGTCTATCGCTGCTACAAATGTAATAAAGATTGCAAGTTTCCTTTGGTTAAGTAAGTATCCAAGAAGAACGGTCAATTATTCTTAGTATTACAAATTAATCTAACTTATTCACTAAACATAGGTACAAGATACACATAAAGGTGATAGACAAGACTCGAGAAAGTACTTTTACCCTATTGAATGATGTGGCTGAGAAACTTCTTAATACATTAGCGCACAAGTTGTTCAACAAGCTTGCCTCATCTAACAATGATATCCCTGCCCAAATCCTGCGCCTTTGCAGAAAAGAGTTTATTTTCAAGCTAAAATTTAATAAGTATAATTTCAAAGAGGGGCTCGAAAATTTTACAGTATCAAAGCTTTGGGTTCCAGATGATAATCTCGAATTACAATACAAGCTTAGGAAAGAGAAAAAGGTATTGCAACATAGACTTTAATATTGTACCGTACAATTACCTATACATTACAATATATATATATATATATATATATATATATATATATATATATATATATATATATATATATATATATATATTTTGTAGGGGAAGAACTTCCTTGAGGATGAAAGCAAGTCAAAAGATCACAGATTCAAAAGATTGTTCAAAGAAAAGGTAATTTGATTTACTGATTTAATTATGGAGCTCCAACTTATTTTAAAAATGAACATTCTTAATAAATATGTACTTTTTCAAAAACAAAAAGGAATTTGTGGATGTCTTATTGGATGACCTGGAAGATCCTGAGGAAGAACTACATGTCATTGATGGTACTAAGAGTAGGAAAAGAAGAAATCTAATCTCAGATGACGAAGAATTGACTGATGAAGAAACAAAAAATGCAAGAAGTAGAGGGATTAGTATTGATTCTAACATGTTACTGTTGTTTAACTTAGACAAAATTGTTTGCCATTTTAAGTTTAGTGAAACGATTAGATATGCGTTGACAAATAAATTGTCTCTGTTATTAACCTAAATTAAGAGTTTGGTTGTTATTGGTTGCTCAATGTTTAATGTTTTTCTTACATTGTGACATTCAGTTTGTGCTGCAAATGTGAAATTTGTAGTTGAAAAGTTATTGAATTCCTATTGCCCTTCTATGCTACAAACCTTTTGAATTATGTTGTCAATTCTATTTTGTATCGGTTGATTCTTTTTATTTTCCCAATTGGAACTCCTCTTGACATGATTTGTGATGTTGATCCAAGTCAGAAAGGACCATTTTTTTCGCAGATCACATGACTTCTCCTCTTATACTACTTTTCCCATTCTTGAACAACATGCAGTATTTTTGGTATCTTTTCTTGTATAACTAGGAGTTTGATAATAATGTGGCGAGCATATATATCTTTTGAGTCAATTACATCTTGAACAGTCTTATATCTGAGAGGAATGTGTGTCATCTGCTATAAGATTTATTGAAAGCACTTTGAGTTGTGTATGAAAAGTTTATCCTGAGCAAACCAAGTACTTTGTGAGTTACTTTACATTTAGAGTTACATGTTGTTCCCACTACTTGTGTCCAAGAATACATTTCAGTATAAGTTAATTATTTGTTGCCACATTGTGGAATCAGGAGTGATGATGAAGAAGATGAATATGATATTTACCATTTAGATTCCCAGGGCCATTTTCCCCAGGTTAATGACTAATATGGTCATGTTCAGTAAGAAGAGATCGCAAAGGACTATGGATTCCATAAAGAGCACCTTGATGGAGAAGCTATTGATGAAATAAGCGTGAGCAACCCTCCCTTACACATTAGTTTTGATTCCCAGGCTTATGAAGAAGTCCAACAGACTGTAAAACAGGACATTTCTGATGAATGTAAAGTTCTTTTATCCCTAAATATTGCAGAAGATGTTAATGTGGAACCTGTGGATTTTGAGAATAATAGAGTTCTGTGGCTTCCACTTGAACTAGAAGATGAAAAGAAAGCACTCATGTATGATGATGATGACAACAGGGATGCAGCCGGAGAGTGGGGTTATGGTCATCAAGTAGTTTTGAAAGTGGTGAATATAGAAGTAGGACAGGCCAAACGAGGAGCAGGAAAAAGTTGTGAAAAATGGGGTTGATGGCCACTTTAGGGCTTTAGTATCCTAGCTTATGCAGGTTCAAGTCCTTGCCACTGATGAGAAAATTATTACATTTCTACCATGGGAAGCTGCTACACTTCTGAAACCAGACACTAGCAAGGGCGAAGGGATCGACCCCAGGGGATACGTTTAGGTGAAAGATATCGCGTCTGGACGTGTAGTGATAGGTAAGCAATTTATTTCCATTTTTGTCCACAATCCCATTCAACTCGTGTGTTGTATCCTTGCCACTTTATTTACTGTTATTTTTAAAGGAAACTTGAAATACTAGAGTTTCATTTTGATACAATTCTATTCGATACACGCACACATACACAATACTTTTATTTGCAGTGATTTCTGAAGAACTTTGAAATACTATAGTTTCTCACTTACAATTCTATTCAATACTTGGCTTCTTCTCCAAAACCTGTATTTCTTGCCTTAAGAAATATTTGGTCAAAGTGATTTTTTGCAAAGTATGAAGCAACGACAATATTATTGACATAATGTTTTTTGCCCAATGACCTGTAAACTAAATATAATTGTGCAAGGTACCAACTTGTGACTTACATATGAAAACTTTCTTTTGCTCGTGAATGTGTTCTTGGTTAAGAATAGAAATTATTTTCCCCTTCTTGTGTACGCGCTACCTTTTGTACCTCTTTATGTTGTAGCATATTTATTTGTATTCTTGCATACATCCAATATAGTATTCCACTCATATGAAGCTTTCCCCCCTTAAATAGTGTGGTGGTGAAAGGAGTTGTTTGCATGAAAAATGTAGCTCATTGCCGAATGGCATCTAAAATAGAGAAAGCTCGCATATTAATCCTTGGAGGGGATCTTGAATACCAGCGTGTCTCTAACTACTTAAAATTTTGACACTTTGTTGCAGCAGGTTTCCTATTGCTATTCAGGGAATGGATCATCTCAAGATGGCTGTTGCAAAAATTGATATACACCAAACAAATGTTCTTCCAGTGGAAAAATCTTTATCTCGCTATGCACAAAAGTACCTCCTAGCAGAGGACATATCACCTGTCTTAAATATCAAGAGGACACTTTTCGAGCGTATAGCCCAGTACACTGGTAGTCAAATAGTACCTTCAATAGATCATTTCCCATCTAAAAAATTGGGATACTGTGACATGTTCCATGTTGAGAAGTTTTTTGAAGAGCATGGTACAGCTGGACAGAGTGGAAAGAAGCTGGTGAAGACTGTAATATACTTTGAAGGCTGTCTAACTTACATAAATGGTAAACAATACTTCTTCTTCTTCCTTCTATATAACATATTCTCTTTCTCAATGCATCTCTCTCTGTGTGTGTGTGTGGGGGGGGGGAGGGTGGGAGGGTGGGAGGGGTTAAGAAACGTAATGTGTTTATATATAATCAATGGATTCATGATAAATTAAAATTTCTCGATGACATATTTTATCGCAATTAATATTTTTTGGCTGATAGAGGGATTATCAATTACTACAATTACAGTAAACTAATTATTGTCTTGCTATATTCTAAATAGATACTTGACAACCTGAAAATTGGTGGACTAAATGGTGTTTTTCCTTTGGCAGATGAAAGAGGCAGTCTTTTTTCTAATGTCAAATATAACGATTTTGAAAAACCAAAAATCTATAAGGTTATTTGGTTTACATATTAAAAAAGCCAAAAATCTATGAGGTTATTTGATTTATATATTAATAGTTAATTTAAGAATTAGATACTGAAATATAAATTTTTTATTGGGATACCTATTGCAAATTTAGTCATATAGACTTCCAATTATTTTTGGGTGTCCATTGATATTTGTCATCTCAGGTGCTACTCCCTGGTGCAAATGGGGATGAGCTGAAGAAAGTAAAACTTGTCTTTCAATATTCAATTTTTGCAACTTATCATTTAGCTCTGGAAACATCTTTTCTTGCTGATGAGGGGCCATCTGAACTTCCTCTGAATTCTCCAATAATTGTAGCACTTCCGGATAAATCATTAACTATGGGAAGATTAATCTCAATAATACATGTTTTTTCCATTCCTTACACTGAGAAAACTCAATCAGAACTACGTGGTGGTGCATCACAGATATCATATAGAATTCCCATTATGGACCTGATCAAGATTGCAAATCTTTGTGCTCAGAAAATGGGGATGATAGAGTTCCCTAACCATCTTCTTCAAAGGAAGAGTTTCCTCCATCCCATCTGAAAATCAAAGCATTTTAGTTTCCTTATCATTCAGGTTTGTTTGGAAGGGTACTGTCTGTGAAAGGTCTCTTCTCTTTTGGATAAAATACTATAGGAACTTTGATAAGCCATTGGGTTGATTTCTACAAGACAATTTGTTTGATCAAGTAAATCTCTCCGCTTTCCTTTCCATGTTTGCCAGAAACACTAAGAATATAATGTAATGTCCTGGAAGCTCAAAATCAATATTCGGCACATAAATATGAAAATCTAAAAAAACTGCAGAAAAGTTGCAGAACGACCAACCTGACAGGTCGTTAAGGGACCCAACGACTTGTTAGGTCAACCGTGTGAAGGATGCCAAGAATATACTCCAGTATTTCTAACGAACGACACCACGAGTCGTTAGTAGGCCCTACAACTCATTGAGTCGCCCGTTGCCAAGCCGGAGTTCAGAAATTTGAGGAATTTATAGTGTACTTAGTGGAAGGTCACCACGAGTCGCCATCAGTAGTAACGACTCATCAGGTCCTTCGTTTCCAGTCCTTTCTAGCTTTCTTACCAGTGTACCTGACGGACGACACGACGAGTCGTTCCCAATCATGAGACACGTCATGTTCCCGTCAGGAGTCAGTGGATTTTTTCCAGTGAACTTAACGGAAGGACCCAACGACTCGTTGGACCTGGTAACGAGTCGTTAGGTCACCTGTTAGAGACACCTGACAGTTTTCGTAGTGAATTTCTAAGGGCGATTTAGTAATTTTTTATTTTCCCAAGCATTAAACCACGTCATTTAAGCACTAATTTCAGACATTTTAGTGGGGAAAAACGGTTCCTCCCCTCATTCTCACGCTAATCCTCAGAAGAACATCGTAGAATTCTCTCTCAGAGTATTTTAGAGCAAGGGCTAGGGCTGAACTTTTCTCTTTGATTTTCAGGCAAATTCTCCAGGTTTCTTCACCAGGTATGTGGGGTTTTAGCAAGGGGATTTTCCTTCCCTTGCGTCCGCAAAGTCCTCCTCAATTTCTTCTATCAGTTTTAAGCCTGAGCTTTCGAGTATGAGAAGCATTCATGTTTATTTTCGTTGATTTCACTCAGAATGATGTTTATACTTATTGTTACTATAATCTTTATAAGTTCCTCATCAAATTGTCAGTATTATTACATAAGTGAATTTCAGCCCTAACTTTTGAGTAATGATTTTACTTGTTAAATTCCCTCTAGTAAATGAAGAATGCTTTGGGTTGAATTCCTAGAATTGTCTTGCTTTTCATATGTGTTGGGTAAATATCCCATGAATCAGAATGACTTTAGTACGTTGAATGAAATACTCTATTAGCTGCTTAGTAATTTAGTCAGCTAGAACACATAACTCTACCGGTCTAGTCTCAGTTAGAATCATATCGGTCTAGCTTCAGTCAGATTTTAGCAACCTCAGTGTTGTCCAGAAACTGTCAACTGATCAGTTTGACTCCAGTTTATTTTTGAGGTATCAGTGGTGCCTCCCAGTTTTCAACCTCAGATTCAGATTTCAGTTATTTGGTCCATTAGGTGGTCATGACATTCAGTTATAGCTCTGACCAGCCCCAGGACCCCAGTTCAGTTATTAGTTATTCTGTAGACGGTTACGACACTTCCAGATAAGCAGCTCTGACCAGTCTTAGAACCCAGTCTCAAAATCTGGTCCGTTAAGGCTCTCAGGGTATAGTCCCTGACTAGTCTTGGGCCCCAGTATTGAGCTATCAGCTTAGTAGTTTAGTTTAGATTTTTCAGTGGGAGTAGAACTTAGCACCAAGCGGGCCGGGGTTCCAGCACACCCAGGTTTCCAAAATTACGTTGCCAGCGTAGGTTACAGTATTACTTGGCTTGATTGGCCCCAGATATTACCCTGGCAAGGTATATTGGGTCCTATAGGTGGGGTGTATACATCGGACTCCACGTCTAGCTCATGTGGTTATATGTCGGTTATAGACTCTCCCACTAGTCAGTCCAGTCCAGTATCAGAATAAGCAGCTCAGTTCAGTATAGTATCTCAGATTCAGTGTTTCAGACTTAGAGCATGTCCTTGACCATCAGACAGGGTCGTCTTGACCATTTCAAATTATATCAGTAGTTCAGTTCAGCTTACCTGTTGGTCATGGCGTGTCATTTCAGTTCAGACTTTATATTCAGTATGTTTCTCCCACTTACTCAGTACATTCAAAGTACTGACGCATGCTTTTCATGCTGTATCGTTTCATGATACAGCTGTAGGTTCTCAGATTCAACACAGATAGTTACTTCAGTTTCAGAGCATTCCATTTCAGCAGATCAGAGTGTGAGTCCTCATCATTCGAGGGCCTTGTTTATTTACTTCAGTTGGATATGGTTTTGTATAGACTTAGAGTTAGTTGGGGGCCTGTCCCAGCAACTCCTCAATAGTTGGCTTTCAGACCATATTTGTCTTTCAGAATTGTATTTCAGATATATTATTTCTTTCTCTACTTTCAGTCTTTACATTTTCTTAAACTGACAAATCTGTTATTTAAAAGTTCCGCTGTGCATGTTTACTCAGAATGCTAGTGTATGATAGACCAGGGGTTGACTTGGGGTCACTTGTGGCTTCAAGTACCGTATTACGTCCAGGGTGTAGGCTCGGGGCATGACATATAATTAAGAGACCGGAAAGATCTTTTATCTTTTATTTTCCTTTTTTTTTCTGTAGAATTATAAATGTAGTTCATGTGAGATGCCTTCAGAAGAACATGTTCAGTGTTATACTCATCGTCAAGGCACTTTAACTATTTCTATTAAGAAGCTTCTAGAGTTACTTCTGCCTGGTGAAAGGGAAGGAAAAATATGGATGTGGTGTAGGTTCTTGAGATGTCCATGGGTTAAGGAATTTCCTCCAGCAACTCAAAGAGTAATGATGTCTGATGCTGCTTGGGGTTTATGCTTTTGGAAGTTCCCAAAACTTAGTTTTCCAAACCATGCAGCTGCTAGCAGAGTGGCTAGCTGTGGGCATTCGTTACATAGAGACTATCTTCAATTTTATGGGTATGCTCTTATTTTGTTCGTTGCCTGCAGTGTTATAAATCTAAGAGCATTTCAAATGTTTGTTTTTTTCGTTTGTCATGCTTAATTTTCAAGTGTTATAACTCTTCATTTGTAATGCATAATTACCTATACTTTACAAATATATTTATATTTACCTATACTTTACAATTTAATTATGTACTCTATATTGCTGTTTAACAGAATAAGTGGTGAAAATAGTCCACTTCATTCGTATTGTATGATTAACATCTACCTAAATCTATATTGTTTTTCCTTTGAAGTTTGATCCTCTGATCCATCAAGTCAAGCTGTGAAGGTATTTTTTTGAAGCTGCTTAGTTTCATGAAAGTAGGCTGTTTTACATGTGCTCCACATTTTATATACTTGATTGCATGAATGGGTGCAGATTATGGCAGCCTGAAGACATTTCAGAGCAAGATGGTTCTTTTTATTTTCAGATAATATTGGTTGGTGGGTTATGAACTACTACCTGAAGGATACAAAATCTCATGACTACTTTATAGTGACCCTAGAGATGAAATCGATAAAGAGAATAACTTGGATGTATGAAAACAAACTCGAGAAATAAATAATATAGAAGTGAATATTTCTCTAAATTATTCAAGTTACTATAGAAAGCCTCATCTTACAACCTCTGCTTCTGCTTTTGTTTTCTTAGCCATCATCTATTGCGCTTTAAGTTTATTGCACCCGACCGCAGTTCAGATCTCTTGTGAGTTACAAAAATTCAATTGGTACAACTAGAGATGATCCATTGATTCAATTGGTGCAACTAGAGTTACAAATGCTCCGCTTAATTGGACAACATGGCGATGATAACCGGGTTGACATCATATGCAGAGTTTTTTGGATTATATTATTTCAACTAATGCAAGATCTGAAAAAGCAACAGCCCTTTGGGAAAATAATTTCATGTAAGTTCAAACTTATACAAGCCTATGTCATGCATTACTTACTACTTTAAGCAATTGTTTTTGGCATAAAAAATGGTATGATTAGTTTTTTTGCATCCTAACCAACACATTACACCATTAATTTTGTAGGTTTATATACAATTGAATTTTAAAAGAGAGGAATGCCGCATGCACATATACTGCTCTTCCTGGATCCCACATTAAAAAGTCCCACCACAGATCATATAGACACAATAATAACTGCTGAAATACCTGATATGGAAGTCAACCCTGATGGTTATAATGTTGTGAAGAACTTCATGATGCATGGACCTTGTGGAGAACTCGATCCCTATTGCCCTTGTATGAAGCAAGAAAAGTGCACCAAGCATTTCCCAAAGAAATTCAACGATCAAACAACTTTTGATGCAGATGGATTTCATATTTATAGAAGAAGTAACACAGGTAATTAAGTAAAGAAAAACAATGTCTTTTTAGACAACATATATGTCGTCCCTTACAACAGAAATTTGATTGTCAAATTTGACGCACATATAAATATTGAGTTATGCAATTATTTAAGGTTAGTGAAGTACCTATTCAAATATGTCCTTAAAGGTTCTGATAGAGCAACTGCCATTATAGAATGTCCAGATATTGGTCCAGAACATGATGAAATCAAAAGATATCTAGATTGTAGATACATATCGGCCACTGAAGCTTACTGGAGGATATTTAAATTTGACATACATTACAGAGAGCCAGCAGTTGAGCATTTGCCATTCCATTTACCGGGAGAAAATACCATAATGTTTGAAGAAGAAAGGTGAGCAGAAAACATATTAAGCATGCCCAATATAGACAAAATAAAATTCACAGAATGGTTTGAGACAAACAAAAAATATGCTGATGCGCAAGAACTGACATATGTGGATTTCCCTATGCACTGGGTCTGGAATTCAAGAGGCAAAGAATGGACGAGAAGGAAAAATGGGAGGGCAGTTGGAAGAATATACTTCGTACATCCTGCAAGTGGAGAATGGGTTTACATGAGAATGCTTCTTAATTTTGTCAAAGGAAGCACTTCCTTTGAAAGCATCAGAACAATAAATGGAGTACTCTACAAAACTTATAGAGAGGCATGCTACGCATTAGGATTATTGGAGGATGATAAAGAGTGGAATGACTGCTTGGCTGAAGCTGCAAGTTGGGCATCAGGAAACGAACTAAGAAATCTCTTTGTGACGATACTAATTTACTGTCAAGTATCCAATTCAACCAAATTTTGGAGGACTAAATATGGAATTTTATCAGAAGATATACCATCATTACAACGAAAGAGATTTCAATTGAAATATTTACAGTTAACTGATCAAAAACTTGAAGCATATACATTATTTGAGATTTAAAGTATCCTACAAAAAATGGGTAAAAGTTTGAAAGACATAGATGGAATGCCACTTCCAGATTCTGCTTTGATGAATGATACAGGAAATCGTCTAATCTATGAGGAGCTAAATTATGACAAAGGAGATTTGAAGAAACTGCATGATAAATCATTTTCCCTCTTAAATGATTGCCAAAAGTTAGCTTATGATGCAACAATAACATCAGTTGAAAATAATGAAGGCCGTTCATTTTTTGTAAATGAACACGGTGGTACCGGAAAGACATTTCTATGGAATAGAATAATTTCCAAGCTAAGATCACAATAAAAAATAGTTCTTCCAGTTGCGACTTTTGGAATAGCAGCTTTGTTATTACCAAATGGTAGGACAGCTCATTCAAGCTTTCATATTCCTTTGGACATCACTGCAGAATCAACTTGTGAAATTAGACAAGGCATTCGGCTAGCTGAACTACTCCTAAAAACATCTTTAATCATTTGGGATGAAGCCCCAATGGAAAATAAATTCTATTTTGAATCCTTAGACAGGACATTGTGAGACATACTCCAAGTGAAAAATGAAAAAAGCTCTGACAAACCGTTTGGAGGTGTTACAATTGTATTTGGTGGTGATTTTCGTCAAATACTACCAGTAATACCAAAGGGTCCACGAGCTAATATTGTTGACGCATCATTAAACTCCTCTTACTTATGGCCTTTTTTAACAATATATGAGCAGAAGCAAAATATGCGACTCTGTAGTGGAAGACTAACTGATTCTTAGGCTGCAAAAATAACTGCTTTCGACAAATGGTTGTTACAAATCAGGGATGGAGCCTTTTACGATGATATTGACAATGAAATGATTAAATTACCTCCAGATTTATGCATTACATCATCCAACAATCCAATCGGATCAATCGTCGAGGCAGTTTACCCTTCCCTCTTGCAGAAGTACAATGACCCAACATATTTGAAAGAAAGAACAATACTAATGTCAAAAAATGAAATGGTGCATGAGTTGAATGATTCAATTATGAAAATGATACCAGGTGAAGGAAGAACATATTTGAGCTCGGACAATGTGTGTAAAGCAAGTGTGAACGCTAATGATGAAGATTTGATGTACCCAATTGAATTTTTAAACAACCTAAGATTCCCGGACATCCCAAATCATGACATAAACTTAAAAGTTGGCACTTCAGTTATGCTTCTCAGAAATTTAAACCAAAGTGAAGGCCTGTGCAATGGAACAAGATTGATTGTCATGCATCTTGGTAATTGGTCTGTTAGTGCAAATATCATTTCAGGAAAGAACATTAGCTCAAGAGTAACAATTCCAAGAATTATCATGTCTCCTAATGATTCAAAGTGTCCATTCAAGCTTAAGAGACGACAACTTCCTTTAGCCCCATGTTTCTCCATGACAAATAATAAGAGCCAAGGACAATCTCTTAACCATGTTGGATTGTATCTCCTGAAACAAGTATTCACCTATGGCCAGTTATATGTAGCTGTCTCCCGAGTAACAACAAGACAAGGTTTAACTATACTGAATGCGGACAATGACATAGAAGACCCTATGTCCATTAAATATATTGTCTACAAAGAAGTATACCAAAATATATATCCACATGCTGCGACATACACGAGGTATTATGCTCTTCCTCCCTGTAGTATTATATAATCTTACAAATACTTAATTGATTATGCTCATCCAACGTTGCTCTATTTTGGGATAAATAGGTATACACATGAAGAATGATGGTGCAGATGAAGAACAAAAAGCTCACCGAAATGCATTACAACTAAAAGGATTTGAGATAAGCTCCAACTAAAGCTATTTCTTTTGAATTTATAACCAAATTATTTAGTATTAAAGATTTATCTAGAGCAAAATACTTGCTGGAGACTCCATAATTGCCCCAAGGTTGTCATAGAATTTTCTAAGTTTTTTTTGATCATCTATGTCACAAAGTCAAGTGATGTGCCTATGTTTATAAGTTATTCTCAGAATTATTGTGAATGTCGTTACTAATAATTAAAGAGGACCAACAAATTCAAAACTTCAAAGTTGTTGAAAGTACCGGTGGATATAGACCTGTTGAAAATTCGTTGAATATTATTTTCTTTGCCCCAATTGCGATCAAGAATTTATATTAAGACATGGTTGATATTTTTTAGCTTATTAAACCAGATATGATTGACTCAAATGTGAACAACAATACTGTGTTATCAGGCCTATATACTGTGTTATTTTATTACTTTGGATTTATATGCTTATAAATACCAATTTTCCTAAAAAAAATAATTTTAAACATCAACGTTATTCTTAAATGAAATACTTATTCCTCTTCATTTGTAGATGTGGTTGGTTATTTATATGAAGTTGGTGATATGGAGAGCGCAGGATTGAAGTGAAAAAAAGTAACATCTAAGTTGTTCCTGATTAGTAAGCCACTATCTTCTTCTAGGTAGCTTTAGTTTGTTATCAACCTAAATGTGAATTAGAATTCGACTTAAACACTATAATAATGAAAACTCTTAGGTTCCAAGGAATGGGTACTCGTATGTGTAATGATTTGATTTACCACTATGAAACAACTACCTCATTCGCATATGACTTAGTAGATAACCACTTAATATCTTGCTATAGAACATATGTAAGGAAAAATAATGTTCATCTCCATGAGCCTTTTTAGATTCCATCTTTTTATACTTTATAAACTATGTGTTATGTCTCTTTGTTCACTAGATTAAAAGACATAAGTTTTTATTCATGTTAATTTTTCTCGTGCTTCTCAACAGAAAAAGGAAAACCAACTCATACTTTTGCAGGGAATTTTAAAATTTATTTTGTGGTACTGTATTTTTTTCGATTCACCAAAATATAAGATATTAAATTAAAAAAAAATCAACCTAATAACATCCTCTCATTTTGTTTTTTTCTATTTAATTGTAACCGGTCATAATATTTGTCTTTTCTTTGCATAGTTCAAAGAAATAAAAAATAACCTTATGGGAAGAACTTGGAGAGAAGTTTTCCTTCAACAACAGCAAAAGAATTACGTGGTAATAGATTCAAATTTAATTATCAGTGTTATGTATTTATTCTAAAAAAATATTCATAGTTACATTTTAGAGTATCCATTGTTGATAGGTGAAGTTAGCTTCTCCACCACCTATGCAACCAAAATATATGTGAATCTCGATGTACCTTACATAGGACCATTGGTACAAAAGTTTCCAGCATGATCACGAAAGTACAAATCATAGAAACCGTTGTTTTTAACCGGATGGACATTAAGGAGTTGTTTGAGTCTAAGTGGAGTCCTAAAATATAGGTTCATTTATTATTTTGATTTTTAAGTTTGTAGGTTTTCCATTACAACAAGATCCTTACATTATATATTTGTATTTTCTCAACAATTGTAGGAATGCATTATTACGGTAAATTAAAGAGCAAGATTTTACCAGCAAATGGCATCTACCGATGCCATAATTACAATAAGAAGTCAACAAGAGGGAAGGAGTCGAGACTGTCAAACATATGCTAAGAGAAGCAGAACTAAGACGCAACATAAGTAGACAAGAAACAATTTCAATCAAAGTAGAAATCTAGCTCAAAGAGGAGAACTGCAAAATCCAGAAAAAATCACTAACATTAGCAGGCCATCTAATAAAACACCATCCCCAGATTGACAAACTACTTCTCTATTTCTTTTTAATTTCTTTTAACGAAGAACTCCAAATTAAAATACTCTGGAGAAGTATCTACAGAACCAGTCTACAGCATGACAAAGTCACTGCGGGAAAGATTTTATTTTTAAGTTAAAATTAAATAAATATAATTTAAAAGAGAGATTTGAAAATTTTGCACTATCAAAGGAAAGAGAAAAAGGTATTGCAATATAGACTTTAAGATTGTAATGCACAATTATGTATACTTTACAAATGATCTTTTTTTTTGATTTGTTTTGTAGGGGAAAACTTACTTGAGGATGAAAAGCGAGCCAAAAGATCAGGGAACCAAAGAATTGTTCAAGGGAAAGATACTTTGATTTACTGTTTTAATTATGGAGCTCCAATTCATTTTAAAGATAAACATGCTTAATAAATATGTCGATAAATTTACTTTTATAAAAATCTACATGTATCTGTTTATGTCTTATTAGATGATTTGGAAGATCCTGAGGAAGAACAACAGGTCAATGAAGATGCTAAGAGTAGGAAAAGAAGAAACATAATCTTAGATGAAGAAGAATAGCTTCTAACATGTTTCAGTTGTTAGAGCTTAGACAAAATAACTTAGTCCTTTTACCATTTTAAGTTTAGAGACACGACTAGACATGTGTCGATGAATAAATTACCACTTATTTGATTGTTTGCATATATCTTATCGGAGAATTGGTTGATCAATGTTTAATGCTTTCTTTACATTGTGATGTCCAATTCATATCGCAAATCTGAACTTATTGCCCATCTATGCTGCAAACCTCTTGAATTAGGTTTTTAATTCTATTTTATTTCTAAATAACAGGTAGGTATCCATTGATTCATTTTAACCAATTGAAACTCCTTTTGTTGTGCCTAAAAATATGTTTGCTTGCAAGAAATAAATACTAAAATACAGTTGCAATGATCAACTTATTAACAGGTTCATGGAAGGAACAAGTTATAAATTATGGTTTATGCTTAAAATTTTTTTTTGGTATATGATTTGGTTTTCTTTATGGAGTTTGATGCTAGCATTATGACTGCACTGAAGTTCTACAGGAAAAGTGCTCTAGGTATTGGATAAAGGGAAAAGATCCATGGATGGAATCCATTCATGGATCATTAATTCATCATAACTTTCTCTCAATTGAGAACCGGATTAGTAAGATGAGAATCTGTTAGGTGTATAGTTGTAGAAGTAGAATTCTCAATCCTCCAAATAACTTAAGGAGTTGGACCTGGTAATTTATGGATTGAGAGACTATAAAAAGTATGATAAAGTTGGTCGGAAAATATAATTTAGGAATTGAGACATGAAAGAAGGAAATGCTAAAAAAACATTAATGAAAAGGCGAGTTTCTCATTTCTTCACCTGAACCAAAAAATTATTAAGTTGTAGAATATTAATTTAAATATAGTTTTGAAATTGAGACATGAAAGGAGGAATGAAGCTCCTCGAGAATATAATTTTGGAACTGAGATATGAAAGGAGGAAATGTAAATGAACATTAATGAAAAGATAAGTTTCTAATTTCTTCACATGAACCAAAAAATATTAAATTGTACCGTATGCTTATTTTTAAAAACTCACTCGGACTTAAAATCTCTCCAAAATAAAATCCCAAGAAGCATCCGAGGTTCTTTTCTTACTTTGACTCATAAATTGTGGTTTTTCATTTAAATAGGATTCTTATATTATATAATAGACTTATTCAATGACTTTTTATTTAACCCCAATTGGAACTCATTTAAACATGTATGCATAGACGTTTATAGAAATTTTTAAAGATATTAATATTGGGAGTTGTAAAGGATTCTCTTATAATTTGGTTAAACGCTTCTAGCGGAACTTGGAGAGAGAAATTTGAGCCTTTCCCCTTTGAGTTTCCCATATGATATGTTTATATTATATACACAATTAACAGAACATTTATCTTTTGATACAGATGCAACTAAAAAATCTCACATATCAATGGATGTGATATATGCAAAAAACCAAATAAATGCAAATTGTATATTTGAAAAAGGAACAAGAGCGATTGAATATAAAATATATACACGAGATCCACCAGATCAATCAAGCAAAGAAGGATAAGACATGTAGATGTATATATTTAATATTTCACTGTTATTTCACATTGTGAGATATTATACACAATAATATATGTGGCAAATTAAAGGGAAAACTTATGAATATAAATTTGGTTCATACAATAAATTAGTGTTAATTCTCACGGAGTTCAGAAAAAATTATTCAGTATAACTTGAATTGTGAATTCTTTTATTTTTGAATGATAAAAATAATTTAACATACCATTTTTTATTATAGATGCAAATTAAATTGTTGAAATATGAGTTAATCTCACTCTCAATGTTATTATAACCCTCTTAATTTATTTCACTAATATTTCCTTTCCAATTTACTTACAACTTTTTGACTTCATCAAATCTTAATCGTCGACTTTAATTGATATTATTTTAATTATGGAATTACAATTTAAGAGAACAAACACAAGTGATCTAGATATGATTATTTTTAGACCGTGGAAGATAACTGCCTAACAAATTACGCACTGACCACTAAAGAACTGAATAGAAATGTAACTTTTAAAAAAACATGCACTATGGTCGACTCAAAAGGCCATTTAAATGCCAGAAACGCTATCAATGTGCCAACAAGGCTGCAAAGCTATCATAATTTTAAGCCATTTTAAACTAAGTCTGAGTGCAGAGTAGTAAATATTAGATACACATAGCGTAACAGTGCATAAGAGTACACGTTTTGAGTAGATTGACAAATTAATTATGTCGCATTTTTTCTTTGTACAAACATGGACCATGTACTATTCATTTTGGAAATATCACATTTTCTAAACACGCCTTTGCGTCAAATTAAAGCTTTGATTTGATATGTTGATCACTAAAATAATTTAATTAGTTTATCTCTATGTGCATAAGATCAATTAGAAGACACTTAAAGGAACACGATTGCCTCTTGTGTTGATTCTTAAGTTAGGAAATTGGTAGAACTTAGAGATGAAATAAATTCCTTTCATGTCGTTCTCACAACTCATCAAAGTTTGATATACAAATTTGATGACTATTGATAGAACTTAGATATGAAGTAATGCGCATTTAAATTGGATACTTATCGGAACTAGAAAGTATAGACAAAGAAAACTAAGGAGTAGTCCACAAAAATTGAAATCAATAAGCTCTCGATAAAAAAAAAATTTACTCAAGTTTAGGCTTTTTTTTAAAAATTTTAATTTATAAGCTACAAAGAAGAGATTAAATTTCGAGAAAGAGAGAATTAAGTTACATTTGGCTCCAGCTCTTATAAAATATATGATAAAATTCCTCGGAAAATATAATTCTGAAACTGAAACATGAAAGAAGGAAATATTAACGAAAAGGCAAGTTTTTCATTTCATCACCTGAACCAAAAAATTATTAAGTTGTGTCGTTTCTTTCTATAAACTCACTGAAACTTGAAATTGCTCCAGAATATTATCCCAAGAAGCATCCAAGATTCTTTTCTTAAATTGATTCATAAGTTAGTGGTTTTCGATTTAAATAGGATCCTTGTATTGTATAATTACTTTTACCCTATTTAATGATGTCGCTGAGAACCTTCTTGATACATCAGCTAAAATGATGTGCTCAAATCCGAAGTCTGTGTGGTAAAGATTTTATTTTCAAGGTAAAATTAACTAAATATAATTTGAAAGAGGGTCTAAAAAATTTTTCAGAATATAATCCCAATAAATATCCAAGATTTTTTCATAGTCTAACTTATAGAATTGTGGTTTACTATTTAAATAGGATCCTTATATTATATAATTAAATTATTTCAACAATTAAAGAAAACTAATTAATTGTCTAAACATAGGTATAAGATACACAAAAAAGTGATAGACAAGACCGGAGATAGTATATATCATTTAATCTTTTGAATTATATTGTATTCTAAATAACAGACCTGCTTGTTGATTATTTAATTTTTCTACCTCAAGGTGCTAATTTGAGTTGAACTCTATTGAAAGAGATGCGTGATACTGTCTATGTCAATCATCCGGGTGTTTAAAGGATGATGACTTTACTGTCTTAGAGTTATTTCTGGCCGAAAATGGAGGATGAGATTGAGGAAGAGAAAAAAAGTCAAAAATGATGTATTATTTATCCATAGAACTATGTCACATCAACAGATTATGGAGCACAATTATAAAATATATTGATTTCATATATTTAAAAGGTAAAAGTTTATATAATGAACTACCAATATGTTAGCCGTACACACACACAAAAAAATAATCACTCAAACTTACACACACACACATAAAAATCACTCAAACTTTTATTTTTTCAAACTAATTTAACCATCCCTCTCGATGAATCTTGCACCATACATACATACATACATACATACATACATACATACACATACATACATATATATATGTATGTATGTATGTATGTGTATGTATGTATGTATGTATGTATGTATTCAAACTAATCTAACCATCCCTCTTGATGAATCTTGCACCGTCATTAAACTTTCTTCTTTATCTTGATGAACTTGTACCAAACTAATTTGGTCATCTCTCTTTGCTGAATCTTACACCGCTATCAAACTTCCTTCTTCATCTGATGAACTTGTGTTTGTCTTATATTATGACACAAGAATTAAAAAAAATCAAAAAAATACTAATATAAAAAAAAAGGAGAAAACGAAAAGGAACATGGAACATCTCCATACATGATTGTTATTTCTATTTTTTTAAGCCATAAGAATTAGGTAGAATATATATATATATAGACACAGAGATTCATAAAGTTTTTAAATTAAATATTTGGAAGGTTATGAAATGAAAGGTTTGTGTGCCTTTTTCGCTTATATTTCTCTTAAAATATTTGTTGAAAATTTCATTTCATAACTCCCACCTCTTTATTTTCATAACCTATATCTTTAATAATCTCAATAACTCACAAACATTTTATTTCATAACCCCCAAATATTTAATTTATAAATTTTATGATAATGGCATAGTAATGATTACCCTGATAAAGGAAAAGATCAGACATGCCATCAGTTGTATATCACTCTCTAACAAGGAAATCGAGTATAAGACCATTCTTATAGATATTGAATTAGTACATTGTGAATTATGACATGTAGTAGTGCCACAACTGAAAAAATATTTTCGAAATATAACATTCTCTGACCACAATTTTATAGCAAATTGAAGATTTGATTTGTTTAGCTAACAACAAATATTTTTGACAATGGGGCATAACTCTCAAAATTGTGACTGAGTGACATCTTTATGGTACAAATATTGATCATTGAGTATTCATTTTGAACACATCACATTATCTAACCACAATTATGTAATAAATTGAATGTTTGAGTTATTTAGCTCACAAAAAAAGTTTAGTTTACCCGTATGTATATAAGGTATATTTTGAAGACACTTAAAAGAGGGACAATTACCTTCTATGTCATTTATTTTGCTAGGCCATTATTAGAACTTAGGTATGAAGAAATAGTCTTTCATGTCTGGTTTTAGAAGAAATAAAAAACACATTTATACTTAAATAGATAGCAAAATCTTAACATTGTGAGATATTTCCTAAATATCCACGAAAAACAGTACACTAGAATATATGTTACATATTAAAGATGCAACCTCGTGGCATCCCTAATAAAAACACGTACAGAATGAAACAAAATTGTTATTAGAGTATATATTCTAACATATTCATTAAGACTATACTATCTCCAACTAAACATAAATTAAATATGATAAGCTTAATTTTCTATCAACAATACAAACAAATCACCATAATATAAGAAAAATAAGTAATAATGATATACCAAACAATAGAATACATATAAAATTGATCAAAAAGAAAAAATAACTTAAAAGACCGCGTGAAACGCGGCCAAATTTCCTAGTAAAGATAAACGAAGAAATTAATATTTGATGATATAGTCTCTATAAAAATGTAACGCAACAAGTCACCAAAAATAAGGGTGCATGCTAATATTGTAATCAAGCCAAATTTCCTAGTAAAGATAAACGAAGAAATTAATATTTGATGATATAGTCTACTATAAAAATGTAACGCAACAAGTCACCAAAAATAAGGGTGCATGCTAATATTGTAATCAATATTATTTATTGCTAGTTGATTCTTTTACTGACCATATACCAAGAATCAGATGTGTTTTATATAAAATTAATTATCTATTCCGGTTTTTAGATTTTTTTTTAAAAAAATCTGAAATCAAACCAACAAAATGAAGTTTTTAAATCTTTCATCCCAAACCAACAGAACGAAGTTTTCAAGTCTTTCATCCCAAACCTAATAAAAAATCGAAAAATCAAATCAAATAACAAAGCAAAATTGGTTCAATTTGGTTTTTCAAATTTAATTCGAATAATGCACATCTCTATGCAAATGTACACGTTGGGACCACCATTAACTAAGTCATATCCGTAGTGCATAAAAATTTGCAAGTCTCCCACTTTAGACAATTTCAGACATGCGGTGTATGAAGTTTCATGTGGCTGAAGGTACAGATAGATGAGGTTCAAACACATATATATATGACTGAAGGTTAGAAACATATGGTTGAAATTCAGTCATTTTTTGAACTTCAGACACATATGACTGAAGGTCAGATATATAGTTGAAATTCAATTATTTTTGAACTTTAAACACATATGACTAAAGTTTAGCCATTTTTGTCTGAATTTCAGCCATGTATTGCTGAATTTAGTTATTTTTGCTTGAACTTCAACCATTTTTTTTCTTGTAATTCAGACATTTTTACCTAAAGATCATGCACATATAATTGAAATTCAATCATTTTGCCTGAACTTTACGTAGAAATGCCTAAACTTTAATTATAATCATATGACTCTTCAGATGCCACATGTTTGAAGTTATTTCGAAGTGGCTAGACGTGCAAAAATTATAAAACATCAGGTACATATTAAATAGCAGTGTTCAAATAAAGTACTTGTGAAATTTTACAATTTTTAGAGAAAAATCTAGTATTGGTCCGTCCATTATACATATTATTTTCTGTCTTGGTTCCTTATACGACTTTTGGCTATTACTAATAGCCTGTTTGGCCAAAATTTTCGAATCATCTTATTTTGAAAAATGCTTTTTTCAAAAGTGCTTATCGAAAAAGTACTTTTGGTGAGAAACAATTTGTGTTTGACCAATAAATTTAAAAAATACTTTTGAGTAGCAATTAGTGTTTGGCCAAGTTTTTGAAAAGTGTTCTAAGTGTATTTTTCACAAAAGTGCTTTTCAAATAAGTGCTTTTGGGGAGAACTACTTTTTTTAGCTTCTGAAAAACAGTTATTGCTACTCCCTAAAAGCATTTATTTTTTCCCAAAAATTTGGTCAAACACTTTATTTTTTTAAAATAAGCACTTTTCAGAAAAAATAAGCACTTCTGACCTCTCAGAAGCTTGGCCAAACAGGCTATGACGGAGGTTGCATATTTGGACTAATCTTAAACTTAAACTAGCTTAACAGCTCCGTTTATCTTATAGAATTCTTCTCCTCTACGCAAATAGCATCTTTACATAAAGGACTTGACTAGACCAGGGGCATGCAAATAGTGGATTATCGAGCTAAATTATCAAGATTAGCTAGCAGCTCACTTGGTTTATTATTTGGCCTAGTTTGCATGTTTCGATAAATTAATTAATGATTGAGAATGTGCTACCTCAGATTGATAAACAATAATACTATAAAAAGTGGATTATAGAGGAGCCATAACCTTAGTTCCTAATCTCATCACCTTAGTAGACCATCCCCATTCCCAGTTACAACTTTGATTTAGTCCCAATCTAAAAGCATGAAAACAATGAAATTACTAACAGTAATACTCGGTCATAGCACATTTCCGACTATGGACTATGTTATAAGCACTTCTCTGTGGAAAGGTTTCACTCTTTGTGATAACCATAAATTTTTCCAGAGCCCGCTGGCGCACGGTTCTACATTCAATGGATATTGAGTCCGCCCTTTCAGTAGCAGATTCAGAATTTTAGTTCTGTGATTTCAATTTTTAAAGCTTTTACCTTAAAACGCATTATATTTTTAAAGTTATAGGTTCATATCTACTATTTATTGCAATTTTAGTGAAAATTTATATATCCCATGGAAAGATTAGATTATGTGGATAACCTGTAAGGTACTCTGTTTAAAAGTTCACATCCGAAATTGGAAGAAAATCAAACCAACTGCAGAAGGCAAAATGGGCAAGACCTTGCCGGTGTAAATGATTTTTTCCATTATTATGTCAACTAAATGATAATTACAATGACTCTGCATAATAAGTGAAATTAATAACTTAAATTTAAGGTTAAAGTTGCTGTAAAACATGTTAAAATACACTGATGGCGCAACAATTCATTACAGTATTACAGTATAAAAGTTAAACCCCTTATGTTTTTATAAGATAAAAACCATAAAAAAGAACAACATTCAATGCTATGAAACACTTTGATGCTGCAACAGAGGTTTCATTTTCATCAATTGTCTAATCCTACCTTTAATACCATCTTCTAATCTTGTACAAAATTCTGCACCAAGCAAATCAATCTTCCCAGCAGATCCTAAAGCATCACGAACTAGTTTATAAGTATATTCTCTTGGAATTGAACCTTGTTCAGCCAGTTCCACAAGAAAATCTCTCGCCTCCACCACCCGACCAGTTTCACACAGGGCATGAATTATCGGTGTATAGGAACTGTTACATGGTAGTACTCCATCATTCATTCCTTGCATTCTTCTCAGCATTTCAATAGCCTTATCAATCTCATTTGTAGCACTATAGTACCTAATGAAAGAATTATATGTAACGCGATTTGGTGCAATCCCTCTTTTCACCATATCATCCAACAACTCCAATGCCCTCTCTATCCTGTTAGTTTTGCAGCATCCATTGATCAAACTGTTATAAGTTACTACATCAGGAACAAATCCTTTGAATAGCATAAGGCGAAACAAGTGATTTGCCTCCCATATTCTCCTTCTAATAGCTTTTCTGCAGCCAGTTTCCATACCATACCTACAGTAAGAGCTAATCAAGATTGTATAAGTAAAGACGTCAGGTGGGCACCTAAAACCAGGCAACTCCATTTGCTCCAGCAAGAACTTAGCTTTTTTGAAATTCCCAACTCTACAAAGAGCAAATATGAGAGTGTTGTAGGCATATACATCAGGTTTGCAGTGAAATTGTTTCATTCTGTAGAAGGTAGCCAATGCTTCATTTACCAACCCTTGTTCTCCTAGGACTTTTATCAAACACGTAACGGTGGGTGTCGTCAGAAGCCCTCTTCTCGACATTCTTTTGAGAAATTCCCAAAGCAGCTTCGATTTAGCAGATCCTTTGGCTAGAACAAGAGACATCTCTCTGCAAGTGAGCTCATTGTGAGTAAATCCACAATGGTTCTCCACCCAATGGAAAAATTCCAATGCTTTCTCCAATCCTAGTTGTACCTTTTGGGGGTCTCTATGAGCAGCTGGACCAAGAACGAGGACACCCCTTCGGGCCTTATGCAATTCTTCTCTTAAGTTTCTCTGCTTTAACGGGCTACGGTGGCGAAACCCCTTTTGGCGGCCGATGGATCTTGGAGATTGGAAGAGGAATGTTGGGATTGATCTTAATACTTGAGAAACTGCTTCTACAGTCCAAATGGGTTTGGGAATTGAAGCTACAATATTTGTCTCAAACGGACGATTTCGTATAATTGCAGCCATAACTTGATCTATAAGAAGGTTTTGGGTGAAAGGAGAAGAAAGTGATCTTGACGAGAACATGATTCTGCAGACCAAAGGACCGAAACAGAGCTTAGAATTGTTAAATTTGAATAAGAGTTTAAACAGACTTTTGAATAAGCCAGGTGTAGCAACTTTTACTAATATAAATATTTAAATTAAAAAATAACACCAAAAAAAAAAGGAAGAAGTCTTTACGTTTTTCGGTTAACATTTTTCATTCTACGTGGGTAAGGAGTTCCCGCCTTGTCATGTTGCAGCACATCTATCACAAAATCTGGGTCCTCCGAAAATAGTTGCTGTGTGGATCCTTGCATATGTATCGGTTGCTTTGATGCCAGTTTGTCAGCCAAAAGATTATGCTCCCTATATACATGCTGGATAACTGGATTATCCCACTAAAGTTATCAATCACCTGAAAATCAGTGAGAAAATGTGAGTGGAGTTGATTATGTTAATGACGGTGATAAAGTGGATTAGTTAGTTAATTAAGTTGGCAGCAGGTAGTTAGTTAATTAAGTAGTAAGTTAGATAGTTGACATCAATAAATCATGATGATTTAGATATATATCATCTATTTGATGGTGTCTATAAATACTCTCTTGTATACACAATTATACACAAGTTCTGAATACAATATTCAGATTTTCTTTCCCTCACCTACGCTCTTCTTCCCTCTGCATTTCTTCATAATTCTTCTTTTTCTTCTTCTTCAATCTTTCTTCAAGTCTTCTTTCTGCTTTTATTGTTCATTCTTATCAATATTAAGATTACAATTTATGATATGGTATCAGAGCATTACAAGCTGATAATTCTAGCTTGATTGCACATTCGATTCTGTTCACTTTCGTAGACATATCAAGATTGAAATTCTCATCAAGTTCTTGAGAGTTAAACATGACTATCAATGGTGAAATTGCTGGTTCTCATACTCAACAATCTGGAAACATCAACACACGTGGAATCCAGATTATATCCTTTCAATTAATTGGGCTAGAAAATTTCTCATTATGGTTTAGATCCATGAAGATTGCACTGCTAGGTAGAAATAAATTGGGAATGGTGGATGGTACATGTTCTAACGAGTTGTTTCCTGGATTGGAAGGACATTGGGAAAAAGTTAATGCTATAGTTCTGTCATGACTCATGAATTCTGTTTCTAAGGATTTTCTTGGCAGTATAATATATGCCTCGAGTGCTCAAGTTGTATGGAATGATCTGTTTGAAAGATTTAATAAAATGGATGGTTCAAGAACATTTAATCTGCATAAGGAAATCGCAACTCTAAGCCAAGACAAAAGTTTTGTATCTACATATTATTCAAGACTTAAAGGGTTGTGGGAAGAATGTGAGACCTTGATTCCAGCACCAACCTGTTCTTGTGACAAGTCTAGGGATTTTGTTCTGCATCTTCAGAAACTGAAGTTGTTTTAGTTTCTTATGGGCCTAAATGAATCATATATGCAAGCAAAAAGTTAGATTTTAATGATGAATCCAGTCCCTAGTGTCAAATCAAGCTTACTCAATGATACTTAATGATGAAAGTCAGAAGGCAGTGATAAATCCTGCAGGAGTTCTGGGAGCAGGTCATATCAATACTCAAGGTTCCTTTGAGGCTGTAATGTACTCAAGATCAGGTGGAAATCAAAGGTTCAAGAAGAATTATAATTTATTCTGTGACTTCTGTAAGATCAAAGGTCACACAAAAGAAAAATATTTCAAGATTATAGGATATCCACAGGATTCCAAATTTAAGAAAAGAGGAGGTAATACTTCTGCTCACAATGTAGCTGCTGAGAATGCTGCTTCTGTATCAATGAGTCTACCAGACCAAGAACGCCTAAGTCACAAAGGATTCTCACATGGTTATGTGCAAACTCAAAACTACGGGTCACATGCAGGTCAAAAGGTCAATATGTTGAACGAGGTTCAACTCCTCAGAATTCTTAAATAGAAGCATGCACCTTGACCAAGGATCAGTGTAACCAGATACTACAATTGTTGAACAAATCTTCGGAAACTTCACACTCAGCTAATGTGACAGGTATGAATATTGCATTGTCTGTTCACAAAGGTAAGCAAGAGTGGATAGTAGACACAGGAGCTACAAATCACATGGTAGCCGATGTGAGCCTGCTGGATGCTCACTCTATATACAAAACTGAGAATCCAAAGAAAGTACATCTTCCAAATGGTGATATCTCAGTATTAGTTCACATAGGCTCTAGTACTTTGTTTAAAAAGAACACAATCACAAATATTTTTCATATTCCCCAATTCAAATTCAACTTACTGTCTGTTTCAAAATTAACAAGGGAGTTGGATTGTTCAACTTCTTTCTATCCTAAATTTTATTTATTTCAGAAACTCTTCAGTGGAAAGGTGAAGATGACTGGTAAAGAAGATGAAGGGCTATACATACTGGAAAATAATATAGACAAAGAAGAAATTGTTCTAACAGTTAGATGTTCTAATCCTGATATTGCATATTCTAAACTAGATATAGCTATGTGGCATAAGAGATTAGGACATGTTTATAGTTCAATTCTTAAGAAACTATTACCTATGAGATTAGTTGACATTACTGATACTATAGATAAGTGCATAATCTGTCAATGTGCAAAACAAGCAAGATTGCCCTTTCCTATAAGTGCTAGTAGTGGTTCAAATGCTTTTGATTTGTTACACATGGATGTTTAGGGTCCTTATAAAATGGCTACCTTTGATGGATCTAAATAATTTCTGCCTATTGTAGATGATTACATCAGAATGACTTGGACATTTTTACTAAGACTTAAATCAGATGTGTGCACTATTTTGAAGAATTTCTTAATTTATATCAAAACTCAATTTGATAAAAATATAAAAATTGTAAGGAGTGATAATGGAACTAAATTCATTAATTCTTTTTATTCTGATCTATTTACTAGTTTAGGAATAATACATCAAACATCTTGTGCCTACACACCTCAAAAAAATGGGATAGCTGAGAGGAAACACAGACATATTCTAGAAATAACAAGGGTTATTAGATTCCAGGAAAGTATACTTTTAAAATTTTGGGGAATCTGTATACAAACTGTTGCGTATATAACTAATAAGTTTCCAAGTGTGATAATTGAAAATAAATCACCTTATGAAATGCTGTATAATAGAACGCGTTTTTTGCATCAACTAAGAGTTATAGGTTGTTTATGCTTTGCCAAGAAAGTACATGAATCAAACAAGTTAAATCCATAACTATTACATCTGTGCTTATGGGATATGCTGAAACACAAAATAGCTATCTACTATATGATCTGACAAATCATGTTTTCTTTATTAAATAGAGATGTCACGTTCCAAGAGGATATGTTTCCATTCAAGACACACTCACAAGACTCTATTCCTATATTCAATTACACTAGCACAAATTATGTACCTGAACAGCTTCATGTACCATCAGTCAGTGTTCCTGAGACACTGTTGTCAAACAAAGATGCCCAAACCATATCTATAACTACGCCATCAGTGACAGATGAGCATAATGGTGATGATCTGATCACTTTATTACAAGATCACACAGATGTGGCTACTAAAAGGTCAGGAAGATGTACCAGACCACCTCTGTGGATGAAGGACTTTGAATCCTTAACTGCTCATGAGGAACCATATGCTCTTGCCAAGTATATATCCTATGACAAACTATCTCCAGCATACCAGGCTTATTTGACAAAAATGTCTAGTGTCTCATAACCTCAATCATACAAAGAAGCAGTGGCTGATCACAGATGGACAGAAGCTATGCAAGCAGAAATTAAGGCACTGCAAGACAACCATACTTGGGAGATTGTCACCTTACCAGAAGGTGAATCACCAATAGGATGTAAATGGATATTCAAAGTCAAGTACAAATCTTCAGGTGAAGTTGAAAGATTTAAGTCTAGGCTAGTAGCCAAGAGCTATAGTCAAAAAGAGGGAATTGATTACCAAGAAACATTCAGTCCAGTGGTAAAGATGAAAACTATCAGGGCTGTGTTATCTATTGCTACACAAAGAAAATGACATATTCACCAAATGGATGTGTTCAATGCCTTCTTACAAGGAGATTTGCATGATGAAATCTTTATGGAATTACCTCAGGAATTTATGTGTTAGGGAGAGAAGAAAGTATATAGACTCATTAAATCCCTCTATAGATTAAAACAAGCACCTACATAGTGGAATGCAAAACTGTATGAGGCACCGTTGAGCTTTGATTTTAAACAAAGTGAACATGATCACTCCTTGTATACTAAGCATACCCCATCAGGATCTATCTTTGTTCTTATATATGTGGATGATATGCTGATCATAGGAAGTAGTCTTCATCTTATTGAGCATATCAAAACCAAGCTAAGTCAGACATTTAAGATGAAGGAGCAACTCGCCTGCATGAAGCCAAAATCGCTAGTAATCGCCGGTCAGCCATACGGCGGTGAATTCATTCCCGAGCCTTGTACACACCGCAATTTAGTTGAACTTAAATACTTTCTAGGAATAGAATTTGCAAGATCAGATAAAGGAATTCTAATGCATCAAAGAGAGTATGCATTAGAGCTCATATATGAAACAGGAAGTGGTGGTGCAAAGCTAGCAGCTACTCCTATTGACATCAACAACAAAACTATAAAATAGTATGATGACAATATCAATCCAGAGGAAATAGAGAGTGATCCATAAGCTGAATAAGGAACCTATCAAAGGTTAACAGGAAAGTTATTGTATTTGACCATGACCAGGCCTGATATCTCATATGGGGTGCAGACCTTAAATCAGTTTCTTTAAGAACAAAAAAAATCCCACATGAAAGCTGCTCTAAGGATCATAAGGTACATCAAAAATCAACCAGGTAAAGGAATCCTATTATCAAGCACACAAGATAACACAATCACTGCATTTTGTGATGCTGAAGGAAATTTGTAACAGGCTATTTGATTAAACTGGGAAACTCACTAATTACTTGGAAATCAAAGAAATAGACTACTGTTTCCATAAGGTCAGTAGAATCAGAGTATAGAAGCATGACTTCTACTGTTACTGAAGTTATATGGATATTGGGACTTATGAAAGATCTAGGTATTGAAGTTAATCTACCAATAAACATCTTCACTGATAGCAAGGCAACAATTCAATTGGCAGCCAACCTAGTCTATTAAGAACGTATAAAAAACATTGAGATTGATTGCAATTTCATAAGGGAGAAGATAATACAGGTCTATATGTATCAAGTATATTTCTACCCAGGAGCATCCAGCAGATTTGCTAACTAAAGGATTAACTAAACTCCAACATCACCTTCTTAGTTCCAAACTTGTTGTTTACAATATTTTTTGCACTACCTAGTTTGAGGAGGAGTGTTAATGATGGTGATAAAGTGGATTAGTTAATTAAAGTTAATTAATTAAGTTGGCAGTAGTTAGTTAGTTAACTAAGTGGTAAGTTAGTTAGTTAGTTGACACCAATAGATCATGATGATTTAGATACATATCATCCACTTGATGATGTCTATAAATACTCTCTTGTATACACAATTATACACAATTTTTGAATATGATATTCAGATTTTCTCTCCCTCACCTATGCTTTTCTTCCCTCTGCATTTCTTCATAATTCTTCTTCTTCTTTAATCTTTCTTCAAGTCTTCTTTCTGCTTTCATTGTTCATTCTTATCAATTCAAGATTACAGTTAATGACAAATTAGTACCGCCAAGCAGCTGTATTACCTATAGAGAGTTTGTCTCGATCTACAAAGGGAAAGTACATAATGCAAAGCTAAGAGAAGACCTTGCAGTAATGCACATAGCTCATTCATAAATATATTTATGGTGAGGTCTGTCGCGCTCAAACCCAATACCCAGTTACCGTTAGCATCTCTAAAGGCTCCACCAATACCACATTTGTCTGGTGAAATTGAACCATCTATATTGAGTTTAAATGTATGAGAAGTTGGAGGGTACCATTTGACATAAGTGAGGTGACGATGAACCGGTAGGTTATGAAATGATGCTAGGTGCCAAGACTCTAGTTCCTGACAATAAACATGAGACAAGGAAGTTGTCAGATTTAGGTGTTCAAATCAATTCTTATTTTGAGTTGTCCATATATTCCAAAGACAAAATGGAGTGAGTATTTTGGATGGCATGCGACCTAGATGGAGACTATATTTTATGGTGAATTAGTTTATGAAGCAACTGAGAATCGTAATTTTGGAGGAGTGATTGAACAAAGTTGTATAGGCCTAATTGCTCCCATACCAACCTCGCGTTAGAACATTCTAAGAAGAGATTTTGCATTGTTTTGAAGTGTTTTCCTTGACATAAGAAACGATGTAGATCGACCAGTAATCTGATATGGTTGAGATAAGATTTTATTGGTAGTCTGAATAGGAGCCAAACCAAAGAAAAAAATTTAAATTTTGGTAAAGAGATAAGCTTCCAGATCCATGAGAAGGTATCAAGTTGGTTATCTATTTGGTTTTACATTTTCTTATACATTGACTTGACCGTGAATAGCCTATTGGGCTCCAATCACCAAACAATTTTGTCAAAGGTGTGGAGAGTTAGAGGAAAGTAACAGGATTTAATATCATTGAGGTGGCCTATAGGCAATTCAAAAGGTAGGGTAGTGAAATCCCAGTCGTGGGTTTTGCATATGGAGGAAAGTTGCATGTCAAGATTATGAGGTTGAAGAGGACCTTCTATGTAGCTTCTAAGAGCAAAATTTGCTTTAATCCAAGAGTCCATCCATAGATTAATGTGGTTTCCTGTACCAAGTATCCATATGTAGCTTTGCTTCCACAAATTCTAGCCCGAGATTAAATTTTTTCAGGTTCGTGAGGATTGTGATGAATTAGCATATTTGCTAATGAGAGTGGATGCCCACAAGGATTTAGTGTCGTGGAACATACGTCATGGTGTACTTACTAGAAAAGCCAACTTCTTAGCTCGAAGCAATTGTATTCCTAGTCCTCCCAATGATTTATCCTTTGTGACAATGCTCTATTTAACTAAATGCAATTTTTTTTTAATATCAGTTGTTCTCTATAGGGAATTTCGCTCATACCTTTCCAACTGCTTAATGATATTGATAGGGATGCGAATAAACTGCATGAGGTGATTAGGGAGGCTATTGAGCATAGATTTACTAAGAGTGGCTCTGTCGGCATGCATTAAGAATTGTATTATTCAACCTGCTATCTAGGCTCTAAAATTATCAACAATGAATTGATAGTCTGCCCTGGTGGCCTTGAGGAAACCATAGGAAAACCTAGGTATTTTCCAAAGTGGTGTCCCTCCTAAAAGTGCCAGTTAGCGAGAGAAAATTGCTTATCATTCAAGGGGCATTGATTAGAAAAAATACTTTTGGCCTTGAGTAGTTAATCTTTTGTCTTGAGGTAGACATCAACTGATTGAAGATATCCACAATCACATGACATGTGGAAGTGTTGACGACTCCTTCTAGAGTTATATTGTCAGCAAAATATAGATGCGATAGTTTGGGTCCACCTTTAGAGATGCAGATAGGGGTCCAAAGAAGATGATCAACAACCATATTAATACGACGAGACAACATCTCCATTCATATGATGAATATATAGTGATAATAGATCGCCCTGAGAATTCCTCATGGTAGCATGAAATATTATGTGGGAATGCCATTTACTAAAATTGCAATTGATGTTGTAGAGATATAGGACATAATTCATTTGATGAAATTAGGGGGAAAGTTAAAATATAAGAGTGACTGTCTCACAAAAGCCCATTCAATATGATCAAAAGACTTTTTCAGGTCTAATTTGATGATAAATTTGCCTTTTCTAGTTGAAATAGTACGAAGGTGTACGAGGAGCTCCTGGAACAACATTGTCCATAGCCCTCTTACCTTTTAAAAAACTAGACTGAGTTGGTCTAATAATTTTATGAAGTAAAGGTTTTAAGTGATTGAAAATGATTTTCAAAACTACTTTGTAAGTAGTATTGCATAAATTGATAAGCCTGAATTGGGTTATGGCAGTCGCATGATGGACCTTTGATATTAAGTATAAGAAAGTAGCATTGAAGGTCGGAGGAATGGTATAAATCTGAAAAATAGACTTGCAAAATTCTTGGATGGAGGTCCCCACAATGTACCAATGATGCTGGTAAAAGAATAGGTGCAAGCCATCCAGCCCAAATACTTTAAAAGGTCCAAAGGATTGAATCGCCGCCTCAATTTCCAGCCTAAGAAGGGGTGCCTTGAGTTGCATCCAACTATCTTGGGGTAAGAAATTTTAAGGTGCACATGGTTAAACCAAAGGTATAAGAGCTAAGTCTGTAGTAAACAACCCCTGAAAATATGACAAGATATGTTGAGAAATATCCAAGTGGTTAAAGATGCAATCACCCACGTAATCCCTAAGCCCCATAATGAGATTTCTCCTATGCCTATTGAGAGTGGCTAAATGTTAAAAGTAGTATTAACATCCCTAGCATTTAACCAGTTAATATGATATTTTAGTGTCCAAAGTTTTTCCTCATAAATTAGGACCTATTAAAATCGGATATTAAGGCAAGTTCCAAGTTTTGAAGAAAAGTAGTAGTAGGATAACTTGGAGAGGCTTGAATCCCTTGAAGACGTGCAAGTAAGCATTTTTTTATTTTTAAAAATGTTGCAAAATGATTTCTATTCCAGCCAACCACATCATTAGTAAACTATTTTATGGATGAGACCAAGTCATTGCCATTAGAGTTCCAGGCGTTGAGGACTAATCTTTTTGAAGTCAAGATAAGAAGTCCAAATTGTTTCAACGTGAAAGGGTTTAGGAGATAGACGAAGGTGGGGAGTGAGCATTAATAGGATAAGACAATGATCTGAATGGGTCCGAGGGAGATGGCGAACATTTGCTTTTGGAAAATGATTAAGACATTTGTAGTTAGCAACTCAATGATCAATGTGATCAAGAATTATATCACCCAACCTACGTTTGTTAGTCCAAGTGTAGCGACTACTCGAAAATCCAAGGTCCATTAGATGACTATAATTTAGATAGTACATAAACTTGTCAATTCTGACCCCCCTTCCCCCTCCCCCCCCCAAACTTTTCAGAAGCCCTAGTAATTTCGTTAAAATCACCCCATAAGAGCTAAGGGTCCTGACGGGCATTATGAACAACTTTAAGATTTTTCCAAAGTGTAAGTCTAGATACGATATTATTTTTGGCATAAATAGTAGAAAATAACCAAGCACGAGGTCTTGGAATTACCTTGATCATGCAGTGCACCTCCTGAGGTGTGATGACAAAGTAAAAAATATCCAGGAGATTATCATGCCACAAGATGGTGATACCACCTGAGCGACCCTCTGCATGAGCCCCCTCAACATGGGAGAAGTTAAAAACACCCCTCAATGGGATATAATCTGTAATGTGCATGTCTACTACAACAACCAAAGAAGGATGGTAGTTGTCGGGAACAGAGCTAAGTTACGAGCCTAAGCGGGGGACTGGGTCCCTTTACAATTCCATAGGATGAAATTCATTTGAAGTGGTAAGTTGTTTGAGTCCAGCCCTAGGTCCATACTTCCCTCTTTCTCTCCTAGAAACGAGGGGTTCAATACTACTGCATATTGCCCCACCAATGGATTTATAATGGGTTGTATGGTGAAGGAACAACAGTTAAGATTTGGCGGGCAGGTGAGCAAAACAGTTTTGCAAATTGCTCTTTTAGAAGAGAGACATGGATTTCTTTTAGTAAAATAAGGTCTATCCGAGTTTCTCTTAACAGGTCTAGTAGAGAAGATAAATCTTGAATAGAAGGCTCCCCGAGAACATCTAGAGGAGGTAGAGGCAAAGATATTGGGTTTAAAGGTACCTGATCGGGGTTGCCTGAGCATGAAATGCTGGTCCTTGGTTTAAATCTGTCAGAGGAGCACCAAAATAGGTCTAGACAACAGTCTGTGGTACATGCATAGGCATTGTCGGCATCATTGGCAGCAGCTGATTCATGGTGACATGCTAACTCAGATAGTACCCTGAGGTGGAGTGAGATAGAAGGGGAATCCCTAAATAGGACCCAAGTTGTTGGGATACATTGTAGTTTATTGATTCAAGGATTCCATCCCAAGACGAACCCCTTCCATGACAATATGCGCTAGGTCGAGAGGATTCAAATCATGAACAAAATTTCTTGATTGTTGATCATGAGAGTGAATTCTAAAGCATGACCTTGAAAATCCATATCGAGCTGTGACTGGGGTTGAAGGATAGAAAAAGGGGTTTGAAAGGTGTAAATCCTATGAAAAGGCAGTAGTGGTGGAAAGTTGTTGTAATACCCCAAAAGTCCCTAACCCGTGAGTTGAAACTTAGAAAGTCAGAAAGTATGCACCAGGTCATAGAACGAGTCATCCAATGACTCGTGGTGTGACCTAACTGATCTTTAAGTGACCCATCGGTGGCGACCAGTTAAGAAGGTGTCATTCTCAGGCAGTGGCAATGGAAGGGACGACGATCCTCATCACTCCCAATGACTCATGTTCTGACCCATCAGGTGGTTAGAGGATTATATGGAAGTCCTGGCAACGGATAGAGGGAGGAGTCGTGGTTCCACTTCACGACTCGTCAGGTCGATCGTTGGATTGGATAGTATGAGAGTTGCAGTGGTGTCAACGTAAGGAAAGTAATATGTCGTCGTCTCTGTTAACAACACATCATGCCAGTCATCAGTTGAAATAGTTCAGTAAAAGTAGATTTTTTCCAATGATGACGATGAGTCGTCCAGCTGGGTAACGACTCGTCTAGTCCCTCGTTGGGACTGGTAGTGACTGTTTTCCTGCGAATTTAGTAAGGGTGTATTCATAATTTCTAAGATATTAGGTCCTAAACTACATCGTTTTAAGCCTTGAAAAAAGAGTATTAAGGGAGTTTGACCCATTCTTGTTCATTCAACTCCCATGCATGCAAGTTTAGAGGGTTCCATTGAAGATCAAGCCTAGAATCCTCCAATTTTCCTCCAAATCTCTTGGGATTTCAAAGTCAAGTTGAGAATCTATTTACCCAGGTATGTAGGGCATGAATGAGAGTTTCTTTTCACTCTCACACCGAAATTTTCCCTCAAGTTCATGAATTCAAGTCTTAATCAAATGTATGATCCTATGGGGTTTTAACCAAAATTTATGAAATTCTCTATGATTTATTTATGGGTCAATTCCCTTCATGTTTCAAAGAATATTTTAAGATTCATGGCAGATTTTATGTACTAATTGATTATAAATTCATTTTTTCAAATTTTAGAAGATTATGCACAATTATGAAAGTTCATGAAAAAGTTATTCTATAATTGATAATTTCAAATATGATGAAGTATCTAGCATATGTATATGTTTATGAATTACCCATATATGAATCTATAATTTTGACTAGTGAAGTCTATATAAAGTATGCATGATCTTCAGATTTTGGGTAATCCCACTCAGATTTAGCATGTTTTCATGATTCAATTCAGTTTTATTAATCATCTTACCATATGGTTTTGGAGTCTACACTCCTCTCTTCAGCTTATGGTATGTTTGGAGCCAAGACTCCCTGTATTCAGATTTCAGATTATGCATGTAATTACATTATCAGATTCGTTGAAAAACGATAATTTCTGCTTCGTTGAAATATGATAGACAACACCTTGCATGTTTTGGAAGTAGTGTCTAGCACCAACTAGGCTAGGGGTTCATGAAAACCCCGAGTCTCAGAACTTCGTGCCAATGTAGAATTTTATATTTTACTTTGGGACCTCCCTTATGAGCTTCCCCTACCGCGAATGGACCTTCAGCTTGATATCGATATCATGGTAGCACCCTTTGCCCTAACAAGGCTTTGGACGGCTCTGCCCACTTGAGTGTAATAGTTGGGATCACGTAAGGTCTATCGTGATTGTGTCAGTTATATGAAGAGTCTCCTATTGTTCCCCATGATCTCAGTTATACATGTTTATCTATTATGATATTATGTTTTCAGCAGGTTTGACCCAATGATCAGGTTATTATTTTTTACTTATGAATCTTAGTTTCAGCTTTGGGTAATTCGATTCAGTTATGAGATCTAGTTTATGTTTATTCACGTTTTGAGATATCAACATGCAATCTTTACTCTCAAAATATTATGATGTTATGATTTATAATGTACATGATTTTAGTTTATACTTACTGAGCCTATTTTACTTACCTTACATATTTAGTATATTCCAATTACTGACTGCATACTCTATATTGTATCATTTCAGAATACATGTCCTAGCGATTAGACTTAGTCACGCCATTAGTTCAACTCTCGTTCTAGCTCTGACCCTGCCTTAGGTGAGTCCTCATCCTCTGAGGACATCTATCTTTCAATATTATTATGTTAGTTTGTTTCAAACTTAGAGATAGCTGGGGGGCTTTTCCCAGCATCTCATCAATTAGTAGAGGCTTTTCAAATATAGATTTGTGTATTCATCTTTGGACTCAGTGTTATGATATTTTCGTTGGATAGACGTTTTGTTGTTCAGATTTTCGCTATTTCAGAATTTAGTTATAAACTTTGCTCATGTTGATATTTAGTTATCATGTTCATTCCATGGGTTGACTTGGAGCCGTTTATAGTTCTAGGTTCCGTATCTAGATCTGGGCCTATGTTCAGGTTTTGACAAACTTGGTATCAGAGCCTTAGGTTTGAAGTGTCTTAGGGTGTTTGAAAGCCGCATTAAGTAGAGTCTTTTTCATGGGTGTGAAACGCCCCACACTTATGATGAAGAGTCTATGAAATATTCTAGGAAACTTCCCTTCTTTTGTTATTCTATCTCGTGCTATGAGTTCAACTCTCTCTATTACTCTAACTCTAGCTTTAGGTATTTGCAGAATCATGCCTCCACTCTGAGTTAACGGAAAAAGGAATGTCAATAGAAATGGAAATGGCCATGAGGATGGCAATAGAGATAGGAACCAGCAAGCCCCACCTGCCCAGGGGATCCCGTGCCCGAGCAGGTTGCCCATACTGAGTTTAGGGCAGCTATTCAGATATTGGCACAAGCATTGACCGTTCAGGTCAATCAGCAGGTAGTGGCTCATATTTCCTAGAATGGGGACACAGCTGCGGCTAGAGTCTGAGACTTTCTCAAGATGACCCCACCTAAATTCTTGGGGTCGAGAGTGGATGAGGACCCACACGAGTTCATTGAGGAGATCCATAAGATCACCTAGATTATGGGGGTAACAGAAGAGGAGTGTGCAGACTTAGCCTCCTATCAATTGAAAGGGGTTTCTCATATATGGTATAAGTAGTGGAAATATAGCAGGGGAGTCGAAACGGGTCTTATTGGTTGGGATGAGTTTCTCTCTGCATTCTTAGACCGATTATTTCCCTAGGAGATGAGGGAAATCAAGCGGCTGAGTTTGTGAATTTAAAATAGAACAACATGACCGTCCAGGAGTATGCTCTAGAGTTTGCCTGGTTGTCCAAATATGCGTTGGAGATGGTGGCCGATTAGAGGGCTCAGGTGAGCATGTTTGTGAATGGAGTAGCAGACTATTTGGTTAAGGATTGCAAAACCACCAGGCTACATCAGGACATTGACTTCTCCCAATTGGTCTTGTATGCCCAGCAGATAGAGGCAGTGTAGGTGAGGGAGAGGGAGAGAGAGGCCAAGAGGGCTAGACAGATAGTTTTGGATTTTCCCAGTAGAGGTCTGGTGGCAGAAATCGTCAGTAGTCTCACTAGAGATCATCAACCAGTGTGTCATCCAGGTTTAGGTGCGATTAGAGGGGAAATACATCGGGCTCTCGAGGTTAGAAGAGCAGATCAGCAGAGCCCAACATTTCAGTTTGTGGAAGGTGTGGTAGGAGGTATACTAGTCAGTGTTTAGCAGGTTCAGGGGCATGTTTTGGGTGTGGAAAGCCCAGCCACATGCTCAGAGATTGTCCAGCGGCTAAGCGGGCCATGGTAGAGATTGGGACCCAATTACCAATTCAGCAGCTCCACCAGCACGCTCAGCTCAACAGGATGTATCCACTAGTGCAGGTGATGTTCAGCGTTAGAACATGTTTTATGCCCTCTCAGCACGTCAGGAGCAGGAGGTCTCTCTGGATATGGTCACTGTTATGTTACAACTATTCCATCTTTATGTTTATGCATTGTTAGATCCAGGGGCTACTTTATCTTTTGTGATGTCCTATGTTGCTATTAGTTTTGGAGTCAGTCCCGAAATCCTATCAGAATCCTTCTCAGTCTCTACTCCAGTCTCTACTCCAGTCGGTGACTCAATTATAGCTCGATGGGTATATAGAAATTCCCCTACCACAGTCCTTCAGAAAGTCACGTTCGCTGATCTACTAGAGTTAGACATGATTGATTTTGATGTTATCTTTGGTATGGATTGGTTGCATGCATGTAATGCCTCAGTAAATTGTAGAACCAGTATGGTAGAGTTCCAGTTTTCAGGTGAACCAGTCCTAGAATGGAAGGGTAGTTTAGCTGTGCCTGTAGGTCATTTCGTTTCCTACCTTAAGGTCAGAAAGATGATTTTCAAAGGTTGCACGCACTATCTAGTTTGGGTTAAGGATGCTATATCTGAGACTCCAACTCTTCAATCATCCCTGTTGTATGTGAGTATCCGGAGGTTTTCCTAGATGATCTACCAGGAGTCCCTCCTGAGCGGGAGATCGACTTTAGCATTGACCTTCTTCCTGATATGTAGCCTATATCTATTCCTCCATACAGAATTTCTCTAGATAAGCTAAAGGAGTTGAAGGAACAATTGAAAGATCTTCTAGATAAGGGGTTCATCAGAACTAGCAAGTCCCCGTGGGGTGCACCGGTTCTCTTTGTTCGAAAGAAGGGTGGATCTCTTTGTATGTGCACTGACTATCGGTAGTTGAACAAGGTTACAATCAAGAAAAAGTATCCCCTCCCCAGAATTGATGACTTGCTTGACCAACTTCAGGGTGCTAAGTGATTCTCAAAGATAGACCTCAGATTCAGGTGTCATCAGTTCAGAGTTAGGGAGACTGACATTCCGAAGACAGCTTTACGGACTCAGTATGGTCACTATGAGTTTGTAGTTATGTCTTTTGGACAAACGAATACTCCTACAACTTTTATGAATTTGTTGAACAGAGTGTTCAAGCCATATTTGGACATGTTTGTGATTGTCTTCATTGACCGACATTCTCGTATACTCTTGGAGTGAGGAGGAGCATGCCGCTCATTTAAGGATTGTTATACAAACTCTAAAGGATTGCCATCTGTTTATTAAATTCAGCAAGTGTTAGTTTTGGTTAGACTTAATAGCATTTTGGGTCACGTGGTGTAAGTGATGGTTTGCAGGTTGACTCTCAAATGATAGAAACAGTGATGAATTGGCCTAGACCAGTTAATCCTTCAGATATCAGGAGTTTCTTAGATTTAGCTGGCTATTACAGGAGGTTTGTTGAAGGATTCTCATCCATTGCAGAATTATTGACTAAGTTAACCTAGAAAAAAGTTAAATTTCAGTGGTCAGATGCCTGTGAGAAAAGTTCTCAGGAGTTAAAGGATCGACTCACTTCAGCCCCAGTATTGATCCTACCTGAGGGTACAGATGGATTTATTGTGTATTTTGATTCCTCTAAGGCCAATCTTGGTTGTGTGTTGATGTAGCATGGTGAGTCATTCCGTATACCTCTAGACAGCTTAAGACTCATGATAAGAACTACTCGACACATGGCCTGAAATTGGCAGCGGTAGTGTTCACATTGAAGATTTGGAGGAACTATTTTTATGGGGTCCATGTGGATATGTTCACGGACTGTAAGATCCTACAGTATGTGTTCACCCATAAGGATTGAATTTGTGACAAAGGAGATGGTTAAAGCTTCTCAAGGACTATGACATGAGTGTCCTTTATCATTCGGGTAAGGCCAATGTAGTGGCGAATGCCCTTAGTAGGCTCTCCATAGAAAGTGTTTCTCATGTGGAGGATAGAAATAAGGAGTTAGTAAAGGATGTGCATCGGCTTGCACGATTAGGGGTTCGCTAGTTTACTCATCAGATAGTGGTGTCATTGTTCAGAATAGGTCAGAATCTTCTTTGGTTACTGAGGTCAAGGATAGACAAGATGAGGATCCTATTTTGGTTAAGTTGAAGGAAATGACCCAGAATCAGAAGGTAGAGGTCTTCTCCAAGAGGTAGATGGTGTACTTTATTATCAGGGTCGTTTGTGTGTTCCGGGTGTGGACGACTTGAGAGAAAGAATGTTGCATGAGGCTCACGACTCGCGGTATTCTATCCACCTAGGTGCCATCAATATATACCGTGACCTATGGGAAGTCTATTGATAGAATGGCATGAAGAAGGATATAGTGGAGTTTGTAGCTAAGTGTTCGAATTGTCAATAAGTGAAAGCATCAAAGACCGAGAGGAGTGCTACAAGACATTAGTATCCCTACTTATAAGTGTTAAGATATCAATATAGATTTCATCATATGGTTACCTCGCACACGTCAACATTATGACTCTATTTGGGTGGTCGTAGATAGATTAGTGAAAGCAACCCATTTTCTACCAGTCAAAATTACCGACTCAACAGAGAATTATACTAAACTATACATTTGGGAGTTAGTTCGGTTGGATGGAGTTCCCTTGTCCATCATTTCAAATAGAGGTATTCAATTCACCTCGCAGTTTTAGAGATTATTTCAAAAGGGACTCGGTACTCAGGTCAAGCTTAACACAACTTTTCATCCACATATAGATGGTCAGGCTGAGCAAACCATGCAGACTCTCGAGGATATATTGAGAGCATGTGTGATTGACTTCAAAGGTAGTTGGGATGATCATTTATCTCTTATTGAGTTTGCTTACAACAACAGTTACCACTCTAGCATTCAGATGGCTCCGTTTGAGGCTTTTTATAGGCAGAGATGTAGATCCATTGTTGGATGGTTCGAGGTAGGTGAGGCTACATTTATAGGTATAGATTCAGTTCGTGAGGCGATGGAGAAGGTTCAGCTTATAAAGGAAGGGTTGAAAACAACTCAGAGTCGTCAAAATTCCTATGCTGATGTAAGGAGGAGAGAACTGAAACTTGAAGTTGATGATTGAGTGTTTTTGAAGGTAAGTCCCATGAAGAGAGTGATAAGGTTCGAAAATAAAGGGAAGCTTAGTCCCCAATATGTTGACCCATACAGGATTGTGAGACATATTGGTAAGGTGGCCTATGAGTCGGAGCTACCTGCGGAGTTGGCTTCAGTACATCCACTTTTTCATGTATTATTGCTAAAGAAGTGCATTAGTGACCCGACTTTGGTTGTCCCGGAGGAGACCACAGGTATGAAGGATAACCTTAGCTATAAGGAGGTACCAGTTGAGATCCTTGATCATCAAGTTCGAAAGTTGAGGAACAAAGAAGTAGCTTCAGTAAAGGTTCTGTGGAGAAATCAGCTTGTTGAGGGAGCTACATGGGAAGCCGAAGCAGGTATGATGGCTAAATACCCGCACATTTTCCCTACAGACTCAGTTCCAGCATGAGGTATCAGTTTCCTCTCTGATACTCTATTAGTTTCATGTTTAGTTCATGTCTCTCAGTTCCTTTCATGTCAGTACATGTATGTGTGATTCATAAATTCAGCTCAGTCATGTATATCAGTCCGGAGTCAGTCACTCCGTCAGTTTTCAGTTTAGATGTTCAGTATTTGAGATTTCAATTTCTTTCCCTCGCTTTTCAGTATGTTTAGCCATATTCGAGGATGATGTTTCCAAGGGGAGATATTGCAATACCCCAAAAGTTTCTAAGATTAGACCCGTGAGTTAAAACTGAGAAAGCAGGAAAGTATGCACCAGGTCGCAGAACGAGTCGTCTAGTGACTCGTGGTGTGACCTAACGGGTTATTAGGTGACCCGTCAGGTGGCGATCAGTTGAGAAGGTGTCATTCTCGGGTAGTGGAAACAGAAGGAGGACAAGTTGTCTTCACTCCCAATGACTCATTATTTGACCCGTCAGGTGGTTAGAGGATGATTGCGCAGTACTGGCAATGGATGGAGGGACGAGTCGTGGTGCCACTTCATGACTCGTCAGGTCGATCATTGGATTGGGTAGAGTGAGACTTGCAGTGGTGTTAACGTAAGGAAAGAAACGAGTCATTGTCTCTGTTAACAACTCGTTATGTCAGTCGTCAGTTGAAGAAGTTCAGTAAAAGCAGATCTTTTACAGTGATGACAACGAGTTGGATGACGAGTCATCCAGTTGGGTAACGACTCATCCAGTCCCTCGTTGGGACTGGCGGTGACTATGTCCTGTGAATTTAGTAAGGGTGTTTTCATAATTTCTAAGCTCCTAGGTCCTAAATTACATCGTTTTAAACCCTGAAAGAAGTGTATTAAGGGTGTATAACCTATTCTAATTCATTCAACTCCTATGCATGCAATTTTAGAGGGTTCCATTGAAGAGCAAGCCTAGAATCCTTCAATTCTCCTCCAAATCTATCGGGCTTTCAAAGTCAAGTTGAGAATCAGTTTACCCTGGTATATAGGACCATTAATGAGAGTTTCCTTTCACTCTCATGTCCAAATTTCTCCTTAAGTTCATGAATTCAAGTGTTAATTCAAGTGTATGATCCTATGGGGTTTTAAACCAAATTTATGAAATTCTCTATGATTTATTTATGGATTAATTTCCTTCATGTTTCAAAGCATGTTTTAAGATTCATGGGCAGATTTTATGTACTAATTGATTATAAATTCATGTTTTTAAATTTTAGAAGATTATGCCCAATTATGCAAGTTCATGAAAAAGTTAGTCTATGATTTATAATTTCAAGTATGATGAAGTATCTAGCATGTATGTATGTTTATGAATTACCCACATTTGAATATATGATTTTAACTGGTGAAGTCTATTTCAAGTATGCATCATCTTCAGATTTTAGGTAATCCCACTTAGATTTAGCATGTTTTCATGATTAAATTTAGTTTTCTATATCAGCTTACGATATGATTTTGGAGTGTATACTCCCCTATTCAACTTATGGTTTGTTTGATGCCAGGACTCCCCATATTCAGATTTCAGATTATGCATGTAATTACATTATCAGCTTCGTTGAAAAATGATAGTTTCAGCTTTGTTAAAAAATGATGGTGTCAGCTTCATTGACAAATGATGGAGAGCACTTTGCATGTTTCGGGAGCAGTTTCTAGCACCGAGTAGGCTAGGGGTTCATGAAAATCCTGAGTCTCAGAACTACATGCCAACATAGTATTTTACATTTTACTTTGGGACCTCTCTTGTGAGCTTTCCCTGCCCCGAATAGGCCTTCAGCTTGATATCGATATCATGGTAGCGCCCTTAGCCCTGACAAGACTTTGGATGGCTCTTCCCTCTCGAGTGTAATAGTTGGAATCACATAAACGCTATCGTGATTGTGTCGATTATATGATGAGTCTCCCATTGTTCCCCATGATCTCAGTTATGCATGTTTATCAGTTGTGATATTATATTTTCAGTAGATTTGGCCCAATGATCAGGTTATTAGTTTTTACTTATGAATCTCAGTTTCAGCTTTGAGTCAGTTATGAGATCCAGTTTATTTCTATTCATGTTTTCAGATATCAGCATGCAGTCTTTACTCTCAGAATCTTATGATGTACATGATTTCAGTTTATACTTACTCAACCTGTTTTACATACCTTAAATACTGAGTACATTTCAAGTACTGACCGTATACTCTATGCATTATCATTTCATGATACAGGTCCTAGTGATCAGACTCAGACGCGTCGTTAGTTCAGCTCTTGTTCCAGCTCAGACGTTGCCTTGGGTGAATCCTTATCCTCCGAGGATATCTATCTTTCAGTATTGTGATGTCAGTTTGTTTTAGACTTAGAGATAGTTGGGGGGCTTGTCCCAACATCTCATCAGTTAGTAGAGACTTTTTAAACATAGATTTGTGTGTTCATCTTTGGACTCAGTGTTATGATATTCCCGTTAGATAGACCTTTTGTTATTCAGACTTCTGCTATTTCGGAATTTAGTTATCAGCTTTGCTCCTGTTAATATTTAGTTATCATGTTCATGTCATGGGTTGACTTAGAGCCATTTATGGTTTTAGGTTCCGTGTGTAGATCCAGGCCTATGTTCGAGTTATGACAGTTGTAGTTTGTGGTAGAAGATGGACCGCTTGAAATGGTGGTTGTGGAGTGTGGTGAAGGTGAATTATTCGATAAGGACAATTCAACTAGAGTTGAGTCATTCTTTATTAAGAGTGGATGAAGTAGAGTAAGAGGTATTAGAGATGGATGAAGTGAGAGAGAGGATGTTCTTGGGTATCGAAATAGGAGTGTAAGTCGGTAATATCGGATGTGGAGAACATTCTGCTGATGGATAATTTTTGGGAGCCAACGTGGATTTGAGATAATTAAAATTTGTCTCACGTGAAATATCATGATTAGAGAGAGAAATAGGGCGAGGAGAAGCCAACCAGGTGTTGAAAGACTTGCAAAAAGAGTATTTGGGTGGCATTTTGCATGGATTGTGGTTGGTCAGGGAACTAGGGTATTCAGGGGAACTAGGGTTGGAATGGTTAAGAGTCATCTTGGGGAGGCCCTCGGAATGAAAAATTTCAAGAGATAAAGGGATAATGAAAAGGGTGTGACATTCAATAGTTCTATCCAGGTGAGCAGGTGGTCCATGCTAAATAGAGGGATTTTTAAAGGGGTCCTCGAGAATAGAGATATTATTATAAGGGGAATTAATAGCGTAATTACATCGGGAAAGAGAAGGAGACAAAGAGGTAAGATTAAGTAGGCCCGGAGGGAGTTTAATAGAGGACTATTAGGAGGGTAATTAGCATTCATATTAGTTAGGATTTTAGAGAACTTACCTGGATCTTCCTTGTGAAATGCCCTAGTAGCATAATTTTTCGATGACGGGTACCTCCAAAATGTGAATTCTCCGCTATATTCATCGGATCCTGAATGAGTGTCTGGCCTTCCTTTTTGGTCTTTTTCTTTGGAAGGTATTGATTTTCCATTCTTCTTTGGCAGTTGGCTCTATGGATTCTGGTTGCAACTACATATTGGATGTTGGCACCTTACCAATAGGGGAAGGAATGGTGGGACAGTTCAACAAATATGTCCCACTCGTCCGCATAACACAAAAAGTGTATGGAGACCCTCATAAGTTATTTTTTCCTTGTGTTTGCCTATGCAGACATATCTCTTTAGAGGCTTTTCCAAGGGGACTTCAATACAACTTCTGTCGTATCGTTCTCTTGTGGTGGAGGAGGTGTAGGCGTCAATTTTTAAAATGGAGCCAAGAGAATCTCCGATTTTGAGTAAAATGTGAGAATCATAGAACTCATATGAAAGTTCTAGGAGCCGATCTCAGATAGCAGAGTACGTTAATTGGGCAGTATATGATGTAAATTTGAATTCCCAGTGTCGAATCATGAGGAAGTGATTTTGAATAAACCATGATCCGTCATGCAGGTCTCGTATCATATTTTATTCCTTAGTAAACTTAATGAGAAAGAAGTCGTTACCTAGGTCCATGAGATTGAAAGACTTTGTGGGCCGCCACATTGTTTGTAATTTATTCTTAAGGAGCAGATATCCAATTTTTCCCCATCAGTTTGATGATGATGGAGTATTTCCACGGCGAATATAGTCAAGCTTTCTTGGTCGATGACTGCGATACTAAAGAATCCAAGTCAGATTGGGGTGTAATTTCATCACCATAATCCAAATATTATTCAACTATCGACTCTTGTAGGTTGGATCCCAAGAGTTTTCCTTCCTCAAGACTTGAGCAAATGAAAATTGGGGTTCGGGAGTTGGTGCATCTAGCTGCATCGATTCATTACAGTGCGGTGATTATAGTGATTGAGTTGCAGGCTTGTGGTGATTTTAAGTGTTTGTGGGTGTTGGGTTGGAAGTATCTTATTTTATTTTTTAGCTTGCCTAAAATTAATTTGGTTACCGCAGAAGTCTTATATTAAAATAAAGTAAAGAGTTTTTTTTTTAAAAATGAAAATGGCTAGCAGGTAGCCCATGTTATTAATAAAAACAAACAAATAGACAAGCACAACCCAAACCCGGGCACAAATGACCTACAATATTCTAGAACGACTTAGGAAACAAACAGACACCACTCGTGAACTTTCTTCTCTGTGTCGGCACTATCCATCCTCCATGTCCATCGAGGTTCTGAAGAAATGCATGTGCAATTAGACCACACCATCCACCACAGAGGTAGATAGCGCAGTTCTTCGTGCAATTTCCAGATGCATGCAGGTAAAGATCAATCCTCCCAGTAGTTTCAGGTCAATACATCACTGAGCTTGATTTGATTTCATACAGGACATCCTTAAGTCTCACAGATGCCATGAGATCAGAATCATTGAAGACTTCTTCCGCTTAGTGCCATTCCCCTTCTACCACTGTTTAGACGCATCACTCTTACTTACTCAAAGATTTGTAGATTTGCTCTTCCAACTATACATTATCTCAATAGATTGAGCCTATAGAGCTAATACTGCTTTTAAATACATTCGACTGTGACAACCTTTCATAGGATAATACAATGAATTGCATTGGCTAGTATCTTGGTGTATTACTTTGCCTCTTTGTGATGTATTACCTGTGCTTCCATCTTTTGTATTTTGCATTCTGCATCATTGAACATTGTTGACTTGCTGTGTAGCTGTACTCCCTCCATTATAGTTCTTGTTATGACATTGTGTTATCCTTAGATTAGGAATTTATTATTTCTCCATGTTGATTATTTTCCTTCCTTCTGCTGGGACTTCCTGAAATGAATTTAATATTAAGGTACTTGCAAAATTAACAACCAGGTTAGCAAAGTAATACGCCAACTTGTTCCCTTCCCTATAAACATGCTCCACATCCACACTTCTATTGTTCCTAATGTGCATACATTCTTGGACCTCCAGAACAATACTCCAAGGTACTTCCCATACTCCCCCAACACTTTCTCCATCATCAAAGAGTCTGTTTGGATCTCCACTGGGAGAAAATGATTATTAATACAATATTTCATTCCCATCTTCACTGATATAACTTTTGCAAATAAATTATCTTTCCCTGGTAATTTTCTTGCCTCAGCATACACCAAATTTCCATTGTGATCTCTTATAAAAAAAGCATAAGAACTTGGACTAGGGTTACCTTTAGACACTCCATAAGTGTTACACGCATAGCTACCCTACTTAGGCTTCCTCCACTGCACTACTTTACAAATGGTAGAAGGTTTATATTCTTCTAGGTATTTCACTAGCATAGGCCAATGACTAGGCACTGCCTGCAACCAAGGGTATCTACATTTTACCAACAAACTAATCTGCCTATTGATTTCTCCTACCATTTTCAAGATAGAAATTTTCTCTCTATGTTTAATTACATTCCTTCTTTTCCATAGTTGCCATATTATGATTATAGGAACTGCCATCAATACTGGTTTCAATATCTGTGAGCATTCTGCCTTCCACCACCTGTACAACATTGTCTTAATCTATAGAAAAGGTCCCTTTATTCCAGCTGCATCTGCAAATAACTATAATACCTGCTTGAATTAAGGAATACATGAGATATTGTTTCAGGTTGTTTAACAGTACAATAGGAACACAGTGAGTTCTATCCATATTCTATCCAGAATTTCTCCAATAGGCAACCTTTGTTTCAACAACCTCCATAGACAAAAGGATAACTTAAAAGGTAATCCTTTAATCCATACATTAGCAAATTCCTCTTTCACCTCCTCCTTTTGCCTAATCTCCTCCAAAGCACTATTCATTGTGAATTTAGCATTGGAGTTCAACATCCACCATGGTTTATCCCATCCATCCTTTTCCTTATCACAACATATAGTATCTTCAATATGATCTGCCATTTCTTGGTTGAATAACTATTGTATTAACCTCATGTCCCATCTTCCATCCTTCATCAACCAACTCACCTCTTCTACATTATGATCTACATTCTGTGTTACGGACAACCATAGTGGAGAGCCCCTAATTTAGTCTAGTTATCAAACCATACATTAGAGGTTCCTGATCTAGGTTCCCACCATATCATTTGATCAAAACTATCTCTAGCTTCTAGCATATGCTTCCAAGTCTGAGATCCCCCTTTCCATTCAACCACCTGAGGCCCATGCCTCTTACAATATTTGTTCCATATGAAATTAGCCCACAAGGACTTCCTGGATCTAAATTATAACACCTCAGAAAAATTTTGGTGATTAGTTGATGTTTTTATGCTAGGTTAAGAAAAATACGGGTTGTATATTGGTTGTACATGACAAGAAATATGTGTACGATCAAAAAATCAAAGAGTATGTGAAGTTCATAAGTAAGGGTCAACTTTAAATGATCATATCTCACAATATATAATGAATTAAAAGTCCCACGTCATATCAAATTAAAGGTCTTTGAGTCTAGTTTTCAGAAACATCAAACCTCTTATTAATCAAAGTTTGGAGTAAGAGGTTATGGGAATTTTACCGAAGTATCACAAGCGGTGACGCGGGCATGATGCCCTAGCGCCTCCACCGCCCTATTTACTTAAAATCTAATTTTTCACTTGTAGAAAATACTTTCAGGTAAATCTAAATCGATCATCTTGCTAAGGATTCCATTTCTCTCTCAACCCCAGCAGCTAGGACAAAGAAAATCAAGGAGGAACATCAAGCAAAGTTCAAGAAAATCACAAGATAACTTGAGATTACTTTGCCAAGTGTGTTAGGGGCTGTTTTGGAGCTCATTTTGGCAAGGTTTTGAAGAAGTTTTTCTGCGTTTCAAAATCTAATTGGACTGCCTATATATCCATCTTTGATTAGGTGTTGAAATTAGGAGAAAAGGTAAGAATTTTTCCCCTTTTAAACCTATCAAATTGCAAAGCGAAAATCTGGAAATTGACAGCTACGTGAGCTGCCGATGGACTGTTTGTGAGCTGAGTTTTGCTCGTTTTTCTTATGCGTTTTGGCTGTTTATTTTGCTGGAATTATACTTCATATTGAGGGGTAGAATTACAGAAAAACTAAGGTAAAATTTTCTCTTGTTTCTCCCTCAAAAGTTAGTGAAAACTAGTTGAGAAAATGGCTAAATGTTGTTGATGTTGCTGGGTGTTGTTGCTATTGTGACTGCCTCCGGTTAGTTATTTTGGCTGCATTTTTTTTCTATAGATTAAGCTTGTAATTGGCCTGTAAAACAACTAGATTAAGGAGGTTGAAGGCTGGTCATTGAGATAGGAAATCGGCTAGAGAGAAGTTCATCGGAGAAAGGTATGTAAGACGCCCCGTCTATCATTCTTTTAAGCACGATTCGTGTGTTGTGAATCGAATGAGACAACAACCTATTTAAAAGTCTTGAGGCAGTATGTTAAGCTTCATTTAAGCTTTAAATTTCCATGTTTTATTGAGGATAAATGTTAAGATTATGCCTAGCCGAAGTGAGACATCTAAAGTGTGATATTGTGTTGATTGTTTATCGTAGTTGTACATTGAGTTGGAGACCCCTCAGTGTGGGAATTGTTAGCTGGTCCTTACTGTATGTCATGTGTATATATATGTGATGTTAAATGTGTTTAAAGGTATGGATGCTAACTGAAATTAGTGAAAGAGCCAAGATGAGGACGTGTAAATGATTTTAAGCCACGTAAAGACGTCGCAAGATATTAAGGGTAAACGAGCTTATCGAATTAGGATTACCTAGTTATGGTTGTCCTTTATCTTATATGTATGTTATGAAATATGTCAGGCCAAGGGGAGATTTCATAATCCCTTTCCCTTAAGCCGAACGACAAGCTAGCGAGTTTCTGAGCTCTAATGTCCCTTGAACACGATCTATAAATTTTGTTGAAACTCTTAGGTCATCCGTAGTTCCTTATGATTTATACAAGTTTTTAATACATGCATTTAAGTTCTATTTTCTAGCTTTGCATGTTATATGTACTCAGTTCCAGTTATGCATTACGAAGGAGGCCTATGCAGGCCACAGGTTTAGTATTCGTCATTTCTATGTTGTACATATTGAACTGGTCCAGTATAAGTCATATCGGCTCCATTTATGATTTTGTCTAAGATTTATTAATTTTACCCCGGTGTGGTACACCGGCTCGAGGTCTTGTTATTTTATCCTGGTGTGGTACACTGGCTGGACGAATTTTACTCCGGTATGGTACACCGGCTGGAGGCATTTTTATTTTTACCCCGGTGTGGTACACTGGCTGGACAAATTGTATATAGATTTTATGGTCGGATGTCTGCTGGCATTTCAATTATAGTCTTTGTTGTGCATTAGATGGTTGCATTTACACTTCAATAATGAGTTATTGCCAGGTTTCTATTTGGGTTGTTACTACTCCTTATTTCTGGCCTAATTATTATTTTTATCTTACATGTTTATAGTTTTCAGCCTTACATACCGTACATTTTATTCGTTCTGACATCCCTTCATCTTGGGACCCTTCCTGCAATCGTGCTGCAGGTACAAGCCGAGGCTCAGATCATCGGACGTAGTAGGAGCCAAATTTCAGCAGAATAGTGGTATGCTCCTCTCTTCCAAGAGCCATGTCCTAGTTTGGCCTATTTTCAGTTTTGTGTACAACATGGGTAGATCGGGGCCCTGTCCCGTGCATTTCAGTTTGTTTACTCTGTAGGGGCTGATGTGGACTAGTTTGTATAGTGGTGTGGGCTGTGTAGTCGTATTGGTTTTTCATTGCTTTACTTAACTTTATTGTAGCCTTGTTGGATTTCTAGGTTGCATATTTATAATTTTCAAGGCATTTTTGGCCCAGTATTTATCTTGGTTGGTTGTGACAGGTGGCATGGTCAGCCTTAGTGTTACATTTATAGATGCTATATAGCCGACTTCTCGATCGATCATGAATCGAGTGCCAGTTACGCCCTACCCCAGTTTTGGGGTGTGACATAAATAACAACTAAAGTTTTGCAAACAAAGCCTTCATTACATCAAAGATGGATCTAAAACCCAAGCCTCCTTCCTCCTTAGGTAGACACATATTTGCCCATGAAACCTAATGCTTGTTTTTGCCTTCCTCTTTGTTATTCAAGAAAAAACCTTCAAACATCCTGTGTAGCTTATAAATCACACATTTTGGTGGTGATATAGCTGACAGCAAATAAATAGGGATACTTTACAATACATTATTGATTAGTACTGCTTTACTCCCCACAGAAAAAAAATTTTCTTTCCAAGCTTTTAGCTTATTTTTAACCTTCTTTGTGAGTTTAGTGAAATGACTTTTCCTCTCTCTTGCATGTCCAATAAGAGATCCAAGATAGGTTAGAGGAAACTTACCTCTGCAAAAATTAGTTAAGCTTTCCATTTGTTGTATCAACTGACTGTCTGTTTTCTAATGAACATAGAAGAAACTATTTTCTTTGTTTATCAGCTATCCAGACTGCTCCTCATACTCTCCCAAAGTCTTCATAATCATCTCTAATGAGTCTTTATCTGCAGAGGGCAAATAGGATGGTGTCATCAGCATATGCTAAATGATTAAGGCTAGAGCTCCATTTAGGCATACCAAAACCCTTAAAACTTCTGTCATCAAAAAGTGCATTTAAGGCTTTGGACATCACTTCAGCAGGCAATACAAACAAAATAAGTGATAGAGGATCACCCTACTTCACTCCTCTAGTAGAATGAAAAGAACCATAGGCTTGGCCATTGATTAGAACTGAATACCAGTTATTAGTCAGTAATCTCCAAATCTTGTCAATAAAACTGGTATTGAATCCCATCTTCATTAGTACTCTTGTGAGAAATATCCAGGATACCCTATCATATGTTTTAGACATATCAAGCTTTATGATAACATTTGCAGGCTTGCGTCTTTTACCCATATCCTGGATAATTTCTTGTGCCAATAAGAAATTCTCTATATTACTCCTTCCTTTTACAAATCCAGACTGATTCTGGGATATCAACCTGGGAATGAAAGCCTCCATTTTGTCATGTATCAGTCAAGATATTACTTTGTTCAAAAAGTTGCTCAAGTTGATAGGTCTCATATAAGAAAATGTCTATACTCTCTCCTTTTTTGGTAATAATACAATATTTGTGTGGGTTATGGATTTAGGTAATGATTGTCTTGTAAAAAAAGGACTTTCACTACCTCATATACATCTGCTCCAATAATATCCCGACATTTATGATTAAATAACCCTGTAACACCATCAAGACCACATGCACTCTCTCCATTCAACTTCATAATTGTCCTCCTCACTTCTTCCACTATAGGCATTGTATTTAGTCCCCTGTTGTTCTCCTCTGTCACACATTCACATATTTTTTTAATCAATGGCATATTAACTTCCTCCATTTCATCAGTAAATTGCTTTTGGAAAAAGTTAATAGCCTCCCTAGCCACCTGTTCACTGCCCTCTACCACTTTCCCATTGTCTATTTGAATATTATTAATAGACAACCTTTTTCTTCTGCCATTAACTAGATTGTGAAAGAAACTAGTGTTCCTATCTCCTTCTATAAACTAGTCTATTCCAGCTTTCTGCCTCTAATATTCCTCCTCATAGTGTAAATATAATTTCAACTCTGCCTGTGCCTTTTGATGTAATGCTATGTTCCCCTCTGTAGGGTATTCCTCAAATAATTGTTCTTTTATTCTCACAATCTCTTCCCTGATGGTTAACTGTTTGAATATATCCCAAAACAGTTTCTACTCCACTTTTTTAGAGCAGTCTTGCTCTTCTTCAATTTCTGCTTTAACTGAATAAAGATATCCTCTTCTTGATTAGCTATCCAACTCTCCTTCACCACTTCCATAAACTCTTGTTTCTCTATCCAGAATTTAAGAAACCTAAAAGGTCTTTGAATATGAACAGATATAGCTCCATCTGTTAAAAATAAAAGTACATGATCAGATCCAGTCCTTGATAAATGTTCCACTTCTGTTCTCCTAAAGCTGTCAAACAAAAGCTGATTACACCAATATTCTATCTAGCCTCTTGAATATGCAAGCCTCATCTGCTCTCCCATTCCACCATGTGAATAAGCTTCCCTTGAAATTGATATCAAATAATTCACTTGAGTTTATATAACAGGCAAAATCTTCAAATTCTTGTGGATAGACTGGTAAACCACCAATCTTTTCTTCTTCATTCATTATTACATTGAAATTTTCTCCAACTAGCCATGGCAATCTCATGTCAGCAGCCACCCTATAAATATCCTCCCACAATTCTACTCTTTTCAGTGCTTCACATTTGGCATAAACAATAGTATTAATTAGTGACTTTCCACTATCCGAAAATTGCATACTCAATGTTATCTGTTGATCTGCGTCTGCCAGAATCTCCACTTGCACATTCGCCTGAATGAAGACCCAAAATTTGTCACTCATGTTAAAGTTAGCATACTTCATCCCCAATTTCCTTTTGTATTTTTGCATATTTCTTGATTCTTGCAAAGGCTCCATCCAAGCAATATTATTGAACTTATGATATCTATGTAGCATCTAAACTCTGTGAAATGCCTGTTGGGGTTTTCACAGATCTGATGTTCCAGAATAATGTTTTCATCACCATTTAATATTTTCTTTGGTACCTCTTTTTGGCAGTGTCCTCGAAGGCATAGATACTTCACCCCCTCTGCCTTTCCCTTTTTTCTTTTTTGGGGATAGAGCTGCTTCTTTCATTATATCATTTTGTTTGTTGACTTTCACCTTCCTCATTATCTTTTGTGTTGTTTTCTTCCACCTCTTCACTTCCCTTTTCCTATTCATTCTGAATATGATGGGAAACAATGTCATGTAAAATCCGGTGTGGAGTCTTTTCCCTGATGTATTCACCCTGTACTGAGCTAGTTGTATCTTGGCATTTCACATTTTCGTTGAAACTGCCATCTATGTTCTGAAGCTAAACCTTCTCCCTGTCCCTTTTCTTGTACGCATAATCTTGTATTTCATTTTCCACTGTTGGGTTATCTGCTATCCTCTCCCCCGAGTTTTTATTAGCTTCTAATCCTTCCTCATCAGCCCATTCTTGCCGTTCATCTGTTGAGATTGAGTCTTCCCTTCTCACTGCCCCTTCATGAACTATCTTCTCTAATTGGCTATCCTATTGTATAGGCTCAACTATCTTCTTTGACTGACTCTCTTGTGCATAGTCTCAACTATCTTCTTTGACTAGCTATCCTGTTTTATAGTATCAAATTTCTCTATCTTTTCAACTTCCTTTGATGAACTCCCCCATCTGTCTCCCTCATCATTTGTCCCTGTATTTGTGTCCCCCTTATCCATTGTATTATCACTTCCTTTATCTTTGTTTGTGCTTGCTGTAATATCTTCTATCTGTTCATTTCCCTTGGACTTGACTTGTATATGTTCCCCTTCCTCTTCTGCACCCTTTTCCCCATTGCCTTCTGTTAGGTCCAGCTCCTGAGTTGGGGTGCATTCCAAAGTAGTATACTTATTTACATCCACAAGTACATCTTCCTTTGTATACTTCTTTGTTGAATTTTCATTATCATGAACTTTTCCCTTATTTTTCTTGTTAACCTCTCTCCATTCCCCCATCTTTCCAACTACCTTACCACTGGTGAAAATTTTTGATAATTTTCCCCTAGTATTCCCTTTTCCTATCTTCTTCCCATCACTCTTTATTCCTTCCACCTCTTTTTGATTGATTTCATTCTTGTTATATGCTCGGTGCTTTGGGCTACGGGTAAAAACCGACACGCAAGTGCACGTGGTCAAACAAGTAATAGAGTGGCTAAGTAGCCAAGTATCGATCCAAAGAGGCTCAAGATATGTAAAATTGCCTAATTTACTATATTTCTATTTAACTTCTAATTATGCTAACAACAACGTAACCAAGGGTTAATTGAGTTTTTGTTTCTAAACTATATACTACAATTAATAACACTATTTATTGTGAATTCAGACAATGGATATGAACATGCCAAGGTTAAGAACAAGTAATGAACTTGATAATCATGATAATTTTGGTTAATTCTCTTCTTCAAGTTGCTAGCCAAGAACATTTGCCTAGAAATTAAAACTCTCGTATTTAATTTCACTTTAGAATCATAAACTATCCGTCTACATTTCTGTGATCAAATGCAATTTATGACCTAGCACTACAATTCAGGTTCCTAAATTGACTAATACGGCTTTCAAGTATATTTCTATCAGGAAAGCACATCAAAACCCAATTTTCCCAAATCAAGTTAAGAACAATACCCTATTAATTCACAACTTTCCAATTTCTTGCTCTTTCGAGTGAAATTGGACTTTTTAGATATACATTAATGTTGGCCAATCACTAATGCAGTAAAGAACAAGAATTAATAGAACAACATTAAAGAAGAAGAATAAAACCATATCATTTACAATCAAAATTCATTACACATGTTCAAAACCTCAGCAAGAAAGAGAATTAGCCACTCATTCTTGGATTGATCATCCTAAAATGAGTGTAAATTATACTTACAATTGATAGAAAGAAGAAAAGAAGAGAAGAAATCCCTTAGCTTTTCCAATCTTCAACTGCTACTAACCCACGTTCCTGCTCTCCACTTCTGAACTCAGTCTAAAAACTAAAAACTAAAAAAACTAAAAACTAAGTGTGCTATTTATACTAGTGGGAAATTTTTCCCGAAATAACAAGCAACATGTCACGGAGGCCAACGCGGAGCACTGCCTCCGTGACACGGCGTGGACGCGGACCCTCACTGGAATTTCCAGGGTCCGGTACTTTAACCTCAACGTGGCACAGAGGCCATCGCGGAGGCCTATCTCCGTGCCACGGAGCTGACGCGCAGGTACACTGGAAATTGCCAAATTAATTCTTGCTCAGGCAGTGTGCTACCGCGATGGTAGCGTGGCACGGAGCCATCGCGGAGCCCCTATAAATCCTGCATTCCAAGGTCTTTTCCACGCTCGCATCCAAGTCCAACTCCGACATAGTTCCAACATGCATTTTAGCTCCTAAAAATCACCTTTATCTGCAAAACAAATGCTAATCATGTTGGTTAGTATAAATTCGCATTTTATTACCAATTACATGATATTATATACACATTGCACAACAAACAAGGTAAAAATGATACGTTTGATTATCACTTGGGCATATAAATCTGCCCAAGATCACTTACCCCACACTTAAATCCTTGTTCGTCCTCGAACAACACATACACAAATCATGCGAATTACATCCCAACCTTCATCACTATGGTGCAACAATTTACGCTACGGTCGTACCGATTATTCAATTTTTGTAAATCATCAAGAAAACATGCTTGGTCGTACAATACAATGACCTTTAATAATACATCAAGGCTGCCTAGACTTTTTAAGAATTGATTCTTGATATCGGCAAACTCATGCAAATCAACTAATCAAGAAATCCGACACAAAAATCAATCTTTCATCAAGCATGTGCCCTCACAACTCGAGAGAAACTTCCCCTTTATGTTCATGCAACACACGAACATGCAAGTAGGGGCCTATAAAAATTAATTTCACTCTCTCTCCCAAAAGAATTCACATGCATCATGTCAAGACCCATAGGCTTTCCCTTAGTGTATTACTCCACTAATATAAAGAAATGCAATATAGGATCACGTAGGACTTTAATGGGTTGTAACGGGGCTATGGATCTAGTATGCATATATTGGATTAGCCAATAATAATCGCTAGAATCCTTAAGCGCCTTTTCAACTCATTCCCATCGACTCATGGACATTGTTCATCTCTTTTCTCTTTTTCTCCCATTCATGCTGGTTTACTTTTACACAGCCCATTTCATCAACCACACTTGACACAAAGCAGAGGGTTTTCATGTACCCTCAATATCAATTAATTACAACAAGTGCCTCTTCAACGTCATCTTTTCTTTCCTCACTTTGCTTTTCTTTTTCTTTTCACTCTTTCCACTCTTTAACACTTTGGGAAACATTTTCTGTTCTTTGTAAGCGCTTAAGAGCTTCTTAAAGACTTTAAGGCTAATGAAAAGAAGGAATAAAGCTTAGTTCATACAATTTTGGACAAAAGAAAGAAATCGGCAAAAGGCTCAACGGGATGAATAGGGTATACAACATATAAAAAGGTAGAATTTGACAAGAAAAAAATGGAAACTATCGGTTAAAACAACGAAATGCCTACATCCTTTCCAACACTACACCTCCTTCATTTCGCTTTGTATACACACCAGGCAAGTTCTAGACAATTCACGATGACATGGAATAGCAAAACCTTACTTCACACTTCATGCACATGCTCGAATCAAGATGCATTCACAGACTCTTTAATTAGTCAATTACATGAATTCAAGATTAAGCCTCAATCATAATGAACCAAATTCTATAGCCTAGGTAACTCAACATATTTACAGAATTGCATGCTTTCAAACGAATCATTTTCACAATTTGAACATCAATTACAACATGCAATGAAATTTTAGCAACCATAAGCAACTACAATTTATTGATGCAATCCACCAAAGAAAACTAAAACAACAAATAAAAATCCTACTCCTACCGACTACATTTCCCTTAAGACGGTCGTCATCCATCCATCATAGGGAACGATCACTAACTATGACATCGGTTCAATGGGACTATTCTCGGTAAAAGAACCGAAAACAAACTCCGAGAAACCCAAAAATCAAAATCGAAAATTTTTTTGCAACACATCGATCATTTCGATAGAAAGAAAATATTTACAAGTGCAAAATATTTTTGCAAAAATTTAAATATCGATCATGTCGATAGAGAAAAAAAAATTATTTACAAAATTTACAAAATATTTACAATGGCAACCATACTTTCAAAAACACACATCCTTAACCACACAACAAATATATACACATACATCGCAAACAGTTCACAACAGGGAAAGCACAACATACATAAACAACAAGGAAAAATTATACAGCAATTTAGAGCCTTGACCTAGCACCTAACTACTCCCCACCCCACACTTAAATCGAACACTGTCCCCAGTGTTCACAAAAATACAAAGCACAAAATTTGGGTGGTGGAACTCCCTGCTCAGTCGAAATATTCGACTTCCTCATCCGGTGTTGCGGCCTCGTCGCCCATATCTGAATCAGCTCCGTCGTCGTCATCGGACTCCACATCAGAGTCCTCACGACGTGTCTCCTCATCAGTAGGGACATCATCATCTGTAGGCTCCACAAAGGCTGGCCCCACCTTACATAAGGCTCTGGCGTTCTCGCCAAAGGGGTAGTCTAGCTCCAGTTGCCATAACTCCTCCTCGGTGGCTGGTCTCCTACCTATCCATAGCTGCTGCATCTGCATGCCAAACATACGGGCCATGTATTGATTGTCACGAGCATGTCGCTCGCCCAAGGTCAGCACAGGTCCGTGTGTAGTGTCGGGGGCCTTAGTCTTTGTCACGTCGAGGGCCCTCCGCTCCAGCTGTGGAATATAGTCCAAGGCTTCTTCCTCAATGTCGAAGCCTCAGAGGAAGGTGGTGATGAGTCCGCCAAACCCGTATCTGTGGCCCTGGTGCAGTCTGGCTCTCTTCATGGCAGATATTATGACCGCCCCAACATAAATCTCAAGCCCTTTCATAAGGGCATACACCAAGCAGACACGGTCCCGGGTCACGTCTGTCATATGAACTCCCGGGATCAAGCACGAACATACAATTTTTAGCCAGATTCTGGCCTCCCTGTTCATCTGCGAGTAAGGCAGAGTCTGGTAGTACCCCCTCTCTTTGTGTCTACTCCATCGGGCTGTGGATCGAGCCCCACACAACGTACGTCTGATGTCGGCGTACGGTGGGGTGATGTTTAGCTGGCGGAGAACGTGGGCGTCTGTGTCCCGCGCTCCAACGATGGCATTCAGCTGCTGGGCTTCCAGAGTGACAATCTGCCCTCTGATTTTAATAGTGTGGCTCCTGATGGCCGGGTTCCAGTTGGCATAAAATTCCCGGACCAAGTGAAGGTTGCACTCCTTGAGCTCCTGAAAAATAAAGCTGAGCCCAGCTGCCTCAATCCTCTGTACAATGCGAGGGAACTCCTGTGCAAGTGGTTCCCTTGCAATATGTTCCTCCGGGAAGTACTTGTTTTCTTTGTGCTTCGCGTACCATTTCTTCCCTTCATCGGTGACCCATCGTGTTCCGTATCGGCAGTGTTGGCCGCACGGAACAGCAGGTGCAGCTGGGACTGCAGTGCCCAGTCTCATCCTTTTTCTGCCGGTGCCTGAGGTAGAAGCACCCTTGCCTTTGTCTTGCCTGCTAGCCATTGTACCTGTCAGTTTACACAAACAAGCACAACGTTAAGCTAAAAACTTGTTAGCTTCGGCTAAGGTCGGGTTAAACAAATTTTACCCCACACTTAGTTCTTAACAATATTTACAAAATTTCAGCAAGGATAGCTCTATTTACAACCCCAAACACAAATAACTATACACATATTGCTTAGTGCGTTCACAACAAAATTTCGACAGCATAACGGTTAGTGTACTACTCAGACTTCATACAGCTAATACCCAATCCTACTATCGCTAGCAATTCAACCATCGCACAAGCAACAAAACAACCACAAACTAAAAACAACTAGAAAAATATTTCATATACAAGCTAATCTAAACAATCTAACCAATTCACACATTATGCAATTTCCCACAAAAATTCGAGAATTAGTCATCTTTGAACATTTACACACTATTTACCACGACTTATCGCAAATAATAAACACACCCCGGCATCGAATTCACCAAACAATCAAGTTGCCCAAGTCAAATTCAACAACCCAAGCCCTAGGATAGAGTTCGACAATCAATTTCGAATTATTTACATAATCGACAAGTTCAAATGCCAAATACAACAATCCGAACATAATCAATCACAACATAATTCACCATCATGTTTAATTTCTACCTAAGGTGGTATGTCTCACCTTACATGCCCAAAATTGACAAAAATCGCCAAAAACATTGAGTTAGACGATGAAAACATACCTTAGAATTGAAGAATCGGAGAAACTTGACGTTTTTCTTTGCCTATCAACGTGGCACGTTGCTTGGGGAGGGGGAAATGGGTGTTTGGTCGCAGAGGGAAGAGGGAATGGGGAAAAAATGGGCGAAATCGGGGTTATATTTAAAGAAAACACGCGGGTCACCCGGAAACCCGGTGTGACCCGGCACTGGATAAGGGTCAACGTGTCACGGAGGGTAATGCGGAGGCCCTCCTCCGTGACACGGAGCCAACGCGTTGGCTTACTGGATTTTTGAAAAATCCAGATTTGCCTTCAACGTGTCAAGGAGGCCAACGCGGAGCATTGCCTCCATGACACGGCGCCAACGCGCCAGTGCTCTGTTTCACCAATACATTTAATTTTTCATACCTCGCCTCATTTTCTCGATTCCATGTATATTTCCTCCGTTATACCTGAAAAATCACCTCACTAAACAAAAATTGATTAAATTAATAGATTTCCCTAACTAAAATAAAAAATATTAAATAAAATGAAAATCTAAACCTAGTTAAGAAAAAAAAGGCAAGAAAAATAAAAATTATTCACACTAAAAAGAAAGAAAGAAAATATTTTCACGGGTTGCCTCTCGTGCAGCGCCTGGTTTACCGTCGCGGCTCGACGTCCTTTAAGCTCATTTATCTACTAGGGAGATGGACGATTTGTCCCGATCATGATCATCCCCCCAGTAGTGCTCTACCTTGTCCGGTGGCCTACCTAGCAACTCTCGGGAATCACTCAATCCATTAGCATTCCCATGATCAATTATGTTGATCACCGAGAGATCCTTATAAACAGTCGGAAGCTTAGGTACCTTGTACACATCGAACACTTCGACCTTGTCATGTGCTCGCATCGTGAGTTGACCCGCAGCTACATCAATTAATGCCTTTCCGGTTGCCAAAAAGGGTCGTCCCAAAATAAATGGGACTTCAACATCTGGTTCAAAGTCCAGAACAATAAAATCGACCGGAAAAATGAGGGAGCCTACTTGCACTAACACATCCTCAACAATGCCCTCCGGCTTAGCCAAAGACCTGTCTGCTAGCTGCAAGATTACCGTTGTAGGTCTAGGACTCCCTAGACCTAACTTTCTGAATACCGAAGATGGCATCAGATTTATACTTGCCCCCAAGTCGCATAATCCACGTGCTCGGATACTTTGCCCAATAGTCAGCTGGATAGTGAAACTTCCAGGGTCTTTCAGTTTTGTGGGCAACCTATTCTGAATACGGGAAGTGCATTCCTCCGTTAAAGTTACCGTGGCATACTCAGTCAAACGACTTTTGTTAGCCACGATGTCTTTAATATACTTCGCATATCTCGGCACTCCCTACAAGACATCAACAAGAGGTAAGTTAACATGTACCTGTTTAAGTACCTCCATGAATTTCTGGAAACACGCCTCCTCCTTGTGTTTCTTAAGTCGTTGAGGGAACGGGGGTGGAGGCCTTTCTGGTTCAGCTTCTTTAGTCTTCCCCTTATCAGAACTTTGCTCTCCCTCAACATCTGCTGCTCCTGACTTTTGAGGCGGTCTTTCCGGTTCCACCTCCTTTAATTGTAAACCACTCCTCGTGGTCACTGCATTTACCTGCTTTGGATTTGGATCCGTGTCGCTAGGTAGTCCTCCTCTGGGTCTAGTATTTTGGGCACTAGCAAATTGCCCAAACTGATATTCAAGAGCCTTGGTCGCCAATTGATTGTTCTTCACTTCGGCTACCAATTTGACATAGTCATCCTACAATTGTGCCTGATTAGTGATCATGGTTTTGAACATCTCCTCAATAGTCGGTGATGGTGGTGGAGGAGGGGCATTATGATTTCTGAATTGAGCTTGATAATTTTGTTGCCCTCCTTGGTTTCTGTGCATACCCTGCCTTGAAATCTGGCCTTGTTGATTGTTGTTACCCTACGAAAAATTCGGATGGTTCCTCCAATTTGAGTTGTAGCCACCACCAAACTGCTGTTGATTTCTCTGTGCATTGCCCACAAAGTTAACAGAATCAGGATTTGCACCACAGCATTCAGCTGAATGCTCACTACTACCACACACTTCACACCACATCTGTTGAACTGCATTGACTGAAGCTGAAAGCTGGTTCAAATTTATATTGCTGAAGTGAGTGTTTAACTGATTTTGCAAAGCAGCTATCTGTGCAGCGATAGCTGTGAATCCATCCACTTCAAGCACTCCAGCTACTTTTCTTGCTCCACCTCTTGAAGAATCTGCATTCCATTCTGGATTGCCTTGTGAAATTCGGTTGAGCAAAGTGTACAGCTCCTCATAGGTCTTCTCCGGCGCTTGCCCTCCAGCTGCTGAATCTAACAGAATTTTAGTGTGGGGTTCCAAACCCTCAATAAAAGTGTGTACCAACACCTCATTGGACTGATGATGGTGAGGACAGTCCCGCAACATGGATTTGAATCTTTCCCAGGCTTGATATAGATTTTCTCCCTCCCTCTGTTTAAAACTTAGGATTTGACTCCTAAGTCTGGTTGTTTTACCAGAAGGGAAAAATCTAATAAGAAACTTCCATGCAAGATCATCCCACGTTGATATAGAGTTGGGTGGTTCAGCTTTTAACCACCTCTTGGCTTCACCAAGTAAGGAAAATGGAAATAAGGTGAGCCGAACATAATCGGGTGACACTCCAGCGGGTATATAAGTGTCACTTATCTCCAAAAAGTTCTGGAGATGTTGTTGTGGATCTTCGTGAGGGAGACCGGTAAATTGCCCGCTTGTGTCCAAAAGTTGCACCATATTCTGCTTTAATTCAAACCTCCCTCCAGGCTCTGGTTTGCGGATGCTAGAATGTACATTATTAGCGTGTGAGATTGCCACCTCGCGAACCGGCCTTGCTGCTGCTTCATCGGGCACTAAAACTGCCCTAACAACTGGTGGATTTGGTTGCTCCATCATAGACTGTTTAAGCAACTACAGCTTCTTTCGAAGAGCTTCTCTACGTTGACTATGAAATTCCCGTTCAGGTTCTAAGTAAGATTCCACCAGATCTTTGTCCCTTGCCAGTGTTCACAAAAACAAAAGCTGCAAAATACAGGCTAAGACCAAGTTGTTAACACTTAAGAAAATAAAAATACAAATACAGTAAATTTACACTAAACAAAATTTTACAAATCACCTAGCCTCCCCGGTAGCGGCGCCAAAAACTTGCTCGGTGCTTTGGGCTACGGGTAAAAACCGACACGCAAGTGCACGTGGTCAAACAAGTAATAGAGTGGCTAAGTAGCCAAGTATCGATCCAAGGAGGCTCGAGATATGTAAAATTGCCTAATTTACTATATTTCTATTTAACTTCTAATTATGCTAACAACAACGTAACCAAGGGTTAATTGAGTTTTTATTTCTAAACTATATACTACAATTAATAACACTATTTATTGTGAATTCAGACAATGGATATGAACATGCCAAGGTTAAGAACAAGTAATGAACTTGATAATCATGATAATTTTGGTTAATTCTCTTCTTCAAGTTGCTAGCCAAGAACATTTGCCTAGAAATTAAAACTCTCGTATTTAATTTCACTTTAGAATCATAAACCATCCGTCTACATTTCTGTGATCAAATGCAATTTATGACCTAGCACTACAATTCAGGTTCCTAAATTGACTAATACGGCTTTCAAGTATATTTCTATCAGGAAAGCACATCAAAACCCAATTTTCCCAAATCAAGTTAAGAACAATACCCTATTAATTCACAACTTTCCAATTTCTTGCTCTTTCGAGTGAAATTGGACTTTTTAGATATACATTAATGTTGGCCAATCACTAATGCAGTAAAGAACAAGAATTAATAGAACAACATTAAAGAAGAAGAATAAAACCATATCATTTACAATCAAAATTCATTACACATGTTCAAAACCTCAGCAAGAAAGAGAATTAGCCACTCATTCTTGGATTGATCATCCTAAAATGAGTGTAAATTATACTTACAATTGATAGAAAGAAGAAAAGAAGAGAAGAAATCCCTTAGCTTTTCCAATCTTCAACTGCTACTAACCCACGTTCCTGCTCTCCACTTCTGAACTCAGTCTAAAAACTAAAAACTAAAAAAACTAAAAACTAAGTGTGCTATTTATACTAGTGGGAAATTTTTCCCGAAATAACAAGCAACGTGTCACGGAGGCCAACGCGGAGCACTGCCTCCGTGACACGGCGTGGACGCGGACCCTCACTGGAATTTCCAGGGTCCGGTACTTTAACCTCAACGTGGCACAGAGGCCATCGCGGAGGCCTATCTCCGTGCCACGGAGCTGACGCGCAGGTACACTGGAAATTGCCAAATTAATTCTTGCTCAGGCAGTGTGCTACCGCGATGGTAGCGTGGCACGGAGCCATCGCGGAGCCCCTATAAATCCTGCATTCCAAGGTCTTTTCCACGCTCGCATCCAAGTCCAACTCCGACATAGTTCCAACATGCATTTTAGCTCCTAAAAATCACCTTTATCTGCAAAACAAATGCTAATCATGTTGGTTAGTATAAATTCGCATTTTATTACCAATTACATGATATTATATACACATTGCACAACAAACAAGGTAAAAATGATACGTTTGAGTATCACTTGGGCATATAAATCTGCCCAAGATCATTATACTCCTTCCTTCTCACTGCTAACTCTGGATGCACTACCCGACATTCATATATGTTGCGATCATGTAGTTTATATTCCCTACAATACTTTGGGAGATAATCATATTATATATTAATTCTAATCGTTCTCACTACCCCGATTACCTCATCTTCAATATCCATCCTTATGTGTTTTGGTAGTTTAGCCATCAGGTCAACTAATACCTTCACTTTCGCGCAACTAGGTCGTGTTTTATTAATAGTTGCCATATCTAAGTAAATAGGAGTACCAACTGCTGATGTCAAATAAAATAATGATTCTTTTACAAAATATGTTGGCAATAGATTTGGGAATGAAATTCATGCCATTTCCATAGTCATTTCTTCCTCCACCGTAAATTTTGCATCATATAAGAAGCCTCACTTGGTAAGAGTTCCCATCCTTGGACTTAATGTAAAAGGCTGCTTTAGATGTTAGATTAATAAAATCCTCCTTCAAAGATAATATAATCAGAATGTGTCTATTCCGGAAGTATCCTATTTGTCAATCCCCTTTTATGTGGGCCGGGATTGTGGATCGAAGTTCATCCAGTTCTGGCCACCCATACGAGAATTTACCCACAATCGCATGATGGAGATTCTCTAACATTCATCTTTGCAACTTCATATTAAGACCACTTTAAGTACGGTTCACCATGCAACATGGTAACCTTTTTCATGGAAATCGTATGCAAACATCTATTAGGGCTCGAATTCACATTGTTGAGCAAATCAGGCTTCAATATTTTGGAAAAATCCAAACCGTTGTACATTGTAGTATCATTGGGCATTGGTATTTTGGGTGGTGCGGCTATGGGTGACTGGCCAACATTGCAGTTGATGGTTGTCCAGTGGCATTGTTGGCCATGAATGGCGGTTTTCGATGGCGTGTGACTTAGGGTTTTGTAGTGTCTAGAGAGAGAATTCTTACTTCGAGTTTTGTCAAGTTTTTCAAAAGTAATAAAGTAAATAGTTAACTACACTAAATATCCCCATATTATGAATCAATTACAAAAAGATTATTTATATTTCAAAATCAATCACTTACACTTTTTATACTATGAAAATTCTACACCTACACCTTTATGATGTGTATCCATAATTAAATATATTAAGATAAAAAATAATTAAATAAGAAATATTTTTAGAATTACTTTTATGAAATTTTAAAGCGAAGATGAAAATTTGATAAAACAATTTATTTATGCTTTTAAGTTTAAAAATAAAAAATATTTTTTAAACATTATTTATCATTCAAAAGTCATAAATAAAAAAATGAACAATAATCTTCTTACATTTTGAATATATAAGTTATTTATAATTTTATTTAATTATAATATTTATTTATAAAATTTTCCTTTTTTTGTTTTAACTCTAAAGTACAAGAATATTTTTGTAGTTAACCCTCAAAAAAAAAAGATTCATGCGACAACCGTATTTCTTCCTAACAAAAGAGATTTCAACCTCTATATATAGGTGGATGACAAAATCTGAATAGTAAATGTATTTTAATTATGAGGAATGAATCTTTGATTTACTTTAACTTCAGGGAACGAATTTGATTAATTTGGGAGGATGAATCTTGACTAACATTATTTTCACAAAATGAACGTGATTAATTCGGAGGAATGAACCTTGACTAACATTAGTTTTCAGGGAACGAATCTGATTAATTTGGAAACTGAACCTTGAATAACATTAATTTCTAGAGAATGAATCTAGTTAATTATGGGGAATGAATCTTTGGCTTTGTATTACCACTAATTAAATGAAAAGACAAAAGAATAGGAATAGTATCTGGACAAAAGAAAGGAACATTAACTTAAGTATCAATATCTTTCGATTTGAATTGACACACGCTGAAATGAGGCAACAATAAATATCCATAAAGTGAAGTACTATTGAAGTAAATGGATATAAGTTGAGACCCCCACAACACATAATATACCTTAATTTTATACGAATTACGCGATACTAATAAAGTGCTTTAATAGTCAAGCACACACCTTGGGTCTTATGAGCATTGTTGAAAGATGACTTGAGTTAGTCATAAAATGCAATCACACATTTACACTCATGTATGTGATTCCATAAGAAGATATACCTTAGTGTATCTCGAAAAATCATAACAAAAGTAATGCAATACTTTTGTCCACCTCCACTATCACCGTTCTTGGAATTTGCTAAGTTTAAATGTACTAGCTCAAATAATTCTGTTTTTCTACTAGTAATAAGTATTAAAGATTTCTTGGCATATTTTGCTTCTACCTCAGAGGACACTTAGAAAAATCATCATTATTTGTTGTAGAGATTAATTTCATTTTTCTAAGTTTTTTAATAGAAGCAATATTAACTGATCTATAACTTATTTGAATTAGCTTATTTTAAGTGTTTTTAAGTCAAAATAACTTTTAAGCACTTTTATAATATTTGGGTAAATTAAAAAAATACTTTTAAGTACTTATTTTTAATCCAAAATAAAAAAAATTAGTCAAAAGTCATAAGTTAAAAATCTTACCATATGAATTTTGACTTATAAGTCCATCCAAACAAGTAGTCTACCATGTCACATATTAGCAGACTTAGCAATATAAGCAGAATTGAAAATACTTGCATCATTGACAATCTCTTGAACAATGTTCAGTATAAATAAGCTCCCACTAAAATATCGCTTCTCAACGAAGTCTAATACATGAGAAATAATTATTTTATCATCTTCAAAAACTACTTTAAGACCTGTATGTTTTATTGAGAAGTACTCCATAAATTAAGTTTCTACGAAGTAATGGAACACAGAAAATATTATTCAAGACTTTATTAAAAAATTATACATTATTTTATACGGAATAACAAATAAAATAAGAGTACGTGTTTTAATAGTGTCTGAATTAAACTAATCACGTACTTTAAAATGAGAAAGGACTAAAATTACTCTTGAACAATCAGATTTGATATAAAAATACCTTGTGTTTACCTTTTGGCTCCAAAACACCCCTAACATCAACCTATTGCCCCTGTAATGCTCTTAATTTTGACGGCCCTAGTTTAAATTATTATTAAACTTTTTATTTATTATGTGGCACTATGTGGTTGATTGATTTTTTTAATTAATCTAAACTAATTAAAATCCTACTCAAATTCGGATCCACTTAATTGTTTTTACCCGCCCTATTTTTTCTACTGCATCTTTTCCCTTCTGAAAAACACAGTGTTTATGTACTATTGGAGTTAAGTGTTGGATGTGAATTGAAAAATAGAGGAAAATAAATTGGAGGGAAGAGAAAGATGAAAATTTTCTTTCCCAATAATAGTCATTCCGAACAGACACCATCTGAACATGTGTCTTCACAACCCTTCACTTTAGATCTTTGGCTATAAATAAAGGCCTTTTGCCTTCACATTTTGATAGAGAATTTTTTAACATTCTGCATATTTTCAAAACAAATAAAATCGAGTATGTTGTATGATTTGTTATTGCTCTTAGAGTTCGATGAAGTTATTGGTGTTTGAAGTACTGCTACACCATTAACAAGTATAACCGTTTTATCCTGGGAGGAAGTAATCCAAAACCTCGAGTACAGTGAGTGGATTAAATTTCTTAAGGAGACACAATGAATTCTATGGTCTTGGATATTAATTATATTTTCTATTTTACTGATTTGAACACAGGATGACAACAAGCTTAAGGAATTTAAATTTGATTAGTATTTTATGTGTTCATCTATTTTTCTGATTTTGGAGACTAAAACCTTTTTGGTTTTCTACTCCACTATTGGAGATTAAAATCTTCAGATTTTCTACTCTTGTTGAGATTAAAATTCTTATGATTTTCTACTAACTGTGAAGATATAAAAAATTTGCCAAGTAAATCTGATTATTGATAATTCAGTTTGAAGATATAATGTTACATCCCGTAAATGTTAACGATTAGTAAGCGTATGCATGTACTTGTGACGAGTAATAAGAGCTTGACACGTGTGGGAAAAAATCCTCGGAAGCAGGGTCGGGTGAGGCTAGGCTGCAAAGGGCCAGCGCGACGCATCAACCGGCAGGGCACCGGCCAGTGCGGCTCGCCAGGCCCACCGGCGCAAGGAGAGGCGTGGCGCGGGGCACCCCCTTCCATCGGCCTCACATGTATATAAAGGTTCCTTCACTTCATTAGAATCATTTTTCCAAAGCACATTCGGCCAGAGAGAGTATAACACGAAGATTTCAATCGTTTTTATCCGATTACGCTACCAAACGCCATCCAATCTGAAATTAACTTTGGGTAACGAGTTCTAGGCCTACAAAAGGTATTACTACAAAGTTGTTTTCTTAAAATTCACTCGGCAAATCGGAACTCCGCGAGTAAAAGTTGTCAGAATTGCTCCAAATTGATTCCTAAGCAACCATAGGCTTTAGTATTAAGGTTACAATTGGGAAGAGCTGCCGAATACAAATTGAAACTCGTTAGTCAATCGGGAATCGGCAATCAAGGTATGTTAAGGCTTATCTCTCGGTAAGTTACTCTCGTCATATAGTGATACGACTTATGTTCTTGAATGAAAATAACAGTCACATATGTTGCAAGTAATTGCTATCATTAGATTGTGATTAGATATGTTGTGGTCAGTTGTTGTTTGTAGACTATGAATATATATGTTGTGGTTAGCTGCTAGAAAATGTATATAGATTATACCGCAGTATCTCTTGTCGGCAAAGACCATGTTAAGTGTGACACGCGCTAGAAGCGTCATAGAAACTCTTCTATTCGCCAGTTCATTGTGTTAGTAGAATTGTATGATTTATTGTCGGTCCTAGACCTTAGAAGCTCGTGGATAGTTATTGGGCCTGAGTTAGTAAGTTGAAAAGCATAGGTGCAGCTAGGCGATATAACTACCAGTTTGGCGCCTGTTCTGTCAGTAAAGCACGCTCAGAGGCCAATGGCGTACCCTCACGCCCCAGAGCCAGAAATTTAGATAGGATGGCCATACTTTAAAGTCAGTGGCTCTAGGGTTATCTAGTGAACTGGGTTATAGCCTACCATTTAGTTAACTACTACCAGTAACTATCAATTCCAGTTGATTTAATATTCGTCATGCAGACTGCCCAGGAAGCCATCCCAGTCGTTTGGGTCAAATAGACTCGTGGGTACCCTAAGGAAGGGACCTTACTAGCAGTTAGAGGCAGGGCCTACGCCCCAGCCTTCTCCTATAAGATACTCAGGGACCGATTATTGTGAGTGGCTAAATCCATATAAACTTATCTATAAAGTATTTGCCTACGAAAGTCATAAGATCTAAACAGACCAAGTTAAGGTCTAAAGGACTAGAACCATGTTAGCACAGTATTACCCTCAGAGTGAAGAATTTCAGTAAGCTGCCTGTGGAGAATTAGGGGTCGACCGCTCAAAAGCATGTTCAGTCAGTAGTATCCCCACAGTCGTTCTAAGCAAAAGAACTAGGTAATTTGTCGTCTGCGACCCTACAGTTGCTTGTGAGTTATAGTTGCCCGAGCAGGACATTTAGAGTATTGTTAGGTCACTCCAGATCTCGCCCTATTCGATCTAGATCGTTAGAGATTATGATCACTACCAGGATCCTCTAATCAGATACAGGTACACGGGGTATATCTTCTAGCATCCATACAGATTATTATAAGGGTGAGTCGCGGTCGCGTTAGGCCCAAAAGTCCATATACGTCTTTTGAGTGGCTAGATTGAGACTTCAGTATAGCACCTCGGGTGGGGTTGCCCTCACTTAGGTACCTTCCATGACCACTCCAGGGTTACTAGCTGTGTCGTCGCCCATCAGGGGCTATTAACATTGTTCCAAGGAGCGATATACCATCTCCAGAGACGATGTAGAGGCCCAAGGGCCATATTACAGTCTATTCCATAGCTGGACTACTAGCTCTATGTCGTATCGGCATTACACCCTCGTCGAGCCTGGTGCCCAGGGTGCAGTTATCAAGAGTCCATTGGACTCAGACACAGCTACAGATCAGGAGTCAAGCGGGCTCAATTGTAGACTCAGGGGGACAGGTAGGTTGTCTATAGCACCAGTAGAGTCATAAAAACCTAGATAGGGGTATATAGATTGAAAGTGTACTTGCCAGGGCTTATGGGGCTTCCGGTGGGTTATTTCTGTGTTTCTTGTACCTTCCAGGCTTATGGGGGCTAGGTTAGGTTCTTGTTTGTATTCTTTCCTACTAATTATAGCTTATGGATGTGTGATTATAAACTCTTAGCTCATGTACGTGTAGTTTTTTGCTAGATGCAGATTACGAATAAGCCAGCTTACAGGTTAATCTTTTTTCTCTTCCTTTCTACTTACTTTAAGTCTTTAACAACTTTCATTCAGCTTATTTGCTGCCATACATATTCGGTACATATTGTACTGACGCCCAACTATAGGGCGCTGCATTACTTGCCTGCAGGTTTAGATAGACAGGTTGTGAGGTCTCCAGGGAGCCATTCAGAGTCAGTACATTGACCAGCTCCTTTCATTCGGAGTTTTTAGGTTGTAGAAGATTACCTTCTTTTATTTGTATAATATTTGGATAGGCCAGGGCCCTGTCCCAACCACTATTTGTATTAACAGAGGCTTGCGGACTACAATCATCAGTTAGTTGGTTGTTGTTGGTCGTGTGGGGCCTAGGTTAGTTATCTTTCGTATGTTGGCCGTGTGGGGCCTAGTATAGTAGCTTGTTTTTATTTTCTGTTATAACTAGACAACATGGTGGTCTTGTTGGCCTGCATAGGATCCCTTTTGTTTCCTGTTATTGGTTAGCTGTTTTATTTACAGGTGGCTATACGTCTTTGTCGGCCGGAGGCTGTGTTTACAGTCGAGATATAGCTCATTGTTTTCTTGAATTGAGTTGCAGGCATGCACCAGATATGTATAAACCCAGCTAGGTCAGTCAGATCCCAGTGTGGAACTAGGTGTCAATCATGCCTCCCAAGGTGGAGTGTGACATATAAAAACTTCATCGATTATTCAATTTAGTTCTGTCAAAAGTTTTTTCGGTTTGAAGAAATAGAATCTTTATCAACTGCTAACTTTTGCTGTTATTGGTTAACAGATATGACAGAAACAACTGACCCCATTCTTGCCTCTGCAAGTAATGGAATCTTTTTCACCCGTGTTGTGCAAGCACCGGCTCTGGCAGAAAATCTCAGAAAGTTTTCTGGCATCGACTTCAAAAGCTGGCAGCAGAAGATATTCTTCTATCTAAACACGTTGTGTATGTAGAAGTTCATTAAGGAGGATAATCCGATTCTGCCGAAATCAACTCCCGAAAATAAACGTTTTTGTGAATGAGGCTTGGAAGCACTCAGATTTCTTGTGCAAAAACTATATCCTAAGCAAATTGGAGGACGATCTGTATAACATATACAACAATGTGGAGACTTCTAGAGAACTCTGGGATGCGCTAGAGAAGAAGTACAAAACGGAAGATGTCGGATTAAAGAAATTTGCTGCAACCAAATTTCTGGACTACAAGATGATAGACAACAAGCATGTTGTCCCACAAGTCCAAGAGCTGCAAGTGATAATTCATGATCTCCTTGTTGAAGGTATAATTCGAATTAATTCTTTTATCAAAAATATTAATTATGGTTCTAATAATGAGTTTTTCATTGAAGGTTTGGTCATCAATGAAGCTTTTCAAGTTACAACCATGATTGAAAAGCTACATCCTTCATGGAGGGACTTTAAGAATTACTTGAAGCACAAGCGCAAGGCTTGAAGATCTTATCGTTCAATTGAGAATTGAAGAAGATAATAAAGCTACTGAAACAAAGGTAAGAGGAAAATCAATAATTATGGGGGCAAATATTGTTGAGGCTACTCCAACTAATTCCAAAAAGAGGAAGAAGCCTTCTGGATCAAAGAATCCTCCTAGCAAGAAGAAATTCAAAGGAAACTGCCACAACTGTGGAAAGATTGGACACAAGGCTGCTGAATGTCGTGCTCCAAAGAAAGGGAAGCAAAAGAGTCAAACTAACATGGTTTAAAGAACCATGGAGATTGATGACTTGTGCACTATGGTGTTTGAATGCAACTGGTGGCTTGACTCTGAAGCCACTCGACATATTTGTGCTATCAGAGAAGCATTTGCTTCCTAGCCCCTGCTAGACCCAATGAGACAATGTACATGGGAAACTCTGCAACAACCAAGATTGAAGGCTATGGGAAATATTTCTGAAAATGACATCCGGCAAGGTGGTGACTCTCAATAGTGTCTGTTATATTCTAGAAATGAGGAAGAACTTAGTTTCTGGTGATCTTCTCATCAAGAACATATTTAAGTGCATTCTTGTTTTAAATCATACTGTAAATAAGTAAGAATGATGTGTATGTAGGAAAATATTACCTAACTAAGGGCCTTTTCAAACGGAATGTAATTGTTGTTCAAAGCAATAAAATTACAGCTTCTTCGTACTTGATTGAGTCGAATGATTTATGGCATTCCCGTTTGGAACATGTCAATTATAAAACATTATGTAAAATGATCAATTTGGAATTATTGCCAAAGTTTGAATGCGATCAATCAAAATGACAAATCTGTGTTGAATCTAAGTATGTTAAATATCCTTATAAGTCAGTTGAAAGGAATTCAAGTCCCTTAGACTTAATTCACACAGACATTTGTGACATGAAGTAAATACCATCTCATGGTGGAAAGAAGTATTTCATAACTTTTATTGATGATAGTACGCGGTACTGCTATGTTTACTTACTCAAAAGTAAAGATGAAGTAATTGATGCATTCAAGCAATATAAAAGTGAAGTTGAAACACAACTTAACAAAAAGATCAAAATGATAAGGAGTGATAAGGGCGGCTAATATGAATCTCCTTTTGAAGAAACATGTTTGGAATATGGCATTATTCATCAAACAACTGCCCCTTACTCACCACAATCTAATGGGATGGCGGAAAGAAAAAATAGAATATCAAAAGAGATGATGAATGCTCTGTTGACAAGTTCTGGTTTACCCCCAGGACTTGTGGGGTTAAGCTATCCTTACGGCTAGCAGAATACTCAATCGAGTACCCTATAGAAAAACACAATCCATTCCATAAGAAAAATACAAAGGAAGAAAGTCTAACCTTAAATACATAAAAGTGTGAGGGTGTTTGGCTAAGGTACAAGTTCTTATACCCAAAAGGGTTAAGATAAGACCTAAAATCGTTGATTGTGTTTTCATAGGATATGCTACAAATAGTAAAGCATATCAATTTCTGGTTCATAAATCAGAAAATCCTGACATTCATGTTAATACGGTAATGGAATCAAACAATATTAAATTCTTTGAATATATATATATATCCGTATAAACAGAATTGTGAGTCATATAGCAAAGGATATAAATGACCTTGGAAAGAGACAAAGGAAAGTGTTCCTAATGGGGAGAATCCAAGATGTAGCAAACGTCAAAAACTTCTACTTCCTTTGGACTAGATTTTCTAATATTTCTGTTGGAAAATGAGCCTCGAACTTTTCAAGAAGCACTTCTTCGGAAGCTCAATATTGGAAAGAGGCAGTCAATAGTGAAATTGAATCCATAATGAATAACCATACATGGAAATTGGTTGACCTTCCTCCAGGGAACAAACTATTAGATTGTAAATGGATTTTCAAAAGAAAAGTTAAAGATGATGGCACTATTGACAAATATAAAGCAAGACTCATAGTCAAAGGGTTTAGACAAAAAAAAGGTCTTGATTACTTTGATACGTACTCGCGAGTAACCATAATTATATCCATTCGGTTGTTAATAGCATTAGCCACCGTATACGGTCTTGAAATCCATCAAATGGATGTGAAAATGGCCTTCTTAAATGGAGATTTGGAGGAAGAAATTTACATGGAATAACCTGAAGGATTTGTAGTTCCTGAAAATGAAAAGAAAGTGTGCCGACTTGTAAAGTCCCTATACGAACTAAAACAAGCACCAAAACAATGGCATGCAAAATTTGACCAGACTATATTGTCAAATGATTTCAAGATTAATGATTGTGATAAATATGTTTACATTAAGAACACTCAAAATCAAGTCGTTATTGTTTGCCTATACGTGGATGACATGTTGATAATGAATGACATTGCTAACATAAATGCTACCAAGCATATGCTTGCTAGTAAATCTGAGATGAAAGACTTAAGAGTTGCTGATTTGATATTGGGCATTAAGATCCACAAAACTCCTGAAGGTCTAGCATTGTCTCAGCCTCATTATATCCAAAAAATACTTCAAAAATTTAAGTATTTGGATTTCAAAATTGCAAAGACATCAATTAATGTGAATCTTGCTCTTTCTAAGAACAAAGGTGAAAGTAAGTATCAATTGGACTGTGCAAGAGTATTGGGAAGTCTGATGTACATCTACGATCAGATATACCTTGTGCCATAAGTAAACTTAGTCGATACATAAGTAATCCCAATCAGAGTCATTGGATGGAGATGAAATGAATTTTGGGGTATTTAAAACATACTCAAAACTTTGCTTTGTATTACAACAAGTATCCAGTAGTTGTTGAAGGATATGTGATGCAAATTAGATCACCAGATCAACTGAAACTAAATCCATAAGTGCATATGTGTTTACCATTGGTGGAGGAGCAGTGTCTTGGAAGTCATCCAAACAAACATGTATTGCTCGCTCTACAATGGAGGCTGAATTCATAGCTTTAGACAAGGCTGGTGAAGAAGCTGAATGGCTCAGGAATTTTCTAGAAGACATTCCATTCTGGCCCAAACTATTGGCACCAATATGTATAAATTGCGATAGCTAAGTGGCAATCGGAAGGGTTGGGAGTGCAATGTATAACTGAAAGTCTCGTCATATATGACGAAGACACAACATCGTTAGACAACTACTCTCTTATGGAATTATCACAATTGACTATATAAAGTCAACAGATAATGTGTCGGATCCACTTACAGAAGGCCTAACTAGAGAGGCGGTTGAAAGATCATCGAAGGAAATGGGACTATGGACGAGGACAAGTCATAGTGGCGGTAACTCTACCTAGAATATCGGAGATCCTAAGATCTAGGTTCAAGGAGATCAAACAAATTCATTGATAACGGTTCAACATTATCAAAATAACTTTTGGTCCATTCTCGTGATGAGACAATGTTTAATAACAAGGATAAAACATTAAAGGCTTTTTAATGATTTCTAAGTTTGACACGGGGTATGTCAAATGGTGTATCTACGAGATAACACATTTAAAAAATACCTATATGAGTGTGAAGTGTAAGCCGCTTCAAGGAGAATTATGTAAGGCCAATTCTCTACGCACTTACGAAACCAGGCTGTGTTTATGGTTGAAATGAACAAAACAATGAGATCTAAGACGGTTAAAGGATTAATTGTGTGACTTATATTGTCTTGGTATACATCAAAGCTCAACAGTTCAAAGATATCAAATCTGCCGATTGACCGAGTATATCCGATATATGTTCACTATGAAAAGTTCAAGGAGAAACCTACTTATCCAGATGCAATTAATTCTTACTTACGAATCACACAGTTTTCATGCATTAAAAATTTTTATATAGTCATTCCTCATTCATGTAGGGGATTGTTGGAGTTAAGTGCTGGGTGTGAACTGGGAAATGGAGGAAAATAAATTGGAGGAAAGAGAAATTTGAAAAGTTTCTTTCCCAATGGTAGCTATTTCGAACAGAAACCATCTGAACAAGTGTCTACACACCCCTTTACTTCAAATCTTTGGCTATAAATAAAGGCTTTTTTCCTTCATTTTTTGATAGAAAATTTTCGAACATTCTGCATATTTTTAAACAAATAAAATCGAGTCTGTTATGTAATTTGTTACTGCTCTTAGAGTTCGACGAAGTTATTGGTATTTGAGGTACTGCTACACCATTAACAGGTATATCCGTTTTATCCTGGGAGGAAGTAATATAAAACCTCGAGTACAGTGAGGGGAGTAAATTCCTTAAGGTCATATAGTGAATTCTGTAATCTCAGATATTAATTATATTTTCCATTTTACTGATTTGAACATAAAACGACAACAACTACCTCAGAGAGCAAGCTCAAGAATCTCTCTTTGTTTTAAAAAGTTCATATCATTGAGCTAAGATGGGGTCTTTTCTTATATCTTATTGAAGGTTTCTTGATTTCCAGTTTTCTCCATCATTTTAGTGAAATGTCAATAAGAGTTTTTCTTTTTAAGGGATGATGACCCTTTGAAATTAGCTCAAGGAATTACAAAGTTAAGACCTTTGAGAAAGATTGGATCTTTTCTTATGCTTATTTCAGCTTTTCTTAGTTTTAAAACTGATACAATGGCTCCAATTTAATTAAAAAAATCAATCAAATACAGAGTATCATGTAATAAATGAAAGATTTAATAATAATTTAAATTAAAACCGTAAAAATAAGGCATTATAGGAACAATAGGTTGATATCGAGAGTGTTTTGAAGCTAAAAAATAAAGTTGAGTATTTTTCTATCAAATTTTATAATTCGAAGACAATTTTAATCATTTTTTAATTTTAAAAAAGCCATTTTAAAGCAAATAACACAATCTTTTTCCTTATTAATCACACATAAATAATCTATATTTCCTGATAAACTAGTATGTGAACCACATGACTCTAGTAATTGCGACCCCAATAATTACTCTTGTTAGTTGAATGGAAAATTAGGAGAAAATCTTATACTTCTTGAAAAATTTAATTCTGGAAATAAAATTGGTTTATTACTAAAAAGTGCACATAAAATCCAATAAAAGCCTCTCAAAATTAGTACAATTATATTGCATCATAATTAGAGGATATGATACGATATTGAAAACTTCACTTAGATAATTTTAATTTTTAAAAATATTATATTATTATTATATTAAATTAATTCAGTATAGTTTAATATTTTTAAGTTTGATTTTTATGATATGATAATGCGGTTACTATAGTTTGTTTGATTTCGACTTACATATAATCATACAGTAATAAAGAATTATAACTTTGACTTTTCAAGAAACGTCTCAGTTATATCATACTAACACCTCAAATATGTAGAAATATTTAAAAGAAAATAGAACTAATTCCCCTCATTAATCAATTACACAAAAAAGAATATTTCAATTAAGATAGAATAATCAAAGCTCCAATGTCCGAATAATTAGTTTATAAATTTATTACTATTATAATAACATATACAATTGTATATAATTACATATTTTGATATAGTACGCATTATTTCAATATTTTTTTAAAATAAATACCATATCAAATATAAAAAATATTTAAAATATATACTAAATAATATAGGAGAAATTTACCTCCCACAATTACTTAACACTTTAAATTACTAAACATAACAATATTTTTTCTTATTTGTAAAATATAATAAATATATTACAAAACATGACATATTTTTTTTAAAAAGAAAAGAACTATTTCCCTTCTCCTCCTCCTCCTCCTCCCTCTTCTTCTTTTGTTCTTCCTTCTTCTTTATTTTGTCAGTTTATTAAATTTTTCTTTGTAAATTAAAATCTCCAAATTTCACCATTGATGAATTTCTTTTTTTTAAAAATAAAATTATTTCTCTTCTCCTCCTCCTTTATTCTTCCATCTTCTTTATTTCTCTAATGTATCAAAGTTTTCATTGTAAATTAAAATCTCAAGTTCCATTATTGATGAATTTTTGAAGCTTCAAAGTTGAAAATTGATTTTAACAAATTAAAATAATTTCAGATTGTGTTTGGTTTTAAAAATTTGATAACGTCTTAGGGAGTTTATATATCAAATTTAGGATAATTTGATGTAGATTTGATGTGGTTTTGAATAAAATTTCAGATTCAATCTCGAATTCCACCATAGATGATGCTTGAAGTTTGAAAGTTGAAACATGGGTTTGAAAAATTAAAATAATTTTAAAATGAGTGTGGTTCCAAAAATTAGAAAACATCTTGACGAGCTAGCTTATATCTCAAATTTAGGATGATTTGATGTAGATTTAATGTGATTTTGAATAAAATTGTATGAGTTTAAGTTTATATTTATTGTAGATGTATTAAATTTTTAAAAATATAATATCAATTTTTATATAAATTTTATATTATTAGATACATATTTCATACCAATTTTGAGTGAATTTTTCAAGTCTTGAGCGAGATATACACATTTTATATTGATTTTATATAGTTCTCATATACAGAATTTTAAACAAGATATACATATTTTATACCCTTTTTATACACGAAATTTTAAAGCGAACTTTTTCTTTAAAAACTAATGTTATATTTTATAAACTGAAAAATCTTGATATATTTATAATATTGAATACTATATATATAATTTGTCCTTAAATATATGGTATTAGAAATTTCAATTTCTAGGATAATTTAGTATCTATGGAACAAATGCCCACCCTAGGAGTGGGACATAAATACCGAAGAATCAAAAAATCGAACTGAACTGAATTAATTCGGTTCTTCGGTTTGGTGTTCGGCATGAGAGTCACGGTTCTTTGGTGCACTGAAGAACCAAAGTTTTATTAATTATATTTTAAAATAATATTTATATTTAAGTTTTAAAACTCAACCCATTTAGGGTTCGGGCCTTCATTTCATAATTACATTTAACCCAACCCAAACCCAAGTCCTAACTCAACCCAACATTTAAGTTTAACCTAAACGTTTGTCTCTTCGCTTAACTTATAGTCTAATACGATATACTACCGGTCCCAGAAATCAAGAAATGTTAATTGTTAGGTGTGAGGTAGTAAGTTTCTAAGTTTCAATTATATTTTATTTGTAATGTTTTAAATTAATGTGTTAAGTTATTGATTGTTGTAGAAGTTATACGAAATAGTATTGTTGAACAAATTTGTTCATGTCAAATATTTTGATAATTTTGTTTCTCACTTGCATCGAAAAATCATTTTAAAAACACCGAACCAAACCGAACCGAAGTTGAAAAAATCGAACCGAATCGAACTGGTCTGATTCCGTGTACGGTGCACATTTTCTCAAAATCGAAATTCGAAGAATCAAATCAAACTTTGATAAAATCGAACCGAAGAACCGAACGCCGACCCCTAGCCTAACCTACTCATAATTGCAGTTTTCCACTAGACTTCAACTAATGAATCCATGTCCACGTGTCACTACCCCAGGAACAGGACAAATTTTACAGCCAATTGGTCCTTTCATCTAAGAACATACCCCTCAAATGTTACCAATGCCATTTCCCTTTTCTTTTTTTAAAAATTTTGGCGTGAAAAGGAATTTACATACAACAAAATTTTGCTTAATTAGTGAGGAAACAGAAATGGTTTAGTATTAAACCACATTCTTTAGACTATTTGACTGAAAAAATTCGAGGAGACATATATTTGTTCTTTTATTAGTGTGTGATCAATTCATTCCCTGCTTAGTTTTGTAAATAAGAAATTACTACCAATAATTTATTGCGAAAAATGAGAAGGATATACGAATTGTCAGTGGGAAACTATTTATTGTAAAAATCTTCGAATATGCTTATGACATAAATGTCCAGAACACACTCGCTCTTCAATTTTCACTTGTTCCTGTCTACTATATTTTTGCCACCCTCATTTCTCCTTTTTCTTCCACTGCTATTTGCTTCTTGGCCCCCTTCCCCTTCTCTCTCTCTGTATCCTTTCCTTTTTTGCTAGCAACCATTTCTCTTTTTTGCTCCAAGAAAATCTACAATCTGAAAATGTCTTGTTAAGACAACAGATTTGATATAAAAAAAAGAACTGATTTTGTTGAACACCAAGTATGGATTGCGAAGTTTCTAGTCTTTTTTACAATGAGGACGATGATGTTGTATATGGATTTGTGGAGGAAGGGTGTCCTAGGAATCATCGAACTGGTCAAGAGAAGAAGAGGTTTCATTCTTTTACTGGTCCACCATTAATATTGCAGAGTGAAGAGTGTTTAAGTTTGATGATTGATAAAGAATGTGAACATATGCCTGCTCGTGATTACTTTGAAAGATTGACAAATGGGGATTTGGATATTGCTGCTAGAGATGAGATTCTTGAATGGATTGCCAAGGTTGGTTCCTAACCTTTCTTCACATTATAGAGTGATTAACTGGAATAAATGCTTCTTAATCACTTAGATTTAATGTTTTGGAAAAAAAATTAAGATGTGTCATTTGGGTTGCTAATGGAGTTATTAGGAACCTAAAACAGTGAATTTTAAATTATGTAACTTTTCTTGTTTCAAAAGGGATATCATGTCATTATTATCTTTGAGGGTTTTGATTGGGTGAAATGGTTCTTGGCTTTTACTTTATCATGGAGTGCCTTTTTGTGATACATCCACACAAAACATGAATGAGGTTTGGTGGGATCCCCTTGTTCTTTTTTTAAATGCTGATACGTTAAATGTGTGTTTGCAGGATTTCAGTCTTTTAGTTCTTATGTCCCTTTGTTCTTATTTCACCTAATCCTTAGCTGTCTGTGAATTGGATTTAACCTTTTGACTTGTCTAGTTCTGCTTCTTGGATTAGCTAAGGAAGTTTCACTCTGTAGGCTGTGAGTTACTATTTGTGTTGATAGTTTGAGGAGATATCAATTACAGTACTAATTTTAATGGTGGAATTGGTAACTGCAGGTTCATTCACATTTCAGTTTTGGGCCGATGTGCACATATTTGTGTGTCAACTACCTTGATAGGTTCCTTTCTGCCTATGACTTTCCTGTAAGTTTCTTAATTTACTGAATTTGGTATTGTTTTGCTTTTAGTTTCATTCAATCACATTGCTGATAGCATCTGTTCTTGATTTCACAGAAGGGCAAAGCTTGGATGATGCAGTTGCTAGGTGTAGCTAGCCTATCTCTTGCTGCCAAAATGGAGGAAACTGAAGTCCCTTTATCTCTAGATTTACAGGTGAATTTCTTTCACATGAATGTAACTTGCTTGCCTTTGTTTTGAATTTATCAATTTAATTAGGATATTGGTTTGATAATTATTGGGAATTTGCCATGATCAATGTCAGGTAGCAGGTGATGCAAAGTTTGTGTATGAAGCTAGAACCATACAAAGAATGGAGCTCCTTGTGTTGAGCACATTGAATTGGAGAATGAACGCTATCACCCCATTCTCATTTATAGATTATTTCCTCAAGAAGATAAATGGTGATCAAATTGCTTCAATTAATCAATCAGTACAACTCATACTAAGCACTTCAAAAGGTAAAATTCATATTTTCCTTGACATAATTTAGTTGATTTAAAAAGAACGTAAAATATAGAAGATGGACTAACAATTATTTGGTGGATGAAAATTCAATGCAGGAATTCACTTCTTGAAATTTAAGCCTTCTGAGATTGCAGCAGCTGTAGCAATCACAGTTGTTGCAGTAAAAAGTGAGACAGTAAGCAGTGAGAAAGCAATATCTGCTCTAGTTCAGCATGTACAAAAGGTAAACATGGTGGTCCAAGAAGCATAGTTCAATTTTATCATTTTTCAACATTCCAATCCTACCAGTTTCATGTTGATTAACTTTAACTTATATAATATTGAAATTTTCTATTTTTCTCTGTTTTGCAGGATAAAGTGATGAGATGTGTTGAATTGATTCAAGAATTATCTGATTTTATTACAAGTCCAAGTGCTTCTGTTTCTCAAAGTCCAATTGGTGTGTTGGATGCTGCATGCTTAAGTTACAGAAGTGATGACTCAGGAGTTGGGTCATGTGCAAATTATTCACATAGTAGTCCAGTTGCTAAGAGGAGAAAGTTAAATACAACCCATGAAGTGGATATTTAAGAGATGGAAAGCCTTTTTATTCTCTTTCAAATGCATTACTCCAAGTATGATTTGGTTGAATGGGAGTTTTGGTGTGATCTTTGAGAAAGCACCCCCACAACAGAACTTCAAGTAGGAATATGGAGAAAACAAATACATAATGGTGGGAAAAGGAGATTATAATTAGTTGGATCATTTGGTGGTTGGAGATTATTCAAGAGGTTTCATGCCTTTAATATGAAAACAAAGAAAAAGTGGAGCTGTTAAATATTATATTATACCCCCTTAACACCTAAAGAAGCCAGAAATAGAAGTATGTCTTGGTTTTGAGTTTATCATAGATAAAGTGTGTTTTAGGCTTGAGGGCTTGTATTTGTTTTAAGGTTTAACAAAACAAAGAGAGGTGGTGGAAGGTGAAGCCCCATAGGAAATTTTTTGAATTATGTCCATGAGGAAAGGAAGAGGAAACTTTCAGTTACTTCATTCTATTTTTGTTTTGTGTCCTCTTGTATATACTTTATGGCTTCTTTATCCTCTTTTTTTTTTTTTTTTTTTTTTACAGGAGAATAAGCTTTTTAGGTTACTAATAATTTTTTAAAAAATTTTTATAGTCATTTTACGTATAAGAAATTTGAAAAGAACATTTTCCTCTATTCATTTTGTAAGAGGTCAAAAAATCTCATTTCCTCGAAAAAATAATATAACTTGCTAGAATGGATGTTAATACAATCCTCTTATTAACGAGGAAATGGAATCTCTTGCTCTTTACAATTTGAATAGAAAAGATGATCTTTTTAATCTCTTGTATGTAAAAATTAAGATATCTTATATATAAAAATCTCTCGTAAAAAGATCATAAAACTATTTTTTTTTAATAAAGAGCTAGAAAATTATTTATCTCCTTGTTAATATAGTCAACAAAACGAATTATTTTCTTACTTTTGCTACAAAATAAAATGAAAGGCCAAATAAATAAGAACCACCTTAAACTTACCATAATTTTTCATTTTGACACATTAAGTGATGCTTGTTCCAATTAGATACTCCAACATGCTTAAAAGTATACCTATTAAACACAAATAAGTGACGTGGCATTGTGTGCAATGCACTTTCTCTAAGAGGGTGGAATACCCAAAAAAAATATTCTATTAGTTTTTTTCTTTTTTTCCCCTATCTTCTTTCTCCTTTTATCTCTTGCCACCATTAATACTATCACCCTTCGCATGTCATTGCTGTCACCATCACCCTTCTCCTTCCCTTCATCAATTGAATCCTAGAGAATTCAGTAGAGTAATTAAGACAAAATTATCAAAACTAAATAACAGGCCGATAAAAATCACAATTTGCATTTTTATGTTCAATCGTTTTTGTTTTTATTGTAATCTGAATTGCCGAATCATAAAATACTATATCAATCAATTTAATAGAAAAATAACTATCAAGATCTTAATGATACAAAATATGATAAAATAAAATAATCACTATTTTACATCTGCTATAACAACTATTGGTCTGATTACTATAAAAATAAAAAGGCGTGGACTAATGACGTACAATTAGCATAATTATCTAGAGAAAGGAGAGAACAGATAATGAAAATAGTTTATAACATTAATAAAGCATGACTTAAAACACAATACTGATATTATTCTCTCTAATATATAACTGGTATAATAATTGAAATTGAAAATTGAGAAAAATATGATGGAGGTTTTAAAGGCGGGGGCAGGAAACGATGGAAGAGGCTGGGTTTAAGGAACACTGCTATAACAATTGAAATTGAGAGCTATGATGAAGATAGAAAGTAGAGAACAGATAATGAAAATAGTTTATAGCATTAATAAAGCATGACTTAAAACACAATACTGATATTATTCCCTCTAATATATAACTGGTATAATAATTGGGAATGAAAATTGAGAAAAATATGGGGGAGGCATTAAGGACGAGGGCAGAAAACGATGGAAAATTCTAGGTTTGAAGAATACTGATATAATGATTGATATTGAGAGATGTGAATAAGATAGAATAATGGGAGCAGGCGGTATATATATATATACATAATATATATATATGTATATATATATTGGGCCTTGCAGTGGTAGAACCTGATGAACCGGGCGTACTATTTTCCAACCTTCTGTGAACTTTGCTTCTCTTATGATTTTTGCTACTTTCTTTTTGATAGCATTGTTCTCGTTTAGAGTATCAGTCTAGTCACTCGACTAATCCACTCGTGGAGTGCGTTCGGACGAGCGAATCTTCTTTCCGGTCGAGCTTAGACCTATCTTCCGTCCTTCCATAAAGAAATGGATGTGAGTCTTGCTAGTTCGAAAGTGCCTTCGACGAAAGTCTTCAAATTCGCTCACATTGCGATCCCTTTCCGGAAGAAGCCATGTATGTATATGTATGTATGTATGTGTGTGTGTGTGTGTATATATAATTCAAAAATATTATTTTAATAATATATGATTTTAAATTTCACGTGTCTTCATTTTATTCGATACTTATCCATATCAATTGAGTGTGAACGACACACACTTGATTTTTTTAGGTAATTATCAATGAGATGCTTCTTAAGTACACTTTAAACTTTAAGTGTCTAATTGGAACAAGCCTCAGTTAAGGTGCCAAAATAAAAAATTGTGGCAAGTTGAAGGGGTTCCTTATGTATTTGGCCTAAATGAAAAGACTACATTAGCCTCCTCCAGGCATGTACTTTTTGTGGAGCATACGTGATAACTCTTTATTTGACTATTAACTTGCGTTTGGACATGCGATATAAAATCATGACTTCAAATCAGCGTTTGAATATACAATTTGGGATAATAATTTCAAATTTCAATTTTTTCAAAACACATTATTTGGGATTTCAAATTGTGATTTCAATTTTTTTAAATGTGAAACTTAGTTCATAAGTTTTATTTATTTTATAAAAAAAGATAATTATTTTAAATTTTATAAAATAAAAAAAAAACCCATGCTCAGAGTGAAGAAATTATTTGTATATCTGAAAAGATTATATTAATAATAACTATAAAATGATGTGTATTTGAAAATTTATAATCACAAATATTTATTTATAAAAGAAACATGAAAAATGTAATATATCAATGTAAAGTTTTAGGATATGCAATTTTCCAATGCAGCCTCGCTCCCACGACTAGAAAGAAAGGAAACAAGCCATTATTTTGGCCATTGAAAAATAACCAAGTGTCTCTCAGATGATTTTTTAAAAAAAAATTAAGGCAAGTTGGTCGTGACTATTAGCGTACAAACGTTATCAGTTTTGTTTAGAATTAGTTAATTTAGTTTGAGTATATTTTGGGTCATTAATCATATCCTGTTTTATTATTTAATTAGGATACTTTAGTTGTTTTTAGCTAGAAATCTATCTTTTCATTGTAAACTCTATTTAAAGAGTTGTAATGGTCATTAATAAACAAGCTTTTCATCAAATCTCCAAGCGTTTATATGGTGTTAGAGCCCTATACGCTATAACAAGAATGATCCAATTTTTTCTTCTCTCTCATTCCCATCAATCACACTATTTAGTATCAATAGCCAACAACGACAATAACAATGGTGCAAATCCCAGAGTTGTCAATGCTGACAGCACAAGGGGTGCCAATATCATCATCCAATTTCACCCTGCTTCTTAATTACCTATCAAACTAAGTGGTGGTTACAACTTTGCCATCTAGAAAGCTCTGTTATCCATGCTTATGTATGGCTACAACCTCTTCGGCCATCTCGATGGGACGACTCTGGCTCCCTGCCGCACGATTGCGAATGACGCTACTAATCCGGCATTCCTTACTTGGTTCCGCCAAGACCAACTCATCCAGAATGCTCTCATGGCTTCGGTCGAAGACACTATCGCCTCCAATGTCGCAGCTGCAGCTCATCCAAATCAGCCTGGGATGCACTACACACTACGTATGCAAACAGACTCAGACCTAGATATTCAACCTTCGTGATCAACTTGCTCGAGTCACCAAGGACTCTCGCTCTATCACAGAAATCTTCAGACCATTCAGTCTCTCTCAGACGAGTTAACAATAGCTGGTGCCCCTGTATCCAACTCAAAACTCATAGTCGGAATACTCAGTGGTCTAGGTCCTGAGTTTCGTGATATCTCTGCTGCAATTCGGGCATGTGATACTCCAGTTTCCTATAAAGACTTTTTTGAAAAATTGCATGATCATGAACTCTTCCTTCCTCATGAAGATACTAAAAAAATTGTCTGATCCTATCACTGCTGCAATTGTTACTCCCACAAATCCAACAACTATAATTGCAATAATCATACACAGAACAACAATTCTCAGCACTGGCACCAGGATCCCCGACAGACTACTCCACCACAGGGGCTGACCAACCCAAACACTATCACTCGCTGTCAACTCTGTAATAGAATTGGTTACACAACTGTTGTCTGTCGCTCAAAGTCCTACAATCAACTTGAAGCCAGAGCCAACTATGTTGCTAGTTTCGCTACAACCACCAACTCCTGGACAGTCGATTCAGGAGCCACTCATCATATCACCACGGAACCATAAAATCTCTAACCTTATCACGGTAATGAGAATATCTCCATGGGTGATGCTAACAATATCCCTATATCTCATACTGGTTCTACTCAATTAAATGCATCAAATAATTATTGACACCCAATTTTGATTTCCCTACGCCCCGGCTAAGCTGCTTGTTAATATATATAACGCATATTTTTAAAATTATCTTCTTACACAATTATTCAGTTCGCATTCATAATATTTTAATAATTTATTATCATAATTTTTTAATGTTGCATAGCTATTCCAAATTATAGTTTTAAAATATTCATTTGCATTTAGTTTCAATTTAGTAATTTTCTATTGTTACGTAATTATGTCATATATAGTATATTACGGATTAATATGTATGCATACATACTTTTAATTAAACAAGTTCTTATTTCAAAATATATAATTTTACTTAAATTTTATAAAATATTTACATAATAATATTTGAATAATTTTACTTGAGTTTTATAAATCATTTGTATTTATAATAATATTTATATCTTTAGAAATTAAACTATTATATTATCTATTTATTAATTTATTTTACAAGTGTAGTAAATTAAACTATTATATTATCTATTTATTAATTTATTTTACAAGTATAGTATTTTTATTAATATAATAGCAGCTAATTTTAAATTTCATTCAATTTATTTAAAATCTGATCACTTTCTTTCAAATGTATGTCAATTATAGCCTCTTTTAATCTTTTCTGGCTACTATTTAAATACAAATTAAATTCCTACCATTTATTAAATCCCATTAACCCCCTAACCCAATTGACCCATTCCACGACCCATGAACATACCCGTGATCCGACCCATTAAATTAACTTTTCATCTCAGCCATTTATCCGATTTAATCCACGATCCTGATTAAATCAATCATTTTTCCTTTGATAATTTTATCCACCCACAAGCCCTTGCAAAAACTCTCACTCCCCCCTCTTTGTTTCCGCCGAATTCCACCAAAACAGCGCCGCCCTCTCCTCTTCTTCCCTCTCCACAGCGCCGCACAACCATGTTTTTCCTCTCCCACCTTGCTCCGGCCCAACACCCGATCTCCCTTCTCCCTCGTTGTCTGTCTTGTCTCCCGCCGTCACTGGAAAAAGAACAAACACACCACTACCATTACCATGAGCAACAACACTGAGCGCCGCCACTCCTCTCTCCCTCCCTTCGCCGGTCTCCATCTCCGGCAGGCTCCGCTTCCAGCGACCACCAGAAGCCACCACATCTCCATAACCATCAGACTAGTGCCACCAAAATCCGGCCGCCATGGACGGACAAAAGTCCTCACAACAGCTGCAAACCCCTCCCATTCGTCTCTAATTTTTTTTATTCAGTTGTAACTATGTCAATGGGTTCTTATGAACTTCTTGGCATCAGTTGTTGTCCTCATTTCAGTTTCATAATTTCGTTCTTTAATAGACGCCTTGATTCGAAATTTATAAATATTGTGTGTTGATTTCTGCACAAATTAATTCTCTTGTTTCTCCATACATACCATATGAAAAAAGAAATAAGAACCTCTAATTTTGCATATTTTCTTAACCTTGTTATATCCATTACGTTTGTGCGTCTTCGTAAATTGAGTTGCATATTCACAATTTACGTGTAACCTAAGTTGAAAATTATGACTGCATTGATTTAGACTGCTGATTTGCCTAATTAAGACTCTATCTTTTACTTTATCATAAGCATTTCAAAATTATCAACTGCTTTCTTGTGTTAATTGTGGCTACTGAAAGAGTCTCTATGTGTACATTTGTTCGAGACCTTGTCAGTTGGGGAACCTATTTTTTGTATACTTTTGATAGCTCTGACTAGTTTTGTCCCTTTTCTTGTTTATTTTTGTAAATGAGATACTCCTAATAGCTCCAAATCGTGTGACAATTTCAAACTTGGATATCCTGAGTAAATTATGACAGTCTCTTTTGCTGAATTGATTTGATTACTTGGTTTAAAGAAAATTTGTGTTAATTCTTCTTTTCCTTTCGTTCTTTCTTTTAAATAATTGACAGTTCTTTCTTTTAAATAATTGACACAGCTTTAGCGCTCGTCTATATATGATAATTTTAAACCGTTCCTATTGATTTTTCATCCCTTCAATAGTTAAGACAACTTCAATATATGATATTTGTGGTAAATTTTAAGTTCTATACCTAATTGATTTATTTACGTTAATTAAATTCTTGATTGATTTCTTCTGAATATTTTTCTTCTTCCCTTAACCCCATTGAGTCTATCACTGCGTGTTAAAAGGAAAGTCTCTTGATTGAGGCCTTATTGTAATAATCCGACAGTTGGTATTTTATTTGAATAGAATCTTTAGTAATTCGTATTTTAAGTCATTTAATATATATGGAATTTAAAATCTTATTTGGTTCTGACTATTTTGTTAATACAAGAATACTTATAATTAGTTATCTTCTTTCTATTTTTTCCTCAATTTAAGAAGGTAAAAAATATATTCATTGATTTTTCGGCCTCTTTCTTGTTCCATACTTGTCTAAATGTGGCAAAGTTTGATTAGTTTTATTTATTTATTTATTTATTTATTTTATTATTAATATTATTATTATTATTATTATTATTATCATCATCATCTTTGATTGATTTGATTTCGTTAATTAAGGTAGGAATTTATTATGACTGATTTGGTTGAATATCTTCCCTCTCCTTTTTAGTCCTTACTTAATGGCTATATAAACAAACCTGGGACTCTCTCAAAATGGGCTCTAACGGGAGCGATTCTAAGAAAAAGACACAACTTTGCTTCTCTTTTCTTTTACAATCGAACCTTGCTTACTCTCTCTCTATAGTAAAAAATATCTTCTTCTTCTCATCATATAATTGCTAAAAACTTAAAGTCCCTCTTATTTTGAGAAATCAATCTTTAGTGTTAAATGCATGTTTCTTAATTGGTTAGTCGCTCGATTATGCAACTTTCATTATTTTGCTAATAACATGATTTATGTTTAATGTTTATTGCTCGCTAGTTTCTTTATGTTCACATGAAAAGTATCAGTCTTTTAGTTTCATTTATAAACGTGATATTATTGTTTTATATGTGTTGCTCGTGTTTGGTTAGTCATTGTTTAAAGAAGATGCTGCCTTTTACTATATTTGGATATTCAGAAGAGTTGCTTGGGTTTGAAGAAGAGCGAAACGGTTGTTTATCGGAAATAGTCAAATCTGATATTATTCTTTTTATTTTAATTTTTATTATTTCATTATGTTGTAATAATGTAATAAATGTTGATATAGTGAAAAGGGATATTAAAAGGAAGCTTATATTTATTTATTTATTTATTATAATTTTTATTTTAGTAAAACCACTGTCCAGATCTGCTTTTCTCCACTTGAGCTGGTCAGTGTGTATTTTTTTTGTTCTTTTTATAATTATTATTTATAAACACTATCCCTTAATAAATAGTTATTGGGAAATAAAGGAACTACAAAATCTAATTTCAATTTTTTTTTAAAAAAAATTAAGCCATCAACCCAAGATTTCAAAAGGATTATGTGATTATGTGGATTTATATATAAATACTTATTTGCTTATATTTCAAAGTTCGAATCTTTAATCTTTTAAGATATACCATTATATTTTCAACATAAGACCAACCTCAAATCAACTTGTTGCTAAGATTAAGGATCATGATTCACACTATCATGTTTTATCCTTAAAAAGAAATAAATATTTTAGATCTTTAAAAACTCTTTATGTCTTGATTAATGTCTAAAAAAGGAGGGTAATAAAATTACTTATAAATTATAATTTTTTTAGGGTAAATAATATTTTATAAATCTGAGTTGTGATATAAGAAATAATCCATGATGTTTGAGTTTTTCTTTCTTCTTGCTTGTCTAAATTGTCTTCTTTATTATTATTATTATTATTATTATTATTATTATTATTATTATTATTATTATTATTATTGATAGGTTATGCATATCTAAGTTATCTTATCACATAAGTTTCTGAAGTAATTTAAGTAATGTTTAGGTCTTTATATTTCTTAAAAGAAAAGTCATATATGTCTAATTGCTAAGAAACCTAGTTAATATTGTATCAACTAGTCTCATGTTAATGATTTAACCTATTTTTGATTTGTTTGTTATAGTTAAATTAGTTTTAAAGAAAATAATTAACTTTATTTGCTCATTAGTCAATCCCACATTCTAATGAATTCGGCCGGGATCCACAGTTGTGGACCTCGAAAGGTGCTTAACACCTTCCTTTCAAGGTAACTTGAACCCTTACCCGACTCTGGTGACATAGACTAATAAAATAGAGTTATTTGTAATTAGTTTAATACGGTGCCCTAACGCATCATAATTCGTTAGGTGGCGACTTTTCTTCTTTTTCAAGCCTAAAAGAGTCATGTCGAGTCCCGCTTTTCGCGAGAAAAATAAGGCGCGACAATAATATTTTTAAACTAACCCACACGCTGTGTGCTCTAGCCATTAAACAAAAACTTCTCTCTGTCTCTGAATTTTGCCAAGACAATTTAAAATCCATTGAATTTTTTCCTTTTGACTTTATTGTGAAGGATCTACATAGGCGAAAAATGATGGTGCATGGTCGGCTCAAGAATGGACTATATGAGTGGTCTACCCTCCAACCCCAAGCCCACATGGCCAGCCCATCCACTCCTCTCACCATCTGGCATCGACGCTTAGGTCACCCACACTCTAGAATTCTTAGGTTTATTTTAAATAAATTCTCGCTACCATTTAACGAGCGAGATAAACTTTCTTATTGTAATTCCTGCTTATCAAATAAATCTCATCGACAGTCATTTGCTCAATTATCTTTACGTAGTACTAAACCGCCTCAAATTATTTTCAGCAATTTATGGGGCCATTCACCATTTCTATCTCTTGACAAAAAGCTGTATTTTTGTTGATCATTATACGAAATATACTTGTATTTATACACTTAAGAACAAGGGTGAAGTCAAAGAAATCTTTCAAAAATTTCATCCTCTCGTGGAAAAACATTTTAACACTAAAATTCTTTCACTTTATATCGATGGCGGAGGAGAGTACAAAAGCCTTGACTCATATCTCTCACTTCACGGTATTGAACACCTCTCCAACTCACCCTACACCCCTCAAAGAGTAGCACTCGCTGAAAGACGACATCATCATATCGTTGAAACAGCTAAAACTCTTCTACATGAAGCGTCTCTACCATCCCATGTCATCACTCTGTCTACCTCATCAACCGTCTGTCTGCTTCCCACCTAGAAAACTACTCATCATTCCAACGCCTATTTAAAAAGTCACTTGACTATAGCTCCCTATGGATTTTTGGTTATCTATGCTATCCTTGGCTCAGGCCTTATGCCAAAAACAAACTTGAACCAAAGTCAAATCCATGTGTCTATCTTCATTTCTCACTATCCCACCATTGTCAGCTATGACCCAACTACCGCTAAAGTGTACTTATCCCGCGATGTACGATTTGTTGAAAATACTTTTTCCAACAAAATTTTATTTCTCAATTTTAACATTACATCATCTAATTTAAATTGGGAAAACATCATGTTACCACAAGCCCCAACCAACTTACAACACAATCCCACAATTACAGATTTACCCCTTGCCATAATCACTAATTCTACCCAAGAAAATCCACCAGCGCCGCCCCCATTGCTGTCCTAAACCATGGAGAATTCAAACTCCAATTCCTTCTTTGATAATATTAATTATCCTACAGTGCCCACTTCTTTTACTAGGAATAAGATTCCCTTTCCAACTATACCTCTCTCTCCCCCCACTTCTACAATTCCTATGTTGACCAACCAGCAGCAAAAAAGCGAACAACAGACTTATATATCTTCCCCTCCATCCAATATATCAACAATACCCGCTGCTAGGAACTCTCTCTGCGTCTACCAACGACGCAACATTGGTTCATACACGAAGCAGAACCACCCCACTACCCATCATCAATACCTCGCCCGGTTACTCGCTCTCAAAATAATATATTCAAACTCAAATAAATTTTTGATTATCTTGCTACATTGAATACCACGATCATACCCTCCACAGTCAAATAAGCCCAAAAACATCCTGCATGGCGTGAGGCGATGAAACAAGAATTTGATGCTTTAATTAAAAATCAGACTTGGGAACTTGTTCCCCTGACCCAAGTAAAAATATTATTTGTTGTAAGTAGCTTTTCAGGATTAAACGCAATGCCGATGAATCCATAGACAGATACAATGCCAGACTGGTTGTGAAAGGATTCACTCAGCGGCCTGGTATTAATTTTTATGCAACATTCAGTCCGGTCGTCAAGCCTACCATGGTTCGGATAGTTCTCTCTGTGGCAGTTTGCCACAACTGGCATATTCGACAACTTGATGTAAATAATACCTTTTTTCAAGGTCATTGGATGAAGAGGTGTTCATGGCTCAACCTCCGGGATTTGCAGACGCTACCTACCCAAACCACGTCTACAGGTTGCAAAAGGCGATTTATGGTCTGAAACAGGCCCTTCGAGCTTGGTACAATGCTCTGACGGGTTACCTCGAGTCTATTGGATTTGTCAAGACAAAATCAGATGCATCACTCCTTCTTAGACGTGGCTTAGCAGACACTTTGTACATACTGGTATATGTGGACGACATCATTGTTACAGGATCCAACAAATTCAGCATTGATCATGTTATAAAATCTCTTGTATCTCAATTCTCCATTAACGACTTAGGAAATCTTTATTTTTTTTCTTGGTATTGAGGTCCTACACAACTCCAATGGTCTAATTCTCTCGCAAACAAATTATGTCAATGACATCTAGAATGAAGAATTGATGAATGACTGTAAAAGTGTCCACATGCCTATGAGTACTTCTGAGCTACTCACTGTCTCTGATGGCTCCAACCTGACTGATGTCACTCGCTATCGGTGAGTTCTGGGCAGACTTCAATATTTATCATTCACTAGACCAGATATAACATATGCAGTTAACAAATTATCTCAATTCATGCAGGCGCCCACAGACAGTCATTGGAAGGCTGTGAAACGTGTTCTCGTTATCTTCGTGGTACTATCCAGCAGGGACTTCAAGTAACTCTCACAGATGACTTTAATCTACATGTATATTCAGATGCGGATTAGGGTGGTGATATTAATGATCGAGTCTCCACTTCTGGCTACATACTGTTCCTTGGGTGCAACCCGATTAGCTGGTCTTCCAAGAAACAAAACACTGTTTCTCGCTCCTCCACTGAATGTGAATATAGAGCAGTTGCGCAGTTGCCCATGCCCTGGCTGAATCACTGTGGGTCACTAATCTTTTGAAAGAGTTGCACTATCTGGTTCATTGATTGCCTATAATTTACTGCGATAACCTTGGTGCCACCTTCCTCAGCAAAAATCCGGTCCTCCATAGTAAAGCTAAACATGTCGCCATTGACTTCCACTTCGTTCGTCATCATGTTAAGAAGAACAGGGTTCGTGTTGTTCATATACATAGTGTTGACCAACTTGCTGACATATTCACCAAACCACTGCCCAAACCATCCTTTGATTGCAATATATTCAAGTTAGGCTTAGTTTCCCATATCCTAACTTGATTGCAATATATTCAAGTTAGGCTTAGTTTCCCATATCCTAACTTGAGGGGGCGTATTAGCGTACAAACGTTTTCAGTTTTGTTTAGGATTAGTTAATTTAGTTTGAATATATTTGGTTCATTAGTTATATTCTGTTTTATTATAATTAGGATACTTTAGTTGTCTTTAGCTAAGAATCTATCTTTTCATTGTAAATCTATTTAAAGAGTTGTGATGGTCATTAATAAACAAGCATTTCATTAAATCTCCAAGCATTTATAGTGACAACCTCCATGACTAGGAAGGGAAAATGTTGATTCTGGTCATTGTTAACTACATGAATCGTTTTTATTTTTAAAAAAATTATGTTTGTCGCGATTTTCTACACGTCCTGAAAGAATAATTTTAATGTCGTCCATTAGCCGGTTAAGTCAGTTTGCAAGACGTGAGACAATTGGCACTTTGCCCCATTTGATACATAGCTCAAATTCTTATCCGTTTTGTAAATTTAGTATAAAAATGTGACCCTTTAAACTACGGACTCTAAAGTTACTTGACCTTAGGTCTAAAAGATTGTACTATATGTATACTTTCACTTGTTTAGTTGTTACTTAATTAGCTTATATTTAGCATTGCCTCTTCTCCATTTTTATAGTTTAACCTTTGAGTGGACTGTAATTTGACATAAGTTGATTGCATGAGCCACTATTAAGAATATGAAATGTGTCCATTCAGTTGAGTCTTGTCTGTGATAAATATTTGAAGAAGAAAAGATAAAGGAGCCAAAGTTTCTTATAAGTTAGGCAAATGCCAAATTGCAGAGGCAGTGACATTTTTCTCTTATAACACACACATATTTGATAAAAATGGGTTTAAACTTTATGTCATTTAATATTATATTCATAATGGTTAAATCGATATTCAAATCGTTAATGATCAGTAATTAATATCTTAATAATTCTACAACGATTTAGCATATTTATAAATTAATAACCGATAACATTTAAAATAAAATCAAACCACCCAATAAACACCTCTAATATAAAGGAAAAGTCCTGTCCTATCTGTGTTTGGCCAAAAATAAATGTGTAACTTAATCCTTTAAACTTTTAAATGACATAATATACATTTTCAATGGTACTATCCGGGACTATGAAACGTATTACCAATTACAGGACATACATAAGTTAGAAGTGCTCCCTCCTTCCCAGTTTTATTTCTTTATATTATTTTTCGACTGTTTAAATTGAACAATTAAAAATAAATATCTATTTTTTAGTATAGTAAATAAGTAAAAATGAATGAAGGGAGTACTTGCGATAATAAATAAGAAATGTACTCTTTCAGTTTCATTTTTGTTGGTCTAAGTTAACTTGATACTTCCAGAGGTGGATGTATCTTCACCTGAAAGATGTCATGTGTTACTGCTTCGACAATTATTTTACTATATATATATAAATTTAATAAAATAAAAATAAAAAATAGAAATACTGAAAGGACATTCCTCAATAAGCATATTGTGTCTTGGCATAGTGGTTAAGTGTTGCTACTTGCCCAAAGAGGTTGCGGTTTCAACTTTCAAGCCTGCCCAGAAGCTTAGTTTTTTTTTTTTTTTTTTGCACTATTCATTTAAAACCTTACAAAACACGATTTGTAAACTTAAAAAAACTGCCACTTAAATAAAATTTCTGGGCACAATTCATTAGAAATTAGTAAGGGTTTTGACTTCGAACTCTAAATTCTTTTATCAACTAGTAAACATAGTCGCGCTTCGCACGATCATAAAAATATTAGTGAATAAATAAACATATATATTTTTGTAAATCTAATTGAGATAAAAGAAATAAAAACATTTAATACACACTTATATTTATATATATTAAACTGAAAAATTCTAAATATAAATCTTTTTATTGAAATTTCGTTGATTGGTGCTCTTTCTAAAATATTCAAGTGTCATTTTTCTTTTTATGTACGTATCAAGCGTACAACTTGCAATTTAACGTTGTTCTTTAATAGTTTGTATTTATTTATATTAATATAAATATTATTTCATCTTAAAATGCTTTTCATATATGTAATTCTTTTCAAATTTTGAATCTCAATATTTATTTTAAAGATCCTCGTTGGGAGTATTTGAAGGGTTTGGATGACATAGTGCATATAAAGTATTTCTAGATACATGGCAAGAAAATTAAGTAATTAGTTTATTTTAAAAATCGTGTTTTGTGCTATGAAATTAATAATATGATTTTTTTTCTAAAGCTCAAATATGAGTCTCTCGATTGCTAGACTCAGAGCAAGACACTTAGATTGATTTGGCATTTTTAGTGTCCAATGGAACACAAAAGGAATCAATTTCTTTAACTAATAAAAATAACATTACTGATGTAGTCAATATTTTTTCAAAAGATTATCTTTTATCTAATAAATGATTAAATAAAAAATATTCTTAGTCTATTTCATTTTTTTTAAATTCTACACGTCTTTAGTTAAAAAGGAACAATTACAAACATATATTTAGTTTTGATCCTCCTCAATTATTTTCTTAAGATTTATATAGTAAATATCTTTAAAAGATCGTGTTTTTAAAATTTTAGGAATTAACAAAGAAAAAGCAACAAATCATATAAATCATTTTGAGATAAGGTAATTAAATATAATTTCTAAAATTATCATTTATTTTAAGGGCATGTAGATAATATTCATAAACAACGAAAAAAATAATCAAAATTCAATATGAAATTAATATAATTATTCCTAAAAGGTAAAATAAGGTATGCTTATCCTCTAAAAGGTAAAAGTATTACATTTGAATTCACATTATAACTATACACAAGCTTGCAATAAATGAAAAAAAAAATATTTTGATAATGATAGCATATTTGTCAAGCTTGATTTGACGAATACATCACAAAAATAAGATAATATGTTATCCGCTCCCATTTATTAACAAAATAAAAATTATACATCAAAATTATATATAAAATTAATAATTGTGGAAAAAACACTAATAAATTTTTTTTAAAAAAAGGATTAGAAATAAAATTCATGTAAAAAAAGGTCTTGGTTAAGGATAAAAGTGATCATGATGAAAAATTGAGAAAAAAGTTATTCCATGAAAAAGAAAAAAATTAAGTCGATGTCCATATTGAATCAACGTTACAAATTCAAACACATACAACAGATAACAACTACTATTTCTCCATTAAAACTTTGCAAATGTAGTTGTATGGGCTACAAAAATAATTATAAAGAAATATATGTATATTCAATTTTGCGCCTCGTCCACATTTGCTTGCTTCAACAGTCATCAATTCGTTAAGCTTCTCAATCTTTCAAAGTGCTACTTCAATATCTATGATAAGAGAGTAAATGTCATGCTCCACCTTGGGAGGTACGACTGGAACCTAGTGGCACACTGGAATCTGAACTGACCTGACTGGGCTCAGGCACCTCTGGTGCCTACCAGTGACTCAAACGCAAGAAAACAAACTGCTATATCTCGGCTGTAAACACAGCCTCAGGCCGACAAGACCACCTGTAAGAGAAACCAGCTAACCAACAACAAGGTAATAAAGGGATCCTATGCGGACCAACAAGACCACCATGTTGTCTAGTCATAACAGAAATGAGAACAGACAGCTATACTGGGCTCCACATGGCCAACACGTAAAATAAGACATATATGGGCTCCACACGGCCAACAACGACCAACTGACTAAAGACTGTAGTCTGCAAGCCTCTAAGAATGAGAATATTGGTTGTGACAGGGCCCCCGCCTACCCAAATTCTATCCAAATAAAAGACGGATAACTTCTACAACCTGAAAACTTCGGATGAAATGAGCTGGCCAATCTGTTGACTCCAAATAGCTGCTAACGGAGGTCCTGAATCCTGTCTGTCTAAACCTGCAGGCAAGTATGCAACGTCCCATAGTTGGTGTCAGTACAATATGTACCGAATATGTAAGGCAGTAACAGAAACTGATTAAAACTGATAAAGGACTCGAGGTAAACAATAGTAAGGGCCAAAAGTTAACCTGTAAGCTTTCTTATCCATAACCTGCATTAATAAAACACAACGCGCATATGAGCTGAAACTGTACAACTATCTATTCGTAAACTATAGCTGGCAAACAAATGTACAGACAAGAACCTAACCGGACCCCCATAAGCTTGGAAGGTAAAATAACCTACCTAGGACCCCATAAGCACCGACAAGTACAAATAATGTACACTTTTGCTATCTTGCTACTAAAGGTTCGTAAACATACTATAACTCTGGAATGCCTGCTCTCTAAAGCTGTATCCGAGCCTGATGGCTCATGTAGTTGTGTCTGAGTATGAATTGTCTGGCTATGTAACTGGACCCTGAGCCTTGGCTTGACTATGGATAATAATGTAATTTCTGATAACTGAACCCCGAGCCTTAGCTCGACTATGGGTAATCTCTGATAACTGGACCTCGGGCCTTGGCCCGACTATGGGTCATACTGTAGTTGTTGTAACTGGGCCCCAAGCCTTGGCTCGAATGTGAGCCATAATGTAACTGTTATAGCTGGACCCCGAGTCTTGTCTCAACTATGGGTCATAATATAACTGCTGAAGCTGGATCCCGGCCTTGGCTCGACTATGGGTCATAATGGAAGCACTGAAAATTGGATACGGCCCTCACGGCCTCAATCTGGTCCCTCCGGACATCATACTGATGCTGCAAGCATAACCTTGTAGGCAACAACACCTAATCCCCGAATAGCGCATACAACAATCAAACTGGCTAAGGTTAACTCTAATATGGTTACAATATCATCCCTGTCGTCTCAATTCTATTTGTAACAGCTGACCATAATAGGCTTACTCTAGGATACTTGTTTTCTGTGTGGAACAACTATGGGGCTTCTACTAATCGGATATGCTCCTGAGCAATCAGCCCTAACCTCCCATAGGCAGCTCATTATAACTCTTAGCTTGGATGTAATGTTATAATACTGTGGTTCTAGTCCCTTAGGCATTAACTGAGTCTGTTTAGATTTTATAAGCCTTCCCTGGGGCGATTCCTAACCTCGTGGGTGTGTTTATCTGGACTTAGTTATTTCTAGCAACCTGTACCTGAGTATCTGATAAGAGTAGGATGGGGCGTTAGCCCCGTTTATAGCTACTAACAAAGCTTCCTCCTTAGGGTATCTACTGTTCTATCGGACTGGTAACGACTGGGATAGTGACCTGAGTGACCTGTGCGATAAGCACCGTGTCGAGTAAAATTAACTTTCACTGGAGGTAGCCACTATATGGCAGACCCTGGGCAACTCTTATGTTACTGACTCTAGGGTAAGACCATACTAACATAATTCTGGCCCTGGAGGCGTCAAGGTGCGCCAACGGCCTCTGGGCGAACTTTGCTGACAATACAGGCGCCAAACTGATAGTTATATTGCTCAGTTGCGCCTCGGCTGTTCAATTTACTAACTCAGGCCCAACGATTATCCACAAACTTCTAAAGCCTAGGCACGACAGCTAAACATCAATTCTACTAACACAATGAACAGAAGGCCAGAGGAGTTTCAATGACACTTCTAGTATGAGTCACACTTAACGTCTTCTTTACCGACAAGGGATACTGCAATATACTCTTGATATGCTTTCTAGCAGCTAGCCTCAACATGTGTAATCATAATCTACTGATAACAGCTAATCTCGACATACATGATCTTTATATACTAGCAGCAACTAATTACAACATGTAAGATCGTTATCTACGTTCAAAAACATAGGTAGTATCATTATACGATGAGAATAACTTGCCGAAGGGATAAGCCTTAACATACCTCAAATGCTGACTTTCGTTCATTAAATAGTTCTCCACCTGAAGTCAGTAATTTCACTTGGTTGCCGCCTTTACACTGTGAGAATACAACTATTTTCAAGAATAAGAACGGTCTATAACAATATTTTTTCAATAGGGTTAACTATAACTTCAACTCCGCTTTATTCGGCCGAAAATTTATAATTTCTCGAGAGTTTAGAAGGGAGAAATACTTACCTATTGTCTGTGGCCGTTTAGAATTAAATCTTGAAGCAATTCCGATAATCTTTACTCGGCGGGGTTCTGGTGTGCCGAGCGAATTTTCGAGAAATAACTCCGTAGAAATGCTTTCCATAGGCCTAGAACTTGTTATCCGAAGTTAATTTGCATTTGAACGGAGTTTGATAGCGTAATTTGACGAGAAATGGATGAAAATTGCGTCTTTTCTCTTCTCTGGCCGAGGGAGTATTGAAATGACTCAAAATTAATCAAAGGGGGCTTATATATATAGGCATAGGCGGTGGCAGAGGGTGGCACCCGACGCTACCCATTGCGCCAATACGCCTGCCGTGCCGCGTCCCCTAAGCCGTTGGGATGCCTGGCGCGCCGTGCTGCCCAAAGCACTGGACACGTAGCCCCTTGCGGCCTGGGCTCGCCCGACCCTACTTTCGAGGCTTTTTATACACGTGCCAAACTCTCTTTACTCATTACAACCCACGCGTATTCCTACTAATCTTTAACATTCTACGAGGTGTAACAATAAAATTGAGTTGTTTCAAAAGCATAAAAATTTACTACCTTCGTACATACCAAAAATTTGAGTCGATTCACTTTATGCATTATTGCATATCCTTATTGGAGGTGTGTTTAAGAGAGTGTGTGTGTGTGTGTGTATGCAGGGGTGGGCATTCAGTTTTTCGGTTCGGTTTCTTTAAATTTCGGTTCGGTTTTTTCGGTTTTCGGTTTTTCATGTAGTGTACCGAACACCGAACCAAACTAATTCGGTTCGGTTCGGTTTTTTTCAAATTCGGTTCGGTTTTTTCGGTTTTTTCGGTTATGGGCCTAATTAATGGGCTATTTTTTAACTTACAAAATGAGCTACTTTTTAAATTAAAAATGAGTTGTTTTATCTTTTTAAATTCAAAATAAATTATTTTAAGTTTGAATTCTAAAGTTTAATTCAACTAAGCTTAATTTTAACTTTTTAAATAAAGAAAATAGTGGGATCAATTGATTTACATTTAGTAGTACATACATAACATTTGAATTTTTGATAATAAATTTTCTCATATGCTTAATATCCTTATAACAAAACCAATAAAAAGTTAAGAGTCTTTTAAGATTTTAATAATCTATGGTCCCTAATTTCTTGTTAAATAAATATTATATATTTCATTTTTCTTTCAAAGCATATTAATAATAGTAAGAATTTTCTTAACATGCTAAAACTATTATAAAACTTGTTATTTGTAAAAAAAACTTAAGCAATTGTATCAATTATATAAATAATTCTCTAAATGTAAATGTGCTTTGAGATTTGGGTTGGGTGTAGTATTTTTATTTTTTTGAAATTAAGTTATAATTTTTTAAAAAAAATATATGTAAAATTTCGGTTAAACCGAAAAACCGAAAAACCGAAATATGAAAATCGAAAACCGAACCGAAAAACCGAAATTTAAAAAAAAAAACGAATCCGAACCGAAAAACCGAAAAAACCGAAACCGAACCGAAAAACCGAAAAAATCGAAACCGAAAAACCGAATTAATTCGGTTCGGTTCGGTTTTTCGGTTTTCGGTTTTTTTGCCCACCTCTATGTGTATGTGTGTGTGTGTGTGTGTGTATATATATATAAGTCCGATGACTGTAGAGATTCTTATGCCTCCAAGTTATGGAATAGGAAAGGTTGAAAAATAACAATTATGCTTAAAATTAATTAATAATAAATCTATTGTAACCTTAAAAATATAATTAAATCTGTTATCAAAAGAATTATACAAAAAGCCAAAAGAAAAACTGATAAGAAAGTAAATCTAAATGTTTATATATTTATATAAGTCCGATGAATGTAGAGATTCTTATGCCTCCAATTTACGGAATAGGAAAGGTTGAAAAATAACAATTATGCTTAGAATTAATTAATAATAAATCTATTGTAACCTGAAAAATATAATTAAATCTGTTATCAAAAGAATTATACAAAAAGCAAAAAGAAACTGACAAGAAAGTAAATCTAAATGTTTATCTTATAAATGTACAGAGTGTTAAATGTAGCATATTTAACATAATTAAGGGAGTTTAAATAATAACTTTTTAATTTTTTTTTATTATAACACATAAATGAAAAAAAATAAAAAGAAGATCATTATATTTCTTAGCTCTGTACACACACGCACATAGGTAAAAGAAGAGTCATATAACCTCTCTTTAGATGTGTTACATTAAAAAAAATAATTTAAAAAAGGTTCTCCTAATTACCTCTGTTGCTACTGATATTTTGATGATTGACAATACTACAATAGATGTTGATGAACCATATTAGAAAAAGTATTCCAGACGAATAATTCAAATCCCAGTTGGTGTAGGACATCTGCGATGACAAATGAGTTCACATAATCACGTGAGTGTAAATCTATAAGGTACAGAAAATTTGACATGGAGGCAAACTCTGAGAGTACGAGTTCAAGTTAAGAAGTCCCAGTCGATCAAGAATCATGAAGTCCTAGTTGATCGAGAATTAGTGATCATCTGAAAATCATCAAAGACAGCTGATATAAATAGACTAGAAGATAGATGAAGAGGTGTGCACAAAATGAGAAAATAAGCAAGCATTCAAGAGGATCTGGCTTAACTTCTAAGTGCAACTTGTTGCAAGAATTGTGAAGTGAAGATTGTGATTTGTAGGTTCAACTACTTTCAAGTTCTAGTCTCTTGTATTAGGAGTTGATTGAGTAGTAATTTACTACTTTTACAGTAAACCTGTTTAGGATATTAAGTTTGATCATTAAAGTTAGGGATAACTTAAAACTGTTCAATGTCTAGGTAGATTGTTGAATATAGGAATTAGTTTAGTTCCTAAGAGACTAAATTTGTAATCTTGAATAGTTTTATGGTTCATTGTGTTTAGAGAAGTTTGAGAAAAATCCTACAGTGGTGTAGGTTGTGATTTTTTCATCTTTTGAGCCGGGTGTTTTCTACGATAAATTTGTATGCACTTTTCTTTCTACCTGAGTTAATAGTTGTGCTTGAAACAAGTGAATTGACCTGTTTCATATGCCTTAATTAATGTAACGATCCATCCGGTCGTTATAGCACCCTGACAATAGTGACGTTAGAATTTGAAATTTATGCAAGGCTGATAGTAGTTTTAGTAAGAATAGAAATAATTATCCATAACAACTCAAAAGAAGTAGAATTAAATTTTTAGTGGGTCCAGCATCAGGACCGCTACAGCGGATGCTTCTCGCCATAGCAGAAAATGCAAACCAGAACTCCGTGTTTTTTCACTTTTTAAGACCCAGATCCTAATGCAATAATGTTTTGTTATTAAAAATGCCCTAAAAAACTATTCTAGTTATTTTTAGCAAAGAAAAGGAGAGGGAGGCTAGGGAAGCGAAGAACTTCAGCATCCTCCTAGGCGGAATTCTTCAAGAAGCATTGATTCGAAGCAAGAAACAGAGCCTTAGCACTCTCTTGACATTAGCTTGGCGCCTAGGTAGTTTATGGTTTACCTATGTATTAGATTTCGATTAGCAACTTGTATATGTACGTATGATTGATATGTTTTTGATAGATAAAAGAAAGGTTATCACACTGAGAACTAACGATACAGACCATAGCAAATAATTATGAAAGATGAGCGAAATAGCCTGAATAATAAGGAAGAGAAGCAGGAATATATGTCATGTCATGATTATGAAAGTATGAATAAAATTTTGATGCTAGAGTAGCGATTTCACGTTCTAGGTAGCGTGTCCAAAACGGTTGTTTATGCGGGATATTCTTGACTATGTAGTTTTAAATATATATATATATATATATATATTGTGTTTGTCATCACCGGTAAAAAAAATATAATCATATTATATTATATATATATATATATATATATATATATATATATATATATATATATATATATACATGATATCAACACATGAGTTAATCATTTACATTATTTAATCTTCTATGTAATTTATTTTAAAATTATCTGCGTAAAAAAAAAAATCACTTCCACTTTCTCATCTCTCTCTATATTTTCTACTCTCTTATATTCTGTTTTTTTTTTCTTTTTCTTTCATTTTCTTTTCTGTTTTTTTTTTCTTTTCTATCTTCTTTTGTTTGTCTTTTTTTTCTATCGTCTGTTTTCTTTTCTTTCTGTTTCTCTGTTCTTTTCTTTTTTCTTTTAAAAGAAATTTGTTTATTTATTTATTATTCTAGTTTTTTTTAGGTTTTTTTCGCCCATATCTGTTTCTATTTTTTGTTTACTTATTTATCTATTAATTTATTTTATTTTGGCCAGATTTTTCTTTAAATTTCTTTTTACCATGTTATAAATAGCAGGAAAAAAAAAACTAGTCAAATAGAATTTAAACTTGCTAGTTTTATATTCCTAAATTATACTAACAATTAAAATTAGAAAAATGTTATATTTCGTAAAACTCGATAATCTTATAATTGATGAAAAAGAAAACTACCATTAGTTTCTTTTAAATGTAAATCCATTTTAAATTTATCCAATTTAATCAAATATTTCATTATTTAAATTAACATCCAAGTAGTTGACTCAAAATATAAGTAAGAAAAACACATGAATATAATTTAACAGCATGTTTATCAATGACAAAAATTTAATTGAAATTAAAAAAGCAAATACAAATAAACCCTTATATGAAATAAGATCATAGTGAACAAATAAAAGAATAAGAGTAAACATATACTAGAATCGAAAACTACAGCAATAATTAATTTAAATCCAAGCAACGGAAATACTAGTTTAAGTATACATGTCTTATAGCATATCCTTTATGTTAATAAGAATCAATTTATAAAAATAACATAAATAATTTTATAAATTATGTCCGTGTAATAATATATGAATTTAAAAAAATTATAAATTTCTAATTAAATAAATAATTATATTTAATAGTTTGATTAATTTAGTATTTCTTTCTTTAGTTTATTGTAATGCTTATTTCAAATGTCCTAGAAATAGCGTTTGACTTAAAGGTAAAAAAATCATTTACTTTTACATGCACTTAAATGCATCATTATATATTATATAAATATTAATATTTTTTACATGTTTTAAATAAGGAAGGATTTAATACATAAAATTTAGTTAATTTTAAAATCTCAAATATTAAAAAAATAATTAAATAACTATTTTATCAGTTTATGTTCTATTTTTAAAAGGACAAAACATGAATGATATTTTACTATGAAAATTAATACTTTAAATATTTAGTAATAACTTACTTTTAAACTTTTCATTTTACCCTTTATAAGATAATTTCAACTCAATTTTTTTTATTTTCTCTCTCTTAATCTATATGTCTAATCAAACTCCTTCACATAAATTGAAACGGAAGAGATAGTATAGATTTAACTAAAGAGAGTGAATAGCAAAAACACTCGATTAATTGAAATAATTTAAAGTATGTTGTGTTTTCTTTTTCTTTTTTAAGAAAATAGGAGGAGGAGGACGAATTCACGTATTAATACATCATGAAATTAATATAGTATAGATCTTTTTAGAAATTATTCCTCTAATTTCAATTTATGTAATTTATATATTTCAAACTTATTTTGCAAAAATATTATATTTTCTTATTTAATAATAATTTAATATTAAATTCTCTATTACACAAATAATTATACTATTTTAGGCTATAAATTTTTAAAATTCATTGTTAAATTTATATCTAATAAAACCAACACATAAATTGCGAAAAAAGGTTAATAAAATAATCGCCGATAACATTTATTCTAAACCATACCCTTCACATGAAATTAGCAAAAAAGAATGATTCAAAACTAAAAACGTTTTTTGATTTATACTTTACATTTTTGTTTCTGTAAATTTTTGTATAACTTTAATTAATTTTAAAATTCTAAATATCAGGATAATAATTAAATAATAATTATTTTTTTAAAAAATGACAATTTTATCGATTATAGAATCTTCTAATAAATGATAAAAGGTTCAATAAGCATTTCTAAGAGACTGTATTATATTAAGTAAATAGGAGTAAAATATTATGCATATATTGAATGTTAGATTTCACAACATGCAAAAAAAGAAAGAGATAGATTAACACGAAAACATACGAGGTTTGGATATTGAATCAAAGATGTTGATGTAGAAGAGTTGATAAATTATGTTATGCGATTATAAATTCTTTTATTAAAAGAGAAGAATTTGAAAATATAAAAATATTAGGACATTACTATCAAAAAGGGAAAAAAATTAATAGAGAGGAAAAGGAAAAAAAAATAAAAAACCCTCAAGGGGAAAAATTTTTAGAAAAAAAACCTTTTCCTAACCATGAAAAGGGGAGAGAATTATTTTTTTCCAAATTTAAGAGCAAAAAAATTTCGGAGAAGGAACTTTTTTTTTCTTATTATTATTTATTTTTAAGATTTACAATATAAATAGAGTTATATCACAAGTAAAAAATTTAATATAATAAATAAATAGATTCGTGCCTATTAAAAGGAAAAAATTCTGTAGAAAATTTTTATTTCTTTTTTAGTTTTATACCATAAATAGAGTTACACCATAAATAGAAAACCTAATATAATAAAATAAAGTGATGAAAATAATTGAAAATAATAATTTTAAATAATAATTATGTAAAATTAGTAAAATGATAATTTTATCTATTACAGAATCTTTTAATGAAGGGCAAAAATTTCAATTAATATTTTTAAAAGCTTCGCACTTTTAATATAATATAGATTGTGTGCATGTGTGTAGTGTAGAATGAGCATATGTGTGTGTTGCGTGATATGGGGAAAATGGGGGAAATTTTATGCAGGTGAGGGAAATGGCCAAATGGGTGTTTAGTTAGTTAGTATTTTTTTCTTGATTTTGTTTTTCTTGTATTACTGAAAGATATAAATAAAATATAAAGATAAAAAAATTAATTAATTATCTTAAATTCATAAGTGTGTGTGTATATATATATATATAATTATAAATAGCTAGAACAATGAATATCATTAAGAAAAATGTCAAAATCACTAGCTTTTGAAACTTAATTAAAAGAAAATATTTTTTTATAGATTTTATTTTCTTTTGAAAGAAAGAAAAAAATAAAAATAAAATTTATCCTAAAATATAACTATTTTTGTAGCTTTTGATTTTAACAATGTAAAACTTACTGAAAATGAAATAAAATTTAAAATATTTAATTTAGACTTAAAAAATATTTAAATATTAAAATAGTGTAAAATCTTATCTTCGCTCAAAAATTAGGTGTTTACAGTGGATCAGACCCCTTTTATTTCTGAACACACTCCACTCCAAATTACAATACCCGGCCCAGATCCAAAAAGACCAGGCCTATCTATTTGTTCATCTGGTTATTCAGATCGGATGATTACATCTTCCCACCAAACACCTTAAAATAGGGTTTCCTAATCTATGCATGGCTCTAATCTTCAACGCTCAGTTCATCCTCCTCCATTTGTCAATAATAAATCATCCTCTGCTTCTGGTAGATGTAGTGCAGCTCAAAGAGGTAATTTCAACCTCTTCATTCTTCCTCTCTTCAATAGTCCTAAGACTGCCTATGGTGTTGTGACCAGGTGATTTTCTGGTGGTAATGGTTTCTTGAGGGAAAGTCCCGTATCTCAAAGATGATAGCACCTTGAAGCACAGTTGGGGAAGACCGCGTAGCGCTAGATAAAACTATATACATAAATCACGATAGTAATTTTTTTCTTGATATTCTTTTTATAAATTTTTTCTAGATTTTTGTCTTTCCCGTATTTCATAAATTTCTCTTAGATTTTTGTCTTTCCTTATTTCTCCTATACGTGTTTTTCTCCCTCTTTATGCACAATTCATATACTAAATCATATTTGTATATAACCTCGTATAAAATAATTAAGTAGTCTAGTTTATATTATTATATTTTATACACAATCCAACACTAAAATATGTATACATTTCTTACATACTAACATATAAAAAAACAACTGAAAAATGAAGATACCTTAGTTTCTATACAAATTTCAACAACAACAATATGTTTGCATATAATATGATCCCTTTTAAAAATATTATGTTATTTTTTTAATGATATTCCCTTTTAAAAATATTTGGTTTATATAAAGAAAGTGTTTAAAATTTGATAAGGATTTAGATTGTCAGTTTTGTTATGAAATAATAAAGAAAGAATAAGAATATTGTATAGAGGAAGAGAGAAGGGGAGAAGTTCTTATTTCTCTTGATTGGATGAAATACAATGAAGGAGAACCCCTCTATTTATAGGGATAATTTCTCCTAACTTTTCTCCAAAAGATAGACTTTCACAATGATATAAACACATGTATCCAGTACAATACAAATACCTTTATACACATTCACTACAACACAAATATGTTTATAACACTCCCCCTTTAATGTCTATTTGATAGATAATGTGCCTCGTTAAAACCTTACTAGAAAAAACCCAGTGGGAAAAAATCTAGTGAAGGAAAAAGAGTATACATATCTAATAATACGCATTTTTGACTGTCTCATTAAAAACCTTATAAGGAAAACCCAGTGGGACAAAACCTCGTAAGGAAAAAAGAGTACAACGTGTATTAACTCCCCCTAATGAGAACATCCTTGAATCTTTACATCCCGATCTTCTGCACCATCTTCTTGAAAATTACAGTTGGTAGAGATTTGGTGAATAAATCAACCACATTGTCACTTGAACGAATCTGTTGCACATTGATATCACCATTCTTTTGGAGCTCATGTGTGTAGAAAAACTTTGGCGAGATGTGCTTCGTTCTATCTCCTTTGAAGAAACCTTCCTTTAGTTGTGTTATGCATGCAGCATTATCTTCATACAAAATTGTGGGTACTTTGTCACAGTCAAACCACATTTTTCTCCAATGAGATGTATCACGGACCTCAACCATACACATTCTCGGCTTGCTTCATGAATAACTATTATCTCAGCATGATTTGATGAAGTAGCTACCAGAGACTGCTTTATAGATCTCCAAGATATGGCAGTACCTCCACATATGAACACGTAGCCAGTTTGAGATCGAGCTTTATGTGTGGGTCAGATAAATACCCAGCATCAGCATAACCAACAAGATCGGGACTTGCTAACAAATTAACCGAATGTTATGCCTTGTAGTATTAGCAAGATATATCAGTGCATCAATCACACTAAGATATGGTACTTCAGGACCAAGGATTTTCTCATATAAGAATTATGAACAAGTTTAAAGAAACTTGTAAATGCTTCAGCCATTTCGAATCCTTCATGATTTTCGTACAAATTTTGTCAAGTGATAACATTAATTAGTATTTAAATGCGTGACATCTTCTAGTGTCTGGACTACAGGTCCAATAAGCTTTATGCTTATCAATACGCATCATTTCACTTGATAATTATTTCTACATCAACATGCTTTAATAGACGTAGAATTCAGATCCTCACAATCTTTTACAATATTGCGCACTATATTGTATCAAAAATATCGTCGACGATCAGTTCCAATGCGACATAACTTATTGAGATCTCTTCATTTTTCGTCATTTTCAGGTACCTGAACCTTTGCCAAGGTTTTATGAAGTGTTATGTCATGGTGCTTTCTTAAAGCACTTGCCTCATCATTATGACCATCTTAATCACTTGCTCCTCTCCTTCTTCAAGAAGTTTTATATTTGGAACCATTTGGTCTATCACGCTTCAGGCGTCTCATAGACTCTATCCTTCAAGGACTTTTCATTGTAGCATTTGCAACTGAATTATAAAATAGAGTTCGCAAATATATCTAGCAATTGATTTGCAATATTTTGCTTAGTGAATTATCTATTGAACTTTAAGTTTACTTTTTTTTTCCCGAGGATCTAGATAATTCATCCCACACTCAATTTTTAGTTGCTAATCACTTCTCCCCCTAATGTTAGAAAAACTAACATTTACTCCCCAAGCTCATTTGGGGACCCATCTTTGTGCGTTGTGGTGGGGCAATTGAATCATATATCGCACATTCAAATTTTAGATGGAATTATTTGGTCCCTGACCCTGAACCAATTGTGATAGGGGAACCTTGTTGGCTTGATGCATTCAAGTGTTGCTATATGTTAAATAAACATATCTCATACCAAATTTTATTTAGGAGTTTTATTCTCATAACCAATGATTTAGCTATAATTGGAGGCATACAATTTTTGCTAAACCAACATAGATATGAATCAGCATTATCAACATGATTTTATAATTCGGAACTATGCTCTTAATTTAATAATTCGAGCAACAACCTTACAAAAATCAATTGCAAGTTGATATCAAAACACATGTGACCATACTATAGATGCATCTGTTAGCAAATGGTTCACATGGTAGGTGAACGGGCCCATATTCACTCTTTTATAAGTTCCAAAATTTCAAGGAATATACTTCCAATCTTAGCTGATCAAGATCATTCTATCACGAGAACAAGCAACACAAGAGAATTCTTGAAAAATCCTTTATTTCTTCACCATGTAGCCACGTGAATTCTCAATTATTTTTGCATCACATTTGAACCAGGATGGCCAACCGGTTATGCCAACTTATTTCAGTAAACTTCTAGTTTACTTTCGTATGTGATTTCATCATCATACCCATATTTATGTAATACAAATAAAAAAATCGGCGGGTAATCTTTTACATAAATATTTATAACCCGCTTCAATTGTAGTAGCATGAAGATATTAGATCTTCCCATAATTTATAGTCTCAATTTTTTTTTCAATGTCCTTGAAACTTATAAGTTTCCTTTTGAGACTTACTACAATAATTTCGTTCCTTCAAGTAGTAATACATTAGCTCTTCCGGAGCTCTCAATTAATTTTGTATACTACCACATATTCAATCATATCAACATCATTTATAGTTTCTCCACATAGTTTCAACTTAGAAACAATTTTGAATGTTGATGAGCTATACTCATGAACAGACTTATAGTCTTGATGGATCCAATCATATCGTGCCTTTGGGTGGATGACCATCTTCAGGTGGTCATACCTTTCTTTTAGGCTATTCCATAAAACAAGTGGATCCTTGATCGTGAGATATTCAATTTTATGAATTTCGTTAAGATGATGACGCAAGAATATCATAGCCTTAGCACGATCTTGTTTTGATGCTTTGTTTTCACTTTTAATGGTGTCTCCAAGACCCATTGCATCCATATGAATTTTTGATGCTTTGCTTTCACTTTTAATGGTGTCTCCAAGACCCATTGCATCCATATGGATTTTTTATGCTTTTATTTCACTTCAGGGAAGATCTATATTTGTAACATTTATCAAAAGTTCTCAATTTCTCATTCTTCAGGAATGGAACATGATCATCTAAATATGCCTTAACCACATAAGCTATGATAGCTTAAAACCTCTTTTAAGATATTGCTACTTCGGGAGCAAATCGAGGTATGCATATAACATAGATGATTTCTCTTACATATTTTCACAATATTGTTCTGCTGGAACAAATATATTTTCACAATTTTGTTCTTCTGGAACAATTATGAGGCATGAATTGCCAAGTGAATCAATAAGTTGTTCCTCAAGTTCATATACAAAATCGATGTTGTTATTAGTAAATACATAAATATCAAGAAATACTAACCTTCATCTTTCTAAGAAAACTTTGATTTTTCTTACCTCAGATCTTTCAAAGTGAGTGCTCAACGAAGAGACTCGTGCTGATAACGTGTTATAAAATAATAAAGAAAGAACAAGAATATTGTATAGAGGAAGAGAGAAGGGGAGAAATTCTTATTTCTCTTGATTGGATGAAATACAATGAAGGAGAACCCCTCTATTTGTAGGGATAATTTCTCCTAACTTTTCTCCAAAAGATAGACTTTCACAATAATATAAACACATGTATCCAGTACAATACAAATACCTTTATACACATTCACTACAACACAAATATGTTTATAACAAGTTTGCATATATTTGTACCTTTTTTTTAGTTTTTTCCTAACCTAAAGAATATACTTTTACATATGTAATAAAGTAAAATTGATTACTTTACTTTCAAATTGGAGCTAAAAAAAAGACATTAAATCTCAAGCTCGAATTTTGTGTAAAAATTTAAAAAGTAACTATATATAGTGATAAATATAATTTTTTTGGTTGTTTTATAAATAAAATTTTAATTTGGATTAAAATATATTAATATATTTTGTAATTAAAAATCACAAACTATTATATTATGTAATTTTTTGAAATTTGTTAAAGATCAAGTCTATTGGGCTCAACCGCTTATCAAACTCAACTTACTGAACAATCTAGCAGATTTCAAGTCCATGTAAAAATTTCATGGGAAGCCTATATTGGTCTCCCCATTTAATTAGTAGTCTGTACATTATATTTTTTTTATTTTATACGAATATTCAGCGGTAAGTAATTTTTAGTCACAAGTACATGTTTTTTTTACTTCTTCAACTTTTACTTCTGCATGTTAATATACATGTCTGAAATTTTAGTAAAAAATGCATATTTCTTTTCGCTTCTTCAATTTTTATTTCCATACGTAGATACACATGTTTAGAACTTTAACTATTTCTAACATGTGTTTTAATCATATATAACTGAAAACAAGTTTATGATTTTATGCAAGCTTTATTGAATTTATGATTAGTGGAAGAAAGTGTGTTAATTTATGATATATTTTTAACATTAAAAAGTGCACTTTAATTTGCCCCATAATTACTTGTCCATGGACTCACGGTAATCCGCCTGACTTTCCTTGATTTATTAATATGTTGCCCATTTCTTCCTCCTTTTAGTTTCAATACTCACGTTTAAGTGTGTATTAAAAAAATCGATAAATCATATTAATATGATAATTTAAATCAAATCAAGAAAAAATTTTGATTAATAATTTGGTTCAATTTGATTTGTTGTTGAACTTTTTTAAAATCATAATTTTAAATTTAAAAAAGTCAAATCCAATATTATATGTACTAGTTTATGGGCACCTGTTTTGCACGTGTATACCCGCGTTAAATAATTCAATATAGATTTGCGATAAGTGTAGATTTTAAATAATTGGATCGACGTTTTGGTTACTTTAATTTGTTAGTCATATTTTAACGATGATCAAATATAATTGACAAGATCACCTAAACAAAATGAAAACAAAATTTCTTTTTTTCAATATTTATACAAAATGGTGCAAAAACTATATACAATATAGGTTGCAAAGATAATCTGATGAGCGGTGAACATAAAAAAAAAACCAACATAATGAGTAAAATAAATAAAGTTTGTAAAAGGAACAATGCATATGGTTACTCCTATGAAATAAAACTTATTCATACATATTATATTTTTATTGAAAGATGTAAGAATAGGATATTAATATTATTTTTGACAATTGCACACAACAACTAACAAGAATAAATACAGAGCAAAAAAAAAGTATAAATAATTAAGTGAAATAAATTATCAAGAAGTAAATAGATTAATCTAATTTTACCATAGCATGCTAGTTTTATATAGCAAGAGGGTTTTTTTTTTTTGCTTTTCCACTTCTATGCTAATTTTGTGCTCTCCTGGCTACTTTGTGACAGACTTTTCTGCTTTTGTAGTCAATAAATGCTTTAAATAGAACTTTACACTCCTATCAATACGTGGTTAGAAAGCAAATTGTACACTTGCTGTCAAATTTTTCAAATCAAACAAGAGAAATAACATAATAAAAAGATATCAAGTTCAACTAGAGATAATATAACAATGTCCACAAACTGATTAAAGTTTTCACTATATTAGTAATCTAATAATTTTCTACAACAGATGAAATAAATATTTACTACTGGTTATCATGTTTTCATTCTTTGGGTATGAGAAGAGACATACAGACTTGATAACCTCACTACAATTTGATACCTTTGATTTTTCTATTATTTAATTTTTATTATTCTTATACAAGTACATGAGTATATAATGTCAAAAAATCATATATATATAATTAAACGTGTTTGAGTAATAATTAAAATTTAAAGAGGAGAGTGTCTTATTTTAAATCATTTTATTTGATTCATCTAGCATAAGATATAGTTAACACAAATGATAAGGTTGGAACAATAGTCTTTCAATCTCCTTTATATTAGGCTCAATCTATTTCTTAATATGGTATCAGAGCAGGACTCATATCACCTGATATTGAGCCCCCAAATTAAATTACCCATGCACCAGATGTCTAGCCCTGGGCATGAGGTGAAGTGTTGAAGAGTGAAAAATGTTCCACATCGGTGGTTAGTAAAATAGGTGAACTCTTTTATTTAGGTAATCCTCCTCTCACAAGCCAGCTTTTGGGGTTGAGTTAGGTCCAAGATCCATTTCTTAACATGATATTAAAGCATGACCCATCACACCCGATGTTGGGCCCCCAAATTAAATAGCCCATACACCAGATGTGCAGTAGGGTGTTGAAGAATGAAAAAAGTTCCACATTGGTAGTTAATGAGATGGGTGGTCTCCTTATATGGACTTGGAAATTCCTTCCCTCATAAGCTAACTTTTCGGATTGAGTTAGGCCCGAGATCTTTTTCTTTATATGGTATTAGAGCAGGACCTATCTCAGCAGATGTTAGGCCTCCAAATTAAATAGACACACACCAGATGTCCAGCCCTAGGCGTAAGGTGAGGTGTTAAAAAATAAAAAAAAAAGTCCCACATTGGTAGTTAATGAGATAGGTGATCTCCTAATATGGACTTGGGTAGTTCTCCCTTCATAAATTAGGTTTTGGAGTTGAGTTAGGCCCAAGATCCATATCTTTACTTGGTATCATAGCAGGACCCATCTTATTAACCAATGATGTGGGACTTTTTTTTTATTTCTTCAATACCTCACTCACGCCCAAGGTTGGACATTTGGTGTGTGGACAATTTTAATTTGAGGGTCCACCATCGGGTAAGATGGGTCCTGCTCTGATACCATGTAAAGAAATAGATCTTGGGCATAACTCAACCCCAAGAGCTATCTTTTTGGGGTTGAGTTAGGCCCAAGATCTATTACTTAACATGGTATCAGAGCAAGACCCTTCTCACCGATGTTGGGCCCCCAAATTAAATAGCTCACGTACCAGATGTCCGTCCTTGGGTGTGAGGTGTGGTGTTGATGAATTAAAAAAGTCTCACATCGGTAGTTAATGAGATGAGTGATCTCCTTACATGAATTTGGATAATTCTCCTCTCATAAGATAACTTTTGGGGTTGAGTCAAACCCAATATCTATTTCTTTAAATAGTATCAAAATCATTCTTGTCAAGACCATCTGAAGATTTGTTCCAATAGATAAAATGATAATCAAAGGAATTAAGGATGTCTAGAATAATGCATGCCACCCACTAATATTTCGGAGCAAAAAAACCACAAATGATCCCCATAAAACCGGGCTGACACCAACAACTACCTTGAAGTCATCCTCTAATGACCTTTTGCTATACTTTTGGAAGTTGAATTTATTTTCAGGAGCCAAATAAACACGATAAAACCATTGCGGAGGGTTAAGCAATATGACTTATTCACGGACTTGAAAAATTTCCTGAAGAAACGTTCAATATAAAAGAAGATTGGAATGGTGGTCCATAAATTAGTATGTGCTCTGACAAATGATGTCTCATGAGTAAGCCTAAATCTTGAAGGATCATTTGAAAACTCATAATTATGGGTTGAGATCTCATGTTCCAATCCTTTCCAGACATGAATCTTAAGTTTTTCCAGCCACGTAGTGATAACACTGTATATCATATGAAGGACCGCCAAAAAGAATATAAGGATGTATACTTGATGCAGTGCGTTGATAGAAATGAGAGAGACACGTCCATCCTTGCATTTAGGCTCCACACTGCCCAAAATCTTGCTCTCATGCCATAAAATCCTCTGACAATGTTTCTTTGTTTAATCATCTTTGTCAACAGCAGGGCAAGACAACATTGTCAGCAACATTTGGGATACAGATTCTAGCAATACAATATTGACTGAATAGAAGGGTTAATAAGATGAAATCAAGAATCATCAACTTAGTCTTAACCTTTTTCAGAGCCTCAAATAGAGCTTTCTTATTCATATCTGTGAGCCAAGTCCCAAGTTTGTGGATAATCTTCTCCAAGGCTATAGAAGTGAAAATGATGACTGCACAAACACTAGCTACTGCCCAAGTAGGTGTCTGATCAAGCTGCCTTGATGTATCTTCACCCCCTCTAATCATTGCCACTACCCACAAAACCTTCACTAAAGGATTTTGAGCTTCAGATGCAGAGGAAAAAACTCCTAAAAAGTAATGGATAATTTAACAATCTGGTTAAAAAAAGAAGAATATAAAGAAATGGATCTTAGACCTAACTCAATCCCAAAAGCTAGCTTATGCGGGGAGGATTTCTCAAGTCCATATAAAGAGGCAACTTATCTCATTAACCACCGATGTGAGACTTTTTCATTCTTTAACACCCCATCTCACACCCAGGATTGAACATCTGGTGCATGGGCAATTTAATTTGGGGACCCAACATCAGGTGTCATGAGATGGGACCTGCTCTGATACAATGTTAAAAAATAAAACTTACGCCTAGCTCAATCCCAAAAGCTAGCTCATGAGGGGAGGATTGCGCAAGTCCATATAAAGAGACAACCCATCTCATTAACCACCAATGTGGGACTTTTTCATTCTTTAACACCCTACCTCATGCCTAGAATTGGACATCTGGTACGTGGACAATTTAATTTGGAGATCCAACATCGAGTGACATGAGATGGGTCCTGTTCTGATACAATCTTAAGAAATAAAACTTGCGCCTAACTCAACCCCAAAAGATAGCTCATTAGGAGAGGATTGCCCAAGTCCATATAAAGAGACTACCCATCTCATTAACCACCAATGTGAGAATATTTCATTCTTTAGCACCCCACCTCACGCTCAGGATTGGACATCTGGTGCATGGACAATTTTAATTTGAGGCCCAACATTGAATGAGATGGGTCCTATTCGGATACCATGTAAAGAAATGGATCTTAGGCCTAACTCAACCCCAAATGCTAACTTATGAGGGGAGGATTTCCTAAGTTCATATAAAGAGACTACCCATCTCTTTAACTACCGATGTGGGGCTTTTTTCATTCTTCAACATCCCACTTCACACCCAGGGCTGGACATCTGTTGCGTGGGTAATTTAATTTGGTAGCCAATATTGGGTAACGTGAGATCGGTCCTGCTCTGATACTATGTAAAGAAATAACTCTTAGGCCTAACTCAACCCCAAAAGCTAGCTCATGAGGGAAGGATTTTCCCAGTCTATATAAAGAGACTACTCATCTCATTAACCACCAATGTGGAACTTTTTTATTTTTTAACACCCCACCTCACGCCCAGGACGGAGCATCCGGTCTTTGACACTTTTGTGCTTTGCGCGATTATAAATAACATTAATAAATTATTTAAATAATTTTTAAAAAAATAATCATTAGAAAAAAAATTAATTTAATAAAAGATGAGATACGAAAAAGAGGGTGAAAATAGAAATACATTGATACAAAAGCATTTATTTTCTTATAACCTCTTAAAGATTTATATATAAAAGTCATTACCACGATTTTTCATTTTTTATTATATATTTATAGATAAATAGTTCGCACTACCTATCAAGAGTTTAGTGGTTTTGGAGTGGTTGGGTTACTCGAAATCATAGGTTTAAAATTAAAAATAGATTAATTGAGGGGTATAACATAAATGTTACCGAATCTGAAAATTCTGCAATTTGCAGAAAGATGGAAGAAAATAGTTGTCAGAATTTAGAAAATAGAAATAGTCATAAAAATTTGACAGCTGCAATCGGTGCGTGAGATGGTTGGTGGCGGCGGAGCTGACTGGATTTTGCTCGTACTGGTGGTCCAAGTCTCGTAGTAGTCTTGGTTTGATCACAACACCTCCAAACATAGATATCTGTTTGAATAGCCAAAGAATCAGCTGAAAAAAAAGAGTTTGAAATTTCTCTTCCAATGTTGATGGCCTTAATCAGGCTCTGATACCATGTAAAGAAATAGATCTTGAGCCTAACTCAATCCCAAAAGTTAGCTTAAGAGGGGATGGATCTTGACCCTTGGGGTTGAATTAGGCTTAAACTCAATTTCTTTAGATGGTATTAGAGCAGGACTCACCTCATCAGATGTTGGGCCCTCAAATTAAATTGCCCACGTATCAGATGTCTAGTCCTGAGTGTGAGGTGGGGTGTTGAAGAATGAAAAAAGTCTCACATAGGTGGTTAATGAGATGGGTGGTCTCCTTATATGGATTTGGAAAATCCTCCCCTCATAAGCTAGCTTTTGGGGTTGAGTTAGGCCCAAGATTCATTTCTTAACTTGGTGTTAGAGCAGGACCTATCTCACCCGATATTGGGCCCCCAAATTAAATTGCCCATGCACCAGATATCCAGTTCTGGGCGTGAGATGGGATGTTGAAAAATAAAAAAAAGTCTCATATCAGTGGTTAATGAGATGGGTGGTCTCCTTATATGGACTTGGGTAATCCTACCCTCATAAGCTAGATTTTGGGGTTGAGTTGAGTCTAAAATCTATTTTTTTACCACCGCCCTGAGACTCGGACCACCGGCGTAAGTAAATCGCAGTCAGCTCCACCATCACCAACCATCTCATGCATCGATTGGAGCTGTCAAATTCTAACAACTATTTCTGTTTTTCAGATTTGATTTTTCCGGCGACCGTTTCTATTTTCTAGATTCCAACAACTGTTTGCTTCCAGCTTTTTGCAAATTACAGAATTTCCAGATTCGATAACATCTATATTATATCTCTCAGTTCATTTATTTTTTGTTCTAAACATGTGGTTTCAAGCAACCCCAACCACTTCATTACCACTGAACTTTTGATAGGTAGTGCGAGCTACTTATCTTGGTCTTTCTGTATTGAGCATGGTGCAAGGGACAAGGGGTTCAGGACCACTTGGTTAAACAGACTAAGGATGTTGACGAAAAAGAGAAGGGCGAATTGGAGAAGATTGATGCTCAATTGTGTAGTTTATTATGGAAATCTATTGATTCGAAGTTGAAGTTATTGTTCCAACCATTCCAAACCTGCTTCTTAATTGGGAAAAGGCTCGTGGGCTTTATACAAATGAAATCTCTCATTTTTATAATGCTATTTCTCGGTTGACTAATCTTAAAAAGCAGAATTTAAATATGTCTACCTATCTTGGATAGGTTCAGGCAGTTATAGAAGAGTTTACTGAGTTGATGTCCGCTACTCCAAGTATTGAAAAACAATTGTAGCAATATACAAAGATGTTTTTAGTTGTTACACTTGCTGGACTTCCATATGATCTTGACTCGGTGCGAGATCAAATTTGGGCTAGTCTCACTGTTCATGCTATGAATAACCTATTCACTCAATTGTTCGACCGGTGCACCTATGTCGTGTAGTGATCCGGTGATACTGCAGAGTCTTCTACTCTAGCATCTCATACTTGAAATCTATATGGAGGCCGCTCTGGAAACCTCAGACAAGGTGTGGCTATTGTAATTGATTGGATTATATCCGTGATGTATGCTATTCTCTTCATATTAAATCAAAAAATGCTCATGAGTGTCTTACTTTAAACCATTTTATCTAATCAATCTAGCATAAGATATACTTGACATAACGAAAATAAATGATAAGGTTGGAACTATAGTCTTTCAATCTCCTTTATAATTAATTAGTTTATACAAACTTAATGTGTAGTTTTTAAGATCTATGAACTATTATATATAATTATGATGGTAGATAATTCATATAGATACATATATCCTACAACTTATTTAACTCCTAATGCTCCAATAATCAATACATTGTTTGATTTCAACCTTAATACTAGAGTCAAAATGGCACTTTCTCACTACATCTTCGCCAAGAAAAATTATTGTCTTTCTACATCAACATTTATATATTTGATTAAAGCAGATAATTCAAAAAAGATTTATGTATGCAAATCAACCTACTTAAAATAAAGAAGATAATAGATTCCAACCATGATGAACATAAACATAAGCTGAGCGCGAAGAGTAAATTAATCTGCAATTTTTGAAGTTGCTCCTATCAAGTTTGCTAGCGTTTCACACAAATTCAAAATTTCAACAACAACAAAAATAAGAAGGTAAATCAGGAAAAAATTGAAAAACTATCAAAAAGAAGAAAGAATGTAATAACTTCAGATTACTTGTTAAAAAATGTAGAATATGATCATGGTAGAAAGATATATACTTTTCGTATTGAGTCTTCTTAATAGTACGGATCTTCATTGGAAGATCGTATATAAATACTATTGTAACAGATAGAAACCTAGAAAATGGACAATTGGAACATGTAAATGTGATATGTTAAATAATAGTTAAAAAGATACAAAAGAGTAGCCTACTATAATTGCTGGCAGGTGAAACAACCCTCCTCATTTACTCAGTTTAATGACTGACTTTATTCATTTTTTAAAAAAATTTTAATGAGAATATTTATATATATTTACCTCTTTGTACATAAATATGTTAGGGATAGTATTTGATTGTGAAGGTGAATAAATTTGTAAATCAATTTTTTTTAACTTACATTTTTCCTCACTTTTAGCATAATTCACTCTGAATTTCTAACAAACTTTTTGTATAGTAATTTTACATTTTATCTACATGCTTAAGCTTTGTCAATTAACTTGAATATTGAAAGGAAAATAAATAAAAATTTTGAATAGATACAAGAATTTTATTTAAAAAAATAAAAAAATAAAGCAAAATAAGCCATGTATATATGGGCACTTACCGAAGATAATGATCATATGATGATGAGTTTGAGAACTTTAAAGATCCAATCATATGACCATGAATTTAAAGGGAAGCTAGCCTTTCTTTGGTAATAATCAAGAGACACTATAAATGCTAAGCTTCTTCATATTTTGCGGTTTTTGCACCCCTTTAAATTATTAAAATCCTTTAATTATCATAAAAGAATAATATTCAATTCATATAAATAATAATTATGGGAGAAGTTACATTAAAAATTATGAGGGAAGAGGAAGAGTTGAGCAATTTATGTAGAGATTTTTTGAATTATTATGTTACACCCCGTAAGTTTCTAGTACTTAGTTGGCCTATTCACATGATGGTTGAGAGTGTTAGAATACCATACGTGTGAGAAAAGGGCCTGAGAAAAGGCCGAACGAGTGCCAAGTCAGATTTTCGCAAGAGGAGGCCGAACCGCGCTGCCCAAAGGGGCAACGTGGCACGGAGGCACCTCCTCCGCGATGGCCAACGTGGCATGGAGCCAGATTGGCGCGTTTGCCAACGTGCCATGTTGCCATGCTTCGGGCTGCAAGTATATAAAGGCCTCACCCTTTTAATCTTAAGTTATTTTCTATATTCACGAACAGAAACAAAGAGGAACGAAGGGTTTGAATATATATTCGTTCGATTACGCCGTCAAACGTTGTCCAAAGTCAAATTAACTTTGGGTATCGAAGTATAAAGTTGCAGGGAGCATTTCTACGGAGTTAGTTTCACAAAATTCACCCGGCGAATCATCGTCCCGCCTAGCCAAAGTGATTGAAATTGCTTCAAACTGGTGTTAATACAATCCCAGGCTTAAAGTAAGTACTTCTCTCTTCTAGACTCCCGAGAAATTACGAGTTTTCGATCGTTCTCCAATAAGTTGAAGAATAGTCAGTAGATATATATATAAAGTATTGTTTCTTCCAGTATAGTAATGAAGTTAGTTCTATTCTTTCATAAATATGATTACAGTTGGAAAGAACAGCTAAATACTAGCCGAACCTCGCCAGATAATCGGTAAACCGGCAGTCGAGGTATGTAAAGACAGTCTCTTTCGGCAAGTTAGTTTCTCCAGTATAGAAAAACAGCCTAAATCCCAGTAAAGTATTTCAGAAATGTTACATAATGCTCAGTATGAAATTCAGTGAAGCATGTCATAAATTGTAATCATATCCAATATGTGTCATATGTAATTATTGATGTCAGTTGAGACTTGATTGTATTGTTTTGGGCTGGATTACCTGTACAGCTTCCGTGACCGCCCCAGGATTAATAGCTGTGTCAACTCGTCCGCTAGCGGGCGAGGATACGGCGCTCTACGGAGTGGCATGCCGTCCGCCAGGGACGAAGATGGGGAATCAGCTCCTCGTATCAGTTGATCAGCACTATACCACACCCCCTGTCAAGCGCTTGCGCCCGGGGTGCAGATTTCAGATTTCAGGAGTCCTCCAGACTCAGACACAGTTATAATCAGGGGCCCAGCGGGCCCAAGTTGCATACCTAGGGGACCGACAGGATGCTGATAGTTACTAGGTGATGTGGTATAACCTGGGTAGGGGTAAATAGATTGAGATGCACCTTCCGGCTTATGGGGGCCAGGTAAGGTTTATGTTATGATGCTTTAGTATTGATAGATAGACAGTAGAATGTTATGTTATCAGGTATGACTCCTGCTCTTCTCAGTATAGTTATGTTTAGTCCTGAACCCACTATTTCAGTTAGTTTCAGTCTATTTTCTTTTACTTCAGTTACTGTTAGCTCTGTTACTTACTTTCAGACGTTTACAGTTATTGCTTTACATACTCAGTACCAGTGGTACTGACGCCCGTCTTGGGGCCGCTGTATTACTTGCTTGCAGGTGTACATAGACGAGGAACAGATCCCTTGTAGTTCCAGTCAGCGATATAGAGCCTTCAGCTCTTTTCATCTGGAGCTTGGAACAGAGGTTTGCTTCTTTTTGTTTGTATAGTATGGGTAGGCCGGGCCCTGTCCCGACCATTCTTGTATTCTTAGAGGCTTGCAGATCGTATGATATTTCCTGTGGTTAGATGTATCGGTCGTGTGGGGCCACATATGTGCTTCAGGTTATATGTGATGACCGTGTGGGGCCTTGTTCAACTGTTAGTTGATGACCTTGTCGGTCATAGTTCAGTTCAGTGTTTGATTTCGTTTCCCAGTTATAACTAGACAGCATGGTGGCCTTGTCGGCCCGCGTAGGACTCCTTATATTTGGTTGTTTCTGGTTAGCTGTTTATTTTTCACAGGTGGCTATAGGCCTTGTCGGTCGGGGGCTGTATTTACAGCCGCTATATAGCCCGTCATTTTTCTGATTCCATATTTAGAGCCAGCCTTGCACCGGAAGTGCTTAGCCTCAGCTAGTTCAGCAGTCCAGGTCCTAGTAGGGCACCAGGTGCCAGTCATGCCCCCCAAGGCAGGGCGTGACATATTAATTTAAATTAAATGGATTAACTCAATAACTGTGATATTTTGTAGGAATTTAATTGAGTTTGAAGGGAAATAAGGTCCATCAACTTTTAATGGATATTTTGGTCTTTAACTTTTAACTTTTTGTTTTCCACTTATAATATAGAATTGTGATAAGTGTTAATTCAAAATAATTGAACTGGCATTTTGTTTACCTTAGTTTGCTAATTATGTTTTGATTACAATTAAGTATAAAGAGTGACAAGATCACCTAAATAAAATGCAAATAAAAAAATTCAACACTTATATAGAGAATTACAAGAATATATAAAATACAAGTTACCATAATAGGCATAAATATAAGCCACGAGCCAAAAATAAATTTAATCTGCAGGTTTAAGGCTGCTTCTATCAAGTTTATGGACATTTCATACAAACTCAAAATGCCAACAACAAAACAAAAAGGTAAATTAGAAAAAAATTGAAAAACTATCAAAAAGAACACTTCATAATACCTATTAAAAGGTGTAGAGTATGCTCATGACACAAAGACATATATTTTTCATATTGAGTCTGCTAAATGGTATAGATCTTCATTAGAGGATTATGTATAAATACTATTGTAACCGTTAGAAGTTTTGAAGATGAAATAATTGGAAGGTAAAAAGGTAGTATATGAAATAATAATTTAAAAATCTAAAAGTGTAACCTACAATAATTACTTGTAGGTGAAACAATCCTCCTCATTTACTCGGTTCAATGAATGACTTTTTTCAAATATATTTATATATTAGATATTTGACGATAAAATATTACTATTTAATTAGATATTTTATTATGTTTTAATTTACTACAGGGGAAAAACGGTAATCCAACTTTCAAAATAAGGGTTTTCCACTTTTAATTAGTATAATATATAATAATAATAATAATATAATAATAATAATAATAATAATAATAATATAATAATTATAATAATAATTATAATAATTATTATTATTTATCTAATTAGTTAGTTTATTATTATTTATACTTATTTATTATTATTTACTTATTTTAACTTTTCACTTTTTGGCTTTCCACTTATGTAGTAATAAATATATAGATATGATATAATATGATAAAATATTAATATTTAATTATGTATTAATTAAAATTTAATTTAGTGGAGGGGCAAAATGATAATCTAACTTAATATATAAATATGATATGATATGATAAACTATTAATATTTAATCATGTATTAATTAAATTTAATTTAGTAGAGGGGCAAAATAGTAATCTAACTTTCAACTTAGGGGCTTCCCATTTATATAATAATATGATTATATAATTTTTGTAAATATTTCTTAAATATTTTTACAATTTTTGTTCTTTGTTGAAGTTTGATTTTTGTTCTTTGTTTAAGTTTGAGCTTAGAATTTTGAATGATCCAGTAAATTTTATAACTCATAGATGCAAGGTATAAACTCAAAGAGAGAATACATCATTACCTCCCTGAATTAAGATCTTTATTTTAACAAGACACTTAAACTTTGCGAGGGTCCTATTGCCCCCTATATACTTTTTCGGCCACCTGGCATAGAGAGTGTATGCACTCTCTTAAAGAGCGTGAGGAACCGAAAAAAATAGATATTACTATTAGACGAGATTTTATGAAAAAATTATTTTTTTATTTCTTTATAGGAGAGGAGAAATCTCTGTTTTTCGACGCGAATTTTACATGACATAGGAGAAGCCGCCCTTTATCAAAATTATTTATTATTATAACTTTATTTTATAAGTTTTTTTTAATAAAATATATATTTTTTATTCTTCTTCTCATTTTTCCTCTTTTTCTTTTTCTTTTCTTCTGTTTCTCTCTTCTTCTTCTTCTTCATTACAACGTTGGTGGTTTATTTCATTAACATCGGTGCTTATTTTCTGATAAAGATGATGAGGAGATAATAAAAAGTGAAAAATAATTGGAGAGAGAGATGTTCACCATCAGGTATGAGCCATCATTTTTTCCGGCGACAAAGAAATGGAAAAATATTGATGGTTAACCATGGTGGCTTCAGTTAATGGTGGAGTAACTAAATGATCAAATTCTTTTAATCAATTTGGAGATGTAAAAAATAAATACCAATATATATAATTTCAAGAAGAGATATAACATAAAATGGAAAAGGAGATGTTCACTGTTAGCCACCATTTTTTCCGGCGAAAAAGTATTTTTCGGCGACAAAGAAATGAAAAAATATTAATGGTTAGCCATGGCGGCTTTAGTTACTGGTGGATTAATTAAATGGTCAAATTCTTTTTATTAATTTCGAGATGAAAAAAATAAATACCCTACATACAATTTCAAGAAAAGATACAGCATAAAATGGGGGGAATGTGATGAAGAAGGTTAAGGTAAGGGAAGAAGATGTTGGGGGGGGGGGGGGTTGAAAAGTTTATTTTTTAATTTATTTATAAAAAATAGTATTTCTTTTTAAATTTATGGCGTTTTGACACGTGGTCATCAGACATTGGTGCGTGAAATGCACTTTTTTTTTTAAACTTAGATTGACCAAAAGAGGAGGTAATACTATTAGTTCAGAATTGTTCAAGGGGGAACTAGGACCCCCCGAAAAGTTAAAGTGTCTTCTTCAAAATAAGGTACAAGTTCCGAGAGGTAACTATGTATTATCTCTAAACTCAAATAAAATCCAAACCAAAACGAAATCAATATTAATGCTAACAAAAGAAATGATTTCAACATTAAAAATGACAATAATATTAAATATCTATTTTTAATTTTACAATGGTTAATTTACACAGTGAAAACATAACTTATTTCTTTTTATTATTTAGTTATGTAATTAACACTAATCTACTTATTTAACAGACTTAGTACTTCTAGAGTATGATCATTTTTATTGTGATTTATTAATTAATAATATTTATTTATGCGATTGAATATTTTAATATAATTTCATCACTAGAATATTTTAATTCTAGTAACAATTGTATGTTATTAGAATTAAATAAATATTTCAAGTGTAAGTTATATATTTTGTTTGAAGAATTTATTTGAGAAAACCCCCCGAAAAACTTGAAAAAATCCCAAGTTAAAGACTCGATTTTTATTGATTTAATTTGATTTATAAATTTAAAAATTTGATATAATAAATTTATTTTCAATATTTTAAATCTAAACCAATTCAAACTATGTACCATCCTAGTCACTTCCCATCCTCCTATATTTGTCTTCAAATCTGAAATCTAATTCTCTTTTACATTTATATACACTAGTTTTAATATACGCGTCTCGTGCGTGTTCCTCACATTAGTAAGAATACAATTTTAAAAATCAATCATATTATAACCTTTAATAATCAAAAAGTATATATATATATATATATATATATATATATATATATATATATATATATATAAATAGATAGGAACTCAAACATATATGTAAAAGTATATAATATAAGTATTAAATAAAATATGAAAAAGAATTATCCTTTTATATCTAATCAGAATCATATCGCCTTAAGTAGTTAATTGTCACAATTTCGTTCACGAATTTTTTTTGCAATATTATCTAAAAAATTATGTACAAGAGTAACAGTTATAATGGTTTATAATTTTATAAAAAGAATTATTTTATGAGATGAAGAGATTACCTATAGATGAAACTTGTGAATGTATGAATAGATGAAGAATGTCAGTTACAAATAACATAAATATTAAATCACATAATATTAATATAAGACTCAACTAAAGGAGATAGCATAGTATCAATATTAGATTCAGCTAATATAAAAAAATTCACAACATGATTTAGAAAAAAAAAGGAGATAGGTTAACACAAAAACATACAAGGTTGGAGATTAAATCAAAGGTGATGATGTACAAGAATTGATAAATTAAATTATGCAATTATAAATTGTTTTATAGAAATAGAAAAACTTGTAAATTAAAAAGAATTTGAAAATATAAAAATATTAAGACATTACTATAAAAAAAATTAGTAAAAAGGAAAAGGATTTTTTTTTTTTTTAAAACCTCACGTTGACAAGAAAATGGGAAAAAACAGCCAAAAAAAAAAACCTTTCCTTACCATGAAAAAGGGTGAGAATTTTTTTTTTTCAAATTAAAAAGCAAAAAATTCTAGGAGAATGGAACTTTTTTATTTTTTTTATTTTAAGGTTTACACTGTAAAGAGAGTTATGCCATACGTAAAAAATTTAATATAATTAAATAATAAATAAATAAGTTCGTGCCTATTAAAAGGAAAAAAAATTGGTAGAAACTTTTTTTTTTTTAGGTTTACACCATAAATAGAGTTATGCCACAAATAGAAAACCTAAATATGATAAGTAAAGGTGATGGAATAATTAAAAATAATAATTTTAAATAATAATTATGTAAAAATAGTAAATGATGATTTTATCTATTACAATATTTTTTAATGAAGGGCAAAAAGTTTAATCAATATTTTTAAGGGCTTTCACATATTTAATATAATATAGATAGATAAATTTATATTTAAGATTAAACTGCACTAGGCACTAGCATGACATTTGAACTTTGGACAATATAATCTTGCCATTAATATTTGTTATCAGAGACCTTAATCAATTACGATTTACGAATGATTTGATACCTCTAATTTGCTTTATTACTTGTCCACTCTTTACCATTTGTTATCTACAATCGATCTGGTAGTAACATATAGAGCTGGTTTGAACTGAATTAATTAAAAGTTAGTTAAATTAATTTTTATATTTTTTTAAAAATATTTAGCAGAATAAAAATTATTTAAGATAAATAAAAAAAACTACTTAAAATAACATCCACAATGTAATCGCTTAAAGAGTCTTGTTTAGGGAGAGATTATTCTCTCAATAGTTTTATATTTTTATATTAATTTTTCAATATGTAGGTCATTTGATGACCAAATCATATTAAATATTATACCTATTTTAGTATAATTTTATTTGTCGCCTGATTTATCGCCATCAAAATTTGCAATTATTCCGTATGATGCCCTACCATTTCGATGCCAACAATATGTATTACCACAAAGTGATAATGTATGATCGAAATTAATTTCTCATATGGTTACTTAATTAAAGATAGTTCACTCAGAAAGTCACTTTTTCTTTTAAATTTTATAACACAAAAATCACTTAACTCTTAATATTTTACTCGGAGAATTATTTTTCTTTGCTTTATAACTTCAAATTCACTCAATTATTGATATTTTCCTGAATCTAAATTTTCAAGTTGAATTGAATATAAAACTCTTAAAAGTTAAAAGTATCTAAAGTTCAAAAAACAGATCTCTTAAAACAATAGTATGGAGGTGTGAGAGGTTGACTATGGATAGTTTCTGGAGAGGTAGAAGTAGGTCGAAAAAGTATTGAGGGAAGGTGATTAGATAAGACATGATACAGTTTCAACTATCGATGACATGAGACCTTGAACCAGAGTTTTGGAGGACATAGATTAGGGTAGAAGGTTTGTAGTATGTGTTGCCTTGCTATCTATTCATACTAGTTGTCGTATATTATTTCTATATGCAGTTACTATATGTTGTTTCTTGTACTTTGATTTTCATTCTATTTGTTATAATTACTGTTCAGAATTATATTGTTACGCTTTCACTTCCCTTACTTCTTTTTCTGGACTATTTTGGACTTTTTCTTGAATTGAATATCTGCGGAAAACAACTTCTCTACCTAAGGTGAAGATAAAATTTGCGCATACTCTACCCTTCCCAAACTTCTCTTTATGAGACTATACTATTACAATAAATATTAATTTTTCTTTACTTTTTAATGCTTTTTCTTCTTTCACGTGAGTAAAAAATCTTGATTTTGTCACTAACATCAAGCAAAGAATATTTTGAATATTAACAAAAAGAAGAAAAGTCATATTATAAATTTAGAGCGTAAAAGTAATACTTATACAACAACCACCTAAGTCTCAAAATAAGTAAAGATTAACTATATAAATTCTTATTTAGTCGCTTAAGCTCATATTATATCATCATTATATTTTAATAAATAAAATAAAATAAAAATCTATACAAGTGAAATTAAAGTGTCAATGTCATACCTAATACTCTGGAGATCATCAGGACAAACGTTAAGTCGTGTAAGAATGTTAATTCCATAAAAATGGCGTGCCGCCTTCTAATCCATGACTCCTTGCTTTCATTGCCGTTAAGCTAGTTTACCTCATTCCTGACGTTTACTGGGATTCTATTTTGTCTTACTTTAGGTACCCACAAAATTTTAAAAAAATATATATGTGGGGGGAGATAAAGATGTCTATTTTAAATTAGACAAAAATGTGGTGTAAAATCATTAACTAGTTTTGTTTTAATAAATAAATAAGATGTAACAAGCTAGTGGCTGATCAACTATTCAAGTTGCATTGTCCATGACTTGCTAAATCATGATGTAATTTAGTACACCTAATTTCTCCGCCGGCACTATTTTAGGAATTTTCAATTTTTTTCAGTTACAGTTTACGAGGTACGTCTCCTCTATGTTTATTTTTAGCGTACTAAAATGTTTTAATTTTAAATATTTCATATTATCTTTAATGATGTTCTCTTAATTAAATCACTGAAAGTCTGAAAGTCATAGTAATATGTTTAGAACCACAAATTCTAACAATATCTTTGGTATGTGATGATTGTCTTATTTTTTAGTTTTTTAAATTCTATATTTAATTAAATAAAATTCATATAAACTCAAATGGATAGAATTTACATTTAATTTGCTTTTTTTGTTTTATTATACATTGTTCTCCTAAAGTTGGACGATGAGTTATATTTTTGGGATAACCACATTTTTCTTCGTAATATCTATTCAAATCAAATCTTGGTAACTCGAAAATGTGATAAAATGATTGCTAGTACCTCCCATTTCTCAAATTTAATTCTCTTTTTATCAAACACAATTAAATAGATTCGTGAAAAAATAGCATTCAAGAGATTGTTTGAATTGTCTTGGGAGTGGCAAAATGCGCGATTTGTTTGATATTTATACGAATTGAATTATGACTTATTTATTGATTTGATTTAATAAAACGGGCCTGTATTTTCTTGTAATTATCTCCTGTTTATTCCCTCTCAATTTCAAATTATTTTTGTATTGCTTATATATAGAGTTGACCAATATAGATTCTGATATGAAGTTGAATATAAGTATTCTCAAAGTCGTCGTTGGCAATTTTGACAAGTAAACTTTTGGTTGACAAACATGGGCAGATTCTAGTTTCTCTCAATTATTTAAATTGCCATGTGACTTGTGAGTGATTAAGGTCCTACATGTCTTCAAGTTGTCCCTTTTAGCAATTCAGGATTTCAGATATATATACAAAATCTTACTGATAAACAACTACTCCAATTAATATTAGCTGAAAGAAAAATACTCAAATTGATTATAAAAATAAGAGAATAATTATTCAGCAAATATAAATCTCAACTCATCCATCGTCTGTCCATAAATATGTCACGACTCACGACCATGATCCGCGCGTAGTAAGGACTAAAGATATCCAACAACAACATATACCCGGTTAAAAAATAAAACAACACTACATATACACAGTATAATCTCATAAGTGAGTTTTGAGGAGGATAATGTGCATCCAACATTACTCCTACCTTGTGAAGATAGAGAAACTAAGGATTGTATGGGGTAAAACTATACCGGGCATATCGTAGAAGTGAGACAATGCCACGTGGAGTGAAAGTATTATTAATGAGGACATGTCGAGTTGACTAAAAAAAGAGTAAGCAAAGTTTGGAAAGTCATTTATGAAATTATCAACCAGAGTTGGAAAAATTTGCTATGGAAAGTCGAGTGAAACTTGTAAAGATATGACACTTAGGCCAAACTCAACCTCAAAAGCTAGCTCATGAGGGGAGGATTGCCCAAGTCCATATAAACAAATCACTAGTCCATTCCCCAACGAATGTGGGACTTTAACCTACTAACAAAACTGTTAAGGAAGATCGCCGACTAGTGATCTGCCATTATGATTTGCTGCTTGAAATTGAAAAAAAAGGACCCAAAGTATCATTAATGAGGAGATGTCGAGTTGATCAAAGAAAGAGTAAGCAAGGTTCCGAAAGTCGTATTTGAAATTATCATCCAAAATTGAAAAGATTTTCTATGGGAATAAGTTGAGTGAAACTGTTAAGGAAGAGCGCTGACTCGTGATCTAACATTATAATTTGTGGCTTGAAGTTAAAAAAAAATGATAAATCATTAATGAGAAGATGTCGAGTTGACCAAAGAAAAAATAAGCAAGGTTCTGGAGGTTATATTCGGAATCATTATCCACTGTTGGGAAGAGCTATTATGGGTATAAGTCGAGTAAAACTGTTAAGGAAAGTGTTGACTTATGATTTGACATTATGATTCATGGCTTGAAGTACAAAAAAAAAAAAAGAAGAAGAAGGACAGTGACACGTAAACGAGATCGTATAAGGATCCCATCAATCACGATATGTTATTAGCTAACATATGTAACAGTATTATATGAGTAGAGTGATTTCATTGGTCTATCTACTTTGGGCCTCAAGTGGAGCCATTTTATTAGCAATTGTACTATTGCTAACTCCTTATAAATAATGACATTATTCACTTGTAAAAGTCAGTTGGTGAAGTATACAAGAATATACACTTCATTATTTTCTCTCATCAAATCTCTCTTGCTCTCGTATTCGTCAGAAGGAAGTTTGCTAAGAACATACATTCTAGATATCCGGAATCCAAAAGCTACGATAAGACCATTAGCTTTATATTAAAACAATTCAATTTTATTATTTTGAATATTTCATCTATTATCATCACACATTAATCACTTTGACATTTATCTTATTAATTTGTATAAATATTGATGTTGTGAGTTAAAATGTATTATGTGTCTTTAACCTCACTATAAATTCAAGTGTGCCTATTTTTTTTATAAACAAGAATATATATGCACAAAAATTTGATCTTAATTCAATTACCATGCTGCAATCGCCCAAATATGTGCTTTATTGTGCTTAAAAGATTAAGCAGACGTACAACACAAAGAAAATTAAGATAAGATTAAGTATCGGTATGAAAAGTCACTATATAATTATAATTGGTATAATTATTAGGATAATAATTATACAATTTAATAATTAACCTGTTTGTTTGTCATGATGTAATTACAAACGTGCTATTTGATTGCACAAGTGTAATTACATAGTTAGATTAAATCTTTAAAATAAAAATTAATTACAAAAAATTAATATTTGACAAATATGTGTCTTTATAAATGATATTAAATTAGGTATTTACGATACATATTGTCTCTGAAAAATATAGTAATTAATAAATATATATTTTTTAACTAATATGATAAAAAATAATTAATATATATATATATATATATATATATATATATATATATATATAAGTTAATATTATTTTAATTTAATTAATTATAAAAAATAAAAGTCATATTTTTCAAGAACATCATGTAATGCAGGCATGTTTGATAAAAATATTAATATTATAAATATAATGTTATAAAATTATTCAAATATTTGACAAAAAATAATCTTTCTCTAACTAAAAAATGAATCGCATGCAATGTGAAATAACACACCAATACAACCAAAAAGAAAAATATAACATAAATTCAAAATTTAAAAAATAAAAGTTAATAATACTCTTATGTCAAATTTCAACATAACTTAAAATAAGTTCCAATATAACTTAAATAGATATATTTCAAAAGAAAAGGAAAATAAGTCTATAACATCATTTAACAATGAAATTCTAAGTTAATTAAAAAACTAGAATACAAATGAATTTATGTTAATTAAAAAACTAGAATACAAACTAGAATAATTTAAGTTAATTAAAAAACTAGAATAATTTAATTTAAGTAACTAGAATTAAATGAATAAAATAAAAATAATTTAAAAAATATGAGCAATTACATGGAATCACAAAAAGTAAAGATTGAAAAATATGAAGAAAAAAATAAAAGATAAATAATATAAAATTAAAAAATTAAAAATTAAAAATAAAATAAAAATGATAGAAATAAAGAAAATAAAATAAATTAAAACAAAAATCAAAATGGAAAAGTTAAAAAGTAACCTAGTAATTACACAAGTTAATTACATGCAATCCCTCCTCCCTTCCCCTGAGAATTAGAGAGTGTAATTACTCCTTCCCAATTACACCAAATTCTCTGCTGACCATGTAATTATCTGGCTAAACAAACAGGCCAAATTGTATGTTACACCCAATTACACTTAAATCCAGTTACCAATGACTTTCCAAATAGGCCTTAGAAAAAGAAGAAACTAGCAGATTCATAGCTTCAAAATGAAGCGCACGCTCTTCTTTCTGTTTACCCTTAATAAATAAGATATAATTGAATTTATAATGGGGCTAAAAGGATACGAGGTAGACTTTGGTCAAATTAATGAATAATATATATAATATTTAAAAATAAATAAATAAAAATAATGAAAGATTTAGCCTGATGACTTGAGCTCCAGATTACGCGTTGAGAAAATGTTACAAGATAAACTTAAAGAATAAGTTTGATCAATAGGAAGTTGTAAATAAAAAATTGAGAGTATGTTTTTTCCGCTGTTATCAAATGATCCTTTTTGATACATGTGTTGGCCTTTATATAGGTCTTAATATAATCAAAATCTTAAAGCCTGGAAATCATTGTACGTTAAATTGTCTTTAATGAGAAATAAATAACTTTTAATGCGGGTGGAGTAATGTATCACATTTACTCTGAAATGACCGTTTCTTAGTTGTCTTGTTATTTTTCTCCAAATTCTTTTGCTTGTATTTGACTTTACTCTTTATTTGGCTTTCTATATCTTCCGAATGTTGTCTATGCTTGATCTTGTAGCTTTGCTGCCGGTGCTAATTAACTTTTTGTGACACGTGTCTTTACCTCAAGATGTCCACGTGTTAAGTTTGCCTTTCACCCTATACAAATAGCCCTCACACTTTTTAAATAAAATTTTAAATTTTGTCCGGTAAGTAGTAATGACACTCTTTGTTCAAGAGCAGGAAAATTTTAGTTTACACGAAATCGCTTCCTATATCTTCGGTCACGCTTCACGATTTGACTGAATTCTGAGCAAATTGGGTTTTTCAAGTGCCTCTGCAATGATGACTTGTCACTTTCCAATTAATTTCTCATCGTCCTTTACTTTTTATATAAATATTCATTTTTTGTTTTTCTTTACTCTTGTTGTGCCTCTTCTTCTTTGTTCTAATATCCCATTCCTAACTTCTTTTCTACAACATCGTTCTTCTTCTTTTCTTGTCAATCAAAATGTCTTTTACTCAAAATCAATCTTTATCCTTTGCCATTGATAGCGGTTCTTCTAATGCTATTCCATTATTGGTAGTGGTGGAGAAGACTCCGCAACCAACCGTTTTATCTATCCTCCTTCATTAGTGGTCTTTTAAAAAAGGAATGTTCTCCCCTCAGTCATCCTTTTGATAGTGATAGAGGCGAAATAGCAAAAAAATTACTATTCAGTTATTTGATCTTTTCACCTTGAATTGGTTAGAGAAGAATGTCACTGGGAAAATCTTTCTGAAATCTTAGCTCCTGGAGAGGCAGATAGGATCACTACTCCCAAATTAGGTTATTCCAAAGTCTATACTTACTCCTTTACCCAAGGGTTTCGCCCGACTATTGACCCGGTAGTTTTAGACTTATGCAAGTGTTATGACATTTGCATTGCTCAAGTTGATCCTTCCATATGGGAGGGCCGTTGCTTGTTTACGAATTCTTATAGGCAAAGTCTCTGAGGTAACGAAAGAAAGTACATGTACCTTTCACCTTTAGCCATTTCATCAGCCTCTACGCTCCCAAATTCTTCTGTGCTAGAGTCATGTACCTTGCCAAGCGGGGTATAGCCGCTATCTTTTCCAGTTTGGATGAAAACAACGATCGTCGCTAGATTAAAAGATTCATCACCATCCCTACTACCGAGATTATTCTAAAGGCATTCCATCTCTTTCTGTATACATGAAATTTGAGCCATAAATTTTTCTTTATAATCTGCCATTTTTTGTTGCCTTCAACTGCTTTTCTAGTTTTAACTCGTTTACTTTGTTGACAAACTACTGTGTGGATTCCTAACACCATTATGGAGATCTTCCCAAATGGATCATGGCCATTTTGGAAGTTTCACTTTCTGAGGAAAGAACTTAGAAAGCTATCTCCAATAGCTAATGGAGGGCTTCACATCATGGTAAAGATATTATCTTTGTTGGTTTTCGTTTTATCCTTTCTCATTACTAATCTTCTTCAGTATTCATGTCAGGTCTGTTTAAGGGATCTAGTAAATCCCACATATTTTATCCGGTATTAGATCACCAAGCTTCTGCTCAACAAATATTTCAAATAAAATAGAAAAAAAGAAGTCACTCTTCTACTGCTACATTTGCTAAGATGTCTTTATCGCCTGTTCAGACTCCTCTTAAGAATAGGAAAAAATAATAAACAACTATCTCCAAAATTGTTGATGTTTTCGAAGTTTCTACTTCTCCCCCTCCTAAAGAACCGGTTATTGATGTGGTTCTTCTAGGCGAAAGTTAAGAAATAGAAGAAGATATCTTGGTTTTCAAAAGGCCAAGACTGAATCTAGCCAAGGGTTTTGCACATAGTAGTTCAAGATCTCCAATTATGCACAATTCGATGAAGCTATTCCACATACTCTTCTAGAAATTCCTCCAAGAATACATCTTCATTGGCTAGTCCATCCTGGACTCGTCGGTCTTCCTTGTCCAAACTTGTTAAAAAAATTTTGAGTCCTAGCAAAAAGCCGAATCAATTATGACCCGCTGTAATAACTATTCTAGCGGATATGAACTTCATGTCACGGCCCATTGGCGTTGTCAATTATCTCCAATCACTAGTCTCTGATCTCGATAAGGAGAAAATGAAAGACCTATTAGAGTATTACCTTTTTAGTGAAGGCATGCATGACACTGCCTAGGTAATCTTTGTCATTCTACCTTCTTTGTTTTATTTGCTTCACTGTGCTATCAATTCTCTCTCACTTTAACTTTTCTTTTCAGGTTGACATTTTAGTTGGTGAAGGTCTTCATCTTAGCCTTTGATATAACTGGAAGCTTAAAGCTCAAATAATTTCTCAAGAGCAAGAAACTCTTTCTTTAAAGGATGAATTTGTTAGAAGGATGGAGGAACCGACTTCCACTAGTCACACCGCACAATTGAATACCAAACTTGAGAAAGCTACGCATGAGCATGACTTGGATTTTCAAGAGTTGGATTTGGCTAACCAACAGAGAGAGGCTTATAGCTTACAATCCGAAGAACTTCTCGATGAGCTTAATGCCTTGAAGGAGTTTCACCGGATTGAAGAAACTGCTTTGGAGTTAAGCATATATAGAGAGTATTTTTTAGATGTTGAACTGAGCTTGCGGCCAAAGAAGTCAAAGTAGCGGAACTGATTGCCGAAGTTGCAGATTTGACCTGCCGACTAAATTTTAATCATGGTATGATGGAGAGGCAGAAGTCAACTATAGCCAATTCGAAGTGGCGCATAGAGGTTTTGGCCTCAAAAGTTTGGGATCTAAATTTCAACGGAATAGATTTTTGGTGGATCTTAAAGACTAAGAAGACCGTATGCTCTGCAATTTGAGTTTACCACCTGAAATATCCAAAAGTATACTCTCTAACAAGCCAAATTTAGTATCGAATACATAGATGCCAAAATCTTTGAAACTCAATAACTTGAGATTGCGGCTTATGACAATCTTCCACCTTTTCCATGACTAAGCCATGCTAGTTTAAGCAGTTTCTCCAATTAGAGAAGAAGAAGTGAAAGAATAAGATCCAGCAACTCCCAAACTCGATGTTTCAAGTCCTTCTACTTCTCACCCTAGTTCCTCTATCCTGTAATCATTCTTGTCTTTTTGACCTTTATCAATATACTTTCATTATCTTCCTTCGTTCTTACTTTACTCTTTCTTTATGCCAGTATTACTTTACATGAATGTTTTAGTTCATCATTTTGAACATTATCCTATGTTGGTTTATTTGTCATCGGGGAAATTGTGAGAAATTTTTCAAAAGTTACTGATCGTAAAACAATCTTTTTTTAGAATATGCTTTGTTTGATAAATTGCAACCTACCTATGTTGACCATATTCTCTTGATCGAATACTATCTTTCTTTGACTAAGTATTTTTTGCAGTATTCATTTATCGGGGATTATTATTCTTTCGATATTATTAATTCAGAAAAATTTCATCCCGTAAAAACTGTTTCGAGAATTTAATACTGTCACGCCCCACCTTGGGAGACATGACTGGCATCTAGTGCCACACTAGGATTTGACTGACCTGGTTGGGCTTATACACATCTGGTGCATGCCTGCAACTCAATTCAAGAAAACAATGAGCTATATCTCGATTGTAATTACAACCTCCGGCCGACAAGGTCGTATAGCCACCTCTAAAAGAAAATAGATAACCAACAACAAGTAATAAAAGGAAATCTTATGCGGGGCGACAAGACCACCATGCTGTCTAGTTTTAGCAGAATGAAAATCAGGAAACTACAACTATATTATAGCCGACAAGGAAACTAACTAATAGCTAAACAAGGCCCCACACGGCCATCACATGAAATAAAATATATATAGGCACCACATGGCCAACAACAAAATAAACAACTGGAAATCTGTATCCTGCACGCCTCTAGGAGTGGAACAATGGTCGAGACAGGGCCTCGACCTACCCATAAACTATACAATCAAAAAGAGCAGACCTTCTAACTATTAGCTCAGGAGGAAGGGAGCTGACTGTACTATTGACTCTGGCTGAAAGCTAAGAAGGTCCTGACCCGCGTCTATTCGAACCTGCAGGAAAGTAATGCAACACCCGAAGGATAGTATCAGTACAATATGTACCGAATATGTAAAGCAGTAAAAGAAAATGACTGAATAATACTAATAATGAAACTGAACAATTCAATAGGAGGGATAGAGAGTTAACCTAATATAACTTTATAACCTGATGTACAACTAACATTAAATAGTACAAACAAGAACCTTATCTGGCCCCCATAAGCCCAGAAGGAACATCTAGCACAAAATAACCCACCCGGGGCCCCCATAAGCCCTGGCAAGTTCATTTCAATCTATATACGCCTAATCAGGTTAAAATGAGTCAATAGGTAACTATAGCCGTCCTACCAGTCCCCTGGGTCTGCAACTGAGCCCGCTCGGCTCCTGATCTATAGCTGCATCTGAGTCCGGTGGACTCCTGATAACTGCACCCTGGGCACTAGACTCGACGAGGGTGTGATGCCGATACGACATAAAGGTAATAGTCCAGCCATGGAATAGACTGTAATATGGCCCTTGGGCCTCTACATCGTCCCTTGGGATGACATATCACTCCTTGGAGCAATGTCATATAGCCCCTGGGGGGCGACGACACAGCTAGTAACCTTGGGGTTGGTCATGGAAGGCTATACAGGACAGGGTCAATTTCAAACCAAACATAAAGTACTGGTCTCAACTAACAATAGCAGCTAAGCACAATAAACATACTTCTATCTTTCTTACGAGGGCTCAAGCGGTATTACAATACTATAGGAAGTAACTTGCCGAAGGAATTCGCCTTAACTTACCTCGATTGCCGTTTCCCGAATAACTGACGAGTTTCAACTTGTATTTGCCAGCTCTTTTCAGCTGTAACTTTAATACTGAAAGAATGGGTCTAGTTTCAATACTAAATTCGGCAAAAATGATAACTTTTGATACTAATAGAAACTATAATTCAACTTCGTAAAATATGGACGAAAACATATAATTTCCCAAGAGTTCAGAAGGGAGAAATGGTTATCTAAAGCCTGTGGCCGCTTAGGAATCAATTTGGAGCAATTCTAATAAATTCTACTCAGTGGAGTTTCAATTTGCCAAGCATATTTTTGAGAAATGGCTCCATAGTAATACTTCCCGTAGTCCCAGAACTCGTTACCCGAAGTTAATTTGAGATTGGACGGTGTTTGGTAGCGTAATCAGACGATAATTTAAAGGATCCCTCAGTTTGCTCTTGACTTGGCCGAATATGTTTTTGGAAAATGATTCAAATGAAGTGAAGGGGCCTATATATATATGTGAGGTCGGTGGCAGGGGGCGCCCCGTGCAGGCCATAGCGCCAGCAGGCCCTCTACGTCGCGCCTCTCCATGCGCCAGTGGGCCTGGATTGCCACGCTGGCGGGTGCCCAGCCGGCTGGCGTGTCGCGCCGGCCCTTCGTGGCCTAGCCTCGCTCGACCCTGCTTCCGAGGCCTTTTCCACATGCGTCAAGCTCTTCTTACTCGTCACAAGTCCACGCATACGCTTACTAATCGTTAACATTTACGGGGTGTAACATCCTCCCCCCTTAGGAACATTCGTCCTCGATGTCATTCTCAGGCTTAAAGGAGTTAACTCTCTTAATCAAGATTTAGAAAAATTTCGGAAGAGTCTCCTCTATAATATGGACTATCCGGAAACCTGAAATGCAGAAAAGTCCAATACAGACACATCGTAGGATACTATAACAGCCATTACACAATAAAAGGGGGTAGCTAAGCAACAGTACTGATAGCATAAGCAGTAAAATAACAACTGAACAACACCCCACCTTAATTGCATAATCTGAATCAATCCCGGAACAGATGAGGATATCTAGATCTCATATCATCCTCAGCTTCCCAGGTCATCTCTTCTTTATTCCTGTTCCTCCATAATACTTTAACAGAGGCGACATCTTTTGTTCTCAACCTACGAACCTGTCGATCTAATAAGGCCACTAGAACTTCTTCATAGGCTAACTCTTCAGTAACATGAACGTCCTCAACTAGCATGACTCGGGACGGGTCCCCTATACACTTTCGCAGCATTGACACGTGAAAGACAGGGTGAACAGATTCTAACTCTGGAGGTAAGTCCAGCTCATATGCCACTTGACCTATTCTCTGGAGGATCTGATACGGTCCTATGAATCTAGGGCTAAGCTTGCCCTTTTTACTAAACCTCATTACGCCCTTCATGGAGAAAACCTTAAGAAACACCCAATCATCAACCTCAAATTCCAAGTCTATACACCGCATATCAGAATAAGACTTCTGGCGACTCTAAGCTGTTAACAAGCGTTCTCTGATGAGTTTGACCTTCTCTTCTGACTGGTGAATCATATCAGGTCCTACTAACTCTGACTCCCCTACTTCAAACCACCCGATAGGAGATCTGCATTTTTGCCCGTACAAGGCCTCATAAGGCGCCATCTGAATTGCAAAGTGGTAACTGTTATTGTAAGTAAATTCAATAAGGGGTAAATGCTCATCCCAACCCCCAAAGTCTAACACGCACGCTCGCAACATATCCTCGAGCGTCTGAATTGTACGTTCTGCCTGCCCATCTGTCTGAGGATGGAATGTTGTACTTAGATTAACATGTGTTCCCAAGCCTTTCTGAAATGACTGCCAAAATCTAGCTGTGAACTGCGCTCCTCTGTCAGAAATAATAGATGTAGGGACTCTATGTAATCGAACTATCTCTCTGATATACAATTCAGCATAGTCCTCGGCTGAGAAGGTGGTCCTGACTGGCAGAAAATGAGCTGATCTCGTTAATCTGTGATGATTACCCAGATAGAATCAAATCTACGCCTAGTATGGGGTAATCCTGTCACAAAATCCATGTTGATTGCTTCCCATTTCCACGTAGGTACCGCTATCTCCTGTGTCAATCCGTCGGGTTTTTGATGTTCAGCCTTTACCTGTTGGCAGTTAGGGCACTGTGCTACAAATTCTGCTATACCCTTTTTTATTCCAGGCCACCAGTAAATCTCCTTTATATCATGATACATTTTCATCGAACTCAGATGAAGGGAGTATCGAGAGTAGTGTACATTGACCATAATCTTCTGGTGGAGCCCGACTACGTTTGGGATGCAAAGGCAATCGCTGAATCTCTGGACCCCGTCTTCGGTTATATCAAAAAGCTGATACTTCACCTCGCTGAACTTTATCTCTGAGCTGTACCAAGTTAGGATCTTCATACTTCCGATCTTTCACCTCTACAACTAGGGATGATACTGCGGTATTCTGAATCACTTCCCCACTGTCTCCTGAGTCTACTATTCAGACGGCTAAGCTGGCTAACTGGTGCAATTCTTGGGCCAGCTCCCTCTGTTTGGGCCTCAAATATACCAAACCTCCCATTGATCTATGACAAAGGGCATCTGCTACGATATTAGCCTTTCTTGAATGATATAAAATATTCATGTCGTAGTCCTTTAACAATTCTAACCAGCGACCCTGCCGTAGATTCAACTCTTTCTATGTAAAGATATACTGGAGACTCTTATGATTAGTGAAAATATCTACGTGCACACCATACAGATAGTGCCTCCATATTTTAAAATCATGAACCGCTGCAGCTAGCTCTAGATCGTGGGTGGGGTAGTTCCTTTCATGTTTCTTCAGTTGCCTTGAAGTATAAGTAATTACCTTACCATGTTGCATCAGAATACACCCTAACCCAAAGCCCGAAGCATCACAATATACTGCGTAACCCTCTGAACCTTCTGGAAAAGCTAGTACTGGCGCTGATGTCGATCTGTTTTTCAACTCCTAAAAACTCTATTCACACGCTTTAGTCCAATGAAATTTAGCTACTTTCTGAGTTAACTTGATCAAAGGCGCTGATAGAGTAGAAAATCCCTCTACAAATCTTCTGTAATATCCGGCTAACCCTCAGAAACTACGTACCTCAGTTGGAGTTATAGGCCTAGGCCATGTCTTTACTGCCTCGATCTTCTATGAATCTACTTGAATACCAGCATCTGACACAATATGGCCCAAAAAGGCCACCGAATTCAGCCAGAACTCACATTTAGAAAATTTTGCATATAATTGGTGATCCTTGAGAATCTGGAGTACCGTTTGCAAATGATCTCAGTGTTCTACTTCTAAACGAGAGTACACCAAAATATCATCAATGAATACTATCACAGACAAATCTAGATATGGCCTGAAAATGTTGTCCATCAAATCCATAAATACTGTTGGGGAATTCGTCAACCCAAAGGACATGACTAGAAATTCGAAATGACCATACTTGGTCCTAAAAGTTGTCTTTGGAATATCTCTTTCCCTAACTCGCACCTGGTGGTATCTTGACCTTAAATCGATCTTGGAAAAATATTTTGCCCCTTGTAATTGATCAAAAAAACATCTATCCTGGAAAACAGGTATTTATTCTTGACGGTAACCTTATTTAACTGTCGGTAATCTATACAAATGCGGAGGGAGCCATCTTTCTTTCTCACAAAAAAAACTGGCGCACCCCACGGTGATATACTCAACTTTATAAAGCCCTTATCTAATAAATCTTTCAACTGTTCCTTCAGTTCTCTCAATTCAGCCGGAGCCATTCGGTAATGAGGGATGGATATAGGCTGAGTACCTGGTAACAAGTCGATAAAGAAATCAATTTCCCGTTCTGGGGTAATACCAGGAAGTTCATCTGGGAACACATCTGGAAATTCATTAACTGCTGGAATGGACTGGAGAGTCGGGGATTCTGCGTGGACATCCTGAACCCTGACAACATGATAGATGCAACCTTTTGCTATTAATTTTCTCGCCTGAAGATAAGATATAAACCTACCTGTTGGCGTAGCTGCATTGCCTTTCCACTCTCGTACTACCTCCCCTAGAAAGTGAAATCAGACAGTGTTGGTCCAATATTCTACATTGGCATAACATGGCACTAGTCAATCCATACCCATAATTGCATCAAAAATCAATCATTTCTAGCTCTACTAAATCTTCTATAGTCTGGCGACCAACAACCTCTACTGTGCAACCCCTGTAGATCCTTTTAGCTATAATAGAATCACCGACGGGCGTAGACACTGAAAAGGTTCGCTGAAGAAATTCTGGCGTTATACCAAACTTTCGAGCCACTAATGGGGTAACATAGGACAAAGTGGAACCTGGGTCTATTAAAACATAAACTAAATGAGAACAAATGTCCAACATACCTGTCACAACATCTGGCGACGACTTCGTTTCCTGTCGCCCCGATAAAGCATATGTGCGATCCAGACCGATGCATGAACTAGATGTCCCCAACCTGCCTCGGCCTCTGCCGGCTGGAGTTAAGGGCCTGCGCCCTGCTGGAGGTGCTGGGGCACGTGACCCTACTGAAGATTTGTCCTGTTGGTCCCGATCACCTTGATCTTTGGAAGGACAGTCTCTCATCATGTGACCCTCTTGTCCACAGGTGTAACAAGCAGTAGAACCATACCTGCATGCCCCAAGATGACGTCGACTGCAAATAGGACAACGTGGCACGATGAGTCTGCTTTGCTCTAACCTTCTCTACTGCTGCGAACCCGATGCCCTGGAGCTCTCGCTGGGTCCTGACTGCCCCCAGCTATCTGATCTACCACCCTACTACTGTTATGGAGGTGGGAGCCTGGGTGGTCTGCCTGACAGTCGTGGCCTAGGTCCTCCCTGAAACTCTAACTGATGTTTCACCAGGTCTGGGCCCGAGGCGTTGCTCCTAATTTACCTTCTCTATCTCCTACTGTCACTGTCTGAGCAAATCCCTAAATACGGGCAATATCTATGTCATCTCGCAGAGTAGACATAACACAAGTCTCCACGTACTCTGGGAGCAGCCCCATAATAAACCGGTTCACTTTGGCTGGCATAGTGTCTATAAAAGCTGGTTCATATCGGCCAAGGAATCAAATCTCATAGCATACTCCCGGAAACTTATCGAGCCTTGCTCTAGATGCAAAAATTGATCTACCGAGGCCTATCGAATTTCTTGCAGCAAATAGTGGTCTAAGAAGACCTCTAAAAAATTGGGCCAAGTCAGAGGGGGAGTGTCTCTGTCTCGGGACCTCTCCCATCTCTCGTACCATAACACTGCTATGTGTCGTAGTCGGAATACTGCCAACTCAACCGACTCTATGGACGTAGCATGCATTACCCTGAAAATCCACTACAGCTGATCCATGAAGTCCTGAGGGTTCTTATCTCAGTCCATCCCTATGAACTGCGGGGGACTTAGAGCGAGGAACTCTCGTACCCTCGAACTACCAAGTCCTCCCGAAGACTTAGCAACCACAGGTGCCACTGGCTTACATTGTGCAGCCATCATCCCAGCTAACATGAAGATAGCGCTCCTAACCTCTTGATCTGATGGTATCGGCATAGGAACCACTGAAGGTGGTGCCGACACATCTGCTGCTCTAGACGGCTCCTGGCATGACAGAGAATGCCGGGGAGACCGAGATGAAGTCTCCCTATCACCCTCAAATCGGGCTGGCTCTGACTGAGGCACCCTGCTAGTGCCTTCTCCTCACACTGTATCTAACTTTCGGCCGGTTGTAGTCGGTCGCGTATCCGACATTTCTCTATAGAAAAGAATAATATAGTAAGCTTAGGGACTCAACCCTATACAACATAGCTCTATAGCACGAATGAAAGAGAAAGAAGAGTAGCCACTCTAACATGCCTCGCACCCTCCTGTCTATAGAATGTGGTGCACAACACATCCATAGATAAGACTCTACTTGACAAGGCTTGCAGACTCCCTGGGATACAACCTGCTCTAATACCAAGTTTTTTACACCCTACCTTGGGAGGCATGACTGGCACCTAGTGTCACACTGGGATCTGACTGAACTGGTTGGGCTTATGCACGTCTGGTGCATGCCTGTAACTCAATTTAATAAAACAATGATCTATATCTCAATTGTAATTACAGCCTCCGGCCGACAAGGCCGTATAGCCACCTGTAATAGGAAACAACTAACCAACAACAAGCAATAAGAGGGAATACTATGCGGGCCGACAAGACCACAATGCTATTTAATTTTAGCAGAATCAACTACAACTATACTATATCCGACAAGGCCACTAACTAACAGCTAAATAAGACCCCACACGGCCATCACATGAAATAAAATATATATAGGCCCCACACTGGCAACAACAAAATGAACAGTTGGAAATCTGTAGCCTGCAAGCCTCTAGGAGTGGAACAATGATTGAGACAGGGCCTCGACCTACCCATAAACTATACAATCAAAAAGAGAAGACCTTCTGACTATTAGCTCTGGAGGAAGGGAGCTGACTGTACTACTGACTCTGGCTGAAAGCTAAGAAGGTCCTGACCCACGTCTATGCACACCTGTAGGCAAGTAATGCAGCGCCCTAAGGATGGGCATCAGTACAACATGTACCAAATATATAAAGCAATAAAAGAAAATGACTGAATAACACTGATAATGAAACTAAACAATTCAATAGGAGGGATAGAGAGTCAACCTGATATAACTTTATAACCTGTTGTACAACTAACATTAAATAGTACAAACAAGAACCTTACTAGGCTCCCATAAGCCCGTAAGGTACATCTAGCACAGAATAATCCGCCCGGGGCCCCCTATAAGCCCTGACGAGTTCACTTCAATCTATATGCCCCTAATCAGGTCAAAATGAGTCAACATATAACTATAGGCGTCCTACCAGTCCCCTAGGTCTGCAGCTGAGCCTGCTCGGCTCCTGATCTGTAGCTGCGTCTGAGTCTGGTGGACTCCTGATAACTGCACCCTGGGCACCAGGCTCGACGAGGGTGTGATACCGATATGACATAAAGGTAATAGTCCAACCATGGAATGGACTGTAATATGGCCCTTGGGACTTTGCATCGTCCCTTGAGATGGCATATCGCTCCTTGGAGCAACGCCATATAGCCCCTAACGGCGACGGCACAGCTAGTAACCCTGAGGTTGGTCACGGAAGACTATACAGGGCAGGGTCAATCCCAAACCAAGCATAAAGTACTGGTCTCAACTAACAATAGCATCTAAGCATAATATACATACTTTTAACTTTCTTACGAGAGCTCAAGCGGTATTACAATACTATAGAAAGTAACTTTGCGAAGGATTCACCTTAACATACCTTGATTGTCGTTTTCTGAATAACTAACGAGTTTCAACTTGTATTTGCCAACTCTTTTCAACTGTAACTTTAATACTGAAAGAATGGGTCTAATTTCAATACTAAATTCTGCAAAAATGATAACTTTTGATACTAATAGAAACTATAATTCAACTTCATAAAATACAACCGAAAACCTATAATTTCCCGAGAGTTTAGAAGGGAGAAATGCTTATCTAAAGCCTGTGGCCGCTTAGGAATCAATTTGGAGCAATTATAGTAACTTCTACTCGGTGGAGTTTCGATTTTCCAAGCGTATTTTTGAGAAATAGCTCCGTAGTAATGCTTTTCGTAGGCCCACAACTCGTTACCCAAAGTTAATTTGAGATTGGATGGTATTTGGTAGCGTAATCGGACAATAATTTAAAGGATCCTTCGATTTTCTCTTGACTTGGCCGAATGTGTTTTTGGAAAATGATTCAAATGAAGTGAAGGGGCCTACATATATTTGTGAGGTCGGTGGCAGCCGCACCGGCCATAGCGCTAGCAGGCCCCCACATTGCGCCTCTCCATGCGCCAGTGGGCCTGGCACGTCGCATTGACCGGTGCCGTGCCGGCTGGCGCGCGCGCTGGCCCTTCGCGGTCTACCCTCACCCTCCCCTGCGTTTTAGGCCTTTTTTCACACGTGTCAAGCTTTTCTTACTCATCACAAGTCCATGCATATGCTTACTAATCGTTAACATTTATGGGGTATAACAAATATGTCTGATTATCATAAGCCAGGAAACTTACATTCGACTTGTTATTTGTCTTTTTAAATACTTGGTCCCTTTGTTTTTTTTATGCTTATGAAATGTCATCTCCGATTCATGTTTAACATATTTTGTTTAGAACTTCGTATCTCTTAATCTTTTCTGAATTTGTTGGAATTTATTTTCTCAATAATTTTCATGATTGTTGATATGTGTTTATATCTTATGGGGATTTTATCCTTAATTTTGTGTAATTGTTAAATTTTTAACCTCATTGGGTTTTTATCTTAACTTTTTCTTTATCAAATCGAGTGAATGTTGGATTTTTATCCTCATTCTTCATGTGGTTATCATTATTTTAAACTTTAGCCATGATTTTTTGCTGGGAGTTTTACCTCAACATTCCTTTTTTGCACTTTTGTAAAGATTTGTATTCCTTTCATAAAGGCAACCGAATACGAAACATAAAAATAATATAACTATGATAAATATTTTGTATTTCTATCATAACAGGATACATTTCCTTTCATTCGATCTATATTCTTTGGGAGTACATCAATCTTTCACTCAACTTGTAGACTTGGATGTCTTCCAATATGCTTGGTAGTCCCTTAATGTTCTAGTGTGAGGGTATAAAACTCTTGGGCACTAGAAGCTTCTATCCTTTGGATCAACATTTCTTCTCATGTTTCGGCAACACTTTATATGTTGCTGCATCATTAAAAATCTTACTAGAAAATTCTTTTTTGGGATAGAAATTGATCGAAGGAAAAAAGAGTGCAACATGTGTTTTCATATTTCGAAGTCTTTTCATCTAGTCATGCTTTATTGCATTTTTTCATGCAATTGTTAGAAAAAATCGAAGTAATTTCAAATTTTAAAGTATGATATTGTACCTTAACAATAGTACCTTTTTAGATGGCCAAAATTCCATTTATTTGAGATCTCAACGCCTTGTTGATTCTCTAATTTGTAGGATATTTTACTAGTTATTTGTTTAGCTCGATATGGTCCTTCCTAATTAGGATCTAGTTTTCCTGTATTTATATCTCTAGAGCTGTTGGTCCCCTTTTGAAGAACTAAAGCTCCCTTTTTGAAGAATCTGAATTTTGCTCTTCTTTTATAATATCTCTCCACTCTTTATTTTTGAGCTACCCTTAAAGTTAATGCCAATTCTTAGGATCCTTCGATCAAATATAACTTCAAGAGCATGGCCTCATCATTTTCTTCTATATTGTTGAATCCGCATACTTGGTTCTTTGATTTCCATTGGAATCAATGCCTCTGCTCTGTATACTAGAGAGTAAGGTGTTTCTCCAATACTTTTCTTTTTTGTTGTCCGATAGGCCTATAGTAATTCTACTAGTATTTCGTGTCATTTTCCTTTTTCTTCTTCTAATTTCTTCTATAAGTGTTGAATCACCGTATTTTGTTGGTTAATTCATCTTGTCTATTGGCTTTTGGATGGTATGGAGTGGGTGTTTTTTTTTGAATTTCAGATCTTTCAGAAATTTCATAACCTTTTTCCCCATGAATTGGGACCCGTTGTCGCATATTTCCTTCGGTACCCCGAATTGGAAATGTGATGTTATCCCATATAAAGTCTATGACTTTTTTTCTTGAACCTTTTTGAAATAACATGTTTCCACCCATTTGGAAAAGTAATCAGTTAGAAATATGTTAAATATAACTTGACCTGTGCAACTGGTAGAGGTACGACCATGTACATCCCCTATTTTATGAATGACCATGGGGATACTACGGAATGTAATGGCTCTGCTGGTTGATTTATTAAATATACATGCCATTAACACTTGTCGCATTTTTGTATGAAATATTTTGCATCTTGCTCCATTTTATTCCAATAGTGCCCTGCTCATATGAGCTTATGCACTAAAAACTCTGCTCCGAAATGATTTTCACAAGCCCCTTTATGAACTTCTCGTATCACATGCTTTGTTTTACCATGTCCTGGGCATCTTGTTAAAGGTCCATTATATATTCTCCTACATAACTTTCCTTCTATCAAGCAAACTTTAGCAGCCTTAGTTCTTAGGGTTCTCGATGCTTTTGAATGATTAGGCAATTTTCCATTTTGTAAGTAATCAATGAATTTATTTTTCCAGTCCTACGTAAGACCTGTACAACTCACTTCTCCATGACTTGAGCTTAGTACTGAACTGCATAATTGCACCACCTTTCCTTCATTCGTTTTGTCCTTATTTGCTGAAGTCCCCAGATTGTCCAAAGTGTCTACTTTCGCATTTTGCTCCCATGGAACATGTTCGGTAGTCCATTCTCTAAAGTGGCTCATCGACATCCATACCTTGTTCAGATATCTCCTCATTCGTTCGTCTTTCACTTCAAACGCACCATGTGTTTGATTACTACTAGGAAAGAGTCACTTTTTGCTTTGATCACTTTCGCTCCTAGGCTTTGGGATAACTCTAAACCTGTAATTAATGCCTCATGCTCGTCTTCATTGTTAGTAACATGTGCAATTTTTATCACCTTTTTGGGGGTCTCACCTGAAGGTATTTTCAAAACAATACCTAACTCGAATCCCCTAACATTTGAGGCTCTGTTAGTAAAAAAAGGATTCAGCTTTTGGAGTTTATTCCTGAGGTCGTAGCATATTCTTTATCGACCTCAAGTACCATTTGTTGACTGAAGTCAGCTATAAAATTATCCAGGACTTGTGATTTTATCATTATTTGTGGGTTGTAAGTTACATCATAACTGCTAACTTCTATTGGCTATTTCGCTAGTCTCCCTGAGAGCTCTGGTTTGTGCATAACATTTCTTAGTGGGAACAAAGTCACTATGCACATCGAATGTCATTGAAAATATGGTCTTAACTTTATTGCGCCATTATTAATGCCAAATATTGCTTTTCTACAATGCGGATATCTTGTCTCTACATTAGCTAGGGTTCTGCTAATATAGTAAATTGGAAATTGCGTACCTTTTTTTTCTCGAACTAACATAACACCGATTAATTCTCTTGAAATTGCAAGGTCTAACATCAATCTCTCATCTGCCTTTAGTTTGGACAGTAATAGAGGATTTGATAGATATTTCTTCAAGTCTCTCAACTCTTTTTGGCATTCCGGTACCCATTCGAAGTCTTTTTTCTTTTTCAGTAATGAAAAAAAAATTTATGACTCTTTTTGGAGGATCTTGATATAAACCTTCTTAGAGCGGCAAGTCTTCTAGTGAGTATTTGTACTGCTTTAGCATTTGTGAGTACTTTCAGGATTTTCTCTACGACTTTTATTTTGTCAGGATTGACTTCAATTTCCCTATTTGAAACCAACAACCCGACTAGAAAGGCGCACTTCTCCGGATTGAGCTTCATGTTATATTTTTCTAGGATATCAAAGATTTCTATAAATGTTGCAAGTGATTTTCTACATGTAGAGACTTCACCAATATATCGTCAATATATGGCTCTATGGTTTTACCTATTTATTCTTTGAACATACGATTTATCAACCTCTGGTAAGTTTCTTCGGCATTTTTAGAACCAAATGGCATTACATTATAATAATATATTCCATATTTTATTACAAAGAAGTTTTTTCTTACTCTTTCAGATACATTGTAATTTGGTTATATCTGGAATAAGCATAAAAAAACTCAACATACCATGCTCAACCGTGGCATCGATCATTTGATCTATGTGCGACAATGACAACAAAACATTTGGCATGCTTTATTTAATTCTTTAAAATATATGTACATATGTAATTTGTTACCATTTTTGGGTACCACAACTACATTAGCCAGCTATTCTCGGGTAATTTACCTCGCGAATAGATCCTATAATAAGTAGTTTGTCTACATCTTTTTTGACAAACTTTTTCTTGTGGTCCTCCATTAGTCACTTTTTTTGCTTCACTGGTGTGAATTTTAGATCCAGACTCAGCTTGTGAGTGACGATATATGGTGGTATACCTGTCATATCCAAATGAAACCTAACAAAAATGTTTTTCTTTAATTTTAATATAATTTAAAAATTCTTGCCTGAGTTCCTTTGTCAGATCGATTCTTAGATTTACCTTCTTTTTTTCTGATTCTTGCTTGAATATGCTAACTTTTTCAAGCTCCTCTATTGTTGATTTGGTGACATCAGATTCCTCTAGCACAATGAAAGACCTTGACACTAGAGAGTCTACTTATGAGTCTTCAACCTAATGCATTGCTCTTCCATACCATTTCCTTTTTGTGGTGATCTTGAGTCGCTTTCCTTTGCTTCAGATTTTTTTTTTCTATTTTTCTTTTGAGTCGTCTACATCATACATTTCTCTTGACATTAGTTGTGCTCCCCTAATTTGTCTCAATCCCTCTAGTATTGAAAATTTAATCAATAAGTGCAGCATTGATGGACGACTTGTATATCATGAATCCATGATCTTTTGAATAATGCATTATATCTCATGTCATCATCTATCATGTGGAATTTGGTGCTTTTGACTACCCCTTCGGCATTTATCGGTAGAATGATTTATCCACGAGCGGTTTCGCAGCCATGTTGAATGCGGTCAAGACTCTTTTAGCCCAGAATAAATTTCTTTGTTAGTCCCATTTGCTCAATAACCCTCCTACAAATAAAATTGGTTGAGCTACCTAGATCAATTAACACACATTTTATTTGATAATAATCTATACTAACAGTAATTACTAGTCTGTTATTGTGAGGCTGCGTGGTGCCTTCTAAGCCTTTGTTGCTGAAGCTGATCATTTCTGCATCTTCTAGTTCTTACCTAAGCCTTTTTCCCTTGACCATGGTCATCATTTTCTTTTTAGTCACTTTAAATACGGATCCGTTGTCTTTTGGTTTGCCCACGATCATATTAATTATGTGACACGATGTCACTAATTTGACTGGTGCATCTACATCTCAGCTTCTACCATAGTTGTTTTTAGTCCGATCACTCAATAATTCTCTTATGTGCACCTATTTTACTAGTCTGGACACCTCTTCATGCAAATGCCTGCAGTTCTCTGTTCTGTGTCCATGCGTTCCATGAAATTCGCACATCAGGTTGGGATCTTATTGACTGGGATCGAATATAATAGGCCTCAACCACTTCACATCTTTGATATTTCAAATAGCTACCACCAGCTCCACTAAATCTACATTAAGCAGTATTCAAATAACCTTGGGACTTCAAAAATACTTAACCCTGATGGAGAAAAATAATCTTTGACCTGGATCCCTCAGCTGCTTTGAGTACGATCACCACACTTGTCCGACCTTGTCCTTTCTACTAGTCGATAGAATTGGATGCTTTTTCCTCCTTTCATTCAACGTATGGCTGGTATCTTTCCCTTGATAGTATCGCGGCATGCTCAGAATTCTTTCTAGAGAATTTGAATCCTGTTGAACTAGAGGTAGCCGATAGGGTAGATTGACCGTCTTCTACCAGAACTTTTAACTCATGCTGTTGTTCACATTCGCGCAAGTTGTTGCAAAAAATTCTGACATATTTTTCTTTAATTTTAGTGACTCATTTGAACTTCTCGGGTTGAGTCCCTTAGTAAAAGCAACGGCTATCCATCCATATGGCACTGGTAACAATAACATTCTTTCTCTTTGGAAACCTACCACGAAAACTCTCTCAACAACTTCAAGTCACTGTGGCTATCTTGAAGATGTCAACTTTTCTTGCTTGCACCTTCCTCGCCCCAACGTGTGCTTTAACAAACACATCTAGAAGCATTTATAAAGAATTAATAGAGTGTTCGAGTAATAGAGAGTACCATGTTATTTATCCTTTTGGATAATGTTTCTCAGAACTTCTTTAGAAGAATGAATTTGATCTTATCTGGTGGCATGTTGTTGCCTTTTACTACACATGTGCATGTATTGACGTGCTCCTGTGGATTGTTTCTATCATACATGGGAATGTCATGCATTTTGAAATTCTTTGGTATCAATTTTGGGGTGCACTGGATAGAAATATCATCTACACATATTTTCTTGAATTTAGTCCCTTTAGAACTATCCGAGCCCCTAAAATTTGATCTATCCGAGAGTTGAATTCCTTCTCACTGTCCAAATGACTGGTTAAGTCTTGAATAGTCTTTATTAGATCTGACAAGTTGCTACTCCCCTTAGTTTTTTGTTACTTTCATCATGAGCCACCATTCTAGTATTGTTAGATAATTCCTATCACGCCATTACTGGAGGTTGCACCATTCTTTTCCTCCTTTGCAATTCCATGATGTCCTTCTATTGATTTTCTAATATTGAAAATTTCCTTTCCAAATCTGCTTTAGTTACTCTCTTTGTATCCGGATCACCAATATCTTCATTATGAGATTTCGATCTTTTCGAACAATGAGATACCCATGGAGACACTCCCAATTCATTTGCAGTCCTGAGATGGATGTCTACCGGATCTGCTTCCACGTTGGTTGATATAGTCGAAAGAGCATTCCTATCAACGTTTGAGGACTAGATGTTTCTGACTCTAGTCATTGTTTAAGAGTTGATTGTAGAAACCTGAAATACGATATTGCAAGGGGTTAGTGTTTAGTAGAAAAGTAAACCAAAATCTTCCTCTATTATCCTTAGCTCCATGGCGGACGCCAAACTATTTACCCTTAATAAACAAAGTACAATTGAATTTATAATGGGGCTAAAAGGATATGAGTGTGACTTTGGTCAAATTAATGAATAGAATGTAAAGTATGTAAAAACGATATATAGAAATAATGAAAGATTTAGGCTGGTTTGAGCTCCAGATTACACCTTGAGAAAATGTTATAAGATAAACTTGGAGAATAAATTTGATCATTAGAAAGCTGTAAATAAGAATTGAGACTATGCTTTTTCCACGGTTGTCAGAAGATCCTTTTTGATACATATGTTGCCCTTTATATAGGTCTAAATATAATCAAAACCTTAAAGACTAATAATCATTGTACATTAAATTGTCTTTAATGAGCAATAAATGACCATTAATGCCGGTGGAGTAACATATGATATTTACTTCGAAATGACCGTTTGTTAGTTGTCTTATCATTTTCCTTTGAATCCTTTTGCTTGTGTCCAGCTTTACTCCTTCTTTGACTTTCTATCTCTTTCGAAATGTTATTGTGCTCAATTTGTAGATTTTCTACAGATTCTAACTTTTTATGATATGTGTCTTTACCTCAAGATGTCCACGTGTTAAAATTTGTCTTTCACCCCATACACTTTCCTCCCACGACGTAGCCTGAGTTTTAGTTAAATGTTCTCACTTCTCAGTGAACCAACCATTGAGCTATAGCGCCTTATTTCACTTATGAATCATGTTAGATTCTTGGTTTTGATGATTGACAAACTCATGCAGGGATCTGCTCCCTCTTTTTGATCCCCTGGAAGGGACTGGGTTGGCTGATTGGCGGGAACATACATACAACTATCAAATGTACTGCCTCTACAAAAGGTTGGTGAGTTTGCAGCTGCACAACAACAGAACAACAGCTTTGTGTCAGCTAGTCAATTGGACTAGACCAATGAAATTGGTTCTAGGTTTTTGGTGTGTCCAATACTTATCCTTGTTTTTGACAACCAAAAGGTTGAAGTTTTGAAAAACAAGAAAACACACACTCCTTCAACAATAGCCTCTGATTCTTAAGAAGCGACCAACTCTAAAGCTCAGGTTCTTTTGTCTTTGTTTTAGGCTATTGTTGGAGTTGTTTTCATTGAGTTGTAAATCTAGAAAACATGGAGTTTGTGTAATCTTTTCTTTGTAACTGTCAAATATCCTAGAAAGTTTATCGGCTAGAGTTAGTTGATAATTAGCTAGAGTTAACTTTGCATTCCAGTTAGAGTTAGCTGGTTGACAAAAAATGGAGTTAGAGCGTTGAAGTCTTGTAATAGAGTTATTGCAAGTGGGGGATTAGGAGTTTAATCTCTTAGGATTACAAGAGTCTGTAATCAGTTAGCTCAGGTTTAGTGAAGCTGTTGTGAAATCCTATGTAGTAGGTCGTGATTTTTTCTTTTCTTGAGCAAGGACGGTTCCACGTTTATATTGCATGTCATTCTTCTTATTGCATTATCTGTTTGTGTGTTCTAACTTTGGTAACCTAATCAGAGGAACTGGTCCCTAGTACGATGGTGGACTCATATTACTTATCAGTTGGTACCAGAGCAGGCTCTTTATAAAAGATTAACACCTAGAAAGAATCCTGTAAAATATGGCAACACCACCAGATCTGAAATAAGGGTGTCTATTACAAGAGCTCCTCGTTTCAATGGCCAATACTATGAATGGTGGAAGACCCGTATGCGTGATTTCATCATGGCTGAAGACAGTGAACTATGAGACATTATTCTAGATGGTCCCTATGTGCCCATGAAGACTGTAATAGAAGGAGAAACTACCACATCTGTTCGCAAGACTAGAAGGAAATACAATGATGGTGATCGAAAGCAGATTGATAAGAACTACAAGGCCAAAAAACTTTTGGTATGTGGCATAGGTCCAGATGAATACAACTGAATCTCAGCATGTGAAACGGCCAAGAAGATCTGGGATTTCCTTAGAACAGCCTATTAAGGTGCCAGTCAGGTCAATCAATCTAAATGGACATGCTCACTACTCAATATGAAATGTTCTCCATGAGAGAAGGAGAATCTATTCAAGAGATTCACACTAGATTCACCTCTATAACAAATAAGCTCTACTGTTTAGGAGAAGTGATAAAACCAAGCAGGCTGGTGAGGAAGATTCTTAGCATTCTTCCCAAGTCTTGGGAAAGTAAATTTGATGCTATTACTGAAGCACGAAATCTTGAGACCCTCACCATGGATGAACTCGTAGGAAATCTGAAAACCCATGAGTTCAAAAGACAGCAAGACCAAAACAGAAGTGAACCAAGAAAGGACAAGGGGTTGGCTCTCAAAGGCACTCAGGCAGATTCAAGTGAAGAGGATGAAGACATGGCCTATTTAACAAGGAGATTTCAAAAGGTAATCAGGAGAAGTGGAGGATTTCAAAAGAAATCTAATGTCAATAGGGCCCCTGGTCCGAATGATCTTTGTCATAAATATGGAAAGCCTATCCTATGCACAAGGTTGACTACAAGGAATACATGAGAATCAATGCTAACAAATCCCAAAAGAAGGACCGGGTCCCAAATAAATTTAAGAGAAGAGCAGTAGCCGATAAACTGGTCAAATAGGCTTTGGCAGCATGGGGAGATTCATCCCGTGAGTCAGAAAATGGCGAGACACCAGAAGATGCTTCAATGATGGCTTTTGAAGATGATGATTCTCCATTAAACTCAATTTTTTCATTCATGGACAACTCAGAAGTAGATGAAGAAGAGGAGGTAACCTTTTTTGACATTAAGAAAAATCTGAAGGACTATAACTTAAAGGAATTGAGATCTCTAGGTAGTGTGTTAATTGATTCCTTTTGTGATCTCTCTAAAGAGAGGGAGGCCTTGAATAAGAATATTGATAATCTTGAATCATAGAAAATTTTGTTGATTACTTGCCTAGCTGAACTAAATAAAAAATGCCAAGAGTTGTTTTATGAGAAAAACTCTCTCATTAAAAATGGAATTGGAGGTGATATTGAAGAGTCACAAGGTGAGCTTGAAGATAAATTGATAAAGTCTCAGTTGGAGCTTACTATCACTTTGGAAAAAAACTCTAAGCTAGAGAGAGAACTGGTCAAACTCAAGATTGATCTTGAGAAATCTCTCAAACGGAATACTTCCTCTCAAGCCCTAGTCAAACTAACTAATCAGAGATCTAACACCAGTGAAGGGATTGGACATAGGAAGGCTTGTCCACCCTATAATCCTCATAGAAAGTATGTATCTGATCTAAACAATTTGTTGTGCACCTATTGTGGGAGAAATGATCATATCAAATCTAACTACATGTCTAGACGAAATTCCTTGAGAAGGGGTCTGGATAGTTCAAAAAATTTAATGAACAGCAGGGTACCTAGTGCCCAGATGTCTCAAACCAAGTTGCCTGGATGGACAAAAAGAAATCTGATCTTTCCTCTGTCTCGTTTTCGAAAAATCAAGCTTAAATGGGTTCCCAAGCCTAACTCATGATTGTTCTTACAGGAAATAGTGAGGGGCAGCAGTTCGAAGTGCTTTACGGATAGTGGCTGCTCAAAGCATATGACTAGAGAAATTAAAAATTTCCTCACTCAAAGCTTGTCAAGGGGGTTTAGATCTTTTGGAGATGGAAAAAAGGGATACATTTTTGGTGTAGGGAAGATTGGGAAAGCACTTGAACATGCTATTGAAAATGTCTTCTATATCAACGGGCTGAAGTATAGCCTTTTAAGTGTATCTCAGATCTATGAAAAAGAAAATGAAGTTAAGTTCCTTTCATCTTTATGCACGGTGACGAATCTTCAATCGGGAAAAGTGGTTTTGACAGCAAACAGGTGCAAGAGTATGTATGTTGCTGATCTTGACTCAGTAATTAGTGATGGCCTCACCTGTCTAAGTGTGGTCGAAGATGAAGCTTCCCTGTGGCATAGAACATTAGGGCATGTGATCACAATCCTTCTTAACAAATTGGTGTTGAAGGACTTGGTTTGAGGTCTTCCTAAGGTGAAATTTTCTCAAAATCAACTATGTGAAGCATGTGTTAAAGGGAAACATACCAGGTCCCCGTTTAAGAAAAAAAGGAAGTGAGCACCTCTAGACCTTTAGAGCTGCTCTACATGGACTTGTGTGGGCTTGTTAAAATTGCAAGCCATGGTGGAAAGAGGTTCATCTTTGTTGTTGTTGATGATTATTCTCGATACACATGGATAATGTTTCTATGTTTAAAGGATGAGACACTCCCGGTATTTGAGTCATTTTCAAATCAAATACAGGTGAAGTTAAACTACAACATCGCAGGGATAAGGTCCGACCATAGGACTGAATTCGAGAATGCAAAGTTTGATGCATTTTGTGCTGCTAGGGGAATCAACCACAATTTCTCTACTCCCAAAACTCCACAACAGAATGGAGTGGTGGAAAGAAAGAATTGAGCTCTTGTGGATATTGCTAGAACTCTATTGATAGATGGAGGTGTTGCTATGTCATTCTGGTGAACAGGTGCCTGATCCGATCACTGCTTGGCAAAACTCCCTATGAACTGTTCAACAAGAAGAATCCTATGTTGAAATACCTCTGGATCATTGGATATAAATGCTTTGTGCTGAATAATGGCGAGGATAATCTAGGAAAATTTGACCCTAAAAGTGATAAGGGGATTTTCCCAGGTTACTCATCAAATAGCAAGGCATACAGAGTCTACAACTAGAGAACTCAATGTGTTGAAGAAAATGTTCATGTCATATTTGCTGAGTCCGGCAAGCTGAGAGATACATACACAATTAATGATGAAGAGCTTGGGGGCTATGACAGACTCAAAGAGATGCAATTGATCGTGATCTCCTTGAGGAATCAGTAAAAACAAATGAGGAAAGTGGAAGACACCTATAGGAGGCTTCAAGGCAGGAAGAAAATCATGCTCCCACAAATGATACAAGGGAAGATGTCAGTTTAGAGGATCAATAAGGGAGGATCAATGCAGACAACAATCCAGAAGAGGGACTAGGTGCAATAGACGGGGAGGAGGTCCAACTGGAAACATAGATCATCTCATCCCTTGGACAACCTATTATCACCTCTGGAGTCAAAAATATAGACCAGATCAAAGACTCGGAACATATTTGCATCCTCAACATTCATATCACAGATTGAACCCATAAATATAAAGGAGGCCCAAATAGATGTTGAATGGGTCAATGCAATACAAGAGGAACTTCATCAGTTTGAGAGAAATAAAGTTTGGCATCTGGTTCTAAGGCTATTAGATCGAACAGTTATAAGGACCAGGTGGGTCTTCAGGAACAAGCTGAATAAACAAGGTGTTACCACTAGAAACAAGGCTATACTGGTGGTTCAGAAATATAATAAAGAGGAAGGAATTGACTATGATGAAACCTTCACTCCTATGGCAAGAATGGAGGCAACTCGAATGTTGATTGATTTTGCATCCTTCATGGAATTCAAGTTGTACCAGATGGATGTCAAAAGTTCCTTTTTGAATGGATATCTAAAGGAAGAAGTCTATTGTAAAGTAGCCCTGGGTTTGAGGATATCAATCGAACTCATCATGTGTACAAACTGAACAAGGCTCTATATAGATTAAAACAAGCTCCTCGAGCATGGTATGAGAGACTATCCAATTTTCTCTTGGATAATGGGTACAAGAGAGAAAAAATTGATAACACTCTTTTTCTCAAGGCTAGAGGAAGGAACTTACTCATTGTTCAAGTCTATGTTGACGACATCATCTTTGGAGCAACTATTGATTCCTTGTGTGAAGACTTTGCCAAGCTGATAGGCAATGAGTTTGAGATGAGTATGATGGGAGAACTAAACTTCTTCTTAGATCTACATGTTGGACGAGTAGAAAATGGCACTATAATCAGTCAGGAGAAATATATCAAGGAGATTCTCACAAGATTTCAAATAGACAATGCAAAGCCCATTGATACACCCATTGGAACTGCATCAAAACTGGATACTGATGAACCTAGTCCTCTAGTGAATGAAACCATGTATAGAGGGAACATTGGCTCTCTTTTATACTTAATAGACAGTAGACCTAATATTGTATTCAGTGTGGAAATGTGTGCACATTTCCAAGCTCGTTCCAAGGAGTCTCATCTGAAAGCTGATAAAAGGTTTCTCTGATATCTCAAAGGAACTGTTGCCTTGGTTCTCTTCTATCATTCTCAAAGTTCCTTTGACTTAGTTGGCTACTCTAATGCCGACTATGCTGGGTACCTGATCGACATGAAGAGTACCTCAGGGATGGCTCATTTCCTAGGCTCCTCATTGATCACCTGAGAATCAAGGAAGAAAAACTCAGTGGCACTTTCTACAGTTGAAGTGGAGTATGTAGTTGCTACCTCATGTTGTGCTCAATTGTTGTGGATAAGGCAGCAACTGGAGGATTTTGGAATTCTACCTGAATGTGTGCCATTAATGTGTGACAATACAAATGCTCTCAACATGACTAAGAATCCTGTGTAACATAAGCGGACCAAACATATTGACATTTGGCATCACTTCTTGAGGGACAATGTGGAGAAGGGAAATATCCGAGTGAAGTTCTGTAAAACAAAAGACCAGATTGCGGATATCTTTACTAAGGCCTTAAACAGGGACCAGTTTGAAAGAAATCGTCTGAAGTTGGGGTTGATCAAGATGAATTGACTAATTATTTTTTCTTTCCTCGTTCCTTCTTCTGAACTACTTTTCCTTTTGTCTATGATCAGGCTACAGGTATCCTAGCAGGATTGCAAACGATGTGCTTAGCTCAGCTCCATATCTTCACAGGTATACATGCATAGTGGATGTATAGAAGTAAGAGGCTGGCAAGACAGATGCTTCAAGTTCAAGGTGAGACCAGGTCCTCCTTACAGGTTAGCATTACGCTCTCCACTAATGAACATATATAAAAATTTTCTATGAATGCCTAAGCCTTGTTTCCCGCTCTTTCATATCGATACCCGGTCACTAACCTTCTCTCTCTCCTTTTAAGTCCAAACATTTTCAATAATACGACACATCCCTCAGTCTCTTTAAAATCCTCTTAACTGTCAATTTCTCTCTCCAGTTCAAATCACTTTCTTCTGTAATAAAAGTATAGACCTTCTCTTTCATCTTTATCACAAAACCCCCTTTCATCTCTACTATTTTCCTTCTTATCTCCCAAAGCTATGTCTCAACTCATCCCCGTCAAAGCCCTCAGAAAACCTGACCCCATCTTCACCCATCAAGTCGGCCACCGTTGACTCGACTTCTTCTTCCACCCCCTTTGAGAACCCCTTTTCTGACACCCCAATGTCAATCCCACAACCCCCTCTAGCAGATTTGAACATTGCTCTATCTTCAGACTCTGAGCCTTCTGGAGCCTCAAATGGATCAACCGAAAAGATTTTGGAAAACCCTATCTCTATTACCCTCTTGACTCTCTTCCCCTATTAAATGTTTCTTCTTCTGTCATTTCTGGAAAAGAACTCCCATTAGAGGATCCTATCTCTGGTGCATTTACGGGGAGTTCTACCAATGAGGAACCTATCGAGGAACCCGGTTGCTCACCCCCTCTAGCCTCCACGGTTGGGTCAATGGAGAAAGACCAACCTAGGGTTGTTTCATTTAAACCTCTGCTGAAAATCCCTTCCCCTTCTTCGACCTCTCCCGGTCTTCCTTCTTCCCCTAAGTGGGACGGGACCCCGCAGGAGTGGAATATTCTTGAAAACCCTGTTGCCTCCAAAAATAGTGAGGAGGAGCAACCACTGTCATGAAAGGTTCACATACTTGCCTCACGTTCTCAAGTAACCGAGTAGAGGGACCCGGTTCGGCTGCCCAAAACTAGGGCATCCGCAAGGAAATTGCTGGATGAAGCTTTGAAGGAAAATCAACTCCAGACATTGAAGCGGAGAAAGCTTAAGCGAAGGGTAGTAAATGAGGATGAGGAAGTTATGCCTGATGTTGTTTTGGACCATGAGGAGGGTGAGACACAGGGTAAGGCTATTGATGAGGTTGGGCCAGTAAAGAAGAGTGTACGCAAGGGAAAAGCTTCAGAAATTAAAAAAGGCCTGAGTTCAAGTAGCAATACAGTTTAGAAGGCTCCAAAAAGGAAGGTAATCACTGCACAGAAAAAGAGAAAACGAATAGATGTTGTTACACAGGTCGATAAGGAAGGAGATGCAGAGGACGACTCTTTATCTCTCCCTTAAGGAAGAAACCCTTCAAAATCTTAGGTTCGTTAGCCAAAGGGACCTGGTATCCCCTTCAGGTTCAGACCACAACCCGAGTCTTCCTTATATCTTTCAAAAGAAGAGAGACAACAAGTTCTCAAATCACAAAAGGTGTTAGAGGGAGGGTGTTTGACGCCGATGTTGTTGATATGGATGAAATGTTTGAGCTGGTTGAGATGGTTGTTTTTCAGTCTTGGAGACATGTGTTCGTACCCCCAATCCTTGAGTTGCACGAGAAGGAAGTCCGCGAATTTTACCATGAGCTCGTATTCACTGAAGATGGGAAGGAGATTTTTATCAAGGTTAGTGGTGTGAGTTTCATGCTGAATGAGCAAATTCTTGGGACTATCCTAGGGGTGCCTACTGAAAGGATATAGTTGGTGGAGAACGAGTGTGTGAAAAGGAGGTTTATTTCACTAATTTGAAAGCTGGACAATTACACTGGTGAGCGTCTGCTGAAGAAACAAATGAAAGGAGAATATCAGTTGATATTTGAGTTCATCAACAAAGTCCTTCTTCCACGGACTGAGAAGCGGACTATTGCCGGTATTTCTGATCTCTTCTTGATGGAAACTTTGAGCACCTTTCAACCAATCAACCTTGCTGCTCTAATGATCAAGCACATACACAGAGTGATGACAGTAAAGGATGTGAAGCATGGTCTGGCCTATGGGTTTTTGTTGAACAAAGTTTTTGAATTTTTGAAAGTGCAATGCGAATAGGGTGTTCTGGGAATAAAGAAGCAAATGTTCACACTTACTAAACTTGAAAAATGCGAGTGCGTGTCCTGCCGAGCCGGAATGAAAAGGCAATCACTGGTATCCGACCTAATTGCCTCATAGGAGAAATCAAATACTGAAATTGAACAACTGACAGGGTTGCTTGCCCAAAAGGAAGCTGAAATTATCAGGCTCAAAGCCAACCCAACTGAGGAACCAGATCTAGTATCAGGTCTTCATTAAGAGAATGAGGCGCTGAAAGCAGAGGTCAAGGAGCTAACTAGGAAGCTGCTTCATGCCCATGAAATATTTAATGATCGCATCTCTACTCTTCTCCCAAAGCTATTCGGGCCCTAAAACCCTATCCCTTATCTGTGCTCTCCCTGTCCTTAGTGCTCCCGATATTCTGTTACCATTACTTGTTATGTCTCTCTTCCCCCCTCTCTTGTGGCATGTTATTAGACTGTTTTTGTTATTTTGTTCCATGTGATTATGTGTGATGCTAACCTAATGAATAAAAGATCATTTTTCCTTGGTTTCTATTATCAATTCCTCTTGTCTTGTCTTATGTCTCACTCATGTTAGTGTTTCCCCAGTATCCATGAGTTATCATATTTTTTTCTTCTCTACTTTGATTTACTCTGGTTCTTTTTAATGACGCCAAAGGGGGAAGATATCAGTATGAGGGCTAATTGGGAAGAAAATGGCAGGGGGAAGGCTCTTTGAAAACTTGGTGGTATATGTGACAGGGGGAAGTTTTGGATATTGTGTTGGACCTCATTGTCAGGGGGAAGAAAATTGGTGGATATGGTTGTCATCATCAAAAAGGAGAAAATTGTTAGATTCTTGATTTTGATAATTGACAAACCTATACAGGGATCTGCTCCCTCATTTTGATCCCCTGGAAGGGACTGGGTTGGCTGATTGGCGGGAACATGCATACAACTATCAAACGTACTGCCTCTGCAAAAGGTTGGTGAGTTTGCAGCTACACAACAGCAGAACAACAGCTTTGTGTCAGCTAGTCAATTGTACTAGACGAATGAAATTGGTTCTAGATTTTTAGTGTGTCCAATACTTATCCTTGTTGTTATCAACCAAAAGGTTGAAGTTTTGAAAAATAAGAAAACACATACACTCCTTCAACAATAGCCTCTGATTCTTAAGAAGCGACCAATTTTGAATCTCGTGTTCTTTTGTCTTTGTTTTAAATAATTGTTAGAGTTGTTTTCATTGAGTTGTAAATCTAGAAAACATGGAGTTTGTGTAAGCTTTTCTTTTGTAATTGTCAAATGTCCTAGAAAAGTTATCGACTAGAGTTAGTTAATAATTAACTAGAGTTAGCTTTGCATTCCAGTTAGAGTTAGCTGGTTGACATAGCAATGGAGTTAGAGCATTGAAGTCTTGTAATAGAGTTGTTGCAAGTGAGGGATTAAGAGTTTACTTTTTTAGGATTACAGGATTCTGTAATTAGTTGAGCTTAGATTTAGTGAAGCTGTTGTGAAATCCTACATAGTAGGTCGTGGTGTTTTCTTCCCTTGAGTAAGGAGGTTTTCACATAAATATTGCGTGTCATTCTTCTTGTTGCATTATCTATTTGTGTGTTCTAACTTGGGTAACCTAATCAGAGGACCTGGTCCCTAGTTGGGTGGTGGACTCATATAACTTATCAAATCATACTGTGATCCAAAATCTTAATTGGTTGATGGCAATAGAGAGTACTAGAAATGTCAAGTACAATAAGTGGGTGGAAAATCTTAGCAGGAATTTCATAACTCAAGGTTTTAATCATATTATTATATAAGTGAGAAGTCAAAAAGTGACAAGTCAGATTAGCATTTTATCCCTCTACTAAATAAAAATTTAATTAGATACATAATTAAATATTAATATTTTATCATATCATATTTAAGATTATCATTTTACCCTCTACTAAATAAAAATTTAATTAAATGCCTAATTAAATAGTAATATTTTATCATATCATATCATATTTATATGTTGATTACTATAAAAGTGTGAATTTAAAATAAATAAATATAAATAATAAAGAATAATAAATATAAATAATAAATAAATAATAAATAGATAAATCATAATAATAATAATAATAATAATAATAATAATAATAATAATAATAATAATAATTATTATTATTATTATTATTATTATTATTATTATTATTATTATTATTATAATAAGTGAGAACTAAAAAGTTTAAAAGTTTAATTACTTATCTTTTACGTAAAAAATATTCCTATAATATCCGTATATAAAAATGTAATGATATATTCTAATAATTTATGATACTAATTCAATATCTTTTAAAAGTTATGTCATTCCTTAATTTACAAATTAGCAAAATTGAAGTAGACTTTCATTCTCTTTATTACTCTCAAAAGATGAAAAGCTTAACAATTTATCTGTTGTAAATAAAATTATCTTTTCATTGTATACAATTATTCAGCACACACCACATTATTGTCTGTAATAAATAATAATATATTTCTTCATGGCATACAATTCCTTAGCAAACCTCACATTCATGTTAATAAATACACTACAAAAACGTCAAATGATTAAATGAAGTAAATTTTAACAACTGAAAAATTGAAAAACGACCTTTTGTTAGAGCAACGCCCCCCCCTCCCCCCGGTTGCCTATTGCACTGCCATTCTCATGATCAGTATACATATTAGTTACTACTATAATAATATAATTAATTATCTTTTATTAATTACTTTATAATTTCATATATTGAGATTAACAATTAAGTTCAGCTAATCTAAAGTTGAAAAGACTATTGTTACAATATTCTTAATATTTTTTTAACGAATAATTATAGGAAAAAGAAGAGTCACCACTCTATAATATTTAAGACAAATTTAGTTTCACCTCCGATTCTTCATTCTTACCACACTCACTCATATACTAATAATCGAGATCATTAGAACTAGAGTTGCTGCAGGAGAAGAAAATCGGTATAAATTTAGGTTATTTATTTTCTCTCACATTCAATCTTATTTTTCTCTATATATTTGTATGATGGTGTCGATCGTGTACTTGATATTGTGATAAAACTTCAATCTCATTTTAATTTTTTCTATTTATATTTTTGCAACGTGATTTTGCAGATAAGTACACCAATTTTTGCCACCTTATTATAGATATTTTTTTTGTGTGTGTGTATATATACACATACATATATATATTTTTCATGTCTTTGCTAATTTCGTTAAAGACATTTACATGTATTTATTAATTCTACAACAGGAACCTATCGACATATTCATATCATTACAGGTTATATTATCTTAATTAGTTTTATATATTTCTTGCATAATGATATATCTTGTCTCGACTCTTGTTTGAGATCTTGCTTAGTCTATCCTCTAAAGAATGACGAAGAGCATCTTTTGTTGGGCCAAAGAGTGAAAAAATATATAAAAGTATGAACAAAGAGTTGCAGCAATATATTATCATATGAATCTATTTATAGAAATCATCAGTTAAAATGAAATTTTAAGTAGAAGAAACTAACCAAAACAGGATGTCCATAAGACTTTTCAATACAACTGATTTACCAGCACCCTGAAAAATTGTTAAAGATTAAATATATTAACCATACATTAACAAGAAGTGAATGAATTAACCTAAAGATTCTTTTCATAATTTTGGAAACCGAATTTTAATAAATGGATAAAATGTAAATGGTAAAATTAATGTCGTTCATTTTAACCTTTTATATTTTATAAATTAATCCTTTTAAATATATATAAAAAAGTTATAATAATGATAAGAGACAATTTTTTAAAGTATTAGTGACTGAACATTCATTATTCTATCATATAAATCTCAAAAGTACATTTTTATAAGACAATGGTATTTTCAGTTATCAATTTGGTTATTTTTTGCTATACGAAATTGATTCAAAGTTCTGAAAAGATTCTTAGTTCAACTTGCATTATTATTTCACATTTTGCTACCTTTTCCATTAATATATGTAAGACAGAGTACTCAATTATATTGTTTTTACCTTCAGTAGTTCTTATGAAGAATATATACCACTAGTTACTAAAACTGTGATTATTTCTAGCTACCATGATATTTTCGTAGTACATTTTCGTTTTGTTTGTTTGCTCATAATAATGGATTAAACTATTTCTTGATTTATAGTCATTATTTTTTTGAAATAATTTAAGTATTTTATAAAAAGGTTATTTGAATCAAGATCATCACCAAATTGGTATAATTTTACACTTTTATGCAGTTACTTATTTTTAATTATTAAATAATATAGTCATACATATTACATATCAACAAAAATATAATAAAAATAGATCGATTGTTTATATATTTAAACATGTATTGTTCTACAAAATAATTTCTGATACTTATTACAATACGCTTTTAAAATAATTCGTAACATACACACTGCTTATTTAGAATTCACGTGCAATACACGTGTTCAGAACTAGTTATAAAAAAACATGAAAGGTAAGATGGAGCAATAGTGTTATAGGCTACAAGCCCAACTCTTTATATGATTTGATACGGAGCATAATATTTAGAGGGTAATTTAATAAAAATATTAGGTAGACCTGCCTATGCATGAAGTTTTAAAGTTGTGTAATCTATTAAGAACATACCAAAAGTATTACGGATAATTCTCATTAGATTTTCATGACTCTGAATATGAGGCCAAGACAAATTCAAAGTCATGAAATCAGCCATAATTAAACATTATTCTTTTTAAACTTATATATTTCAAAATTAAATAAAAGTATATCTGTAGTGACCTTTGAAATATATGATCAAGAATTCATGTGCTTTGCTAGAAGAAAGATTTAGAAAGAATTCTTACTGTTTGTGGTCTTGGAATTTTGTCAAAAAATCAAGGTAATTAATGGGAATCAGTCTATGTAGAAGCGGAGTGTCGGATAGGTGTATTGTAAAGTTTTCATTGGTTCTTGGCTTGGTTTACTTTTAATTGGTTCCTCATGAACTAATTTGAAAAACTTTAGCAATTAGCTTTATAAGGGGGTGAATATTACTGTTATGGTGGTGTATGTTATTAGACTTTAGAGTAAATTGTTTATAAAACTAAAGAGTGGTCAATTAATTGACAATCGCAAGTTCTATTACTTTGCGCAAACCATCCGGAATATATAAAGGTGTTCTACATGTATATATATATATATATTTATATTAGGTCCTCTATATAACTCCTAATTAGTTAATCCAAGTAGCTAAACTTTCTAATAATGCTATTGATTACAACTCTTAATAAATTATAAATGCTTTATCGAATAAAGAGATATATTGTGGGGAGGAGGGGAGGGGGATAAAACATCTACTAATAATGCATCATGTTTAATTCTTCTTATTTTCAAGCTATTATCTCAAACGATCATGCAATTATTACATAACATTTATACTTTCCGGTGATAAACCAAGTGGAAGAAATATTATTCACCTCCTTATTAAATTTTTTAACTTTGAAGTTTAACATGTTATTTCGAGTTAATGCTCATGCGGCCATATATATATATATATACACACACACACCTTCGTGTACATTCTTTGATGCCGCTCTATTTTGGTCTCGATCAATGTGTTCGGGTGATACTATGGGTCGACCTTATCGTAGTATTGTACGTATTACTATGTATGATACAATAGCATACAGTAGGTTGATGTCAAGAATCTAATTTGGTATATATCCTTCCTGATTATATGTGCTGAACATGTTGGGTTTACATTAATCAATGGAGTCCAGAATCAAAACGGTAAATTATTAGGCAAAATACATTAAAAGGATATATGAAAAAAGGTGTATCAAAACGGTCAGTTTGCCCAAATATTGGTGAACTGCACTTTCTACATGTAATGTCGGTAACATCCGCCTGAACAATTAAAAGATAAAACTTTATGAAGTCATAATTCACCCAACTTTAGGTGAACTGGCAAAATTCTTTTTGGCAATTCATCCAAAGTTGGGCGAACTATGACTGCCCTATTTTTATTTTTTAGTTTTCATTTGTATGACTTAAATGTAAAAAAAAGAAGAAGGATTATGATATAATTTTTGAAAAAAAATTAATTGAACTTTGCCAAAAACCTTTTTTGCAATTCGCCCAAACGAACCATGATTGCCTTGATTTTTTTAACTTTTTGAGTTTTGTCTTAAAAAAAATTTTATACAATTAAAAAAACTGCAAAACTGTAGAATAATTATGAAAATTCACACAAAGTTGGGTGAACTATGTGTTGATTATTTCTACCTAGAGTGTTTATATTGTTCACTTATAAATATCACTCAAGCTCACTTCTAAAATTTATCAAACAATTTTTATCTTCATAGTAAAATCTAGCAACAATAATTTTTTATCTCCATGGTAAAATTTAGTCAACAATAATTTTTTGTCTCCATAATAAAATCTAACCAACAATTTATCTTTACAATTCATCAATTTAATACTAAAGTGTGCATCAGTCATAATCGATGGAATCAATAAAGAGGTTATCATGTTGCTACTTAAATTATAATGATCTTCCTTGTTAATTACGAGTGTGTTTCTCAATCATTTTACCAGCCACCCACAACCCAATTTGAAGCTCTCTAAAATGGATCGTCCACTTGCAAGCTAGACAAATTATTGGCTAGATTTACCTATAAAGATAAAAAATTGTTGTTGGCTAAATTTTATTATGAAGATTAAAAGTTGTTTGATAGATTTTAGAAGTGAGCTTGAGTGATATTTATAAGTGAACAACATATTTATTGTTCAAGTGGATGTTGACGATGTTAAATGCAGAAAGTGCGATTCGCCAATATTTGAATGAATTAACTGTTTTGGTACGCTTTTTTTTTTTTATGTACCCTTTTAGTACATTTTGCTTAATAATTCACCATTTTGGTGTTTGACTCTTAATCAATGATCATGCGGCTCATTCCTCTTGTTGATAGCTGCTCGATCTCCTCTATCTACTTCCAGTGTCGTATAAATGAGTTGCTTTTCACACTTTATTTTTTGTCAAAAACTCTTGAGTAATATACCTTATAGTGGTTCATATATATACATATATTTTTGGGCACAGTTGGCTTTTTTTTTTTTTTTTTTTTTGTGGTGGTGGTGGTAGTGGTGCTGGGGGTTGTTTATGTGCTGCCTCTTTGATTTTCTTTTTTTTTTTCTTTATAAGTTATGATAGTACTGAAGCGCCTAATATCGTATTACTTGTTTATGACAGTTAGAAGACGCCTCGTAAGGGTATTAACATATATATATTTATAAATTTTTTATTAAGATTCGATTTAAGGCCACGAATTCTGTTGGCCTTGATTCAATCAACAGAATTTTACAAGCTTTGACTTTTTAAAAATATATATTACAATAAATTGATCTTCTTGTTTTATCAGTAGGTTTGTCATTAATGTTTTAGGGGGAAAGTAAGTTCACTGTTAAAAAATTATTATTTTTTTATTAAAATTTTTTATTTTAAAATATTAAGTGGCTATTCCCACTGATATCAGTGGAAAAAAAAATTATAATGTTTTCATATAAAAAAATTATGAAGTTTTCCATTACTTCAGTGAAAATTTGTACCATGCGTTTTCCCAGTGAATTGATTTAGTGGAAAATTGGTGTAAAAATCATATTTCAGAACACAAAATTTTCTATTAATTTACGGTGGGAAAAACCTCTATTTATAGTAGTGGTTCAATATGTTGCATCTCAACTAGGGGCGATTTTATGGCAATATTCCGGGACACATGAACCCTTAATTCTTTCCTAAAATTAGATATTTTTTGTATATATTTTTTAAAATTGATGTAATATTATGTTCAGACACTTATGCTATACAAAATTTAAACGGTGTACTTTTTAGTTAAAAATTAAGCTATTAATCCACCCATATTCTACAAAAACCTGGATTTGCCTCTGATCTCAACCATAAGGCAGCATTTTAATTGCATGTTACACCATCCATATCCAAAACTGTGATATCTTACTTGTTAAAGTACAACTTATGAGTCAATGTAAAAAATAAAAGGGAAAATAATAATATATAAAAGACAAGAGATGCATTCCCTATTCTATTGGAGACTCGACCAATACAGTTACAACAAATCAGTTGATAGCTATTTGCTGCATCGGATTTCTTAATATATAAAAATAACATTTGGTACAGCACAATATTATTTTTTATAGTTACCACTAAAATGATTTTTTTCATTAATAAAAAAAAGACATGCCTGCGCTGGATCTTTTATCCTAATCAATGTCTGAAAGTTGTTAAGAATTGAAGGAGACTTTTCTCTTACCCAAATGGCATGCCCCATGACTTACCTCGGTGTTATATATCTGGACTTGTTGTTAATTTAATCTATTTAAACAGTTACTCCCACTTAATATTTATATTAAATTAATTAATGCGCCTTTCATATACGCATTTACTATTTAATTGTGATTAACTGATACATATATATTTTCATTTTAATTGTTAATCGCTATGGTTAAATTGTTTCATTTGGTGCGAGTAAACTTTTATACTATTATTTCTTTATGCACATGCCCCCATCCCCCCTCAACACACATAAATAAATAGATAAATAATCTCAAGCTCCTTTCCTTGCCTTCTGGATTACCTGACATCAGAACAAGAATGTGTTCAAATTAGTGCAGTATAAATAAGGAGACACATCTAAGTAAAGGCAGAGTTTAGTAGTCAAAGTGAGTCAAAAAGAGAGCAAAAAAAGGGAAAAAGGAATGGAGAATCAGCAACAAAACCCAGTGATTGGAGGAAGCAAGAGAATTGTAGCAGTAACTGAGAGTCCATTACCTTCTTCCACTAATCCTAATAATGACCATCATATTGACCACCAGGTTTTTTTTATATTTAATTTACCTCACCCTTTTATTAATTAAGACCTCACAGAATTAATCTTGAAAATATTTAAAGACTTTCCTAATTACATATGTTGTTTGTGAATAATTATGTAGAAACATGGGTGGAAAAACTTCTTTGCATATGTGGGGCCTGGTTTCCTTGTTTCCTTGGCATATCTTGATCCTGGGAATTGTAAGTCACTTGCTATATACTTTTCATGCCTAGCAATAATTTTAGAGGTCACATAAATAATTTATATATGTGGAACTTTTGTCCTTTTTAATTAGTTGTTTTAGAAGTATCATAACTTGTTATTGTTGAAAATTAATTGTACAGTGGAAACTGATTTGCAAGCAGGATCAAGCCATGGATATGAGGTAAACAAAAATTAATGAGAAACTTTTGTATGTGCCGAATATATATATATAGCATGTGTCTAATTAATTAATTACTTGTTTCTCAAGCTTCTTTGGGTGATCCTCATTGGATTGGTATTTGCTCTTATTATTCAATCACTTGCTGCTAATCTTGGAGTAAGCACCGGTAAGTTATAATTAGTCAAAACATTAATAAACATTCACATATATATTTTGCATATATAACTTCCTTTGTTTTGCAGGCAAACATTTATCAGAATTATGCAGGGCTGAATACCCAGTTTTTGTTAAGTACTGTTTGTGGTTGCTAGCTGAAGTTGCTGTCATAGCTGCAGATATTCCTGAAGGCAAGACTTGCTGCACCCTAACCCTTCTAAACTATTAATATAATTAATACACCTTTTCTTTTGATGGAAAAAAAAGTGGTTAGAAATATGATCCAATTATATATGTCAACTCAATAATGTTCTATAAGATGGAATATTTTAGTCATGACATCATAAGGACTTTAGTTGTTAACTTATGACAACAATGTTCTATACTAAACTTGCCTTTTTAATCTATCCAATTTTTTTTTTTAATAATTAATTTATTTGTTATTCCTTCCGGCAGTGATTGGGACAGCATTTGCTCTAAATATATTGTTCCATATTCCTGTTTGGGTTGGAGTTCTATGCACTGGTGTCAGTACTCTTCTCTTCATTGGCCTGCAGAGATATGGGGTAACTTTGCTTAATTTCTTTTAAACCCCTTCATATTTTAGTTTTTTAAGTCACTAGCAAGGTAACAACCATCAAATAATTACAACAAAAAGAAAATACAATTTTAACTTTTACATTCAATATACTCTCGCTTGGTATCTGATCCACAGAGGCGATTTTAGCATTTTTCGATCATATGAGTGCATAATTTAAAAAAAAACGAAAAAAATGTATTAAGTCAAATACATCATTTAATCTTTTTGTATCATGAGTGAATGCTCGCAGATAATATTATATCAATTTAAAAGTAACGTACATAAAATATCTAATTTACAAAAAGTTCACAAATTCACATGCTATAATTTCACCTCTAAATTTAGTGGAGTCAGGAATTTATGTGATGGGATTCAAAAAATTCAGAAAAGTCACACTAGGAACTTGTGAATCCGTGGATCTAAAGCAATTTTTGAATCTCGTTTGCCACTATTAAAATCTTTGCTCATGTCAAGAAAATTTAAAGGTTTATATATATAACAAATTTTTTCTTTTTTACATTATATAATTTTCAGATCAAATTTATATTCATATATAACTTTAATTCCGATTTCAATTACTCGTTTCTTCACCATCAACAAAATATAGTACAAGCTTTAACTATTTTCTTTTTCCCATTCAGAGATCATATTAAGTGTAGTGAATAACTTTTACTTCCTTCGATCCATAATAAATGTCCATTTAGCTTTTAACGCATCTCTTAAAGAAATACCAACTTCTTGAAAAATAATAGATATTTTGATTATATTATCCTTAATTGTTATAATTTTTCTTTATGATTGGCATTATCTTTTTGGTTGTATTCTAATCACTTTTTAAATATATCTAATTGTTGGTACTTACATAACTATTTCTGAGAATCTTGAGATAATTTACTATTTTATATTTATTATTAACATTTAAATGACTTATAATAATTAATATATATATATATATATATATAAAATAAATAATTTTATTTATTATTTTTGAAGATTTATGTCAAATCAATGGACGACGCCTGTATTTGTTAGAATATTCTTCCCGCATTTGAAAGTGAAATTAAAGAAGCCTAGTTTGTTGTATCTTCCATATATTCCATTACGTCATTAAATTTGAAAAGCTGTTAAAGTAGCAGATGGATGACCAAACCAATTTTTTTTTTTTTTTTTAAAATTTTGGTCTCAACCTTTTGTATTTTCTTAAGATTTAGACTTTTATTTTTACTTATTTACTAATTGATTTGTGGGGGGCAGGTGAGGAAGCTAGAATTGCTAATAGCAGTGCTAGTGTTCGTAATGGCAGCTTGTTTCTTCGGGGAAATGAGTTATGTGAAGCCTCCAGCTAAACAATTATTCAAAGGAATGTTTGTTCCTAAGCTTAACGGTAACGGAGCTACCGGTGATGCTATTGCCTTGTTGGGTGCCCTCGTCATGCCGTATGTTTTTCATTACTTTAATTTTATGATGTTTGAGTGGGCATCGGAGATAGATATCATCATATATTTGATTTTACAGGCACAACCTCTTTCTTCACTCTGCACTTGTACTATCTAGGAAGGTACCAAACTCAGTTCGTGGCATTAATGTAAGTTTGAAATCCAAGACCTATTTTGTGATAATTCATCTCATCTAAAAACTCAAGTACAATTTAATTTATTAATTTAAAAACAAAAGTGAAAATTAATTAATTGATGTTGGATTTTGCAGGCCGCATGTAAATTCTTCTTGATAGAGAGTGGTTTCGCACTGTTTGTGTCCTTCCTAATCAATGTGGCAGTTGTGTCTGTGTCTGGTACTGTTTGCGGAGCTGACAATCTCTCAGAACAGAACAAAGAAAGTTGCAGTGACATTACTTTGAACTCTGCTTCTTTTCTTCTCAAGGTTTTACAACAATATTCCCTTAATTAATTTTATATTATTATTTTTCTGGAAATGATCATTTAAGAACATTTCTAATTTAAATTTACAGAATGTACTTGGGAAATCAAGTTCTACTGTTTATTCCATTGCATTATTAGCCTCGGGACAAAGCTCTACCATTACTGGTACTTATGCGGGCCAATTTATCATGCAAGTAAGTGTAGAAATTTTTCTCAATTCTTTCTTGTTTTTCATTAGATTACTGAATAAAGTCTATCATATGTATTTATAAATATATTTGTGTGAATTATATAGGGATTCTTGGATCTTAAGATGAAGACATGGTTACGGAACTTGTTTACTAGGCTTATTGCTATTACTCCAAGCCTTGTTGTGTCTATTATTGGAGGACCATCAGGGGCTGGCAGACTAATCATCATTGCTTCTGTATATTTTACAACTTTTTATTTTCTTTAAATCTTCTTTACATTTGTAAAATGGATAAATTCACTCTTTTTCTTTTTTGGATTGGCTACTTTTCAGATGATACTTTCTTTTGAACTTCCATTTGCTCTCATTCCACTGCTCAAATTCAGTAGCAGTTCCACCAAGTTGGGACCACACATTAACTCAATTTATGTAAGCTATCCACCGTCACCATTTCTACAATATTGGATGCACTTTCCAAAATTTTGCATTAGTCTAATTTTGAAAGTTTTGACCAAATTGACTTTAAGTACTAACATATCATTTTTTTTGTCTGGATCATTAAGATTATCGTGATCTCGTGGATTCTGGGGCTAGGCATCATTGGCATCAACATCTACTACCTCAGCACGGCCTTCGTTGGCTGGCTCCTAAGCAACAATTTGCCTAAAGTTGGAAATGTGTTCATTGGGATCATAGTATTTCCCTTGATGGCTATCTACATTATAGCAGTGATTTACCTTATGTTCCGAAAAGACACAGTTGTCACCTACATTGAGCCAACCAAGGACGATCCAAATGCTCAACACCATATGGAAAATGGAACAAACAGTATGGAATTAGTAGATCGTGTTCCTTATAGAGAGGATCTTGCTGATATCCCACTGCCACAATAAGTTTTCTCATTTGTTGTACACTCTTAATTTTGGACTCCATCCAATAATTAAAAATAAAAATTAATGCGTGGCTTGTGTCAAATTCCTCACGATTTTGATATTAGTTTGTTACTAGGTTCATCACCCCCAAATGTTGAATCATAACCCCTTCGCGCAAGCAATCAAACCTCGCACATTCCTATTCTATTCTGGTGCCGTAGCCACTATCACTCACAGCTTGTCTGGATGGTTGTTTCTCATGATATTGTAATGTAATGTTTTTTCAAACACAATGTTTCTTCTGATTGTTTCTTCATTAAAATTGTATTATATGAAAGTACCTAATTTGCACAAAGAAAGCAAAATTGGTGAAATTCTCATAGAACTATTGCAATAAGTCCAAAACAAGCTCAATTGAAGTTTATAACTTTGTTGATTGTACTACCCGCTTTGTAACTCCTTTTGATTTAAATATGTGATAAATAAAAAAAGGAGTATGTTAGCCTAATTGAAAACGTGAGTCTGTAACCGACATATAACCACGTGAGCTAGAGATGGAGTCCGATGTATACACCCCATCGGTAGGACCCAATATACCTTGTCAGGGTATAAAGGCATGAACTGGGTGATCACAAAAGTCTAGGGCCAATCAAGCCAATAATCTGTATCTGTAATCCTACGTTGGCAACGTAGTTCTGGGAACCTGGGGGCGCTGGAACCCCGGTCCGCTCGGTGCTAAGTCCTACTCCCACTGGAACACCTAAACTGAACTACTAGGCTGATTACTCGAAACTGGGGTCCAATACTAGTCATGGACATATAACTGAAAGTACCCCGAGAGTCTTATCGGACCAAATTCTGAAATTGGGTTCTAGACTGGTCAGAGCTGCTCATCTAGAATTGTCGTAACTGTCTAAGAACAAACTGAAATCTGAACTGGGGTCCTGGGCAAGTCAGAGCTATATATCTGAAATGTCATGACTGCCTAGTGGACCAATAACTGAATTCTGATTCTAATTCTGGTATCTGGGAGGTACTACTGACACCTCGAGAACTTCTATAGTCAAACTGATTAGTTGACAATTTCTGCAAAGTTCTGAAGGGGTTCTACATTCTAACTAAGCCGAACTATTAAGCTGCTAATAGAGAATTTGACTCATTCCAACAACACGGGAATTCCATAATATAGCAACAACTCAAGAATTGAAGAAAAACTAATTTATCAAGTCTAAAATTATTCTTATCAACGGAATATCTGCTATTTTCATGTATAATAAGAGTTTCAAGGAAATATTCAGCCCAAATATGCTTAATTCACTAGAGGAAAATTTTCAAGCAAAAATCATCTTCTTATAAGAATTCAAGGCTTTAATTCACTCTTGCAAGAATCTCAATAAATTAAGTAAGAACTGATGGAATTCATATCAATAATAAACGAGAATATCATTCTATGAGAGATTGACGAATAATAACATGTAATTTCTTCGTATTCGAAAAATTCAGGGATAAAACTAATAGAGAGTTTATGAAAGAATTTTGCGGGACACAAGGAAAGAATAATTTCCCTTGTTGAATACCCACATACCTGATGAGAAACTAAGAGAATTAACTTGAAAATTGAAGAAGAACAATCTGCCCTAGCTGATGCCCTAAACTTCTCTGAGAGGAACTCTGCATTATTTTTCTTGAAAGTCTGAGTAGGGAATAAGGAAAAGGACTCATTAACCCCACTGAGTGGGGAATAAGGAAAAGGACCCATTAACCCCACTAAAACATCTGGAATTGAAGCTAAAACGACGTGGTTTAAGGCTTGAGAGGGTAGGAAATTACTAAATAGCCCTTAGAATTTCATTGCGAAAAACTGTCAGGTGTCCCTAACGGGTGACCTAACGTCAAGTTCACTGGAAAAAATTTCTACCGGCTCCTAACGGGGGACCTGACGAGTCGTCCCCACTGACGATGACTCATGGTGACCTCCCATTGAGTTCACTACCAACTTCACAAGCTTCTAAATCCCGGCCTGACAATGAGAGACTTAACGATTCGTGGGGCCGGACTACGACTCGTGAGGTCATCCGTTGGGAACACTGGTCTATCTTTCTTAGAATCCTCCTCACGGTTGACCTAATGACTCATTGGGTTTCCTAAAGACTCGTTAGGTGAGTCTTCTACAATATTTCTGCAGTTTTGCAGATTCTGATTTAAGTTTCAAATATTAATTTTGAGCTTCTAGGGTGTTACACAAGGCCTTAGAAGCTTGTGGTTAACTGTTGGGCCTAATTTGGTATGGTTGGACAACACAGGGCATAGCTGGGCGATATAACCTTTTGTTTGACACCTATATAGACAGTAAATCTCTCCCACAGGCCGAAGGTGTACCTTAACACCTCCAGGGATAGAATCTTGATAGGATGGTCTTACCTTGAGTCAGTGGCACTAGGGTTGCCTAATGAGCTGAGCGATAGCCTTCCATGTGATTAGCTACTGTTAGTGACTGCTAGCTTCAGCCAACTTACTACTTGTCATATAGGTCGCTCAGGAAACCATCCTAGTTGTTAGGAATCTGATATGACTTGTACTTCTATAGTAACTTAAGAGTTCGAATGTTATAGTTAGTCGTTATGAATAGATTTGAAATTGTAGCGTAGTATCCCTGGTTGGGGTTGATCGTATTTCGTACTGCCCCTCACCAGGAATAGCTGAGGGGCTACTAGTTGTACGAATTGCTTACGGAGCTATAGACTACTTACGGAGCTACGATGCTGCTGTTATTTATAGAACTATAGACTTCTTTCAGAGCTATGAACCTAAATTGCTTACGGAGCTACTAAATGACTTACAAAGCTACTAAGTTGCTTACGGAGCTATTAATTGTCTGAAAGGACTAAAGTGAAGCCTTCAGGGCCACATTGAAGTCTCCTATGAGCTCCTTCTACACCAAAATGACATTTTCAACCCTCACTAGTGTAATACCCCGGAAGGGCCTAAGAATAGACCCAGGAGTTGAAGTTGGAAACTGCAGAAAAACCTAGAATTTTACACTAGGATGACTCGAGATACGAATCGTGGTGAGGACCTATGACTCATGACTCGAGTCGTGATGAATTTCGGGAGCCAGAGGTCATATTACGGTGGTCCTATGAATCGTGACGTGTAGGTACGACTCGTGGTTAGGAGTCATGGTGAAATTCTCAGTGGTGCCAGAGTGAGTCGTCACAGGTCATGGTATGACTCGTAGGATGTAGCAACGAGTCGTGATGAGGAGTTGTGGGTAAGTTGTATTTGGTATGGGTGGATGGTATTACGAATGACAGTACGATCCATAGGATGGTACTGCGAGTCATGGTATGCGAGTCGTGGCCAGATCTAGAAGATTGAAAAGTGGTGAGGTAACCACGAGAGGTGACCACGAGTCGTGACTTCGAGGTACGACTCGTGGTACGAGTCGTGGTCGGGGCCAAAACTGTTTTTCAAGGAAATTTCATTAAGGGCAAATTCAACTTTTCTATGCTTTTGGACCCTAAACCACGTTGTTTTAGCTTCAGTTTCATACGTTTTTGTGGGGGTAATGGGTTCTTTCCCTCATTCCCCACTCAGACTTCCAAGAAAAAGTACGCAGAGTTCCTCTCAGAGCATTTTAGAGCAACAGCTAGGGCAGCCTTTTCTTCTCAGTTCCTCAAGGAAATTCTTCGAGTTTTTCACCAGGTATGTGGGAATTCAACAAGGGAATAGTTCTTCTCTTGTGTCCCTAAAATCTTCGCTATTTTTTTTCCTCTAACATTTAGCCCTGTGGATTCGAGATGTAGGAGATTTGTCAGACCTATATCTTTAAAATTTTGAGTAGTATATTTCTCATGATTTTTGTTGCTCATTATTCCCTATTTCTAGAAATTTATGAGAATTGTATCCTATGGAATAATTTAGCCCTAATTTTCAAATCAGTAGAATTTAGGATATTGCTTGTTGGACTAGTTTCCCTGTAGCTTGATTCTACTAGATTTGAAATTCCCATATTATTAGTGTATGTGGAAATTTTAGTCAGATAATTACATATCCAGTCTCAATCATATTATTAGACTCAGTGTTGTCCAGAAATGTCAGCTGATCAGTTTGACTCCAGTCTTTTCCCGAGGTGTCAGTGGTGCCTCCCAGTTATTAGAATCAGACTCAGAATTTATTTTATTTGGTCCATTAAGCGGTCATGAAATTCTAGTTATATAGCTCTGACCAGCCCAGAACCCTAGTTCAGTTATCAGTTTGTTCTTTAGACGGTTACGACACTTCCAGATAAGCAGCTCTGACTAGTATTAGAACTCAGTTTCCAAATATGATCCTATAAGATGCTCAGGGAACTCTCTGACAGTATCCCTGGGTCAGTATAGTCTTGGGCCCCAGTATCGAGCTATCCGCTTGTCAGTAGTAGTAGTAATAGGATCATCCAGTGGGAGTAGGACTTAGCACCTAAAAGGTCGGGGTTCTAGCGCACCCAAGTTTCAAAACTACGTTGCCACCGTAGGTTATATATTTACTTGGCCTCATGGCCCCGTTTGACAGTGATTCTCATAGTCCATGCCTTTATACTACATTGGACTCCACATCTAGCTCACGTGGTTATATGTCGGTTATAGCCTCTAACACTAGTCAATACAGTTTACTTTCAGATTCTTCAGCCCAGATCAGTTCAGTGCAGTTCTCAGACTCAGTATTTCAGACATAGGGCATGTTTATGACTATCAGCCGGGTTCATTTTTGACCATATTAGTTTTATATCAATTGATGTAGTTTTCAGCATTTCAGTTGGTCATTTCATGTCATATCAGTTCAGTTACTAGTTTTTTCATGTCATTCATGTTTCTCTCAAAAAATCAGTACATTCAAAGTACTAACGCATACTTTTATGCTGTATCATCTCATGATATAGCTGTAGGTTTCCACACTCAGCATCGATAGCCCTTGCGATCCAAATACTCCTCTGCTGCAGCCGAAGTGTGAGTTCTCACCATTCAAGGGCCTTGTTTTACTTTCTTTCAGTTGAGTTATTATTTCAGTTAGACTTAGAGTTAGCTGGGGGCTTGTCCCAGCAACTCCTCAGTTAGATGGATTTCAAACGACATGGTTTTCAAATTTATCTATATTATTCAAATGTTTTAAACTTTATGTTTTCAGACTTGTCTTTTCTGAATGTTTTATGATATTATTTTAAAGTTCCGCTGTGCATGTTTACTCAGAATACTTGTGAACGATAGACCAGGGGTTGACTTGGGGTCACTTGTGGCTTCAAGTACCGTGTTACGTCCAGGGTGTAGGCTTGGGGAGCGGCAAACTTGGTATCAGAGCCCTAGGTTTAGAGTATCCTTGGAATTTCTAAAAGCCGCATCGAGTAGAGTCCTTTTCATGGGTGTGAAGCGTCCTACACTTATAACGAGGAGGCTACGAGATATTATTAGGAAAAATGCCCTTTTGTTCATATTCTTTATCATGCATTAAAGTTCTATTCCAGAAATGTCCTTCTAAATTGTGCTATATTTCATTTCAGTGAACAATGCCTCCTCAGCGTGGAAATGGACGCAGGGCCGAAAACACCAACAGGCCTGCCCCACCAGCTCCGGAAGCTCCTCAAGAAGATTCCGTATCTACCGCCGAATTCAGGGCAGCCATTCAATTGCTTGCCCAGACCATCACCAACCATGTAAACCAGCAGGTGGTTCAAGTAGCCACAAATGGATCTACAACTACTGCTCGGGTGCGAGATTTTACCCGGATGAATCCTCCAAGTTTCCACGGAACGAAGGTGGGAGAGGACCCACAAAAGTTTGTTGATGAAGTCAGGAAAATTACCCGTATCATGGGTGTCAGCTCCTCTGAGAGTGCTGACCTGGCTGCCTACTAGCTTAAAGGGGTAGCTCAGGTTTGGTATGAGCAGTGGAAGGAGGGGCGACCAGCGGGAGTAGGACCGGTTGAGTGGGAGGAGTTCCACATAGCTTTTCTGGATAGATTTTTCCTCCGGGAGCTGAGGGAGGCAAAGATGGAAGAATTTATGAACCTGCGACAAGGCAACAGAACAGTGGAGGAGTATGCTCTGGAGTTTACCAGGTTGTCACAGTATGCTCTAGAGATGGTAGCTGAGCCAATGGCTCGCATGCTGAAGTTCATCAATGGAGTATCTAATCTGGTCCTCAAAGAGTGCAGGACCACAATGCTGATCAAGGACATGGATCTTTCCAGCCTAATTGTTTATGCTCAACAGATTGAGGCCGAGAAGTTGAAAGATATGGAGCGAAAGAACAAGTGGGCAAGAACCGGCCATTCATACTTTAGCCACTAGAGATCTAGCGGTGGTAGCCGCCCACAATAGCAACAGAAGCAGCAGCAGCACAGGGCCCCAACACCTAGCTCAGTTAGCACCCCAACCTTTCGGTCCCGCCAGGATCGGAGGGGTAGGTCATCTGACACTCAGTCTAAGGCCCACAATTCAGGGAACAGGTATCCAGTGTGCCCCAAGTGCGGCATAGGGTAGAGAAGGTTGTTTCAGTTGTGGACAGCTCGGGCATTGAATTAAAGAATGTTCGTTAGCAGGGAGAGGGAGATCACAATCCACTACCTCAGCAGCTCCAGCCGGCCAACCAGCTCAGCTGGCAAACTCATCAGGTATAGATGGCGGTCAGCACCAGAATCATTTTTATGCTCTTTCTTCTCGTCAGGATCAGGAAAGCTCACTTAACGTGGTTACTGGGATGTTGCGTCTCTTCCAACTAGACGTGTATACCCTCTTAGATCCAGGAGCTACCCCTTCACGTTCGTGACTCCATACATAGCAGTTCAGTTCAACACTAGTCCAGAGGTCCTATCAGAACCCTTCTCAGTCTCCACCCTAGTTGGCGAGTCAGTTAGATCCAGTCGAGTGTATAGAAACTGTCCAGTCTCAGTCTTGAATAAAGTCATTCCAGTTGATTTGGTAGAGCTAGACATGGTTGACTTCGACCTTATTCTCGGCATGGATTGGTTACACTCCTGCTATGCCTCAGTTGACTGCAGAACTAGAGTTGTCAAATTTTAGTTTCCAAATGAGCCTGTATTAGAATGGTTGGGCAGCAGCTCAACGCCTAAGGGTAGGTTTATGTCCTACCTTAAGGCTTAGAAACTGATTTCCAAAGGATGCCTTTATCATCTGGTTCGGGTCAAGGATTCCAACTCTGAGACCCCAACCATTCAGTCAGTTCCAGTTGTCAGCGAGTTCCCAGATGTATTTCTAAAGATCTTCCCGGAGTTCCCCTTGAACGGGAAATAGACTTCAGAATAGATCTCCTTCCAGACACTCAGCCCTTCTTCATTCCTCCTTACAGAATGGCTCCAGTTGAGCTTAAGGAGCAGTTAAAGGATCTTCTTGAATAGGGTTTCATCAAACCCAACATCTCTCTCTGGGGTGCTCCAGTGTTATTCGTGCATAAGAAAGACGGTACCCTCAGAATGTGCATATATTACCGTCAGCTGAACAAAGACATAGTTAAGAATAAGTACCCTCTACCCAGAATTGACGATCTGTTTGACCAACTTCAAGGAGCCAGCTGTTTCTCCAAGATCAATCTGAGGTTAGGATACCATCAGCTAAGGGTTAGGGAGTTTGACATACCGAAAACAACATTCAGAATTTGGTAGGGTCACTACGAGTTTGTGGTGATGTCCTTTGGGTTAACGAATGCCCCAACAGCCTTCATGGATTTTATGAATAGGGTTTTCAAGCCGTACTTAGATATGTTCATCATTATATTTATCGACGACATTCTAGTGTACTCCAGAAATGAGGAAGAGCGTGCCAATCACATAAGGATAGCATTACAGACCCTCAGGGATCGCCAGTTATTGACCAAGTTCAGCAAGTGTGAATTCTGGTTGATGTCTGTGACATTTTTTTGTCATGTGGTCTCAGGTGAGGGGATACAGATAGATCCTCACAAGATTGAAGCAGTGAAAGATTGGCCCAGACCTACCTCCCCTATCAAAATCAGGAGTTTCCTGGGCTTAGAAGGTTATTACTGACGATTTATGGAAGGTTTCTCCTCCATAGCATCCCCTCTAACCAAGTTAACCCAGAAGAAGGTGAAATTTCAGTGGTCTGATGAGTGCGAGAAGATTTTTCAGGAATTAAAAACTCGACTCACGAATGCTCCAATTTTGACCCTTCCAGAAGGAACAGATGGGTTTGTGGTATATTGTGACGCCTCCAGAGTTGGACTTGGTTGCGTTCTGATGCAGTGGGGCAAAGTGATGGCCTATGCCTCCAGACAGCTCAAAGTTCATGAGAAGAATTATCCAACTCATGACTTGGAGCTGGCAGCAGTGATATTCGTGTTAAAAATATGGAGACACTACTTGTACGGAGCTCACGTGGATGTGTTCACAGATCATAAGAGCCTTCAGTACGTGTTCAGCAAGAAGGACCTAAACCTGCATCAGAGACGGTGGTTGGAATTGTTAAAGAATTATGACATGAGTGTGCTGTATCACCCAGGTAAGGCCAATGTAGTGGATAGTGCCCTAAGCAGACGGTTTATGGGAAGTGTAGCTCACATCGAGGAAGACAAGAGGGAACTAGTGAAAGAAGTTCACAGACTAGCCCGGTTAAGGGTGCAGCTAGTAGACTCAGCCGAAGGTGGGGTAGTAATGCAAAGCAGGTTAGATTCATTCCTGGTGTTTGAAGTTAAATCCAGACAAGATGAAGACCCAGTTCTATTTAAAATCAAGGAAGCGGTTCTCAGAAAGGAGGTTGAGGCTTTCTCCCAAGGGGGAGATGGAGTGCTCCGTTACCAAGAAAGGTTGTGTGTGTCAGATGTTGGTGAGTTGAGACAACAAATATTGGCTAAAGCACACAGCTTGAGGTACTCCATTCACCCGGGTGCTACTAAAATGTACTGCGACTTGAGGTACATTTACTAGTGGAACGACATGAAAAGGGACATTGCTGAATTCGTAGCTAAGTGCTTGAATTGCCAGCAAGTCAAGGTGGAGCATCAAAAGCTAGGAGTCATGAACCAAGACATCAGTATACCTACGTGGAAATGGAAAAAAGTAAATATGGACTTCATTACAAGTTTACCTCGGACTCGCCAGTAGCATGACTCAATCTAGGTGGTAGTAGATCGGATGACCAAGTCAGCTCATTTCCTCTCAGTCAAAACCACAGACTCAGCGGAGGACTATGCCAAACTTTATATCTAGGAGTTAGTCAAACTTCACGGAGTGCCCTTTTCCATCATTTCCAGCAGGGGAGCACAGTTCATCTCACACTTCTGGAGGTCCTTTTAGAAGGGACTAGGCACCCAGGTCAAGTTTAGAATGACTTTTCATCCGCAGACCAATGGGCAAGCTGAGCGAACCATTCAGACCCTGGAGGATATGTTAAGAGCGTGCGCAATTGGATTTGAGGGTAATTGGGATGACCATTTTCCTCTGATCGAGTTTGCGTACAACAACAACTACCATTCCAGCATTTAGATGGCCCCATTTGAAGCATTGTATGGTAGAAGGTGTAGATCTCCTATAGGGTGGTTTGAGGTCAGTGAAGCTACTTTGATAGGGCCAGACTCGGTTCACGAGGCAATGCAGAAAGTTTAGCTCATTCGAGATAGGCTGAAAACAACCCAGAGTCATTAGAAATCTTATGCCGATGTACAGAGAAGAGAATTAGAGTTTGCAGTTGATGACTGGGTATACCTGAAAATATCTCCCATGAAAGGGCTAATGAGGTTCGTAAAGAAGGGAAACTCAGTCCTAGGTTTGTGGGACCTTATAGAATTTTGCGGCGTATCGGCAAGGTGGCCTATGAGCTAGAGTTGCCTTCAGAACTAACAACTGTACGCCCAGTTTTCCATGTATCACTTTTGAAAAAGTGTATTGGAGATCCAACCTCTATGGTGCCATTGGATAGTGTGGCAGTCAAGGATAGTCTCACTTATGAGGAGGTACTAGTCCAGATCCTTGACCGTCAGGTTCGTAAATTAAGGAACAAAGAAGTAGCTTCAGTAAAGGTGTTATGGAGAAATTAGCATTGAGGGAGCTACGTGGGAAGCCGAAGCAGATATGATGGCTAAATACCCCCACTTGTTCCCTACCGACCAGTTTTAGTTTGAGGTATCAGTTTTTGCCCCAGACTTCTAATTAGTTTTTCATGTTCCGTTCATGCGTGCAAGTTTGTTTTATGATATGATATATGTATGTGATGTCTGATTTTAGTTAAGCTATGTAGTTCTTTTCGGGGGTAGTCATTCCGATAGTTTTCAGCTTAAATGATCAGTATTTGCATATGGTAATTGTATGTTTCTGTTGCTGCTTGTTTCCTACATTCGACGACAAATGTTTCCAAGGGGGAGATATTGTAATACCCCGTAATGGCCTAAGAATAGACCCCGGAGTTGAAGTTGAAAACTGCAAAAAAACCTGGAATTTTACACCAGGACGACTCGAGGTACAAATCATAGTGAGGACCCACGATTCGTGACTCGAGTCGTGATGAATTTTGGGAGCCTGAGGTTATATCACGGGTGGTCCTACGAATCGTGAGGCATAGGTAAGACTCGTGGTTAGGAGTCATGTTGAAATTCTAAGTGGTGCCAGAGTGAGTTTTCACGGGTTATGGTACGACTCATAGGATGTAGCAACGAGTCGTGATGAGGAGTCATGGGTAAGTCGTATTTGGTATGGGTGGATGGTACCGCGACTGATAGTATGACCCGTAGGATGGTACTACGAGTCGTGGTATGCGAGTCATGGCCAGATTCAGAAGATTGAAAAGTGGTGAGGTGACTACGAGAGGTGACCATGAGTCGTGACTTCGTGGTACGACTCGTGGTCAGGGCCAGAACTGTTTTTTAGGAAAATTTCATTAAGGGCAAATTCGACCTTTCTACGCTTTTGGACCCTAAACCACGTCATTTTAGCTTCAGTTTCATACGTTTTAGTGGGGGTAATGGTTTCTTCCCTCATTTCCCACTCAGACTTCCAAGAAAAAGTACGCAAAGTTCCTCTTAGAGCATTTCAGAGCAACAGCTAGGGCAGCCTTTTCTTCTCAGTTCCTCAAGGAAATTCTTAATGTTTTTCACCAGGTATGTGGGAATTCAATAAGGGAATAGTTCTTCTCTCCTGTCCCTAAAATCTTCGCTATTTTTTTCCCTCTAACAGTTTAGCCCTGTGGATTCGAGATGTAGGAGATTTGTCAGACCTATATCTTTAAAATTTTGAGTAGTATATTTCTCATGATTTTTGCTGCTTATTATTCCCTATTTCTAGACATTTATGAGAATTGTATCCTGTAGAATAATTTAGCCCTAATTTTCAGATCAGTAGAATTTAGGATATTGCTTGTTGGACTAGTTTCCCTGTAGCTTGATTCTAACAAATTTGAAATTCCCATATTATCAGTGTATGTGGAAATTTTAGTCAGATAATTACATGTCCAGTCTTAGTCAGATTATTAGACTCAGTGTTGTCCAGAAATGTCAGCTGATCAGTTTGACTCTAGTCTTTTTTCGAGGTGTCAGTGGTGCCTCCCAGTTATCAGAATTAGACTCAGAATTTATTTTATTTGGTCCATTAGACGGTCATGATATTCCAGTTATATAGCTCTGACCAACCCAGGACCCTAGTTCAATTATCAGTTTGTTCTTTAGACAATTACGACGCTTTCAGATAAGCAACTTTGACCAGTCTTAGAACTTAGTTTCCAAATCTGGTCCTATAAGATAGTCAGGGAACTCTCTGACAGTATTCCTGGGTTAGTATAGTCTTGGGCGCCAGTATCGAGCTATCCGCTTATCAGTAGTAGTAGTAATAGGATCATCTAGTGGGAGTAGGACTTAGAACCGAAAGGGTCGGGGTTCCAGCGCACCCAGGTTCCAGAACTATGTTACCACCGTAGGTTATATATTTACTTGGCCTCATGTCCCCCTTTGACAGTGATTCTCATAGTCCATTCCTTTATACCCTGACAAGGTATATTGGGTCCTACCGGTGGGGTGTATACATCGGACTCCATGTTTAGCTCACGTGGTTATATGTCGGTTATAGCCTCTCCCACTAGTTAGTACAGTTTACTCTCAAATTCTTCAGCTAGATCAGTTCAGTGCAGTATCTTAGACTCGGTATTTCATACATAGGGCATGTTTATGACCATCAGCCAGGGTCATTTTTGACCATATTAGTTTTATATCAGTTGATGTAGTTTTCAACATTTCAGTTGGTCATTTCATGTCATACCAGTTCAGTTACTAGTTCTTTCATGTCATTCATTTTTCTCTTGCAAAATCAGTACATTCAAAGTACTGAGGCATACTTTTATACTGTATCGTCTCATGATACAGCTGCAGGTTCTTAGACTCAGCATCATTAGTCGTTGCGATCCAAATACTCCTTTGCTGCAGCCGAAGTTTGAGTCCTCATCATTTGAGGGCCTTGTTTTACTTTCTTTCAATTGAGTTATTATTTCAGTTAGACTTAGAGTTAGCTGGGGGCTTGTCCCAGCAACTCCTTAGTTAGATGACTTTCAGACATACATGGTTTTCAGATTTATCTGTATTATTCAAATGTTTTAAACTTTATGTTTTCAGACTTGTCTTTCATAAATGTTTTATGATATTATTTTAAAGTTCCGCTGTGCATGTTTACTCAGAATACTTGTGAACTATAGACCAGGGGTTGACTTGTGGTCACTTGTGGCTTCAAGTACCTTGTTACGTCCGGGGTGTAGGCTCGGGGTGTGACAACTAGGGCTTGGTGGGCCTGAGACGCAGTTTCAGTCACTTGAAGGGCCTTAGGGGGTACCAATAGGGGTATATAGACTAATTGGCGCTTGCCGGGGATTTTGGGGGCCCAGGTAGGTTATCTCTGTGTTGATTGTACCTTCCATGCTTATGAGGGCCACGTAAGGTTCTTGTCTGTATACTTGCTTGTTAGGTATAGCTTATGAATATATAATCGTACAACTTAAGTTCCTGTTTGTATAATTGTCTTCTAGATGGAGACTATGGTTATAAAAGCATATAGGTTAACTTCTGCCCCTTTTCGTTGATTACTTTCAGTTCTTTATCAGCTTCTATTCAGTTATTATTATTATTTCCTTATATATTCGGTACATACTGATGCCCATACTTGGGGTGTTGCATACTTGCCTGCAGTTTTAGATAGACAGGCTTCGGGACCTTCTTAGCAGTTATTCAGAGTCAGTAGATCGACCAGCTCCTTTCATTTGGAGTTGCCAGATAGTAGAGGTTTGCCTATCTTTTATATAGTTTTTGGGTAGGCCGGGGCCCTGTCCCGACTAATATTTCACTCTTAGATTCTTGCAGACTACAGTCTACAGTTAGTTTCTCATTGTTGGCCATGTGGGTCCTATATATGATGTGATTTGAGTATTTGCCACATGGAGCTAGTTATGATACCTGTTAGACAACATAGTGGTCTTTTCAGCCCATATAGGATAATTTTGTTATTATACTTGTTGGGTTAGCTGCTTTTGTGCAGGATTATGCTGCGGCCTTATCGGCCTGAGGCTATGTTTATAGCTAAAATATAGCTGTTGGTTTTCTTGCTATGTGTTGCTGGCATGCACCAGGAGTGCATGTGTCCAGCCAGGTCAGCTCAAAGTCTAGTATGGAATTAAGTGCCAGTGACGCCTCCCAAGGTGGGGTGTGACGGGGTTGATCCCATAGGGAATATGGCCAGAATGTATAATAATGCTAGTATTTATGCTTTTTAGTTCAGTAATTTCCTAATGGGGGTTTTAAAGAAATAAAAAAGTGAGAATGTGGTCAATTGGTGTTGTGATCAAGTTTATGCAATTAACTAGGGAAGTATTCCCCATGGATTCATAAAAATTTTGAGTTTTTTCACTAGTGATCTATCCCAATACTCAGCCTGCAGAACTGATAAAATAAGTTCATCCAAATGACTAATTCGTCCCTCTTGAATGATTATATTCAATTACCGGATCAGGTCTCTTGAGTGATTTCACTTTAACCTTTATCAATTATTCTAAATTAACTATCCTGTGAGCACAACTCAAGTTATTCAATGAAACTAAAGTTCAAGACTTTGTTGTTCTTCTCTTTTCCTAATCTCTACTTCTCTAGGTTCAAGCAAGTAGGAAATACGACAAGTCCTAATGTTGTGCACCGCTAAGAAACATTTACGATGAAGAGATGAACAATACAAGCATGTGTATTGGTTTAGAATCATTAAGTTAACCCTAGTTAGTTATTCCACCATAGTTCCCATAATCCTAATTGTGGAGGTTTTAGCTATTCATGATTTCAAGAAAAGAATTAGATTTCATGGAAGAAAACATAATTAACAACTTAGAATGATAACTGAAGAAAAACTCAATTGATAATTCCACAATCAAAACTATTCGCAAATCAAGAACAATGTTAGAATCTTCAAGCAATTCGTGTATTTGATCTCCAAGTAGTGTTAGAAAATTCAAAAATCACGATTACAAAGTAAAGAATCTCTCTCCTAGAAAAATAACCTAAACAAAGTATTTATACAAATAATTAAAAATCTTTCCTAAATTAACAAAGATACTGCTGCTGACATGTCTTACGAGTCGTAGCATGATGCTATGAGTCATATGTTCCATCCATAGTATACAATGCAACCTTTAAATCTGCTAAGTCCTAGATGTTGGTACAACTCGTACAATGATATTATGAGTTGTACATTTCCTGTCATTGTCTGGTCTTATAAAGTCTGACATTCTATAAAGTTTACCACGAGTCCTTGGTACGACTCGTACCTTGATGTTACGACCTATGATATTTGCTTGTACCTTGGGATCTGTCAACTGACATGTTCTTTGAATTTCACCACGGTTCCATGGTACGGTTCTTATGTTGACACTATGGTTTATAACTTTCACTCATACTAAGAGCTTCTACAAGTGCATAATCTTCTGAAGTTTTCCACGACTTTTAGGTACGACTCCTACTAGAATAGTACGGCCTGTACCATGAGTCGTATGCAGGTCCAGAACGTGCAGTTCTCTGAATTCTGCCACGATTGCTAGGTACGACTCTTACTAAAGCCTGCAACTGCCCATATTCTACACTTTTCTGCTCCTTTTCCAGAATTTAGCTCCCGCACCTGATTTTTCTGAAAATAAGGTAAAAACACCTCATATCTGTTAAACATACCTAAGAGAAAACATCTTTTCAATGTTTTAAGCGTGAAAGTACTGTAAAACCACAACACATCAATTTGTTCTATTGAAACTACGTAGACCTGATTCCTGTTTAAAAGGAATACGTAGGTGTCTCTGTGAGACTCAATCTAAATCTTAATGATTCTATTGCATTTTATAGGATTTGTTGGGTTTGCTAATTATTTGTCTTTTCTTTTGATTAATTTGGGGTAGGTAGGATTTACTTTGTTCATAATAAATTTTTATTAAATAATATATATTTTTTCATGTACATAATCCAAATTTCTTTCTTCTCACTTATCTGATTTATTCTTTATTGCTTTGCTGTGTTATAGCCTTTAATACTAAAATTAATTGGTTTATTTTTATTTTTGAAATCACTTAGCTATTCTTTAGGTTTAATAATAATCGACCCTTCTTGCTCACTAAATTTCCAACTTAATTAATGAATTTGGATGGAAATCATATTTGTGGATCACGAAAAGGTGTCTAATACCTTTCTTTTGAGGTTATGTGAATCTTTGCCCAATTTCTAATGACCTAGACTAATTAAATAGATTCATTTGTATATAATGGTGCCTAATGCACCTTAATTCGTTAGTTGGAAGCTTTTCTTCTTTATAATAATTCTACAAGAGTTGTCATGTATTGAAGTCACTTTTCACGAGAAAAATAGGACACGACAGGATGACGACTCTTCTTCTTTATAATAATCCGATAAGAGTTGTCAAGTGTTGAGTCCTGCTTTTCACGAGAAAAAAATAAGGCACGATGGGGGAATGTTGGAGCATGTGCATTTTAATCTTAATATTGTAATATTGAAGTGCATTATCTTTTTATGTTAGTAGGTATAAGTTGACAAGTAAGTGATCAATTATCGTTGGCGTAACTCATGCAACCATTAATGTCATTATCTCCTGCCACACTATGCCTCAATTATCTTTGGCGTAACACATATAACCATTAAAGTCATTACTTCCTAACCCTTCTCTAATTTACTAGATGAAAAAAATACTACATCTATATAAAGGCTGTTTTCTTCCTTGTATTAAGGAGTGAAGAAGCAATATGTTGTGAGATGAGAAATATCATGTTGTAAATTTTTTTTATAGCTTGAGGTGTCTCAATGACACTGTCCTTAAGAATATCTTACCCGATATAAGTGTATCCCCAAAATCAACAAGCTCAGCATAATATAAAATTGGAGGAAGAATTTTTCTATGTCTTTTCTATTCCCCAAAGAAAAGAAATTGAAAATATATATAGATAAAGAATTGTCCCAGTTGATAATCAATCAATGTTCATCATAAAAGCCGTTCAAGGCTATCAAGAAACATTAAAAATGTATGGTGCAGACTTAAAAAATGGCATGATATAGAAATTGAATTCAAAGGTATTAAAAGCTAATCAATTGTGGTCTCTCACAATTGCTAATAAAGCGTAGGTTATATTGTAAGGTAAAAATTCTTAGCCCTTTTTTTGTTATTAATTTGAAATCTATATGTTTTTATCGAATATAACAACTGACATGGAAAACTCTTTTTCTTTTGAAGAAGTTGATCGAGAATAGTAAAGGTTTCGGATTATTTACAAGGTATGTTAAGACTAAACCCTTTCCAATAAGTTTTCTTCATTGTATAGTTGATATAACTTGTTGTTTATCATCGTAGCACTCATAGCCGTGTTAGTTATTGTTGGTTGGCTGCTGGTGCAATATATACATATATGTGTGAGCTTCCCTTGTTGGGATTAGCCTTTTTTAGGTGTTGCCTCGATTAAAATCGACATAGAACTTATTGTATAATTTAATTATCGCTTAATCAACTTTTATTAGGTTGTTGCCTTGGCGACACCTTCAAAGATTATGATTAGCTGCTTAGAACTACACATCAATATTGGCAGCTCGCTAGCTAGTTGGTCATGTAAACCAAGTGGTTGTGATGCCTATAACTCTATATACATAACTTGTATTTGGCAAATCAGGATGCCTTTGAAGCTTTAAAGTAAGCTTATAATACTATCTTCAGGTTGATAGTCGTTGTAGCTTCCAATAAGGCTAATGTGGAATGGTGCTTAGAGTTATATCTTGTTATTAGTAGTTTTGCAACCAAATTAGTCATAGAAACCATTTATACTAGTCGTCTATAGTTATATTGCTTGCTTACAGGCTATTGGTGTATCGTAATGCATTTAGAGCGACTATGGTTAGTGTTATATTGTTTGCTATTGAGGTGTTAGCTATTGTGGCTACTTATGATGCAATGGTGGATAGTTTAAGGGTGTTGTACATAATTGTTAGCGACCATATGTTTAGGTATTATATATATATTACCATGCATACAGGTCACTTAGAGCCACACTTTCTTGTTTTTAAGATAGCTGTTTCTATAATTATCTTCATGACTATCAGATTTGCTATAGAAACATGAGATACACCCATCAGATGCTATATAGGTTGCCGTAGGGGCAAGTAATAGTTGTGCCATGCCTATGGGGCTATGATACACTCATGGAATAATATAATATTTACAATGACTATATTAAGGCCTGCAGAGCCATATTAAAGTTTAGTGCCTTTACAGACATCCTTGATGCCTGTAATGGCATTACTGATCCCCAATCGAGCCTTGTGTACTTAGGATACGAATGCTAAAGCCTTGTCTGTTTGGGATACTACTACAGGAGCCTTGTGTATTCGAGATACAGATACAAGAGCTTAATGGGCTTGAGATACAAATATAGGAGCCTAGTGTGCTCGAGGTACATATACAAAAATCAAATGTGTTCAAGATACAATTACAACTTGTCTATGGGGCTAGAGTATTACCAATATGGGAATATAAATTGAATGGTACCTACCAGGACTTATGGAGGCTGAGGTAGGTTATTATTTGTTGTTTGTACTTGCCAAGACTTATGGCTGCTCAGGTAGGTTGTTTTTTGATTATTATTTGTATAGTATATTGCATATTCATATGAGAACGTTCAGTTTATCTTCGAGCGTCCCTAGCTGATTACTTTCAGTACTTACGATATCAGCTTCAGTTCTAGCTTATTATTATTGCCTTACATACTCAGTACATTGTTGTACTGACTCCCTAAGATTTATATAAAGGTTAGGGGTTACACCCGAACCCCTTCGTTGAAAAATTACGCTGTATTTATAATGTTAAATTCAAATTTTATGAGTATATATTCTATAACGAATCCTGTTGAAATAATTAAAAGGTTTAGCTTAGTAGTTAAAGGGGTTCAAATTTTTTCAAGGGTTTCAAGTTTAATTCTCGCCCTTAACATTACTTTTTTCCCTTTTATTGTTTTGGTTTTTTCCACAGCAGATGTGCAGATTTGAGCTCAGCTTTTCAGCTTATAACTTTCTTTTTCATGTATTAACTCGAAGAAACTCTTTAAGAAAATGATGAATTATTATTAAACTTGAAATTAAGATAGAATTTTAAAATATATATATATATATATATATATAATAAATTAAATTTTATCGAATTAAGAAATTAGAAGTTGTGAAGATCCTTTTAATGATATCAATTTAATTGAATTTACTTTCTTTAATTTTGTGGCATATCTTTCCTATTTTTTAAAATTGTATTCTTGAAAGAGGAAAATTGAACTGAACAAAACTTATTTGATTTGTTCATCATTTTTTTTTGTTAAAAAAAATTTCAAATGAATATCCTAGTAGATTGAATTAAATAAACTCAAATAATGTAAGTAGTAAAATAACAACTGAATAACAACATCACCTTTAACCGCATAGTCTGGATCAATCCTGAAACAAGTGAGGATATCTAGACCTCATGTCATCCTCGGCTTCCCAACTCATCTCTTCCTTGTTCCTATTCCTCCATAGTACTTTAACAGAGTTTACATCTTTAGTCCTTAACCTACGAACTTACCTATCTAGTACGACAACTAGAACCTCTTCGTAGGCTAACTCCTCAGTAACCTGAACGTCCTCAACTGGCACAACTTGGGACAGATCTCCGATGCACTTCCGCAACATTGGAACGTGAAAGATTGGGTGGACAGATTCCAGTTCTGGAGGTAGTTTTAGCTTATATGCCACTCAGCCTATTCTCCAGAGGATCCGATATGGGTCAATGAATCTAGGGCTAAGCTTTCCCTTCTTACCAAACCTCATCACGTCCTTCATGGGCGAAATCTTGAGAAATACCCAATCATCAACCTTAAATTCTAAATCTCTACGCCGTTGTCACGACCCGAAAGTACACCCGGATCATAAACACGGGACAAGGATCCCCGAGAGACCCCAAGTCGACTCATGGTATGAGCATACATCTAATTTATTCACATTAGTGGAAGACTTAACATAATAAAATGAAATCATGACATAGTCACGGACAAAAGGCAAGACATGACTCATACATGACGGCTGATTACAACTTATAGTCTGAAAAGCCTCTAGTCATGAAAGACGGGTTGATGGAACAATACACCAACTAACCCTACAATACTGAAACTGAAAGAGAAAAATAGAGTCTGAACATATGGCCCTCGGAACATGAGGACTCGCCAAATAAGCTGATAGCAAAGTCTAAAGAGCTACTGAGGAGGGTGAGCCTGAGAGCCGGGTCCTGTATCATGAGACGATACAACATAGAAAGTATGAGGGTCAGTACGTGGAATGTACCGAGTATGCAAGGAAAGTAAAATGAACACCTAAAAAAACATAAAGTTCATAAGAGTAGGACAACATGACCTTAAATGCTGAAATCATAAATATATCGTAAGGCTCAAGGTTTTCAACACAATTATAACTCATTGTAATTATAAAAATGACAGAAAACATTTCATAAACATGACCTGAGCCCAAAGAACATAACCATGACATGCATAAACAATGAGGAACAGTGGGAGATTTTTATAACCGACATACCCCATATGAGCACACATGGAGCCCGACCTGTAAACCTAGTCAGGAGGCCGTTCATACCTTGCCAAGGGTAGAACCATGAAAGGCATGATATCACTCATGAAGGCCCCTTAGGACATAGAGGACAGTCATAAAGGAGGTCCTAAACATAACCTACAATGGCATGTAGTTCTGAGATTCGGGGCATAACCTGGGCCCTGAACCTACTCGATGTTAAATAGTACTCTCAAAAAATGCAACATGCTCATAAGGTAACATACATGGGCCAGTTAAATCATGAAAATCATAAACATGCTTGAGATATGTGAACTATTCATGAAATAAGGCCCATGAATCGGCCAAAGTCATAAATCATGAATCATACTTGATATGTGGGCATTTCCCAATATTTAAACATACTTGAACTACTTGAATTTATGGAAATCATGATCATAAAGACATGGTTAATTGGAAACATGATTCTAAATCAAAAGTTCTCATCGTATTTGATAAACCATCACAATCAAAATCCCATGGATTTCTCATAATTAGGCACCTTAAGTTTAAAGACAATGATACACAAGATAAGGATTTAATTCGATGTAAAATCAGCCCATTAATCGAAACCCGTCAACTTAGACATGCTAAAACATGATCATATCGATTTCATAAAGATTCATTCATTGGGTTAAAATCCCATAAGAGTTAAGTGAAGGAGTTCATAGAATTAGGGAGAAATTGTGCATGGATGTGGATTAAACCACCCATTCAAGGCCCTACATACCTGAGAGAAGCTGATTCTACAATCCCCTAGATTGCCCAAGGAAGAATTGATGAAGAACTTGAAGGCTAAACTTGATCAGCTCTCCAAGTCCTCTAAACTTGCATGCATGAGTTAGAGTGGGTCTAGTATGAACTTACCCTACTTAAAACTCACTATTCAGAGCTTAAAACGACGTAGTATAGGGCCATAGGACTTAGGAATTACAAAAAAGCCTTTACTAAAATTGCAGAATTTTAGTGACTGGCAGTCCCCATGAAGGACTGGACGACTCGTGATCAGGGCTAACGACTCGTGGCCTAGAGTCGTGGAGTCTACTACCCAATTTCACTCAGGGGACCCTATAAATCATGGTGGCTAACCAGGACTCATGGTCACCATCCGTGATCCCCACTACCCAAAACTTCAGCCAACCATTCAATCCATGTCATGATGACCTCACAAATCGTGAAGTCTGACCACGACTTGTGGTCATGCTCGTGGCCTCACCCAACACCTTGACAAGCCCTGCTTGACCATGAGTCACTTCATGACTCGTGGTCACTCCTCGCGAGCCACTTCACGGATCATTCTGTGATCTGGTGTTAAATTTTAGCTTTTCATCGTTTTGACTCCCGGGTCTGATCCTTGGGTTCCCAGGGTATAACAGCCTTACATCGGAATAAGTCTTCTGGTGACTCTAGGATGTTAACAAGCGCGCTCTAATTAGTTTTACTTTCTCTTCTGTCTAGTGAATCATATCAGGTCCAACTAACTTTGACTCCCCTACCTTGAACCATCCGATAGGGGACCTGCATTTTCGCCCATACAAGGCCTCATAAGGTGCCATCTGAATGACAGAGCGATAACTGTTATTATATGCGAACTCGATAAAAGGTAAATGCTCATCCCAACTTCCTCAGAAATCCAGCACACACGCTCATAACTTATCTTCGAACGTTTGAATTGTACGCTTTGCCTGACCATCTGTCTGAGGATGGAATGCTGTACTCAGATTAACTTGTATCCCCAATCCCTTCCAAAAGGACTGCCATAATCTAGCTGTGAACTGCGCCCCTCTGTCAGATATAATAAAGGGACACCATGCAGTCGGACTATCTCTTTAATATACAACTCATCATAGTCTTCGGCAGAGAAGGTAGTATTGACTGGTAACAAATGAGTTGACTTCGTCAATCTGTCGACAATGACCCAAATAGAATCAAATCTGCGCCTAGTATGGGCTAATCCTTTCACAAAGTTCAGGATGATTACTTCCCATTTCCACATAGCCACTGGTATATCTTGAGTTAATCTGTCGGGTTTCTGATGTTCGGCCTTTACCTGCTGACAGTTAGGACATTGTGCTACGAATTTCAATACGCTCTCTTTCAATCCAAGCCACCAGTTTATCTCTTTTATGTCATGATACATCTTCGTCGAACCTAGTTGAAGGGAGTAATGAGAGTAATGTACCTCTGCCATGATCTTCTGGAGAAGTACTGCCACATCTAGAACACAGAGGCGACCCCTAAATCTCAAGACCTCGTCTTCTGTAAATTCGAATGTTGCTAACTCTCCTTGTTGAACCTTATCTCTGAGCTGTACCAGGTTAGGATCCTCACACTGACGCTCTTTTACCTCCATAACCAGGGATGATACTGTGGTATTCTAATTCACAACCCCATTATACTCTGTTTGGATGACTAAACTGGCTAATCGATGCAATTCTGGAGCTATTTCCCGTTGTTCTGGCCTCAAATCTGCCAAGCTTCCCATAGTTCTGCGGCTAAGTGCATCTGCTATAATATTGACCTTCCCTAGGTGATATAAAATATTTACCTCATAGTCTTGAAGTAATTCTAGCCAATGACGTTGGCAAATTTAACTCTTTCTATGTGAAGATGTACTGGAGGCTCTTATGATCAGTAAAAATGTCCACGTGCACCCTATATAGGTAATGTCTCCAAATTTTCAAGGCATGAACTACTGCAGCTAATTCCAGATCGTGAGTGGGATAATTCTTTTCATGCTTTCTAAGCTGCCTCGAAGCATAAGAAATCACCTTATCGTGCTTTATTAGGACGCATCCTAACCCAACGCCTGAAGCATCACAATATACAACATAACTCTCTAAACCTTCTGGCAAAGCTAACACTGGTGCCGACATCAACCTGTCTTTCAATTCCATGAACTCCGCTCGTAGGCCTCGGTCCACTGAAATGTGGCTGCTTTCTGAGTCAATTTAGTCAAGGGCACTGACAGGGTAGAAAATCCTTCCACAAACCTCCTATAATACCTTGCTAATCCCAGGAAACTGCAAACTTTTGTTGGAGTTATAGGTCTAGGCCATGTCTTTACCGCCTCAATTTTCTGCGAATCAACTTGGATATTGGCCTCTGATACAATATGACTCAGGAAGGCCACATAGTTCAACCAGAACCCACATTTAGAAAGTTTTGCATATAACCGGCAATCTCTGAGAGTTGAAGTACTGTTCGCTAATGATTTCTGTGTTTTGCTTCTGAACGGGAGTATACGAGGATGTCATCGGTAAATACTGTCACAAACAGATCTAAATATGGCCTGAAGATGCTGTTTATCAGATCCATGAACACCGCTGGGGCATTTGTCAACCCGAAAGACATGAATAGAAATTCAAACTGACCATACCTGATCTTGAAAGCTATCTTCGGGATATCTTTCTCCCGAACCCGTACCTGGTGATATCCTAACCTTAAGTCAATTTTGGAGAAATATTTCCCCTCTTGTAACTGATCAAACGAGTCATCTATCCTGGGAAGTGGGTATTTATTATTAATAGTAACCTTGTTCAACTGCCGATAGTCTATGCACATGCGGAGGGAGCCATGTTTCTTTCTCATAAATAAAACTGGCGCACCCCATAGTGAGGTACTTGGCCTAATAAAACCCTTATCTAACAGATCTTTCAACTGTTCCTTCAGTGTTCTCAATTCAGCAAGATCCATTCGATATAGAGGGATAGATATAGGCTGAGTACCTGGTAGCAAGTCGATAGAGAAATTGATTTCCCGTTCTAGGTGGATACCAGGAAGTTCGTTTAGAAACACGTCAAGAAATTCATTGACCACTGCAATGGACTGAAGAGTCGGGGATTTTACTTACATATATTGAACCCTGATGATATGATATATACAACCCTTTGCTATTAACTTTCTCGCCCGAAGATAGGATATGAACCCACCTTTTGGCGTAGCTGCACTACCCTTCCATTCTCGCACTACCTCCCCTGGGAAGTGGAATTGAACTGTCTTGGTCCAACACTCTACATTGGTGTAACATGGCATTAGCCAATCCATGCCCATAATTGCATCAAAATCAATCATTTCTAGCTCCACTAAATCCGCTAAAGTCTGACGACCAACAACCTCTACCGTGCAGCCCCGGTAGATCTTTTTATCTATAATAGAATCACCGACAGGCGTAGACACTGAAAAAGGTCGCTGAAGCAATTCTGGCATTATACCAAACTTCCGGGCCACTAATGGGGTAACATAGAAAAAAGTGGAACCTGGGTCTATCAAAACATAAACTGAGTGAGAGCAAATGTCCAGTATACCTATTACAATATCCAACGATGACTCTCACTCCTGTCGCCCCGATAAAGCATAAGTGCGATATGAACTTCCGCCTGAACTGGATGCCCCTGACCTTCTTTAGCCTCTGCAGGCTGAAGCTGAGGGCCTGCGCCCTGCTGAAGGTGCTGGGGCATGTGACCCTGCTGAAGATCTGTCCTGTCGATCCCGATCCCCCTGACCTCAAGCTGGACAATCCCTCATCATGTGATACTCTTGTACACAAGTGTAGCAAGCAAAAGAACCATATCTGTATGCCCCAAAATAATGCTGATTGTAAATCGCACAATGCGACACAACAAGTCTGCTCTGATCTGACCCCCTTTGCTGCTGAGAACCTGATACCCATGAGCTCTCACTGAGTCCTGACTGCCCTCGGCGGTCTGATCTACCACCCTGCTACTGCTATGGAAGTGGGGGTTTAGGTGGCCTGCCTGATATTCATGGCCTAGGTCCGCCCTAAAATTCTTCCTGCATGTCACTGGGTATGGCCTTACGACGCTGCTCCTGATTTGCCCTCTCTATCTCCCGCTGTCGCTGCCTGATCCCCTCAATACTCGAAGAGAAAGCCTGAACACGGGCGATATCCATGTCCTCCCGCAGAGTAGCTGTAACACAAGTTTCCACATATTTTGAAAGCAGCCCCATAATAAATCAATGAACTCTGGCTGGCATAGTGTCTACAAAAGCTGGTGCATATCTGGCCAAGGAATCAAATCTCATAGCATATTCCCAAACACTCATCGAGTCCTGCTCCAGGTGCAAAAAGAGATCTCCCCTGTCAAATTTCCCGCAGCAAATAGTGATCCAGAAAGGCCTCTGAAAAATTGGACGAAGTCGGAGGGGGAGCGTCTCTGCCTTGGGACCTCTCCCAGCTCTCGTACCATAGTATCGCTATGTCCCGTAGTCAAAATACCGCTAACTCAACTGAATCTGCGGGTGTAGCATGCATTACCCTGAAAATCCACTGCAATTGGTCCAGGAAGTCCTGAGAGTCCTCTTCCCGATTCATCCCTGTAAACTGCAGGGGACTCAGGGCAAGGAACTCCCGAACCCTCGAACTCCCAGGTCCTCCCGAAGAATCAGCAACCACTGGTACCCTAGGCTGGCACTGAACAACCATCATCTGGCCTAACAAATAGACGACGCTTCTAACCTCCTGATCTGATGGTATAGGTATAGGAGCTGCTGGAGATGGTGCTGATATGTCCGCTGCCCTAGAAGACTCCTGGAGTGGGGGAGATTGCTGAGGAGACTGAGATGAAGTCTCCCTATTGCCCTCAGATCGGGTTGGCTCTGACTGGGGCACCCTGCTAGTGCCCTCTCCCGCCGCAGCATCTAGTTTCCGGTTGGTCGTAATCTGTCACGTGTTTGACATTTCTCTATAGATAAGTAGAATAATATAAGCTTAGGGACTCAACCCTATACAACATAGCTCTACAGCACGACTGAAGAAGAAAGAAGGGTAACCACACTATTATGCCCTGTAGCCTTCTGCCTATGGAATGTGGTGAAGAAGACACCCCTAGACAAGACTCTACTGGAAACGGCTTGCAGACTCCCTAAGATACGACCTGCTCTGATACCAAGTTTGTCACACTCCACCTTGGGAGGCATGGCTGCCACCTGGTGCCATATTGGGATCTGAACTAACCTGACTGGGCTTATGCACTTCTAGTGCACTCCTACTCTTCAAATCAAGAAAACGAAGATCTATACCTCGACTGTAAATACAGCCTCTGGCCAACAAGGCCGCATAGCTACCTGTAAAAAGAAAATAGCTGACCAACAACATGCAGTAAAGGAGATCCTATGCGGGCTAACACGACCACCATGCTGTCTAGTTATGTCATAATGAAAACAGGAAATCAGAACTATACTATGACCAACAAGACCACTAACTAATAGCTAAACTAGGCCCACACGACCATCACGCAAAAGAAAATATACATAGGCCCAACACGGCTAACAACAAGACTAATACAAAAAATATGCAGTCTGCAAGCTTCTAAGAGTGGAATAATAGTCGGGACAGGGCCCCAACCTACCCATAAACTGTACAACCAAAAGAACAAACCTTCTAACTAACAACTCTGGGGAAAAAGGAGTTGATTAGACTGCTGACTAGGGAGATCCTGAACTGCATCTAACCGAGCCTGCAGGCAAGTAATACAACTCCCCATGGATAGGCGTCAGTACAATATGTACTGAATATGTAAAGCAGTAAATGAAAATGACTAAATAATATTGATAACGAAACTGAAACAATTCAATAGGAGGGATAGAGAGTTAACCTGAATAACCTTACAACCTGTTGTACAACTAATAATAAATAGTGTAAACAAGAAACTTACCTGGCCCCCATAAGCCTAGAAGGTACAACCAGTAGAGAATAACCTGCCCGTAGCCCCCATAAGCCCCGACGAGCACACTCCAATCTATATAACCCTAAAAAGGTCAAAATGAGTCAATAGGTAACTATAGCCAACCTACCGGTCCCCTGGGTATATAACTGAGCCTGCTCAGCTCTTAATCTATAGATGTGTCTGAGTACGGTGGACTCTTGATAACTGTACCCTGGGCACCAGGCTCGATGAGGGTCAGTGATGCCGATACGACATAAAAATAATAGTTCAGCCATGGAATAGACTGTAATATGGCCCTTGGGCCTCTGTATATTCCCTTGGGACAACATCTAGCTCCTTAGAGCGATCTATATAGCCCTGTAGGCAACGACATAACTAGTAACCCTAGAGTTGGTCACAGAAGGCTATACAGGGCAGGGTCAATCCCAATCTGAATAGACAACACGAATCTCAGACTAATAATTGCTTGTGGTTCCACAACAATCATACTTCTGGTGTTCTTACGGGAGTCTAGGTCGTATTACAACACGACAGGAATAACTTGCCGAAGGAATTTGTCTTAACATACCTCGAATGCTGATTTCTGATTTAACTAGCAAGGCTTAACTTGTAATTGGCAATTCTTTCCAACTATAACCTTTACATTGAGAGAATAGATCTAATTTTAATACTAAACTCAACAAATATCAATAACTTTCGAGAATAGAATTAACTATAATTAAACATCGAATAACTCAGATGAAAATCTACAATTTCCCGAGAGTTCAAAAGGGAGAAGTGCTTACCTAATGCCTGTGGCCGGATAGGAATCAATTTGGAGCAATTCTGACAATTTTTACTCGGCGGAGTTCCAGTTTGCCGAGCGAATTTTTGAAAAAAAACTTCGTAGTAATACTTTCCGTAGGTATAAAACTCATTACCTGAAGTTAATTTATGTTTGGACGGCATTTGATATCTTAATCGTATGAAAAACCAATGAAACTTGTGTGCTCTTCTCTTTTCCAATCGTGGGTTTACTTAGAAATGTTTTAAATTGAATGAGAGGCTTATATATATAGCCTTGGGCGGTGGAGGGGGTTGGGGGGGCACCCATGCTTCCCAAAGCGCCACACTGCCCCCGCGCCGCACTGGCCAGGGCACTGCAGGCTGGCACGTCGCGCTAGCCCTTTGTGGCCTAGCCTCGCCCGACCCTGCTTCTGAGACTCTTTCCAAATGTGTCGAGCTCTCCTTACTCATCACAAATTCATGCGTACACCTGCTAACCAATAATACTTTACGGGGTGTAATATATTCTTTGTCTCAACTCTCTCCTTCACTACACTTACCTCAAATATATACACAATACAATATATTCTTATTCTACAACATGATAGTTCTCATCTCACAATATACTACTTCTTCACTCATCAACACAAGGAAGAAACTACCCTTTATATAGGTGTAGTATTTCTATCATCTCGTAAATTAGAGAGCAGTTGGATTAAGTGAGGTGTAGTGGGGTAATTAGTAGGAGCTAACGACATTAGTGGTTACATGAGTTACATCAGGCACAATTGACCACTTTTTGGTCAATTAATGACCACAAACATAAAAAATAATGCATTTTAATATAATAATTTTAATATTAAAATGCACATAATCCGACACTAATGTTGACTGGCGGATCCACTGAGGCGAAACCTAAATCTCTATGATGTTTTCTCTTCGGAAGTAAAGTCAACACCTGTCGGGAAGAAACAAGCAATAACTAAAATTGCACGACAGAGATAGCAGCGGAAGAAATATTCACGTCTAATATTTGACACTATTTGAAAATGTGGAGCAAACTAATTTCATACACAAATGAATATGTGGGAAACCAACAAACGATTAAAATAACATGCAAAGTAATCAAATGAGAGGCACCAAATTTATGTGGGAAACCCCTTCAATGTGAAGAAAAAAATCAAGGGATTTCATCCAACAAAAGCTCTACCAAAATCAACAAGAGTTACAATAATGTTCTTCAAAATTAAACAAAAGAAGTTTCAAATAACTAGCAACAATACATAAAAGATAGCATCAAACTAGAGAAAAAAAGGGAGAAAAATCACCATAATGCAACTGCTGCTCACATGCTAAAATTTTGGGCTACAACACTCCAAAGCCACCTTAGTCAGTTCACAAACAAATATTAAGATAAGATAAACAATTTAACCAAAATTAGTTCAATCGTACAAGAAAGGAAGCGGAAATCGCAATTTGAAGCAGGCTGCTTATGACTGAAAAATCTGCACTTTCGCTCTATTTTTTCTCTGTCCGGCTGCTAAAATTTCACTCTTGTGTGATAAAAAAATAGACCTAAAGAGGTATTATTTATGTACCCATAATAATGGGGTTTAGGCAAAAGTGAGTTGATCCAAATTGAACTTTTATTTATCCACATAAAAAGGGAAAAGACTCAAAATCCAGCAATTCTCCTCCTCCCACTATGCAGTGGAGATGTCATGCCGGTGATCATGCTACACTTTTTAAACTTCCATCTTGATAAATTTTTAGTCATCATGTCAGAACCATTATTACCTGTATGGATCTTTTCAAATTCAAGCAATTTTGAATTCAACACATCTCGAACCGAATGACATCTCACATAAATGTGTTTAGATCCCTCTTGAAATATAAAATTCTTTTGAAGATGAATAGTACTTTAATTATGGAAAAAACACATGTCTTTCTTGACCACAACCAAGTTCCCCTCCCCCCAAAAAGAGGAGTCAACATATAGTATTTACACATAGAATTAATTTTTTAATCTAGCTAAATTATTGCATAATTTTTAATTATCACCCCTTATTATGAGATGACCCTTCCACTTTCTTTAGGTGGTGAGACAGTAACTAGACTATGTAAAACTTGAGGTTGAAACACATTTTTTTATCAAAATGAAGGATAGTAAATGATCCTGCCAGCCACCAACTTTGATCACAATTTTTTTTTATCTATATCTGCAAAAGGAGTAGATATTCTTATACTAGCATATATGGGTAGCCTAAATATTTAAATGGGAAAGACTAGTTTAACCAATAACTCTACCTAATATTCTTTTTCTCTTATCAGAGATGTAGTTAGAAATAATGTAGACAATCTTGTCATTATTGATCTCATGGCATAAGGCCTCTATGAAGGTTCTTCATAAGTTGTTTAATAGAGTATTTAATATCACAGAGGTAAAAAATAACTATGTTATATGTACATGCAAGATAATTTGTTTTTAAACATAAAGATGAATAAGAGAATTAGTAAGAGAAAAGGCCAGAGAATATCTTCATGCTCCAGCCCTCTAGAGGACGAAAAAAATCATACATTAACTATACCATTATGAATATAGAATACCACAAGTTAAACATAATGAAGTTCTCTACAAAACAAAATTTCTTGAGAACTAAAGTGAGAAAATTTCACGAGACCTTATCATAAACTTTAGTCATATTCAACCTGATCTTGGGCAAATTTATATGGCCAAGTGATACTCAAACGTATCATTTTTACCTTGTTTGTTGTGCGATGTGTATATAATATCATGTATTTGGTAATAAAATGCGAATTTATACTAACCAACATGATTAGCATTTGTTTTGCAGGATAATGTGATTTTTAGGAGCTAAAATGCGTGTTGGAACTATGTCGGAGTTGGACTTGGATGCGAGCGTGGAAAAGACCTTGGATGGCACATTTTACACTGGCTCCGCGATGGAGCCGTGCCACGCTGCCATCGCGGTAGCACACTGCCTGGGCAGGAATTAATTAGGCAATTTCCAGTGTGCCTGCGCGTCAGTTCCGTGGCACGGAGATAGGCCTCCGCGATGGCCTCCGTGCCACGTTGAGACCAATTATCCGGACCCTGCAATTTCCAGAGAGGGTCCGCGTCCACGCCGTGTCACGGAGGCAGTGCTCCGCGTTGTCCTCCGTGACACGTTGCTTGTTATTCCGGGAAAAATTTCCCACTAGTATAAATAGCACACTTAGGTTTATTTTTAAGGAGTCTTCTTTTAGTTCTAGTTTTTAGCAGAGTTCAGGAGTGGAGAGAGGAACGTGGTTTTGTGGCAGTTGAAGAATAGAAAAGATAAGAGTTTTCTTCTCTTCCCTTCTTCTTTTCCTTCAATTGTATGCATGATTTACACTCATTCTAGGACGATTAATCCAAGAATGAGTGGATAATTCCTTTCTTGCTGAGGTTTTGAACTTGTGTAATGATTATTGGTAATAATTGATATGGTTTCTTCTTCTTCGTGCATATTGTTCTATTAATTCTTGTGCTTAGTACATTCTTGATTGGCCACCATTAATGTATATCTAAAAAGTCCAATTTCACTCGAGAGAGCATGAAATTGGAAAGTTGTGAATTAATAGGGTATTGTTCTTAACTTGATTTGGGAAAATTGGGTTTTGATGTGCTTTCTTGATAGAAATATACTTGAAAGCCGTATTAGTCAATTTAGGAACCGGCATTGTAGTGTTAGGTCATAAATTTCATTTGATCACAGAAATGTAGACGAATGGTTTATGATTCTAAAGTGAAATTAAATACGAGAGTTTTAATTTCTAGGCAAACGTTCTTGACTAGCAATATGAAGAAGAGGATGACCAAATTATCATAATTATCAACTCCATTACTCGTTCTTAACCTTGGCATGAGCATATCCATTGTATAAATTCAACGTAAATAATAGTTGTTAAGTTTAGTATATAATTAGTTTAGAAACAAAACTCCCTAAATTCTTGATTGGATAGTTGTTAGCATAGTTAGAAATAGAATAGAAATATAGTGAACTAGGAAATTTTGCATATCCAGAGCAGCCTCCTTGGATCGATACTTGGCTACTTAGCCACTTTATTACTTGTTTGACCACGTACACTTGCGTGTCGGTTTTTAACACATACCGAAGCAGCCGCGAACAAGTTTTTGGCGCCGTTGCCGGGGAGGCTAGGCGATTTGTAAAATTTTGTTTAGTGTAAATTTACTGTATTTGTATTTTATTTTCTTAAGTGTTAACAACTTGGTCTTAGCCTGTATTTTGCAGATTTTTATTTCTGTGAACACTGGCAAGGGACAAGGAGTTGGTGGAATCTTACTTAGAGCCAGAACGTGAATTGCATAGTCAACGTAGAGAAGCTCTTCAGAAGAAGCTGCAGTTGCTCAAACAGTCTACGATGGAGCAACCCAATCCACCAGTTGTACGGGCAGTGTTAGTGCCCGAGGAAGTAGCAGCCAGGCCGGTTCGCGAGGTGGCAATCCCACAAGCTAATAATGTACATTCCAGCATCCGCAAACCAGAGCCTGGGGGGAGATTTGAGTTAAAGCAAAATATGGTGCAACTTTTGCACACGAGCGGGCAGTTTACCGGTCTCCCTCACGAAGATCCGCAACAACATCTCCAGAACTTTTTGGAGATAAGTGACACGTACATACCCGCTGGAGTGTCACCTGATTATGTTCGGCTCACCTTATTTCCATTTTCCTTATTGGGTGAAGCCAAGAGGTGGTTAAAAGCTGAACCACCCAACTCTATATCAACGTGGGATGATCTTGCAAAGAAGTTCTTGATCAGATTTTTCCCTTCAGGTAAAACAGCTAAACTTAGAAGTCAGATTCTAAGTTTTAAACAAAGGGAAGGAGAAAATCTTTATCAAGCCTGGGAAAGATTCAAGTCCATGTTGCGGGACTGTCCTCATCATCATCAGTCAAATGAGGTGTTGGTACACACTTTTATTGAGGGTTTGGAACCCCACACTAAAATGTTTTTAGACTCAGCAGCTGGAGGGCAAGCGCTGGAGAAGACTTATGAAGAGTTGTACACTTTGCTCAACCGAATCTCACAAGGCAATCCGGAATGGAATGCAGATTCTTCAAGAAGTGGAGCAAGGAAAGCAGCGGGAGTGTTCGAAGTGGATGGATTCAAAGCTATCGCTGCACAGATAGCTGCTTTGCAAAATCAGTTAAACACTCACTTCAGCACTATGAATTTGAACCAGCCTTCAGCCTCAGTTAATGCAGTCCAACAGATGTGGTGTGAAGTGTGTGGTAGTAGTGAGCATTCAGCTGAGTGCTGTGGTGCAAATCCTGATTCTGTCAACTTTGTGGGCAATGCACAGAGGAATCAACAGCAGTTTGGTGGTAGCTACAACTCGAATTGGAGGAATCATCCGAATTTTTCGTGGGGTAGCAACAATCAACAAGGCCAAGGTTCAGGGCAGGGTATGCACAGAAACCAAGGAGGGCAACAAGGCTATCAGAATCAGTTCAGAAATCACAATGCCCCTCCTCCACCACCATCACCGACTATTGAGGAAATGTTCAAGACCATGATTGCCAACCAGGCACAATTGCAGGCTGACTACGTCAAATTGGCAGCCGAAGTAAAGAACAATCAATTGGCAACCAAGGCTCTTGAATATCAGTTTGGGCAATTTGCTAGTGCCCAAAATACTAGACCCAGGGGAGGACTACCTAGCGACACGAATCCAAATCCTAAGCAAGTAAATGCAGTGACCACGAGGAGTGGTTTACAATTAAAGGAGGTGGAACCTGAAAGACCGCCTCAGAAGTCAGGAGCAGTAGATGTTGAGGGAGAACAAACCTCAGATACGGGGAAGACCAAAGAAGCTGAACCAGCAAGGCCTCCACCCCCGTTCCCTCAACGACTTAAGAAACACAAGGAGGAGGCGTGTTTCCAGAAATTCATGGAGGTACTCAAACAGGTACATGTTAACTTACCTCTTGTTGATGTCTTGCAGGGTGTGCCGAAATATGCAAAGTATATCAAAGACATCGTGGCCAACAAAAGTCGTTTGACTGAGTATGCCACGGTGGCTTTAACAGAGGAATGCACATCCCGTATTCAGAACAGGTTGCCCACTAAACTAAAGGATCCTGGAAGTTTTACTATCCAGCTGACGATTGGGCAAAGTATCCGAGCTCGTGGGTTATGCGACTTGGGGGCAAGTATAAATCTGATGCCATCTTCGGTATTCAGAAAGTTAGGGCTAGGGAGTCCTAGACCCACAACAGTGATCTTGCAGCTAGCAGACAGGTCCTTAGCTAAGCCGGATAGCATTGTTGATGATGTGCTAGTGCAGGTAGGCTCCCTCATTTTTCTGGTAGATTTCATTGTTCTGGATTTTGAACCAGATGCAGAAGTCCCATTTATTTTGGGACGATCATTTTTGGCAACCGGAAAGGCATTGATCGATGTAGCTGCGGGTCAACTCACAATGCGAGCACACGATAAGGTTGAGGTGTTCGACGTGTACAAGGCACCTAAGCTCCCGACTGTCTATAAGGAACTCTCGGTGATCAACGTGATTGATCATGGGAATGCAAATGGAGTGAGTGATTTCCGAGAGTTACGAGGTAGGCCACCAGACGAGGTTGAGAACTACTGGGGAGATGACCATGATCGAGACAAATCGTCCATCTCCCTAGTAGACACATGAGCATAAAGGCTGTCGAGCCGCGACGTTAAACCAGGCGCTGCACGGGAGGCAACCCGTGAAAAATAATTTTTTTTTCTTTCCTTAGTGTAAAGTTTTTCATTTATTCTATTTTCTTTTCTTTTTCTTGACTAGGCTTAGATTTGCATTTTAATTAGAAATTTTTATTTTATTTTATTTTTTTTTAGTAGGGAATCTATGAATTTAACCAATTTTTGTTTAGTGAGGTGATTTTCAGGTATACCGGAGGAAAAATACTTGGAATCGAGGAAACGAGGCGAGGTATGAGAAATAAAATTTGATGGTGAAACAGAGCACTGGCGCGTTGGCACCGTGTCACGGAGGCAATGCTCCGCGTTGACCTCCGTGACACGTTGAAGGCGAATCAGGAATTTTTAAAATTCCAGTAAGCCAACGCGTTGGCTCCGTGTCACGGAGGAGGGGCTCCGCGTTACCCTCCGTGACACGTTGCCCTTATTCCAGTGCCAGGTCACACCGGGTTTCCGGGTGACCCGCGTGTTTCTTTTAAATAAACCCCCAATTTTCGCCCAAATTTCCCCATTCCTTCTACCCTCCGCGATCAAACACCCATTCCCCTACCCCCAAGCTCCGTGCCACGTTGATAGGCAAGGAAAACGTCAAGTTTTTTTTCGGTTCTTCAAATCCAAGGTATGTTTTCATCTTCTATCTCAAATTTCTGGCGAGTTTTGTCACTTTTGAGCATGTGAGGTGAGATATATCACCCTAGGTAAAAAAATTAAACATGATGTGAATTATTTTGTGATTGATTATGTTCGGATTATTGTAGTTGACGTTTGAACTTATCGATTGATTGAATAATTCAATATTGATTGTCGAATTGAGTTCTAGGGCTTGGGTTGTTGGATTTGAAAGTGGGTAACTTGATAGTTTGATGAAATTGGTGCCTGGGTGTGTTTAGTAGTTGAGATAAGTCGTGGTAATTATTGTTTAATTGTGGAAAGACGACTAATTCTCAAATTTCTGTGGGGAAGTGCATAATATGTGAATTGGTTGAATTACTTAGATTAGTTGTATATAATAGGTTTGTATTGTTGTTCTTATTTCTGTTGTGGTTATTGTTGCTAAGTGTTGTGGGTGAATAGCTGTCGATAGGAGGATTGGGTTAGCTGTATGAAGTCTGAGTAATTCGCTAGCCGTTATGCTGTCGAAATTTTGGTGAACGCACTAAGCAACATGTTTATAGTTGATTATGTTTGGGGGTGTAAATAGAGTTATCCTTGCTAAAATGTTGTAAATTTTGTTAAAGACTAAGTGTGGGGTAAATTTTGTTTAACCCGACCTTAGCCGAAGCTAACAAGTTTTTAGCTTAATATTGTGCTTGTCTGTGTAAATTGACAGGTACAATGGCTAGCTGACAAGATAAAGGCAAGGGTGCCTCAACCTCAGGCACCGGCAGAAAGAGAATGAGACTGGGCGCTGCTGTCCCAGCTGCACCTGCTGTTCCACGCGGTCAACACCGCCGATACGGAACACGATGGGTCACCGACGAAGGGAAGAAATGGTATAATAAGCACAAGGAAAGCAAATACTTCCCGGAGGAATATATTGCAAGGGAACCACTTGCACAGGAGTTCCCTCGCATGGTGCAGAGGATTGAGGCAGCTGGGCTCAGTTTTATTTTTCAGGAGCCCAAGGAGTGCAACCTTCACTTGGTCCGGGAATTCTACGCCAACTGGAACCCGGCCATCAGGAGCCATACTATTAAAATCAGAGGGCAGATTGTCACCCTGGAACCCCAGCAGCTGAATGCCATCGTTGGAGCGCGGGACACAGACGCCCACGTTCTCCGCCAGCTCAATATCACCCCACCGTACGCCGACATCAGACGTACGTTGTGTGGGGCTCGATCCACAGCCCGATGGAGGAGACACAAAGAGAGGGGTTACCACCAGACTCTGCCTTATTCGCAGATGAACAAGGAGGCCAGAATCTGGCTAAAAATAGTATGTTCGTGTTTGATCCCGGGAGTGCACATGACAGACGTGACCCGGGACCGTGTCTGCCTGGTGTATGCCCTTATGAAAGGGCTTGAGATTAATGTGGGGGCGGTTATAATATCCGCCATGAAGAGAGCCAGACTACACCAGGGCCACAGATACGGGTTTGGCGGACTCATCACCACCTTCCTCCGAGGCCTTGACATCGAGGAAGAAGCCTTGGATTACATTCCGCAGTTGGAGCGGAGGGCCCTTGATGTGACAAAAACCAAGGCCCCTGACACTACACACGGACCTGTGCTGACTCTGGGCGAGCGACATGCTCGTGACGACCAGTATATGGCCCGTATGTTCGGCATGCAGATGCTGCAGCTACGGATAGGTGGGAGACCAGCCACCGAGGATGAATTATGGCAGCTGGAGCTGGACTACCCCTTCGGCGAGAACGCCAAAGCTTTATGCAAGGTGGGGCCAGTATTTGTGGAGCCGACTGACGACGACGTCCCTACTGATGAGGAGACACGTCGTGAGGACTCTGATGTAGAGTCCGATGACGGCGATGGAGCTGATTCAGATATGGGCGACGAGGCCGCAGCACCGGATGAGGAAGTCGAATATTTCGACTAAGCAGGGAGTTCCACCACCCAAAATTTTGTGCTTTGTATTTTTGTGAACACTGGGGACAGTGTTCGATTTAAGTGTGGGGTGGGGAGTAGTTAGGTGTTGGGTCATAGGCTCTAAATCTGCTGTATATTCTTCCTTGACGTTTATGTATGTCTGTGCTTTCCCTGCTCTTGTGAACTGATTTGTGAATGATGTGTATATATTTGTTTGTGGCTAATGATGTGTGTCTTTAAAAAGTTATGGTTGCCTTTGTAAATAATATTTTGTAAATTTTGTAAATTTTTTTTTCTATCGATATGATCGATATTTTTCAAAATTTTTGCGAAAAGATTTTGCATTTATCAACATAGTTTGCAAATATTTTCTATCGAAATGATCGATGTGTTGCAAAAATTTTGAAGTTTTAATTTTGGGTTTCTCGGAGTTTGTTTTCGGTTCTTTTACCGAGAATAGTCCCATTGAACCGATGTCATAGTTAGTGACCATTCCCTATGATGGATGGATGACGACCGTCTTAAGGGAAATGTAGTCGATAGGAGTAGATGTTTTGTTTTTAGTTTCTTTGGTGGATTGCATCAATAAACTGTAGTTGCTTATGGTTGCTAAAATTTCGTTGCGTGTTGTAATTGATGTTCAAAACGTGAAAATGATTCGTTTGAAAGCATGCAATTTTGTAAATATGTTGAGTTACCTAGGCTAGAGAATTTGGTTCATTATGATTGAGGCTTAATCTTGAATTCATGTAGTTGACTAATTAAAGAGTCTGTGAATGCATCTTGATTCGAGCATGTGCATAAAGTGTGAGTGAGGTTTTGCTATTCCATGTCATTGTGAATTGTCTAGAACTTGCCTGGCGTGTATACAAAACGAAATGAAGGAGGTGTAGTGTCGGAAAGGATGTAGGCATTTCTTTGTTTTAACCGTTAGTTTCCATTTTTTTCTTGTCAAATTCTACCTTTTTATATGTTGTGTACCCTAGTCAGCCCGTTAAGCCTTTAGCCGATTTCTTTCTTTTGTCCAGAATTGTATGAACTAAGCTTTATTCCTTCTTTTCATTAGCCTTAAAGTCTATAAGAAGCTCTTAAGCGCTTACAAAGAACAGAAAATGTTTCCCAAAGTGTTAAAGAGTGAAAAGAGTGAAAAGAAAAGAAAAGCAAAGTGAGGAAAGAAAAGATGATGTTGAAGAGGCACTAGTTGTAATTAAATGATAGTGAGGGTACATGAAAACCCTCTGTTTTGTGTCAAGTGTGCCGATGAAATGGGCTGTATGAAAGTAAACCAGCATGAATGGGAGAAAAAGAGAAAAGAGAGGAACAATGTCCATGAGTCGATGGGAATGAGTTGAAAAGGCGCTTAAGGATGCTAGCGACTATTATTGGCTAATCCAATATATATATACTAGATCCATAGCCCAGTTACAACCCATTAAAAGTCCTATTTGATCCTACATTGCATTTCTTTATATTAGTGGAGTAATACACTAAGGGCAAGCCTATGGGTCATGACATGATGCATGCGAATTCTTTTGGGAGAGAGAGTGAAATTAATTTTTATATGCCCCTACTTGCATGTTTGTGTGCTGCACGAACATAAAAGGGGAATTTTCTCTCGAGTTGTGAGGGTACATGCTTGATGAAAGATTGATTTTCATGTCGGATTTCTTAATTAGTTGATTTGCATGAGTTTGCCGATATCAAGAATCAATTCTTAAAAGTTTAGGAAGCCTCTATGTATTAAGGTCATTGTCTTGTACGACCAAGCATGTTTTCTTGATGATTTGCAAGAATTGAATAATCGGTATGACCGTAGCGTAAAATGTTGCACCATAGTGACGGAGGTTGGGATGTAATTTGCATGAGTTGTGTATGTGTTGTTCGAGGACGAACAAGGATTTAAGTGTGGGGTAAGTGATCTTGGGCAAATTTATATGCCCAAGTGATACTCAAACGTATCATTTTTACCTTGTTTGTTGTGCGATGTGTATATAATATCATGTATTTGGTAATAAAATGCGAATTTATACTAACCAACATGATTAGCATTTGTTTTGCAGGATAATGTGATTTTTAGGAGCTAAAATGCGTGTTGGAACTATGTCGGAGTTGGACTTGGATGCGAGCGTGGAAAAGACCTTGGATGGCACATTTTACACTGGCTCCGTGATGGAGCCGTGCCACGCTGCCATCGCGGTAGCACACTGCCTGGGCAGGAATTAATTAGGCAATTTCCAGTGTGCCTGCGCATCAGTTCCGTGGCACGGAGATAGGCCTCCGCGATGGCCTCCGTGCCACGTTGAGACCAATTATCCGGACCCTGCAATTTCCAGAGAGGGTCCGCGTCCACGCCGTGTCACGGAGGCAGTGCTCCGTGTTGGCCTCCGTGACACGTTGCTTGTTATTCCGGGAAAAATTTCCCACTAGTATAAATAGCACACTTAGGTTTATTTTTAAGGAGTCTTCTTTTAGTTCTAGTTTTTAGCAGAGTTCAGGAGTGGAGAGAGGAACGTGGTTTTGTGGCAGTTGAAGAATAGAAAAGATAAGAGTTTTCTTCTCTTCCCTTCTTCTTTTCCTTCAATTGTATGCATGATTTACACTCATTCTAGGACGATTAATCCAAGAATGAGTGGCTAATTCCTTTCTTGCTGAGGTTTTGAACTTGTGTAATGATTATTGGTAATAATTGATATAGTTTCTTCTTCTTCGTGCATATTGTTCTATTAATTCTTGTGCTTAGTACATTCTTGATTGGCCACCATTAATGTATATCTAAAAAGTCCAATTTCACTCGAGAGAGCATGAAATTGGAAAGTTGTGAATTAATAGGGTATTGTTCTTAACTTGATTTGGGAAAATTGGGTTTTGATGTGCTTTCTTGATAGAAATATACTTGAAAGCCGTATTAGTCAATTTAGGAACCGGCATTGTAGTGTTAGGTCATAAATTTCATTTGATCACATAAATGTAGACGAATGGTTTATGATTCTAAAGTGAAATTAAATACGAGAGTTTTAATTTCTAGGCAAACGTTCTTGACTAGCAATATGAAGAAGAGGATGACCAAATTATCATAATTATCAACTCCATTACTCGTTCTTAACCTTGGCATGAGCATATCCATTGTCTAAATTCAACGTAAATAATAGTTGTTAAGTTTAGTATATAATTAGTTTAGAAACAAAACTCCCTAAATTCTTGATTGGATAGTTGTTAGCATAGTTAGAAATAGAATAGAAATATAGTGAACTAGGAAATTTTGCATATCCAGAGCAGCCTCCTTGGATCGATACTTGGCTACTTAGCCACTTTATTACTTGTTTGACCACGTACACTTGCGTGTCGGTTTTTAACACATACCGAAGCAGCCGCGAACACAACCTAAGGACCATATGTTTTTCCCTTGTTATTATTCTTGATATTGCGGACTATTTTCTAAGTTAACATAATAATTACAGTAATTAACCTATATTTGATGAATCATGTTTGATTTGAAAAAATAATTCTAGGAAGCAAATTTGTAAATCTATTAGAGACAATTTCAGAGATAATTTTGTTTTAGAAATTAATCAAACTAATAGGTCTTAAATTAGAAAAGGTGTCTGGAGCTTCAACTTTAGAAAAGAGAACAAAATATGTATAGATGTAAAACCTAAGCAGTCTAGCTCCTTTAAAAGTCTCTTAACCATTACATAGATTCTTAGATATAATGTGCCAATAATGTTAATTAAATTTGTCACTAAATCCAGTTGGGCTGTAGCATTATATATAAGGCCGTAAATCTAATACGCCTTCTTAACTTCTTCTGTGTAAATAAAACTTCTTCCTCTTTTGTCTAAAAAAAGTATTTAGTGTTACTATATATATCCCTCCTTTTTCTGTTTCACATTTGTTTTTTATTTGACATAGAGGTTTTGTATAGGGTAAAATTAGATAATAGACACGTGGCATTATCAACGGATCCTAAACGGGATACTGAGACTATGAGGGTTGGGAATTTTGGAAATGGTTTTCTCGAGATAGCAATGCTAGAGGCATCATCTCGAACAAGAGAAGGATCGGGAAACCACCATTCCGGTGAAATGATGTAAAAGACAAGCATGGGACAATAGTGTCAGAGTGCTCAAGTGTCCGGATAAGCTCGTATGGATCTGAGCAAGGCAGGGATATTGGCTGGCACCTCCCAAACGGACTGGACGAGTGGCGCGAAGGCATAGAGCGTAGTACTTTAGGGCTCCCATGGTATTCCCGTATTCGCTCAGGCCTAAATTCTGTAGCTTATAAATAGCTCCCATGGTATTCCCGTATTCCCTCCTCTTTTGTAAAAGGATTGGAATTATATTCTCTCTCAAGCAATTATATTAGCAATAAATGATTTTCTTAGGCTTCAAACATTTTTCTCTACTTTGTTCAGCATTAGTTCTCGATCCAAGGAAAATGGTCCTGGGCTCATTTTTATCCACATCGGAGACACTCAAATTAGCTTTTCTCTACTTTGTCTTACTAGTTTATACAACGCTTACTTCTATCACGTACTAATAACCAAATTGTTAGTAACTCAAATCCAAAACAAGGTTGACCCATAACGTGTATTCTTGACCCCATACAAATTCAATTGTACTGCTTTTAGGATAAACAGTTTGGCGTCCACCGTGGTACCAGAGTAACTGTGTGAGTTTAACTTTATTTTTCCTTTCTATATTAGTTATATTTGTCTTTTAGGGCGCAGGTTATGGCGAATAACAGAGATTGAGTTATGGATCTAGCTACTAACAATGCAGTGGTCGAAGATGCATTGAAGCCTAAGCCTCTTCCTCTAGGGACGACGGACTCCAGTAAGCAAACCTACCGAAATGAGGAAGATCATCTCCAAAATTTGGACATGACTAATATAAACATACAAAGAAGGGATCGCAGACCTCTAACCAGAGCAGAAGAGGAAGAGGAAGAAGTGGCTAGTATGGAGAACCTTTAGAGGATGCTCAAAGGCCTTGCAGATTCTGAGAAGGAGCTGATGGCGAGGATAGAGGATCAACAAGAAGATGAATGAGCTCCAAAGAAATGTCGCACAAGTTACTCCAAGCACCTCAAGGGGAAACGAGAGGGATCCCCTTGATGAAGTAGAGCCCGATAGTGGGTCCATAGAGCAAGTAGTCACTTAAAATAGGTTCAAGACCCCCATGGCCGCTATAATAGCAGTGTTGGAGCTATTGAGGAAAGAGATGAAAATCTAATATACTAAATCGCAACTGCGCATGCATTATATCTCGAGGGCTCCACCCATCATAAAAGGGACAAACTCATATAGTTATGCTAAAGTTACCTACATGGCTAGCATGGTGACCAGGGCCATCCATAAGAGATTCAAGATGCTTGATATTCCCAAGTTCGATGAAAAATTGGACCTCAAGAGCATTTACTTTTCTTCAACACCACCTTAAATGAAAATGACCCGATAAAGGAAGAGGCCGAGTTTGTGATGGTGAAGAAGTTTGGAAAAACCTTATCGGGAGGAGCTTTGGTATGGTATTCTCTCCTTCCAGAGAACTCAATCGATTCGTTTGACATATTGGAAAATAGTTTTCACAGGGCTCACGCCAGAGCCAAAAAGGTGTAGCCTAAAAGAGGGGATATTTTAAAGAGAGCAAGGAGACACGGAGTTGCACCGGGAGTGTCATGACCCGAGCTGGGACCCCAGATTGAGACACGAGATCTAGAATCGAATGGCTGCAAGACAACCATGGCATATACATAACATGACTTAATAGCATAAACAAGCTGAAATTAAATTATAAGCATGGATAAGTGGAAGACTATATAACATAAGGAGTAAGTAAAATGACAATATCACAACACTGGGTCGCAAAGTTTAATATACTAACTCTATGTATGAAAGCCTCTACTAACCGATGAGCTGTTGGGGAAAGCCCCTAGCTAACTCCAAAATCTGAAACTAAAATGAGGTGAAAGAACTGAAATGAAGTAGATAACTCTAGTCCTCAAAAGATGAGGACTCACCCCTACTAACTGATCAAGTCCGAAACGTTTCTAACTGTGAGCTGAGTCTGAGTACCTGGATCTATATCATGAAATGATATAGCATAGAGTATGCGGTCAGTACTTTGAATGTACTGGGTATATAAGGTAAGTAAAACATGCTTAGTAAAACGTTACTTGAAATCATGAATATAAAATCAAAAGATCATGAGAGAAAGGACTGCATGCTAAAAGTTGTATCTAAGATATACATAATCATAAGCTGGTTATCATAACTGAACATAATGACCCAAGATGTAAAAATAGAATCATATGACTTGTTATAGCTGAAATCGTAAGTAAAAGCTCATAAATTGATCATTGGGTCAAATATGTTGTAAAACATAATATCATAAGTCATAAACATGAGTAATTGAAATCATGAGGAATAATGGGAGACTCATCATAACCGACACCATCATGATAGAGCGTAAGTGATGCCACACTAACTTGCTCAAGTGGGAAGAGCAGTCCTGAGCCTTTCCAGGGCAAAGAATGATTATGGTGTGCTATCACTCGTGACTTAGGGCGACGATCTCCAATATCTATGGCCCTTGCATGCGCCCGTTGAGGTAAGGGAGGAACTATCCAATAGTGAGGATTCCATATTCCTCTGGCTAAGGGAACCATTCTCTAATATCGAGGATCCCTTATCTTACGGTAGCACGTAGTTTTGAGACCAGGGACCTCGAAACTCCTGGCCTACTCGGTGCTAAATGCTACTCCCAAAACATGCATATTGCTCATATAATCATATTCTCAAAACATAACTTAAATTTGAAAATTGGGAATCTTCACTCCAAAACATATCATAAACTGATCTTGTTAACCTTGGTTAAATTCATAATAGGCATACTTAACTTTGCATGGGCTTGCCCAAGTCATAAAATCATACATACTTGAAATTAAATTCATACTTCAAAATCATGAAATCATAATTTAAGAGTTCATAAACATTCATGCATACTAGATAACTTATCATGCTTGGAATCATGGATCATAGGCTTGAATTTTCATAAAACATGCATAATAGGGCATAATGTTTATAAAATTGAAATCATGAATTAGTAAGTAAATTGAGAGTCAAATTTGTCCTAGTAGACATAAATCATCAATTGAAACATGAGAGAATTGAGCCTATAGAGATAGCATGAAAGATTGCATTGAATTGGGTTAAACCCTAAAATTTCACAATTTAGAACTTGAGAAGTAGAAATCATGAATTTGGACTTGAAAGGGCATGAGGGTGGAAGAATTTTCCCTCATTCATAACCCTATTCCTTGACTTTTCTTGGAGAGCCCAATAAGATTTGAACAAGTTTGAAGAAGAACCCATATTGAGGGTTGTCCAATGCCTGCTGCTACTTCACTAAATTTCTCATAACTCTTTACTTCAAACTCTAGTTGATGCAAGGTCAGATGTGTCGGAAAGAAGACTCCAAGGGATTTAATTTGATATGTTGAATTACCCAAAAACACTTTGTAAAATTGGATCTATGGTCGTCTGAAATTGATCCTTGAAAGAACTTATACGAAAACTCAATGGTTAGAAGGCTCTCAACTCAATTTTATGCTGGAGGTTCCTTATGACCTTAATTTGCATCTAATACACTTCTCACACTTAAGAATTAATCTTAACACCTTGTTTCCATAAACTCATCAAGATCAGCTCTATCCACATACCTAGAACATTTCTAGCTTAGCTCGAAATTTTCAACAAACGGGCAGAACAACGACCCCTACAATGGGCCATGGTACCAAACAGTGGACCATTGGTCCATTTGTTGTTTTCCATATTCTTCCTTTGAAATTCTCTAAATCTGCTTCAACGACCATAAATGACAACCCATTCAATCAAATCATGGTTCACACAATCTCCTCGTAGGTTCTGGGCAATATTTGACAGCTCTCTAGACATGAAACAACGAGTACCTCTAATGACCCCTTGGACTCTGCAACAAAACGTACTTAGGTTCGTTGTTTGGTTTTGGTATTGTTTTCCTGCTATAAGCCTCGGGTCTGACTTAATGAACTTTTGGTGCGTTACGCGGAGTTTTAGTAAGGGTCTAGAAGGAGAGGATATTGCTGCCGATGGTGCCAGACAACTGGGAAGCAGAGTCTTTTACTAAGGGATTTAACCCCGAAAGTTCAATAGCCTCTTTCAAGCTAAAAGAAATCCTGAATGAGTTTGAGACATGACTTGGGTGGACGTCAACAACTACTATGAGTCGAAGATTCAAATAAAGGATGACTTTCGGAGAGTCATTGGCAAAATGCTTCGGACATGGTATGAGCAAAGGTCTGCGAAAGACTCATGGTTCACAGGTGAAAGGACCTCTTGAAACCCTTCATGTGGTATGACACAAAGGCTGTGTCTTGAAGATATGGGTCATATACGATAGATGTGAGAGAGGGGGAAATCAGAGGTGGGAGCTCATATGCCTCCAGTCAACCCCGTCCAGAAAAGAGGGGAGACAAGGACTCCTCTTGAAGAGGGCTACAAGTCAAAGAGGCCGTGCAGCCGGCGGTGCATGTTGTCGGGAAGGTACCTACGCTGTTAGAGTACTATTTCATTGTCAATCCAGAATAATTATTCTCATTCATACGAGATATCAAAGGAGTAAATTCCCAAAGTCGCTTCGCTCAAATCTAGATTCAAGAGACAAGGACCTATGATGATAATACCACGGTTCACACGGACATAACACCAAGGACTATCATCACCTCTAAGAAGTAGTAGTAGAGTTATTGAAGGATAGTTACTTGTGGGATTTCTGAGTGATCGAGCTAAAAAAACTTTAGGAGAAGTGCCGAGGAAAGTAGACAACCTGCAAAAAATGAGGAGATGAACGTTTCCCCATGCAAGATGACAAGTACACCTCTTTCATGAATTTGTTCTATTGACTCTTTTAACCCCCCCCCCCCCCCACAAGGCTCTGTAGGTTGTAGAGGACAGCTCTCTCTCCTACACGAGAATTTGTCTCTTAGGATGAGTTTAGCGACCGACGCTGAAGGACAGCCAAACGAAAATCTCTGGAATAGTAGAAAGTGGAGAAGCATTGTGGATGGATAGCCAACTTAGAAGGACTGGCATTACATTCTTTTTTCCTTCATCCAACTTTTATGCCTAAAGGGTTTTCCGGAAAGGTTATTAACGAGGTAATAGTAGGGACTTCTAGAAACAAACTAGGATTACTATCTTTCTATACCATGTAAAGGCCACAAAGGTCTAAGAAAAACGTTGCCAAAAAATAAAAAGAATATTCCTGAAAAGCTCCTTATCTTTCAAATGCTCTCTTTTACAAGTATTAGATCCTCTGAGTCTAAGTGCAACATGTCACGTGCGCTCGAAGGACGAAACTCCTAGAGTTTGAGCATGCCTCACCTTAAGAAAAGACTGAGAGGAAAAGGGCTCAATTCAGAAGTCCCTGAGTTTCGAGCTGCCATCCCCCTAACCCTTAAAAATGAGAGGTAAGCCAGAACTTCGAGGTCTCCATGTCCATTGGCTACACACTAAGGATTAATGATAAAGTTAGGATCAGTCTTTTAATAGATATGGGACTGCTCTCTCAGATGAAATGTTGGGGCCCCAGCCCCGTCGAGAGAAATAATTCACGAGAAGCACACAACTTCCATAATGGTAGACCAAGGTGACACCGTTGCAGTGCCTAATCGAGAGGCATTCTGGTAAGACTACAAAATATAAATTTCCCTATTAAAGTTCGGAGTCAAAGATCGAGTAAGCAAAAAACCCTTTGCAACACTATGCTCTAAAGCAACTCAAAGGTGATCGGGATTAAAAGCACAATAATTGAAAGAAAAGGGATCCCTCCTTATATTTTATGGCATTATAATCGTCGAGCCAAAAATGGCCCACGGTAGGATAAGGCACAACCAAAAAAAACAGACGCACCGACTGCAATGAGATGATCTTATAAAAAGTTCCAAAAATATAATCGGTTGATGACTATCTATGGTCATCCAGTTAATACCCGACACTCGTTAAGTTTGGCTAAGGGACACACGTCATAACCTCCTTAGAAGGACTATGAAAAGTAGGGCCCATCAAAGAAAGCCTTTGGGAGAAGGCTACCTTTATCACTTGGAAAGACGTGCCTAACAAAGCTGAAAACATTACTAGAGTTCGGGCTTTCGGCCAAAGAAAGCACAGAGTGAAACTGTAAAGACTAATTTGCAATAGTGAATCATGCGCTAAAAAGAAAATGAAAAAAAACAAAAATAACATGAGAGATCCATAAAATTGAAAATATTTTCTTTCACTATGAGCCCAAAATGAATTACAAACTACAAGCCTAAAAGCGGAGCATAAAAATTACAAATTTTGAGATGAATTAAAATTACAAGCCTAAAGTAGGGAATGAAGGTTACACAAAAGTGATATGAATTCCCACCTTAGGGTGAGTCATAAAAGATCCAAAAATAAATTGCCAACCCCAATCCTGAAGTATCACTTCAAGCATCATCTTAGCTTTTATTACGCTCAAGTGAGAGTGGTCCGCAAAGATGAATAGCTTTAGAAAGGGGCAAAACAACTGTAGGAATCCCCAAGAGGAAAAGTCCCATGTTAGCCAAAAGGCTCGAAGGAGCTTCTCTCCTTTTCTTCAGGACTCTTGATTCCTAGAAGCTCTAGGGGATCACAAGAGGATATAGGGTATTCATGGGCTTCGGTAATCTGATTGAGCTCAATCAAACTACCTTGGCCGATGGGCTTCCTCACGAATAGCTGGGGAAGCTTTGATGCAACTTGCTGGGAAAGCCCAGACAGTTTAATGAGCACAACTGTCACGACCTGAGTCTATACCCTGGACGAGAGACGATATTTGGAGTCACAAGTAACCCAACGTCAACCCATGGTCTATCATAATACTGGTAATCTGAGTAATATCATAGCGAAAGCTTTAAAAATTAATACAAACCATTTATGAAGAAGAACTAAATCATAAGGCTTGATACAACTGAAAATATGAATCTGTGACTGAAAGCCATATATATCTGATGAGTTACTGGGACAAGCCCCCAGCTAACTCTAAGTCTAACTGAAAGGAAAAGAACTAAAGTAAAATAACATCGTCCTGGAAAGATGAGGACTCACCACTGGCGCAGCTGATAACTCTTTCCACTAACAGTGCTGAGACTGAGAACCTGCAGTTGTATCATAAAATGATACAACATAGAAGGTATGTGTCAGTACTTTAAATGTACTGAGTAAGTAGGAGAAAACATAATATGGAGAATAAAATAACTAAACTGTAATGACATGCAATGACCAACAGAAATGCTAAAACTGAATAAACTGAAATATACTAAGATGGTCAAAATGACCATGTCTGATGGTCAAAGACATGCCCTAAATCTGATATACTGATCTTAACTACTGTATTGAACTGATGAACTGAGTAAACTGCAACTGTTTTAAATGAGCTAATCTGAGACTGAATTGACTAGTGGGAGAGTCTATAACCGATATATAACCGCGTGAGCGGGACGTGGAGTCTGATGTATACACCCCATTGATAGGAACCAATATACCTTGCTAGGGTATAAAGGCATGAACTAGGTGATCACAAGTCTTGGACCATAAGGCCAACAAAAATAACCTACGGTAGCAACGTAGTTCTGGGAACCTGGGTGCTGTGGAACCCCAGTCCGCTCGGTGCTAAGTCCTACTCCCACTGGATAATCCTAGACTGACTACTAAGCTGATAGATCGAAATTGGGGCCCAAGAATAAGTCAGAAATACCTATCTGGAAGTACTCTTAGAGTCTTATCAGAACAAATTATGTAACTGGTGTTCTAAGATCAGCCAAAGCTGCTTATCTGGAAGCGTCGTAACCATCTAAAGAACAAACTGAAATCTAAAGTTAGGGTTCTAAGATTGGTCAGAGATGCTTATCTAGAAGAGTCATAACCATCTAAAGAACCACTAAAATCTGCTAACTAAATCTAATACTGATAACTGGGAGGCACCACTGACACCTCAAGAATTAACCGTAGTCAAATTGATCAACTGACATTTGTGGACAACACTGAGTATAATAATCTGACTGAGACTGGACTAATATGTATCTGACTGAAATTTCCACGTACACCAACAATATGGGGACTCAGAACATATAGAATCAAGCTACAGGGAAACTAGTCCAACACACAAGATTCTAAATTTTATTGAACTGAGAACTAGAGCTAAATCATTCCACTAGATACAATTTTCACAACTTTCTAGAAATAGGGAATAATAAATAAGTAGTTAAAATCATGAGAAATATTCCACTTGAAAGTCTTAAGAAATTGGTCTGACTATTTTCTACATTTCGAATCCATAGGGATGTAATTGATAGAGAAAAAACTCGAGAAGATTTTGGGGACACAAGGGAAGATCTATTCCTTTGTTGAATTCCCACATACCTGGATAAGAAATCTCTAGAGAAGAAAGGTTGAATTCTGTAACTGACAAGGAGCCCTAGATCTTGCTTGAGAGGAAAGGTCTGGATTCTACGATCGATATTCTGAGAGTCTACGTCAGGAATAAGGGGGAAAACCTTTTAGTTACTCTAAATTCTATGAAATTATACTTAAAATGACATAGTTTAGGGACTAAATAAGTGAAATATTACAAAAATATCCCTGTACTAATATCTGGAAAATTGACTGACTGGGGACCAAAGGGTCACTCAATGAGTCGTTGGTTGAGACCACGACTCATTGGGACCAGTCGTTAGTCCTACTGCCTGGGTGCTGGGGTAACTGGATCTGGCAACAGGGGATGCCACGACTTGTTGGATGGGTCTTTTTTTTCCCCCATAGCCATTGGACGAGAAAATCTAAAAGGTCTAGCAACGAATGACACAATGACTCATTGGTGGACCCAACGGGTCGTTGTGTCCAGTTGTTACTTTCACTAGAAAATTTCTAAAAATCTCAAACTTGATGCGACGGGTGGTGACAATGAATCGTTATGGGATACAATGGATCATTGTTTCAACTTGTCATCCACTGGAAGGAGTTTCTGGGGTTCTCACCTAACGACTCACAGCACGAGTCGTTTCTGATGACGACTCATTGGTTGAGTCGTGGGGTCCTGGAAGAGGGACTTCTGAATTGGGGACCAATGAGTGATATGATGACTCATTTATTCTCACAACGAATCATTCCTTGTCCCATTGGTTCCCGAAGGACCACACTAGGCTGACCACGACTGACACAACAAGTCATTGGAGCTGAGCACGACTCGTTGTCTCAGTTGTTCTGAGGCAAATTTTCTGGTTTTCTTCTGAATTTTTCTTTCAAGGTCTGAGTCTAGTCTAGAAAAGTTTCGAGGTGTTACAATATCACCCCTTGGGATCATTCTTCCTTGAATGAAGACTAAAACTGCTAAAAAACTAGATAAAGAGCTGTAATTCTTAGACGGAGACTATGAGCTAGTTTCTAAAGGAGTGGCTGACTCTGAACTGACTTAACCATGTTAAAAGAGTTGATGCAACTAGAATGCACATTGAAAATCTGAATAGAGCTCATGTGTATAGAACTGAACAAAGTACTGAGGAGGGATTTAGTACCTAATGCTGGAACTAAACTGGAAGGGAATAATTGAGGGTATCTGGCTATCATGTCTGCTTCTGCTTCCCATGTGGCTCTCTCAACTAGCTGGTTCCTCCACAAAAGTTTCACCGAAGAGACTTTATTGTTTCTCAACTTACGAACCTGACTATCAAAGATCTAAATTGGCACCTCTTCATAAGAAAGACTATCTTTTATTCCCACGCTTTCTAGTGGCACAACTGAAGTGGGATCACCGATGCACTTCTTCAATAGTGACACATGGAAAACTGGGTGCACATATGCTAACTTTGGATGTAGTTCTAACTCATATACCACACTGCCAATTGGCTTCAAAATTTTGTAGTATCCCACATATCTCGAACTGAGTTTTCCTTTCTTTCCAAACCTCATCACCCCCTTCATGGGTGAAATATTTAGATAAACTCAATCATCTACTCATAATTCCAACTCTCGTCTCCTCACATCAGCATAGGATTTCTGTCAACTTTGCGTTGTTTTCAACCTCTCCCTGATAAGTTGCACCTTCTGCATAGCTTTATGAACTGAGTCTGGACCTATCAAGGTAGCTTCACCAACCTCAAACCACCCTATAGGAGACCTATACCTCCTACCATATAATGCCTCAAACCGGGCCATCTGGATACTGGAGTGGTAGCTGTTGTTGTACGCAAACTCGATGAGAGGTAGGTGATCATCCCAACTACCCTTGAAATCGATCACACACACTCTTAGCATATCTTCCAAGGTTTGGATAGTCCACTCAGCTTGTCCATCAATCTGTGGGTGAAAAGCTATGCTGAGCTTGACCTAGGTACCGAGTCCTTTCTGAAATGACTTCCAAAAATGCGAGGTGAACTGGGTACCTCTCAAGGGCACCCCATGCAATCTGATCAACTCCCGGATATATAGCCTAGCATAATCCTCAGCTGAGTTTGTAGTTTTAATTGGAAAAAAATATGCTAACTTGGTCATCCGGTCTACTATCACCTAGATTGAGTCATGTTGCCGATGAGTACGAGGTAGACCTCTAATAAAGTCCATATTCACTTCCTCCCACTTCCATGTGGGTATGTTGATATCCTGAGTCATACCCCCCAAGTCTCAGATGTTCCACCTTAACCTGCTAACAGTTCGGGCACTTAGGCACAAATTCTGCTATGTCTCTTTTCATACCATTCCACCAGTAAATATCCCATAGATCATGGTACATCTTAGTGGCACCGGGGTGGATAGAATATCTCGAACTGAGTTCTTCAACCAGTATCTGCTATCTCAAGTCACCTATATTTGGTACACGTAGTCTGCCCTGGTAATGGAGTACACCATCTCCCCCTTTGGAGAAAGCCTCTACTTCTTTTTTGAGAACTGCTTCCTTTAATTTAAGCAGTATGGGATCTTTATCCTGCCTTAACTTAACTTCAACAACTAACGAGAAATCTTATTCACTCTGCACTACTACTCCATCCTCAGCTGAATCGACCAACTGCACTCCCAATCGAGCTAACTTGTTAATATCCTTTGCCAGTTCCTTTTTTCTCTCATCAACATGAGCCACGCTCCCCATAGACATCCTGCTTAGGGAATTAGCCACCACATTGTCTTTGCCCGGGTGGTACAACATATTCATGTCGTAATCCTTCAATAGCTCCAACCACCTTCTCTGACGGAGATTTAAATGTTTCTGACTAAACACATACTGAAGGCTCTTGTGATTAGTGAAAACATCCATGTGAGCTCCGTAAAGGTAGTGCCTCCATATTTTTAACGCAAACACCACTGTCGCCAACTCAAGGTCATGAGTCAGATAGTTCTTTTCGTGAACCTTGAGCTGTCTGGAGGCATAATCTATCACATTACCTCGCTGTATCAAAATGAAATCGAGTCCAACTCTGAAAGTGTCACAATATACTATGAACCCTTCTATTCTTTCCGGTAAGGCTAACACTGGAGCGGTAGTAAGTCGAGTCTTCAACTCCTAGAAACTCTTCTCACACACATCTGACCACTACATCTTTTCTGATTCAACCTAGTCAGAAGAGATGCAATAGAGGAAAAACCTTCCACAAAACATCTGTAATAACTGGCTAGACCCAAGAAACTTCTGATTTCGGTTGGGGAAGTAAGTCTTGGCCAGTCTTTCACTGCTGCTATCTTTTGAGGATCTACTTGAATCCCCTCACCTGAGACCACATAACCAAGGAACGTCACAGACTTCAACCACAATTCACATTTTCTAAACTTAGCGAAAATTGGTTGTCTCTGAGCGTCTGTAGCACTATCCTCAGATGGTTAGCATATTCTTCCTCGCTTCTGGAGTATACCAGAATGTCATCAATAAATACAATGACGAACATGTCTAGATATGGCTTGAAAACCCTGTTCATCAGGTCCATGAAAGCTGCGGGGACATTAGTTAGTCCGAAGGACATAACCACGAATTTGTAGTGATCATACTGACTTCTGAAGGTTGTTTCAGTATGTCACATTCCCTGACCCTTAGTTGATGGTACCCCGACCTGAGATTTACCTTGGAGAAATAACTGGCTCCCTGAAGCTGATCGAACAAGTCATCAATCCTGGGTAGGGGATACCTGTTCGTAACTATGACCTTATTTAACTGAAGATAGTCAATACACATTCTGAGGGTACCTTCTTTCTTTCGCACGAATAATACTGTAGCACCCCATGGAGAGATGTTAGGCCTGATGAAACCTTTATCAAGGAGGTCTTTTAGCTGCTCCTTCAACTCCTTAAGTTCAGGTGGAGTCATTTTGTAAGGAGGGATGGAGATGAGCTGAGTGTCTAGAAGAAGGTCTATGACAAATTCTATTTCCCGCTCAGGAGGGACTCCGGGAAGATATTGGGGAAACACGTTAGGGAATTCGCTGACAACTAGAATTGAATGGATAGTTGGGGTCTCAGAGTTGGAATCTTTGACCCGAACTAGATGATAAATACACCCTTTAGAAATAAGATTTCTAGCCTTAAGGTAGGAAATAAACCGACCCTTAAGCGTTGAACTACTGTCCGTCCACTCTAAAACTGGCTTATTAGTGAACTGAAATCTCATGACTCTAGTTCTATAATCGACTGAGGCATAATCGAAGTATAACCAATCCATTCCAAGAATGAGATCAAAATCGACCATGTCTAATTCTACGAGATCAGCTGGAATGACCTTATTTAAGATTGAGACTAGGCAGTTTCCATACACCCAGCTGGCTCTATCTGACTCACCAACTAGGGTAGAGACTTATAATAGTTCTGAGAGGACTTTTGGACTGATATCAAATTAGACAGATACATAGGGAGTCACCAACAATAGTGTGGCCCCTGGATCTAGTAGGGCATATACATCTAGATGGAAAAGACGTAACATACCCGTGACCACATCAGGTGAGCTCTCCTGATCCTGACAAGAAGACAAAGAATAAAAACAATTTTAGAGTTGGCCACCATCCGTACCTGAAGTGTTGGCCTGCTGGAGCTGCTGAAGCAGTAGACTGTGATCTCCCCCATCCTGCTGACGGGCATTCTCTGAGCCGATGACCTAGCTTTACACACCCAAAGCAACCCTCTCGGACCTGAAGGCATTCCTCTAGATGGTTCTTGCCACACTAAGAGAAATCTTGGTAGCGGTTGCTGGAGCTATGACTCTGGAACTGTGAGCCAGATGCTCCACCCCTCCAATCCTTGCGGGACCAAAAAGTAGGGGAGCTGACTGAAGTGGGTGTTGGAGCCCTCTACTGCTGCTGCTATTGTGGGAAGCTACTACCGCCAGACTTTTGGTGGCCATAATCTGATTGGCAGTCCTTTGCCGCTTATTCTCCCGCTCCAAGTCTTTTAGCTTTTCTACCTCAATCTGCTGAGCATGAACAATGAGGCTGGAGAGGTCAATATCTTTGATAAGCATTGTAGTCCTGCACTCCTTAAGGACCAAGTTTGATACTCCGTTGATGAACTTCAGCATGCGAGCTCTTGGCTTGGCTACCATCTCCGGAGCATATTTTGACAACAGTGCGAACTCCAGTGCATACTCTTCAACCATCCTGTTGCTCTATTGCAAATTCATAAATTCTGCCACCTTGGCCTCCCTGAGCTTCTAGGGGAAGAATCCGTCTAGGAAGGATGTTGTGAACTCTTTCCCACTCCACCGGTTCCGCTCCCACTGGTCTCCCTTCTTTCTACTGGTCGTACCAGATCTGGGCTACCCCTTTCAGCTGGTAGGTAGCCAGGTCAGCACTCTCAGCGGAGCTAACATCCATAATGCGAGTGATCTTCCTAATCTCATCCACGAACTCCTGCGGGTCCTCTCCCACCTTAAATCCATGGAAGGCTAGAGAGTTCATCCGAGTGAAGTCCCGAACTCGGGTAGCTACTGCGGACCCATTCGTGTTAACTGGAACCACCTGGTGGTTCACCTGGTTAGTGACTGTCTGTGCCAGCAGCTGGATTGCTGCTCTAAACTCTACCGAGGACACTTAGTCGTCCTGAGGGGCTGCTGGAGCTGGTAGGGTAGGTCGATTAGCGTTACCGGCACTTCTTCTGTTATCGCGTGTTGGAGACATGATTTAACTTAAACAAAATAGAGCACGAGTTAGGAGAACATTTCTTGGAATTGAACTTCAACGCACGATAAAGAGCATGAACAAAAGGAGTTTTTCAAATAACGTCTCGTAGCCTCTCCGTCATAAGTGTGGCGTGCTTCATACCCATGAAAAGGACTCTACTTGATACGACTTTCAGACATCCTAGGATACTCTAAACCAAGTGCTTTGATGCCAAGTTTGTCATGACCTGAGTCTATACCCTAGACGAGACACGGTACTTGGAGTCACAAATAACCCCAAGTTAACCCATGGTCTATCATAACACTGGCAATCTGAGTAATATCATAGCGGAGGCTTTAAAAAATAATACAAACTATTTATGAAGAAGAACTAAATCATAAGGCTTGATACAACTGAAAACAAAACTAAAAATCTGAATATGTGTCTGAAAGCCATCTATATTTGATGAGTTGCTGCGACAAGCTCCCAGCTAACTCTAAGTCTAACTGAAAGGAAAATAACTGAAGTAAAATAACATAATCCTCGAAAGATGAGGACTCACCACTGGCGCAGCTGATAACTCCTAGAGAAAATCCGCTAATGATGTTGATACTAAGAACTTGCAGTTGTATCATAAAACGATACAACATAGAAGGTATACGCTAGTACTTTGAAGTGTATTGAGTAAGTAGGAGAAAACATAACATAGAGAATAAAATAATTGAACTATAATAACATGTAATGACCAACTGAAATGCTGAAACTGAATAAACTGAAATATACTAAGATGGTCAAAATGACCCTGTCTGATGGTCAAAGACATGGCCTAAATTTGAGATACTAATCTGAACTACTTTACTGCGGAACTGAGTAAACTGCAACTATTCTGAACTAAACTAATTTGAGACTGAACTGACTAGTGGGAGAGTCTATAACCGACATATAACCACGTGAGCTAGACGCGGAGTCCAATGTATACACCCCATCGGTAGGACCCAATATACTTTTCCAGGGTATAAAGGCATGAACTGGGTGATCACAAGTCTTGGGCCATAAGGCCAATAAAAATAACCTATGGTGGCAACGTAGTTTTGGGAACCTGGGTGCGCTGGAACTCCGGTCCACTCGGTGCTAAGTCCTACTCCCACTGGGTAGTCCTAGATTGACTACTAAGATGATAACTTAAAATTGGGGACCAAGACTAAGTCAGTAATACCTATCTGGAAGTACCCTGAGAGTCTTATTAGACCGGATTCTCTAACTGGTGTTCGAAGAATGGCAGAGCTGTTTATCTTAAAGCATCGTAACCGTCTAAAAAACAAACTGAAATCTAAAGCTGGGGTTCTAAGACTGGTCAGAACTGCTTATCTAGAAGATTCATAACCATCTAAAGAACCACTAAAATTTGCTAACTGAATCTAATACTGATAACTGGGAGGCACCACTGACACCTCAAGAATTAACTGTAGTCAAACTGATCAACTGACATTTCTGGACAACACTGAGTATAATAATCTGATTGAGGCTGGGATAATATGTATCTGACTAAAATTTCCACGTACACTAACAATATGGGGATCTAAAAGCATATAGAATCAAGATACAGGGAAACTAGTCCAACACGCAAGATTCTAAATTTTACTGAACTGAGAACTAGGGCTAAATCATTACACTAGATACAATTTTCACAAATTTCTAGAAATAGGGAATAATAAGTAAGCAGTTAAAATCATGAGAAATATTTCACTTGAAATCCTAAGAAATTGGTCTGACAATTTTCTACATTTCGAATCCATTGGGCTGTAACTAATAGAGAAAACAATAGAGAAGATTTTGGGGACACAAGGGAAGAACTATTCCCTTGTTGAATTCCCACATACCTAGATAAGAAATCACTGGAGAAGAAAGCTTGGACTTCTGCAACTAAGGAGCCCTAGTTCTTGCTTCAGAGGAAAGGTCTGGATTCTATGATCGATATTCTTAGAGTCTACATGAGGAATTAGGGGGGAAAACCGTTTAACCCCTCTAATTCTCTAAAATTATACTTAAAACGATATATTTTAGGGACTAAATAGGTGAGAAATTACAAAAATATCCCTGGACTAAAATATGGATAACTGACCGATAGGGGACCAACGGGTCACTTAATGAGTCATTGGTTGAGACCAAAACTCATTGGGACCAGCCATTGGTCCTATTGCCTGGGTGCTGGGGTCATTGGATCTGGCAATGGGGGATCCCACGATTAGTTGGATGAACAAACGGGTCATTGGTTCCTCCCGTGTTCACTGGATGAGAAAATCTAAAAGGTCTAGCAATAGGTGACACAACGACTCGTTGGTGGACCCAATGGGTCGTTGTGTCCAGTCGTTACTTTCACTGGAAAATTTCTAAAAATCTCAAACTTGACGTGACAGGTGGTGACAATGACTCGTTGTGGGATACAACGGGTCGTTGTTTCCACTCGTCATCACTGGAAGGAGTTTCTGGGGTTCTCACCTAATCACTCACACCACGAGTCGTTTTTTCTGACGATGACTCATTGGTTGATTCGTGGGGTCCTGGAAGAGGAACTTCTGAAATAGGGACCGAATAGTGATAGGACGACTCGTTGTTTCTCACAATGGGTCATTCCTTGTCCCGTTGGTTCCCGAAGGACCACACTGGGCTGACCACGATTGACACAACGAGTCGTTGGAGCTAACCACGACTTGTTTGTCTTAGTCGTTCTGAGGAAAATTTTCTGGTTTTCTTCTGGATTTTTCTTGCAAGGTTTGAGCATCATCTAGGAAAGTTTTGGGGAGTTACAACAACCCAAGGGCAAATCTCAGCCTCATCACCTGACACGCTAGAAGAGCTCACGGTGCAAGTGAGACTGAACCTGGATCCAAAAGTTGCTGGGGAGGAGAGTGGTTGGGTGAAATATTCTCCACCACTTTTTCCCTTGGCCTTGTCTATAGTTTTTACCATACCCTCATTAGGATCTTGAGTAATCGAATCCCTATTATGATGTCGGGATTAAAGAGAAGGGTAAGGCAAAAACTATAGAAGGAGTGTAGCGAAAAGTCAACTAGCTTAATAAAGTAAGGGAAAAAGTGCCCCCACAAAGTCTCTCTCTCTCTCTCCATGCTGAGCTTCACCTAAAATAATATAGAGTTCTGTGAGAGTAAGGGATAATAACATGGATAGGTTTTATAATCCAAGTTCTACGGAACACCCAAGAGGATGACGATGGATGTCCAATACATGGACGGTGCGATTAGTGCCATCAAGATGTGACATGAGAGTTTCTTCAGGAAATGAAGTGTCTAGGGTGGCTCGCTATTTCCTAAAGTTGACTGTTTTAGTAACAAGGAAAAACCTTTCAAGCTCCTTCCCACCGAAAATACTAGTCAGGATGCAACGCTTTAGTCAAATTACAAAATTATAAATCAGGATGCAACTCCCTAAGTCAAGATATCACTTTTTTAGTCGAGTTGCAACGAAACATACTCAGAGTCTTAAAAGTGAGATCTCAAAAGGGTAAGTGATCATGCTCAAATTATACTTTGTAATTGAAGTATAAAGCGGTCACTATCAAATATAGTAACCCAACTAGGTTGGGATCGATCTCACATGGAATAGGGAAGAAATAATATGTTAATATGAATAAAAAACTTGTAATCAATATTTTGGATGGAGGTTGAAAAATAAAAAAGAAGAAAATAATGCTAACAATGATTAAATTGTGTATAAAATTATCAAGACAAAACTAGGATTGTGTTTCCCATGATTTCATAACTTAGTAGGCTTTTATTCGTGATCTATGCTGGTGAATTTTGTGTAATACTGACGATTAAGTTCATCTGACCTCTCTCGACCTACATAGATGAATTTCACTTATCTCATTCCAGACTCAAAGTGAGTATATTTTTCCCTCACCATAAGTCTTGACTTAACTATCCTCGGTTAGAGCTCAAGTTAATTTAGATGAGGGTTTATAGCCTCAAATTGCCATTGTTATTCTTTTTTCCTAACTTCAACCTCCTTGGCCAGGAAAGGTGAAGATACAAACACGTTTCAACCTTTGCAACCATTAAAACTAATTAAAACAAAGAGAATAATAATCTACTCAATTCACCATTCAAGAATCACTATTTTATTATGCCTACTTTTGTTAATCCATCAGGGTTCTCACAACCCTAGCTTAAGAGAATTAGCCGCTCATGTTTATGACAATAAAAACAAAAGATATAGAAGCATTCATAATGAAATACTTACGATAATATAAACTTGTTATCAAATTCTCCAAAGATATATTGAGTCACAAGAACTTGATGAATTTCCAACAAATACTCAACTAAGCTATTACACAAATTCGTAAAGGATGAATTGTGCAACACTTGAATGATTAAACTTGGACTATGGTAGACTATCAATTGCATGCCTAATACATGAGAATAAAGGGTATTTTTAATAGTAAATTAAGCCTTTGTTGTCCTTCTTGGATTTGATTTGGGTTTTGCAGCTTCTGTTCCTAGTCAAACTGGGATTGAAATCTGCCACGCCTGGACACTTTTGACGCACCGCGCCTCTCCGTGTGCCATCATTCCTGGAGTGTCATGAAACTCGAGGTGCAAGTCAGACCTGTGTGGCACACAAGCCATAGCACAGCTCTGCTTGTGCGCTTCCAACTTTTGACATACTCGCTTTGTCAACTCCGTTTTGCTATTCTAGCTCTTTTTAGCCACAATTAAGCCCAAATCCACCACTTTAAGCCCAGAAAGCATCTAATCATGTGTGTTAGCTCTTTTTCACAAATATATCATAAAACACAAGAAAACACACATAATTTGTTCTCAAAACATAGCTAAGTTTGGGCAAAATATAGCTAATAAATGCATAGATACGCCATTCATCACCACCCCCCACTTAAACTATTTTTCTCCTCGAACAATCTACTACATCCTTCTCAAATTTAATCATAAAATTAACCCTATGAACAAGTCTACTTACACTTCGAATAAATAGACAAATAAATCAAGCTCCAACAACTCACTCCACATGCATATAGGATCAAAATTTAAATGCCGAAGTTTGAAATCACTTAGCTTTTAAAACTAACTCAACAAGATATATTTGAGCCAACATGAATTATATGCAATTTAGCAATTAATGGTACCAAATCTTACCATTATGTGCCTTCACCCTTTGGGGTGTTTCCCTTTCATACTCAAGATATATAACAATATGAATATGGGCGCAAATAAATAATTTTTCGCTCCCTCTCCCAAAGAACTCAGCATCCATGTAAAAGACGAACCATAGGCTTGCCCTTAGTATAATACTCCACTAATATAGAACATCGAATAAAGGATCAATTCGAACTTAAGATGATTGTAATGTAGGCTAGGAGACGGGTAGGAACTATTTGGCCAAGAGAGTTGCTAATCTCTCTAAGCACTTTAATACTTCACAACTCTTTTTATTTTTAGCACATTATTCCATTTCCCATTTTTCTCCTTATACCTCCTTCTATTTTTTAACTTTTTTCAACTTAGATGACTAGTGAAAATTTTTCACGTTAAGCTCATTCACAATTTTTTCTTCATTTTTTTCAAAGCTCTTTCTTCCTTTTTTGTTTTCCCACTAATATCACCTTCCTTGTTTAGCAAAATTTACCCTTTTTTCCTTCTAATTTCCACACTTTCAGCTTTTCCCTTCACTTCTCCACTTATGCTTCTTTTATGCAATATTTTCAATAAAGTGCTCTAGGAGTCATTCGAATCAAATAAGAGTTAATAGAACAAAAAAGAATTAAGCTTGTAATATGACTATCAAAAGAATAGACTAAGACTCAAAATGTCTAACTAGGATAATTACATCAAGGTAGGTAAAATATAATACAAATAGGCTACCAAAGAAATGCCTATATCACTTTCTAGATTTAACATCCTCATTTCATTTTACACATACACCGGGCAAGTTCTAGACATCAAATTGCAAGCATAGAGTATACTAAAATACCTCACTCACACAATGGCACAAATGGTTCAACAATGGCAATCAAGATTATATAAACACATATATCCATATTGCATGCATAACATAATTAAGCCGCTTTTTCAAGTTTAGGAGTCAAGTTCCAAAAATCTAACTGTTTCTACCTTTTCGTGCATTTTTGAGTGAATTTCACAAAGTCTCGATGATGCCTAAGTGAAGCACCTAACATTCATAAGGTATCAAGTTCTTGTACTCCTAATAACTAATTTTCCCTTAAGACGGTTGTCATCTATCCATTAGCGGTAAAAGTCATGACTCTATGACTAACTAAAAAAAATCTAGACTCTCTACTCGATTCTAAGGGACTATCCACCGGAAAGTACCAAAAATAAAAACTGGGGGGATCCAAAAAAAAATAAAAGATCACACAAAACAAAAATTTACTACAAGTTAACAGGATAAGTCATGAATCACATAAAAAACTAGGCCTACCATGTACAAATATAGCAATGAAAGCATGTATGGTATAATGAAGTTTACTTCTCCCACCCCACACTTAATCGGTAGCACTATCCTCAGTGTTAAAACAATAAAGCATAAGTAAAAGAGTGAAAAAAGAACTACCTGGGCTTCTAATCCTCATCTTCAGTGGGGTATTCTTACTTAGCCACTAGCTAGCACGTCACTCCAGTCATTGCAGCTATAGTCCAGCCGTGTCGCGCCTCTCCACGTGGAGTTTGGATGGCGCATTGCGTAGCTCCATGTGGAGTTAGGCCGGCGCGGCTTTCATGTCTGTCTCGATTGCCACAGTTCTGTTATATATGACTTATTTCCTGCACACTTGAGCAAACAAATAAGAAAATTGGACCTAAGCTATCTTGGGTTTCCTCTCAAGTAGCGCTTAATTTAACATCACGGCATGATGCAGATCCCTTGATTACTCAGACTTTATCAAGGTATATTTCCTCCAAAACTTTCAATTCCTCAAGATTACGAAATAGTGTGTCACCCTTTTTCCATTCACTTTGAACCTTTTTCCATCCTTGGTTTCAAGCTCTGTTGCTCCATGTGAGAATATTTGAACCACTTTGAATGGTCCTAACCACTTTGTCCTTTTACCTGGAAACAAGCGGAGTCTGGAATTGTATAGCAACACTAAGTCCCTAGGTGTGAATTCCCTCTTTTCAATTATTAGATCATGATAAAGCTTCATTATTTCTTTGTATATCACGGAATTTTCATAAGTCGTTAATTTAAATTCATTCATATCATTCAGTTGGGTGAGTCTAATATTCACGGCTTCTTTCCCATTCAGATTGAACTTCTTTAGTGCCCACAAAGCCTTGTGTTCAAGCTCCACAAGGAAATGACATGATTTTCCTAGACAAGATGATATAGTGACATACCTATAGGTGACTTGAATGTTGTGGCGATATGCCCATAAGGCATCATCTAATCTCTTTGACCAGTCTGTTCTGTTGGCATTAACTGTTTTGGCTAGAATTGTCTTGATCTCCCGATTTGAGACTTGCACTTATGCACTTGTTTGCGGATGGTAAGGTGTTTCCACCTTATGCTTGACTCTATATTTCTCGAGTAAGCCCCGAAATAACCTATTGCAAAAGTGTGATCCACCATCGCTGATGATTGCCCTTGGAGTGCCAAATCTAGAGAAGATGTTCCTTCGTAAAAATTCAATGACTGACTTACTCTTATTGTTTGGAAGTTCCATAGATTTCACCTATTTAGAGACATAATCAACTGCTACCAGTATGTACTTCATTCCAAAGGAACTTACAAATGGGCCCATGAAATCAATGCCCCACATATCAAACAACTCTACCTCAATAATGGGTGTCAAAGGTAGTTCATGTCTTCGCGACACTCCTCCCTCTCATTGACATTTATCACAAGCTTTTCTAAAGTCATGAGCATTTTGATTATTGTAGGCCAATAATAACCCCACTGTAATATATTTTGGGCTGTGCGAATTCCATTGTGATGCCTCCCCAGTGGGACATGAATGCCATACCTCAAGAATGTAAATCATCTCATTTTTGGGAACACACCTCCTAATTATATTTTTAGCACAAATTCTGAATAGGTGTGGCTCATCCCAATAAAATTTCCTAACATCATGGAGGAACTTCCTCTTTTGATGAAAGCTCATATTTTCGGGCATTACATCACTCACCAAGTAGTTCACAAAAATATATGAACTGTGGAATCAAATCATGTGAAGAGGCCAATACTTGTTCATGTAGAAAGGAATCATTGATCTCCAACTCGTTCCCCAGTTTTCCTTGTTTCTCTAATTGGGATAGATGGTCTACAACTTGGTTTTCTGATCCCTTCTGTCTTTCACCTCAAAATCAAATTCCTGTAGTAGTAGTACCCGATGAATAAGTTGAGGTTTTGCATCCTTCTTGGACATTGGATACCCATTTGCTGCATGGTTAGTATGCACTACCATAGTTGCGCCAAGGAGGTAAGCAAAAAATTTATCAAGGGAATATATCCCAATACTATTCCATCTGTGACCATGAATTGACACTTTTCCCAATTTAACACCAAATTTGTTTATTCCTATCACTTAACTACTGAAACCAAGTGTGCTAAAAATCCTCAAATGAGTCACCTACTACTAAAAAGTCATCGATAACCCAAAAGGCATCCTCTTGAAAGAGTATGTGCCATAAGGACACTTAAATATCATCTTCTCCTGATTCTCTAGTGCAATAGATTCTGGTTGTATCCTGATTATCTATCAAGAAAGCAGTAATATGCTCTCCCTAAAAGCCTGTCTATCATCTGAAATGTGGACATCATGCATCTCTGAAATGTGGTAGGCGCATTGCATAACCCAAAAGGCATCCTCTTGAAAGAGTATGTGCCATAAGGACACTTAAATATCATCTTGTCCTGATTCTCTAGTGCAATAGATTCTGGTTGTATCCTGATTATCTATCAAGAAAGCGGTAATATGCTCTCCCTATAAGCCTGTCTATCATCTGATTCATAAAGGTCAATGGGAAGTGATCTTTTTCAGTGAAAGTGTTTAATTTTTGGTAGTCTGATCTTGGGCAGATTTATATGCCAAAGTGATACTCAAAATTATCATTTGTGCCTTGTTTATCTAGCAATGTGTATACATTTTCATGTAATTGGTAATAAAATGTGAATTTATACTAACCAACATGATTAGCATTATTTTGCAGGTAAAATGCGATTTCGAGAAGCTAAAATGCATGTTGGACGATATCGGAGTTGGACTTGGATGCGAGCAAGAGACAAGGCATTGGACAGCATGATTTAAAGGGGCTCCGCGATGGAGCCGTGTCACGCTGCCATCGCGGAGGCATTCTGCCTGGAGGGTGAAAATTCACCATATTTCCAGTGGAGCTCCGCGTTTGCTCCGTGGCACGGAGCCAGTGCCCCGCGATGCACGTGGTGCCACGTTGAGATTGAATTACCGGACCCCCAGTTTCAGTGAGGGTCCGCGTTCACGGCGTGTCACGGAGGCAGTGCTTCGCGATGCACTCCGTGACACGTTGCTCATTAATCCGGGAAAAATTCCCACAAGTATAAATAGAACACTTAAGTGTATTTTTCATAATTCAGACTTGGTGGAGCAAGGACGTGGGTTACAGGCAGTTGAGGGGCGAAAAGTTCAGGGTTTTTTCTCTCTTTCTTTCTTCTCTAATTCAATTGTTTGTATGATTAACACTCGTTTTATGATGATTAATCCACAAATGAGTGGCTAATTCCCTTCCTTGCTGAGGTTATGAACACTTGTGATGAATTTTGATTATTAATCATATGGTTTTTCATCTTTTTCTTCCATGTTGTTCTATTAATTCTTGTTTCTACTGCATTGGTGTGTGGCCTACATTAATGTACATCTAAAAAGTCCGATTTCACTCGAGAGAGCACGAAATTGGAAAGTTGTGAATTAATAGGATATTGTTCTTTACTTGATTTGGGAAAATTGAGTTTTGATGAACCTTCAGGATAGAAATATACCTGAAAGTCGTATTAGTCAATTTAGGAACCGGAATTGTATGGCTAGAACATGAATTGCATTTGATCACAGAAATGTAGACGGATGGTTCATGATTCTTAAGTGAGATTAAATACGAGAGTTTTAATCTCTTGGCAAATGTTCTTGGCTAGCAACTGGAAGAAAAGATTAACCAATTTATGATGATAATCAGTTTCATTACATGTTCTTTAACCTCAGCATGCTTTTATCCATAGTCCAAATTCAAAGTAGATAATTGTTCTTAGTTTTAGTATAAAAATCTATAATACAAAATATCCACTTTTTGGTCACTTTGTTGTCAGCATATTCAGAAGTAAAATAGAGTAAACTTGAGCAAATTGCACTTAACCCAAGTCTCTGTGGGATCGATACTTGGCTTACTAAAGCCACTTACTACATGTTCGACCACGTGCACTTGCGTGTCGGTTTTATAACCCCAAAACCACCCGAACATAGTCCATACACACTCTCCATCCAGTCACTCCTCTAGTTGGTACAAGCTCATTTTTTTCATTCTGAACTATTGACATACATCCCTTCTTTGGTACACATTGCACCAGGCTAACCCATTGGCTATTAGAGATTGGGTAAACCATCCCTGCGTCTAACCACTTCATAATTTCCATTTTTACCATATCTTGCATGATTGGATCTAGCCTCCTTTGGTGCTCAATACGAGGTGCTCAATCTTTCTTCAATTTAATCTTGTGAGTGCAAATTCCTGGTGGGATATTAATGATATCAACAATGGTCCATTTAATGGCTCTTTTGTAACTTTTGAGAATGGAGATCAATGCTTCTACCTGCCAATCCAACAACTTTGTAGAGATAATGACTGGTAGTGTATTGTGAGGACCAAGAAATACATACCAAAAATGAGCAAGCAACGGCTTAAGCTCCAACACTGGTGGCTCTTCTATTAATGGGTTAGCAGGAGAGTTTTCTCTATTTTTCAAAATCAAGATCCAACTTTTTAGGTGCATATGAATAGGCATCTCTGCCCACTATAGCTTTTATTATTTTGTCCATCCCAGCAATATCCTCTTCAGTCAATTTAATCAGTGTGGAAGTTAGAGCTTTAGTTGTAAAGCTTTCTTCTATCAATTCCATAACTGCATCATCAATAACATCAATTACAGATATTACTCCTAGATCCTTTGGATGTCGAATGACTTTGTAGACATTGAATACTACTTCCTCATTGTTCAGACTAAATTTAAGCTCTCCACTCTCCATGTGTACTAGTGCTCTTCCAGTGGACAAAAATGGGTGACCCAAGATAATGGGTACTTCAAAATCAACTTCGCAATCCAATATGACAAAATCTACTGGAAAGATAAATCTCTCCACTTAGACTAGAACCAATCAGTATACCTACTGGCGTTTTCACTATTTTGTCTGCCATTAATAGCCGCATTATAGTTGGTCTGGGGGATCCCAAGACCAACTGCTCATATACGACCAATTTCTGATTTCCTGTAGCCTTCCCTGCCTCTACTTTATTTTCCTTAGCTTGTGACCCTTATTTGCTTCCACTCTCTTTTGCGATGTGCACCCCAGGGCGATGCAGTACCTATGTGTTGCGGCACTCAGAGCGCCTGTCAAGAGGTGCGTTGCACGCCTTAGTGCACTGGTAGAATGACACGTCACGGTCCACCCTGCTTCCTTCTGCGACATGTTGTGAGTCTCCTTGAACTAAGCTACTGGTTCATCACACTTCTCAGTATAGGGGTCAGAAAATGCCCTGCTCTACTCTCTTGCTTCCTTTAGGCCTGGATTGTTTTCATCTGCAGTGGACACTCTTTCGAGTATTTATTGCTCAATAGTGGTCTTGCCACTTTTTATCGCTACTGCTATGCAATGATCATTCTCAAGTCTTAACACTTTTGATCTTTGTTCCATTTGTTGCTCCAACTATTTTGATTGAGAAAGAATGGGATTCAACTATCTTACCCATGCTAGAAAGCTCTTCATGCATTTTGTTTACCCCTGATTCTGTGTACTCAAGTTTTGTTAAGACCTGGTTGAGTATGGCTTCTATCTTGTCATCTCTAGATTTACTTAGTGGTGGTCCCTTATTTATTTGATTGATTTGCTCTCCGCCACTGTAACTTTTACTATCATAATAGTTCCGACCATGTCTCCCGAGATTGCACAGCCAATTGCCTAAATCAGACACTAGGGTACAAGCTTGGAAATCCTCTGTGTAATGGTTAGCAAAGTCAACATCTTGTTCATAATCTGGATAATAGTCCTTTACCTGGATGCATTCTTTGTGTTGACAGCTTGCACCTTGTGTATGGTCATATTGGTCAAGTGCTTGGTGATTTGTTCCATGTGAGCTTTTATCTGGACCATGTCTTGATCACGTTCCATCTCTCTCTTATGTAATTTTGCTAGCACTCCCCTGGAGTGGTTTACAACTACTATCTCAGACTTGATGCTATACCAAGCCTTGTATGTCTTTGCAAACTTGTCTAGTATCTCCCTGGCCTCCTTGAAGGTGTGCGCCATGATTGATCCTTCTGCCATGTTGTTAGCAATCAACTTGTTTCTAGAGCTGAGTGACTTATTGAATATTTTCAGAAGAACTTTGTTTGGAAGCTTATGATTTGGGCACTGCTTTAGTTTTTTTTGAATCTAAACCAAACCTCATGTAGGGCTTCTCCCACTGCCTATCTAAAATTGTTTATCACATCCCTCAGTTGAATCATTCGTGAGGGTGGAATAAACCTCTCCAAGAAAACTGTAGTCAAGTTCGCCCAAGTAGTAAAAGATTCATCTGGAAGCTCATTAGCCATACTGTAGCTTCCCTAGTTAGCGAGAATGGGAATAACCTAAGCTTGATAGCCTCTTGTGTCACCCTCGATAGCCTGTACGCATTACATATCCCGATGAAATTGATTAAGTGTTGGTTGGAATTTTCTCCATACAGTCCTTTAAATAGACCCTTTATGTTTAGCAGCTGAATCATAGTACTGGTGATATCAAATTTTGCATTAGCTAGCAGCGGGGGTGGCACTATTGCTCCGGCGAAACCAACCTCATCTAGATTAGTATGCTCTCCATAGATATCATCTCTCTAGCCACGTTGTTGTTGAGCACTTTCAGCCCTTTGTAAGGCTTAAATTCATTATTCTTCCATCAATCATTCCCATAGAGGTAGGTCGAATAGCCGACCTTGATCTGCAACGACCTATGCAGGCTCAAGTACAAACAAAAACAAAAACGTAACTCACGAAATAGAGATTACCAGTCAAGCTTAGTCACCAATTAACTGTTTCTTAACCATATTCTCTGAAAACAGCGTCAAAATTTGATCACGTCCAAATTACACCTCACAATTGAAGTATAAAGCGGTCGTTGTCAAATATTGCAACCCAACTAGGTTGGGGTTGATCTCATAGGGAATAGGGAAGAAACAATATGTTAATGATGAATAAACTAACTTGTAATTAGTATTTCGGATGGGGGTTGCAAAATAAAAACAAGAAAAATAATTCTAACAATGATTAAGTTGTGTATCAAATTATCAAGACAAAACTAAGATTGTATTCCTCATAATTTTATACCTTAGTGGGCTTTTATTAGTGATCTATTAATGAAAGGCGAATTTATGCATTTCTTAGCCATATTTTGCCCATACTTAGCTATATTTTGAGAACAAATTGTGTGTGTTTTCTTGTGTTTTATGTTATATTTGTGAAAAAGAGCTAATGCACATGATTAAATGCTTTTAGGGATCTTAAAGTGATGAATTTGGGCTTAATTGTGGCTTAAAAATGAAAGAATGGCAAAACAAGATTTGACAAGACAAGTTGATAGAGGTTGGCATCGCGCAAGCACACCTATGCCATGGCCCGCATGACGCGCAGGCAAGGTCAATGCAACCAGAGGCGCGGTGCACCGGGCATATTAGCATATCGAATGGCACGAGGTGCCACAGTCTTCAGCCATCCACAAAGTCAAATCACAATTCTACTAGGAACTGAAGCTGCAAAACCCAATTCAAATCCTAGAAGAAAAAATGAAGGATTAATCTACTATTATAAATACCCTCTCATAACATGTTTTAGGGACACTTTTTCATCTAGCACACATGGAGATTAGATTCAAGTGCTGCACAATTCGTACTTCACGAATTTGTGTAATAGCTTGGTTGAGTTTTTGTTGAATACATCAAGTTCTTGTGATTCCTTTTAGCTTGGAGATTTTTTTGAACAAGTTTATACTAACGTATGTATTTCATCATAAATTCTTCAACATCTTTTGTTTTTGTTCTTAAAAACATGAGAGGCTAAATCTCTTAAGCTAAGGTTGTGGGAACCATTATGGATTAATAAATGTAGGCATAATAAAATAGTGATTCTTCAATGGTGAATTGGGTAGATTGTTATTTTCATCATCTTAATGCTTAATTTCCCGTATCTTCAACTTGCTCAACCAATGAGGTTGAAGTTAGGAAAAGTAAATAACAATGGCAATTTAAGATTACAAACCCTCATCTAAATTAACTTGAGCTCTAACTGAGGATTGTTAAGTCAAGACTTACTGCGTGACAAAAATATACACACTTTGAGACCGAGAGTAGATAAGTAAAATTCATCTACCAAGTTCGAGAGACGTTGGATGGACTAAACATAAGTCTTACACAAAATTCAATAGGATATATCACTAGTAAAAGCTTACTAAGTTATGAAACCATGGAGAACACAATCCTAGTTTTATCTTAACAATTTGATAAACAACCCACTCACAATCTTAGAATTATTTTCTTTTCTTTATTTGTAAACCCCCCTTCTGAAATATCGATTGCAAGTTAGTTTATTCATCTTTAATGTATTATTTCTTTCTTGTTCCCTATGGGATCGACCCCAACCTTTGTTGGGTTACTATATTTGACAGTGATCACTTTATACTTCAATTGTGAGGTGTAATTTGGGCGTAGTCAAATTTTTGCATCGTAGTCGGGGAATACAATTAAGAAACAGTTAATTGGTGTATAAGCTTGACGTATAATCTTTATTTCATGAATTACATTTTTGTTTTTTCTTTTGCTTGAGCCTTTACAGGACATGGCAAATCAAGACCAGTTGTTCGACCTTCCTCTGTGGGAAGGATTGACGGAGGAACAGCAAGCCAAAGCCTTACAAAGGGCTAGACAGCAGCAGCAGGCTAGGAGGGATAGTATCTATGGAGAGCATACTGATCTAGATGAGGTTGGCTTTACCAGAGCAATAACGCCACCCCTACTACCCGCCAATGCTAAATTCTATATCACTGGTGCTATGATTCAATTGTTGAACATAGAAAGGCTATTTAATAGACTGAAGGGAGAAAATCCCAGCTAGCACTTAATTAATTTTACTAGAATATGCAATGCGTATAGGCTACTAGGGGTGTCACAAAAGGCTATCAGACTTAGGTTGTTCCTGCTCTCCCTGACTAGGAAGCTGCAGTATGGCTGAATAAGCTTCCAGATGAATCCATTACTACTTGGGCAGAGTTGATTACAGCTTTCTTGGAGAGATTTTTCCCACCCTCACAAGTGATCCAACTGAGGGATGAGATAAACAACTTCAGACAGATAGTAGGGGAAGTTCTGTACGAGGTCTGATTTAGATTTCAAAAGAAACTAAAATAGTGTCCAAATCATAAGATTCAAGACGAAGTTCTTCTGGAAATATTCTACAGGTCACTCAGCTCTATGAACAAGTTGATTGCTAACATCATGGCAAAAGGGTCAATCATGTCACACACTTTCAAGAAAGCCAGTGAGATACTAGATAAATTTGCAAAGACCAACAGAGGTTGGTACAGCATTGAGTCTAAGACCCTAATTGTAAGTCACCCAAGGGAGGTTCCAACAGAGTTATAAAGAAAAGAGATGGAACGTGATAAAGACATGGCCCATATTAAAGCTTAGATGGAATTAATCACCAAGCACTTGGCTACTATGAATACATACAAAGTACAGGCGATTAACATGCAAAGAAAAACATACAGGTATGATGATTATTACCCCAACTATGATGAAGAGACTAACTTTGTGAACCATCACACGGAGGATTTCCAAGCTTATACCCCAGTGTCTAATTCAGGCAACTGGCAGGGCAATCTCAGGAATCAAGGTTGGAACCATTATGATAGGATAGGTTACTATGGCAGAGAGTAAATCAATTGGAGAAATAAGGGACCATCGCCAAGTAACTCTAAATATGACAAGATAAAAGCCATACTCAACCAGGTCTCGACAAAACTTGAGTCCACAGAATCGGGGGTAAATAAGATGTGTGAAGAGCTTTCTAATATGGGTAAGATGGTTGAATCACACTCTGTCTCAATCAAACAGTTGGAGCGGCAAATGGAATAAAGTCAATAGTGTTAAAGCAAAGAACTGAAGAGGATCAGTACATAGCTATAGCAACAAGAAGCGGCAGGACCACATTTGAGCAACAGACACTTGGAGCAGGGGCCATGGCAGAAGAAAATAATCCAGGACCAACGAAAGCAAGAGAGTAGGGCAAGGCGATGTCTGGCCTTCATACCCAAGGCTACAACGCGCCAGCAGATCAAAGCAAGGAGCCTCGCAGCGTGTCGCTAGATTGGTGCACTGAGAGGCACGACATGTCGTAGGCACAACATACTAAGGAGCGTGGCGAGATGCTGGAGAGGTGCAGTGAGGCCCGCGACGCACAGGTAATGCCTCGTCCAGTGAAGCACATCACAAAGGTAAGTGGAAGTAAGGAATGACCTCAAGCTAAGGATGAAGAGGAGAGGTGGGAAAAGCAATAGAAATGTCATGACCCGAGCTGGGACCCCAAACTGAGACACAGGACCTAGAACCACGAATGGCTCCAAGTTGACCCATGGCATAAACATAACAACTAAAGAGCATACCCCAAGCATAATATGATAATTGAAACATGAATAAGAGGAATCTTGAATAACATAGCAATCATAAACAGAGTCAACACTCGATAAAGCTGAAAATCTACATAATGTCTGATAAGCTCTACTACTGTCTGATGAGTTGATAGGAAAACATCCCCAACTAGCTCACTAAAGTCTGAAACTGAATATGTCATAACTCAACACTAAACTAAAGGTCCTTGGAAGATGAGGACTCACCAATGATGAAAACTGAACTAAGCTGAGGGAAGCTGGACTAACGGCAGAATTGAGTCTGATCATCCGGACTGACGTGCCCTCATTCGCGTGTCCGCAAGTGAATGGGTCGTGCAAGTAATATAGTGGCTCTTTTAGAGAACCGGAATATCGAACCCACAGGGACTGGACCCATTCCTCTAACTATCCATTTCAAGTGTGATCTTAACTTTCTCATGTGTTGGTTATAGAAGTTTTCGAAGGAGATTTAATTAAGTCTAGTTTTGGTCAACGAAATATCCTGAATTTACTCTAGGAGCAACATAGAGTTAAAACCAGATAATCATGCGATACTACGAATTGCAATGGGTTAAGCATGAAACTATTGATTGTTGTTCCACATAATTAAAATTGCATGTTCATGGTCTTTCGAGCCTCTAAACACGGCAAACTAGCCTCACTGCATCATTGTGAGTGAGGATTCTAATTTCTAGTTCGCGGGCAATTAATTATGTTGTGGTTTACGGGGAAATGATTAGGGACTTTCGTGCGTCTAACCATTTAACTCAACTTACCCTCACAACTACTTCTTCGAGTGGTGATGTGATAATCCTAAGTTGGTCTCTTAATAACCCCCGTTTTATCAACCAAGCAAGGTATTAGGTATATTTCTATCCTAACACAAAATTATATAGTGAGATACAAACATGCTCCTTACATTCTCATGTCCTGACCTAGGTAATTCTTTCTCAAGCAATTGCCCAAGCTAACGTATATGTTTTCATGGTGATCAATCATAAAAACAACCAACAATACAGAATGCAAGACGAAAACAACAATCAACAACTTAATTCCAAAACAATTTCATAAAATCACAATCATAATTCATGGCTTCAACCCTAGAGGAAGGGTTCTTGCCATTCATGTTCGTAAAACTACAACTAACTACTACTAAACTAACATACTTACATGAATTTGGTAGATGAGAACTGAATTTTCCAAACCCTAGATGAGTTCTCCCACTTCTCCCTTCACTCCTAGGTAGTTTTCCAGAATAAAATCGTGACAAAGTGGTTTTAGGAGCTAAGGGTCCTATTTATAATAAATGAGAAACGTGCACAATTTAGCCTGTCGTGGAATGGCTCCGTGTCACGGAGTGTATTGCGGAGCACTGCCTCCGTGACATGGAGGTAACGCGAAAGCTCTCTGGAAATTGCCTCCGGAAGCCGAAACTGCCGAGTGCCACCGCGTTGGCAGCGTGTCACGCTGCTTGGGCAGCGCGTTGGCCTTGCTTTGTCGCGCAGCTGGCACGATGTGGCATGTTGCTGGCGCGCTGGTGCTGCCTGCCTGCCGCATCTGCTCCCGACTCCATTCCGCTACTTCACCAACTTATAAATTAGTTCCTCAAAATCATTGAAACCTACAAAACAAGGACTAATCATGTTGGTTAGCACATATATTCACATTCATATAAAATTACATGAAAATGTATACAATTACTTAGCTCAACAAGACTAAATTAAGTTCTCAAGCATCACTCGGGCATGCTATTTTGCCCGAGATCACGGACCTGTATCATGAAATGATACAGCATAGAGTATGCGGTCAGTACTTTGAATGTACTGAGTATGCAAGGTAAGAAAAACATGTTGAGTAAATGTAAATTGAAATCATGAATATAAACATAAATCATAAGATCATGAGAGTAAGAACTACATGCTGAAATTTGAATTCGAATCATGTATAATCATAAGCTGAATATCGTATCTGAATAGAATGACCCAAAGCTAAAATAGAAATCATATAACTTGTCATAGCAGAAATCATAAGTAAAAACTCGTCAATCTTATCATTGGGTCAAACCTGCTATAAAACATAATATTATAAGTATGAACATGAGCAACTGAAATCATGAGGAATAATTGGAGGCTCGTCATAACCGACACCATCACGATTGAGCTTATGTGATGCCCCAACTATCACACTCAAGTGGGCAGAGCCGTCCAAAATCTTGTCAGGGCTAAGGACGCTACCATGATATCGATATCAAGTTAAAGGCCCTCTAGCGGGTGGGGAACACTCTCAAGAGAGGTCCCACTATATAAATATACCTATATTGGCGTATAGTTATAAGACCGAGGAACCTTTGAACCCTTAGCCTACTTGGTGCTAGACACTACTCCCATAAACATGCATAGTGCTCCAATCATTTTTCAATGAAGCTGAAATCATAATCACGCGCATAGTCTGAAATATGAACATAGGGATTCTTGACTCCAAAACATATCAGAAGTTGTAGTGGGAGTCTTGACTCCAAAACATATTGATGTCTCCCAAATTACACCTCGCAAATGAAATATAAAGTGGTTGATGTCAAATATAGAACCCAACTAAAGGTTGGGGTTGATCCCACAGGGAATATGGAAAGAACTTTAGTTAATGCGAATAGTTGTTACTATCGGGTTACTTATTTCCTAAGGAGGAAAGAAATAAACTACTAAATAAGAGTAAAGACTACTAAATGCTTAAGTCAAATTTGGTTTGTATTCAATTAACGACTTGACTAGGATTGTGTTCCCCAAGACTTCATAACCACAAGACTTTTACACTAGTGATCTATTCCGGTGTTTAACATGCAATATCGGTAAGTTATATTCACCTAAATGGTTGGTCCTCTATCTAGATGATTATCACCATGCAACTTGGTCCGTATACAGGTGTATGCTTAATTAACCCTTACCCTTAATATAGGATTAGCTATCCCCGAACAAGTTCAAGCTATTAGATGAGGGTTCATAGCCTCAAATCTCCGTTGTTCATCCCTTTTCCAATTCACTACCCTCTTGGTCTGGTAAGTAAGAATAAGGCAAGCCCTAACGTTTGCAACCATCAAGAATCAATTAAAACGAAGGAAAAAATAATACATGCATTAAACCCCATTCAAGAATCACCAAGTGTTTCACCTATGTGTGTTAATTCATCTTCGTTCATACAACCCTAGTTATGGGTTTAGCTACTCATCTTTGAATGATCACAATCACAAAATATAAAATAAATCATAATTGCAGCTTACAAATTACCATAGAAGAAAATCAAGTAATTGAATAAGACTCCAATCTTGATGAATAAATTTCGATGTTGCTTTTGATCCTCAAATTCAAGAACAAAACTGTAAACCTTATTTCTTGACCCAAGAATAATCGTACAACACCAAAATCTTACGTGAAAAATAGTAATAATAAACTGTACGTCGAAAATAAACCTAAAAAGTGTATTTATAGTTCCAAGAAAACCTTTTCCTAATTAAAACTGGAAACCAGGTCGTCAGTGGTCACGAGCTCCATAACGATTTGTTAGAACCTTTGACGAGTCGTGCCTTGCTAAAATTAGTCGTCTTCAGTATCAGACCTAGTTGTGTCAACGGGTCACCTAACGACTAGTTGTTCTTGGGCACGAGTTGTTAGGCCCCTCGTGGTCTATCTCCTTCAAATTTCCAGTGTACCTTACGGTTGGTTCCGGTGATCTGCCAACGAGTCGTTTAGTCAACTAACGACTCGTTATATCTTCCATCATCTCCAATGGTTACTTCTTCAATCATTCCTCTCCCAGTCTTCACAACTGACTTCACGACTCGTTACCAGATGTAACGAGTCATTCCCTCAACCCGTCAGGTATACTATTTCTACATCTTCAAAACTCAACCTTTGCCTATGACTTTAGTAACGAGTCGTGCTACATGCCACTGACTCGTTAAGTGCCTGGCAGCCTCCTGTCCAGTTGTTTTAAGCGTTAATTTGCCCATTTCACTTCTGAACCTGTTTTTCCTACAACATTAAACACAAAACGCATCATACCTACATAAACACACCCGGAATATACATAGTTTCTTTATTTTAAGCGTCGAAAGTGCCGTAAAATCACGGCACATCAACACCCTCAACTTAGAACTTTTGCATGTCCTCAGGAAAAAACAAACTAAACTAAACTAAACTAAACTACTTCGACGCTTCAATCGAAAGAACTCTAGGATACTTACGGCAGTCACATTTATTCATCAAATCAAAGTTTTCTAACCCCTCCTTCATCATATCAACTCAAATCACAATGCATATGAAAAATTTCCAACCATGACACAGAGGAATCCTCTCTTTCCTTTTTCATTCCACCCGACTCTTCTTAATCACCCCTATAATAGCCACCCTCAACTTAGGTGATTTTCCTGAGTTGAGGTTCACAATGTCTAAGGGACCAGGTCCAAAACATGTTCATTCTTAATAAAAGCAGGAAGGTGAATTTGTGTAAAAAAAAAAAAGAAAGGTCGATTTAATCTCAAAAATTTGGATCAAGGGATTTTTATTCTCTTTTGGTAGGTCTTTTACGGCTAAAGTGGGTTCATAAATCAAAAACGGCCTATGATCCTATCTCAGTTTCCTATTCTCTATCTTGGTACGACTGACCAAGCAAGTTCTAGATTGACACACATAGCCGAATTTAGCTATTAAACCTCACTCACACATAGCACAGGTCAACATCATCACTTCTACTAATTGCTAGTTCAGGTACAGCCATACAATGGTAAACATGTTCACAGTTTCAATGCCATGCAAAGATTCACAACGGTCATACTAGATAAGGAACACTCAAGGGAAAAGATATCTGACAAGAAAAACCCTTGGGTTATGTTCAGCAAAGGACATGCATAGGTATCCCTCCCCAACCCCATCAAGAAAAGCATCCGTCGTCTTCGACACATATATATATCAGACAAAACTAAGGAAATAGGGAACATACCTGTGCGATCTAGGTGTTAGCTACCTGGTTGGTGGAGGGTGTAGATACTCCTCCAATGTTATCTCCAATATTATCAGCTTGACCCGGTGCATTTTCGGATTCAACAGAGCTCGTCCCTTCTCCACGAGCTCTCGCTGCCTCAGTCTCGGCTCTCTGTTGAGCCTCCTATCTCGATAGATGCAATGCTCTCTCCATCTCACTCCGCTCTCATTTTTGGTGATGGAGCAGAGAAGCATCATCTTTGAAGCTTGCTTCCTCACGAGGCCTTTTACCTTAATCATGTGCCACCGGCTCCTCAGTAATGAAATCAAAAATCGGTGGTAGCTCCTCTTCAAATTCATCATCTATCACAGGAAGCACCGGTGGAGGTACTGCAACTACCTGTCATGAGACCAAATCCCGCACCTCATCTCTGAGAACTCCTAGCTCTGCATACCTTTTTTTCCAATTCAGGCGTCTGTAACTGCGCAAGGCGCTCATCCATTCGTCTCTCGAAAGCGTCCAACTGGCCATGCATAGAATGGATAGTGCCTCTAACTCCTTCGAAACTCAAGGCTTTACCTGCTCCATCAAAACTTTAACCTGTAGAGTTGTGTGTGCCTGCTGCTTTTCATCCTTAGCTAGCCGCCTAGCCATATCAACCAAAAACTCTTGAGAAATCGTAACTAGGCCGTCTATTGTGGCTCGTGGAGGAGCAACTGGTGGTTTAGGTGTTGCTGCGGTAGATGATGACTCGGGAACATCAGCAGGTGTGGAGGTGTCCGTTGTATCTGTAGCCTCAGGCTGGCTACCTATCTCTCTACCCTCAATAGGATCAGCCGCCAACTCAGTGAACTGTGTAGCATCAGTTTGCATACCGCTACCAAATGCCTCTGCTAGTATGGCCACTCCAGCGGATGTGGCGAACTGACTCCTCACCCTCGAGACTGGGTTTGTCCCATCTATGATCAACTCAATATCCGTAATCTTCTGAACCACTACCCTCTGGTCAACTGATGGCAATTCCGGTGCCTTTGACTCCTGACAGAGTCTATCAATCAGACAGGGAAAGGGAATCATAGTACCGTCATTTATTGCCCGCTCTCTAATCTCCTCAGTAATGTACCGCAGGAAATTGATGGCATATCCCTCCATAATACTTGCTACCAATGTCGCTCTATCAGGTGAGAGGATGTTATCATTGCTGGTTGGTACCAGCCTATGCCGCACCGGTGACCACCAAAATTTATCCTGAAAGTTGAGTGTGGCCTTCTTTATCTGAGACTTTGTGTCATACAACCATTCAACCAGCGAACCTTTCGTAGCAGTGATCCAAGACAGCCAAGTATATTGTCTGATGTGCTCCTGACTATTCAGCTTTTTAGTCTTGACTTTCTTTAACTCGAATACCTTGTGGTCAAATTCGGCTGTGTTCATTAGAGCATGATAATCTGGGCCATATAGAAGCCTGGAGATGGTCTCCTCAGATATATCAACGGGAGTCTCTCGAACCAACACCTGCATCAAGGCAGGCCTCTTTTTCCAGTCTTGGCCCCCTAATGCCAAATGTTGTAGTGTGGCTACATAGGCTGCATAGAATTCTCGGACTAAGCATGGGCTGTAGATTCCTGATGGCTCGGTCAACTACTCGAACCTGTACTTGTCGAACACAGCTTGCAGCTCTGGAAGGTCCTTAAGTCCCGTGGTGACTAGCCTCGGCTCCTTGTATATGTTCCTCTTCGGATGTTCTTTTTCATTAGGAGCAATATCTCTGTTATATATGGCCCTCATACCATGAACACACCATCTCCACACGTTCCTTGGTTGATCGTTTGATGTGTTCTAGGTCTCGGTCAATTCATCATTGGGGTTCCCTCGTTGGAGTTCCCTCGCGGAGCATGTGACTCATCAGTTATCTCTGTGTTTTACCCAGTTGTGGGGGCCTCAAGATCAAGTGCAGCTGTAGCCCTGGCATTATCATCAGTGCGGCTAGGTGGATCCCTCGCCAGTGGAGTAGGAGCATCGACCAGGGTTGTCGGATTTGAAGTTTGTTGAGCCATAGCCCTGGCTGATCTCCTAATTAACTGCTCCTCGAATACGTCATATTCTTCCTCCGAGTTACTTGATTCTTCAGAGGAGGATGGATCATCACAAAATCTATGGTATGAAGGTTGACTGTGCTCAGGTACTTGTTTCTTTGTCGGACCTTTCCTTGGTGTACCTCTCAGAGCCATTGTACCTGTGGAAACATTGTTAGTATACGAAATGAGATGACACAAAGACATTTTTAAACTGCTGCTCAGTGGACCTGACGAATGACTAAATGAGTCGTTGCCACTGGCAACGACTCGTGAGGTCCCATGTTGTCACAAACCATTCTTTCTTAATGTTGGGCCAGTGTACTTAATGACTGGTCCAAATGAGTCATTACCAAAGGAAATGAATCATTTGGTACACTGTTCTCTTGATGTAATTTTCCACTCAGGTGGAGCTACACAACGAGTCGTTTGGTGATCTAACGACTCATGATGTAGCTCATGCTCAAGAGTTTCAGTTTACCCATCCTTCATTCATCCACATCTACTAGCTATAGTTTAATTTTCACAAACACAGAATCATCAAATTCTCAAATCAACACATGTAAGTTCAAACACGATTCAAGTGTTCAATCTATCCAGGGTTTCAAAAAAAAATTTGTTCAATGGCTTACACCTAAAGTTTCTGTGAAATTCACAAGATCAGGTCAAATTTAAACTCATTATCTGCGAAAACTGATGGAGAAGAGAAGTCTCAAGCGATCACTCATAGTAATCTCGAGTTAGAGCAGGACAAGTAGAACTTTTGCAATCTTGTAACACCTTAGTGGGTGCGGTCGTGTGTGTGTGAGGATGTTGTAAGTGCAATGCGAGGAATTTTTGATGAGGTTGAGAGATAAAGAAGAGGAAATTTTGAAGTTGTAATGTTTCTTGGTTTAAACTCAAGTGGAAATTTAAAGAATAAAAGAAACGGGTTTAACATAATTTAATTTAAAATTTCACCCTAATTCTGGCATGGATTGGGTCGAATTACAGTTACTTAAAACACCTGACGACCCATGTAATGATTCGTTAAGTGATTAAACGAATCATTTTTCCCTTCCTGCTGTGACTGGAGTTAAACAAACTTACCTGGGACCTAACGAGTCAAGCAATGACTCGTGGTGTCACCCAACGAGTCATGGCCTGAGTCGTGGTCCAAGGACTATTCTAGCTACATGACAGGTCACTTAACGACTCATTTGGTCTCCCAACAATTCGTTGAGTGGTCGTTATCACCCTTCTCCATTTGATTCTGCCTTTGATCCAGTGTACATGAAAAAGGACCTCACGATTCGTTTCTAGAAGAAACGAATAGTTAAGTCAATCGTTGCTCCCCTGTTTTCTACGATTGTCTTCACAATTGGACTGAGCGAGTCGTCAGGTCAAAGGAAGACTCGTTCTGTGACATTTTGCACCAGGACTGAAGTTCCAGATTTTGGTTCCAACTTCAAATTTTTCATCTTAATCACCTGCACCCATTAACAAATGTAAACACTATAATTTTCTTACATTTACACCTTGGGTTGCCTCCCAAGAAGAGCTTGATTTAACATCTCGACACGACATGGGTGTTTTGACTACTCAGAATTCACCAAAACACCTCCATGGGTAGCCTCCCTGCAGCACCTGATTTAACGTCGCGACACGATGCAAGTCTCTTGACTACTCAGAATTCGTCAAGTAATTCATATCTATCCTCCAGTACTGAGACCCTACTGAATTCCCTTGGTTGCTTCATGGTCTGGCAAATGTTAAAGGTGACCTCTTCTTTGTTTAACCTGAACTTTAACTGGCCTGCCTCCACATCTACTAGGGCCCTACCGGTTGCAAGGAATATCGCCCCAAAATGATGGGACCTTAGAATCCACTTCGTAGTCTAGAATCACGAAGTCTACTGGGAATATAAATTTTTCCACCTTGACAAGCACATCATATAGGATCCCCACCAACTTTTTAACGGTTCTGTCTGCCATCAGTAGTCGCATCGTAGTCGGTGTGGGGGTTCCCAAGCCCAACTTTTTGAACACTGCTAGCTCCCAGGTCACAAAGCGCCCTTGAAAACTCGACATCCCCAATGGTGCAAGGTATAGTAAAAGCATCTAGGTCTTCCTTCTTTTGAGCTAGGACCCGTGTAGTGATGGTACCACAGTGGTGCAAATTATCGGCAGGTTTAAAACTTACAGTCATTTTCCTGGTCATCAGGTCCTTCATAAATTTAGCATATCTGGGCATCTGCTCAAGTGTCTCAATTAATGGGATGTTCACCGACAATTGCTTAAGCATAGAAATAAATTTGTGATACTTCCCATCTTCGGCCTTCTTCTTCAAACGTTGTGGATAAGGAGGAGGAATGTCTAGGGATCGGTGTAAACTTTTGTTGTGCCTCCTTCTCCTTCTCCTTCTCGAGGGCAGCTCCTTTCTCCTTTGCATTACTAGGAGAAGACTTCACATCTGAATCTCCAACCAAAGTTGGATTTTTGAAATTTGCTACACTATCATCATTCATCGAGACGGGCTTTTCTAACTCCTTAATTACAACCTGCCTAAGAGGATCAACTGTCCCCTTCCCACTCCTAGTAGTGACTGCCATGCAATGACTGTCATTTTTCAGATTTTGCACTGTGTTGCTGGAAAGTGTGCCTTTCTGCCTATGATCCATTGCAATAGACATCTAACTCATCTGCTTCTCAATCTGCTTAATGGCCACGGCATGTGACTCCACCTTTTGATCTAAACCAGAAATATCAGTGCAGAGCTCCTTTAAATGGTTGTCTGTTGTCTCCATCTGCTTAAGTACTTTAGACAACATGTATTCAACCCTTGAACCACTGGACTCTGGCTCACAGTTCCTTGGAGGAACATATGGATCGTTTCTATCATTCTTGTATTCATCACGCTTCTTCCAGTCTCCATTATCTCTGTACTGGCCTCGGTTGTAATTGTTGTCCTTGTCAAAGTTTCGACCTTGGTTCCCTTGACCTTGACACCAAGAGTCCTGGTTAGACCCTTGGGTGTTGGTCCAGAAAGCCACCCTCTGATCATTCAGATAGTTAGCTTTCTCTTCAAACTCAGATTCACATTCACATCCATCATTTCTTGGGGTCTTGCCCTGAGAACCCACAGCATTAACTTTCTCAGCTCCAGCTCCCATCAGATGCTTAGCAAGCAACCCTATAGTTGTTTTAATCTCAGCAATATCTTGGTCACGCTCCTCATCGTTTCTTCTCTATTCTGCAAACATACCAACTACATAAGAACCAGCCGGAATCTCCGACTCTCTAGTGTGCCAAGCGCGGTTCGTTTTGGTGATCCTGTCAAGTAGCTTAGCAGCCTCTGCATAAGTGTGGATCATAAAGGTTCCGCTAGAGATTGTGTGAGCTATTCGGCAACGGCGTCAAAATTTGATGTCGCCCAAATTACACCTCCCAAATGAGATATAATGTGGTCGATGTCAAATATAGAACCCAACTAGAAGTTGGGGTCGATCCCACAGGGAATATGTAAAGAACTTGAGTTAATATGAATAGCTGTAACTATAGGGTTACTTATTTCCTAAGGGGGAAAGAAATAAAATATTAAATAAGAGTAAATACTACTAAATGCTTAAGTCAAATTCGGTTCGTATTCAATTAACGACTTGACTGGGATTGTGTTCCCCAAGACTTTATAACCACAAGACGTTTATACTAGTGATCTATACTAGTGTTTAACATGCAATATCGATAAATTATGTTCACCTAAATGGTTGTTCCCTTATCTAGATGATTATCACCACACAACTTAGTCTGTATACGGGGGTATGCTTAATTAACCCTTACCCTTAATATCGGATTAGCTATCCCCGAACAAGTTCAAGCTATTAGATGAGGGTTGATAGCCTCAAATCTCCATTGTTCATCCCTTTTCCCATTCACTACCCTCTTGGTCTGGTAAGTAAGAACAAGGCAAGCCCTAACGTTTGCAACCATCAAGAATCAATTAAAACGAAGGAAAAAATAATACATGCATTAAACCCCATTCAAGAATCACCAAGTGTTTCACCTATGTGTGTTAATTCATCTTGGTTCATACAACCCTAGTTATGGGTTTAGCTACTCATCTTTGAATGATCACAATCACAAAATATAAAATAAATCATAATTGCAGCTTACAAATTACCATAGAAGAAAATCAAGTAATTGAATAAGACTCCAATCTTGATGAATAAATTTCAATGTTGCTTTTGATCCTCAAATTCAAGAACAAAACTGTAAACCTTATTTCTTGACCCAAGAATAATCGTACAACACCAAAATCCTAAGTGAAAAATAGTAATAATAAACTGTACGTCGAAAATAAACCTAAATAGTGTAATTATAGTTCCAATAAAACCTTTTCCTAATTAAAACTGGAAACCAGGTCGTCAATGGTCACGGGCTTCATAACAATTCGTTAGGACTTTTGACGAGTCGTGTCTTGCTAAAATAGTCGTCCTCAGCATCGAACCCAGTTGTGGAAATGGGTCACCTAATGACTCGTTATGCCTGGGAACGAGTCGTTAGGCCCCTCGTGGTCTATCTCCTTCAAATTTCTAATGTACCTTACGGTTGGTTCCAGTGATTTGCCAACGAGTCGTTTAGTCAACTAACGACTCGTTATATCTTCCGTCATCTCCACTGGTTACTTCTTCAATAATTCCTCTCCCAGTCTTCATGACTGACTTCATGAATCATTACCAGATGTAACGAGTCGTTCCCTTAACCCGTCAGGTACACTGTTTCTACATCTTCAAACTCAACCTTTGCCTACGACTTCAGCAACGAGTCGTGCTACGTGCCAACGACTCGTTAAGTGTCTGGAAGCCTCCTATCCAGTTTGTTTAAGCATTAATTTGCCCATTTCACTTCCGAACCTGTTTTCCTGCAACATTAAACACAAAATGCATCATACCTACATAAACACACCCGAAATATACATAGTTTCTTGGTTTTAAGCGTTGAAAGTACCGTAAAATCATGGCACATCACATATGTACGTTGATTTTATAAGCCTTAGCTAAATCATGAAAACATACTTAGCTTGTTTGGGCTTGCCCAAATCTTAAAATTATGCATACTTGAAATAGACTTCACAAGTCAAAATCATAGATTCATACATGGGTAATTTATAAACATTCATTCATGCTAGATATCTCATCATACTTGAAATCATAAATCATAAACCTGACTTTTCATGAAACTTGCATAAATGGGCATAATTTTTCTAAAACTTGAAATCATGAATTTATAATCAATTTTTATATAAAATCTGCCCATGAATCTTAAAACATGCTATGAAACATGAAGAGAATTGACCCATAAATAAATCATAGAGAATTTCATGAAATTGGGCTAAAACCCTGTAAGATCATAATCTTAAATTAAGACTTGAATTCATGAAATTTGAGGAGAAATTTGGACATTAAAGTAAAAGAAAACTTTCATTCATAGAACTACATACCTGGGTAAGCTGAACCTCAACTTGACATTGAAAGCCCAAGAGATTTGGGGAAGAATTTATTGGGTTCAAGCTTGATCTTCAAAGGGAAACTTCTAAACTTGAATGCATGGGAGTTGAATGAATTAGAATAGGTTAAACTCCCCTAATGAACTTCTTATAGAGCTTAAAATGGTGTAGTTTAGAACTTAGGATCTTAGGAATTATAAAAATGTCCATACCGATTTTGCAGGAAAAGTGACACTTTCAGTCTCAACGAGGGACTGGACAAATGATGAGGTGGCCTAACGGGTCATCCCCTAGCCCATTGACACTAAGGGTGGCAAGGGAACCGGGTCCGACCCGGTTCGGTCCTATTTTTGTTCTGGTAACAGACCCAGTACCGGTAAAACCAGGTTTCGGTAGGTCTGGTAGAAACCAGTATAGGGGGTACCAGGTAGGGGAACCAGTGCAGAATAGGATAATTTATCGGTTGAACCTGTATCGGTAGACCCGATTCCTGTCTGGTTTCGGTACCAGTTAACGATTAGAAATTTAATTTTTTTTATGTAGTTATCGTTAGGAGCCATTTGGCAACGAGTAATAGGGCTCACCAATGTCTCCTAACAGCTATTCCCCCCCCCCCCTAACACCTCTACACTATTAACATATCCTATATTTATCCTATTTTTCTCACAAAATCTTCAATTCTCTCTATTATTCTCTCAAAAACTCAAACTCCCAAATTCTCTCTAGTTTTTATTCTCTAATCTTTTAATTTTATATTTTGTGGTATTGGCTAATTGGAGTTAGGAGATTTTTTTGAAGTCATTTGCAAGCTTCAATTGTCATCTCTCAATTCCGGCTTTTAACGTTTGCGTTTTACGCAAACGTTCGGTACATACATTCCAACTTTAATCTCTTTATTTATTTACTTATAATCTTTTTGTTGTTATATTTATATTTCTTGTTATTTGTTATTCATTTTTTATTTATTTAATATCTCTATTTGCTTATTTTATATTTTAAATAGGGACGCCGATAAATAAAGTAGAGGTAAAAGAATTATGGGTGCTACAAATAGGAGACGTGGAAATAGTTTAGATCATTACCACCACCACCACCTCCTAGATTTACTTATGTTGATGAAACTTATTTACCACGTCAACAACCTTATGATGTTAATTCTACTACCCAATTAGACCACAATACTATAGATAGAATTTATACTAATTTTGCAGAAGACTTAGAGGATTCTCAAGAGGTACAAGAAGAAGAGTTAGAGGAGACTCCTATCCCTACTAGTCTGGTTATGGAATTACCTACATTTACTAGGGATACTAGGGCCAAACGTCCTAAAAGATCATTAGTTTGGCAATTTATGGAGCAAAATAGTGAAGAAACTACTGCTACTTATTTAAAATGTAAGAAAGTATTAAAAGATTTGATTGGGGGATCGAAAGGTAGGACGAGGTTGCTAACTAAACATTTGAGATCGTGTAATAAAGAATTTGCTCACCTAGAAGCTGTTGTTAAGTCTAAAAAAAAGGTACACCTTTGCTTGAAGGATCTATAGTAGTAGGAGGGTCTAACATGATTCAAACTATTTTAAATAGGACTAACCCGGCTGGCCCAAGCACAAACATCACATATAGTAAGGAAAAAGATCGTCAAGAATTAGCTAAAATAGTAGCTGTTTGTGGTTTGCCTTTTAGTTTTCCTTCACATCCCGGTTTTATTCATTATATTCGGGAGGTGTATAATTCATCTTTTCAAGGTTTACTAGAAACACAATTAAAAATGATATTTTTAAATATCAAGTCGAACACTGTCATTATCTTTGTGGTCTCTTTGTATATTTTGATGGTAGAATATCTATTACTGCTGATATGGATCGTAGTATTAATGGTAATGATCATTTTACTGTTACCGCTCATTGAATTGATCATGAATGGAATATGCAAAAAATAATAATAGGATATAAATATATAGAAGAGAGTAAATTAGGTTCTTACATAGCTTTTACGATATGAGATATTTTCCAGTATTTTAATTTTTATGATAAAATAATGGGTGTCACTTTAGACAATGCTTCTAATAATTTGAAAGCAGTTGATTTTCTAGAACCTAGACTATGTCTAATTGATAATGATTCTTTTCATGTTAAATGTGCAGCATATATTTTTAATTTAATTGTAAAAGATGGTTATGATACTTTCGGAGTTAGTTGTCAAAAAGTTAGACTTGCTTGTGCTTGGATTTTTAAAACGAAAATAAAGGCTAGACTTATTGAATATAAAAATTGTTGTGTAGAATTTCAACTTGAATATAGAAAAGTTCCAAAAGAAGTGTCTGCTAAATGAAACTTTTTATATGAAATGCTTGAAGTAGCTTATATTTATCGCATGACGATACAATTAGTTTATAATGCTCGTAATGCAGATACTTATTCAAGACTTTGTGATGATGATTGGATTCAAGTTTATGAAAATATTAAATTTTTGAAAACTTTTTATACAGTTACAAATGCAATATCTGGTCAATATTATCCGACCATTTCTTCTATGTTAGTAATATTACTACTATTTCAAGAGAATTTGCAATATTTTAAAAAAATTGAAATGTTTAAAGAGCCTATTCAATATATGATTGAAAAATTATAAAAAAATTCCTATTCCCCAAATTTGTTTGACTGCTAATTTATTCAACCCCTTTTATAAAGCTCAAGTTCTTAAAAAAATGGTTGAAGCTATGTATACAAATTTAAAAATTTAAACGGATGAATTGCCAACCCTTGAGATATGTAAGATTAGTATTATACCTAAAGCTAGAAACTTATATAATGTATATAGAATAATCGAACAAAATGTTCCACCGACGCGACATGTTAGTTCTAAGCCTAGGGTAGAAGATGTTGATGAATTGATAGGTGATTATCTTGGTCTAGAATCATCTAACAGTAATGACTTTGATTCATATATTTCGCAGGTATGAGATAGTATCAGAGATGCAAATGGAGAGCCACAACTTTTGGCGTGGTGGAAGAACCATAAGGAACAATACCCAAGGCTTTCAAGGTTGGTTCGAGATGTCTTAGCCATTCAAGCGTCTTCAGTAGCTTCAAAGCAAGCTTTCAGCACAAGAAGGTTTATTATTGGAGACCACCGGTATTCTTTGGCAAAAAACAGTTTAGAAATATCGGCGTTATTCAGAGATTTGATAAATGCTGAACGAAGAAACTTTGGACTGCCAAAGTTATTGACCCAAATTAAAGATGAAATACATGAAGTGTTTGGGGCAAATAGCGATGGCGGCGTGGATGCAATGGAGGAACAAGGAAGAGTACTAATTCCGAAAAATATTTCAGAGGACGTGATAATTTACGAAAACAACATTTTTGAGATTTTAGATATTAGTGTAATAATAGAGACCTAATTGAAACAGAACCCTTCCTAGAACGTGGCTTCGTAGATTAGGTACTCTTTTAGTCTTCTAAATAGTTTTTAATACATGTACGATTTTATTTATTTGAATAAATTTATAGTCTATTCGCCTTAATTTTTTTTAATAATTGTCTTTTATTTAATGCAACTCATTTTATAGATACTTAGTATTACTTACTTAAAATTTAATTTATATTTAATTTGCTAACTTAGTAACTTACTTCATAAATTTATTACTATTTACTATTTTACTAAAACTTTAATAAATGACAAATTTAATTAGTTTTGACTTTTGTAAAAAAATTAGTTAGTTTTGCAAAAAAATTCATAAGTATTAACTTTAGAATATTTAATAAGTTATTTAAAATATTTAAATGTTCATAAGTTATTAACTTTATAAGTTATAATTTCAAAAAAAATTTATCAAAAAATATCCCCAAAAGAAATGGCTAACTTAAATTCTTAATAGACTAATAACTAGACTAATGGACTAATAATTAATAAATTATAATAACTTTTTTTAAAAAATATAAAAAAATGAATTTAAAAAAATAACTAGACCCGGTCCGAACCGGTTCCACACCGGTAATACAGGGACCAGACCGAACAAGGGGGAATACCCGGTAGACCCGGTTTCAATCAAAGTTCTGGTCAATCAGGTCCCGAATCTGGTCTGTTTACGAAAAAATCGGTCCGGTGGTTCCGATTCCGGTTCGCTGCCACCCTTAGTTGCCACCACTGGAAACCCATACTCTTTCTTTAGCCATCCTGACAATGGCTCACTCGACGAGTCATAAAGTGACACCACGACTCATCCCTTCATTCATCTTGATCACTGGATTTCAACATTATTTTCCACCTTACCCAACCAATTGGTCAACGCACGACTCATGGGGAGTCACAACAACTCGTTATACCATCTTCTATGACCCTCTGATGACGACACTTCTCTAGTTGAGCACCACTTCACGGGTCATGGAACGATCCGTCAAGTGACCTAATGAGTCACCTAACAAGTCGTCCTATGACCTGGTGCAAATATTTTTTTGTTTTCTCCACTTCAACCCACGGTATAATCTTAAGGACTTTCGGGATATTACCAAAAAAAAAAAGTGTACAAACAGATCCAAAGACCACCTCCTCCCTTTCCCCAACACCTTAAAAAGAAAGCTGAAGATGAAAATTTTCACAAATTTATTTCTATGTTAAAGCAGCTATCCATCAATATAAGGTTGGTGGTACCGGAGAAAATGCCAGGATACACAAAGTTCATGAAGGAGTGACTAAAAAGAGAATAATAAGCTTTGACCCTAAGGATAATATTCACCAATAAAGTGCAATAGCATTATACTCGTTAGTGCAGAAAAAGGAGGACCCTGGAGCTTTCACAATCCCTTGTACAATTGGAACAGTGAATTTCACTAATGCATTATGTGATCTGTGAATCAGCATAAATTTAATAACTTTGGTTGTATATGAGCAGCTGGGCTTGTGAGCCCTTAGACCAGCTATAATGCCCCTTCTAATGGAAGACCGAATAGTGAAAAGGCCAATAGGTATATTGATTGATGTTCTAGTCAGCGGACTTTGTCATATTAGATTGTGATATTGATTTTGAAGTACCCATTATTTTGGGATGCCTATTCTTGGCCTCTGAAAGAGCATTAGTAGACATGGAGAGTGGAGAACTAAAATTCAAGCTGAATAATGAGGAAATAGTACTCAATGTCTGCAAAGTCATACGACAACCAAATGATTTGACTGTAGTATCTATGATAGATGTAATTGATGATGCAGTTACGAAATTAATAGAGGAAAATTGCACAACTAAAGCCCTGCCATCATCATTGTTTAAACCAAATGAGTGGGAAGTTGTTGGAGCGAATGAGACAGTGAAAGCTATAGTGAGAAAGGGTGCATACTTACATGCACCTAAAAAATTGGATCTTGATTTGAAAAATAGAGCAAACCCTCCTGCTAGGCCATCAATAGAAGAATCACCAGTGTTAGAGCTGAAGCCATTGACATCCCATCTTCGATATGTATTTCTTGGTCCTCATAACACATTGCCAGTAATTATCTCCGCAAAGCTGTTGGATTGACAAGTAGAAGCATTGATCTCCATTCTAAGGACTTACAAAAGAGCCATGGGGTGGACCATCACAGACATTATTGGTATTCCACCAAGGATTTGCACTCATAAGATTAAGTTGAAGGAAGATTGCATATCTAGTATTGAGCACCAAAGGAGGCTAAATAAAATCATGTAGGAAGTGGTAAAGAAAAAAATCATTAAGTGGTCAGATGCAGGGGTGGTCTATCCAATCTCTGACAGTCAATGGGTTAGCCCATTGCAGCGCGTACCAAAGAAAGGAGGAATAACAGTGGGCCAAAATGAGAAGAATGAGCTTGTACCCACTAGAACAGTGACAGGATGAAGAGTATGTATGGATTACAAAAAATTGAATAGCTGCATAGAGAAAGATCATTTTCAACTACCTTTTATGTATCAGATGATAGACAAGTTAGTGGCAGAGAATACTATTGTTTCCTTGATGGATACTCAGGATACAACCAGATTTCTATTGCCCTAGAGGATCAAGAGAAGATGACATTTACCTATCCTTATGGAACATTCGCTTTCAAGAGGATGCCTTTTGGGCTATGCAATGTGACAGCCACATTTCGGAGATGCATGATGTCCATATTCCCAGACATAGTGGAAGGCACCATAGAGGTGTTTATGGATGATTTTTCGGTAGTGGGTGACTCATTCGAGGATTGATTAGAACACTTGGCTACAGTGCTTCTTGGTGTTAAATTGGGAAAAGTGTTAATTCATGGTCACAGAAGGGATAGTATTGGGGCACAAGATTTCTGAAAAGGATATTGAGGTGGAAAAGGCAAAAATTAGAGTTATTTCAAAATGGCCACCTCCTATCTCTGTTTAAGGGGATCTGCAGGCTTTTAAGGCATGTTGGTTTCTATCAGCAGTTTATTAAAGATTTTTCAAAAATTGCTAACTCCTTATGCAGGTTGTTGGAGAAGAATGCAGAATTTATATTTGATGAAGCTTGCCTCAAGGCATTTGAGTGTCTAAAGGAGAAGGTTATCACAGCACCCATCATAGTAGCTCCTGATTGAAGTAAGCTATTCAAGATCATGTGTGATGCTAGTGGTGTAGCCTTGGGTGCTATCCTTGGACAAAGACATGATAAGATCTTTCATTCCATCTACTATGTTGTAAGACCCTCAATACAGCATAAAAGAACTATACAGTCACAGAGCAAGAGTTGTTTGCTGCGGTATATGCCTTTGAGAAATTCTGTGCCTACCTCTTTGGCACAACTGTAGTGGTGCACACTAACCATGCAGCAATTTGGTATCTAATGTCCAAAAAAGATGCAAAACCTTGACTTATTCACTGGGTACTACTACTGTAGGAATTTGATTTTGAGTTAAAAGACAGAAGGGTACAGAGAACCAAGTTGCGAACCATCTATCCTGATTGGAGGAAGAAGGAAAAGTGGAGACCGAGTTGGAGATCAATGTCCAGACAACAGGTATTGTCCATTTCACACGATTTGCTTCTATGGTTCACAGATTTTGCAAATTATTTGGTGAGTTACGTAATGCTCGAAAATATGAGTTATCATCAAATGAGGAAGTTTCTTCATGATGTTAGAAAATCTTATTGGGATGAGCCGTACCTATTTAGAATTTGTGATGACAATATAATTAGAATGTGTGTTCCTGAAAATGAGATGATTTACATTCTTGAAGCATGCCACTCGTCTCCCGCTGGAGGGCATCATAGTGGAATTCGAACAGAACAATAGATACTATAGTGTAGTTCTTATTGGCATACAATTCACCAAGATGCTCATGACTTTGCAAAAGCTTGTGATAAATGTCAATGAGAAGTAGGAGTGTTGCGGAGACATGAGTTACCTCTGACACCTATTCTAGAGGTAGAGTTGTTTGATGTGTGGAGTATTGATTTCATCAGCCCGTTTGTAAGTTCCTTTGGGATGAAATACATACTGGTGGAAGTTGATTACATTTTTCAATGGGTGGAAGCTGTAGCACTTCCAAACAAACGAGAGTAAGTCAGTCACTGGGTTCTTACGAAGGAACATCTTCTCTAGATTTGGTACTCCAAGGGCAATAATCAGTGATGGTGGATTACACTTTTGTAATAGGCAATTCTAGGGGTTACTTGAAAAATATGGAGTCAAGCATAAAGTGGCAACACCGTACCACCTACAGACAAGTGGACAAGTGGAAGTCTCAAATCGTGAGATTAAGACGATTTTGGCGAAGACAGTTAATGCCAATAGAACAGACTGGTCAATGAGATCAAATGATGCTTTATGGGCATATCGCAATGCATTCAAATCACCCATAGGTATGTCACCATATCATCTTGTCCATGGAAAATCATGTCATTTACCTGTGGAGCTTGAACACAAGGCTTTGTAGGAATTAAAGAGGTTAAATCTGTATTGAAAGAAGCCATAAATATTAGAGTCACCCAACTCAATGAGATGGATGAATTTAGATTAATGACTTATGAAAATGTTCCAATGTACAAAGAAAGAATGAAGCTTAATCATGATCAAAATATTGAAAACGGAGAGTTCACACATGGGGACTTAGTATTGCTATACAACTCCAGACTACGCTTTTTTCTAGGTAAATTGAACTCTAAGTGGTCAAGACCATTCAAAGTGGTTCAAGTGTTCTCACATGGTGAAATAGAGCTTAAAACCAAGTATGGAACAAGATTCAAAGTGAACGAACAATGGTGAAGCACTATCTCGGTAATCCTGAGAAGTTGAAAGTCTTGGAGGAACTATACCTTGATAAAGTCTAAATAATCAAGGGATCTAAGTTGTGTCGGACGTTAAATCAAGTGCTGCTTGGGAGGCAACCCAAGATAACTTAGACTTGTTTATGTATGCTCAAGTGTGCAGGAAAAAAGTCACAAAAACATAGCAAGTTCTTGGGTAAAGAACATGGCATGGGGCTGCAAAGTCCAAACATTGCATGGAGCCGCATGACGCGCAGGCCAAGCTTTACGTAGGGTGGCGCGATGTGGCAGGCTTTCCACCGCATTGAGCCACGATGCGGTAGGCCCTTCACCATATTGAAGCGCGCGATGCACTGACTGGAGGAAGCTGCTCTTTCCCCACTGATGATGAGGATTAGAGGCCCTAGGAGTTCTTCTTTCACTCTTCTACTTTATGATTTATTATTTTAGTACTAGGGACAGTGCTACCAATTAAGTATGAATTGGGAGAAGTAAACTTCATTACCATGCATATTTTTATTGCTAAATTTATACATGGTAGGCCTAGTTTTTTATATTTATTCATGACTTATCTTGCATACTTATTGGTTTGTAGTATTTTTTTAGTTTTATTTTGTTTTGGGTTTCACCGGTTTTTATTTTTGGTACTTTTTCAGTGGATAATCCCTTAGAGTTGATTAGTGGGTCTAGATTTTTTTCTTTTTTTTGTCATAAATTCATGACTTTTCCCGATGAAGGATAGATGACAACTTGCTTAAGAGAAAATTAGTCATTAGGAGTACAAGAACTTGAACCTTATGATGGCTAGGTGCTTCCCTTAGGTATCATTGAGGCTTTGTATATTTCACTTAATAATGCATGAGAAAGGTAGAAATACTTAGTCTTTTGGAACTTGACTCCTATGCTTGAAAAAAGTGGGCTTAATTATGTTATGCATGCAATACGAGATATATGTGTTTATGTAATCTTGATTGCCAATGTTGAGCCATGTGTGTCATTGTGTAGGTGAGAAATTTTAGTAAACTCCATGCTTGCAAATTGATGTCTAGAACTTGCCCAGTGTGTGTGCAAAACGAAATGAGGATGTTGAATCTAGAAAGTGATATAGGAATTTCTTTGGTAACCTATTTGTATCCTATTTTATCTACCTTGATGTAATTATCCTAGTTAGCCATTTTGAGTCTTATCCTTTTTTTATAGTCATATTACAAGCTTAATCCCTTTTTGTTCTATTAACTCTTATGTGATCCAAATGACTCCTATACCAATTTAATTGATAATTTTTGCATAAAAGGAGCATAAGTGGAGAAAGGAAGGGAAAAGCTAAAAAGTGTGAAAATTAAAAAGAAAAGGAAAGGGTGAAATTTGCTAAACAAGGAGGGTTATACTAGTAGAAAAACAAAAAGAATAAAGAGCTTTGAAAAAAATAATGAAAAAATTGTTGCGAATGAGCTTAATGTTGAAAAATTCTCACTAATCACCTAAGTTGTAAATTGAAAAGTAAAAAGAGGTATACAGAGAAAATAACAGATTGAAGAATGTGCTAAAATGTCAAGAGTTGTGAGGTATTAAAGTGCTTAGGGAGATTAGTCACTATCTTGGCCAAATCGTTCCTACCCGTCCCTTAACCTACAGTACAGCAATCTTAAGTCCTAATTGATCCTTGATTCAATGTTCTCAAGCCTATAGGTCGTATTTTTCATGCATGTTTAGCTCTTTGGGAGAGTGAGCGGAAATTATTTAATTATGCCCAAGTTGATATTTTTATATATCTGTATGTGAAAGGGCAACTCCCCAAATGGTGAGGGCACATAATGGTAAGATTTTGGTTCATCTTGCTTGCTACATTGCATATGATTCATGTTGGCCCAAATATATCTTGTTGAGTTAGTTCTAGAAGCTAAGTGATTTCAAACTTTGACATATGAATGTTGATCCTATATATATGTGAGTAAATTGTTGGAGCTTATTGATTTGTCTAATGATCCTAAGTGTAAGTAGACCTATTCGTAGGGTGAATTTTAGGATTAAATTGGACAAGGAAAGTAGTAGATTGTTCGAGGAAAAATAATAGTTTAAGTGTGGGGTGGTGATGAACGGCCAATCTATGTATTTTGTAGCCATATTTTGCTCATACTTAGCTATATTTTGAGAATAAAATGTGTGTGTTTTCTTATGTTTTATGATATATTTGTGAAAAAGAGGTAACGCACATTGATTAGATGCTTTCAAGGCTTAAAATGATGAATTTGAACTTAATTGTGGCTTAAAAGTGCAAGAATAGCAAAACGGGATTGACAAGGCGGGTTGATAGAGATTGGCATCGCACAGGCATGCTTGTGTCATGGCCAGTGTGACGTGCAGGCAAGGTCAAAGCAACCAGAGGCGTGGTGCACCGGGCATATCAGCGCATGGAGTGGCACGAGGCGCCACAGTGTTCAACCGTCCAGAAAGTCAAATCCCAATTCTACTAGGAAATGAAGCTGCAAAACCCAATTCAAAATCAGGAAGGAACAACGAAGGATTAATCTACTATTATAAATACCCTCTCATAACATGTTTTAAGGACACTTTTTCGCCCAACACATAGGGAGATTATATTCAAGTGTTGCACAACTCATACTTTATGAATTTTTGCAATAGCTTAGTTGAGTTTTTGTTGAGTACATCAAGTTCTCATGATTCCTTTGAGCTTGGATATTTTGTTAAAAAACTTTATATTAACGTAAGTATTTCATCATGAATTATTCATCATTGTTCTTATAAAAATGAGCAGTTAAATATCTTAAGCTAGAGTTGTCGGAATCATGATGATTAACGAATGTAGGCATAATAAAATAGTGATTCTTGAATAATGAATTGGGTGGATTGTTATTTTCTTCATCTCAATTCTTAATCTCCCTTATCTTCAACTTGCCTGACCAAAGAGGTTGAAGTTAGAAAAAGTAAATAACAATTGCAATTTGAGGCTACAAACCCACATCTAAATTAACTTGAACTCTAACCGAGGATAGTTAAGTCAAGACTTACTGCGAGACAAAAATATACACACTTTGAGACCGAGAGGAGATAAGTGAAATTTATGTACCAAGGTCGACAGAAGTTAGATGAACTAAATGTAAGTCTTACACAAAATTCACCAAGATAGATCACTAGTAAAAGCCTACTAAGTTAAGAAATCATGGGGAACACAATCCTAGTTTTGTCTTAATAATTTGATAAACATACCAATCACAATCTTAGAATTATTTTCTTTTCTTTATTTATAACACCCCCTCCCCCCGAAATATTGATTACAAATTAGTTTATTCATTGTTAACGTATTTTTTCTTTCCTATTCCCCGTGGGATCGACCCCAACCTTTGTTGGGCTACTATATTTAACAACGACCACTTTATACTTCAATTATGAGGTATAATTTGGGCATGATAATCTATCTTGATGAATTTTGTGTAAGACTGACACTTAAGTTCATCTAACGTATTTCGACTTACATAGATGAATTTCACTTATCTCCTCTCGGACTCAAAGTGTGTATATTTTGCCCTCGCCATAAGTCTTGACTTAACTATCCGCGGTTAGAGTTCAAGGTAATTTAGATGAGGGCTAGTAGCCTTAAATTATCATTACTATTCTCTTTTCCTAACTTCAACCTCCTTGATTGGGAAAGTTGAATATATGGACACATCTCAGCATTTGTAACCGCTAAAACTAATTAAAACAAAGAGAATAACAATCCACTCAATTCACCATTCAAGAATCACTATTTTATTATGCCTACTTTTGTTAATTCATCATGGTTCCCGCAATTATAGCTTAAGAGATTTAGTTGCTCATGTTTATGAGAATAAAAACAAAAGATATAGAAGAATGCATAATGAAATACTTACGATAATATAAACTTGTTAACAAAATCGCCAAAGCTATATTGAGCCACAAGAACTTGATGAATTTCCAACAAATACTCAACTAAGCTATTACACAAATTCATAGAGTATGAATTGTGCAACACTTGAATGATTAAATTTGTACTATGGTAGACTATCAATTGCACGCCTAATACATGAGAAAAAAGGGTATTTATAATAGTAGATTAAGCCTTTGTTGTTCCTTCTTGAATTTGAATTGGGTTTTGCAGCTTTTGTTCCTAGTTGAATTGGGATTGAAATTTTCCATGCCTGGACACTTTTGGCGCGTCGCGCCTCTCCATGCGCCATCATGTCTGGCGCGTCACGCTGCTCAAGGCACAGGTCAGGCCTGTGTGGCATTCAGGCCATAGCACAACTATGCCTATGCGCTGCCAACTTCAATCATGCTCGCTTCGTCAATCCCTTTTTGCCATTCTTGCTCTTTTTAGCCACAATTAAGCTCAAATCCATTAGTTTAAGACCTGAAAGCGTATAATCATGTGTCTCAGCTCTTTTTCACAACTATATCATAAAACATAAGAAAACACACACAATTTGTTCTTAAGACATAGCTAAGTATGGGAAAATATGGCTAATAAATGCATAAACACGTTTTTCATCAGTAAGCACGAGGTAAATTCACAAAGCTTATGTAAGGTAATCGACTCGACCACCAAGAGGTCAAACCTCACATATCAAAATCACTACACAATGCTACCATCAGATATTTTAGCAATAGAAAGTTCCTCTTCTGAGGTAGAAGTAGGTGCCTTGCCATCAAAATTTGACTGACTAGCTAGATCAAATAAATCCTAGGACTTTGCGATTTCCTCTTTGAGGTTAAGGCAGCCCGTGTTAGAATGTTGATTTTCTTCTTTAGTCAAAATGTTGATTTTCCTCTTTGAGGACTTTGCGACTTCCTTTTTTTTGAGCCTAGCATTCTTTGTCAAAATATTGTCTTTAGACTATGTATCTCATCCCAGGGAGGCACCGAAGCAGGAAGGGAGGAAGAGGAACTATCATGGTGGACCGATCCCATGCTCGCTAAGCGAATATACTTTTTCACCTCGGTTTTCTTCTTTATAAGGTTCTTTATAAGGCTGGGTTTCAAAGAATTTTCCCACCGCAAAGTTTTTGTCTCATCAAACTAGTCAAGGGCATCCCTTCTATGGTTCTCTATCTCATTCGATACCGCTTCATGCTCGATTCAGCACCTCAAGCTTATAGGCCCTGGGGGCTAAGATCTCAACTAAGGTAGATTGATTTTAGACGAGGACCATGGCTTTCTTAAGCTTATCCCACTTCAATTGAAGGCTCTCTCTCTCTCTTTCAAGAGTCGTTGAAGGCCCTTCACAGCCAATACACTGGACTGAAATGAAGAAGAAATTAAAAACAGAGAGACGGGAACATCCTTAGGAAGGAGAAGTGCACAGTGAAGCTTAACTACCTTGGCAGCGGCATGAGCACAATTATTCAGAAGGCATTCAGTGGAAACGTTATCCGCTCTATTTCGGTCTTTCAGCGGGACTATGAAATTTAGATAATTAGCTATCCCCACAAGTTTTGACATGAAGCTAACCTCATCAAGCATTTTCAAAACCGCTATTTGATACTGCATCGGATTTTGAACCGTAGGAACCAAGAGTTTGACATGGCACAAGGATTTCGAGCTCCATAGAAGGTTGTGGCATAGGAAGTAACATACAACTAGGGCTTGAGCTCCCACAAATGAGAGAAGGGACTTCTGAGGCTCGACTGCAAATTGGGACTCTAGGGAAAGGAAAGGAAAAATAAGATGCCTCGTCTCACTAGAGTTATGAGAGTCAAAAGTCACGGAAGTTGAGGGCCGAGGATAGGTTTGTTCAGCTTGATTTTAAGAAATAACCCCTCAACCTTGGGGCAGGACATGTCGGGAGCCTACGTCTTTTGAGGTTATAGCTCAACCCCAGACTTTTCAGAGTCTTCATCTGAGATGATGATTATAAGGGTAGATTTTCATATTTCCTTTGTGATTGGCTTTTCCTTTTTTTGCCCCTTTTTTCTCTCTCGGGGATGAGGACACTATCTTGAAAGTGGGAGCTATCACTAGGGGGACAATGGACCGGTCTGAAACTACTGGATCCATTTTTTCATAAAATGGTTTAGGTCCGGGACCATTTGACCGGTACATTGACCGAAACTGGATCTACTAGTACTTGGTCCACTAATATTTTACCCTTGTCCAGTTCGATGTAGTGATCTTAGGCTTTTTTATATGCCCAAGTGATAGTTATAACCATGTTCTAACTTTGTTTTTATCTTATGTTAAGTAGGATCTCATGTAATTTTATAGATATTTGTATGTCGGAACTAACCAACATGATTAGGCTATTTTGTTAGTGGAATTCGCTAATGAAGAGGCTAATTATGAAGTTCCATGATCAAGGAGTAAGCTCAGAATGAAGGACAAAGAAAATGCGTGAAGTTGGCATGAAAAGTGAGTTCCCGCACAACCCATCGTGCCACGCCGGCTGACCTGCGTGCCAGGCGCCGTGTCACACCATGCGTGTGTGCGTGAGGAAGATGCTAGGAAGAAGTTGTGCGCAACAGTAGCATGCCACGCTATGCCTGCTCCATGCCAGCGTCTGTGCCACACCTTGCCTGCTCTGCGCCAGCATCCGTGCCACGCCCGTCTGCCCTTGTCCATGCCTTGCCCACAACACCATTTCAGTGAGGCTCCATGATAAGGTCATGTCATGAGGCCAAACTAGGCATTTAGGTCCATGACACGGGGGTAGCATTCACATTCCTAAATTTTGTATCTTATAAATTAATCACTTAGTTATTTTATTTTATTATCATGACATTATTTTGGAAAACACAGAGGAGCGAAGGAGAGACGAAGGAAACTCTGACTAGGGTTCGAATTTCTTTCTTATTTCACTCTTGTTTCTACATGAATTATATTTATAATATGAATTCGTCTGTTAGCATGAGTTAGACCCTTCTTCTAGGGTTGAGGCAAACATGAACGTATTTATTTAATTCCATCTTGGTTCAAGTTCTTCATTATTGTTTGTTTTACATGCTTGCTTTTAATCATTTTGATGCTTGATCACCAATAAAATGCATATGTTATTCTTAGGCAAACTCAAAAGAGCAAAACCTAGGTTAGAACTAAGAATGTAAGAAGTAAGTTCAAGTCTTCAAGACTTGATTCGCGGTTAGGATAGAAATATACCTAATTTTCCTTGCTTGGTTACTAAACGGGGAAGATAGCTAGACACTTAGGATTAATTTGTCACATCACCATTCATAGACGTAGTTGTGAAGTAAATTCTAGGTTAAATGGTTAGAGGTTTGAAAGTCCATAACCAAGGGTATTTACCCTGTAAGCCACTCCATAGAGATAAGTGCTCATGAATTAGCTTGTCACATCTCCGCGCAACGATGTAGTTGTGAGGCTAATTCGCTTAATGTTTAAAGGATCGAAAGACCATGAACATTGTATTTATCTTGTGAGACAACAAATGAATTTACATACTTGAACCAATGTGAAGGTAACATTACATGATTGTTTGGCCTTAACTCTAGATTCTTCTCATTATTGTTTTTCGAATTATTTTTTGATCACACTTAGATTTAAAGACAAACGGATTTCAAATCTTGGAACATTAGCAGTTTTGAATTTTAAAGTGATACTTGAACTTGTAATTCACGAAAAAGTCTAGTCCCTGTGGGTTTGACATCCGGCTCGTAAGAGTCACTTTATTACTTGTACGGCCACGTACACTTGTGCGTGCGCTGGAGCATAGTCATCTGATCCGTCTATTATCAGTGTGGAAACGGGGTGTACCTATTACACCCTATAAGTTCTCTTCGTCTAACCAACTTGCGCGGGTGCATGTCAAGAGTGTTTAGAGTACGGCACGTGCAGGAGAAGGCTCGAGGATGAAATGTACGAGTGTGTTATGGAGAAAGTAGGAGGTTAGGACCATAGGTAGAGTGTTATGGGCGCCGCGTCGCATACCCTACCCTTGTGCAGGGAGCGGCGTGCCGCCTCAATCCCGGCACAATGGGAGGTACACCGCGGACCCTACCATCTCCTCCCTATATATATAAAGTTGTGAGTTTTATGTTTCATTTAAAACATTTCCCAATTGAGGGCTACAGTTTTGGGCACTTCTTCTCGAGAATTTCATATTTTAGAAGCCAAATTATGCTATCACATCGCGTACGATTGCAAATTATTCTGGGGTAGTGAATCCTGTGCCTATGAAGAACGTATCTGGGGAGTTGAATCTTTAAAATTGGCCCAGTTTGATGGAGTCCTAGCAGGTAAAAGTCATAGAAATTATCTCTAACTACGGCTAGCATGTCTACAAGTGATAGCAAGTATTTTTACCCTTCTAATCTATAAGAACTCAAAAGATTTTGCCGAATTGAACTCGTTTTAACTTATTGTCATTGTTCCTTGTGGGCAATGTATATTTGCCTAATTCTTGAATTAGAAAGCCCTATTTCCTGGGCGCATAATCTAGGGTATGAAGGGATGACAAGTCCTTAATCGAAGCAGGGTTGATTGAGCAGAATTCGTCAATTAAGGTATGTTAAGGATAACCTCATTTGACAAGTTATTCTCATTGTATAGTTGATACAACTTGTACCTTCATAGTAGTTTATGATTATGTGTATTATGGTTAGCTGCTATGAGATGAAATGACGTTATAGTATAGTATCCCTTGTTGGGAAGGACTATATACAGTTTTGGCTATCGCTAGAAGTGACATAGAGATTTCCAGTTTGCTTATTTACTGTATGGAGGAACTACTAATGTTTTGTTGCCATACTGAGGCCATAGAGGCTTGTGGTTAGCTGTTGAGCATACTTTGCTAATTGGGCAGCATAGGGCATAGCTTGGCGGTATAACTTTCTTTTTTGATGCTTATATATGTAGTAAAGCTCGCCTACAGGCCGTTGGCGTACCTTGACGCCTACAGGGCTAGAATCTGGGTAATACAATTCTACCTATGAGTAGTGGAACTAGGGTTGCCTAATGAACTGGGTGGTAGCGTGCTAGGTGAACTACCTACTGTCTCATTCCACTTACAGCTTGTCGTATTTGTCGCTCAGGAAACTACCCTAGTTGTTAGAAGTCTGAAAGGTTATGTGATACCTTAAGTAGGGATCTTATCAGTTGTTATACGTGGGGATAATACCTCTAGCTATTCAAACAGATGCCCACGTACATGCTGCCTAAAAAGGCTTAGTCTAAGTATACCTGCCTACGGGGCTACAGATTGGTCACAGGAGCTATATGCTATTTGGACAGACCAAATTGATGCCTATGGGACTAGAAACTTGGTATTACAATTTCACCTTCAGATTAATAATTGTTGTGGCTGCCTGTAAGGATATTGTGGCTGACTACTTAGAATCATATATAGTTATTAGCAGCCTGTAGTCATTCTAGGCTAGGGAACCTTATAGTTGGTTGCGTACGACCTTGTTATTCGCCTATGAACTACTATTGTACTAGTATGACATTCAGATTATCGCGCAGGTCACCCCGGACCTCGCCCTTTTCTTTCTAAGCTGGCTGAATTTATAATTACTTTCATGATTATCTAGCTAGTTGTGGAAACATAAGATATGCCTGTTGGCTGCTTTCAGGATGCTACAGGGACAAGTAACAGTTGTGTTAGGCCTAAGGGGCTATGTACGCTTACTGAGCGATGTGTAGATATAAGTTAGGCTTGTCAGATGCTATACAGACTGCTCAAGGAGTGAAGGATAATCGTGAAATGCCTATGGGGCTATACTGTACTCATAAAGCTATATGAAGTTGCAAGCGACTATACATTGGCCGCAGAGCCATTTGAAGTTTGGTGCCCTTGCCAGCTTCCCTTATGCCTGAGTTGGCATCATATAGTTATAGGAGCCCATATGACTAAGATACAGTTATAGGAACCCAGATGGCTCACATATAGTTATAGGAGCCCAAATGGCTCAAATATAGTTTCAGGAGCCTATATGGCTCAGATACAGTCACAGGAGCCCAGAAGGGTCGGATACAGTCTCAGAGGTCGAGTATGCCTTAGCTACAGCTTGCCTACAGGGTCACAGTGAAGCAGATAGGAGTATGTGGATTGCTTGCACTTGCCGAGGGTTATGGGGGCCCGGTTAGGTTATTCTTTGTTGCTTGTACCTTCTAGGCTTATGGTGGCCAGGTTAGGTTCTTGTTTGTATATTTTCCTACTAGATATAGTTTATGGTTGTGAGATTATACAGGTTCACTTCTATCCCTTACTGCTAATTACTTTTAGTTCTTTATCAGCTTTTATTTAGTTACTATTACTGCCTTACATATTCGGTACATATTGTATTGACGCCCACACATGGGGCGCTGCATACTTGCCTGCAGGTTCAGATAGACAAGTTCCAAGACTTCCTTAGTAGATGTTCAAAGTCAGTAGAATGGATAGCTCCATTCCTCCGGAGTTTCAAAACATTAGAGGTTTGCCTGTCTTTTAATGTATAGTTTTTGGGTAGGCCGAGGCCCTGTCTCGACCAATATTTTTACTTATAGAGGCTTACAGACTACAGTTTGGGTTAGACATGCATTAGTGGTCGTATAGGGCTTAGTTTTGTTATTTGTTAGCAGCCTTGTCGGCTTATATGTATGTATATGTGCGCCTGCTTACCTTCTATCATGATTTAGTCAACATGATTGTCTTCTCAGCCCGCATAGGATGATGATATTATTGCACTATTTGATTAGCTGTTTTTGCGCAGGGTTATGTTGCGGCCTTGTCAGCCTAAGGCTATGTTTTGAGCTGAGATATAGCTCATTGTTTTCCTGATTATGTGTTGTTGGTATGCACCAGAAGTGTATATGTCCATCCAGGTCAACTCAGAGTCTAGTGTGGCATCAGGTGCCAGTTACGCCTCCCAAGGTGGGACGTGAAAAACTTGGTATCAGAGCAACGTCATATCCTAGGGAGTCTGCAAGTCCTGTCTAGTAGAGCCTTCTTTATAAATGTGTTGTGCACCACATTTTATAAGCAGGGAGCTACGAGGCATGATAGTATGGTTACCCCTCCTTCTTCTCAAGATCTCGCTTTAAAGCCAAGTTGTATAGGGTTGAGTCACTAAGCTTATGTTGTTATGTTTTTCTACAGTGATGTCTGATATAAGACAGACTACTGCTAGCCGTGAGCTGGATATAGCAGCAGGTGAGGGTATCAGTAGGGTGCCACAATTGGGGATAGCCCACCCTGAGGGCGAAAGGGAATCATTTTCTTGATCCCCCCCCAGCATTTCCAGGGCACTAGGAACCTCATAGGGCTACAAATATGCCAACACCACTTCCAGTTCTTCCTGCACCCTCAGATCACGATATCAAGAATGCAGTATGTATGTTGTCTCAAATGATGGCTACTCAGCGTCAGCTAGTAGTATCAGATGTTGCCAAGCCTATTGAGGGGCCCAGGAGTCCGAGGGTTCATGAGTTTCCTGCTATGAGTACTCTACAGTTTATAGGGACCCATAGAGAGGACTCTCTGAACTTCATAGATCAGTTATAGAGGATATTCAGGGTCATGCATGCTTCAACCACATAGTCAGTTGAGCTAGTAGTGTTTCGACTTTGAGATATAGTAGTTTTGTGGTACAAGAGTTGGGAAAGGTCCAGACGCAGAGATGCGCCTTCACTTACATTGCCCAACTATTTTGAAGCCTTCATAGACCACTATTTGCCTCAAGAGATTCGATAGGCCAGAATAGAGAAGTTCTTATACCTGAAATGGGGCAGGATGAGCGTCAGAGAGTATGCATTGAGGGTTGATTCCATGGTTGGATATGCGCAAGCATTTTTTGACACTACGCCAAGCCAGGGTATATTGTCTTATAGTAGGGCTGGCATTAGAGTATGTGGAGCCCTATATTACAACCACATTGCGAGGATACATGGATATTTCGTGAATTTAGGTCATTCTTAGATTTGTTCATGATAGTGTATGTCGATATTTTGATATATTCATGTTCAGAAGCTGAGAATAGAGGTCGACAACGAACAGTACTCCAGTTTCTCAAAGGTCACAAGTTATATGCAAAGTTCTCTATAAGTGAGTTCTTGCTAAACTCTGTAGCTTTCTTAGGCCATATTGTATTAGATACATGTATTTAGGTGACTTGGCCCAAACCCACGACTCCAGCAAAAGTTCACAGCTTTTTGGGGTTAGTTGGGTATTGCAGAAGGTTTATGGAAGGATTCTCTACACTATCATCACCATTGACGAAGCTGATTCAGAAAAGCAGCTAAGTTCCGGTGGACTGAGGCTTGTGAGCAGAGTTTCCAGGGGCTAAAAGAAAGATTGACATCTGCACTAGTATTAGCCTTGCCAGAAGGCTCAGAGGGCTATGATGTACATTGTGACGCTTCAGATGTTGGGTTGGGATGTGTTCTGATGCATCACGGTAAGGTGATTGCTTATGCTTCAAGTCAGTTAAGGAAGCACAAGAAGGACTATCCTACCCATAACTTAGAATTAGCTGCATTTTTTCATGCTTTGAATATTTAAAGACATTACTTGTATGGTGTCCATGTAGACATATTTACTGATTATATGAGCCTCCAGTATAATTCTTTTTTTAGCAGAAAGAGTTGAATTTGTGACAACGTCGTTGGCTCGAGTTGTTGAAAGATTACGATGTAGACATCTTGTATCACCAAATGGAGGCTAACATTGTGGTCGATGCCCTTAGTGACAGATCCATGGGCGGCCTATCATATTTGAGATCAAAGAAAAGAGAACTGGCTCGAGAGTTGCATCAGTTGGCTAGTTTAGAGGTCCAGTTGATGGACTCAGATAATAGTGGGACTGTAATCTAGGATATCGCAGTGTCATCTCTAGTTGTAGAGGTAGAAGAGCGACAGTACGAAGACCCTAGCCTAGTACAGCTCAGAGATAAGGCTCAGCTAGAGGAGTCTTGGGCCTTTGAGATAACAGGGATGGAGTCTTGAGATTCAGAGGTTGACTTTGCGTTCCAGATGTGGCAGGGCTTGCCAGCAGATTATGGAAGAGGTACATTATTCTCGTTATTCTCTTCACCCGGGTTCGACGACAATGTACTATGATATAAAAGAGATTTACTGGTGGCGTAGGATAAAGAAAGATATTGTTGAGTTTGTAGTATAGCGTCCCAGTTGCAAACAGGTAAAAGTTGAAACATCAGTAACCTAGTGGGCTGACTCAAGAGATAGTCATGCCCATGTGAAAATGATAAGTGATTAATATAGATTTTGTTTTCTCACCTGAAGATTATGCTGAGTTGTACATCAAAGAGATAGTCTGATGGCCCAGTTCACAACTATATTTTGGAAGTCGTTTCAAAAAGGTTTGGGGACACAGGTTAACTTGAGTACAGCTTTCCATCCCTGAACAGATGACTAAGAAAATCGCACGATCCAGATGCTAGAAAATATGTTACGAGCGCGTGTGCTAGACTTTAGAGGAAGTTGGGATGATCACCTACCTCTTATTGAGTTTGCATACAATAACAGTTACCATTCTATATCAAGATGGCACCTTGTTAGGATTTATATTGGCGGAAATGCAGATCCCCCATAGGATGGTTTGAAGTAGGTGAGTCAGGGTTGACCAAACCTGACATGATACACCAATCAGAAGTGAAAGTTAAACTCATTAAAGAACGTTTTCTGACAGCCCAGAGTCATCAGGAGTCCTATTCTGATGTACGGCGCAGGGACTTAGAGTTTGATGTTGACGACTAGGTATTCCTGAAAGTTTCTCTAACGAAGGACGTTATGAGATTTGGCAAAAAGGGAGAATTTAGCCCTAAATTCATCGGGCCATACCACATCTTCCAAAAGATACAGCAAGTGGCCTATAAGTTAGAATTGCCTTCGGAGCTAGAATCTATTCATCCAGTCTTTCATGTACTGATGTTACACAAGTGCATTGGAGACCCTTATCGGTTTGTCCCAGTCGAGGATGTTCAGGTCATAGAAGAGCTATCCTACAAGGAGACTCCAATGGCAATACTAGATCGACAGGTCCACAGATTGAGGACCGAAGATGTAGCATCTGTTAAAGTCTTATGGAGGAATAGAAATGTAAAAGAGATGACATGGGAAGCTGAGGACAACATGAGGTCTAGATGTCCTCACTTGTTCCAGAGACTTTGATAATAGTACACAGACTCAGACAGTTACAATTGAGGTAAGATAGTTCTCAAGTGATGTATTATTGCTTTTGTTATCATTGTTACTAGTTGCTCGCCTTATCGTTGTAGAGCTATGTTATATAGTTGCTTGTAGCATCCTGTGAGATAGCTATGTTGGGCTTTTCTGCATTTCATGTTTCCAGATAGTCCATATTATAGAGGAGACTCTATTGAAATTTTTCTAGCAATAACTGAGAACTGGGTCTCTTAAGATTAGATCATATTCACGAATGAATGTCTGTAAGGGGGGAATGATGTACACCCCGTAAGATCTCTTCGTCTAACCAATGTGCCCGGGTGCTTATCGGGAGTGTTTGGAGTATGACTTGTGCGGGAGAAGGCTCGAGGGTGGAATGCGCGAGTGCGTTATCGAGTGAGTGGGAGGTCAGGACCAGAGGTAGGGCGCTATGGGCACCGCGTCGCACACCCCACCCTTGCGCAGGGAGCAGTGCATCGTGCCTCCATCCTAGTGCAATGGGAGGTGCATTGCAGACCCTGAAACAGCCTCAACATTTCCCAATTGAGAGCTACGGTCTTGGGCGACTTCTTCTCAATAATTTCATCTTTTAGAAGCCAAATTACACTATTAAATCACGTCTGACTGCAAATTCTTCTTGGGTGGTGAATCCTAGGCCTACGAAGAACGTATCTAAGGAGTTGAATATTTTAAATTGGCTCAGTTTAATGGAGTCCTAGCAGGTAAAAGTCATAGAAATCATCTCTAACTACGGCTAGCATGTCTACAAGTGATAGTAAGTATTTCTACCCTTCTAATCTATAAGAACTGGTAAGATTTTGTCAAATTGAATTCGTTTTGACTTATTGTCGTTGTGTCTTATGGGCTATGGATGCTGACATAATTCATGAATTAGAAAGCCCTATTTCCTGGGCGCATAATCTAGGGTATGAAGGGATGACAAGTCCTTAATCGAAGCAGGTTGACTGAGCAGAATTCGGCAATTAAGGTATATTAAATCTAACCTCCTTCGGCAAGTTATTCTCATTGTATAGTTGATACGACTTGTACCTTCGTAGTAGTTTATGATTATATGTATTGTGGTTAGATACTATGAGATGAAATGACATTACAGTATAGTATCCCTTATCGAGAAGGACTATGCAGTTTTGGCTATCGCTAGAAGCGACATTGAGATTTCCTGTTTGTTTATTTATAGTATAGAGGAACTACTAATGTTTTGCTACCGTACTGAGGCAATAGAGGCTTGTGGTTAGCTGTTGAGCATACTTTGCTAATTGGGCAGCATATGGCGCAGCTTGGTGATATAACTTTCTTTTTTGAAGCCTATATATGTAGTAAACCTCGCCTATAGACCATTGGCATACTTTGACGCCTACAGGGCTAGAATTTGGGTAATATAGTTTTACCTACGAGTAGTGGCACCAGGGTTGCCTAATGAACTGGGTGGTAGCGTGTTAGGTGATCTACCTACTTTCAGTGACCATATAGTTTCATTCGACTTATAGTTTGTCGTATAGGTCGCTCAGGAAACCACCCTAGCTGTTAGAAGTCTGAAAGGTTATGTGATACCTTAAGTAGGGATATTATCAACTGTTATATGTGGGGATAATACCTCCGGATATTCAAACAGATGACCACGTACATGCTTCCTAAAAGGGCTAAGTCTAAGTATACCTGCCAAGGGGGCTACAGATTGGTCACAGGAGCTATATGCTATTTGGACAGACCAGATTAACGCCTATAGGACTAGAACCTTAGTAATACAGTTTTATCTTCAGGTTAATAATTTTTGTGGCTGCTTGTAAGGATATTGTGGCTGATTGCTTAGAATCATATCCAATTATTAGCAGTCTTATAGTCATTCTAGGCGACGAAACCTTATAGTTGGTCGTCTACGACCTTGTTGTTCGCCTATGAACTATTATTGTACTGGTATAACATTCAGATTATCGCCCAGGTCATCCCGGATCTCTCCCTTTTCTTTCTAAGCCAGCTGATGTTATAATTGCTTTCATGATTATCTGGCTAGCTATGGACACATAGAATATGACTATTGGCTGTTATTCAGGATGCTACAGGGGCAAGTAACAATTGTGTTAGGCCTAAGGGTCTATGTACGCTTACTAAGTGATGTGTAGTATATAAGTTAGGCTTGTTAGATGATATATAGACTGCTCAAAGAGCGAAGGATAATCATGAAATGCCTACGGGGCTATATTGCGCTCACAGGGCCATATGAAGTCGCCAGCGACTATACTGAGGTTGCAGAGCCATTTGAAATCTGGTGCCCTTACTAGTTTCCCTTATGTCTGAGTTAACATCATACAATTACAGGAGCCCAAATGGCTCAGATGTAGTTACAGGAGCCCAGATGGCTTAGATATAGTTACAGGAGCCCAAATGGCTCAGATACAGTTACAGGAGCCCAGATAACTCAAATACAGTTATAGGAGCCCATACGGGTCAGATACAGTTACAGGAGCCCAGACGACTCAAATACATTTACAGGAGCCCAGATGGCTCAGATACAATTAAAGAAGCCCAGATGACTCAGATACAATCACAGAAGCACAGAAGGCTCAGATACAGTCTCAGAGGACGAGTATGCCTTAGCTACAGTGAAACAAATAGGAGTATGTAAATTGCTTGCACTTGTTGAGGCTTATAGGGGCCCAGGTAGGTCATTCTGTGTTGCTTGTATCTGCCAGGCTTATGGGGGCCAGGTTAGGTTCTTGCTTGTATATTTTTCTACTAGATACAGTTTATGGTTGTAAGATCATAAAGGTTCACTTCTGACTCTTAATGCTGATTACTTTCAATTCTTTATCAACTTTTATTTAGTTATTATTACTTCCTTACATATTCGGTACATAATGTATTGACGCTCACGCATGGGCCGCTGCATACTTGCCTGCAGCTTCAGATAGTCAAGTTCCTGGACCTCTTTAGTAGTTGTTCAGGGTCAGTAGAATGGCTAGCTCCTTTTCTCTGGAGTTTCTAGACGTTATCGATTTGCCTATCTTTTAATATATAGTTTTTAGGTAGGTCAGGACCCTGTCCCGATCAATATTTTACACATAGAGGCTTGCAAACTACAGTTTGGGTTAGACATGCATTAGTGGTTGTGTGGGGCCTAGTTGTGTTATTTGGTAGCAGCCTTGTCGGCTTATATATATGTATATGTGCGCCTGCTTAACTTTTGTCATGATTTAGTCAACATAGTGGTCTTGTCGGCCCGCATAAGATGAAGTTATTATTGCATTATTGGGTTAGCTGTTTTTGCGCAGGGTTATGTTTCGGCCTTGTCGGCCTAAGGTTATGTTTTGAGCCGAGATATAGCTGATTGTTTTCCTGATTATGTGTTGCTGGTATGCACCAAAAGTGTATATGTCCAGCCAGGTCAGCTCAGAGTTCAGTGTGGCATTGGGTGCCAATTACGCCTCCCAAGGTAGGACGTGACAATATCGGTATCAAATTCGGGTCCAACCGTTTTTTTTCTTTTCTTTTTTAAAAAAATTGATTTCTTTATATTATACTTTTTTTTTAAATAGTTTTTATAATTTACTAGCTACTAGTCTATTAGATAATTGTTTTTTTAAGATATTTTTTGATAAATAATTTTTATTAAGTTAAAAATTAATAAAACTTATTTAAAGTTTTTACAAAAATTGTAAAATTTTTAAAACTAATAAGTTACCAAACTAGTTAATATTTTTAAAGTTTAAAGTTAATAACTTATGAAAGTTTTTACATAACTTACTAAATTTTTTACAAAAGTCAAAACTTATTAAAGTTTTATAAAATAGTAAGTAATAATAAATTTGTAAAGTAAGTTAGCGAATTAAATATAAATTAAATTATAAGGTAAGTATCTATAAAATGACTTACATTAAATAAAAGACAATTATTTAAAAAAAATTAAGGCGAATAGCCTATAATTTATTCGAATAAATAAAATTGTACATGTATTACAAATATTAGAAGACTACCTAATCTACGCAGCCAACTTCTAAGAACGAATGTTTTGTTTTCAAATCAACTTCGAAGAATGGCCGGGAATCGTCTTCCTAAAAAGAAGAGTCTTCAGATCTCTATGAATATCTATAATTTTCAAAATATTATCTTCGCAACTTATTTATTAATTTCTCTAAAATATTTCTCAAAATTTGTACCCGTCCTTGTTCCTCTATTGCCTCCATGTCGTCATCACTATTTGCCCCAAACACTTCATTTATTTCGTCTTCAAATTGGGATGATAACTTTGGCAGCCCATAGTTTCTTCATAGCATTGATCCAATCTTTGAATAACACCTATATTTTCAAACTGTCTTTTGCCAGAGAATATCGGTGATCTCCAATAATAAACCTCCCTGCGCTGAAAGCTTGCTGCAAAGCTACTGAAGACGCTTGAATTGCTAGGACATCTCGAACCACCCTTGAAAGCCTTGGATATTGTTCGCTATGGTTCTTCCACCACGCCAAAAGTTGCGGGCTCCACTTGCATCTCTGATACTATCTCATGCCTGCGAAATATATGCATCAAAATCATTACTGTTTAGAAGATTTGAGACCAAGATAATCACCCATCATATCATCAAAATCATTCATCCTAAGCCTAGAACTAATAGGTCGCGTAAGTGGAATATTTTCTTCAATGGTTCTATATATGTTATATAAGTTTCTAGTTTTAGCTATTATACTACTCTTACACATCTCAAGGTTTGGCAATTCATTAGGTTTGATTTTTAAATTTTTATAAAAAATTTCAACCATTTTTTCTACACCTTGTACTTTATAAAAACGGTTGAATAAAGTAGCAGTCAAATAAATTTGGGGAATAGAGAAAAAATATTTTTTGAATTTTTCAATCATCAAAAGTATAGGCTCTCTAAACATTTTAATTTGTTTAAATTTTGCAAATTCAATTAAAATAGCATTAATATTTACTAACACTAAAAAAATGGTCGGATAATATTGACCAGATATTGCATTTGTAGCTTTATAAAAAGTTTTCAAAAATTTAAAATCTTCATAAACTTGATTTCTATCGTCATCACAAAGTCTGAAACAAGGATCCGTATTATGAGCATTATAAAATAATTGTATGGGCGTATAATAAACATAAGTTACTTCAAGCATTTCATATAAAGAGTTCCATCTAGCAGACACTTTTTTTGGAACTTTTTTATATTCAAGCTCACATTCTACACAATGATTATTATATTCAATAAATCTAGCCTTTATTTTAGTTTTAAAAATTCAAGCATGAGCAAGTCTAATATTTTGACAACTAACTCCAAAAGTATCAAACCATCTTTTACTATTAAATAATAAATATGTGCAACACATTTAACATGAAAAGCATCAATATCAATTGGACAAAGTCTAAAAATTTTAAATAATCTATATATTTCAAATTATTAGAAGCATTATCTAAGGTGACACTCATTATTTTATCACAAAGATTAAAATACTATAAAATACCACTTATTATAGTAGCTATGTGACAACCGATTTTACTCTCTTCTACATATTTATATCCTATTATTCTTTTTGCATATTTCATTCATGATCAATCCAATAGGTTGTAACAGTAAAATAATCATCACCATTAACACTACAATCCATATCAGAAGATATTCTACCATCAAAATATACAAAAACACAAAGAAGAAAATGACAGTGTTCAGCTTGATATTTAAAAATATCATTTTTAATTATGTTTCTTGAAAAATATTGAAAAGAAAGATTATACACCTCTCGTATATAATGAATAAAATCGGGATATGAAGGAAAACTGAAAGGCAAACCATAAACAGCCACCATTTTTGCTAATTCTTCACGATTTTTTATTATATGTATCGTGTGTGCTTGAGCCAGCCGAGTTAGACATATATAAAACACTTTGAACCATGTTAGACCCTCCTACAAATCCTTCAGGCAAGGGCATACCTTTCTTTAGCCTTAGAAATAGCTTCTAGGTGAACAAATTCTTTATTACATGATCTCAAATATTTAGTTAGCAACCCCGTCTCACCTTTCGATCCCCCAGTCAAATGTTTCAAGACTTTCCTACATTTTAAACTAGTAGCAGTAGTTTTTTTTTATTATTTTGCTCCATAAATTGCCAAAATAAAGACCTTTTAGGATGTTCAGCCTTTGCTGTCCTCGTAAACATAGGTAATTTTTTAATCGAACTAGTAGGTGTAGGGGTAGGGTCTCCTCTAACTTTTGTTCTTCTACATCTTGAGATTCCTCTAATTCTTCTTAAAAATTAGTACTATAAAATCTATTTATGGTCTCGTGGTATAATTCAGTAGTAGAATTAATATCATAAGGTTGCTGACGTGGTAAATAAGTTTCATCTATATTAGTATATGTGGGCGGTAATGGTCTAGAACTACCTCCACTCTTACTAGTAGTAGCACTCATAATTTTTTTACCTACTTCATTTATTGGCATTCATATCTAAAATGTAAAATAAGCAAATACAAAATATGAATAACAAATTAACAAGTAATATAAATATAACAAAAAAATTATAAGTAAACAAATAGAGAGACTAAAGTTGAAACGAGTGTACTAAATGTTTGCGTTTACGTAAATATTAAAAGCCATAATTGAGAGATGACAATTGAAGCTTGCAAATTACTTTTAAAAAATCTCCTAACTTCAATTAATCAATACCACAAAATAAAAAGTAAAAGCTTAGATGAGAGATTGATCACTTGATAGAATAGTAGAGAGAGTTTGTGTGTTTTGTGAGAAAAATAGAATGATTTTGGGTATATTTATAGTGTAGAGAGGTTAAGAGGTGTTTGGGGGGTAAGGGGGCTATTTGGAGCCGTTGGTGGGCCCACTACCCATTGCCAATGGCTTCCTAACGGTAACTTTAATTTAAAAAAATTTTAAAAAGGACTGTTGGACAGAACTGGAACCGGGTCAACCGGTGCTAGGTCCACCGGTTTAAATCGCATTTCTACACCGGTCTTCATACCCAATCCCTACTTGTCCATTTTCTACTAGTACTAATGAAATTAGGTCTTACAGGTACTGGGTCCATTACTGGAATTGGACCAGATCGGGTCGATCCGATTTCTTTGCCACCGTTAGCTGTCATAGCTTTAAGAGCGTGAGGACAGCCACTGGGGCATGGGTAAATAAGGTTGGTAGTGATATCCGAGCGTAGAGATAATTTTGGGCCAGATATCAGACCTGCATAGGGAGAGTCAAGAGGGACGAATAAAGAAGCAAGAAAAATGATGAATGACTACATAAAGAGACCGTGGCGTACCATGATTTTTTGCTTTTCATCCAAATTGATTGGAGATTTGTATCCAGGATCGACTATCGGTGGTAGAAGATTCAGTATTTTCATAATCCATGAATGAAGCTCTCTGACCTGATTGATAAATAAGGCACCCTAAGGCAGACGCCACTGAGGTGCTGCACAAAATGCCTGAAAAAATGAGGGTTAAAGAAATAATATTGAAGAATATGAAGGGAAAAGAGAAGGAAGTTAGTCTCAAATGCTTACGTTGTATATTTCAAGGCCTGAGGAAAAGGTTCTCAGAAGGGTCCGCAGGGAACACAAAAACGAAATGATCAATCCAGGCTCGATCATAGGCATCATCTAAGTTACCAAGTAATGATTTCCTCTCACGGTTCGCTAACTGCACTATCCCTCCTCAAATGAAGTGAGGAGAGCATAATAGCAACAAATGCGTCAAGTTGAACTCCTCTCCAACCTTCATAGACAATGCATGAGGGCTCCAAACTCCGGGGCCAAGTTGGCCCAAGCTTAACCGGAAGGTGTCGCATAGCGAGATGATTACATGATCGATGGGATCGTTGAGATCCATGTTGAAAGGGTAAGTTTAAACAAAGGATAGCCTAGTCTAGATATGGTGATGCTCTTAGAGGATCTAACAGCTTTCACCCGATATCAGTCCAGAGACCATCCACAATCTTCTCAGACTAGGGGTAAGTCACTTTCTTTCAAAATGAGCCCAACTCAATCACAGATCTTTTCTTCGTCCCAGTACCACCATATGCTAGGATCTTAAAGTTGTCATCAAGGAAATATATACTGGGAATAACTTTTTCGGCGGATAGTTTAGAGAGAGCTTCCCCCCCATTTCTCTTCCTTGATACCTTACTAATAACTAGACCGGTGGAGGCGGAGTTAAAGGAATGACCAAACATATTGAAAAACCAACAGGAAGTGATTAGGGAAACAAAGACCCGAAGAGTTAGTAAGTGGGTAAGATAAGGAGGTATCTGAAAATAGACAAAGAACAATGCAATCATAGGGTTTATAGATCCGAGAGGCTGTCAACCAATATAACCTCAGGTGTCGAGCCATGTTTGAACCAAACACATGTCAAAGTGGATCCATGCGTGGAAGAGATGGTTCATTCTTTGTCCGTGGAAGAAGAGGAACGCGGCAAGCCGCTGGTGATTTTTTTTCTTCTTTCCGGCTTTCGGAAGTAGCTAAGTGTCGCATCCAAAAAGATGGAAGGACTATATGTATGGGGTAAAATTAGATAACAGACACGTGACATCATCAATGGGTCCTAAATAGGCTACTGAGACTGGGAGGGCTAGGGACTTTGGACAATGAATTTCCCCGAGATAGAAACAGTAGAGGAACCATCTCAAACAGGAGTAGGATCAGGGAACCACCATTCTCAGTGACATGGCGTAAAGACAAGCAGGGACAAGTATGTCAGACTGTTTAGGTGCGCGGACGAGCTCGTATGGATCTGAGCAAGGAGGGATATTGGTTGGTACCTCCCAAATGGACTGAACGCGTGGCGCGAGGGCACATGGTGTAGTACTTTAGGGCTCCCATGGCATTCCCCTATGCACTCCAGGCCTAAATTTTGTAGCTTATAAATAGTCGGTCCTCCTCTTTTATAAAGGAATCTGTATTATATTCTCTCTCTAGCAATTATATTGATAATATACTATTTTCTTAGGCTCCAAATATTTATCTCTACTTTTTTCAGCATTAGTTTAAGTTATTTCAAGCATTCTTTCTCAAGCCAAGGACAATGGTCCCGGTCTCGCTTGCATCATCATCAGAGACACTCATATTAGTTTTTTCTGCTTTGTCTTACTAATATACATTATGCTTGCTTACTTCTATCACGTACTACTAACCAAACTGCTAGTAACTCGAATCTGGAACAAGATTGAACTGTAAGACGTGTTCTTGACCCCATACAAATTCAACTGTATCGATTTCAGGGTAAACAGGTTTGCATATTTATTTGTTAAGCATATAGAGAGTGGAGTTTGATCCTATTTATTTAATGCGTACAAGTGTTGTCATAAAATTTAAACAACATATCTCATATCAATGTTTTTTGAGAATTTTATTCTTATAATCAATAGATTAATTATAATTGGAAGCATATAATTTTTGCTAAATTGATTTGGATATATACCAGCATTATAAACATAATTTTATAATTTAAAACAGTGTTTTTAATTTTAACAATTCGAGCAAACAACCTTTCAAAAATTAAATTATAAGTTGATATCAAAGCACGCGTGATAACACCATAGATGCATCTATTAAAATCATATAATAGTAAACAGTCCACATGGTAGGCGAATGGGACCATATTAGCATTTTTATTTTCCAAATTAAGGGATTTACTCGCAACTTTAGCTGATATAATGATCAATTTGTCATGAGAACAAGCAACACAAGAGAATTGGGGAAGAACTTTCTATTTCTTTAATATATGACCACATTAATTCTCATTTATTTTTGCATCATATTTGAACCAGAATGACCGACCGATCATGCTATCTGATATTTGCTTCAGTAAACTTCTAATTTAATATCGCATTTGATTCTATCATCATGCCCATTTTTTTGTACTACAAACAAGAGAAAAATGCGAGTAACCTTTCACATAAATATTTATAACACACTTCGGTTGTAGTACTGTGAAGATATAAAATCTTTTCATAATTTATGGTCTCAATATAATTTTTTTTCTTGCCAATTTCTTTGAAACTTAAAAAGTTTCTTTTGAAACTTACTACAACCCAATATTATGTATATAATCTTTTTTAGAGCTTGCAATTAATTATGTACTATCACATATTCCGTAACACCATCCATATGGTGAACATAACCTTCAAGTAGAAAATTATATAATTAGGTCATGATAATTAAAATATTATAGACAAGACTTATTTCTTGTTTTTGCCAAATGGTAATTCATGATAAGACATACCATAATATATGTGATGTACTAAACGTACTTGACCAAGGATCGTTAATATCAATTTTTTTTATTTCTCTCAAACCTCCTGAGAAGTGAGTGTGAAATTTATCCAACCATACATGAACACATCTTTATTTATAATTTGTATCACATCTTGACACATTCACTTTCAAGAACAGATGAGCATTCACGATGTTTATCACAAGTCACATTCTTTTCAAGGAATGGACTAAACCATTTGTACGTGCTTTATAAAATTTTACTATAAGCTCATTGTTATGCCCTGAAACCTATCATATTTATATGACACACCTCAATGTCACTTTAATTTGAAAGGTCAAGTGCACCTTCACTTTATATTCCTTTCTTTTGATGGAGGATTTATAAAACTTATTAAATTAGGTTGCACGACAACCCCGTTCCCATGACCTTTTATACCACATTGATGATAAAAATTACCTTCACCTTTTGAATGACTATTTGGAGAACCCATAGTGTTCTTCTCTTCATTATTACCATAATGATGACTATTATTACTTTGTTCTTTGTCAAGCTCACGTCCATTTGTATAACTAAAATAATTATTTTGTCGTCTTTCAGACCTATCATGTACTGCTACTACATTCACTTCAGGGAATGGAACAAATTCAGTTGGACGAACTTCATAATTTTTTATCAAAATCATATTATTTTGTCCCGATCATTATTATATAATCAATATAGTGCATTGATACTTGAACTCAAGTCTTAACCATATAAAGAGATATTAGGTCATAATATGGTGAGTCTTTAACCCAACATCTTATCATCATAGTGCATCAAGATTCAAGCTTGATGTCTTATCCTCTTGATGCAATGACACGTAAATCTACTGTCTGACCCTCAACCAATAACATAATAAGCCAAAATATATTATGACTTACCCTTGAGCCAATTGAAAAAAATCATCATTTCTTGTATCAGGTATAAGAACATTCACTCAAACATGACTTGAAATATGCATATTTTTTAAAGGTTATATATATATATATATATATATATATATATATATATATATATATATATATATATATATATATATATTGTTTAGAACAAGCGATCATACTCATGATCTACATGCCACTGTCGCGAATACAAAATATGCACGAACAATTAACTGTTTGTTATCTTACGCATCGAAAAAGTTGGGAAAAATTTACCAATGAATATAAATATTACTAATTAATTATTGGAATACCCCCATAAAATGAAGGGAAGTATTCCCCATACTTTTGCATAATAATAAACATGATTTTGAGAGATTAAAGAAAAATGATTTTGAATTGATCATTTTGAAGAAGTACTGTTTGGAATCATTTTTCAGTTCTGTTTTCGTTTGAAAAGTTAAGTGATTAAACAGAAATAAGAAATGTGGCCTTTCAAAGAGCTAGCAACTAACCATCACTATTCAGTGCTAAATACCTATTTTGTACGTATTTTCTTGGTTGCAGTAGCTATTATTTTTCCCGATAAGCTGAAGAAGAATCAAACACAAACACAAAGGCTCGTATTGATAACATGTTGTAAAATCAATCTAAATGAGTTAGTAATAATATATATCAAAGATTAAAGCAAGGATAATAAAAAGATAAAAAGAAACAAGAGATTATAGCTTTTCTTATTTCTTTCAAGTATTTCTTAATTCTTCTAAGTGTTTACAATATAATTCTCAATATCTATATTTATATGATTACATAGTGGAACATCAAAGAGTGTCATAAACATGACATTAAGCCTTGAAAATGTGAAAAATATTACGGGATTTCTGAGATTAATGAAGAAGTAATAAAGGTGTGAATATTACTATTACTATATATAATGATAAAGGATGATGAGAAAATTATATTTAATAGGCATCCATTAAATAATATATTTCATAACACTCCCAAACATTCAATTAGTTCAATTAATCTAAACACTTATATCATGAAGTTGTAATATCTTCCCAGCTATATCAATGTGAAAAACAAATATTCCTGCAACTTTGTCATACTCGAAATTAATTACATTGCGTCCTAAAACTTGAAATTAGCCCAAATTAATTATAAAAATTTACAGAACTTTAGATTCTTCCACCCTTTCATTCAAGCCCATGCACTCATAAGATTCAAACCTGAATTTAAAAATAAAATTCCACACTCAAGAGGATTTATTTCTTTTTTCTCCACTTAGTTTTATCTTCTTCTTCAAAAATCAGAAGTTCAAAAAAAAAATATCTTGGTATTTAATATTTGATACTTGGTAATTGGAAACTTCTCCTCTTAAATTCTTGAATTGCCAAAAAGCATTTTTATGATTTCAATCATTTCAGCTAAAGATATTTTTGTCTCACGGTTTTATTTATTTATTTATTTATTTATTTATTTATATTTTTCAACTTATTTGCTTTTCGTAGAGCTTCAATCTCTTGTTCTTTGTAGTATTTAGAGCGTGTATATTGTGAATTTTATGTAGTAGTAGTAGTAGTGACTAACTTTTCACTGGGTGCTAAATCTTGGCTATATAGAAGTGTTTGGCATTATCGAATAATTTAGATGGATCAATTTATCTATGAATTGTCTTTAATATTCGTATAAATCAATACATTAATTATATATATATACTAGTCTACGCATACGCGTATCCCTCATATTAATAAAATAAACTTATAAAAATAGCATAAATAATATTTAAAAGATGTGTTTGTGTAATAATATTAAAATTTAGAAAGAAAATTATCAATTTCAAATGAACAAACACGTCATAGAAATAACATTTGGTTGAAAGGTAAAAAAATTATTCCTTTTTGTATGAGCACTTAAATGCGTGCATTATATGTATATATAAATATTAATATTTTTCATATATTTTAAATAAGAAAGAATGTTATACATAAAATTTAGTTAATTTTAAAATCCTAAATATTGGAAAAATAACTAAATAACTATTTTGTCAAGTGTTAACTCTATTTTTAAAAGGATAAAAAGGTGAATAATATTTTGCTACGAGGCTTCGTACTTTAAATATTTAGTAATAAATTCATTTTAAACTTTTCAATTTACCTTTTATGAGATGATTTAATTTTGCTTCTTAATCTATGTGTTCAATCAAACACTTCACATTATGAAAAAACAATGTAGATTTAACTAAAGGGTGAATAACAAGAGTACTCAATTAATTGAAACAACTTAAAGTATGTTGCGTTTCTATATCTTTTTTTTCAATTATACAATTTTTTTAAAAGAAGAAGAAGAATAAGAAATTCATATACTAATACATAATAAAATTACACTCTTTAACTTCTTTTTTTTATATATTTAAATATTGTGATAGATAATTAGTTAGTTTAACAAATAATGAATTGACATATAAGTTAACAGAATTGTAATTGATTTTAAAGTCTTAATGTTAGGACTTTCAATATAGTTCAAATAAGGAAAGATTTAAGAAGCAACATTTTATTCAATTTTAAAATACGAAATATTAGGAGTTTTACTTTTTACAAATTAGTAAAGATCTATAATAATTAAATAAAAACTAACTGAGAAATACAGTAAATGACAATTTAGGCTATTATAGAATCTTTTAATGAAGGGTAACAAGTTCAATCAATATTTCTACGGACCTTCATGCTTATATCTACAAAAAATATTTTGTTAAGTAAATAGGAGCAAAATATTATGCATATATTGAATGTTAGATTAGTTGATAAATTCTAAAGAAATTATCAAAGATTGTTCCATCGGAAAATTGTATTGAATCTTCAAACGAAACAAAATTATTTGAAAATGTAATATTGGAAAGGTGACTGTTGCATTATTCATGACTATCATAAAGGAAAAAAAGTCAGGTGAATTTTTTTTAACTTTTTCTTTTTTTTTAAAAGTTTACACCATAAATAAATTTATTCCACAAATAGAAAATCTAATATGATAAAATAAGGTGGTGAAAATAATTAAAACTAATAATTTTAAATAACAATTGTGTAAAAATAGTAAATGACCATTTTATCTATTATGATGTCTTTTAATGAAGTGCAAAAAGTTCAATCAATATTTTTAATAACCTTCACTTTTTAATATATAGTGCAAAAGGCATTTTTACTCCGAAAATTAAGTTAGAGGCAATTGAAATTCGATAGTGAAACAAGAATAAATTTAAGTCATTTTTGATACCCAAACTTTAATTAAATACCTTTAAAAGGAAAAGAAGAATTATGAATGAGTATAAATATTAAAAAATTGAATAATTTAATTGAATTGATTTAATTTGATTTTTTGATTTTTTTGTTTGATTTTAAGAAAAAAAAAATGATTTTTCGGTTCAATATTTAGTATAAAAAACTCGATTTTTCGATGAACCAAAAAATTAAACTTTTATCAAAAATATATGAAATAATATTTAAATTACTAAGTTCATATAATTATCTCTATCCGAAACCCATAACTAAATTAGTTATATGTTGCCCTAGCTTCTAATATTTCTAATTTTCCATAATTTCATTACTCCATTAGCCGTTGGCCGCTCTGCGGTGCGGTCGGAGTTGGATAGTGAGCGGCTGGGCACTAGGCAGTAGTACATCAAGTTTAAAGTTTTTTAGGGAGTATTTGATACTTTGATTTAGTCCTCACTTTATTTTATTTATTTGCACCAAAATAATTATTTTAAAAATATCAAATCAAATTATAAAAGATTCAAACTGAATGGAACCGAACTCAATATTTGATATGCATTTTTCTATAATCAAAAATCAAAAAATCAAATTAAAGTTTGATAAAATCAAACCGAAGAACCAAACGTCATAACAAGAGAAAAATGACAAAGGAAAAAAATAAAAAAGGGCCAAAAATATCTCTAAGTATGAAAAATTGCTCACAAATATCCTTCATCCATCTATTAGTCTAAAATTACTCCTAACATTTTTTTTTGGCTCAAGAATACCCCAAACTAACACCCTAGACATAATATTAGTTTTTCTTGTTAGATTTCACAAGTTCGTTCTCTCTCTTTTCTATGAAAAATAAATTGTAAAAATTTTTCGTTTTCCTTATTTTGAAATGCTAATTTTGTGTTTTCTCTCCTTGTAAATCCGTTCAATAGAGCTTTCGTATTCAAAATTCTGAATCCAAAAAAATAACTGCATTCAGCTACTATTTTGTGACTTTTAGTTGCAAATCAAGTAGAAATAGATATTTTTTCTCCAAAAAACTATTTATTAGTATTATATACACATGTAAAATTGGAATAGGCACATTCAAGTTTTCTTCCAAAACACTATATCACATTGTGGACAAAGAAATTTTTTTAAAATCAAATCCATAAAAAAAATTGGATTATATTAAATTTAAAATATATTAGTCCAAATAAATATTATCGATTAAAATAATTAAATTAATTATTTAAGTCCTAATAAATATGGATTTAATTTCACTGGGCTAGTCCATTGATTTAGGCTACAAAAGATAAGCCCACTTTAATGAACCCAATAGGTCATCTTCCTAGAGGCCCAAATAGGTGCCACGTGTCAAATGACCTGTCATGCCAAGTCAAATAAAAGAGCTAATGGGATCATGCCACATATCAAAATGACACAACATGCCTATTCAAATCAAAGGCAAATGAAAATGTGTCACGTGTATAAGTGACATGTTTCGACCAATCAAATATCGTCATGTCAACTTAAATCTGATTGGTTCAAAGAAGTTTGTTCTTATCGCAACTCTTCCATCCTACAACTATAAATAGGGGTCTCATAATTCAGAAAAGGGATCTGAATTCCAACAACAAGCCAGACAGAGCTCATAGATTGGGCACTGTAGATTTCTCTACAACCATTCAAGCACTCCAATATTTCTCTACAAGTTTCAGAGATCAAGATGAAGATTCAAGGACAAGCTTCAAGCTCTTGAATTCAAATATGAATCAAGATCAAGACCACCAGATTCAAGATCAAGCTCAAAAGTCTTTGAATTCAAGTACGGGTCAAGATCAAATTCATCAAGTTCAATATCAAACTCAAAAACCCTTGAATTTCTATTTGAAAGGAAGAATCAGAGGATTAATAAAGATTGTAGCACTCATATTTGAAATAAACTAGTTTCTGGACACGTGTTTCGCACGTGTATATCCACATTAAATAATTAAATATAGAGTTAAGATAAGTGTAAATTCAAAATAATTGAACTGGCGTTTTGGTTATCTTAGTTTACTAATCATACTTTGATGATGATTAAGTATAAAGCGTGACAAGATCACCTAAATAAAATGAAAATAAATATTTCTCAACATTTATGCAAAAATATACAAGAATTACATAAAATATAAGTTACCATGATTTAATCTGCAGGTTTGAGGTTGCTTCTATCAAGTTTATGGACATTTTATACAAATTCAAAATACCAACAACAACCAAACAAGAAGGTAAATCAAAAAATATATGAAAAACTATCGAAAAGAAGAAGAAATGCAACAACTTCATATTATCTATTAAAAGATGCAGAATATGATCATGACTTAAAAACATACATTTTTCATATTGAGTCTGCTTAATGATATAGATCTTCATTAGAGGATTGTGTATAAATATTATTGTAACCGGTAGAAGTTTAGAAGATGAAATAATTGAAAGGTGAAAAGGTAGTTGTAATCATTCTAATTTTATTGGATTTAAATCCGTAAAATAATTTAAATTATATTAAATTTAAAATATATTAGTCCAAATAAATATTACGGATTAATATAATTAAATTAATTATTTGAGTTCAATAAATATGAATTTAATTAATTACCCAATTTTATTGGGTTAGTCCATCAAATTGGGTTACAAATGATGAACCCACTTTACTGAGCCCAAGATGTCACCTTTCTAGAGGCCCAAATAGGTGCCACGTGTCAAATGAGGTGGCAATCCAAGTCAAATAAATGAGCCACTAAAATCATGTCACGTGTCAAATGAGGTGGCAATCCAAGTCAAATAAGTGGGCCATTAAAATCATGCCACGTGTCAAAATAAGGTGGGAATCCAAGTCAAACAAATGAGCTACTAAAATCATGCCATGTGTCAAAATGAGGTGGCAATCCAAGCCAAACAAATGAGCCAATAAAATCATGCCAAGTGTGTAAGTGACATGTTCTAGCCAATCAAATTGAAGTATGTCACCAAGGAATATGATTGGTCAGTTCAAACTGACCAATCAAAGCACACAAAGGCATCACCCCTACAACTATAAATAGGAGTTCTCATAACTCACAAGGAGGAAGCAGAAGAAAAATTAAGAACAAAAAGCAAGAAGAGAGCTCGTGGATCAAAAACCGCAAATTCTCTACAAGCTACAAGCTCAAGCAATCAAGTTCAAGATCAAGAACGAAGGCAAATATCAAGGCGTTCAAGATCAAGTTACTTATTCGTGATAAATAATTTGAAGACGAAGATTCAAGATTAAGTTACTTAGGCCCTTGAATCCAAATCAAATCCAAGTTCAACATATTTCATATTATCATTGGGAGAATCAAAGGATTATATAGAGATTGTAACACTCATCATACTTGAAATCAAATATTTTATTACACGATTTTTCTGTCTTGATTATACACGATTTTTCTAGACTCAAAAATTTATTGCGAACAAATTTGGCACGCCCAGTGGGACAATCTTTACCTCTCATCTCTCCATATTAAGCACCAAGTTTCAAGAACGCGAAAAAGAAATGGCATCTAAGAAAGTTGACTCTACATCTGCTACTGCTAAGGCTACCAATTCCAAGTTTTCCTCTGAGGTGGAGAACTTACTCGATGTTACTACGGGAAGTGTGGGTCCCATCACTAGGAACAAAGCAAACTTGTTGGGACGACAAGCACTTCAAGTGTTGTCTGCATCAGTTCCTGCCTTGGACCTTCGATCCTCAAAGGGGGCAAGATTCTTTCCAAGTGAATTGGAAGAAGGAGATGATATCGCTGAGATAGTTGAAAAGACATTGGCTCGACTCAGCCCATGTAAGATTAAGAATTCTACCATTCAAAGCGATGATGATATTTCGATCACTGGATCTTTCCTAATTATTCCACATGACCTATTCCACTCAAAGTTCAATTCGAGGAGAATCCATGATTTGCTCTATCATCCACAACGGTTATCCAAGCAATGGTGACTAACACCTCAACTATTGAAGAACAGCTTGCTAGTTTGACAAAGGAAATTGAAGGCTTAATGAAATATGTGCAAGATCAGGATAATCGAATCGTCAAGTTGACTGATAGAGTTGAAAGTATGATGGAGGGGGATTCAAGTCACACACCTGGGAAACGTCCTATGGAACAAGACAAAGGGAATTCATCAATGAAGCGAGCGCATGTTGCTGATGAACTGCAACTTTCTGCTGAAGGATTAATTCCAATTCATCAATTGAAAGACTTCATTATGGGAGCTATCAAAGACAAATATGATGTTGCTGCCAAGTCTTCCTTTACATACTCGAAGCCATACACTGTTAGAATTGATAACTTGAAGATGTCTACAGGTTATCAACCTCCAAAATTCCAACAATTTGATGGTAAGAGAAGTCCAAAGCAGCATATAGCACACTTTGTTGAAACTTGCAATAATGCTGGAACTTACGGATATTTCTTGTTAAAAAATTTGTGTGCTCCTTGCAAGGAAATGCCTTTGATTGGTATACCGATCTCGAGGCTGTTTCCATTGATAGTTGGGAGCAACTTGAACATGAATTTCTCAATCGCTTTTACAGCACGAGGCGTACCGTGAGTATGATTGAACTCACGAATATGCGTCAGTGGAAGGGCGAACCCGTCATTGATTTCATCAATCAGTGGAGGAATGCAAGCCTCAATTATAAAGATCGACTTAGCGAAGCTTCTAGGATAGAAATGTGTATCCAAGGGATGCATTGGGGACTTCTTTATATCCTGCAAGGCATCAAACCTAAGTGTCACGCCCCACCTTGGGGGGTATGACTGGCACCTGGTGCCCTACTAGGACCTGAACTACTGGACTGCTAAGCCTAGGCACATCTGGTGCCTGGCTGGCTCTAACTCACATTTCTGGAAACAAAGGGCTATATAACGGCTGTAAACACAGCTCCCAGCTCATTGGCCTATAGCCTCCTGTACCTGTAATAACAGCTGACCAGAACACGCAACTATAGGGAAACTTATGCGAGCCGACAAGGCCACCATGCTGTCTAGTTATCTGCAACTTAATCATAGAATATTAGAAAGCTACGTGACCGTCAAGGTCACCACTACTGTCAAGCTATGGCCCCACACGGCCAACATGAAAGAAACGGAAGTACTAACAGCTAAACAACTGCACGGCCTCACACGACCGGCTCATCTGACCACAGGGAAATATATATACAGACTGCAAGCCTCTAGGAAGAGCAATAGAAATGATCGGGATAGGGCCCCGACCTACCCGTACTATACAACAAAAGAACTGAAATACACCTCTGGAATTCAGTCTCCGAATGACAGGAGATGAATACTCGATCGCTGACAGGAATCACGTAGTATCGCCTGCTCGTCTATGAGTACCTGCAGGCAAGTAATGTAGCGCCCCCATCGGGCGTCAGTACCGCTGGTGCTGAGTATGTAAAGCAATAACTGAAAGAAACATCTGAAAATAATAATATAACTGATGAAACTGAAGTAGAAGGAATAGATTAACTGTCTGATATTGTAAGTCATACCTTCTCTTAATTATACTGGAAAGAGTAGGAGTCATATCTGAGGATTGATCGTTCTACTATCGATCTACTCGTATCTACTGTAACACAGTATAACATATCATAACATACATAGCATACACAAACCTTACCCGGCCCCCATAAGCCGGGAGGTACAACCAGCACAGAATCTACACCCCTACCCTGGTCATCCCATCTCCTATAACCCCTGTAAGCATCCTGCGGGTCCTCTGGGTATGCACTTGGGCTCGCTGAGCCCCTGACTATAACTGTACCTGAGTCCGGAGGACTCCTGAATCAACACCCCGGGCGTATCCGCTCAACGGGGGTGTATAAGGGCCGACCAAGGCACAATATGGGGAAAACTGGCATCCCATGTTCGTCCCCTGGGGGACGGCATGCCACTCCGTAGAGCGAAGTATCCTCGTCCTCTGGCGGACGAGTCGATACAGCTATTAACCCTGGGGCGGTCATGGATGCTAGGTAATCCAACCCCAAACAATACAACGGTCTCAACTAGTAATACTGTCTGCGTATCTCACATGCTGAGGCTAATAGGGGTAAAGTATCGTATATATTACATGCTGAACCAATGATAGTAATCCGTACGTATTTAATACGTGCTGAGACTGGTAAATATGTACATATGAATATAGTCTCCTACCAGACTGTACGGGGGCAAATGCTATACAAAATATAGTATTTCTGCTGCAACCTATGTTGTATACTGAGTTTCTATATTAACGTGATTTACTATTCCTAACATGCGTTCTAAACTTTATTTTAGCTTGTCATTCTATTTCTAAGGTGCTTACGGATATTACATCACTTTACGGGGTTTCAACTGAATACAATAATATCTTAACATTCTGTATCACATCACATATTGAGCATGCTGAGCAGTTTCTAATACTTGTGTTAGAAGCTATGTCGTATTAGTAAGTTTCACGCAAGTTACAACCTGATGCTTCTAATACCGTATCAACATTCATAATAAATGTAACACTTGACTTCTAAATATTCTACTGGCCTGTAAATTACTATACTGCACCGATATTACTTAACTTGCCGAGGGAACTAGCTTTACATACCTTATTCTTGAACTATTCGTCCGTCGGACGAGGCTCGGCTGGTACTTCAACTATTTCTCCCAACTGCATTCATAAATACGTCAATTAATACTAAATACAGCTTTATTGTAAAGAGCAACGTTACTTTCGATATAGTTTATAGCCTAAACTTAGGCTTATCGAAAGACGGTCGAAAACTCGCTATTTTTCAGCGGTCCAGAAGGGAGAAATATTCACTTCACAGCTAGGAACACATAGACACTAATTTAGAGCAATTCCACTTACCTTAGCTTGGTGGCTCGACGATTCGTCGGCCGTATTTTATGAAACTGAATCCATAGGAATGCTCTCTGCTGCTAAATACCCCCTTATCTGGAGTTAATTTGAGTTTGGGCAACGTTTAGCAGCGTAATCGGACGAAAATTATATAATTTATTCGTTCCTCTTTCTCCCTCTGCGTTTGCCCTCTGTTCTCTGGAAATTTTAAATGTTTTTATCATTTAAAACCGAAGTGAGGCTTTATATACTTGGGCCTGGACAAGGCCAATGTGTCACGGAGCCAACGCGGAGGCCTCTCCTCCGTGACACGCTGCCATCGCGGAGGGGCTCTGCCTCGGCTCCTTCCGCGATGGTTTGACAGGTTTCTCGTCCGATCTTTTCCCGGGCCTTTCTCCAGCACGTATGGCCTTCAAATACGCTTAACCAACGTGCGAATAGGTCGTCTAGGTGCCGGGAATTCTACGGGGTATAACACTAAGTCTTTTGAAGAAATAGCCATACGTTCTCACGACATGGAGTTAAGCATGTCCTCAAGCGGAAATCAAGGACCGCCTGTGTATGAGCCTCGCAAGGGGAAGGAGAAGGTAGAAGTAAACAAAGCGCGCAAGTTTGTACCGAAGTTTGAGAATAAAGAGACAATGAATTTAACGCCCCACCACTAAAGGTCACCACAAAGATAAGCAAGAAGCAGGGTGTGAAGACTACATCTTTCCAAAATAATGCCGGCCAAAAGTTAACTTTGAAGGAAATGCAAGAAAAAAAGTATCCATTCTTAGGCTCAGATGTTCCAGCAATTTTTGAAGAAATCCTTGCGTTGAAACTCTTTTAGCTACCTGAAATAAAGAGGCCAAATGAAGATGCAAGGACTAATGATCCAAATTACTGCAAATCATCGATTGATGGGTCACCCCATTGAAAAGTGTTTCATCTTCAAGGAAAAGGTCATGGACTTGGCCCGCGAAGGAAATATATTACTAGAGGATGAGAATAAAAGTTTGAATCAAGTCTCTGTTACTTTTGGTTCACTTGATCCGATCATTCTATACAATTTTGTCGAAGTACATGAAGGAGGTGACATCCTAGTTGCACCACTAATAAATATGATTAAATTTGGTGACTATGAACCAGTTGATGTTAGTGCGTCGTTACTCCTCCCTATAGTGATCAAAGTAATAGTAGAGGAGAAATCTCTAGAGGGAAACCAACCTCGTGTTGATCATATTGATGGTGAAGGATGGATTTTGGTGACATGACAGAGACGCCACAAAACAGGTTTCAAAGGACACCAAATAAATAAGTGACAAGAAGGGAGACGATGAAGAAATCCAAAAATCAAAGCATGAAGAAGTATGTGAAGAAAGCAAAAAATTGATGTGAATCGCTATCAAAGGCCACGTTGTCCAGTAACATTGGGGTAATTCCTGCCAGGCTGGTTTCACCAAAATGTTTCTCAGTGATGACAAGGCCTCATGTTGTAATATTTATAAAGAAGGGATGCAAACTGAAGGCTTATTATTGTCTCCACTTTCATTGCATGAAAATCCAATCGAGTCCCTCTCTGAAGAAGTAGACATGTGTGATGCGAAAATCACATTCACCAATGATGATCTCTTCTTGGGTGAAACCTTGCATAATCGTCCTTTATATATGGTACGCTTTGTGCGGGGCCATAAAGTAACCAGGATTATGGTTGATGATGGGTCTGGAGTCAATATTATCCCCATTCGCATTGTGAAGAAGCTTGGGATCTCGATGGATGAACTATCTGAGAGTCGTTTGATGATTCAGGGATTCAATCAAGGGGGGAAAAGAGTCATAGGTGCTGTCAAACTAGAAATCAACATGAGAGATATGCATTCGACAACATGGATGCACGTGATTGATGCAAAGACCTCATACAATATCCTGCTAGGAAGGTCATGGATACATGAAAACAAAATGATTCCATCCACATACCATCAATGCTTTAAGTACTTTGAAGGTGGGGTTCAAAAGAAGGTAGTTGCTGATGATGAACCTTTTGCTGAACAGAAGCACACTTTGCAGATGCAAAATTCTACCTAAAGAATCGCATCTCATAAGAAGTTAGATATGGTAGCACAATGCCTACCAAGAAGGTTGATATTGCAAAGAAGGTTGATGTCCCGGTTAGAGATACGAAAATTATAGTTGAGAAGGATCGAGTGCTTTCTAATATGAACAAAGTACCCAAGATGAATGGTATATCTTCAGGTGAAGAAGTGACTCATGTTCCTCACTATGTCCCAAAGGTAAGGAAGGTTGATGGCCCATCTTCTGGGTTGCAACATAAAGTTTCAAGGGAGTTAACTTTCCTATCAAACAAATTGATGCAATCAAATCATCTTAAAAACAGGTGGAAGGATTGGCCAAATCAACAAACCATAGTCCACATAAGGCACTTCCTAAAAGGCGCACAGATGAGGGTTTTGACCCAAACGCCTACAAGTTGTTGGCAAAAGCTGGGTATAATCCCAATGAACCTTCCAAACTAGGAAAACTCCCACCTGAAGCTGATGGAAAGGGAAACCATGGCTTAAAACCTACTCAAAAGTTGATGATAGAGAAAGGGTATGCTGTCAAACAATCATATGAAGGATTGGGTTACAAACAACCATCACCAATCCATATCTCTATAAGAAGGGCAAGCAACAACTACATTACCATTGAAGAAGAGTCCACGATGTATAATAAAAGGCCTTCTGTGTTCGAACGGCTTACCAATCCAACTCTAAAAGCTTTAGTTTTTGATATTTTGGGGCCTTTGAAAGGGAAACACAAGCGCCAAACGAATAATAGAAGGGCAGAAGCACCAGTTTATGCTAGAGAGCAAATTATTTCAAAGGATTGCCTAAGTTTGATTCCTTCTAGAATGAGGCGAGAAACGAAACTTCTAGTTTCATGTGGAAATGTCCTCAAAGAAAAAACTTATACTATAATCCATACTAAGGAGTGTGAGGAAGATGAGGAAAGTGTAGGGTCATCATGTCACATCACAATCTGTGACGAGGAAAGTACCTCCCTTCACCAGACATTTGTAAGGTTTGCTGACATTCATGCATGTTATCATATATCCTTCGATCATAGTGATCCTAAAGAAGATGAAGATGCTGAAGATGCACCACCTGAGCTTGAGAAAGGGGTGAAGACTACCGTTGATGTATTAAAGTAAGTCAATTTTGGGAGTGATGAAGATCGAAGACCCTCATATGTAAGTGCCTCACTGAATGATGATGAAGAAAACAAATATATTGAGTTGCTTATGGAGTTTAGGGATGTATTTTCTTGGAGTTATAGGGAGATGCCAGGTTTAGATCCCAAAGTTGCAGTTCATCATCTTGCTGTAAAGCGAGGTACTCGCCCTATTAAACAAGCTCAGCGTCGATTTAGACCTAAACTGGTTCCCTTGATTGAAATTGAAGTCAACAAGCTGATCGAGGTAGGTTTTATTCGTGAAGTCAAGTATCCCACATGGATTTCAAGCATTGTGCCTGTTAGGAAGAAGAATGGGCAAATCTAAGTTTGGGTTGACTTTAGGGATCTTAACAATGCATGCCCTAAGGATGAATTTCCTCTTCCAATCCCTGAGCTTATGATTGATGCCACTACTTGGTATGAGGTAATGTCTTTCATGGATGGTTCATCTGGGTATAATCAAGTTCGCATGGCACCAAAAAACGAAGAACTTACAGCCTTCCGCACTCCCAAAGGTATATATTGCTACAAGGTGATGCCTTTTGGGTTGAAGAATGTTGATGCTACCTATCAACGTGCCATGCAAAATATTTTTGATGACATGCTTCATAAGAATATCGAGTGCTATGTTGATGATTTTGTGGTGAATCGAGGAAAAGAGGCGACCACTTGCATGACTTAAGAATGGTGTTTGAATGACTTCGAAGGAACCAACTCAAGATGAATCCTTTGAAATGTGCCTTTGGAGTTACTTCTGTGAAGTTCCTAGGATTTATTGTTCGACATCAAGGAATCGAAATTGATTAAGCTAAGATAGATGCTATTATGAAGATGCCTGAGCCTAAAGATATTCATGAGTTAAAAAGCTTGCAAGGAAAGTTGGCGTACCTTAGGAGGTTCATTTCAAATCTAGCCGGGAGATGTCAACCGTTCAGTCGTCTTATGAAGAAAAATGTTCCTTCTAAATGGGATGAAGCTTGAACAAATGCTTTCGAGAGTATAAAATCTTACCTGATGAAGCCTCCGGTTCTTGTAGCTTCGATTCCTGGAAAACCCTTGATATTATATATTTTGGCACAAGAAAGGTCAGTAGGAGCATTTCTAGCACAAGAAAATAATGAAGGGAAAGAAAGTGCCCTTTATTACTTGAGTAGAATGATGACATCGAATGAGGTGAAGTATTCGCTCATTGAGAAGTTATGTCCGGTACTTGTATTTTCGATCCAAAAGTTGAAGCATTACTTCCAAGCTCATGTTGTGCGACTCATCTCGAAAGCAAATCTTATCAAGTTAGTCATGTCCAAGCCCGTCTTAAGTGATCGACTAGCAAGATGGTACCTCCAATTTCAACAATTTGAAATTGTGTATGTCCCTCAAAAAGCAGTAAAAGGAAAAGTGCTAGCAGATTTCTTAGGCGACCATCCGATCCCAGATTATTGGGAATTATCTGATGAACTACCTGATGAGGGTGCGATGTTGATAGAAATTCAACCTCCATGGAAGATGTACTTTGATGACGCTGCACATCGTGAAGGAGCCGGTGCTGGAGTAATATTTGTCACTTCCTCTGGGGAAGTTTTTCCCTTTTCCTTCACTCTAACACAACATTGCCCTAATAATGTCACTGAATATCAAGCAATCATACTTGGACTTGAAATGGCTGTTGAGATGAAACAACTGCAGCTGCAAATCTTTGGAGATTCCAAGTTGGTGATCAATCAAGTTTTGGGTAGTTATGAGGTCAAGAAATTCGATTTGCTTCCATATCGCAATTATGCTCAAAAGATGATAAATTGGCTTGGAGAGGTGACTATCCAACATGTCCCTAGGACGAAAAATAAAAAGGCTGATGCATTGGCAGCTTTAGCTTCTACATTGGTATCGCCCGATCAAATGCAAGTCTCCATTTGCCAAAGACGGGTGACACCACCACCAAATGAACATGAATAAGAATTTGAGCATGTTGCCACAACCTCTGAGGCTGAAATCGAAGACTGGCGACAACCAATAATTGATTACCTGTGCTATGGCATATTGCCGAAGGATCTTCGATGGAAGATAATGGCGGCCCCTCGCTTTCTTTATTATAAGAATACACTCTACAGAAGATCATTTGATGGAGTGCTCTTACGTTGTTTGGAGACGAATGAATCTATTCAAGCCATGCAAGAAGCACATTTTGGAGTATGTGGAGCGCATCAATATGGGGCAAAACTTCATTTTCACATAAAAAGAATGGGGTATTATTGGCAGACAATGGTGAAAGATTGCTTGGATTATTTCCGAAGGTGTAAAGCTTGCCAATTCCATGCAAATTTCATACATCAACCTCCAGAAGTATTGCATTCAATTGTTGCCTCATGGTCATTTGAAGCTTGGGGTTTGGATGTCGTTGGACCATTGCCAAAGTCTTCCGGTGGACATTTGTACATTCTGGCTACAATTGGTTACTTCTCAAAATGGGTTGAAGTTGTTTATCTTAAAGAAGTAAAAAAGGAGAACGTAGCAAACTTCATCCGAGTCAATATTATTTATCGTTTTGGCATACCTCGATATATATTGACAGACAATGGCAAACCATTTAGTAACAAGTTGATGACCAAAATATGTGACCTTTTTGGCTTTAAGCAAAATGCAATTCTTCTATGTATTATGCTGCTGCAAATAGTCTTGCTGAATCATTTAACAAGACACTTTGCAACTTGTTGAAGAAAGTCGTCTCCAAGTCTAAGCGAGATTGGCATGAGAGAATGGAAGAAGCTTTTTGGGCTTACAGGACTACATATTGCACACCAACGCAAGAGACTCCTTATTCACTTATTTATGGAGTTGAAGCAATCCTTCCACTTGAGTGCCAAATTCCATCTTTGCGACTTGCTATTCAAGAAGGACTCACTGATGAGGAGAATGCTTGGTTACGCTTTGAAGAGTTGGAAGCTCTTGATGAAAAAAGACTAGAAGCTCAACAAAGCTTGGAATGTTATTAAACCCATCTATCTCGATCTTTCAATAAGACGGTTCGCCTTAGATGCTTCCAAATAGGTGATCAAGTCCTCATTGTACGAAGGCCCATTATTACTTCTTGTCGATCTGAAAGCAAGTTCTCTGCTAAATGGGATGGGCCCTATGTTTTGCAGGAAGTGTACTCAAATGGAGCTTACAAGCTTGTCAACTCAGAAGGTTTGCAAATTGGCCCCATCAATGGGAAATTCATGAAGAGATACTATCCCTGAAGAAAGAGAGAAGCCCACTCCTGGCCCGAAAGAGTATAAACTGTGCACGGCTTTAAAAAAAAGTCCGCAGGTTGAAAACCTCGCAAGAGGCGGCCTAGGCAAAAGTTAGGACACCAAAAAAAATTAAAACTCACTCATTATGAACTACGGAATGACTTGATCCTCTTTACCGGGGTACGTAGGCAGCTTAGAGTTTTATTCTAAGTTCAATCTCATGAGTTTAAAAAAAGATATATCCCTCCAAGTGATGTTGAAGAGATAGGTGATGAGATAAAATTCACCTACCCAACACATAAAGATTATGTTTACATGGTTTCTTTCTTTTTGAACTTCGAACCTTCATCAAACCTTGATGGTTCAATATAAATGGGGCAAACCTCAGTGGAAAATCAATTTTTCCAACAAGACGACTATATGTTTTAGCAAATTGTCAAATTCGCAAGTCGGAGTCTTCAATTTACAAAGCCTTTGAGTTGTAGGTTCAAATTCACTATGTAAGTAAATCTGAAATTGTCAGCTTGCTAGCATTCAAAGCCGATTTTAAAAAATCAATCTGAAACATTCCCAAAGATTTTAGAATCTGCATTTTGGATATATTCTATATATACAAGTCTAGTTCCTTGGTAATCAAGCGAATTATAACTTCGGCATTTCTTTATCAAGATATAATTTTTCTGGTGAAGCCGCACAAATCTGAAATTGTCAACTTGCTAGCATTCAAAGCCGGTTTCAAAGAAAAAAAATTAATCTGAGGTATTCTTGATGACTTCAAAATTTAAATTTTGGATATGTTCAAACTTGAAAAGTTTAATTTCTGGTGAATCAAGCAGATTGTGATTCTAATATTCATGCATCAAGATACAATTTTTTTTTGGTATGTACGCTCAAATTTGAAACTATCAGCAGATCAATGTTTAAAGTTTATTTCAGAAAAAAAAATACAACTATTTGAGGCAAAAGGGAAATAGACTTTATTCTTAATAAGAGTATCCACTGTTTAATTAAAAAAAATAGACTAATCCAAATATAATTTGTAATTGATTAAGTCTTGGCGCATAACTTCCAGGCGCTCCCTCTTCTGCTCTAAATTAGTCAAGTCATCATCATTCAACAAGTTTGCTTCATTGCATGCATCAAAATCCTTTTCAGCAGTTGAGACTCCTAATTTGGGTTCTTCAATTTTTTTCTCGGTGTCTTCCAAGAGGACTTCTAAATCCTTCTCTTTTTAGCACAACTTTTCTATCTCTTCTTTCACCTTGCTTAGAGACTGACGAATAGAGGAAGCTTTTTCAATCTTATTGTGTTCTTCAAACATGGCATTTGAAAGATGTTCTCCAGTTGCTATGGACAACTTTTTTCTTGCAGCTTCCATATCCTTATCATGTAGAGTCGATCATGCCTGATCATATATAGCAAAAAGCTCAAAAAAGGACTTCATAAATCTCAACAAAGAGGAAACGTCCACATCCTTGTCATCCATCTCCTCGAGAATCACTTGGACCTCTTCTTTAAGAGAGGAAGCACAATCTACATCACTTTCGGAAAGCTTCCCCCGAATCACACTCCAAAGATAAGAAATAAACATCTTTCAATAGTTTAGGATAACCTTTTTTCCATCAAACATAGATACTACAGCTGTTGGATAGTTTTGCAAATCGAAACTTAGCCTCGCTCTTACTCCATCGCGATGAATAGAAGTTGCCTCTTTTTCTGTTTTACCTGCAGAAGATGATTTTATTGGATTCAGACCAGAAACAGACTCACCACTCTCCTTTGACCCTCCTCTCGGTAAGGCTCCAGCACAATTTGACTGTAAAGGTAAGACAAATAATTAGTAAAAGTCACTATGACATATTGGGTACAATAAGAGTTAAGTATACCTCTTTAAAAGGAACAGTCAAGGTCCTCGAAGGGCTACCAAGTTTGTCACGCCCCGCCCTGGGGGGTATGACTGGCATCTGGTGCCCTAGTAGGACCTAGACTGCTATCTGGTGAGCCCAAGCACATCTGATGCCTGGCTGGCTCTAACTCAAATTCCTGGAAACAAAGGGCTATATAACGACTGTAAACACAGCCTCCGGCCAACAGGCCTATAGCCATCTGTACCTGAAAAACAGCTGACCAGAAACATACTACTGTCAAGGGAACCTATGCGGACCGACAATGCCACCATGCTGTCTAGTTCTCTGTAACTCAACAATATCATGCTAAATAATTACGTGACCGGCAAGGTCACCACCACTGACTGGTTATGGCCACACACGGCCAACAGGAACAGAAATAACAAATAACTATAACAAGCTGCACGGCCTCACACGACCGGCTCGGCTGACTACAGGGAAATATATACAGACTGCAAGCCTCTAGGAATAACAATAGAAATGATCGGGACAGGGCCCCGACCTACCCGTACTGTACAACAAAAGGAAATGAAATACACCTCTGGAATTCAGTCTCCGGATGACAGGAGCTGAATACTCAATAGCTGACTGGAATCACGAGGGATCGCCTCCTCGTCTATGAGTACCTGCAGGCAAGTAATGCAGCGCCCCACTGGGCGTCAGTACCACAGGTACTGAGCATGTAAAGCAACTGAAATACACAACTGAAAAGAATAACAACAGTAACATGACATATAAGCAGAAAGTAGCTGAGTCCATCTAGCTGAGAATAACTGGGGAGAGTTTATTTATTCTATCACTAAACTGAGCGTACCTGATGCCGTGTCGTCCCACTGTCTACCAGTATCTAATAGCACATATAGGTATACATATAAATACACACAATACCTGACCGACCCCCATAAGCCGGAAGGTGCCAACCAACACACAATCTATTTACCCCTACCCGGGTCTAAACCAACCAAAAATAAGTCACTCCACTCATCTGATAACTGTGAGCTCCTCCTACCGGTCCCCTTGGGTACGTAGCTCAGGCCTTGGCCTCTGACAGTAAACTGTGTCTGAGTCCGAAGACTCCTGCCTCTGGGCGCAAGTGTACACGAGGTGTGTAATAAAAACTGCCCCTGGGTGCAAGCACGCAACAGGGTGATTTTATAAGAATCTGTATCTGAAACTGCCCCCGGCCACAGGCGCACACAGAGTGTTCTGCCCCTATAAACAGGGTGGACTGGCTCTGCGCAGAGTAAACTTAACTACCCCTGCAAGCAGGGTGGTCTGGACCGTATTATCATGGTGGTCAGCCATCATCGTCCTCTAGGCGGATGGCATCGCCCAGCTGGTGGCGGTATCTGAATCTGGTATCGACACAGCTATAACCCAGGGGCGGTGGGGATGCTAAAAGGGTGCCCACATGCCACAACAAGTCTCAACAAGCAAATAACACATAGAAATAGCAAGCATGTATAACTGAAAAGACTATCTGGAATCTAACTTCTTATTCTGATCTGTTTCTATACTGAACTGATTCTTACTAATTATACTGATTCTGCAATCTCTGTTTAACTGTACGGCTAATCTGTAGCCATGATGCTATCTGTCTGAATGGCTAATCTGTATCCATAACTGTCTGTCTATCAGATCTTTCTTTACTGACTGTTTTTATGAAAATCTGTCCCTTTTTATTCTACAACATGCTTGCTATACACATAATAGGTTGTACTGAATCTGAACTACTAACTTGCCCTTGGGCACATGCTTTTCTAACTTTCAGACTGAATATGATATCACAACGCGAACTAGGTTTGTTGAACTTGCACAATACTTAACATTCAACTTCCGGAAATTCTACTACGGAGTTTATTGTACTATACAAGGCTAAAGCTACTAACTTGCCGAAGGAACTAGCTTTACATACCTTGTCCTCGAACTATCCGTCTGTCGGACGAGGCTCGGCCAATACTTCAACTATCTCTCCCAACTGCATTCATAAATATGTCAATTGATACTAAATATAGCTTTATTCCAAAGAACAACGTCACTTTCGATATAATTATAGCCTAAACTTAGGCTTATCGAAAGACGGTCAAAAACTCGATATTTTTCAGAAGTCCAGAAGGGAGAAATACTCATTTCGCAGCTAGGAACATATAGACACTAGTTTGGAGCAATTCTACTTACCTTAGCTCGGTAGCTCGACGATTCGTCGGCCGTATTTCACGAAACTAAATCCGTAGAAATGCTCTCTGCTGCTAAATACCTTGGTATGTGAGGTTATTTAGGTTTGGACTGCGTTTGGCAGCGTAATCGGACGAAATTATATTACCCTCTTCGTTATTTTTCCTTTCTCTGGTTTTCCTCTCTGTTTTCTGGAAGTTTTATGATTTAAAACCCAAAATAAACCGAAGTGGGGCTTTATATACTTGGGCCTGGACAAGGCCAACGTGTCACGGAGCCAACGCGGAGGCCTCACCTCCGTGACACGCTGCCATCGCGGAGGGGCTCTACCTCGGCTTCTCCCGCGATGGTTCGACAGGTTACTCGTCCGGTCTTTTCCCGTGCCTTTCCCTAGTACGTATGGCTTCCAAATAGGGGTGGGCAAAAAAACCGAAAACCAAAAAACCGAACCGAACCGAATCAATTCGGTTTTTCGGTTTCGGTTTTTCGGTTCGGTTTTGGTTTTTTTAATTTAAAATTTCGGTTTTTCGATTCGGTTTTCGGTTTTCATATTTCGGTTTTTCGGTTTTTCGGTTTAACCGAAATTTTACATTTTTTTTTTAAATTTATAACTTAATTTCAAAAAATTAAAAATACTACACCCAACCCAAATCTCAAAGCACATTTACATTTAGAGAATTATTTATATAATTGATACAATTGCTTAAGTTTTTTTTACAAATAACAAGTTTTATAATAGTTTTAGCATGTTAAGAAAATTCTTACTATTATTAATATGCTTTGAAAGAAAAATGAAATATATAATATTTATTTAACAAGAAATTAGGGACCATAGATTATTAAAATCTTAAAAGACCCTTAATTTTTTATTGGTTTTGTTATAAGGATATTAAGCATATGAGAAAATTTATTATCAAAAATTCAAATGTTATGTATGTACTACTAAATGTAAATCAATTGATCCCACTATTTTCTTTATTTAAAAAGTTAAAATTAAGCTTAGTTGAATTAAACTTTAGAATTCAAACTTAAAATAATTTATTTTGAATTTAAAAAGATAAAACAACTCATTTTTAATTTAAAAAGTAGCTCATTTTGTAAGTTAAAAAATAGCCCATTAATTAGGCCCATAACCGAAAAAACCAAATTAGAAAAACCGAAAAAACCGAACCGAATTTGAAAAAAACCGAACCGAACCGAATTAGTTTGGTTCGGTGTTCGGTACACTACATGAAAAACTGAAAACCGAAAATACCGAACCAAAATTTAAAGAAATCGAACCGAAAAACCGAATGCCCATCCCTACTTCCAAATATGCTTGACCAACGCACGAATAGGCCATCTAGGTGCCGAGAATCCTACGGGGTATAACAACTAGTACTCTCGCCCCGAAATGATCGCTTTTTAGATCATGAGCAACTATACTTAAGGGAAAAGAGTCTTTACCACCTTGGTTATCCTGATCATATGCTTTTTCAATTAGAGCTTCTATAAGTAACTGAGGTCACTTGCGTTTGCATTGCTCGGATAACATGACCATTGAGGCCGAGGAATTGCCAGTCTTAGGGGTTGCATTGCTACATACTTGAGGTGCGACCTCTGAAATCTTAGTAGAAATTGGCCCAGCTGCATCCACCAAGATTTGAAAATAGCTGTCAAGAAAATTCTCATTTGTTTTTCACCACCAAGTCTTATAGTCGTTTGCAAAGAGCTTCTTCACGTTAGGTGTAACAGGGGGAAAAGTCGCACGGGACATGGATCGATGCAACACGCAAATCCGCCAATATCTGAGTCCTTCATCTAATGAAGCACTACGATTATCATATGCTGAAACACCTGGGATTCTTTGATAAAACCCAGATTGGCGACTAAACCGGTATGGACTATATGGCTCAATAATGATCGAGTTTCCATTTCTCAAAGGGAGATAGCCAAAGCGAATGCTCGCAAAGTAATTTAACTCCATCTCGGGTGCATCATTATCATCAATATAGTCATAGGGCTCAGATTAACATCGTAGAAGCCCAAACAATGTTATCTCCTTGGCGGATGCGTTTTCTCGCTTTCTTTTTGTCATAGTATAGTGCAACACCCTCTCCTGAAAAAGCTACCATGAGTGGATTAGACGGACCATTTACAAACGCATAATGAGTCTTGAAATAATGAGCAAGCCAACCATAAACATAATGGATGGGAAAGCGAATTCTGACAAGATCAAGTTGTGGCGATTGAGAAATTTTACTAAGACCACTATATATGCTTGCTAAAATGGGCACTGCGAGACTGATCTTCCGTTTGGTAGACATCGTAGTTGCCATTTTAAAAGTCTCTGATTGAATAAAATCACCCTCTTCAGAAGGGAGCACAAAAGAACACAACCAACATGACAAAAACGACGCAAGATATGTTTCCTCCTTCTTTGCAGGCCTCACATCAAATTTAGAAAATACCCCTTCCTCGTCTCTTGACCATTGAGATGTTTCAGGTATAGCCCCAGTAGGGTTATGTGTAAATTTTAAGTGGACAGTCTTCTTCTCCCTCCTCGGTGGAGCAGGTTCGTACCTTAGAGCTTTCTTGTACCAAAACCCTATCCACCTGCTCAAAGAGACTTTTGAGCTATCAGTCTTTCTCTCTCTGCAAATAGTGAAAAGTTGTGAACAAATACTCGCAAACTCGAGGAATGTATCTCTGATCCTTCGCATCAACACATGTGAGTTTCTTAGCCTTAGAAATGACCTCCTCATAAAAGGAACCTCTAATTGGCAAGCATCCAAGGGTATGTTAGTCCCATAAAGAAATAGATAGTTCGCCAACCGATGTAAGAATTGTATTTGTCTTTGGGCACCACGCCTCACAAAATGCTTGTAATATGTCTAAATTTCGACCATAGGTGAAAAGTGAGGCATAAACAGCATCATAAATATCCACGGCGACTAAAACTTCCTGACTTCTGCCAAATGTATCCTCAGCCCACTCCCAATACCTTAGAATATGACAATATTCACCCTCAAATACTACTGTCTCTCCCCAACATATTTCTCCTCGAACTATGCGACGACCCATACTAGGAAGAGCGCTTGCAATATTTGTGTAACGGTGGTGAGGCGCCTGAAAAGACCACGTCTGAGAAGATTGAGTTGTAGTGGGTTTGCATTCTGAAGTCCAATTTGTCACATGAAGTGTGTTTCTAAGAGGTGGACATGGACCTGCATACCATCCAGTCAAGGGAGTGTGAACCAAAAATTTTATTTGCACTGGACTTTCAGTACTTCCAATAATAAGATACTTCAATTTGGATGAAGGAGAGGTGTAGTCTCTAAAATTCACCATCTAGTTAAGCTGCAAGAATAAAATAAATAAATAAATTGCCATCACCATCCAACTTAAAGACACAAGGATGAATATAAAGATCATACAGACAAGAACATAACCAAAATCTTAAGGCGTGGATAAAATTCATCCTATATTATGCCTCAAGTTTGTTTTTCAAGAATATAACCAAAAATCTTAAGGCGTAGATAACATTCATCCTATATTACGCCTCAAGTTTTGGTTTTAAGAATATAACCAAGATCTTAAGGCGTGGATGAAATTCATCCTATATTACGCCTCAAGTTTACTTTTTAAACCAAAATCTTAAGGCCTGGATAAAATTCATCCTATATTAAGCCTCAAGTTTGGCTTCAAGAATATAACCAAGATCTTAAGGTGTGGATGAAATTCATCCTATATTACACTTCAAGTTTGATTTCTTCAAGAACATAATTGAAATCTTGATGCGCGGATGACATCCGTCATGTACTACGCCTCAAGTTTGACTCTTTCAAGAACATAAATAAAATCTTGAAGCGCGGATGAAATTCATCTTGTACTACGTTTTAGGCTTGATTTCTTCAAAGGATATGAGCATTCATAAATTTGTATCCCAAAAAAAAGAAATAATAATAATAAAAATAGAGGGGGAAGAACGCAAGTCAAAAAAAATTCATGTGAAACCGAGATAAACTTTTCGCATGAACTGACTTCTCCAAAGATTATCGTTAAGTTATACCAAATTCATGGTTTTGCATATATGTCGGATAAACAATCTTTGACATGTGCCAGGTTATTATAAGCATCATTCAATTTCTGCTGTGAAGTTTAGGAAGTGTGTGTGTGTGTGTATATATACACAAGTACACTTTGAAAGCATGACTAAAGAAATAGAACAATTTCATGAATGATAATTATGTAGGGCACCTTCATTGGTTCATTCCATCAAATAAAAAAAAGGCATATGATCAAAGACTCCAAAATTCAACATAGAAGAAAAGGAAAACAAATTTCATGAATGCTAATTGTGTGGGGCCATTGGCTTATTTCATGATAAAGCATGTGATGGAAGACACCAAATTCGAGAATTCTTTCACTACACTTTTATAAAAGTACTTTAAGTTATTATATAAAAGTACATTGTACCAAAAAGAGAAATTGACTGCAAAACACATGACTCTTGAAGGATGAAACTATCTATGTTCATAAAGAACAACACAAGAATTAATTAAATGGTCAGATAGTGGCAGAAAAAATTACCTTTTGAAAAGTGGTAGAAAATTCTTGATATCTGAGACTGCTAAAAGAAAAGAAAAAGCTTACATTGTGAACTATAATTTTAGTCTCCCCCTAATTATATAGGGGAGTTGGAAGAAGAGTTATAGTCCCTGATGAAGTCAAACTTCTCCCTTATTGGTACTAGCATGAGATTTAGTCCTACTACAAGACAACTTGGGAATCAATATTAGCTAAAGAGCTACGTTAAACCCATCATGATTAAATTGGATAAAGTTGTATTGTCAATGACAAGTGACTTACAGTTAAAATTCAAAGACAAATATTTTCTGCAACAACTTACAAGGTTTATGTAATTGCGATTTGTGACGATATTTCCTATGAAATTTTGGCTTCATTCGGGGTTCAGGTTTGATATTTCACGATACTTCAAGGCCCGTTTTCGATTACAACAAGTCTATGCTCCAACAAACCTTGAAGTGGGGGCATTTTGTAATCATTTAAATTTTATTAGATTTAAATCCTTAAAATAATTTAAATTATATTAAAATTAAAATATATTAGTCCAAATAAATATTATGGATTAATATAATTAAATTAATTATTTGAGTTCAATAAATATGGATTTAATTAATTACCCAATTATTAGTCCATCAAATTGGGCTACAAATGATGAACTCACTTTACTGAGCCCAAGATGTCACCTTTCTAGAGGCACAAATAGGTGTCACGTGTCAAATGAGGTGGCAATCCAAGTCAAATAAGTGAGCCCAAGATGTCACCTTTCTAGAGGCCCAAATAGATGTCACGTGTCAAATGAGGTGGCAATCCAAGTCAAATAAATGAGCCATTAAAATCATGTCACGTGTCAAATAAGGTGGCAATCCAAGTCAAATAAGTGAGCCATTAAAATCATGTCACGTGTCAAAATGAGGTGGGAATCCAAGTCAAACAAATGAGCCACTAAAATTATGTCATGTGTCAAAATGAGGTGGCAATCCAAGCCAAACAAATGAGCCAATAAAATCATGCCAAGTGTGTAAGTGACATGTTCTAGCCAATCAAACTGAAGTATGTCATCAAGGAATATGATTAGTCAGTTCAAACTGACCAATCAAATCACACAAAGGCATCACCCCTACAACTATAAATAGGGGTCCTCATAACTCACAAGGAGGAAGCAGAAGAAAAATTAAGAACAAAAAGCAAGAAGAGAGCTCGTGGATCAAAAACCGCAAATTCTCTACAAGCTACAAGCTCAAGCAATCAAGTTCAAGATCAAGATCAAGAACGAAGGCAAATATCAAGGCGTTCAAGATCAAGTTACTTGTTCGTGATAAATAATTCGAAGACGAAGATTCAAGATTAAGTTACTTAGGCCCTTGAATCCAAATCAAATCCAAGTTCAACATATTTCATATTATCATTGGGAGAATCAAAGGATTATATAGAGATTGTAACACTCATCATACTTGAAATCATAAATTTAGTTACACGATTTTCCTGTCTTGATTATTATTTTTCTAGACTCGAAAATTTATTACAAACAGTAGTATATGAAATAATAATTAAAAAAAATATAAAAGTGTAACCTACAATAATTACTGGCAGGTGAAACAATCCTCGTCACTTACTCGGTTCAATTAAAATATATATATATATGTATTTATATATTCGATATTTGATGGTAAATATTACTATTTATTAGATATTTTATTATATTTTAATTTACTACGGGGGTAAAATAGTAATCCAACTTTTAAGATAAGAGCTTCCCACTTTTAGTATAACATGATGATGATGATAATAATAATAATAATAATAATAATAATAATAATTATTATTATTATTATTGTTGTTGTTGTTGTTATCATTATTTATTAATTGTTTATATATATTATTATTATTTATTTATTTCAATTTTTCACTTTTTGGCTTCCCACTTATATAGTAATAAATATATAAATATGATATGATAAAATATTAATATTTAATTATGTATTAATTAAATTTTAATTTACTGGAGAGGCAAAATGGTAATCTAACTTTTAACTTAGGAGTTTCCCACTTATATAATAATATGATACTACGATTGTTGCGATATTTTCCCGTCTTGATTGTTATTTTCTTGACGTGAGATTTTATTGTCTACACACATATTCATAATTTGAGTCTCCAATAATTACGTACTTTTTTCTATATACATTTGCACATACAAAGGCGAATCTAAGATTTTAATTTCATAAGTTTGAAATTTAGATTTTAACCAATGAAACCATAAACCTTATTTGTGTTCACTTATATGATGGAGATTTTTCATGCTTTTTTAAAGTGAAAATGAGTTGGCGGGTTTGAGTTTAAAAATGAATGGATTTAATTTCTATTAAATAATATGACCAATTATAATAAGTCATGTGATTTTTCTAAAATGAAAAAAATTATCAAATTTGGAATGTTACTTTGGGTATTTTTGAGTAAAAAAAATAGATTGGAAAAAAATAGATTGGGGTATTTTTAAACCAATGAATATACGAAGGGCATTTGTGAATTATTTTTGATGAATTAGAGGTATTTTTAGAATTTTTCCATTTAAAAAAAAAAAAGGAAAGCCCAATCAGCCAACCTCGTCGTCCCTCAGTACCCCGAGAGCATCTCCGTTATGCTCTCTGCCTTTCAATAGATGCAATCACTGAGAACTTTTCCAATCATGAAGAGACCAAGAACCATTCCTTCAGCCCCATCAACCCCGCCATCTCCACAATCTCTCCCTTCCAAGACCACAACTTTGAGAACCCTCTCTTCCAAAAAACCAAGAAATATTCTAACGAATCCAACCTTAACAACAATAACAGAAGAAGACCCCAAATGGGTACCTCTGAACTTATCAAGATCAGAACTTTACTTGCCCCTCACCTTCCCTACAGGCCAAACCTTCAGGTGGAAACAAACAGGACCCATCCAGTATACTGGGGTTGTTGGTAGGTCCAACTTAGTCTCACTGAAGCAGCTTGACAATGGGGACGTTGGGTATCATTTCCATTGCATTGCCTCTGAGGCTGGTGCTAGGGACGCCCTTCTTGATTTTCTCAATGTGGGTATTTCTTTAACTGAGGTTTGGGAGAGTTTTAAGGTTTCTGATACACGATTTGCTGAATTGGCTACCCATTTGGGTGGTGCTAGAGTCCTAAGGCAAGACCCTCTTGAGTGTCTCATTCAGTTTATATGCTCATCTAATAACAATATCAAGAGAATTACCATGATGGTCGATTTCATTTCATCATTGGGTAATTATTTGGGAGTGGTTGGAGGTTTCAAATTTTATGAGTTCCCTTCACTGGAAAGGTTGGCAATGGTTTCTGAACAAGAGCTAAGAGCTGCTGGTTTTGGCTACAGGTATGCTCTTTACCTCAACTAATTCCACTGATACCCGCCACTGGCAAAAGGTATCAGGTATCTCTGGCCACAAGTCTAGGACAGATGAAAAGAAATCACAGTAGATTTAAATCTGATACTTCATGGTTCTCAATGTACTTTATTAACCACTAGACGACAGCCTTGCTTGTGAGTAGGTCCTTTTGTCTTTCTTTTGAGAATGCCCAAAATAATATATATAGAAGAGGTGTTACGGGATTGAAGTGAAATTGATGGGCTTTATCTCAAAAGAAATTGATGTGACAAAGTCTTTCTGGAATCCGTCAAATCCCATTAAGTTTCCTTCCCACCTCTATTTTAGTTTCAAACTCCTACTAAAGAAGTGCATGTATTTCAGATATTAAGATTTCTAGTGGGCTTTGAAATGCTATTTGGCATTACGTGAGTCTGCTTGGTTACAATTTGGTGATGAATGATTTCCGAGACCTGTTAAAATGGTATCAAATGACAGATGAAGTGATACATCCTATGTCTTCAACTTTTGGGTAGTTTCATCTTTCCTTTTTCCTTGCATTTTCACTTAGGGCAATTTGGACAGGAACTTAGAGTATTTTGTGTAGATGAGAACACTTTCAACTTTCTAGTGATAGTTGAACTGATGTCAAGTTGTTGTTATATTTAATAATTCGCTCCATAACGCTCCTAATCTTGTGTTGAATGAACAGGGCTAAATATATAGTTGGTACTGTGGAAGCACTGAAATCAAAGCCTGGTGGAGGTATGGAGTGGCTTGCTGCACTTCGCAGAGTAGATCTCCCTGAGGCCATTGTTTCGCTGTGCTCTCTACCTGGTGTTGGTCCTAAGGTCGCAGCATGTATTGCTCTTTTCTCTCTAGATCAGCACCATGCTATTCCTGTTGATACTCATGTGTGGAAGGTTAGCTTTCAAGGGCTTTATATTTTCTTGTTTAACAGATCACAACATCTTCTGACATATGCATTGTCCTTTGATTCCATACAAGATACGAGATATTCTCTCTCTCTCTTTCTCTTCTATAAATGTTTCAAATTAAGATAAACCTAAAGAAGATTATTGTTATTATTGTGGTAGTAGTTGTTGTTGTTCCTTTGATCCGTTCTTGTTTGATGTTCCCGGGAACTTTATTTTGTTAGGAAAAGAGTATGTAGATTGGACTAATGAGTTCTTTCTTACAAAATAAAGTGGAGAGAGGGGAGAACTGAAGAACCAACAAGGAGAGTTGAAATCTATTGATTGTTGGTGTGAATGATTATATATGGATGAAGGGTTGTGCAACTTTGGAGTTATTTCACTTTAGTGAAGAAATTATCTTTCCTAGATGTTGTTATGCTCCTCTTTTCATTTATATTTAGTCCCATGCCTACTCCGGGTGCATCCTTTTACCACTATTATTGTGAGGCATAATATAATTAAGTACTTAAATGTGTGTCTCTCTAACAACTTAAGTTTTTAGATTAGATGATCACATTTTAACATGGTATCAGAGATAGAACCATCGATCCTTGTTGTTGTATTTCTCAATGGTGGGTCCCCCGTAATCCATGCTCTAGTTGTCATGTGCTGGACCTGCTGGGAAAGAGGGATTAAGTCCCACATTGGTTGAGCAAATGAGTTATGACTTTATGGTCTCCTTATATGGTCCTGGACAATCCTCCTTCTATGAACTAGCTTTTGGGTTGAGTTAGGTCCAAGATCTATTTATTCACATGGTATCAGAGCAGGTAGAGAACCTGGGTTCAAATCTCACTGCCAACTAGAAAGCAACAAATTTTCCATGTGTTTGGCCAATGAAGAAGAATTAGGCCCACATGTGAGAGGACGTGTTATGACACATAATATAACTGAGTAATTAAAATTTTGCTCTCCCTAATAGTTTAGACTTTTAGATGAGATGGTCCCACACTTTAACAATTATTTTCTATACCAATCAAACAAAGCAGAAATATGCTTCATAGTAATCATAGTTTAGCAGTTGGTTAAGTATCCGTAATTTGTTTTAGTAGCTACGATAAGACTATCGAGTACTAAGTTCCCTTCACGTAAGGCAAATAGGAGCCTGCGTATTGGTAGTTTCTCTGTAACAGTGATGGGCACAATAATGTTATCATTGACTATAATTATCTAACAGTTCAAGTACAGTTGATATAGCGGAAGCTGATGTGAAAAAGGCTTAAGGAGACAAAAAAGAAAGGCAAATCTAGCCTATGTTTTCTTCCTAATTACACACCAACTTTTTGGTGAATGTCCTTGAAAATTTCCACTTGTTTCGGGAAAAGAGTTAAGGTAAACAGCTTGGAGCTTTACTCTCTGTCAAAGTGCCAGTATCTTGAGGAAGCAAATGGTTTTTGGGGATGCTTTTTTCCTGAAAGGATTAGCTTGTTTTGTTACCAATGAAAATGAAAATATGAGAGTACTGCTCCATACTGCTGAATACGCGATGACAAAAGTTTAGAAACCTCTGAGTAGTCTTCTTGTATGATAAAATGGATACATGTTGTTTAGTACTAGAGCTTGAGGCACAGTTGATGTGCATATGGTATTTCTCTTGCTAAACTTTAGAAGGCAATCAAGATGTTAATTAAAGTCTGTTACTAGCCAAGAGAGGTGGGCGTTATCCCATGAGACTAATTAGTTGTATTTTACGTTTTAATTCCTTTTGGCCATTTCAATTCATGAGGTATAAAAGAGAATGGGTGTCCAGTGCCCTGAACACCAAAAGCATAGTTACACCAGCCTAGGGAGTGGTAGCTTTATTAATATGATAGATAAGCCATATGTTAATAAAATTGTTTTGGTCATCACTTAAAATTTAAAAAATTGTTTTGATCATTATTTATTGAAGAAAAGCAATTTAACTTTTCAATGTGAGCAGGGAAGGATCACAATAGTGGTGTGGTAGGTTTTAATTATTTGGGGTGTAATTAGTATTTCTTTTCCTTAAAGAAGAAGGTTCTACTAATTTGGAAAGTTGTAGACTGTAGAGCATGAATCATTGTCTTCTTTCCTGACTTGCTTGTCCCTTGAGCTTATCAAGATTCAAGGGTCAGTTTGACTGATTTCTGGAGCTAAATCAGATCAGTTTGTTTTTGCTATAAACTTTTGGTATACAGAGAATACATAAAAGTACTGCTGCAATATTTTCTATAATTGATAAAAAATACATTAAATTATTTATCACACTTCGATTCAGGTTGTGTTGTTAAAAGCCATCATGCTGTTGCTCAAATCGATGAAACAATGCGAAGCGAGGGTTTATCACTTCATAGATGAAGTCATGAGCTTCAAATAATGGCATGGAGTGATTTCAAAATAAAGTGGTGGTTCTTTGAATCTCAATTTTTAGTTGGATTAATATTGACACTAGTGTACATTAGAGCTGAAGTTAGTCATTTTAATTGCAATTTGATTATTCCCGCACTAAATTCACATGTATATTTTTCATTGTAAATTCACATGTATATTTGGCATCTTTGTAATTTTCCGAAAATTGTGGGCTTCATTTCAAAGAAGTGTGCGCTTCACTGCTCACATTTTGCATCAAGCCCCATGATCCTCATCTGTTTATTACGCTTCTCGCTTTAAAAACACTGGATGCTGGAAAGAAAAGGAACAACAAATGTTTTGAAAATAAAGCCAACTCATTCCAACAGGTTAAGTTTAACTGTATACTTTCTTTTCTTTTTGGTGTAAGGAGGGATTTGTAAATGGTGCAAAATCCTTACTTTGCCTCTTAGCATCCCTATAAGATTGGAGTGGAGGCTTTTCTTTTGCTTTTTGATCACCTGTAATTACTTCAGCGTCCCCTTAGTGCTACTTTTATAATTACCTTTCTCCAAAAAAAAAAAAAAGAAAAGATAAGAAAACACTCGATGCAGGAAAAGTGAAAAGTGAACCATTTGGGGTAGAGGGAGTATTATGAGTAGCACAGCGCAGTTCTCCACAATGTATGGTGGCCTGGATTCTGCTATCACCTAAACTGATCAAGTGTTCCCTGCTACATGTTCAAGATATTGACATGCAAACATGCAGCTCTTTTTGCTCTTTGAAGTTACTTAAATTTCAGAAAATCTACTTCTGTTCATATCTGTTAATACCATTCAACATTTCGTATCTGTTAATACCATTCAACATTTCTTCTTGATCTTTTGCTAGATCGCAACCAGGTATCTCCTCCCTGAACTGGCAGGAACCAGTCTTACGCCTAAACTTAGCAATCGCGTGGCAGATGCTTTTGTGAGGACATATGGAAAATATGCTGGTTGGGCTCAAACTCTGCTTTTCATTGCGGAACTACCTTCACAGAAAGCACTCATGAATTCTACAGAAGAGAAGTCTCCTAATTCCAAAAAAAAGAGAACTGGTGGGATCACAAAGGTCCCTAAAGAATGACACGCGGTGCTTGTGTTTTCATGCTCGAAGTTGGATCTAATCTACGTGCAGATCTAATGAAGACTGTTCTTTCTAGTTCTCACCATCTGAGGAATCAAAAACATCTCAGAAGATTTTTCATCTAGAATTGCTGAGATTTTCAGTTTTGTAGATGTTAAAGTTAAAAGAATGTATATTGTAGAAAGTGATTCCATGTGAAATGTTTTCATTACCCTTCTGGTTTGCTTCATTTATCGTATTTTACTTTTTGTTAGTTTATATGATATATATGTATCTGAAGATTTCTACTTGAACAACTGTTAGGTTAACCAACACTTTTAGATTCTTAAACATCTGCCAGAAGATACTGCTCTTCCTCCCTGGCCGGCAAGAAAAATACATTGGTTATTGGTGATGGAGAAATTCCAGTTATCTGCTTTCCTGGAACCTGTTGCTTGTTGAGGTTTTTTGGCAATGATAATGTCTCTATTAATTAATTAATAATTCCATTGCAGGCATGAGAAAATGCATCTAGCTGGTGAGCATTTTGCATGAAGTCATTGTGCCATAATTATTTGATTGGTGTTGACTTACAGCGTGAATTTTGTAAGTGGGTTCTTTGTTATTCTGTTCCGTTAGTTCCGATTTGAACGTTCAGTCTGCTAAAGTTTCACATGTTTGTAATGTGTAGGAACTTCCTTCTGTAAGAATGTATTAGTTTGCACTAACAACATGTCGTGTGTTAAATTCGTTCAAGGCTCCAAATTGCATTTGCTATCTGTCTGGTTAGTTCCATTTTCTCCCACCTTCCTCGTACTTGTTCTCTTGGAAATTTATAGGACAGAAAGACCATCAATAAAATGCCCGATTAATTTCGAAGCCCTATTTCCTTCACTTGCTCTGTTTTTGTTCATTAAAAATATTCAGGTACATAGGCAGTGAAAGACGTGAAAATAGGAAACTGAAAATTTCAATTGGGACCTTTTCATCTATGCAATTGAACTTCAAATAGGTGATAGTACAATGTGCTTGCATTTGGTTGAATCAATGACCTGTGTGAAAATATAGTTCTGTACTTCTACATGCCCATGATTTTGAACATTTATATGAAAATCACGTCTGAGCTTCACCCAAACAAAGAATGGTCAACATTGTCCTTTTTATCCTCACGGAGCATCAATTGACAGTCTTATGGACACCTGATTATGTGGATCTCCCAAAGATTTTTTATGAACGAGGTATGGTAGATCTCTTCATCCCTAGACAGACCTGGAAAAGTCATATTAGAAAAATGTAAATAAAACGAAGTGATAGGACAACGACCAACTTGATATGATAAATTTGATACAATTAGAGGTAGGCATAATTTGGGCCAATCCTAAATTTAAACCAAAATCCAAACTTTTTCGACCTTTGGGTTGGACTTTTTCATTTTTTAAAATTATGGATATTGGATTTAGTATTATGAATTTTTGGATATCCGAAAATCCGAAATTTTTATTATCTTATATTTAACCCTACTCAATTACTCATATCATATGTGTCCAATACTAATGAGTTCAATTTTCAAGATTCAATAGATTAATACATACGGTCCATCATAATACTAAATCAATACGAGATTTTCTATTAATCAAATATAAAATATTTCACGAGTAAGTAAAATTTAGTACACGGCATGGGTGCTAGAGTCACTTCAATTCTTGTTAATTGTAGAAAGTGCAAAGGAAGAAAAAATATAAATATATACGTTTAGTCCAAGAGTAATAATTATAAGCGTGAATGACAAATATATGAACAAAGAAATTGAAATTTTTTTAATAATAAAGTGAATTATCAATTGTTTAGTGTCGCCTCTTCAAAAGAGGGTCATTGGCAAGGAAAAGTATGCCTTAGGAACCTTGATGACAACAGTGAAGTGTACATTAAGCGACGCGAAGTGCTCAACACGTTTTGAGCCTCAATTCAGGGTTTAAGCGCACCTTTGCCAACACGCTTCTAATGGACATGCTTTTGTTTGATTGGCATATAGTTGAATTTGGAACAAGTACACATACTGGGTCGTAATGTTTGACCTATCACAGTGAAAAGTGCTTGCAAATTTGTGGGAAAAAAATGCAAATCCTACTAGAAAAGCATTTTAATTTGGTCTTTCAGTTTTTTATGTGTATGCTTTCAATAATTGCCTTTCTTTATAAGGGTATTTCGGCCTGAAGATGTTGTTGATTAAGCTAAAACTAGTACTAGTCAATCTGTATATGTATTAACAGCTGATAGACACACATTGCAATATCAACATCAAATCTTAGATCTTTTAAGAGAACCTTTGGAAAGAAACAAGAAAATCTGGAAAAGATTAGTTTTTATTTAATAAAAGGGGTGCAAATAGTGTTGATAGAATCTTGTGTTATAGTTAGCATAAGAATGTAACAGGCATAGTGTCTATCTTCCTGTGGTGTTAATTTCAGCCAATTTGAATCTTGAAATTGCGGCTCTGAACTACAATCATTTTGAGAGATTCCAGTCTAGGAAGAGTGGTTAGAATTATCAGAAGGGAATAGTGGTTCAATGATGGGAAATGTATACTGCATGTAGGAATCGTACTTCTTAAGTGTTAAAACTTGATATATTGGATTATTGATCTGTGACTTATCATGGAATTTGGTTTTTGAAGAAAGTCTATATATGGTGTTCATCGACTTCTTTTATCAATTATCATAATTTAGATTGTCTATTTTTGGTCAACTTGTTATTCCTTCATATCTTGAAAATTTCTTTGTTAAGAAGATATAGTTCCTGGAGGTAATAGCTTGGTATAAAAAAGAGGAAGAGTGGTTTACTTTCTCAACGGCGGCTTTGTGACTGAAATAGCATCTATGGTGATGTCAAGAGGATTGCCAGTTTCCTCTTCGAATAAGACTAACAAATTGTCCCCTGGTTGGAGAAATGATCTTGGAACATTGTACCTGGAAATGAGCAATTTTAGTTTGCTGGGGGTTTAGTCATTAATTACTAAATTTTAAACAGAATAAACTTTAGTGGATAAACAAGAGTGCATGAGATCTTAAAGTTAAGAGGTTATTAAGTACTTAAGAGATAATATCGACTGGTTCTGAGACGACCTGCTTATATATAAATAACATATGGTGAAAATAGATAGGTTCTAATGTGGTCTTATTATTCTATGAATAACATATGCTGAAGAGCTATATTAATTATAGTTATTCAGTATTTAAAAAGTTTGTATAAGTATCAATCTGAATTAGTTTCACCTTTAACATACCAAGTTTGTGATGGAATGCCTGCAAGCGTTCGAAATGAGACCCAATATCGGCCGATGCTTTGACCATTAACCCAAGCCTCACCTTTTCCCATGGAGCCAAGGTTTAATGCAACGGGATCATCACCCTTGGGTGCATCAAAAACTGACTGGCGAATTGCAATCAATATATTATAGGTTGAGCAAACTAACAAATATATTGGAATATGTAAGAGCTGTTTGTAGCAATTATAAACCGAAACATAAGCACATATTGAATTGCTGAGGATCTCTTAGTCGCTTAACAAGTAGAACTACATGATATAGAAAAAAATTACCCAGAAAGGATCTATAGTCTTACCTTGTACCATGTGAGGGGTTGAGAAGAGCCTAAATTGCTCCAATTTACACTCTTTGATCCTTCTGATGAGTAAATTTGTAACTTCTCCCCCAACAATCCAACCTTAAGAAAATGTTTCATACTGATGTAAGCAAAATTTTAAATTGCACTACCTTGTCAAAGAGTTATGGTTGTTAGGCTTGTTATTCTCAGCCTTATAAATGCTCTACTAAAGAATGAGCTGCACCTGATAGATTAATGTGGCAGAAAACGTTAAATGCCTTAAAAAAGTTTTTGGCTAAATTATTGATAGCAGTTTATACATTATATGGCACGAGCAAAGCATCAATGATTAAACAAACAAAAGATTTAGGCTATCTATTAGCTGATAATTACCTGATAACCCCATGAGTAATCGGTGATATTTGTGCCCTCTTTGCTGTCTTGAGTAATTACCGACTCTACACCAAGAGTCCTGCATTCAAGAAATGATCCTGAATCCTGCACGTTAAAGATAAAGGAACATTTTATCTTTATAATCTGTTGCTGCTAAATACTTCTTTCTAAAACTTGAGTTCGAGAAGGTGCTTAAGCAAGTCAAAATGAATAGATGAACTTGGCTCCAGTGCATTGAAATACTGTCCCTTGACGCCTCTGAGGTTGAGAGGGAAAGAGAGCTCATATATGCAATATTGCAATTCATTATGTATTGTTCTACTTTATGTGTAGTACTTCTCTTTTCACCGAAAAGAAGAAAATGCAACTTCCAAATATGAATATGCACTTCCTCTTATTTACTAATAGCATGATGACTTTGAAATGTGTTCAGTAATGGAAATGATGTGTTATTAGTTGCAACCTAGGAAAACCAACAGAGGAAATGAAGTATGTACCGGCAAGCCAACAGTGGCACTTAGTAATGAGATGTTGTTTGTCCCTTTATTTAGAGAAACACTGCTCTCTAATGTAAATGCTGTATTTCTGAATCGTCCATGTGCAGAACCTACAAGACTCGACAGTCAGAATACTTTAAGAGGCTTTGTAAATTGATGTTTTGTGCTGCTGCACAAAGTGTTGACTTGTGCTTGACATAGAAGCGTCACTGGTTATGACCTTTCTGGAGACATTTCTTTTGGTGTGTAGTTTGGGATTAGGAACACTAAGAGATAAAAACTATGGGTTCTTTTTTTCCTTATGGAAACAGAAGGATTTTTTTTCTTCACTAGTCAAACCAGTTTCTACATTCACAAGTTCCATTTCCATAAACAAAGGGTAGAATCTGGAAAACTATTCACTACTGTAATCAATGGTAAATCTGAAATCTCTAAAAGTGCCAAATTTGCATTAGGAAATATGGTGTTTGTGTCTGTCTGCATGTGTGTCTCTTTTTCTCACTATGTAATAAAGAATAGTTCGTAACAGTTAATTGTTTACTGTATCTTGCTTATCTTTCTCCCATTCTTTTTTGTTTTGTTTCCTGATTTTCTATGAGAGGAGTCCGTATGGGGGATGGGGTGCATAATGGCATCTTTGCTACTCATGTGTAGGACAAATATCTGCCCCTTATTTTCATTATTTTAAACTTGGAACAAACCCCAAAGAAATTTATATTTGAAACCACATGACACAATTTTCATTTGTATATTGCATCCAAGTTTAAATGCTTACCTACATGTTCTCCATTCACAAAAGCATGTAAAACATGACCTAAGGACTTCACACTTAGTTTAGACTGCTGTTCCATGGAATCCTGCTGGATACTGTCATGTGGATTTAAGACATATTAGTAAAAGGCAACAGTTCCAGAATGCAGTTACTATTTTGTTTATATCATACTGTGACAGTAAATTTAGCTGAAAGATGTCCTTCAGTCCTGGTTTAGTTTATTTAATATTATTACTTTATTCTTCTGAGTTGAGTGGTGTATTAAGGGTCTTTTGAATTTACCTGGAAGTATACCAAAGATAATCAGATACATCCTTTGTAGTATTCATATGCTCCAGTAATACGTCTGATCTCAGTGAAGTAGCATCAAATTGTGGAATAACCTCTTCATATTGTTCCCATTTCTCAGCTGAGTCAAACTTAAAGGCTGGTATTGCTGTTCTTGAATTGAATTGTGTGCTTACCTACAGATGAACATGCGGACAGTTAGTTTCTTCTATGGTTTTAAACCAAATTTTAGCTCTTCTCTAAATTAGGGATAAGGAGATGATTTGGCATCTCTACATTTCTTTAGGGTTGGCAGTGAGTTACTGAACAGTGCTTTGGCCTTCTGACAATCATAAATGGAGCCGTTTGGGAGTAGATCTGAAAAAGATTAACTATAAGTAGAATTGAAAGATACTATTTAAGTACGTCAGAATTTACCTTTGCCGTATTGAAGGCTACACTCTTGCAGTCAGGTAAGATGCTTATAGATTGCCGAGGTAATTCATATGACGAATTCTGAAATTGAACTACTACACTTTTTGTGTTATCTATGTTGACTAGAAATGCTGCACAAGCTCCAGAATCTCCACTGAATACATAAGCCTGGTTTGCGGGATACATCAGTTTGACATTGAACATGATCTTCATGATATTATTTTTGGAAGAAAGAGAGAAAAGTTGGGCCTTGAGATGAGGGTTACAGGTTACTCGTGAACTCGGTGGATATTTACCTCTTGTTGTTCACCTAAGAATTGCATGGAAGGGAATACAGAAAGTATGGTCTCCGAGCATAACTTCACCGCTTCATGCAACTCTTTCAGATGTCCCCATTTTGGTTGTCTAATTAAACCTGTAGTAGAATTCTCAATCAGAGCTAGTGAAGAAACTGGAGGCATGAATAAAACTTCTGGATTGCTTACCGTACTCATCTAATGGAGCTTGGTCATAATAACTGGTTATCATATATTCTGCAGCAGTCCTGCCAAAATTGGTTCCTCCATGATACTGATAATGGAGCCAGAGAACCTTGTTAGAGGATGATAAAGCAGCTTAAGTTTGATACACTGGACTTGGTATTGGAGTATGTTGGCTCGTTTGTTGTGAGGTAAGGTTTTTTCTTCTTATATTGTATCATACCTTTTTCTGTGAAAACTTTTCTAGAAAAGAAATTATTGCCCTTGGGAGTGAATAGTATCTTCAGTTGTTTGGCATGAGACAATGTTCTCCATTAGATGAAAATCAGAAAATATGTTACAACGGAAAATCTTCTCCCCAAACATTTTCGATTTTTGGTAAGGTCTGTGAGTAATGAATAGTGAAATAGCTAGTGTTCTCCCTAGTGTTTAGAGATCCCAAGTGAATCCCAGTTACAACACTCACTGTAAGTCCATCTGCTCCAACCTTGTTTATAGGTGCAGATGTTCGTGTGGGTAGTAGCAGGCTCTCCGGTGCACTATTCGCGGTGTAACCAAGTTTATCCCGACACCACTAGAGTAAAATTAGTATAAAAAATAAATAATGCAAGTGTTTAGATGGCGGGAGCAAGTTTAGTAAAGTAAGAGTAATCAAAGTTGTGCTGAATAACTTATGCTCCTTAATGATTAAAGATACCTTTTCCATTTAGCAAAACTGTTTTTCTTGATTGACACAACAAAATACTCCAAAAACATTTTACATTATTGCAGACTAGGCTGATTATGGTGCTCTAAGAGAGTAAAATGAAGAACTCTAGGCAATTTTCTTTGTTTTGAGTTTTGTGGGTGTCAAATTTACCATGTAATAGTTGATGAAGGTTCCATTCTTCCTTGCAATGAAGAGAGCAACATGATATGCCAAGTCTTCTGCTGATCTGAGTGTTGCATTCTGACCATACACTTGATAGCTTTAACACAAAAAATGAAAATCTTTTAGCAACTTCATCTGTTATATGCATAAAAATAGAAAAGTAATAACAGCTTACAAGCTTGTCCAGTTCTCTGTCCAGATTGATGGTTTGTTTGGTGAATTAGGCCCTTTAAATGTTTCTCCACATCTCTGCCCGTTGCATGAATTAATCTGTAGTAAACAAAGTTAGCTGCATGCACGTCCATGACTATTTTTTCTTTCTTCCTTCATTAGTTGCAGTCCTTGAAGGTTTTAGTTCACTAGTAAGAGCGCAATATGTGATGTGTGGATTAGGCACGCATGATGAAGTTAAAATGTCCATAAAGTATCATTGTGTGTAGAATAGAAATGTGTTTTATAGAAAAGGCTGAACCTATCGACAGATATCTAAAATAGACATCATTTTTCACTTAGAGACTTCTACCATTTAAATACTTGTAGTAGGGCCCAACTTTGCCATTTTGACACTTTTTGCTGGTGAGTGTGATCCACTTACTAATGTTGCCTGAGAGGCTCATTAAGCCAATTTTTTTTTTATTTTTCTCTTCTTCCTCCCCATTTTCTCAGTCACTACCTCCCGCCATTTTTTCAAGCCTAAACTCCTTAAATGGAGGTCGGATTTTCCGACTCAAATCTATTCTTTAGTGGTTCTCTTTAGTTACAATAGCCAAATTGAAAAAAGATGGGCCATTCCATTGTTAATTTATAGAGCAAGCCAAACACATAAAAGAAAACCAAAATTAACGCAATGAATCAAATCAAATTATAGAAAAATTAGTTGCCTTAATCAAATTGATGAGGACCCAAAGCAAAACAATCAAACTAACATCCAGTACTGCAGTCGACTTCTCCGAAATTGGGGTTGGTGACATATATCCCATGGTGTCATGATCGAAGGAGCGGATTCTAGTGGCAAGGATTTTTCCAAGCTTAAACTCCTTTTTCTTATTTTGTTGCCCTTCTTCCTCGATTTAGTTTGAGAAAAAATGACAGAAATTTGAATTAAAAAATGGTGAAATTTGAAAAGTTGGGGAAGAATAAGAAGTCAAAACCAGATTGGTGGGCAAAGACTTTTGTTTTGAAAATTTTTAGTTGCAAAAAAAAAAAAAAAGGGTTTGAATCCAAAGAAATTTGAAGAAAAATAGTAATTGAAATCTGCAAATCTTTAATTTTTTATCTATCATTTTCTGCACTTTTTGGGTTATTATTAGAAGTGATTTGAAAAAGAGTATTTCTATCAGAGATCTCTGTTGGGGGTATGGTTGAAAAGATAATTTGGGTCGTGGGGGGTGGGGGAGGTTTGTTTCTGCAAAAGAGAGTCTCGGAGGTATGGCAGAGAAGACAACGGGTGGGGGTGAGGGTGGGAGTTGGAGTGGGGCGTTGTGCTTCTACAAAATAGATTTTTTTGGTGGTCAAATTTTATTTTTTTTTAATAATTATTTGGGCATTTTACGTTGATCAATTCATTGGTCATTTTGCATGTGTTTTAGCCCTTATTTTCTCTGTAATTTGTTTGTTTGTGTCTGATGATGACTATTAAAATAAGTTGGCTACGATTTAGTTCGCCAATTAAACCAGGTGGGAAACGTTTGTTACCACGCACCTAAGATTTTTAAAGGTTCGTGGGAGAAGTGTCAAAATGATACAGTTAGACTTTATCATAAATATTTAAATGATATAATTTTTAATTAAAGTGTTTAAGTGAAAAATGATGCTTAACTTTAGGTGTTTAGGGATGATTGGGCCTTTAGAAAATGAAATGAAAGTAACTTACAACAGGATGAGGAGCATCATCTTGCTTGCACATGCACCATGGAACACCTGTTTGAAGTCCCACTGCCATCTCTGCTGCCCATTGGACGTAAGGAGGTCCATCTTCTCCGAATGCCTTCTCTACATTTTGATATTCATTTTCAATCTGCATATATTTATAATTTATAAGTAAAATCGAGTTCTAACTTGTATTCGCTGAGAGTATAAATTCTTTCTTACACTTAGAAATAATTAAACAAGTAATTGTTCATTAAAAATGAAACTAATTACATGAGAAATAATGCATGTTACATCATACATGGTACAACATGCTTTATTTCACTAAACATTTTTCTACATTAGCGTATATAAGTTAAATGCCATTAGAATAGTTGTGCATCATTTGATGTAATTAATGAATGGGGTTAAATATTGGACCATTGAAAGATAATTTATCCAACACTAAATTTTGAAAAACAACATAAGTCATTTAAGGGCGTAAATAATTTTAGAAATAGGTCTTCTAACTACCACAAATCTCATAGCAAATTAACTAATACAGCAAGTTTCGGGCAGCAAATTAACACCTACTTTGAAAAAATGGAGATTTAACCTGCGAGAGTATGATTGGACCTCCTTGTGAAGCATATAGTCCTTCTGATTTCATTAAGTTCACTATCTTTGTAGTGAAGTTTTGCATGTAAAACTGTCAATAATATAAAAGACATTGTACGCATGTCAATTCAAGAATGATAAGTTACACATTTGATCGATCGATTAATAAAAAATAATTATATTCACCAGCTAAATATATGATATTTCATATACAAAATTTATATTGTACATCAATTTACAAAATTGTAAAATAATTTGATATGATACATATTACCTTGAAGGGTTCATTATTTGAGCGAAAGACAACGCCAGGGACATCATGTAACCAAAAAGGAAAACCTCTATAAAGAAAATATGTAGTTTAGTCGATTTGCCACAAAAAATAGAGGGGTCAAAAGTTAAGTATAGATATACTTTGGGATTGAGGGTGCAAAAAGACTTCAAAGTAAAATTACCCATAAGTCCATTCAGCCTCAATATAGGGCCCAATGCGAAGGCAAGCATAGAGACCTTGTGCTTGAATTTGCTTGATGAATGCTACTATGTCACGTCTTCCACTAAAATCATACTGACCATCACATTATTAATAAATAAAATGAGTATAATTTTTAAAGAGAAGAACATGGATGACAACATTTTATCCAATACCTGTCCAGGTTGGGGCTCATGAAGATTCCAAAATACATAAGTCTCAATCACATCTATTCCGCCTTCTTTAGCTTTCGATATTAGAGATGCCCACATCTAAAAGAATTAAAATAAGAGAAAATAATGTATATATTATAAACATAATATATTAGATAAGCTTATAATTAAATAAATTTATGATTGGATAAGTTTGTGATCAGATAAGCTTTTAATGTGTGTATTTGTATTATAATGAATGTTTAAGTTAGGGTTGTATTTCATCCCTCAAGAGAAATAGTAATTATTCTCCCTTCTTTCTTTCTCTATAATGTTTTTATTCTTCCTTTGTTATTTTAAACACGTTTTCGACATAAGTCTCTACCGTCTCAAGAAATTGGATTAAAATCCAACTAAGAAGACGTTTGTTTAATTGATTCTGCAACAAGGTACACAATATTCAAAGACAAGAAATATTTTTCTCATTCACTTGTAGGCAAGATAAATGTTAATACGATTTCTGGTAGTACTAATTTGATTGAAGGTTCTAGAAGAGTCATTATAATTTTGCCTAAGGGAACCAAACTTATTATAAACAATGTCATGTTCTCTCCAAAATCACAAAGAAACTTATAAGTTTTAAAAATATCCGTTAAAATGGATATCTTATTGAGACAATGGATGAGATGAATCTTAAATATCTTGGTATTACCAAGAATGTATCAGCCAGAAATATGTCATAAAAGTTTTCTGCTTTATCCTCTGGCTTATATTGGATAAAGATTAGTGCAATTGAGGCCCATTCTACTATAAACTAGAAGTTGATTGAGTCTAATACTTTCTACTTTGACATAATCGATTAGGACATCTTAGATCTATAATGATGAGACGAATTATAGAAAATTCAAATGGACATCCATTAAAGAACCTGAAGATTCTTTCAAATAATGAATTTTCTTGTACTGCTTGTTATCAAAGCAAGTTAATTATTAGACCATCACTAACAAAGGTTGATATTGAGTCCCCTGCATTTTTAGAATGTATATGTGAGAATATTTGTGGATCTATTCACCCACCTAGTGGGTCGTTTAGTTATTTATGGTCCTAATAAACGATTCTTTTAAATGTTCTCATGTGTGCCTATTGTCATTTCGCAACCTAGCGCTGGCATTTGCAAAATTATTGACATAAATAATACAATTACGAACATAATTTTTTGATAATATGATTAAGTCTATTCGCCTTGATAATGATGCAGAGTTTTCATACAAAGCATTTAATGATTATTGCTTGTCAATTAGGATAAAAGTTGAACATCTTATAGCTCATGTTCACACTCAAAATGGTCTTGCAGATTCATTAATTATACGTCTGCAGCTGATAGCAAGACCATTACTTATGAAAACAAGGTTGCCCACTTCTGTTTGGTGTCATGTGATTCTGCATACAGCAACACTTGTTCGTCTTAGACTGATAAATTATCATACATACTCACTGTTGTAATTAGTTTTGGATCAAGAACCGAACATATCTCATCTAAAAAATTTTAGATGCGTTGTATATGTGCATGTAGCACCACCACATCGCACCAAGATGGGCCCCCAAAGAAGATTAGGAATATATCTTGAGTTTGAATTGCCCTCCATTATTCACTATCTTAAATAATTAACGGGAGATATACTGCTCGATTCACAAATTGTCGATTCGATGAGATATTTTTTTCCAAAATTAGGGGGAGAAATAGTAAAATTGAAAGAAAAATTTTGTGAAATGATCGATCATTGTCTTATCTTGATCCCACGTGCTTCTATTTGTGAGAAAGAGGTCCAAAAGATTATTCATCCGCATAACATAGCAAATCAAATACCAGACACATTTACAAATTTAAAAAGACTAGCTAAATCACATATCCCTGCAAAGAATATTTTAATTCGAATTGATGACCCTAGAGGACCATCTACTAGTGTCATAGCCAGTAGTTCGCTTTCCACTTTCGAATACCAAAGAGCGATTGAGAGAAGAGCAGTACGTAGGACTTAAAAAGAGGGTTCCTTCCTCTCTTCACTCTCCTAATTTCACGTCTGAAGCATGGTAGACCATTAGGTTCTAAGAATCAAAATTCTAGAAAAAAAATTGGTCAAGATGACACTACGAAAGAACCTCATATGAAAATTCAATAGTTGAGCAATCTTGATATCCTTGAAGGAATCAGTGAGCCTGAGACTCAAGAAATGAGGAACTATCCGTAAGTTCAAATGATGCTGGAACTAATTTGAATCGATTAGAAATAGTGGTGGATAATGTCTTTGCATATAATATCGCAACAAGAATAATGCAAGATAGTGAGGATCTTGAACCTCAATCTATTGAGGAATGTCGACAAAGAAATGATTGGCCAAAATGGCAAGAAGCAATTCAATCAGAATTGAATTCACTTGTCAAATGTGAAATTTTTGTACTTATAGTTCAAATACCTAATAATATTAAACATGCTGGCTGTAATGGGTCTTTGTGCGAAAAAGAATGAAAAAAATGAAGTACAAAGATATAAGGCACACCTTGTGCACAAGGATTTTCACAAAGGTTTGGTGTCGATTATGAAGAGACATACTCACCAGTTATGGATGTAATAATATTACGTTGTCTTATTAGTTTCATTGTTCATAAGAGACTTGAGATGCATTTGATGAATATGGTTACGACCTATCTTTATGAATCACTTGATAATGAGATATACATGAAAATTTCTGAAGGATTTAAGATGCCTGAAGCATACAAGTTCAAAGTCTCAGAAAATGTATTCAATTAGATTGCAAAGATCATTGTATGATTTGAAGCAATCAGAACGCATGTGGTATAACCGCTTTAGTGAGTATTTATCGAAGGAAGGTTATATAAATAATATCATTTGCTCATGTATTTTTATAAAGAAAACAACATCGAAGTTTGTTGTACTTGCTGTTTATGCTAATGACATAAACCTTATCGGAACTCCAACAGAGTTTCAAAAGCCAGTTGATTATTTAAAGAAAGAATTGAGATGATATTGGAAAGACAAAATTGTATCTTGGTTTACAAATTGAACATTTGACAAACGGTACCTTATCTATCAATCCACATATATAGAAAAGATGTTAAAATGATTTTACATAGATGAAGTACATCCATTAAGTACTCCAATGGTTGTTCGATCACTTGATATGAATAAGGATATGTTTCGATCTCAAGAAAAGGAGGAAATTCTTGGTCCTGAAGTACCACATCTTAGTGCAATTGGTGCACTGATGATCTTACTAATACTACAAGGCCTGACATAGCATTTTCAGTTAATTTTTTGGCAAGATATAGTTTTGCTCCCTATCAAGACACACTGGAATGGAATCAAAAGCATATTGCAGTATCTAAAAAGGATCGATATGGGTTTATTTTATTCTAATAATTACAGTCCCGATCTTGTTGGTTACCCTAATGTAGGATATTTATCTAACCCACAAAAAACTCGATCTCAAATAGGCTATGTGTTCAAATGTGGGGGTACTGTTATATCTTAGCGATTTATAAAATAGTCTATTGTGGATACTTCGTTAAATCATGCTGAGATAATAGTTATTCATGAAGCAAGTCATGAATGTGTGTAGCTTAGGTCAATGATACATCTCATTTGAAAAAAATATGATTTGAAATATGACAAAATACCCATGATATTATACAAAGATAATGCAACATACATAGCACAATTAAAGGGAGGATTCATAAAAAGAGATAGAATGATGCACATTTCACCAAAGTTTTTTTTCGCACATGATCTCTAAAAGAATGGTGATATCAACGTGCAACAGATTTGTTCGAGTAATAATATGACTGATTTATTCAGCAAGTCTCTGCCAACTATAACATTCGAGAAGATGGTACATGTAATACCCCGAAAGTTCCTAAGATCAGACCCGAGAATTGAAAAGAAGAAATCAAGAAAACTAGCACCAGGTCACAGGACGAGTCGTCTAGTGACCCATCAAGAGACCCAATGGGTCGTTGTATGGTATGTTATATATATGCCTGATTTGAAGGTCTGGTGATCCTCGGGGGTGACAACGGATGGGATGACGAGGCGTGGTGTCACCCCATAAGTCATTAGGACTCCCATTAAGTGCCCAACGATGAAGAAAGTGTCATATTGGCAGTGTTGACGATGGATCGTGGGAATGAGTCTGGGTCAGTGACAACTCATTTGATTGACAGTTAGGTGGAAAGGATTCAAGAATAAGGAGTAGTTTCCAGAGGCAACAGGTCAAGGGACTACCCTTACCTCCCCTGACGAGTCGTCCAGTCCCTCGTTGGGACTAGCAGTGATCTTTTTCCAAATGAATCATTAAGGGTATTTTCGTAATTTTTAAGCTCCTAAACCCTAAACTACGTCATTATAAGCCCTGAAAGGAGTGTTTTTATAAGATACTTTAACCTATTCTAATACATTCAACTCCCATGCGTGCAAAATTTAAAATTTTCTTTTGAAGATCAAGCTTGAATCCCTCAATTTTTTCCCAATTATCTTGGGCTTTCAAAGTCAAGTTGAGACTCAATTTACCCAGGTATGTAGGGCTATGAATAAGAGTTTTCTTTCACTCTCATGCCCAAATTTCTCCTCAAGTTTATGAATTCAAGTTCTAATTCAAATTTATGATCTTATAGGGTTTTAACTCAATTTTATGAAATTCTCTATGTTATGTCTATGGGTCAATTCCCCTCATGTTCCAAAGCATGTTTTAAGATGTATGGATATATTTTATACCTATTTTGATTATTTATTCATGATTTCAAGTTTTAGAAAATTATGCCCAATTATGCAAGCTTCATGAAAAGTTAAGTTTATGATTCATGATTTCAAGTATGATGAGATATCTAGCATGAATGAATGTTTAAAAATTTACCCATGTATGAATCTATGATTTTAACTTATGAAGTTTATTTCAAGTATGCATGATTTTAAGATTTTGAACGCACCACACAAGTTAAGCATGTTTTCATGATTTAGTTCAGTTCTATAAAATCAGTTTACCATATGGTTTTGGAGTATATACTCCCACTTTCAGCTTATGGTATGTTTGGAGCCAGGACTCCCAAATGTTCAGATTTCAAACTATGCATGTAATTATGATTTCAACTTCGTTGAAAAACAATAGTGAGCACCTTGCATGTTTTGGGAATAGTGTCTAGCATCGAGTAGGCCAGGGGTTCAGGTAAACCCCGGATCTCAGAACTACGCGCCAATGTAGGTTTATATATTTACATTGGGACCTTCCCCTTCCCCCAAAGGAGCCTTCAACTTGATATCGATATCATGGTTGGCGTTCTTAGCCTTGGCAAAGTTTTGGACGGCTCTGTCCACTTGAATGTAATAGTAGGGGCATCACGTAAGCTCTATCATGATGGTGTCGGTTATATGACGAGTCTCCCATTGTTCCTCATGATTTTAATTATTTATGTTTATGACTTATGATATTATATTTTACAGCAGGTTTGACCCAATGATCAGTTTATGAGCTTTTACTTATAATTTTAGCTATGTCAAGTCATATGATTTCTATTTTTAGCTTTGGGTCATTCTATTCTGATATGATATTCAGCTTATATCTATAAATGTTTCAGATTCAAATTTCAACATGCAGTCATCACTCTAATGATCTTATGATTTATGCTTATATGCGTGGTTTTAGTTAACATTTACTCAGCATATTTTACTTACCTCGCATACTCCATACATTTCAAGTACTAACCGCAAACTCTATGTTGTATCGTTTCATGATATAGGTCCGGACAATCAGACTCAGTTTCGCCGTTAGTCCAGCTTCCTACAGTTTAGCTCAGTTTTGATTGTTGGTGAGTCCTCATCTTCCGAGGACATCCAATTTAGCATTTGATTATGTTATATTCAGTTTCATACTTTAGCGAGCTAGTTGGGGTTGTTGTCTTATCAGCTCATCAGACAGTTTAGAGGCTTGTCAGATAATATGTGGATTTTCAAATTTGTCGGGTGTTGACTCTATTTATGATTGTATGCTATTTAGACTTCCTCTTATTCACGCTTCAACTATTAGATTCTGCTTTAGTGTATGCTCTTTAGTTGTTATGTTCATGCCATGGGTCAACTTGGAGTCATTCGTAGATTTAGGTCTCGTGTCTAGGTCCAGGGTCCCAGCTCAGGTCATGACAAACTTAATATCAGTGTAAAGGTTTAGAGTGTCCTAGGGTGTCTGAAAGCCGCATTGACTAGAGTCTTTTTCATGGGTGTGAAGCGTGACACACTTATGGGGGAAAGGGTATAAGACGTTTTAGGAAATTTTCCTTCTTTCATGATCTACATCGTTCGATGAAATATCTCTCTATCCTTCTAACTCGAGCTATATGTGTTTGCAGAAGTATGTCTCTCCGAAGAACCAACGTAGGTCAGCCAGCCCCACCAACTCCAGCGGGCCCCCTGTTCGGGCAGGTTACGAATGCGGAGCTCGGGGCTACCTTCAGAGTGTTGGTACGAGCCATGACCACTTAGCTTAACCAACAGGAAATCGCATCCGCGGACTCCACTTGAGAGACATCATCTACTAGGGTTCGAGATTTCACGGGAAAGAGTCCGCCTAAGTTTCTTGGATTGAAAGTGAATAGGGAGTTCAAGGGGAGAGGAAAGGAAAACAAGAGGGCTAGTATGGGGAACTTTGAATTTTCCCAGCAAGGGTCAGGTGGTGGAAATCAACCTCAGCTTCAACAGAAATATTTGGCTCCGACTCGGAGAGACAAGTCTAGGGTAAGGAAGATTACATACCCAGTATGCAGAAGATGTGGGATGAACCACCCAGGGAAGTGCTTGGTGGGTTCAGGTGTTTTCTTTTGGTGTGTTCAGCTCGATCATAAACTCAGAGACTGCCCATCAGCCAAACAAAGTGGCCAGAGAGGCCGTGCCCCGGCCACCCCTCCAGCAGCCCAAGCAAGGCGGCCAGCGTGCCTGAAGTGTGGTAGGAAACAACCGGGAGAGTATTTAGTTGGCAGAGATGGTTATTTAGGGTGTGGTAAGCTCGGACATATGCTTAGGGATTGCTCGTCGACTAGACATGGCAAGGATAGAGCTAGTGCTCTAGCCACCAGAATAGCAATCCTAGCAGCTCGCCCATCTCAGCGGGGTGGGTTACCTAGTGCAAGTGGCAACCAGCTCCTGACGTGGTCACTGGTATGTTACAAGTATTCCATCTTGATGTATATGCATTGTTAGATCCAGGGACTACCTTATATTTTGTGACTCCTTATGTTGCTATGAGTTTTGGAGTCAGTCCCGAAACCCTATCAGACGGATATACAAAAATTGCCCTGTCACAGTCCTTCAGAAAGTCACCTCAGCCGACTTAGTAGAGTTAGACATGACCGATTTTGATGTTATCTTCAATATGGATTGGTTGCATGCATATCATGCCTCAGTATATTGTAGAACCCGTACGGTAGATTTTTGATTTATGGGTGAGCCAGTCCTAGAATGGAAATGTAGTTCAGTTATACCTGTAGGTCGCTTCGTTTCTTACCTCAAGGCCATGAAGATGATTTCTAAAAGCTGTGTTTACCATCTAGTTCGGATTAAGGATGCAATGTTTGAGACCCCGAATCTTCAGTCAATTCCTACAATGTGTGAGTATCCGAAGGTGTTTTTCAGTGATGTACCAAGAGTCCCTCCTGAGTGGGAGATTGACTTTGGTATCGACCTTCTCCCTGATATGTAGCCTATATCCATTCTTCCTTACAGAATGGCTCCAAATGAGCTAAAGGAGTTGAAAGAGCAGTTGAAAGATCTCCTAGATAAGGGTTTCATCAGGCCTAGTAAATCCCCATGGGGTGCACCAGTTCTCTTTGTACGGAAGAAGGATGGTTCCCTTAGAATGTGCATGATCATCGGCTGTTGAACAAGGTTACAATCAAGAATAAGTATCCCCTCCCCAGAATTGATTACTTATTTGACCAACTTCAAGGTGATAAGTGCTTCTCAAAGATAGATCTCATATCTGACTATCATCAGCTCAAAGTTAGGGAGAGTGATATTCCAAAGACAGCCTTCAGGACTCGATATGGTCACTATAAGTTCGTAGTTATGTATTTTGGATTAACGAATGCTCCTGCAACTTTTATGAATTTAATGAACAGCGTGTTCAAGCCGTATTTGGATATGTCTGTGATTGTCTTCATAGACGATATTCTCATATACTCACGGAGCGAGGAGGACCATGCCGCTCATTTGAGGATTGTGCTACAGACTCTCAAGGATCAAAGGCTGTTTGCTAAATTCAGCAGGTGTGAGTTTTGGTTGAACTCTAGGTGTGCAGGTGAACTCTCAAAAGATAGAGTTGGTGAAAAATTGGCCTAGACTAGTTAATCCTTTGGACATCAGGAGCTTTTTGGGTTTAGCTGGCTACTATAGGAGGTTTGTTGAAGGATTTTCATCCATTACAACACTATTGACTAAGTTGACCCAGAAGAAGGTCAAGTTTCAGTGGTCAGATGCCAGTGAAAAGAGTTTTTAGGAGTTAAAGACTCGACTCACTTCAGCCCCAGTATTGACGCTAGTAGAGGGCACAGATGGTTTTGTTGTGTATTGTGATGCCTCTAGGGTTGGTCTTGGTTGTGTGTTGATGCAGCATGGTAAGTTCATTGCGTATGCCTCTAGATGGCTTAAGACTCACGAAAGGAATTACCCAACGCATGACCTAGAGTTGGCAGCAGTGGTGTTTGCATTGAAGATTTAGAGGCACTACTTGAATAGGGTGAATGTGGATGTATTCATGGACCAAAGAGCCTTCAGTGTGTGTTCACTCAAAAGGATCTGAATTTGTGACAAATGAGGTGGCTAGAGCTTCTCAAGGACTATGACATAAGTGTCATTTATCATTCGGGCAAAGCCAATGTAGTGGAGGATGCCCTTAGCAGGCTGTCCATGGAGAGTGTATCTCATGTGGAGGATGGGAGGAAGGAGTTAGAAAAGAATTTCCATAGTCTTGCTCGTTTAGGGGTTTACATTGTTGACTCGGTAGACTGTGGTGTCATTGACCAGAATGGTTCATAGTCTCCATTAGTGACCGAGGTCAAGGCTAGGCAAGATGAAGATCCTGTCTTAGTAAAGCTAAAGGAAGCTTTCCAGAATCAGAAGGTGGAGATCTTCTCCCAAGGGAAAGATGGTGTACTTCGTTATCAGGGTCATTATGTGTTCGGGGTGTTGATGACTTGAGAGAGCAGATGTTGGGCGAGGCTCATGACTCTCAGTATTCTATCCATCTAGGTGCCACCAAGATGTACCTTGATCTACGAGAAGTTTATTGGTGGAATGGCATGAAGAAGGACATTTCAGAGTTCGTGGCTAAGTGTCCAAATTGTCAATAAGTGAATATTGAGCATCATAGACCTGGAGGTATGCTACAAGACATTAGTATCCCTATTTAGAAGTGAGGAGAGATCAATATGGACTTCATCACAGGGTTGCCTCATAGATGCCAACAGTATAACTCTATTTGGGTGGTTGTGGACAGGTTGACCAAAGAAGCTCATTTCTTACCAATCAAAACTAGCGATTCAGCCGAGGACTATGCTAGGTTGTATATTCAGGAGTTAGTTCAGTTTCCTTGTCCATCATCTCAGATAGAGGTACTCAGTTTACCTCATAGTTTTGGAGATCGTTTCAGAAGGGACTTGGTACTCAGGTCAAGCTTAGCACAACTTTTCACCCGCAGACAGATGGTTAGGGCGATCGGACCATTCAGACTCTCGAGGACATATTAAGAATGTGTGTGATTGACTTCAAGGGGTAGTTTGAATGATCATTTGACTCTCATTGAATTTGCCTACAATAACAGTTACCACTCCAGCATTCAGATGGCTCTATTTGAGGCTCTTTATTGGAGGAGGTGTAGATCACCTACCGGATGCTTTAAGGTAGGCGAGGCTACGTTAATAGGTCCAGATTTAGTTCACGAAGCTATGGAAAAGGTTTAGCTTACTAGGGATAGGCTAAAAATGGCTTAGAGTCGGTAGAAATCGTATGTTGATGTGAGGAGGAGAGAACTTAAGTTTTAGGTTGACGATTGAGTATTTTTAAAAGTGTTTCCATAAAGGGAGTTATGATCTTTGGAAGGAAAGGGAGCTAAGTCCTCGATATGTTGGACTTTATAGGATTCTGAGGCGAGTTGGCAAAGTGGGAGTATGAGTTGGAGCTATCAACGGAATTAGCCTTGGTACATCCAATTTTTCATGTATCTCTAGTGAAGAAGTGCATTGGTGACCCGACCTTAGTTGTCCCGATGGAGAGCATAGGTGTGAAAGATAGTGTTACCTATGAGGAGGTTTTGGTTGAGATCCTTGATCATCAAATTCGGAAGTTGAGGAACAAGGAAGTAGCTTCAGTGAAAGTTTTGTGGAGGAATCAGCTTCTTGAGGGAGTTACGTGGGAAGATAAAACAGATATGATGGCTAGATACCCGCATCTTTTCCTTTTCGACTCAATTTCAGCATGAGGTATCAGTTTCCTCCTTAGTACTCTATTCAGTTTCATGTCAAGTTCATGTCTCTCAGTTCCTTTCATATTTTAGTATGTATGTACGATTCATAAATTCAACTCAATCATGTGTATTAGTCCGGAGTTAATCACTCAGTTAAATTTCAACTTCAAATGTTCAGTATGTGAGATTGCAGTTCTTTCTCAAACTTTTCAGTATGCTTAACCCACATTCAAGGACGAATATTCTCAAGGAGGAGATATTGTAATACCCCAAAAATCCCTAAGATCATACCCGAGGGTTGATATGAAAAAATCAAAAAAACGGCACCAGGTCACAAGACGAGTCATCCAGTAGCCCGTCAAGAGACCCAACGGGTCGTTGTGTGGTTCGTTGTATGTGTGCCTGAGTTGAAGCTTTGGTGATCCTCGGGAGTGACAACGGATGGGGTGATGAGTCATGGTGTCACCCCACGAGTCGTTAGGACGCCCGTTAAGTGTCCAATGATGAAGAAGATGTCATGTTGGCAGTGTTGACGATGGTCGTGGGAACGAGTCGTGGTGTCAATGATGACTCGTTTGGTTGGCCATTAGGTGGAAAATATCCAAGAATGAGGAGTAGTTTCCAGTGGCAATGGGTCAACGGATGACTCGTTCCCTCCCCTAACGAGTCGTCCAGTCCCTCGTTGGGACTAGCAGTGGTCTTTTTCAGATGAGTCATTAAGGATATTTTCATAAATTCTAAGCTCCTAAACTCTAAACTACGTCATTATAAGCACTGAAAGGAGTGTTTTAAAGGATTTTAACCTATTCTAATTCATTCAACTCCTATACATACAAATTTTAGAATTTCCTTTTGAAGATCAAGCTTGAATTCCTCAATTCTTGTCCAATTTTCTTGCGCTTTCAAAGTCAAGTTGAGATTCAGTTTATTCAGGTATGTAAGGCTATTAATGAGAGTTTCATTTCACTTTCATGCCCAAAATTTCTCCTCAAGTTCATGAATTCAAGTTATAATTCAAGTTTATGATCTTATAGGGTTTTAACCCAATTTTATGAAATTCTCTATGATATGTCTATGGATCAATTCCCCTCATGTTTCAAAGCATGTTTTAAGATGTATGGACATATTTTATATCTATTTTTATTATGTATTCATGATTTCAAGTTTTAGAAAATTATGCCTAATTATGCAAGCTTCATGAAAAGTCAAGTTTATGATTTATGATTTCAAGTATGATGAGATATCTAGCATGAATGAATGTTTACAAATTTACCCATGTATGAATCTATGATTTTAACTTATGAAGTATAGTTTGAGTATGCATGATTTTAAGATTTTGGGTATGCCCACACATGTTAAGCATGTTTTCATGATTCAGCTCAGTTCAATAAAATCAGCTTACCATATGGTTTTGGAGTGTATACTCCCATTTTCAGCTTATGGTATGTTTGAAGCCAGGACTCCCAAATGTACAAATTTCATACTATGCATGTAATTATGATTTCAGCTTCGTTGAAAAATGATGGTGAGCACCTTACATGTTTTGAGAGTAGTGTCTAGCACCGAGTAAGCCAGGGGTTCGGTAAACCCTGGGTCTCAGAACTATGCGCCAATGTAGGTTTATATATTTATATTGGTACCTCCCTCGTGAGCTTCCCCTGTCCCCAAAGGGACCTTCAGCTTGAATCGATATCATGGTAGCGTCCTTAGCCTTGTCAAAATTTTGGACGGCTCTGCCCACTTGCGTGTGATAGTTGAGGCATCGCGTAAGCTCTATCGTGATGGTGTCAGTTATATGACGAGTCTCCCATTGTTCCTCATGATTTCAATTATTTATGTTTATGATTTATGATATTATGTTTTATAGCTGATTTGACCCAATGATCAGTTTATGAGCTTTTACTTATGATTTCAGCTATGTCAAGTCATATGATTTCTATTTCTAACTTTTAAGTCATTCTATTCAGATATGATATTCATCTTATGGCTGTAAATGTTTTGGATTCAGATTTCAGCATGCAGTCCTCACTATAATGATCTTATGATTTATGTTTATATGCATGGTCTCAGTTAATATTTACTCAACATGTTTTACTTACCTTACATACTTAGTACATTCCAAGTACTGACCGCATACTCTATTTTGTATCATTTCATGATACAAGTCCGGACGATCAGACTCAGTTTCGCTGTTAGTCCAAGTTCCCAAAGTTTAGCTCAGTTTCCATCGTTGGTGAGTCCTCATCTTCTGAGGACATCCGATTTAGTGTTTGATTATTTTATATTCAGTTTCAGAATTTAGCGAGATAGTTGGGGTTGTTGTCTCATCATCTCATCAGACAGTTTAGAGGCTTATCAGACAATATGTGGATTTTCAGCTTTGTCGGGTGTTGACTCTGTTTATGATTGTTATGTTATTCAGACTTCTGCTTATTCATGTTTCAGCTCTCAAATTCCACTTTAATGTATGCTCTTTAGTTGTTACGTTTATGCCATGGGTCGACTTGGAGCCATTCGTGGTTCCAGGTCCCGTGTTTCCGTCTGAAATTCCAGCTCGGGTCGTGACAATGCACAAAATTGGGATGCAAAGATTCAAATTTTTGAATTGATGTTCTCATCAGGGGGGAGTTAATACACGCTACACTCTTTTTTTCCTTGCAAGATTTTGTCCCACTAAATTTTTTTGTAGGATTTTTAATGAGGCATCCAAAATGTGTATTTTTAGATATGTGTACTCTTTTCCTTCACTAGAATTTTTTTCACTGAATTTTTTTAGTAAGGTTTTAATGAGGCATATTTTCTATTAATAAACATCCAAGGGGGAGAATTATAAATATATTATATTATGGATATTCATTGGATAAGTTTACAACTGGATAAACTTGCGATTGGATAAACTTACAATCAAATAAGCTTTATATGTGTATTTGTATTAGAGTTAATATCTAAGTTAGGATTAGTCTTCCCGTATAAATAAAGGGGTTTTCCCTGATTGTATTTCATCCCTCAAGAGAAATAATAATTCTTCTCTCTTCTTTCTTTCACTATAATATTCTCGTTCTTCCTTTATTATTTTATAACAATATATGTACAGTTTTAGATAAAATATTATAAAATTTATTAATGATTTTTATTTTTTAAAAATAGCACTAAAAAATTACAAATCTAATAGAAAGATAAGAAAGGTAAAAAAAACACAGTAACTAAAAAAAGGTAAAATTATATGTGTAAATCGCGATAGTAATAATTTATCATTTTATTCTTTATATGTATTTCATAAATTTCTCCTAGATTTTTGCTTTTTTCTATTTCATAAATTTCTCTTACATTTTTTTTAATCTTTTCTTATTTTTCTCTACATTTTTTTTCTTTTCTTTTCTTTTCTTGATATTCATTCCACAAATTTTTCTTAGATTTTTGTCTTTTCCTACTACATAAATTTTTTTAGATTTTTTTCTTTTCGTATTCTTCCTATACATATTTTTTCTCCTTTATACACAATTCATACACTAATCATGTTTGTATGTGACCAGCTATTAAAAAATTATGTAACCCAACTTGTATTACCATATTTTATACACAATCCATACACTAAAATATGTATAGATTTTTTACATTGACTTGTAAAAAATAAAAGAAAAAAATGAATACACTGGTTTCTATGCAAATTTCAGACCTCAAAAAATAAAACACACTTAAACTAATTAGATAAAAATATTTTATACACAAAGCATACAATAAAGCATATTTGTATATTTTATTGTATTTTTTTTTTAAAAAATTATGTTATTTTTCATGGTATTCTGTTTTAAAAGATATCCGCTTGGTATAACAAAAGTGTTTAAAATTTGGTAGAGATTTAGGTTATCAGTTTGTATATATTTGCAGTTTTTTAAGTTTCTTTCTCGCGTAATATGAATCAGTCTGTGGGGAAATATGTATGTGTTGTGTGTGTAAATTGGTTGCATCTACTTATATGTAAATTACTTTGCCAATCAATAATTTTATAAATTATATTTACGGTCGAATATGCTTCCAGATTTTAAGTGATATATATTTAATTTTTAATTATATTTCTTTTTAAAAGTTGATAGAGATTTAGAGTATTAAGAAAACTTAAAAGTTGGTAGAGATTTAGACTATTAAGGAGTTTTGGAAAATTTTGGAGAAGAAGAAAATTAGAGTATTAATAAAATTGAAGAATATTAAAGAAAGAAAAAAAATATATTTTTGATAAGTATAATAAAGTTGATTAATTACGGACAAAATCGATGAAACGGAAGAAATCCGAGTGAATGAAAAGGAAAAATTTCTAGGTGTGCTAATATTTAACCACTAATTTGAATTTAGTGATATTTATTAAAAAATTCATATGTTATATTTAAATATATAATTTGATAGTTTAATAAATAAAATAAATCATTGACTTAATTTGTAATTAAATTCTTTGTATTATTATTTTATATAATTTTTCCTTGAAACAATGGTTTAGAAAAGACAGACCAAAGTAAAGGAGCCAAAAATAGAAAAATAAATAAATAAATACTATTCTCTTTGTTTTATTTTAATTGTTAGGATATAATTTGCACACGTATTTAGAAAAAATTAATAAGGGTGGTGATTTGACTAATATATTCCTATTAATTTTTTAAAACATACAATAATAATTTCTTTCACATTTTAAAATAACTTTAAATATAAGGGTAGAATTAAAAAAATATGATTAATTATCTCTTAAAATTTAAAATTAATAAATATTTTAAAGTAATTATTTTTAATATACCTAATATTTAAAATAAATAGGAAGAAGTAAGTAGTAATTATTTAAGGAGAATGAGTCGAGGACAACCTAGTGTAGTGTGCTAAAAGAATAAATTAATCTAAGAAGAGTCAAAGATATGCAAACGAACAGAGCAAACAAATATAAATTCCGGAAAAGTCTACCAAAGCAATATTTGTGGTTAGAAATTCGAGTAAATTTTCAAGTTTAGTCCTTATATTATCTAACTCGATTAATTTCACTCTTTAATCAAGGAATTCTAAGACAAGTTGGGCATGAATTAGCAAGATAGGAATTGTAATATAAGAATAAGTCAATTATAATTAGTAATGCAAAAATTGTAATATATATATATATATATATATATATATATATATATATATATATATATAGTATATTATTTCTTGTTAAATTTTTATTTGATGTATTACAAAACAATATATGATGCTTATTGTTTAATTGGATGGTTTTCTCTTATAAAGTTTTTTTAAAAAAGTTGGCATTCTTTTTATGGCTAATTTGGCACATTCGCTTAATTAATACCCAAAAAATAAAAGGAAGGAAGAAGGAATAATAATGTAATGGAGAAGATGGTCCGACAAAAATACTGCTAGATTTGATGAGCTCCATTACGTTTATTAGGGTAAAAGACGCACCAAATTATCGTGAAATTCAGCTTGGTGTTTATAATTTGAACACTCACATTTTAAGGAAGAAATGATAAATATGAAAGCTACAAGTGCAATTACCTGTAATGCAAACAATATTTTCTTCAAATGAAAAAGAGTCAAAAATATTCTCCAATTATTAGAAATAGAGCAGATATGTTGTTCGTTTGAATTTGGGTGCAAAATTACCCTCACCCTTACAGAATTGGATCAATAATACCCCTAAGTAACAGAATAGTTCAGAAAACTTTTAAAATAAGCAAAGATTGATTTTTCTTTCTTCTTCCCCTCTCAAGTCTCTCTCCAGGCCTCCTCTCCTGTTATGTCCGCTCCTTCTTTGTTCCTTCTTTACCTCTTAATTCTAATCAAGAAATCTTTTTAACTAGAAATTCATTTTTCTTCACACAAAAATTGAACTTATTATACTTTTTCTATACTCAAGTTTCACCCATAACCACTGTTTGTATCCAAAAGAAAATGGCTAGCCATATTGAGCGGAGAAAAATAGCGTGTAGGACTTAGAAGTAATACCAAGAGCAAAAAGATTTCAAACAATTGTTGCACCTACTGGTATTTCAACTTAATTATGTACGATAGCGGTCGAACTAATGAGTATAACTGATTTAAACTTTTTAACAAGAGTATTCAAAATTTATACATATCTTTTGCTCGATATGTATTTGCTCTTGTCAATGAGATGACATAATTTGAGTTTAGCATTTTAACCCGTTCATGACAAAATCATACTAGTTCTTGATATATTTGCTTTGAGAAAAAAAATTAAATTAACTTTTTTTTTTTTTTTTGATACAACAGGTGGTGCTGGTGGATGAAACTTGTGTGCACATATAAAGCAAAATGGGTTAGATTTTTGGGCGAAGAAAGATGAAATTTTGTCAAAAAATATCTTGTATTAATTTGTATTAAGGAATGAGAAAAGAGAAGAAAGAAAGAAAAGAGAAAGGGGCCGCAAGCAAAATGAGAGAGAATTGGGAGGGGAAGAAAGAAAAGAAAAAGTCAACCTTTCTTTATTTTTAAAAATATTTTGAATTTTTTTTTTTCACTTTTCCGTTAGACAGTGATATTATTGATTCAATTATGTGACGATGAGGGTAATTTTGCACCCAAACTCAAATGAAAGATACATCTGCTCTATTTTTAACCTTTTTTTTTTTTTCAAATGAAAGAAAACCCTAGGTAACCCAGAAGTTCAAACTAGGAACAAGTAACATCTTGATTAGTATACTCTTTTAGAAATCAGACGAAAGAAAGTTGAAACAACCTAGATGTTTTCATTAAAAAAATGTGATTTAGATGCAATTCCAAATCAGTCTTATATTTATTTTTGGGGTTTATCCATTACTCTCCGCGTTCTATTCTAATTACTAGGTATATAAAAAATAACTATTTTAAAAAATTTGCTAGTTTCAAAATTCAAGAGATAATTGATCATGATTTTTTCAAGTACCCTTAGTACTTAAAGTCAAAATGTGAAAAAAATTATTATTATATGTTTCTAAAAAATTAATAGGGTTATATTAGTCAAATTATCATTCTTATTAATTTTTTCTTAATGGGTATGTAAATATTGGTTAAAACCATTCCGTACATTTTGTCAAGAAAGTAGCATATACTATTTTACAGGTAAATACACATTCGAAATATTCAAAAAAAATTTAGGAAGTTATATATATGTGTAATGTAAAGATGTTTCATACGCTCTATATGTGTAAATTAATCTATTTAATTGTCATTTTACTGCCAAACAATTATGGATTTTATATCTCACATTTTAGTACTATTTTTATCAAATTACTTATTACTTATAATTTTAAGAGAGAGAAAGACATACATCAGGTGTGCTTCTTGGATAATGAATGGAACCAGAAAACAACATCTTCCTTTCCCCATCTATTATCAACGACCTTCCGTCATATGTCACGTTTGCTCCGCCCGCACACACCGCCATCACCACCACCACCAATAATCCCGCCGCTACTGACCACCTCCGCCATAGCCACTGCATTTCCATCATGTTTTCCTTCTTTATGAAATCAAAACCCCTGAAACAAAGCTGATATATATACACACTATAATTGAAGCTTGGAAGCAAATAAAAGAGAAAAAAGAATGAATTTACGGAAGAGGCAAGTTAGAGAGTGGGGGATATTATATTATGTTCATTTTATTCATGTGAAGTACACTCAATGTTTTGCTGCCTTTCCAATTCAAATGGGATACTTGTGTCCCTTTCTCATCTTTTATACTTCTTCTCACATATTGTTTTTTTTATTTTATTTTATTTATGTTAAAAGAAATTTTTAAATATTTCTTAAACTTAAATATTTTAGGTGACAAAAATTGGGACGGTGAGAGTAGTCCAAATGAAATTTCTCAACTTAACTTAAATTCTTTCTTTAATGATTCAAAGGAGAGAAGAAAGAGAGGTTGTACCAAAAGACCATAATGATGTTTTTCGTGGAACGCATGTGTGGGCAAATTTCATGACCCAACTACTAGTCTTTGAGTAAAAAAATGATTTAAGGGGGTTTTGACTCTTAAGTTATATGTAGTAATTTAAATAATGTTTATACTATCAATACTTTTTTATTTTTACAGTCAATATTAATTTATTATATAAAACTATCTGTATTATGTAGTTATTTTTAATTAATCTGATTTTATACTTTTTTCTTTTCTTATATTATTACTATTTGAATAAATTTAAAGTGGTTAGGTTACTAATTAGAGTTATGCAAATATTAATATTTCGTAGGGCAGGATTTCTTTTTTTTTTTGTAATATTAATTATTTTATTTTTTAGACTATAAAATAAAATATAACTTATGTTATAATTTACACACTCATTAGTTAGGCAGAAAAAAACATAAAGCAAATATTGTAGTAGCAATGTTATGGTTATGTTTAAAAAAAGAAAAGAAGAATCAACCAATTATAACTTTAAATTCTATAAATATATATATATATATATATATATATATATATATATATATATATATATATATATATATATATTTATATATATATTTAAATAGTATATAAAATAATGCTAATTTCATATATGAATTAAGGTGTCTCATCCAACAAGCAAGTGAGCCCTTATTCATTTGTTTGTTCAAAGGCGAGAATTTACCATGTGAAAAGGACAAAATATGAATTTACCGTGTGAAAAGGATAGAATATTTATTTATTTATTCTATAAGTTTAACTCTCTCTAGAGATTTGATTAGGAGTGAGTGAGGATCAACGTAATTTTGAATAGTCTGCCGCGAAAATAGCAGCATATACAATATCAGTTGCACTATTAAAATTATACCAGCCAACTATGTATGCGCTAAATATATTTTTAATTTCAGCTAGCATGATATAAAGTCATAATTTCTTCTATTGAGACTCTCTCAAGGTCTAAATTACTCTCGTGCAAACCTAAATTAGTCATAGATTCTAGAATTATTTTTGCCATGATGAAAGTGAATTATGATTCTAAGAGCAAAGATTTCTTTTCTTGTTTTACATCTTAGTCGCTGATTATAACTTTTTAAGTGTTAACTACTTTATAACATATAGTTTAATGGCTTTTCATTTGATCATTACTATAACTTTCTTTTTTCTTTCTGTTCCATTGAAATATGAAATAGTTTTTCATCACGGAAAACTATATAAAGTTCAATTGAAATCTATTTTCCTCGAGAGTTATTGATATTCCTACACAAACATTTTCAGAAGAAAATGTAAATTATGTCTAGATCTTGCTAATTTAAGTCAAAAGTAATCTCAACTTTGGGTGGTATTCATGTGAGTCTATTTTTTTCTTTTTTTTAATTATATATAATTATCTAATATTCAAAATTTATTAGTCTGATTAATTTAAATTTATAAACTCAAATTTTTTTAATTAATTAAATATGAAAAAAATCTCAGTTGTCTCGCGGGATCCGTTGTGGTGAGGGCAGAGGAAAAGTGACAGGACTTGTCACATGAAGACATTATGTTCTTGTTTTGTTGAAAACCTGACATTTAGAAAGTAACCTTGGTAGTGTTTGATTGATGGATCATTTGGTCAACCACTTAACTGTATAAAAGGACTCTCATAGGCGCCAACACAATTTAAAAACAGGCGCAGGAATTTAGAGGGGTTCGTCGCTCTTCCATTTAATTTTTTAGAATTTCAATTCCAATTTTTTTTTTTAATAGCAATACGAAACAGAATGGAATTTAGTTTAATTTTCTTCTTTTCGGTTATATATTATTTCAATTCAATATGGTAGTTTTGAGCTTAATTTGGGTTTTTTCAAAGCAGGGATTGACACAAAAGTATAAATTTAAAATAATATTGATATTTTTTGTAACCAAAAAAAAAAAATTACAAAATTTTAACCTTTAAAATATTGGCAATTTATAGCTAAAAATCACTAAACCACGCCTCAATATTAAAAAACAATATTGTGGTTTTCTCATAAGCATAAATAGAAATTTAATAACTGTATATATAAAAATTTTATCTGTAATTTTTTTTCTTAAAAAAAGAAATAGTTGCCTACAAAATTGTATAAGCAATTTTTTTTTTAATTCTGCCCTGCAAAACAGATCCCAACATTAACGTGTCATTAGAAAACTTTTAGATACATTCATAAATTTTAGTTAATCAGATTTATATGTTTATATATTTTAAATAAATAAATAAATATTGAGTAACTAATATATTATAATATTTACCTTTACATCTATTTGATGTATACATTTATAAATTTTACATTCTAATAATTATTGAATGTATATGTCAATATTTATTGAATGTATATATATTCTGAAATTGTTTCAAAAAATTAATCAGATTTGTATTCATAGAACCTTTTAAAAATTTATCTTGAATATTGCGTGTTTATTTTGTTATCGCCATGTACTTTTACGTATAATAATTGATGTATATATGTATACGTCATTATATTATACATTGACTATAATCAGATTTGTATTCAAAAATTTATTTAGATTTGTATTCATGAATTTTTTTTTAATTATCTTGAATATTGCGTGTTTATTTCTTTCTCACCATGTACTTTTACGTATAAAATTTGATGTATATATGTATACGTTATTATAATATACAGCAATTGTACTCATAATTATATTCAAAAATTTATTCAAATTTGTATTCTTAAAATTTTTTTCTTTCTCGCCATGTACTTTTTACGTATAATAATTCATGTATATATGAATACGTTATTATAGTATATATCAACTATAGTCAGATTTGTATTCATGAAACTTTTTTTAAAAATTATCTTGAATATTGTGTGTTTATTTCTTTCTCGTTATGTACTTTTAAGTATAAAATTTGATGTATATATGTATACGTTATTATAGTCAATTCCCATAAAAAATAAATTATGTAAAATTTTAAAAATATAATTTGTCATGCAATATAATTAAAAAAAATAAAAAAAATAAACCATCACGTTTCCAGAACAACGTAAAGTCAATTACTTTCAATTTTAAATTACAAAAAAAAAAAATAGTTTCAAATTCCCAATAAAGTGAAATACTTTGCCTCTTTAAAGATAATTGTGCTTGTTTAAAATAGATTTGCTATAGAATTCTCTTTTAAATAAAATAAATTTGTCATCCCCAATAAAAATTTAAAAAAAATCTGTCAAGTTCCCGTAAAAAAGTGAAAAACTTTTAAGTTTCTTCTATTAAACTGTGTATTTATAAGAAAAAAATTGTCATATAATATTAAATAAAAGTTAAAAAATAATGTCAATTTTCTGTTAAACAATGAAAAGGTTATAATTTTATTTTAAGTAAACTAGTACATTTTTAAATAAAAAATTGATCAAATAATATTTAAAAATATTTAAATACAAGCTGTCCCATAAAAAAGTGAAACTTCAATCAAACAAAAATTTCATTTTCTATTAAATATAACTATTGCAATAATTAAAAAAAAAACTGTCAATTTCAATATAAATAAAAAACTTCAGGATTTTTTTAAAATAACTATTCCATTTTTTTCTCAACTTTTAGGGACATTACAAATGAACAGTTTTAACCTAATAATTATTAAAAAAAATTATTATATGCCAATTAATTAATGAGCTATTTTATGTTAATTTAAGAAGAAAATTGACATACAGTGCCAATTTTCCTTTTCGAAGTTGGTTCTCTGATTGTGAAAACAGCCCAATGACGAAATTAGGACCCGTTTGGTCATGTGAGATGAAATCATATGAGATGAAGTTGAAGTTTTCTTTGGACATGCAATTTGAAAATTTTAAGTTATAATTTTTTCATAAATATAAAACCCTCATAAGTTGCGAAAACTATCAAAATTTCTCCAATTCTTATATAATCTTACCAAATAAATAAAAGTTCATAACAAAGTATAATATAGTGTGTCAGAAATCTATTCTAAAAAAATACAATATTTATTTTCGAACTTTAATTCAATAAAAAGTGAAATTGAACATGAGTTGTAGTGTACTACTACTCCCACATAGTTGTCAAACTTATATATCTGGTGTAAATGGTTAGCAAAAGTTGGTAAGAATAATAATATCAACAACAAATTTTATTCATATTCAAAATAAATGGTTAGTAAATATAAAATGGTGGATTTTTTTTACAAAATATAAACTTGTGGGTCAAATTTTGTATTTGAAAAGTCCATCTCATGATTTGAAATCCCAAATCAAACTTTTTAAAAATTTAAAATTTCATCTTATGATTTAAACGCCTACTTAAAAATCTACAATAGAGTTAATCATTTTTTGTTTTAATTACCCAACGAAAGAAGAAAAAAAAAAGGAAAATATTTTCAAACATGTATAATTTGTTGATTTCTCTGTTTTCCCTTCCCCTTGTCCTAATTTTGTGACAATATCCTCAACTAATGAAACGAAAAAGTGTTCAATTCATAAGAACAACATTAATTTTGGAACTAGTGTTAGATTGCTAGTTTTGATGATGACGAAATCATAACGGGATCAGTTCCCTCGTTTCGATCCTCCTGAAGGGTTTGTTTTGTCCAGAGTTGGACGGAAAACTTTTTACAGTTGTAAAAAGTACTTTTTTTGCAGGAGGTTGGTGAATGACAGCAGTGCAGCAGAGCAGCAACCTTGTCCCAGCAGGTCAAATGTACTAGACCAATGGGATTGATTTCTTGTTGATGTGTCCAATACTTATCTTTGTCTTTTGGACAATCAAATGTATGTTTTTCAAATAGAGAAAAAAACACCACTCCTCAAGCATATTCCCTACTCTCTGAAGCAGTGACTATCTTGGAAGATTGGAAGATTGGTGCTCGTGTACTCTTGTCCTAGGGCCATTGTTAGAGTTGTGATATGTTGAGTTGTAATAGCTAGAAAAACATGAACATTGTGCAAGCTTTTTCTTCTTGTTTTCTTCAAATGTATTATTGAAGTTGTCAGCTAGAGTTAGTTGATAATCGACTAGAGTTAGCCTTGTAGTTCCAGTTGGAATTAGCTGGTAGAAATAGCAATGGAGTCATTGTTTTGAAATCTTGTAATAAAGTTGTTGCAAGTGGGAGATTAAGAGTTTAATCTTTTAGGATTACAAGAGTTTGTAATCACCATTGCCCAGATCTAGTGGAGTTGTGTGAAATCCTACATGGTAGGTCGTGGTTTTTTCTTCCCTTGAGTAAGGAGGTTTCCACGTAAACCTCGTGTGTCACTTTTCTTGTTGCTTTACTGCTCGTGTGTTCTTATTCTGTGCAACCTAGTGAAAGGACCTGGTCCTGAGTACGGTGGTGGACTCATACATCTTATCATTTGGTATCAGAGTAGGTTCTTTCGAAAAGGTTAATACCTAGAAAGAATCCTTTAAAACATGGCAGCACCACCAAATCTGGAGGAAGGACAGTCTACTACTAGACCCCCTAGATTCAATGGACAATACTATGGATGGTGGAAGACTCGAATGCATGATTTCATCATGGCTGAAGACAACGAGCTATAGGATATTGTGCTAGATGGTCCCTATGTTCCCATGAAGACAGTAACCGAAGGGGAGACCACAAAATCTATTCCCAAGACGAGAAAAGAATACAGTTACAGTGATCGAAAACACATTGAGAAGAACTACAAGGCGAAAAAACTTCTAGTTTGTGGCATAGGTTCGGATGAATACAACCGAATCTCATCTTGTGAGACAGCCAAGGAGATCTAGGATTATCTTAGAACAATTCATGAGGGGACTAGTTAGGTCAAACAATCCAAAGTAGATATGCTTACTACTCAATATGAGATGTTTTCGATGAAAGAAGGAGAATCGATTCAAGAAATGCACACTAGATTCACCTCTATCACAAATGAGCTCTATTGTTTGGGAGAGGTTATAAAGCCAAGCAGGTTGGTAAGGAAAATCCTCAACATTCTTCACAAGTCATGGGAAAGCAAGGTGGACGCCATTACTGAAGCCCGAGATCTTGACACTCTTACCATGGATGAACTCATAGGAAATCTTAAAACCTATGAACTCAAGAGGCAGCAAGATCAGAGTAGGAGTGAGCAGAGAAAAGACAAGGGCTTGGCTCTCAAAGGAGCTCAAGCAAACTCAAGTGAAGATGATGAAGACATGACTTACTTAACAAGGAGATTTCAAAAGATGATCAGGCGAAGTGGGTGGCTTTCTGAAGAGGTCAAATGCAAATAAGGGGCCTGCGTAAATGTGGGAAACCAGGTCATTTTATCAAAGACTGTCCCATGCACAAAGTTGATTACAAGGAGTACTTGAGAACTAGTGTTGATAAAGCCCGAAAGAAGGACCGGGTCTCAGACAGATTCAAGAGGAGAACAACAGCTGAGAAACTAGTCAAGCAAGCCCTAGCAGCCTAGGGAAATTCATCTGACGAATCAGAAAATGATGAAGCACCTGAGGATGCTTCAATGATGGCAGTTGAAGATGATGATTTACCATTCAACTTGATGCTTGCATTCATGGCCAACTCAGATGCAGATGAAGAAGAGGAGGTAACTTTTCTTGACATTAAGAAAAATCTAAAGGATTATAACTTGAAAGAAACTGAGATCACTGGCTAGTGTGTTAATTGATTTATTCTATGATATTACTAAAGAAAAGGAAATCTTAAATAAGCGTGTTGATGATCTTCAATCAGAGAAAGTAGTATTGATCACTAACCTAGCTGAACTAGATGAAAAATGTCAGGAGTTAGTGTCTGAAAGAAATTCTGTCATTGAAAGGGGTACTGGAAGTGATGTTGAAAATTATCAAAATGAACTGGAAGCCAAATTGAAAAACTCTCAAGAGGAGCTCACTCTTATGTTGAAAAGAAATTCTGAACTTGAGAAGGAATTGGTCAGACTTAAGACTGACCTAGACAAATCCCTTAAGTGGAATACCTCTTCTCAGATCTTGGAGAAGCTGACAAATCAAAGATCTAACACTGGTGAAGGAATTGGATATAGAAAGACCTATCCTCCCTACAATCCTCATAGCAAGTATGTATTTAACCCAGACAACCTGTTGTGCACACACTGTGGAAGAAATGGTCATCTCAAGCTCAAGCCCAATTGTATATCTAGACAAGCTGCCCTAAGGAAGACTGTAAATGGTCAAAAAAACTTGATGAACATCAGGGTACCTGGTCCTAAGGTGTCTCAAGTTAGGCTGCCTGAATGGACAAAAAGAAATCTGATCTTTCCTCTGTCTCGATATTGGGAACTCAAGTTTAAATGGGTTCCCAAGTCTAATCCATGATTCATTCTTGAAGGAAGGAGTGAGAGGGAGCAGTCAAAAAGGCTGCTCAAAGCACATGACTGGAGAAATTGAGAATTTTCTCTCACTCAAGGTGTGTCAAAGAGGCTCAGTGTCCTTTGGAGATGGCAAGAAGGGGTACATTCTTGGTGTAGAAAAGATTGGAAGACACTTGATCATGCTATAGAAAATGTCTTCTATGTAAATGGGTTGAAATACAAACTTCTGAGTGTGTCTCAGATTTGTGACAAAGGAAATGAGGTCAAATTTCTTTCAGATCTATGTACGGTGACAGACCTTCAATCAGGGAAGGTGGTTCTGACTGCTAACAGGTGCAAGAGTATGTATGTTGTTGATCTCAACTCAGCTGCTGGTGATGGCCTTACCTGTTTGAGCGTGGTGGAAGATGAAGCTACCCTGTGGCATAGAAGGTTGGGGCATGTGAGCTCTGTCCTTCTCAACAAGTTAGTATCAAAGGACCTGGTGTCGCGCCCCATTTTTTCCTCGCGGAAAGCAGGATACGACATGTGACAACTCTTAAGGGTTTATTTGTTTGAAGAGTCGTCACCTAACGAATTAAGGTGTGTCAGGGCACCGTTCTAACCTAAGCTTTATTTTTCTAAGTCACTAGAGTTGGGCAAGGGCTTTAATTACCGCGAAAGGAAGGTGTTAGACACCTTTCGAGGTCCACAAATGTGGTTCCCGACCGGACTCATTAAATGGGAAAATTAGCTAAGTGAGCAACGAAAGTTGATTCTAATTTATGTACTTAAACTAAATTGATAAAAGAATAAATAATTAAATAGATAACTAAATTTAGAAAAGCAAGTAGAAAGAAATTTGGGCAAACTAAAATCTAAAAATAGTTTATCAATAAATACAAAAATTGTGGCAAATAAAGTAAGTAAAAAACATAAATAACAAAACAGAACAATTTATTAAAATCTACATAACAAACAAACAAATAAATATTTATTTTAATTTTGGGGCCGGACCTCATAGAGGCGCCTACGTATCCCTTAAGGGAATCAGGCCGAACGTAGTTCTACCTTTTTATTTTAACCTAACGTGATCTCCCCGTGCGACTAAAATAATATTTCGCAATCTGTTTAGATTGCTCGTATTATTCAGCGGGCACAGACTATCATTTCCCACTACCTGCCTAATTAATTTAATTGTTGTTAAGCCTACGCGATTTAAGTGGAAAAGACTAACGCCCTAACAAATGCCTACCCATCCCAATCTTAATGTCCAAGAGGCGTTTGGACTACTATTTTTTTGGAGTTGGGATCTAGAATTCTTAGGCTTTAAAAGGTGATTAAACGCCAAATAATCAAACAAGCAGGTAATAATTAAACAGATAGCAAATATGGGTTTCAAATACGCCTCAACCTTATAAACATGATTACTAAATATGAGCATGATTTATAATATGGCATTATATCTAAATGCACATAACATAGTAATATTACTCCACGATGATTCTAAATAAACAGACGGCAAACACCCTTTAAGAAACTTTAACTAATTTTACTAAATTAATGGCCAGATATGAAAGAGAAATTTAAGCACTATATTTGATTAATGTCGATCAATTTTTAAACCTACAAAAACTTAATTTATGACTATCTTTATCATGAAATATTATCTACCGACAGATTCTATAACAAGGCGCCAATCAGATTCACATGCTCCCCGAATTAATATACTTATTACAAACTAAGTAATGGCAAGTTGTTTGAAAGCTCATAATTTATGACGATCTCACTTTTTAGATATAAAGTCCTATAGGCATTTTTTCTACATTTTTACGTCTTATAGGCATGATATCTAAGTGAAGTTCCTAATTATCAAATGATAAACAATGTAAAGTAAACAACAATCCCCGCCCCTATAAACCCCTTCCACTATTATCAGCGTTTTTACAGTTATTATAAAATAAAGAAAAGAAAAGACAAAAATAGAATAACGAATTAATGTAATGCAATACTGAAAAAAAAAAATTAAAATTCCTTTCGACCCGAGCGGCTCTTCGCTCCAACTTAGAGTAACCTACTTAAAAAGAAGTAACACAGCAAATACGCACGTACAAACATATATTTGGGATTTGATAAGCTACAAGTTATTTGACTTTTCTCAAGATACTCACATAGACACACTTCGATACCATAAAATTATTTAAAGAGTTCAGATTCATTATAACATGATACGAGTATATTATAAAGAGATAAACTAACCGGGATAAAGCAAATCAATAATTTCGGAAAGGTTTTTTCCAATAATTGAGACCCACGCCCCAACACGTCAAGATCACAAGGACCTCATGGATCCCGAGCAAGCTCGTACTGGGGCGGGGCAGAAAAACTAAGAATTTTGAAGGAGCAGAATAATGTTTTTGAAAATAAGTTATTTCTTTCTATGACAGTTTTTCCCCCCTTCAAATGAGAGGTGAAGGTCTGCTTATATAGCTGGAGAAAGAGGAATTAAAGGAAATAAATAGTCGGCCTAATTAATTAATAGACAAAGCATTCCCATAAACAAACAAATATCGAATCAATTAAGGAGAGGAAATCATCAATCAACTACCTTCCTTTAATTAAATAAAGTTGAAGCTATATTTACCACAAATAGATAATCAAATAACGGGCAAATCAAATCAAAAATTTACACTAATTTAATTAAGGGAGGAAAAAAGTCCGTAAGAATAAGTTAGGAGATCATTTTCCTTAATTGAGGAAAATTAGAAATAAAGACCCACCAATAAATCTATGTTTACCATAATTAACAGATTCAAAACTTAGCCATTAAAAAAAAAACTTCTCTTTGAATAAGGCAGGTCCTGTTACAAGAAATAAAATGTATACATGCCTGCATAGATGAAAAGAATAGTAATAATAATAATAACAATAAATAAATAAATAAATAAATAAATAAACAAATAGATGCCATGTCGGTTCAAATAGTCCACATTGCAAGCATAATATCTGGTCAACAATTTTTAAACAAGTAAAGAAATAAATCAAGTATGAAACTTGCCATAGTTTGTTGAATACCAAATTATTCTTAACATCTAAATTAATTAAGAATTATCATATTCATTTCTTAATTAAAATCTGACAAGGTAATCAAGCAACAAAGTTACTAACTAATTATGGGATTTTAACAAGCATAATTAATTAATAGATATTTAAATATTATAAATGAAACAAAAGGAAGAACAATATATATTATATATTATTATATATAGATGAGACCGAAAGGATAACAATATATATTACTTATATATATATATATATATGCATATATTATATATATCTATTACATATAAATGAACAGAAAGGAAAAAAAAACAGTATATAGCTATATATATATATATATATATTATATATATATATATATTTATACGTCTATCATATATTTATTATATCATATATATTTATATACATATATATTATGTATTTATTATATTATATAAAAATGAAGCGGAAAACAGCATATCATATATATATCTAATATATATTATTACTATATATTCATATATTATTTATGTATACATTATATATATATATATATATATATAATTTATAGATATATTTATTATATACATATATACATAACAATAAACAACAAAAAGTAAAAATAAATAATTAAATAAATAAATAATTTACGGATAGATCTGTGATTTGTCCGATCCATTGGTTGGGAGGTAACCGGAGCGACGGGGTGTGGTGATTTCCGGCGGTGGATCTGGGTGGTTATGGCGAAGTGCTGGCCAGATTTTTCCGGTGATGGTGGTGAAGAGGGAGGGAGAGGCGGTTGTGCGCTAGGAGGGAGATGAAGAGCGAGACAGTGGTGGTGAGGGGTGAGATCTTGTCGACGTTAATGGTGAGAGAAGAGAGCAGTCCGACGATATGGTTTTTGGTTCGGCGATTTGGTGGTTTGGTGGTGGCTGTCCATAGAGGAAATTGACAGAGGTTTGGTGGCGCCGGAGTAAGGGGAAGGAGAAGAGAGAAGGCGGCGTTGGTTTTCCGATGGTGGCTGGAGAAACCGAGGGAGAGAAGATGAAGGGAAAGGGAGGAAGAGGGGCGGCTGGGTCTGTTTGGTTGTTGTTTTAACCGGAAAAATTGGGAGAGGGAGATGGGCACGGTGGCGTGGTGTTGTTTTTCCGGCAAAGGTGTTGGGTGGCCGGAGAGGAGAAAGAGAGAAGAGGGAGAGGCGGCTGCCCTAGAGGGAGAGGGAAAAATGGAGAAAATGATTTAGGGTTTGGGGGTAATGTAATTAAATAAGGAAAATATGTTAGAATTAATTAGGACCGTTAGATTAAATTAGATGAACGACTAGGATTAAATCTTAAATTTTGGGTCAGGTTATGGATATCCACGGGTCGGGTAATGGGTAGTGAACGGGTCGTCCGGATTAGGACCAATGGGTAGGTTTAAATTGAAATTGAATTGGCTAGAATTGAATTTAAATAATAGTCAAAATTGATCAAAAGTGGCTAAAATTGACATAAATTGAATAGAAAGTGGCCAGATTTAAAATAAATTGAATGAAATTGAATAGAAAAATGGCTATAATTTAAATAAATCGAATGAAATTGAATTTAGCTGCTATTAAATTAAATAAATATACTACACTTTTAAATAATTTAATAAATAGATAATAAAGTAACATAAATTATCACATAGATATTATTATTAATATAAATAAATCCAAAATTTAAGTATACTTATGTAAATATCATATAATTAAATTACTATATTTATAAATAATTTAATGACTAGAAAATAAAATTAAGTTATCAAATATTATAAAAATAATATTATTAACATAAACAATTTATAAATTCGATTAATAATATTAGTCAAATAAATTTGTAAAGTTTAGTAAATTATGTAAATAGAATATATATTTCAAGATAAGGGCGCATATTAAAACGAAATACATTATATACAGCGTAATTATTTAATATCAAAACTTAAAATTAATATGAGTCATATATACGTAACTTGAAATAATTTTCACAACATTATGATAATAAATTATTTTATAAATATAAAGGTAAGTCAAATATTTGCGTAAAATAAATAAATAAATATATATATATATGCAGCATATTAAGGCATATGGAGGTCAAAATTGGGTGTCAACACCTGGTTCGAGGGATTCCCAAGGTGAAATTTACTCAGAGTCAACTATGTGATGCTTGAGTCGAAGGGAAACATACCAGGTCATCTTTCAAGAATAAAGGGGAGGTAAGTACTAGACCTTTAGAGCTACTTCATATGGACTTGTGCGGACCTGTGAAAATTGCAAGTCGTGGAGGAAAGAAGCTCATCTTTGTTGTTGTTGATGACTATTTAAGATATACCTGGGCAATGTTTCTTCGCTCTAAGGATGAAACATTCTCGATTTTTGAATCATTTGCAAATCAAATTCAGGTGAAGTTGAACTGTAACATTGCAGGGATCAGGTCCGACCATGGGACTGAATTTGAAAATGCAAAATTTGAGGCCTTTTTTGTTGCTAAGGGGATCAGTCACAACTTCTCTGCTCCCAGGACCCCGCAACAGAATAGAGTGGTGGAAAGGAAAAATCAAACTCTTGTGGATATTGCTAGAACACTTCTTATAGATGGAGGTGTAGCCATGTCCTTTTGGGCAGAAGCAGTCAATACTACGTGTTATGTGGTGAACAGGTGTCTAATCCGGCCCTTACTAGGGAAAACCCCCTACGAGTTGCTGAACAAGAAGAAGTCAATGTTGAACTATCTTAGAGTCTTTGGGTGCAAATGCTTTGTGCTGAACAATGACAAGGATAATCTAGGAAAATTTGATCCCAAAAGCGATGAGGGAATTTTCCTAGGTTATTCCTCAAACAACAAGGCATATCGAGTCTACAACAAGAGGACACAATGTGTTGAAGAGAGTATTCATATTATTTTGGATGAGATCGGAAAGCTGAAAGATGCAGAAGTGACCAATGATGATGAACTTGAAGAACTATGGCAAACCCACAGAGATGCAGTTGATTGTGATCTACCTGAGGAGCCGGAGCTGATGAAAAACCCAACGCAGGATGAAAATCATGTTACTCCAGATGATACAGTGGAACATGCCATCACAGAAGATCCACAGGAGAGAGCAAATGCAGAAAGCAACCCAGAAGAGGGATCAGGTATAGAAGCAGGAGAATCCTCTATAATAAGATCCAACTGGAAACACAAATCATCTCATCCACTGGACAACTTGCTGTCACCTCTAGACTCAGGGATGCAAACCAGATCAAAGACTCGAAGCATGTTTGCATCCTCAGCATTCATATCTCAAATTGAACCCAAAAACATTAAGGAGGCTCTGAAGAATGTTGAATGGGTTAATGCAATGCAGGAGGAACTTCATCAATTTGAAAGAAATAAAGTCTGGCATCTGGTTCCAAGACCAACCGATCGAACTGTTATTGGGACCAGGTGGGTCTTCAGGAACAAGCTGAATGAACAAGGAGTCACTACCAGAAACAAGGCTATATTGGTAGTCCAGGGATACAATCAAGAGGAGGGAATTGACTATGATGAAACCTTCGCTCCTGTGGCAAGAATGGAGGTTATTCGAATGCTGATTGCTTTTGCTTCCTTTATGGAATTCAAATTGTTTCAGATGGATGTTAAAAGTGCCTTTTTGAATGGATACCTAAAGGAAGAAGTTTATGTGAAGTAGCCTCCGGGTTTTGAGGACATTGATCGACCTCATCATGTGTACAAACTGGACAAAGCGTTGTATGGACTAAAGAAAGCTCCTCGAGCACGGTATGAGAGATTATCCAAGTTTCTCCTAGACAATGGGTTCAAGAGAGGAGAAATTGATAACACTCTTTTCCTCAAGTCAAGAGGGAGAAATCTGCTCATTGTTCAGTCAAGCAGGACAGAGCTGGAGACATGATTTGCCAGCAGAAATACATCAAGAAGCTTCTCACCAGATTTCACATGGATGATGCCAAGCCAATTGATACACACATCGGAACTGCTTCAAACATTGACAATGATGAACCTAGTCTTCCGGTGAATGAGACCATGTATAGAGGAATCATTGGATCACTTCTATACTTAACAGCCAGCAGGCCGGATATTGTGTTCAGTGTGGGGATGTGTGCTCGATTTCAAGCTTGTCCCAAGGAATCTCATTTGAAAGCTGCCAAGAGAATTCTCAGATATCTTAAGGGAACCACAAACTTGACTCTCTTCTACCCATGTGGAGGTTCGTTTGATCTTGTTGGTTACACCGATGCCGACTATGCTGGGTACTTGGTTGATAGAAAAAGTACCTGTGGGATGGCTCATTTCCAAGGCCCCTCACTAGTCTCCTGGGGGTCAAGGAAGCAAAATTCAGTGGCACTTTCTACGGCTGAAGCAGAGTATGTGGCTGCAACTTCGTGTTGCGCTCAGTTATTATAGATCAGACAACAGCTGGAGGATTTTGGAGTTCTAACTGAATGTGTGCCATTGATGTGTGACAACACTAGTGCTCTCAACATGGCTAAGAACCCTGTGCTGCAACACAAGCGAACCAAGCACATTGACATCCGACATCATTTTTTGAGAGATAATGTGGAAAAAGGGAACATTCGAGTGGAGTTCTGTAGAACAGAAGATTGCTGACATTTTCACTAAAGCCTTGAACAGGGACCAGTTTGAGAGAAATAGACTGAAGCTGGGGCTGATCAAAATGAATTAATTCTACCTTCATTTTTCCCCTCTGAACTATAATTTTCTTTCCTTGGCTATGATCAAAATGCAGGTATCCTTGCAAGGTTGTGAATGGTGTGTTTAACTCAGTTTCATACCCTTACAGGTATACACGCATGGTGGATGTGAGGAAGCTAGAAGTTGACAAGATAGAAACTTGGCACGTTTTACTAAAATATCAAGATGGGACCAGGTCCCGACCAGGTCAGTATTACTACCAGGTCAGTATTACTTTTTCACTTATGAACAGATAGTGAAAATAATTTGTGAACTGCCAAACTTTTCCCGCTCATTTCACCCGGTACCTGGTCACTCGGACCGTCTCCCCCTCACTCCTTTAATCCCAAACGTCTTCTTGATTAGACACATCTCTCTCTCTTTAAAACCCATCAACTGTCACCCTCTCTCTCACATTTCAAATTCTCCTCTGCTAAAAGAAAACCAACCACTCTCTCTCCTTCTTTTCACTCAATCAAAACCCTCTCCGTCTTTTGCAAAACTCTCTCTCTTTTCTTCACAGCAACAATGTCTCACTCCCCCTCATCTTCCAAACAAGTGGAAAACCCTGTCACATCCTCCCCCACTGCATCTGAAACGGTGGAGTCAACACCCTCATCTACTCCTTTTGAAAAACCTTTCTCAAAAACCCCATCCTTGGCCCCTCAACCTCCATTAGCCGATTTGAACATAGCCTTAATGGCAGTTTCTGACCCCTCAGGTCCGTTTGATGAATCTACTGAGCAAGGCTTGGAGAACCTCATATCTGCCACCCCTCTCGCCACTCTCCCTCCCCTGAAAATTGTCTCCTCTGATGTGTTCGACACAGAAACCCCCTCTACTGACCCTATTTCCGGTACCTTTGTGGGAAGTTCCACAGGGGAAGAAACCTTTTAGGAACCTGGTTGCACAGTTCCCTCCACCTCCGTAGTTGGGTCACCGGAGCAAAACCCTTATAAGGCTAATGCATCAGAGCCCATCCATGAAATCTCCTCTCCCTCTGCTACCCCACCTGACGTTGCCTCATCCCCTAAATGGGATGAAACTCCCCAAGATCTACACATACTCTCTAACCCAGGTGCTGGTGGGGAGTGTGAGGATAGTGAGGATGAATAACCCCTTCTATGGAAAGTTTAAAAAATCATTTCTCATCCACCAAAGGACCAGTCAGGGGACCTGGTTCACTCACTACACACCAGAGCTTCAGCAAAGAAACTTTTGGCCGACGCCCTAAAGGAGAGCCAAGCTCAAACTGCAAAGCTGCGAAAGCTAAAATGGAAAATGGTCACTGATGAGGAAGATATTCATCTTGACATTGTGGTTGTTCAGGAAGATAGGGAACAACAATGAAGGGATACCATTAAAAGGGGGAAGGCAAAGACAAGTAGTGCAAAGAACAAAGGGAAGGGCAAAGTTCCCAGTTCCGGCAAGGAGAAGACAAAGTAAGTTCCAAAAGGAAAAGTGATGGCTACCCAGAAAAGGAGAAAGCAAGCTCAAGGAACATCAAAAGTTGTTGTGAAAGATCCTGCAGAGGACTCTCCCTCCATTTCTCAAGGCAGAGTTCATCGGACGAAGGGACCTGGTGCTCCTTCCAGAGTCACCAGAGTCCTCTATGTGTCTGACAAGAGAGGAAAGGAAAAAAATCACGCAATCACAGAAAGTGTTACGGGGCAGAGTATTTGATCCCGAGATTATAGACATGGATGGTATAACAGAGTTGGTTGAGATGGTGAACTTTCAAAAATGGAGGCATTTGTTTGTTCCTCCAGTTCCTACTTTGCATGAGTCAAAAGTTAGAGAATTCTATCATGAGATTGAGTTTGCTGAGAACGGAAAAGAGCTTTATAGAAAAGTGAATGGGGTGACATTCATGCTGAATGAACAAATACTCAGCACCATTCTAAATGTGCCTCTTGGAGGGATTAAGTCAGTGGAAAATGAATGTGCAAGAAGAAAGTTCATCTCACTCATTGTCAAGTTGGAAAACTATACTGGGGAACGTGTTCTGAAGAAACAGATAAAGGGGGAATATCAGTTGGTTTTTGAGTTCGTAAACAAGGTTCTTCTTTCGAGAACAGAGAAGAGGACCATTGCTGGTGTACCTGACTTGTTCTTGATGGAAGCCCTTAGTACCTTTCAGCCAATTAACTTGGTTGGGGTAATGATTGAGCACATGCACAAAATAATGAATGTCAAGGATGATAAGCATGGTCTTACATATGGGTTCCTACTAAGCAAAGTTTTCGAATTTTTCAAAGTTGAATGTAGTCAGGGGACTGCTGGGTCAAAGAATCAGATGTTTTCTCTCACAACTCTTGAGGAGTGTGAGTGTGTCTACAGACGAGGAGGAGTGAAGGGTCAATCTCTTGTGTCTGATTTGATTGACTCCCAGGAAAAGTCCACTGCAGAAATTGAGCGACTCACAGGTTTGCTCGCTCAAAATGAGGCCGAGATTGTGTGTCTTAAGGCCAACCAAGTGGAGGAACCTGGTCTAGTCTCTGCACTAAAACAGAAAAATGAAGCTCTGAAGGTAGAGGCCAAGGAATTGACTAGAATATTGCTTCATGCTCATGAGACGTTTAATGACCGCATTTCAGCTCTCCTACCCAAATAGTCTATACCATGATCACCTACCTCTCCTGTCTCTTCCCCTTTCTATGCCCCAATGACAGTTTCCCTATCAAACCTTTGTTCCCTTTGTTATGGCAACTGCAGTTTGTTTCTAATCAATTCAGTTTTTAAAGTTTTGTAATACTGGCCTGACTGAATGAACTTGCGTTTGTTGTTGCCTTGTTCCTATTGTCTATCTCTTTGCTTGTCTAATATCTCAATCATGTTATTGTTGCTCCAGTGGCCATGAGTTATCATATCTATGCTTTCTTGCTTAGGTTTACTGTGGTTCTTTTTAATGATGTCAAAGGGGGAAGATTCTCAGCTGGGGGAAATATGGTAAATAGGGGATTATATAAGGAAATATGGTAGACAGGGGGAATATATAAGGCAGGGGGAATAGGGTGAACTTTTGCAATCTTGGCAAAAGAGAAAATGGTTGTCATCATCAAAATGGGGAAAATTGTTAGATTGCTAGTTTTGATGATGAGGAAACCATAACGGGACCAGTTCCCTCGTTTCGATCCTCCTGAAGGGTTTGCTTTGGCCAGAGTTGGGCGGAAAACTTTTTACAGCTGTAAAAAAATACTTTTTTGCGGGAGGTTGGTGAGTGGCAGCAGTGCAGCAGAGCAGCAGCCTTATCCCAGCAAGTCAAATGTACTAGACCAATGAGATTGATTTCTTGTTGATGTGTCCAATACTTATCTTTGTCTTTTGGACAATCAAATGTATGTTTTTCAAATAGAGAAAAAAAAAACACAAACACACTCCTCAAGCATATTTCCTACTCTCTGAAGCAGTGACTATCTTGGAAGATTGGAAGATTGGTGCTCGTGTACTCTTGTCCTAGGGCCATTGTTAGAGTTGTGATGTATTGAGTTGTAATAGCTAGAAAAACATGAATGTTGTGCAGGCTTTTTCTTCTTGTTTTCTTCAAATGTATTATTGAAGTTGTCAGCTAGAGTTAGTTGATAATCGGCTAGAGTTAGCCTTGTAGTTCCAGTTGGAGTTAGCTGGTAGAAATAGCAATGGAGTCATTGTTTTGAAGTCTTGTAATAGAGTTGTTACAAGTGGGAGATTAAGAGTTTAATCTCTTAGGATTACAGGAGTTTGTAATCACCATTGCTCCAGATCTAGTGGAGTTGTGTAAAATTCTACGTAGTAGGTCGTGGTTTTTTCTTCCCTTGAGCAAGGAGGTTTCAACGTAAACCTCGTGTGTCACTTTTCTTGTTGTTTTACTGCTCTTGTGTTCTTATTCTGTGCAACCTAGTGAAAGGACCTGGTCTTGAGTACGGTGGTGGACTCATACATCTTATCAACTACATAGTTGCATTTTGTTTCTTTGATCGTTCAAGAATTAGACTTTCAAGAGCTTCATATCTGATGATCTGCTAATTCTGAAATTCAACTTAATAATTATATAGATGATGTAGACGTACGTGAAAATGAATGTATCTATGCATCACTTTAGTACTACAAATAAGAATCATGAGATAAATAAGTTGTGATGTCATTCACACCGAACATCAACCAGCAGAGACTTAGGAAGTCCAGGACAGGGATCACTGCCGAACTTCTTATATGAATGAGCAATGCTGCATTTCCTCTTCCCTAAACAAGCCTGCCAAATTAATAATTTAGGGGGGGGGGGGGGCAAAATGAGCAATTTAACTGAATTTGAACATGTCAAAATGAGATGAATCGGTAAAAGCTGATTGGCAAATCCTACACAAAAAATGAGATGACAGTGTAGTATTTTATTTGTCCTAGGGGCTATATATATTGGCACAACTAGAAATAGAGACAAATATGGTGAATTAAAAAAAAGACATTTACATAAATTAACAGTTCAAAAGTTTCGGATGAGATGAGCCAAAATAATGGATCATAACTCTACCCGTCCAACATTTACCAAATTTTATGTTTTTTTTAATTTATTTAATTATCATATAAAATAAAAATTATTTAAAAAAATCTCTCATGGATCAATTTGGACTACATACTTGGCTCAAATTAATCTGAATTCAAATGGATTGAATTTAGACGAATTAAAATAAATTGAGTTGATAAATAAATTAGTCATTAACACGCTCTAGTTTAAATGAGTTAAAATTTTGATGATTTAATTTTACAGTCCTTATATAGAAACTGCTTAAGAATATAACATACCTTTTCCACAATGGCTCTAGAGTTGGAGTGGCATAGCCCAGTGGCATAATCATCACAATTGCCAGACGGGTTTCCAAAGCTTGCAAACAAAATCTTGGAAATATTGCTTGTTGGAGGACAATTAAGGTACAGTTTAGGTCTTCTACCACGTTGCCTTTCACTAAGTTTATGACCCATAGAAGTGTCAGGCTTCCTCCACGAGATTACTGGTGGCGGGTTAGAATCCATGACGTGCGCGCATACCTTGGTCACTGAAATTGTGTCCATGGTGACGCTAAGTGGATTGCCTCTTTCCTCCTCAAATAGCACTAATAGATTGTCTCTAGGTTTGAGAAATGATCTTGGAACATTGTACCTACAAATGCACACACACTTGAACATTATTATTATCAGGTCGTTGACCAGTTTGGCATGATAACCTGACAAATAACAGATTAACAATCTTCTATAACTCGTTAAATTAAGCTTATGGCGTAAAAATATTGTGATCAGTGTAATTAGAGAATATATTGATTAAGATACATTCGACTTACATACCAAGTTTGTGAAGGAACACCTTCAGAAGTGTGAAATGAGACCCAATATCTTCCAATACTTTGGCCATTAACCCAAGCTTCACCTTTCCCCATGGACCCAAGATTTAGAGCAATAGGATCATCACCTTTGGGTGCATCGAAAATGGACTGTCCAATTGCAATATTTCCACCAATTATTGTGTCGAGTTAAAAAACAAATATTAATTTTACAATATAAATATTTTCTTAAGCAAGTGGAAATTAAATATATAATATAGTGAACAATGTATATGGGAGAGCCTTGGTGTAATGGAACGCAACACCTTTTGATCCGGTCTTTCCCCGAGCCCCACACGTAGCATAAGCTTAATGCATTGGGTTTTTTTTTTTTTTTTAAAGTGAACAATGTGTATGAAGGGTATGTGCACTCACCTTGTACCACGTGAGCTGTTGAGTAGAAGAGCCTAATCTGCTCCAATTACCACTCTTCGCACCTTCTGGTGTGTAAATTTGTAACTTCTCCCCCAACAATCCAACCTTAAAACACCATAAACGTAACTTTAAAAATGTAACTTCTCTCAACATAACTAATTAGGATTCACTTGATAGTTAAAAATCAGAGATCCTCTGTTTTAAAAATGACTAATCAGTGGAAGAATTACATGAAGCTAACATATTTTAACGCAAAACTGTATATATATAGTTCGTCTTTGTGTTATTGGTTTAGTTCAGTTCCAGTTCATGAGATCTTGACTAAAGCACATAAAACGTAAAACTAGTTTGATATACAAATTTTCAACTTTTGCAAAAGATTTCAGGGTGCCTAGTTAGGATTTAACTTACATAGACTGAGAGTTTAAATAATTTTTACACCAGCAAGTAGAAGTATACCTATTTTAGCAGTTTAACAGTCTTATTGATCAGGTTACTAATTTTGCTGATATAATGTAAAAATTTTCTTACATTAATATGTACCGAAGTTAAACTCGCGTGGTTATTACCTGATAACCCCATGAAAAATTCGAGAAATCTTGAATCATCACTGAATGTACACCGAGAGACCTCCGCTCAAGAAATGCTCCTGCATCCTGCATATTAATATTAATAACAGAAGAGTAAGTTTGTTTATCTACATTTACACGAAGATACTTATTTTTGAAACCAGGAATACTATCACGGGAAAATGAAAATCCAGGATTAAGTACAAACCGGTAAGCCAACAGTTGCACTCAATAATGAGATCTGGTTTGTCCCTTTATTTAGATCAACTTTGCTTTCGACTGTAAATGATGCATTTTTAAATTCTCCATGACCATAACCTACAAAAAGAATAAAAAAAATAAAAAACAATAGTAAATGAACAACGGAATGGTCTGGGAGACCCTTTGTACTTGTTCCCATTTGTCATTCCGATCCCTGTACTCCACAGAGTTTCAACCAGACACTTGAACTCAATCAAATCTACTCTTTCACATAAGCATGCAAAATTAGAGTAATAAACACCACTCACCTACAAGATTTCCATTGACAAAAGCATGCAAAACATGTCCTAAAGACTTGACAATTAGTTTAGCCTGCTGCTTCTCTGACTCCTCATGCAAACTATATCACATAAATTTTTGCATAAGTTGGCATGAAGATAAATAAATAAAAAGGAATTGGTGACAGTTGTTACTATATATGTAAAGAGATTTTCGTTTAATTTGCTATTAAAAGCAGTCCCAGTACGTTGCCATATATTCTAGACCGAGTTATTTGAAATTCAATTAATTAATTACCTGGTAGTGTACCAAAGATAATCAGAGGCATCTTTTGTAGTATTGGTTTGCTCCAGCAATGTTTCTGATCTCAGCGTTGTTGCATCAAACCGCGGAATAACCTCTTGGATTTCTTCCCATTTCTCAGCTGAATCAAACATTACCACTGCCCTCGAACTTCTCGTGTTGAATTGTGTATTCACCTTATAATATCACACAGTGAAGAACATTTCATAATTACTTGATCTGTTTTGGCAAGTAGGCCACATTTAGGCTCTTGAATACACAAATAACTCTGTTACTTTAATGTGACTAAAAATAGTTTCCAGTGACCATACGTGGAATTAATTACTCAAAAACACTGACTTTGAAAATGAACCTACATACGTACCTTGGCTGTATTGAAGGTTACAGTCTTGCAGTCAGGCAAAATGCTTATAGATTTTGGTGGTAATTGATATGTCAAATTTCGGAATCGCACCGGTACACTTTTATTGCCTCTATCTGTGTTCACCAGAAATGCTGAGCACTTAGTTCCTGAATCTGATCCACTGAATACATAAGCCTGCAGGGTACAAGTGTTTATGGTACAATTTGACATTGAACATTAACAGGGCTAAGCTTGTGTTACCTGCTGTAGTGGACCTAAAGAATGCATGGTGGGAAAAGCAGAAAGTATGGCCTCAGAGCATAACTTTACTGCTGCATGTAATTCCTTCAGATGACCCCATTTTGGCTGTCTAAGCAAACCTGCATCACGATACTTTGCTATTGAAATTAAGTTTTATGCACTAACAATATAATAAAAAGTAATCTGATAAAAATAGTAATTTACACTGTCATCACAATAGCGTAATTAAAAAGATTGTCCCCTGCAATGTAACTTAAATTTTAAAAAAAATGTTAGGAAAGCGCTTACCATACTCATCAAGTGGAGCCTGATCATAATAACCTGTAATCATAAATTCTGCAGCAGTCCTGCCAAAATTGGTGCCTCCGTGATACTGATCGCGCACAAAGAATAACAAAAACAACGCTTCAACTTCAAACAAGTTAGACGTCAGTGGCGATATGAATTCGCACCCATCATCTTTTTCTATTTAAATTGATCTCACGCAAAAAGTAAAACATTTCCCATTAAAATTAATTGTAAAACATGTAATATAAAATTAATAACATTTGTACTGTTGCTCCTATTTAGTTTTTAATTTTTATTCCTCATAATAAATAATTCTTTTCATGGGGCATACGTTTATATTTTCGTATCATAATATCTCTCAAGTTATGCCATGACATGACTTCAATTTCTAAAGAGCCTATACTTCACAAGACATAAGTTGCATTGCTAAAGGGCAAAAAATTGAAGACCAACCAATTTGAATGGTAAAATTTAAAGACCAACTAATTTGAAGAACAAACTAACGTTCAGTGTTATGTGAGAGTAGGGGTATTAAATGATCCAAAAAATTGATGGTTCACCCAATCCACCCAAAATCTTATTAGGCACAAGATAATTTTATACTGGGCTAATTTTTTGCCCACTTAACGTAAGTCATTTTTCAAGTGAGTTCCATTTTAGCTCAATACCAATCCAATTCAAATCCATTTTTAAGATTCACTTCAATTTGGGCTTATTGTTTGATACTTATATTAGTTTTTTCTATGTATTGACTTTTCTTACACCTTGTATCTTATAAGTCTGTTGTTATACAGTTTTTACTGCATTAAATTAACACATCTGTTAAATACTGCAAACAATAACCTACTTTAGTTACATAATTAGTTTTCAATACTTTCAAAAAGCTTTAAAAATAAAAAATAAATTTTGAATGATATATAACAAAGGATAATTTTAAAATAAAAATAGAAGTGCATGGAAAAATCTACATCTCTTTCTGAAATATTTTGATATGTAAAATTCATTGTGTTAACATTTGTCCGAGTTGATAGCTCGCTATTTTATGCTGAAACGTCACCAGAAATAAGGATTAATACGAGACAATAAGCTAATAATCAGAATATTAATTACCCAAAGATATAATGGGATGTAATTTGAAATTATTTTCAATAGAAGAAGGTAAATTTGGATATTTTCTTATGTATTAAAAAGTTCATATTTGTAATATTATTTTATTTAAAATAATATTGTACAAAATTGAGTAAGATGATTACTTAAAAACTCATATATTAGAAGTGAAAAATATTCTTTAGTTAGCATTTAAAAATCTTTGAAAAAACTGGGTCAATTTTGGTGGTGGTGGTGGTGGGGGGTCATGACCAACCCACTTTTAGCCCATTTCAACCCAAATAATTTTAGGATTAACTTTAGCCCAATTCATTTACCAACTCAATCCATTTTGATTCGCCTAAATCTACCTAATCCGCCCATTTGACACCCTACTTGCAAAAAAATTGTTGAGTTCTATGCAGTTTTAATGATTGACAACATGATGATGAAACATGTGAGTAAAACTATTTCAAAAGAGTGTCAAATACACTGTTTAAAGAAGCTAAAAATATCAAGAGACAAAGGTGCTTGAATCAAGGATTGAATAAATCATATCAAATAAGCTCAGTGAAACAAACACATGCTGAATTGGAAGAGTTGGAGTTTGATTGCATCACAAAAGAAATAAAAGAGATTGACTTGAAGAGGGACTCCTACTTGGAGTGGACCTCTAAGACGGACAAAGGTGTTGGGACAGCGGAATAACAACAATAAACACACACACACAAATTAACTACGAGAAAATAGAGAAAAAACGGAACACAAACGACACACAAGAATTTACGTGGTTCGGTCTCACGACCTAATCCACAACTGCAACTAGGAGGAATTTTATTACTCTCTCTCTTGTGGTGTCTAGATTACAAGTACAAGCTATCTATTTATAGAAATAGATTAGGGTTATTAAGGTTTCTAACGGGCCTAATTAATCAGGCCTCCACAAGCCCAACAATCTCCCACTTGGAGGCATGATAATCTTCAACTGCCATCCACTGTGAGCACTTGTACGTCTAGTAATCTCCTCCTCATCTTCATCAGTTAACCTGAAGGCCCGTTGAAGCTTCCCCAAGCTCCAACATCAGTCACGGCTAAAACTGCCCCTGACTCGTCCTCTGTCCCTACCGACTCCCACTTGCACGAACTGCCGAATCCTGGGATATTCTGAGAACAAACAACACTCTCCATAGTTAGCAGGTAATCATCCGGAGAGACTTTGACAGCTGGAACACTGGTTCTCTTAACCCACTGTCTGGTAACTCTGGCTGAAGTTTTAACTGGCTGACTGCCGATGCTCCCACTGCCACGAGAACCCCTGACTGGTTTACCTGAACCTTTCCAAGCACGTTCAACCTGAATCTGACCTGTGGCTCTGGGTTTATCTCCTGCAAAACGAACCTTCTTATGCCCACGAGACTCTGTGAACCGGATTTTGTTTCTCTTCTGATCTGGGACAGTCACTCCCTCAGATGGTAAATAGACCATATACAGCGAACTCCGTTTCTTTCCTCGAGCTATGACCAAGTTCCCCTTCATCACCTTCCACTGCCCGTTTCCGAACTTAACATCGTGTCCCTCATCATCCAACTGCCCAACAGAAATCAACCGTTTCTTCAAGCTTGGAATCACTCGGACATCCTTTAAAGTCCACGAACCGACTGAAGTTTTCAGAATCATGTCACCCATGCCCGTTACAGCAAGAACTTTATTGTTTGCTAGTCTTACCTTTCCAATATCCCCTTCTTTCAGATTCTGCAATGCTTCACTGCTGTGGGTAGCATGAAATGAAGCACCAGAATCCATGACCCAGGAATCCACACTGCTCTCCACGCTACATATCAAGAGATCATTATGAGCATAGTCTCCTGCAATGTTAACTTGTTTATTATTCGGGCATTGATTCCTGAAATGCCCCACCTCCTTGCACGTCCAACACGTTACATCTGAGTGATCCTGAGTCTTCGACTGACTCCTTCTTCTGTTCCTGCTCCCACTACCTCTGCTATTTCTCCTTCCTCTGCTGACATTTAGCAATTCACTCGATGATTCCCCAGAACTCCTTTTTCTGACATCCTCGCCTAGAATGAGATCACGAATCTTCTCAAAAGTGAATCCATCGGGTCCCGCTGAACTGGTAACTGCTGTAACCGTTCCGGACCAACTGTCAGGTAATGACGTTAGCAGTAGTAAGGCTTGAACTTCATCATCGAACTTAATGCCCACTGACGTAAGTCTGGCTAAGATTGAATTCATTGTATTTATGTGCTCGGTAACTAAACTGCCTTCCTTCATTTTTGTGTTCACCAATTCTCTAATCAGAAAGACCTTGTTTGCTGCAGATGGTTTCTCGTACATGTTAGACAGCGCTTCCATGACACCTTTCGCTGTCTTCTCCTTCAGAATGTTAAACGCAACATTCTTGGTAAACGAGAGTCGGATAACCGCCATGGCTTTCCGATCCAAACCTGCCCACTCTGCATCAGACATCTTTTCTGGCTTGTCACCCAATACCATGTCGAACTCCTTCTGAACCAGCAAATCCTCAATTTGCATTTTCCACCAACTGAAATCTGCACCATCAAACTTTTCAACTCGATACTTCCCATCTTCTGCCATCTCAAATGACTAGATGAGGTACCTGGTACAACTGATCTCAGATCTTGGTAACTTCGTCAGAAATTCAATGACAAAACCAATACGCACCAACAAAGCAACTCGGACCAACAACAAAAAAAAAAAACCAATTGAAAAACTTTCTGCCGGTGAACAGTACCTGCCGGCGACTGCGAGTTTCTCTTTCTCCGGTGCTGCGCGCTCGAGGCTGTTCAGATTTGCTGCTCGTGACGACGACGGTGCGACTGAACGGCTGAACGGAGACCTGCACGACTGGTTTCTATTTTTTTTTTCTTGCTCGATCTGAAAAAAAACTGTTTTTTTTTCTTTCGGTCGGACTGGTTCACAACTGGCAGCAGCGACGGCTACTTGATCTGGGTTGCGCTGCTGCTGCTCTCTCCCTTTCTCCAATTTTTTTTTTTTTGGGTCTTCTCGCTAATTTTTTTCGTGTGTATAACCTCGCTCTGATACCACTTGTTGGGACAGCGGAATAACAACAATAAACACACACACACAAATTAACTGCGAGAAAATAGAGAAAAAATGGAACACAAACGACACACAAGAATTTACGTGGTTCGGTCTCACGACCTAATCCACAACTGCAACTAGGAGAAATTTTATTACTCTCTCTCTTGTGGTGTCTAGATTACAAGTACAAGCTATCTATTTATAGAAATAGATTAGGGTTATTAGGGTTTCTAACGGGCCTAATTAATCAGGCCTCCACAAGCCCAACAAAAGGTTGTTGCCGAAAAGAGATTGAAAGAGAAAAGAACTCTTTGAAGGATTGTATATATATAGAAGTGGGACTTCTCAAAGCAATTTGCGCACTTACAACGAGAGAAAAGGAAATACTACAAAAGCGTGAGATTTTGCAACATCTGAAGTGTGAAAAAATTCGATTGACGAACTTGTCCTAGTAAAGTGATAGGATAGAGTTAGCAATCTTGTACAGGTATTGGTCATTGAGTTGTAATTGATGTAATCTTAATTCAGTGAGTTATAAACTGGATTAAGAAGAGTTTATCTTCAAGTAGAGTAAACTAGGAGACATTGGGGACACATTCCTAGGGAGGAGTGTGAGCAGCTGAAAATTAGAATTTATAATTCATTTAGGTTATGAGTGTTGTAATCTGCTGTTTGAAGAGGCTATTTGAAGTTAGTGAAGTTGAAGAAAATTCTGTGAAGGTATAGGTCGTGGTTTTTCATCTTTTGAGTCGGGTGTTTTCCACGCTAAAATTATTGTGTTCTTTACTTACTGCATTTATCCGTTTAAGTGAAACACGTTAGACAACTTGTTTCATTCATAGGCAAACAACTAAGTTAAAGATAAATATCTAGATCGTGTAGACTATCAAAAATATTTTATGAAAGTTTACCATGTAATAGTTTATGTAGGTTCCGTTCTTCCTGGCGATGAAGAGAGCAACATGATATGCCATGTCTTCTGCTGATCTGGTTCTTGCATTCTGACCATACACTTGATAGCTAGTGCAAATTAAAACAGCAAATTTTATTTATATATGAATAAATCTGAGGTACTTATTTTAAGTAGAGTTTGACAAGTCTTACAAGCTAGTCCAGTTCTCTGTCCAGATTGATGGCTTATTTGGTGTATTAGGCCCTTTAAATGTTTCTCCACATCTATTCCCGTTGCATGTGTTAATCTGCAGACCACATAGTTTAAATTAGCGGTGCAAACTATTGAAATAAGGAAAAAAATCATGGGCCAAGGAAAGCAAATTAATTCATTATATTAAAGAATTTTATACTAGTAATCATGAATACAATACTCAAGAAATCACTACATAACAGAAACAAACTCTCTTTTAATTTGTTCACCTCACTATAATATGACTCGCACTTTAATTTTGTTCACAAATTATTTTCTGATACAATATATAGTATATCTCACTTTATTATCTACTCCTCAGATATATTTGTCTGAAATCACTACTAGAAATATACATTTTTCGCACCACAAATCAATAAAAAGTTTATGTTATAAATTATGATTTTTCCACCCATTTTTCACCGAATCAGTTCACTGAAAAAACATATGGTGAAAAACAGATTCTCGCTGAAGTAATGGAAAACTTCATGATTTTTTCATGTGAAAAATTATTTTTTTTCCCATTGATATCAGTGAAATATCCACTTAATATTTTTTAATAGAAAATTTCAATGAAAAAATAATAATTTTTTAGCAGTGAACTGATATGTCTTCAAAATGAGTTGAAAAACTCTCTTTATAGGGAAAAAATAGCATGACAATGTCACTAGTGACACAAATAACAGATAGCAATGTGAAAGAGAACTTTGGTTGGTTGGCCAAATTTGCAAAAGTTTAAAAAACTTAACAAAGGAAGAAAACATCTTGCTTAAATCATGGACTAGACACAACAAATCTTCTTTTTCAGTCTCATGCACCTGAAGAGAATATCTCCATTTTCTTAGAGAGAGCTCATGCCAACAAGTTCTCTATACAGGTCGAACTTGTCTCTTAGTATCGCCTTGATCAATATATCCACGGGATTTTTTCACTTGTATGAATCTTTTTAACGTGACCCGATTCACTATCCACTTTCTCATGAATCTAATGATATCTCACATATATATGCTTTATTCTTGCATAGTACATGGAGTTCTTGCCGAAGCCTATTGCAATTTGATTGTCACAATAGACAATATATTCCATTTGCTGCAACTCAAGTTCTTGAAGAAATTTCTTGAGCCAATTATTTCTTTGCCAGTTTCAGTAGTCACAGTATATTTTGTTTTAGTTATAGAGAATGAGACACATTTTTGCAACTTCAACTGGCATGATATATCTCCTCTAAAAATGTAAACAAATATTCAGTAGTGAATTTTCTGTTATCAAGGTCACCTGCCATATCTGCATCTATATATCCCTTCAAGATTGAATTAGATCTTTCAAAACACAAACAGTTGCTTGTAGTGCCTCTCCGATGCCCCAGTATTCATTTGACTGCTTTTAGTGTTTTGTGGATTTTCAAGAAACTACTGACAACACCAATTGCGTGAGCAATATCAGGTCTGGTATACCATTGCATATATTAAACTTCTGACAATGAAGGAATGTGAAACTCTCCAACCTTTTCTCAGTGCGCGGAGTTCCAACAAGGAAGGTATTAGTGTTTTATCATTGAGTCAATGACTATCTCTCTTTTTTCTCCCTTGTTGTAGAATACATTTTCTTATTCAACTTCATATGATCAACAAAAGGTGTGCAAACAAGCTAAACACTTTTCATGTTGAAAAGCTCTAATACATGTTCAATTTACTTTTCCTGTGACAAATAAATCTTTTTTTTATCTCTGAAATGAGTAATTCTCATATTAGAGGCAGAAACATGATTTGAATTTGATAATAGTTCCAAACATGAATTCATGTGACAAATTTAATTACCTATTATGTCAGTCACCTCAGTTAATCCTTTCTCTTTACTTAACATTCTCAAAGTTCCTTGGCATTACTCATTATTAAAAACAGGCATAGTTGGAGTAAATATGTTGGAATTGGGGGTTTCATTGTGTTGTGACCCTTTTCTGGTGTATACATTAGCATTATGTGTTGTAGCTGGGGATTCTCATAGGTCCATCTATTGTTGAATTTGAGCCCGGGTGGATAACCAACTAGCTTGTAACATGACTTGCTTAAGTTTCCTTTCATCTTATAGTAATCATAGTGGAGATGAGCACTAGGATACTTCCTTGGTTTCATGTTGAAAATAGAGGTGAAACCCTCACACTACTCTCATGTTCAACTAGTCCACTACTAAGATCCTAGTTGGAACTCCATAGCCGCTGCTCTTCCTTTACCTTTCGTCCTGTATAATCATAGAGTATGCCTGATCAAGATTTGGCACGGGTCTAAATATCAAAATGTAACTCCACTGAGGTGCATATGTGTCATTTACCCTCATTAGAAACTTCATCAATTCTTGTTGATTAAGAAATTGACAAAATATCTAGCCTTATCACAATCACAACCTGGGGGCACAATCGATTTAAATTTATCTTACAAATTCAATTTCACAAATAGATGGATAAAATGAGATTCACCTTATCGAACCTTTCCTTTAGGGACTTCATACCTTCTGCTCGTTGGATAAGTAAACAATTCCTCTTCCCAATTCCTAGGCAACTGAGCTCTTTATCCATGGTTGAACAATTGTATTACACCTTCCCACTAGTGCAATCGAAAAACATTTATCTCATAGTCCTCTTTTTTGCAGGTTCCATCAATGAAATCTATTTTTTTTGTTCATTAGCAAACACATCTTCACAGATTGATTCCACTCAGAGTAGTTATCTATGTCTATCAACAACTACAACACAAGTGCTAACCCTAGTGTATCTAAAGAATGCAAGTAGATCTGATCATCGCAATCAAGTGATTGAATGTTTACATGTGAGGATCCAATTTTAGTGGTAACATTTTCAATCGCTATTACAATTTACAAATAACATATTGAAGTAACAAAAAAATTAGAGAAGAATTAACAGAATGAGAAACAACATAACTCAATGAAGATTCCTATTACGAATTATAATAAAACTCGCTCTAATATCCTGTTAAAACCAAGCTAGGTCAACCATTGATGACCTTAAAGCTTTGTTGAATAGAAAGAAGATAATAAAAAAAAAGGAACTCGGAAGAGAAGTGAGCACAGAGAATCTTTGAGAAAAATATTTTGGGAAAGAAACCACAAAATGTAAATTTTGTATTAACAATGCTAAGTACAATAATATATACCTACAACTAACTCAAGCTAAGCACTTTTAGAAGAATACGCATTAAATAGCTCAATGTATCAACATAAGTAGCTTGTACATTTCAACACAAACACTTTGACATCATGAATCAATTCTAAATGTAACAAAACATGCTAATCAGTTTCCTAGTATTTTTTTTAATCTCTAAGGTGTCCCCAATAGAATTAAATGATACAAAAATAAAAAATAAAAAATTCTAATAAGATTGTAGAAGTTTAACTTGATAAGAAAATGAAGAAAGAGAGGGGTAAGTTGTAAGAAAAATAAATAAATAACAAGTTTAATTTTATACATCCAGATCGTGTGATTATTTTTCCCAACGAGGTCTCTAAAACATCACTATACATTAAGTGTTCATAAAAAGTGAGACTAGAAGTCTAAAAACTAAAATAGGGGGTAAAAAATATATAGAAAAAACATTCATAAGTTAAATTCATTAAAAAAAAAAGAAAAAGAGATGACAGAAAACATACTATAGGATCAGGAGCATCATCTTGTTTACACATGATCCAAGGTACACCAGTCTCAAGTTCCACAGCCATCTTTGCTGCCCAACGAACATAAGGGGGTCCCTTTTCTCCAAATGCCTTCTCTTTATTTTCATATTCGTTCTCAATCTGCAATATGTTAATTAAGCTAAAAAGAAATCAAGTAAAATGAAATAAAAGAGAAAGACCGCTTTACTTACAGAATTATTGAATAAAATTACAAAAAGTAGCAGTACCAATTAAGTGGTGACTTTCTAGCAACCAACTTAGAAGAAATAACCTAACAAAGAGATAGAACTGTCCTAATATATAGTATTGATAAAAATTAAAAGATAACAAATCATTATAACTGAAGCATGCAAAAAATAATTTATCAATTGTGAACACTCATGTATAAGCATGTTATAGTAGATATTTAACCTGAGAGAGTATAATTGGACCTCCTTGTGAGGCATATAACCCTTCCGACTTCATCAAGTTCACTATTTTTGTTGTAAAGTTTTGCATGTAAAACTGCCACAAAAAAAGAGAAAAAAGTTAATACTCCTACCAATTCAACCCCCCTCCAAAGGAAAAGGTCAAATCGCGAATTAAAGAATAATCCACTGATAAAACTAATTATTTTGCAATTTAGAGCTAGGTTCATGTAAGATTCAATTCATTCTAAGGAAAAAAAAAACGGATTATTACCTTAAAGGGTTCATTATCAGATCGATAAACAATGCCAGGGACATCATGTAACCAAAATGGGAAGCCCCTGTAAAATTCAATAACATTTTGCTAGATACCATCAAAAAGGATAAAAACATAACATTAAATATTGGATATTTGGGGGTAAATATAGAAATTAATAGTAGTATTTTACTATTTCTTTATACCCATAAGTCCATTCAGCCTCAATATAGGGCCCAATGCGAAGGCAAGCATAGAGACCTTGTGCTTGAATTTGCTTGATGAATGCTACTATGTCACGTCTTCCACTAAAATCATACTGACCATCACATTATTAATAAATAAATAAATGAGTATAATTTTTAAAGAGAAGAACATGGATAACAACATTTTATCCAATACCTGTCCAGGTTGGGGCTCATGAAGATTCCAAAATACATAAGTCTCAATCACATCTATTCCGCCTTCTTTAGCTTTCGATATTAGAGATGCCCACATCTAAAAGAATTAAAATAAGAGAAAATAATGTATATGTTATAAACATAATATATTAGATAAGCTTATAATTAAATAAATTTATGATTGGATAAGTTTGTAATCAAATAAGCTTTTAATGTGTATAATTGTATTATAGTGAATGTTTAAGTTAGGGTTGTATTTCATCCCTCAAGAGAAATAGTAATTATTCTCTCTTCTTTCTTTCTCTATAATGTTTTTATTCTTCCTTTGTTATTTTAAACACGTTTTCGACATAAGTCTCTACCGTCTCAAGAAATTGGATTAAAATCCAACTAAGAAGACGTTTGTTTAATTGATTCTGCAACAACGTACACAATATTCAAAGACAAGAAATATTTTTCTCATTCACTTGTAGGCAAGATAAATGTTAATACGATTTCTGGTAGTACTAATTTGATTGAAGGTTCTAGAAGAGTCATTATAATTTTGCCTAAGGGAACCAAACTTATTATAAACAATGTCATGTTCTCTCCAAAATCACAAAGAAACTTATAAAGTTTTAAAAATATCCGTTAAAATGGATATCTTAGAGTTAGGCGGGTTGGGTTATGACTCGCATTTTAGCCCGTTTTAGCCCAATTAACTTGTGAGCGGGTCAATAACCCGTCCTTTTATTAGCTCAATCCATTTTAACCCGCTCAAATTCAGCCCAATCCGCCCATTTGCCACCTATAACCGTAACTTAAATGCAAAAGAAAAGTTTCTCCGTAAGGAAGAGAGCCATTTTCACTCTAGGTGGTCAGGCATAGCCCCTTATATGTATTCGATCTCGTACTTAGGTGGTTTAAAGAAAAAAACCAACATGTTCAATAACTAACGAGTTTAAGTTTAGTGCAGTGTTAATGCATAAATTTGGTAATACCCAAGCCACTTTTTGTTATTTTGTGAAATAATTAAACACAAGTTTTCTTTTATTTTCCTGTCTCCCCTCCATACCCTCAGCTTTTGCCTCTTTCAATTTCTTCAGCCACCAATGCCTCCTTATCTTCTTCTTCTAAATACAAAGGGAAGACCTTGAATTTATTGTACATTCTTCCTTCGGTCCTTAACAATTTTATTTCCTTATTTTGAATCAAACCTAAATTTCTTAAGTTTTCCTTTCTGGCTTGTTGATCTACGATATATTTATTGGTCCTTTGTCATGGAAATTAATTTCTTTGAAGTGTTCGTAGCTAAGGATAGAAATAGGGGTACATTGTTATTCATGTCATACCAATGTCATGAATTAATTAGGTTTTCAATCAGAAAAGAAAACAACTGATGAACTGAATAATTTAAGAAACCCAAACAACAACAACAACAACAACTCCATTGTACAACTAGGATTCAAACTGTCTTTAATATATAGGAGTATGTTTTTACTTCTAATTTTAATTTTTAAAAACAGGCTCATATTATTTAAGAAAATTACGTGATTACCTTTAAAATTATCTGATTATGTAAAAAATCTTCCAGATTGACTGTGTATCAAACTCAAATTCGTAAGTAAACATCAAAAAGAAATTCATCCATGAAAAATATTTTCTAGGATATAACTTCCGTCATATCAAATACATCTTTTGTTAGTTTTCTTTTTCAAGATTGCATCACTTTATAAGGAAAAATCCAAAAAATTATTCAAACAGGAGATCAGCTGAATACGGACTTAAGTCTGTTATTAGCTAATGAATACCAAAACAATTACAATACCTATATATATATATATATATATATATATATATATATAAATAATATGTTAATTATTATATAACATATGTGTGTATATAAATAAAAAATATATATATATATATATACACACACACATATTGGCGGACGATTATATATAATAGTAACTCTATTTTCTCTGATTTACTATAATTAAGTTGAAAAGGTGGGCAAGTTTTCGAGCTATCAAACAAAAGAAGAAACGGAAATCATGAGGTACATGAAAATCTTGTTGGAGAAATTCTGGTTTGTTACAACTGTTGGTTGGGACTTAGGAGGGATCAAGGGAATGATCAAATCATCCTATATGCCACTAGTTTTAGCTTTTTGCATTGCCGAACTTTTTCTCATTTTTAATAGATGTTGTTCGGATCAGCATGCGCATATTTATTATATTGTTATATTGAATATTTGTTATTTTTTATTAGTATATGTGTTGATTAATCTTGATAAAAAACGGAGTTAGAATTTAAATTTTATAAATTATAATTTCTAGAATAGCGATATCAAGTATTAATAATTGAATTTGAAATTTAATTTTTATATCTATTTAATAATGTTTTTAATAGAAATATAGAATTTGAATTAAGTTATCGCGTTTGACCGAACCCAGATATCATCATCTACCTTCAACTAATTAGCCACTAAAGTTTAAGCAAATAAAAAATAAATTATCTAATTTTTTTTTTGGCTTCCGATGAAATTTTAATATCAGACGGCCTCATGTTTTCCATGGTTTTCCCCACTCTTCTTTTCTCGTGATTATTGCACCACCTATTGGGGTTGAGGTAGTTCACCCTTTATATTATTAGTTTCTTGCTTCGTATCCCCGTAGGATTTAGTAACTTATTTTAGATTATAAGTTTTTTAAAAATTCTCTTTTTTTAAAATTTTTTAAAGTATCTATTTTGTAATTTCACATCAAAAAAAGGATGAAAAATTGAAAAAAATGGTGATGAAAGTTGGGGTGTTTTGTGATTGATTAGCAACCTCACCAAAAAAAAAAAAAAAAAAAGGATCTCAATTGCTTAGTTGTTAAGAGAACCTTTAAGAGGTTGTAGAATGGCTTTGTTATTTCCCTTAGAGTTGTCACCCAGACCCTTTGGATTTCAAATGGCACAACCGCACACGGATTCGTTAATTATTAAGTCTCTTTCAACTATGTTTATTTGTTTCATTTACAAATGGATTCGTCCAACAAGCTAAAAGATACTCATAGACTATTTAACCAAATTTTTAAAGGATCAAAAGTGCTATTTTAAACTAAATTGACAATATAATAAATCTCTATGTTGTAGTACTACAGTATATAACTTAAATATATTCCTATATAAGTATATTATATCAACATAAATCTTCCATAAATATACATAAACAGAAGTATACAGAGGGGTGGATATACCATATTGATTTTGAATTGAGAGAACTCAGTAACTTTAGCTCATATATATAAGTAATTGTCTCAATGCACGAAATATATATATACATGGACAAATATATAATCACTACTAAAAAATATGTCCTAAATAGAAAAATTCATAGCTAATATTGTTTTATCAATAAATTATCAAAAAATTATAATAGCTACAAGTAAGTTTACAGATAAAAATTTGTAGCTAATTCCAAATTTTTTTTGATAGTGTATGACAACTAAAAGAGAGAAAGACATACATCAGGAGTGCTTCTTGGATAATGAATGGAACCAGAAAACAACATCTTCCTTTCCCCATCTATTATCAGCGACCTCCCGTCATATGTCACGTTTGCTCCGCCCGCACACACCGCCATCACCACCAATAATCCCACCGCTACCAACCACCTCCGCCATAAGCACTGCATTTTCAACCCCCTTATTAATTATCTCTCTTAAACCCAAAGTTTTATTGTGTTAGAAAGTTATTCATCTTTGGAAGCAAAGAGTTGTGAGAGACATATTTTATTTACAAGGCAAGCTATATATAGGAGGAAGATGTTCTTAGATATTAAGCAAATGATGCAAGAAATCTTGTCTTCAAGTGTGAAATATAGTAATAAATAATTAACTTGTTCACATTTCGTAAAAGGAAATTATTCGTAAAATTTAATTGTGAGAAAAGTAAAAACTAATTGATACTCTTTCCATTTCCATCATGCCATGAAATATATATACTTATATGACATTAAGAGCATGAAATACTTTTATTAAATTTACTTTTTTTAGGAATAAATTAAAAATAAAAGAGTGTGTGTGTGTGTATATATATATATATATATATATATGGAGGAAAAGTTTCAACAAAAATTTAATATGATTATTATTATATTATGGGGAGAAAGATAGAAGAGGGGACAAGGAGATGAGTGAAAGAAGAAAGATAGATGGACGGCAAAGGCAGGCACTTATAATTTAATTAAATTTAGTTAATGTTAGTTGGACGGGTATTTCAGTGTGATGAGTTAAACAAGGAAAATATTTTCGTGACCTTACTCATGACGGACAACATTTATTCCTTTCTATTTTCCTTGTCTTTTTTTTTTCTTTATTTTGATTGGAGAATATATATAAATATAAATTCTTTCAGATGTGAGTCATACTTACTTCTTTTTTTTTTCTTCAATTAAAACGTGGAAATATTCTGCAAATAGATGGATAGCAACTATGAGACTACGTTAGAATAATGCGAACCATTTATAAAGTGAGAAAATAATATATTTATTAATTTATATTAACTCTATAATACAAAATGTCAATATAGGAGCCAGGAATCATGGACAGAATTTGATAATATACACATTGGAAATCTGTATTTTGACAAAATCATAGTGATTTTGGTCCTTGTCCAAACCAACTACCAAATGACTTCTAAGTGATCCTCGATGTTACACCCCGTAAGTTTTTAACGTTTAGTCGGCCTATTCGTATGTTGGTTGAGAGTTTTAGAGTGCCATACGTATGAGGAAAGGGCCGGGTTAGTTACTGATAGTTAGACAGTAAGACGCCTCCTTTGCCAGGTATGAAACCTACCTTCCTTATTACAGTTATGTTTAGTCCTGATTTCACTACCTCAGTCAGCTTCAGTCCGTTTTCTTTACTTCAGTTATTTTCAGTTCTATTTCTTACTTTCAGTCATTTAAAGTTATTGCTTTACATACTCAGTACCTGTGGTACTGACGCCCTCTTCTGGGGCGCTGCATTACTTGCCTGTAGGTACACATAGACGAGGAGCAGGTCCCTCGTAGTTCCAGTCAGCCGTACAGAGCCATCAGCTCCTTTCTTTCGGAGTTTGTGTGATAGAGGTTTATTTCTTTTGTTTGTACAGTATGGGTAGGTTGGGGCCCTGTCCCGACCATCTTATTACTCCTAGAGGCTTGCAGATTGCATTATTTCCCTGTGGTTAGAGGATATCGGTCGCGTGGGGCCCATATGTGTTTTAGACTATGTGTGTTGGCCGTGTGGAGTCCTGTTTAGTTGTTGATTGGTGGCCTTGTCGGTCATAGATCAGTTTAGCATCTGATTTCACTTTTCAGTTATAACTAGATATCATGGTGGCCTTGTCGGCCCGCATAGGACTCCCTCTGTTTGTTTGTCTCTGGTTAGCTGTTTATTTTCACAGGTGGCTATAGGCCTTGTTGGCCGGGGGTTGTATTTACAGCCGCTATATAGCCCGTTGTTTTCTTGATGCCAGAGTTAGAGTCAGCCCTGCATCAGAGGTGCTTAGGCTCAATCAGCTCAGTAGTTCAGGTCCTAGTAGGGCTCCAGGAGCCGGTCATGCCTCCCAAGGTGGGGCGTGACAAACTTGGTATCAGAGCAGGTCGTATCCCAGGGAGTCTGCAAGCCGTGCTAAGTAGTGTCTTATCTATAGATGTGTTGTGCACCACATACTATAGGCAGGCTGCAAGGCATGATAGGATGGTTACTCTTTCTTCTTTTTTAATCGTGCTATAGAGCGGTATAGTATAGGGTTGAGTCCATAAGCTCATTATACTCTTTTGTTTACAGAGAAATATCGGACCAGCGACATCCTACATCAGGCAGGAGGTTAGATGTAGCAGTAGGAGAGGGCACCAGCAGGGTGCCTCAGCCTCGGTCAGAATTGGACCGATCTGAGGACGATACAGAGGTAGCATCTCGACCTCCCCAGCAATCTCCACCACGTCAGGAGCCGCTTGGGACGGCCGGTGTGACGGCACCGCCTTCGGCAGTTCTATACCCATACCATCCAACCAGGAGGTCAGGAGTGTGGTGGTTATGCTAGTCCAGATGATGGCTGCTCAGCGCCAGCCAATGCCACCTACAGTTGTAGAATCCTTAGGAGGTCCAAGTAGCTTGAGGGTCCGAGAGTTCTTAGCACTAAGTCCCCCGCAATTCACAGGGACAGATCGTACTGAGGACCCTCAGGACTTCTTATACCAGATGCAGAGGATTTTCAGGGTGATGCATGCTACACCCACAGAGTCGGTTGAGTTGGCGGTATTCCGACTACGGGACATCGTCGTGCTGTGGTATGAGAGTTGGGAAAGGTCTCGAGGGAGAGATGTTTCCCCTATGACCTGGCCCAGCTTCTTAGAGGCTTTCTTGGATCATTACCTACCGCAGGAGATTTGACAGGCCCGAGTTGATCAGTTCCTACACTTGGAGCAGGGGTCGATGAGTGTTCGGGAATATGCCATGCGGTTTGATTCCTTGGCTCGATATGTGCCAGCTTTTGTGGACACAATGCCAGCCAGGATACACCGCTTTATTATGGGGCTAAACCTGGAATATGTTGAGACCTGCATTACAACCACACTGTGAGAGGGTATGGATATTGCCCGTGTGCAGGCTTTTGCTCAGAATATTGAGGGTATCAGACAGCGTCAACGGGAGATTAGGAGGACAAGTCAGGAGCAGCGCCGCAAGGACAGAGCGGGTGAATTACAGGAGGAGTCCCGGGAAGGACCTAGGCCACGGTTATCAGTTAGGCCGCCTAGGCCCCCGCTTCCACCACAACGACAGAGGAGCAGGTCTAGTCGCCGAGGGAAGCCAGAGCCCGGCGAAGGTTCGCGAGCATTAGGTTCACAGTAGCAGAGGGGAGTGGAGCAGAGTGGGTTTACAATACAACTTTGCCTTATTTGCAGTCGACGACTCTGGAGCATGCAGGTATGGTTCCACAGCATGCTACATTTTTGGTCCGGAGGGTTATCAGATGAGGAATTGTCCAGCTAGGGGTCAGGGTGACCGGGATCGACAGGATAGGTCCTCAGGAGGATCACGAGCTCCAGCATCCCCAGCAGGGCGTAGGCCCTCATTTTCAGCCGACAGAGGCCGAGGAAGATCAGGTGCCTCCAGTTCAGGTGCCGGCCCAGACCGTACTTATGCACTACCGGGGCAACAGGAATCAGAGTCGTCACCGGATGTTGTGACAGGTATGCTGAACATTTGCTCTCATCCTGCTTATGTGTTGATAGATTCAGGATCCACCTTGTCAGATGTTACACCGTTAGTTGCTCGGAAGTTTAGTATTATGCCGAAATTGCTTCGGCGACCTTTCTCAGTGTCTACACCCGTTGGTGACTCTATCATGGCCAGAAGGGTCTATCGGGGGTGTACAGTAGAGGTTGCTAGTCGTCAGACTACGACAGACTTGATAGAACTAGAAATGGTTGATTTTGATGCTATTATGGGTATGGATTGGCTAGATTCATGCTATGCCAATGTTGAATGTTGGACCAAGATTGTCCGGTTCCACTTTCCAGGGGAGGTAGTACGGGAGTGGAAAGGTAGTACAGCCACGCCAAAAGGTAGATTTATTTCCTATCTTCGGGTAAGAAACTTGATAGCAAAAGGGTGCATTTATCATATTGTCAGAGTTCAGGATGTTCGGGCAGAGCCTCCGACCCTTCAGTCTATTCCAATGGTTAATGAATTTCCCGACGTATTTCCAGATGAGCTTCCTGGTATTCCCCTAGAAAGGGAAATTGATTTTGCAATCGATCTATTATCAGACACTCAGCCTATATCTATTCCTCCATATCGGATGGCTCCTGCTGAACTCAGAGAACTAAAGGAACAATTGAAGGATTTGCTAGACAAGGGCTTTATCAGGACGAGTACCTCACCATGGGGTGCGCCAGTTCTGTTCATGAGGAAGAAGGACGGTTCCCTCCGTATGTGTGTAGATTATCGGCAGCTAAATAAAGTCACTATCAAGAATAAGTAACCTCTTCCCAGAATAGACGACCTGTTTGATCAGCTACAGGAAGCGAGTTATTTTTCAAAGATTGACTTAAGGTCAAGATATCATCAGGTCCGAGTTTGTGAAAGAGATATTCCAAAGACTACTTTTAGGACCAAATATGGCCACTTTGAATTTCTAGTCATGTCCTTCGGACTGACAAACGCCCCAGCAGTGTTTATGGATGTGATGAACAACATTTTCAGACCATACCTTGACTTGTTCGTGATAGTATTTATCGATGATATTCTGGTGTATTCCCGCTCAGAGGCAGATCACCAGGATCATCTACGGACAGTGCTCCAAATTCTCAGAGATCGCCAGCTATATGCAAAATTTTCTAAATGTGAATTTTGGCTGAATTCAGTAGCCTTCTTGGGCCATATTGTGTCAGATGCTGGTATATAGGTAGATACGCAGAAGATAGAGGCAGTGAAAACATGACCTACACGTACCACTCTGACCCGAGGTACGTAGTTTCCTGGGATTAGCCGGGTATTACAGAAGGTTCGTGGAAGGATTTTCCACTTTAGCAGCACCTTTAACCAAACCGACGTAGAAGGCAGCAAAATTCCGTTGGACTGAGGCATGTGAGCAGAGATTTCAGGAACTGAAAGACAGATTGACATCGGCACCGATGCTAGCGTTGCCAGAAGGAACAGAGGGTTATGCAATCTATTGTGACGCTTTGGGTGTTGGGTTAGGATGTGTTTTGATGCAGCATGGTAAGGTGATTGCCTATGCTTCCAAGCAGCTGAGGAAGCATGAGAAGAACTACCCTACCCATGACCTGGAACTAGCCGCGGTAATTCATGCCTTGAAAATATGGAGACACTACCTGTATGACGTCCATGTAGATATTTTCACTGATCATAAAAGTCTGCAATATATTTTTACCCAGAAAGAGTTGAATCTGCGACAACGTCGCTGGTTGGAGCTGTTAAAGGATTATGATGTGAATATTTTATATCACCCAAGAAGGGCCAATGTTGTAGCAGATGCCCTTAGCCGCAAATCCATGGGAAGCCTGGCATATTTACAGCCCGAGCGGTAGGAATTGGCCCGAGAATTGCATCAGTAGCCAGTTTAGCCGTTCGTATAGTAGAATTAGGAGACAATGGAGCGTTAATCCAGAATACCGCAGTGTCATCATTGGTGGTGAAAGTGAAAGAATGGCAGTATAAAGATCCTAGCCTGGTTCAGTTTAGAAATAGGGTCCAGCAAGGGGAAGTGACAGATTTCCAGGTAACTGAGGACGGAGTTTTGAGATATAGGGATCGCCTCTGCGTTCCAGACGTGGCAGGGCTTCGCCAGCAAATTATGGGTGAGGTACACTATGCCCGTTACTCTCTCCATCCAGGTTCGACAAAAATGTACCATGACGTAAAAGAGATTTACTGGTGGCCGGGAATGAAAAAGGGGATGGCAGAATTCGTAGCTCAACGTCCCAATTGCCAACAGGTGAAAGCTGAACATCAGAAATCAGGCGGACTGACATAGGATATAGTCGTGCCTTTACGGAAATGGGAGGCAATTAATATGGATTTTGTAGTAGGGTTACCTCGTACCAGGCATAAATATGATTCTATCTGGGTAATTGTTGACAGGTTGACAAAATCAGCTCACTTTCTGCCAGTAAGGGATACCTTTTCAGCTGAAGATTATGCTGAGTTGTATATTAGAGAAATAGTCTGATTGCATGGTGTTCCGCTGTCAATTATCTCTGACAGAGGGGCGCAGTTTACAGCTAGATTTTGGCAATATTTTTAGAGGGGCCTGGGGATGTAGGTTAACCTGAGCACAACCTTCCATCCTCAGACAGACGGGCAGGCAGAACGTACCATCCAGACGCTCGAGGATATGTTACGAGCGTGTGTGTTAGATTTTGGAGGCAGATGGGATGAACATCTACCACTTATTGAATTTGGCTATAATAACAGTTATCATTCAGCAATTCAGATGACGCCTTATGAAGCGTTATATTAGCAGAAGTGCAGATCTCCAGCTGGTTGGTTTGAGGTAGGAGAATCAGCATTGATTGGGCCAGATATTATTCATCAGTCAGAAGAGAAAGTAAAGCTTATCAGGGAACGTCTGCTGACAACTCCGAGCCGCCAGAAATCTTATGCTGATGTGTGACGAAGAAACCTAGAATTTAATGTGGGTGATTGGGTATTCCTGAAGGTTTCACTGATGAAGGGTGTGATGAGATTTGGTAAGAAAGACAAGCTTAGCCCGAGGTTTATTGGGCCTTATTAGATTCGCTAAAGGATAGGCCAGGTGGCTTATGAATTGGATTTACCCCCAGAATTAGAATACATTCACCCAGTTTTTCACATATCAATGCTGAGGAAGTGTATAGGAGATCCCTCCCGGATTGTCCCAGTTAAAGACGTCCAAATCATTGAGGAATTAGCTTATGAAGAAGCTCCAGTAGCCATATTAGATCGGTAAATTCGTAGACTAAGAACTAAAGATGTTGCTTCCGTTAAAGTGTTATGGCGAAATAAGAACCGAGAGGAGATGACCTGGGAGGTAGAAGATGATATGAAAACCAATATCCTTAGTTATTTCAGACTTAGTCAGATTGTGAAGCTAGAGGTATGTTGTTGTTGTTGTTTCATAAGTTGCATTACATACATGTATATGTGAGATAATTGACTTCAGTCTATTGTGAAATGAATGCTATAGTATTGTGCGGAGTACCTGTATTGGACTTTTCTGCGGTTCAGGGTTTTTGGATAGACCATATTACAGGGAAGACTCTGCCGAAATTTTTCCAAAATAAGTAATTGCAAGGTTAAGGTTCTTGCCAGCAAAAGTTAACATTTGAGGACGAATATTCTTAAGGGGGGGAGGATGTTATACCCCTTAAGTTTTTAACGTTTAGTCGGCCTATTCGTATGCTGGTTGAGAGTTTTAGAGTCCATACGTACGAGGAAAGAGCCGGGGGAAAGGCCGAACGAGTGCAAAGTTGGGATTTCGCGGGAGGAGGCCAACCAAGCTGCCCAGAGGGGCAAAGTGGCACGGAGAAGAATCATCACGTTGGGTAGCGTGCCACGTTGCCTTGTTTGCTGCCTCAAGTATATATAGGCCTCACCCTTAGATTTCATGTTATTTACTCATATAACTTCGACCAGCAGAGGTAAGGACATAGGAAACATTTAATTTTCATCTGATTACGCCGCTAAACTCCGTCCAAATCCGAATTAACTTCGGGTATCGAAGAATAAGGCTGCAGGGAGCATTTCTACGGAGTTAGTTTTGTAAAATTCGCCCGGCGAATCATCGTCCCGCTGAGCCAAAATTGTTGGAATTGCTCCAAACTAGTGTCAATACGATCTCAGGCTTAAAGTAAGCATTTCTCCCTTCTATACTTTCAAGAAATAACGAGGTTTCGTCCGTGTTCCGTAAAGTTGGGAATATAGTTAATATTTATATATAAAGTTTTCCTTTTTGCCGAATTTAGTGTTAAAACTAGTCCTATCTTTCCAGTAACACGATTTCAGTTGGGAGGAGTTATTGAATACTAATTGGAACCTATCAGTTAATCAGAAACCGACAATCAAGGTACGTTAAGGCATTTTCTTTCGGCAAGTTAGTTTCTTCAGCATAGTAGTCCAGTATGAATCCCAATAAAGCATGTCAGGAGTATGTTATCATGTTTAGTTGTTGTTGTCAGTTGAGACTCGTAAATTGTATTGTTTTGGGCTGGATTATACTTGTATAGCTTCCGTGACCACCCCAGGGTTGATAGCTGTGTCGCCGCCCGCCAGGGGCGAGGATACATCACTCTACGGAGCTGCATGCCGTCTGCAAGGGACGAAGATGGGGATCCAGATCCTCATATTGCCGCTTTTGGCCATCTACACACCCCCGCTGAGCGTTTATGCCCGGGGTGTAGATATCAGGAGTCCTTCGGACTCAGACACAACTACAGTCAGGGGCTGAGCGGACCCAGTTGCAGACCCAGGGGATCGGTAGGATGTTTATAGCCGGTAGTTGACTCAGTATGACCTAGATAGGGGTATATAAATTGAGGTGTACTCACTAGGGCTAATGGGGGCCCATGTGGGTTATTCTGTGCTGATTGTACCTTCCGGCTTATTGGGTCCAGGTAAGGCTTATGCTTGCTTTAGTTACTGATAGTTAGACAGTAAGACGCCTCCTTTGCCAGGTATGAACCCTACCTTCCTTATTACAGTTATGTTTAGTCCTGATTTCACTACCTCAATCAGCTTCACTCCGTTTTATTTACTTCAGTTATTGTCAGTTCTATTTCTTACTTTCAGTCATTTAAAGTTATTGCTTTACATACTCAGTACCTGTGATATTGAAGCCCTCTTTTGGGGCGCTGCATTACTTGCCTGCAGGTACACATAGACGAGGAGCAGGTCCCTCGTAGTTCCAGTCAGCCGTACAGAGCCACCAGCTCCTTTCTTTCGAAGCTTGTGTGATAGAGGTTTATTTCTTTTGTTTGTACAGTATGGGTAGGTCGGGCCCCTGTACCGACCATCTTATTATTCCTAGAGGCTTGCAGATTGTGTTACTTTTCTGTGGTTAGATGATATCGGTCGTGTGTGACCCATATGTGTTTTAGACTATGTGTGTTGCCGTGTGGGGCCCTGTTTAGCTGTTGATTGGTGGCCTTGTCGATCATAGTTCAGTTTAGCATTTGATTTCGCTTTTCAGTTATAACTAGATATCATGGTGGCCTTGTCGGCCCGCATAGGACTCCCTCTGTTTTTTTGTCTCTAGTTAGCTGTTTATTTTCACATGTGGCTATAGGCCTTGTCGGTCGGGGGTTGTATTTACAACCGCTATATAGCTCGTTGTTTTCTTGATGCCAGAGTTAGAGTCAGTCGTGCATCAGAGGTGCTTAGGCTCAATCAGCTCAGCAGTTCAGGTCCTAGTAGGGCACCAGGTGCCAGTCATGCCTCACAAGGGGGGCGTGACATTCGATTTAGTCCAATACTAGCCCAATTCTAGCCCATATTTTATATCAACTTTAATTTAGATTTACTATTTGATTTTTTTTTTGTCAGGCTTTGGTCCTTGATTATGGTCGGATTGGGTCTCGAGTCCCAAAGATCGGGTCTCATACTACTAAAAAACTGACCTCAAAAGAGGTGGAAAAAAAATTATCTTTAAAAATAAAAAGTTAACAATACAGAACTTCAGATGTCGATTTTTTAGCGTAAAAAAACTGAAAAAATGCAAACCGACCTTAATTTCTTTTAAAATAATTTGTTTTGAAAAAGCCGACCTCAGGAAGTCGGTTTGTAATTTTTTGATTTTAATTTTTTTTTTTTTTGCAAAAAAAGACCTTCGAAAGTCATTTTGTAAAAAATAAGAAAAACAATCTTGGGAAGTCCATTTTTTTCATGAAAATATAAATTTAAAGAGAATAAAAGTCAATCCTTTGGGGTCCGTTTTTGACATTTTTAGTAGTGTTGGATTGAGGTAGGGTCTTGATTTCCAAATTGGATCTCTAGTGTCATGTCCTCAATTTTGGATCGAGTCTTGGTTCTTAAGTCTCGAGTTAAGTTGGGTTGAGGCTTGGCTCAGGTCTCGGATCATGATTGGGTCAAGGTTAGGTCTTGACTCTCAAATAGAGAATGAGGGTCGGTCTCGAGTCGAGATCTAATTCCGAGTTAGATCGGGAGTAGTGGAGGAGTGGACATTAGTATAGGGTGGAGTAGGGGAAGGTGGATCATTTTTTAAAATTGGGTCAAATTGACAGGTCATGACCCAACCCATTTTTAGCCAATTTCAACTCAAGAGCTTTTGAGCTGATTTTAGCCCAACATATCTATTAAAGAGAAAATTACATAAATGGTCATAGCTTGACCGAAAATAGGCTTATGTAGCAACATTATCATTATTTATAAATATGACAATATTTAATGTTCTATTTGTTGGAATTTTTATTATTTAAATGTATCAAATACAAATATACTAATTAATGTGTTGGGTTAAATATGAAATATTATCTTTTTAAAATGGTAAATTACTAAAAATCATGCTATAATTAATACATGATTTTTCATATTTCTCTCTCTCTCTCTCTCTCCCTCTCTCCTCTCTCCTCTCTCTTTTCTCTCTCTCTCTCTCTCTCTCTCTCTCTCTCTCTCTCTCTCTCTCTCTCTCTCTCTCTCTCTCTCTTCACCCTCTTTGTATACTATCTTTTCACCCTTCTCTATTTGTATTTCTATAATTTTTTAGGTATTAGACAACTGTATATATTGTATTCATACACGCAGTTAGGTTGTATCCTCTATCTCTTTGTATGCTATATTTTCACATCTCTCTTTGTATTTTTATATTTTTTGAGATATCAGACGATTGTATTTGTTGTATTAATTCGTTCATTTATGTTGTATCCATTCCTTCCTATATCGATTGTATCATTTGTAATATAGAAAATACAAAAAAATACATAAAAAGAGAGAGGGAGAGAGAGAATTGAGAAAAAGAGGGAGAGAGAGGGATAGAGGAGAAAAGAGAGAGAACGAGAGAGGGGAGAGAGAGACAGCGAAAGAGAGATAGCGGAGAGAGGTGAAGGAGAGAGGGAGGATAAAGGCGAGGGAGAGAGAGGAGAGAGGCCAGCGAGATTGGAGAGAGATTAAGAGATTTCTTCCTTATTAGTTAGATTAGAGAGAAATTAAGAGATTTCATCCTTATTTGCTAGTAAATAAAAAAAAGCCAATTATTTGAAATACAACTAGATATTGTAATTATTTGAAAATGTGGTCATAATTTACAAATATTATCTTATTTATACTATATTATGCAATTTTTCTTTTATTAAATCAATCTATTTTAACTTACTCAATTTCAACCCAAACCCTCCTACTTGTTCATCTATTTCCTCTTTAAAATTTTTATATTGTTTTTCTAAGTTGCATTATCTAAAAGAGTATCAACATTTATATCATAAAAATCGCGAGGTAGGGCGGAGGGGGATGAAGGGAATGAACTTTCAGCAACATGTGCACACTTTTTCATGTTTATCCTAATTTTGACCTTACTAGAACCGATACTTTTACTATTCTCTTTTGAAAATTTTTGGATAGTGATGTTCAAAATTTTTTAGAAGACATAATTTAAAAATATAATTAAATTAAATACGAAAACTAATCAAGAATTCAAGATAAATTAAAGATGAAAATTAAATGCGATAATTAAAGAAATTAAGGGATGGAACGAATGTACCAAACATTTGCGTTAAAAATAGACGATTATAACCGAAAGCCATAAATATATGCTGAAATTTAAAGCTTGCTACTTACTCCAAAAATTCACCAAATTAGATACTTGATAACAACAATTTGTGAGAAATAATGATAGAAAGAAAAATGCATGAAGATAGATGGATGAATTTGTGAGAAGATAAAGGAGTGGAGTGGTATTTATCATTATAAAGTAGATCAATGTGTAAAAAAAAATTAAATGTAAGGGTAAAAATAAATTTTTTTATGGGTCGGGGGATAGAGGGGTGTTGGGAACCAAAACATAGTCGTTGAGGGGTCGGGATCGGGTCAAACCAGGCTAGGCCACTCGAACAAACCCTCTATCCCATCCTATCCCATCCCATATCCCGATATAACCCTCCCGTCCCAAGTAAACCGGGACGATCCGAGACAAAATCAGGTTGGATCATTCCATTCAGTTTGACAGACTTATTTTTCATATAACACTTTAAAATAATCCAGTTTCCCACTATTTAAACTAATGCAAGAAGTTGAACTATATAACCATAAAGTTATTGAATGTGTCATTAAGAGACTAACAAGTAATGGAGTAGAATTAATACCAGAGAGACAGAAAATCCAATAAGCTTGACAAAGAAAAAATAGTTCAGTACCTCAAGTAAACACGCCTAGGTCACAAGAACCTCATGGGTTCCCGGCAGTGGCATACTAAGTGGGTAATATCGTCACAGAATTCTGTCTTGGTTACAACCGGCAAAGAAGAGAAGTGAGTATTGAAAGAAGATTAGTAGTCTAAGAGCTTTTAAGTAATAGGTGAATAGAGAATCGAACAATCTATTCGAGATGTGAGATGCTTTGGTGTATATGAGCAAGGAGAGTATAATGATTCAATAGATGGAGCAGAAAGAAAGCAGTTGTTCAATTATATATGCTTAAGGAGAAATAATAATTGATTTGTAAGATGCTTAAGGTGTATGAGAGAGGAGAGAACAATATTCAATTATAGAGCAAGAATTAGAATGAGAGCTATCGAGATTATCAATAGGGAGGAGAGATGCTTAGTAAGTGTGTTATTAGAGAGGAGAAAACAGGTTTTATGATGTGAGATGTCTTGGTTCGTACACAATGAGGAAGATATTTATACAGCCAAAGAACATAATCAATCAAGGGTTAAAGAGAGAGAGGACATATTCATAAAATCAATATGGTCAAAATCAATTAGTATAAAGCAACAAAGAATTATCAAAACTGACTATGTACCAAGCTATCATATGCTAGGTAAGGGAAAAGACTGAGACTAATTAAGAAAAGCCTAAACAAATTTTTCTTAAGTAAATATCGATGCTGTCACATAAATAAGGGGCTTACCATAATATTCAAATAAGAGATTCCTCTATTAATTACAAGAAAAAGGAAAATGAAGAATAGATCATGGAATCAAATAAGCAAGTATGAAATCTGTCACATGCTTATCATATTATCATATAAAACTAGTACATAATACTATTCTCAAATCACCTAAAATTACCAAAATAAATGAATACCAAGATGTAACATGGTTTAATCAAGATAATGAGTAAAATCCACTCATTCCCATATTCAAGAAATCAAAGTTACCATAACATACAAGTACCATAATTTTCATATGATTTGGGAGCCAACTATTCAAGAAAAGAATCTCATATTACCACATTTAGAATATAAGTTACTAAAGTAATTACATATCCAAATTGTCCCATAATCAGTAAAATAATTATAGAGATTATCAAATATTTGAATACCAAAGAAAAAATATCATGACTTTGAAGTTGTCGTGCCTTGTAGTATATAACAAACTAAAGCTACCATAATTGTTAGATAAAGAAAATCAATTGGTGAGGAAAAAACGAAACTCGAATGAGGCGAATGAAAATGAGAAATTAATTATAGAGAAGTGAAAAATCAGAAAGCATCCAGACCTTGGCATGAAATTATACGGGGGTACAATGGAATATAATTCATAAAAGGAAATACAAATCAGTGCAGCAAAATTAGGGTTAATCTCAAAGTTCATAAAAAATAGAAATTCTCACATGTGACAGTCTAGAGGGGTAGAACAATATCATAAACTCTTAATCAAAACTCAAAATTCGAACTCAGTGAATCACGAATCTAAGAATCTGCTCATTAATGATCAAGTAAAATAGGGTAAAGGAGTAGTAATGATAATCATACTAGAGAAGCATTCACAAGAACCCATCATAAACATGAAATGACCAAGTCGGATGACCCTATGTCCTCTGATAAACTTAAAATTATACAAGGACCGTTGTCCAGTTTTCATCCCAAACACTCAAGGTCATCAAAGTTTCCTCGATGCTCATGGAGACGATGAAACAATTGAGTTTTTGAGGTCTCTTAATTGGAGAATTGAGAGAAAAGATCTTGAGGATGGTTTCATTGTGGGTTTGGTTGGTGGCTCTCCGACCAGAGGCTGGTCAGAGTAGGCATTGGTGATGGTGGAGAGTAATCTATAAGAGTAGAGAGTATAGCTAATCGAGCACAAAAGTCCCCGATTTGCGGAGCTGCATCTGGTTCACGAAGGTTGACGTAACTGAAATATCTGATTGGTGGAGTAATTTTGCTCCGACTGATGAAGCGAAGGTCTTTGATTAGTGGCACCAACTGTGTTTGCAAAAATTCGTGATAAAAGCTCTGATTTATGAAGCAACCGTAATAAGATTCGATTTGACAAAGTGTTAATAAAGAGAGCCATTTGATTGGCAAGAGTAGCCGTAATAAATATTTTTTTAATGGATTGACGATATTTCATAATTTAGCCTTCGATTAGTAGAGCATCTTTTGATAAAAGAATCTCCGATTGGCTGAGTCTTGTAGTAAAGAAGACCAGATCTCTATAATAAGGTTTCAATTGGTGTAATCTTGTAATAAAGAAGACCCAAATACTGTAATAAGGTTCTGATTGGTGAAAATCTTATAATAAAAAAGACATGGACATCTACAATAAGGCTCCGATTGGCAGAGTCTCGTAATAAGGCTTTGAGTGACGGAGTGGTTTGTGATAAAAATATTTGAGTAATAAAAGTTCTGGTTTGCGGAGACACTGTAATGAAATCTCCGATTAGTGGAGTCACTCTAATGAAAGCTCTGACTGGCGGAGTAGTTGTAGAGCTTCGACTGAAAAAATAACTTGTAATGTATAAAACTTTCGGTTGGCAAGACAATACATAATATACAAAGCCTCGAACTAGCGGGTTAATTACAATATAAAGGCTTTTATATGGTGGGATAATAGAAATATAAAGGCCTCCATTTGGCAAAGCAATTGAAATTTGAAGGGCATTCGTCTGTTGGGGCAAGCTGCAATATAAAGGCCTTCGGCTGGTGGGGCAACTGTAGTATAAAGGGCATCTGGCTTGCGGATATCTCCCAAATACACCTTCAATTAGGAGTGTATACACAGTCGATTATAATATAATTATCCAGTGAAGAGTTAGGACCGTATCTATGAGGACTTAGTATTAATCAAGGCAACTAATTAAAGCAAATATGTTTGAATGCTATAAGAAATACTCAAGTTAATGGGTAAAGAGAGAATTTAAACTAAAATGCAAAGGGTAAAATCAGTTGGAGAAAATAATGGTAAAATCTTTTATTAAATCAATCTATTTTAACTTAGAGACCCATATCACGTGACTTCCATCCTTCTTCCTTGCTCTTCGCACTTCCTTCAAGAATACCTTCATAATTTTAAACAAAACAAAGAAAATGAAAAAGAAAAGTCATATAACATACTTCATCTTTGGTGACTTTAGGGTTAAATATTATTCCAAAACTCTTTTAATCAATAATTCTTTTCTGCATTTGTCACATGAGAAATTACCAATTAAATATGTCCCTTCTCACTTGAACTAGTCAAAAGCAGTGTTTGCTGAAGACATCTACATCTGATGATGGAAGAACGAAAACGTACGTCAAAATGTTTGCTAGCAAATAATGCATAATCTTTACGCAATTTGGTTTCAGTGAAGTAGCCACATCGTGCATAGTTAAACACCACCCGTTTCAATTTATTTGTCTTATTTTCCTTTTTAGTCTGTTTGAAAAAGAATGTCTCTTTCCTTTTTTGACAATTCTTAAATTCTAACTTTCCGCATGACATGTTTAAGATCACAAGATTAAATGACATTTTAGTACATTCTAGGTATCTTTAGTTTAAGATAGCAAGATTTAAAAGTTTATTTTATTTTCTTAAACTCTGTGTCAAGTCAAAACTAGAAAAATAAATTAAAAGGAGAAGAGTAATTTTTTTTATATATAGATATTAAACCTTGAACATTCTTCGTGAATTCATAGCTTCGCCACTTATGAAGAGGGTGAAGATGGTCTAAGAGTGCTAACTTTTTTTGGATGATAAAGTAAAATAAGAGAAGGTTGTGTCTCTTCACTGTGTCCTAACTCTTGTTTAAATTGAGTGAAGCTCGTTGGAGTTTTTATCAGTTGGTAATATAGGAGTTTTAATGGGAGTCAACTGGAACTGCATTCTTTGTAAAAAGAATCGTCAGCTTTTGGACAAATTCTAACGAAAGGATAAAAGTTGTTAATCTTTGAATATTTTAAGGATGTTTTCTTTTTTGGTTGGGTTTATGCCCTTTTTGAAGTGAAAGGGTGAGAGATCATTTTTTTCCTTATTTTTAATGAAATTTTATGTCATCAATCTTGTTACTTAAATCGTTTTCGTGTGATCAATTTGGCCAAATTTTGTTTGGGCGGTGTCCGTCAGCTTTCTATCAGGAAATTACGCCCAACCACCTGGAAAATGATTAAATTTCGCGATTTTTTTTAATATTGTTAATGGCATTTTTGACTTTCTTTTAATTACTTAAAGACTAGCAATTTTAAGCGACAAAAATTATAGACCACCCCTTAATAAATGCATCTGTGTGAATGATTTATGGTCAAACTTTTAAAGTTTTGCCCATGAGGCACGCGACATAAAAAAAATGCAACATCATTTAGCAGTCGTTTGATTTATGGAATTAGGTAGGATGTTCTAGGATTAAAATTGGGACAAAACTTATATTTTGCCTGATTGAAGGTATAGATAAATTTATACCTTTAAGCAAACAAAAAATAAATTTTATTCCAAAGTAAATGCCGTAATGGCAGCCAAAGACAATTCCATCATATCTAGAAAAACTCTTGGAAGCTCCGGAGTTAAAAGACCATCCAAATCTAAAATTAGACTCGACACCTTAGGGCTAAGGGCGATAGTTGTTGAAAATTTTCAAATCGGCTTCTTTTTTCTCAAATCCATTTAAGTTATTATCAAAAAATTAGTCGGCTTTGGTTCGCATACAAATTGGATCCAAAAGATATGGAGAATATTGGAGATGTAGAAGGAAAAATAAATTGGCGGTAAATTTTTAAGGCCTTTCCTTCTTTCAATTCCCAAAATTGCAGTACTTTTCTTTATCAATATTTCATACAAAGATAATTCTCAGTATGTTCTCAAAGCATGAAAAAAACTTTGATTGTGTTCGAAGCGAGTCTATTCTTATAATATAGATTTTTAATAATTAAAGATATTTTGTACCGATTATAGATGCAAGAGATTATAATTGATAGTTACAGATATTTGTGGGTTGGAAATTGATTTGGAGTTTTTGAAGTACTTCTTATATTGTGTTCATATTGTGCAATTTCACATGAATCTTCTTCATACATGTATATTATTTTTCGATTAATAATTTCATATAATTGATTTGCAATTTGAAGAATACAGAGAAAGGGAGACAACTCTACTGGAAGAATCTTGATATAGGGTTCAGGACTCGTTGTGAGGCTTTTGCAGGTTCTTATTTACTTTCTACTTTGTTTAATTGTATATATATCTAATTCTTTGTCATAGTAATTTTCAAAAAAGTACTTTTGTGTCCTGAGGCCAGTCTATTCTTCTAATTTAGACTTTGTTTCAAAGCTTGAAAATTTTGTTTGGTTATGTTTGAGGCCAGTCTATTCTTCTAATTTAAATCTTTATAATTGAAAATATTCAATTATATATAGAGATTTACTGATTGTTATAGAGATTTGTTCCTTGAAATTTGATTTAAAATTATTGAAGTACAATAAAAAAGTTTGCTAGAACCATTCACTAACCCTTTTCCAAGCTAATTTGATATTATTTTATCATATTTGGCTTTGAATGTCTTCCTAAGGACATACTAGACATAACTTCTAACCTACATTAGTTACGCACAACTGTGATTATATTATGAGAATAATAACTAACATCAATCAAATCCAAAAAGAATTATAATGTATATTTATATATATGTATCTTTCATAGTACCATTAGTCTTTACAAAATGAAATTCATGTCTAAAAAAAGGATAAACTACACTGAGCATATTCTGGAAAACACTACATGAAATAATCATGTATTATTAGAAAGATTAAGGTACTTGTTCGGGAAGATCGAGTAGCACAACAATCTATATACTAAGAGGAATCTCAAGTCCTGTAGTGAATCACTTCATGACAATTGAAGTTTGTTGATTTTGCATGATAGCAGACAGAATGCTTATACACAAGCATGATATTAGACACTAAATCTGTTACATATCAAAAAGCTTCTATTCATTTTTTAGAAATTAATCTAGGTCAGATTAGTCCAATATTAGTTCTCTAATTGATGAGGACAAGTAGGTATTATCCACATATCTTGATAACAAAGCAATCTCATTCCAATAGGATTCATTGTTGATTGCAGTAATCGCCTGTTTGAGTGAGCAAGAGCATGACACTAAGATAAGTAAAAATATAGTTAATATTTAGAGTATACTGTGATTCAGTCAGCTTTCTCATGCATAACATAAGTCTCAACTATAAAAAATAAAAAGTTTGAGCCTAGAACTCCGATGACAATATGATATTATATTGGGGATAAATCTGAATGTGCCATTGTCTCTCAGCCTTATTTTCAACAATTGATGAAGGAATGTCACTGCTTCACTTGCTAAATTTATTTCTCATTCTGCTCTTTGTTATAATGTCTGTCATTTTGTGTTAGTATAAATTTCTTTTGTGATCACTTTGTTTGTTGTATTGTGCTAATTATATCGCTTGTAAATAAGCGAGCTTGCAACATAAAATTAAGCAGGTTCGTCAAGCAGTTAATTTTATGTTTGTATTCAAAGGTTTACTAGTATTATATATGGATTTTATTTTTTATTTCATAAGAATCTTTGTAATCTAGATTGCATTAGACTATTCTAAGGTCATAGGATGGTTGGCTAGCCAATTATTTCACTAAAAGTAAGAATTATAATACAGAAAATGGTATGGTATTTAAAAATAAAATTTTAAGTAACTTAAATCAATCAAGAGTCGAGCATAGTGGTGAGAAAAACATATGCAATTAAACCTAATGATAACTTAAATGTGCAAAGTTTGATCATTGTGATTGTTTGATAGTTATTTGAATGAACGATAGTCTTAAGAAATGTGCAATTGAATCACGAAAGATACTCATTATCACTGGTGATGGAGGACCTTAGGGTTTATGTGTTCCCAAAGACGGAGGACGGCTCTGCAATCATAAATTGCAAATTATTTACCGTAACATCTTGAGTTGGAAATGCCATGGGGTTAAGGAAAGAAATTGGTAGTGGTATTGAATAGTCAACTTGTGTAGGAACAGTCAACATATGTTCAAATTAGAGAAGTCTTGCGTAAGCAACATAAATTATTTGGCAACTTTCTTTTTATGCTGACATGTGCTTAAAGATGTGCAGTTACCCTTAAAACTCTTTCTTAAAAGAGAATAACTAAAAGGAATATGATGAATCTCCAGTTGTTTATTCAATCATCATTCGAAAGTCTCAAAATCTTACTTTTCTATTTACATTATTTATGCAGTTCACATTTTCTTGTTATGCCATTGATGTTGAAATAATGTACTATTTTTTCTTCTTTTACTGCATCCGTTTAAAATTATTTTTATGTTATTTTTACAATTCAAAAAAAAGAGTCACAATTTCATTTGTTAAGTTTGGAATCTTGTAAACTACAAGTAACTAATATAATATTTCTTCTCAGGTTAACATGATCAGGAAGATTGAAAATTGTAACACCCCGAAACTTTCCTAAACCAAACTTAGACATTACATGAAAAACCATAAGGAATCAAGAAAATTTTGTCTAAGGACGACTCAGATAACGAGTAGTTGTCCACACCAAGGACCACTGTATGAGTCGTTGTTTGAGCTGCAAGCTTTCCATCCGGGAACCCACGAGTCATGCAACGACTCATTACCAAGAGTAACTAGTTGTTCTGTGGAGTCATGATTGCCAGTACAGGAATCTGCCAAACATCTTCCAGAAGCAACGAGTTGAACCAACGACTCATTGTCACCTCTAACGAGTCATAATTTCCATCAGTCGCGAAGTTTCAGGTCCAGGAAGTGATGACAAAGAGCAGACACAACAACCCGTTGGTCCTACCAACGAGTCGTTGTGTCATCCGTTAGTGGGGTTCTCGAGTTTTTATTTAAGAATCCTACCAGTGACAACGAGAGGTACCAACGACCCATTGGTCCATCCAACGAGTCGTGGTCCCCTTCGTTGCCAAACTCCAGTAAGCCCAGAATTCAAGCCCAGGACCAACAACTGGTCCCAACGAGTCATGGTATCGACCAACGACTCATTGTGTGATCCGTTGGTCTCTGTCGGGCAATTTTTCATATTTTCTTTCATGGTTATTTTAGTAACTTTTCATCTTTTTAATCTCTAAACTATGTCGTTTTGGGCATGTTTAAGAGAGAATTAAAGGAGTTGATCAATGTATTTTTCTCATTTTCTTCTCTCAACTCTTAGACTTAGTATGAAGAAGTTTCAGACAGACTCCTCAAGGCAAAGTTAGGGCATTCAATCTTCTTCTCAGATTCTCAAGGATTTCTTCTAGGAAACTTTACTCCAGGTATGTGGGAATTCAATAAGAGAATTATTCTTTCCTTGTGTCCCAAAATCCTTCCATAATTTCTTATCAATTCTAGACCTGATGTTTTGAGTTAGGGTAAAATTCGTAGCCAGATCCTGATTAATTCTTATGGGTTGTTGTCCCTATGTATTCATGTTATGTTTCTACTACTTAGTGATCATGTTGCTACTTGCTTCCTGTAAAAATGATTTTAGCCTAACTCTATAAATGCAGTAAGTTGGGTTTTGCATAGTTGATTAGATATTAATATTGGTTGACTCTGTTAGTGTTGGAATTCCCATGTTATTACTATTATATTGATTCTCATGCAGCTGCATGCTAGTTTAGTCGTCCTAGTCAAAATGTTAGTACCTTCAGTATCTTTCAGTAATGTCAGCTGATCAGTTTGACTATAATTAGTTTCTCGAGATGTCAGTAATGCCTCCCAGTTATCAATTGGTTCTTTAAACGGTTACGACGTTTTCAGATCAGCAGCTCTGACCAGTATTAGAACCACTAGTACCAGGTTTATTTTGTTCTTTAGAAAGTTACAATGCTCCAAAATAAGCAACTCTGGCCAGTCTTAGGACATCTTACGACACCAATTTCAGTTATCCGATCCGATAAGATTCTCAGGGTACTTCCAACTGAGTATCCCTGATCTAGTCTTGGACCCCAACTTCGAGCTATCATCTTGATAGTCAGATTAGGACTATCTAGTGAGAGTAGGACTTAGCACCAAGAGAACCGGGGTTCCAGCGTATCTAGATCCCCATAACTACGTTGCCACCGTAGGTTATTAGCCTAAATAGGCCCAGACAGTGATCTCATAGTTCATGCCTTTATACCCTGTCAAGGTATATTGGGTCCTATCGATGAGGCGTATACATCGTACTCCACGTTTAGCTCTCGTGGTTATATGTCGGTTATAGACTCTCCCACTTGTCAGTGCAGTCTCAGTTCAGTTCAGTTCAATTCAGTTTAGTTTAGCTCAGTTCAGTATCTCAACTATCAGGACATGTTTATGACCATCAATCAGGGCCATTATTGACCATATCAGTTATAGCTCAGTTTTATCAGTTTACAGTTTTCAATTGGTCATTTCATCTTATTTCAGTTCAATTATTTATTTTCCTGCTTATTGTAAATCTCACTTACTCAATATATTCAAAGTACTGACGCATATTTTCTATGTTCTATCGTTTTATGATACAGGCGCAGGTTCTCACTCACAACATCATCAGTAGTTCCCTCCAACGATATCAACAACAACGTAATTTGGTGAGTCCTAATTTTTCGAGGATGATGATTTTGTTCAGTTAGTTCCTTATTCAGTTAGACTTTAGAGTTAGCTACGAGCTTGTCCCAGCAACTCATCAGTTAGTAGTTGATTCTCAGACATAGTTATTCAGTATTGTTTCAGATATATTGACTCTTTTCAAATCAGTTTTTCTTGAATGATTATATTGTTATAAAGCTTCCGCTTACGTTTACTCAGCTTACCAGTGTAATGACAGACTATGGATTAGCTTAGGGTCACTTGTGATACCAAATACCATATCTCGTCCAGGATGTAGACTCGGATCGTGACAAAAATTGTGATGTTGGCATAAATAGAGTGAAGTGGTAAGTTTGAAAAAAATACAAGACACCTTTTCCCCCTTATCTTTTCTTTTAAAGGGAGAAAAACTTCATATATAGTTTGTTGTTTTTGCATCAGTTCTTCATTCTCCTTGTTATGAAGAAATTCAATTTGTTATTTTTGATATTCCAATTTGTTCTAGTTAAAAATAAAATAATTTCCTCTACTATACAATTATAATCTTTTTTTGTTTGTGAATTTCTTGTGTAGAAAATTGAATGAGCTGGGGTCAATCACTTGCGACAAAATGTTTGACTTGTGAATTGATGGTTTCATAAAGCTTTATTAAAATTTTAATTGAGAAGTTAAGGAAATTGATTAAATTAAGAGTTAAGAGAATGTGGATAGGTAGTTTCATGTCGAAACTATTATTTTTAGTTAGATTTTTGTTTTGTCTAAGATAAAATATATCAATTATCTTTTATAGAGCACCTATTATATCTCAACTTTGTTCTTTGGTTATAATATTAAAAGACATTTTTTTTTTACGAATATTCATATATTTTACAAAAGTTTGACATTTATGAATGACAAATTGAACATATATAAATATTTGTGTCATGATAAAAACTGTATATCACTAATTTTTACGATATTTGAAATTTTAATTTGCTGACATTAATCAAAATATCAGAAATTTAAATGTGATATTTTATAAAGGCGTATGTAAATGTGGTAAATTTTTTTACAAACATTAATCTAAATGTCAGAAATTTTAAATGATAGCTACATAAACGTCATAAATCTTTTAATGACGTTTACCAAAATATAAAAAAGAAATGTCGTAATTTTATTAGTAACATTTACTGAAGTGTCACAAAATAAATGTCATATATTTCTTACCAACATTTACCTAAATATCATAAAATAAATATCGTAAAAAATTTTACCCACATTTATCTAAATGTCGAAAAATTTCCGACACTGAAATTAATGATATTTGATTCAAATGTTAATTAAATATTGGTAAATGAATTTGTGATATTTAAATAACTTAAAGCGACATTATATAATGTCATTGTATCCTCACTTTCTTATAGTATTGGCTAAACTTTCGAGAGGGCAAAAGTGCAAAAAAATGCTTAGTTTTAGAAAAGTAACGTGTTTGACCAAGTTTTTGGGAGATAATAAATGCTTTTGAAGAGTAGAAAAATAATTTTTTTTAGAAGCTAAAAAAATAGTTTTCCCCTGTAAAATCTTTTTTGAAAAATACTTTTTGGAAAAAATACTCTTAGATGCATTTTGAAAAAGTTTGACCAAACATTAAATGTTATTCAAAAGTACTTTTAGAATTTATAGGCCAAACACAATTTTTTTCTCATAAAAAAAAAACTTTTCAAACTAAACTGATTTTAAAAGTTTGGCTAAATAGATTGTTAATCTTGGATATCCCCCTTTATCCAATTCAACTTGATATTACTTTATCTCACCTAAGTAAGATAAATTAGTTCAAAGACATAAATTTAGAACTATAATCTTGGGATAATTTAATCAGCGAATCAAATTCCTTCTTAATATATGCCTATTAAACAATCAAATAAGTTCAAATTTAAAACATAAGTTCTACATCGTAAAAGGATGGCCTAATTTATTTCTGCCATAGATTAAAAATTACAATTATTATAACAGATATAATGATGGGTACCCCATTTAAACAGACATTTTATGTATCTCTCTAGGTCACCCTTCTATTTGATGTCCCAAAAAATGAACAAATTCAATCATCAATTTATTAAGATATCAATAAATTCAATAAAATTATTTTATAATAATGATGATTTGTCATTGTTTTCAATAACACTTATATATTTTCAATATTTTTCAACCATCATGAGCCTATTATTTGATGCAAAGTGAAATAAAACTAATGTAAATCCAAAAATAATGAATAGAAAAAAAATCTAATGATATCAAATCCTAAATAAGAGGAAAAAAAGGAGAAGAAGAAAAAGAAATGAAAAAGAAGTAGACACTTTTATCTGAAGTTACTTAATATTAGATACGAGTTAAATATTTTTAAAAAATAAATACATATTAAATAGGGGCGATCACAAATGCTCTTATTTTGGAATGGTTTTTAATTTTCACCTTTCGGCACTTTAAGTGACAAAAACGTGATTAAAAAAATGCTCCGAACAGCAAAAAAAACTCAAGACATAAGTTTTTGCCTAATTTATGCCTTAAATTCATACAGGTTATGCCTCAACGCATAAATTCAATTTGTGCCTTAAGGTAAAAATTTACAAGGCTTAAGTTTTTGCCCAATTGATGCTTATGCCTCAACGCATCAGCCCAATTTATGCCTTAAAGCAAAAATTCACAAGGCATAAATTTTTGCCTAATTTACACAGATTATATCTTAAGGCATAAATTTACATAGGTCATCCCTCAAGGCATAAATTCACATACGTTATGCCTCAAGGCATAAATTAAGTAGCATGAACTTGTGCCCAAGGGGCAGAAGTTCAGTAGCATGAACTTTTTTTGCCTTGGGACAAAAATTCAATTGCATGAACTTTTGCCTTGGGCTAGAAATTTAATTGCAAGAACTTTTGCCGCTATGCACAAGTTCAATAATTAAACTTCTGCCTATTGAACTTGTGGCTTGGGACAGAAATTCAGTAGCGCGAACTTCTGTCTTCTAAAGATAATCTATGCCTTGAGAATTTTGTTTATCTTGCAATTTCTTAAAAAAATATTAGGGTATTTTATCCTATTTTTATTAATTAAAATACTGAAGGGCAAAACTTAGAACTATCCCAAAATGGGGGCATTCGGTGCAAAAACTGGAAATTTTTTCCATTTTAAATTATAAAGACCCTACCAGTCATTATGGGATGGCTAAGGCCTTAGCACCCTCTTAGTGGTAGTGAGCTAATAAGAACTCAAAAATGGGGTAGTTAAAAATAGAAAGGTGTTTATGTCGTGGTTAATTGATTGTATGTTGTGTTCCATTTGGGGGTGATATAGTGAACTAGACCTTCGTACGAAATTATGAGACTATGAGTGAATTCATAACATCGTTTTATAGTTAGATATGTATTTGGAAGATGGTACGAGGTCTTAGTAAAAGACTTGTATTTTGGGACGGAAAAATATGCAGAATTATCGAGCTACTGGTTCGCAGGACATCATTGCAGCGGTGAAATTTCCGCTGCAGCGAGACCTTCATAGCGGTCAAAGTATTCATTGTAGCGGTGGAGGAGAAATATTTGAGATTTGCTGTAGCGAGAGGCCGATCTTTATAGTGGATCCGCTGCAGTGGACGACGCGAGGCAGAATGCCGATTTAAGTCTATATTTTGGGGTTTTCACTCCATAATTCTAAATAACAAAGATTGAGAGCTTAGGTGCAAATTTTCTAGGGCAAGAGTGTTTTTCCCCTTCCAAGGTAAGATTTTTTTGTCAATCTTTCCATCTTTTAATCCTCTAACACCCTAGAAGCAATAACTGCTTTTTAATGGTGAAATTCAAGCTAAAAACCTTAGAATTAAGAAAGTTAAAGTGAATTGATTAGGTGTTGATGTTTATGGATTCCTACGATTAAAAGTAAGTAATTAATACTTATTAGGGTGAATGTGCATGTACTAGTTCATCAATGTGATAGTTTGAGACCTAGAATTCAATAAAGTTGGGACCTTTAGCATTAAAAACTACTTTAAAGGGGTTTGAAGGAGTAGAAACTCCATGGACTTGGTTGGAATGATCGTTGTGGGATTGGATTATGATAACTTAACCCGTGGATAATGAATTGAACCGTGATAACAAATAGAATTAGGTGGGTTTGAATTCTCAATCCCTTGATTGAAGAAGTAGATAATTGAATTTTCTTTATTTCTTATTTTAGAGTTTGAATGTTTGAAACATTAAGGAAAGGCAAAGCTCATGTAGAGTAGCTCGCATATTTCAGTTCTTCGATTGAGGTAGGTTACAGTTTATATAGAGTTAGACTTTGTTTGGGGCCTTGTATGTGATATGAATTGATGAGCATGCTTGGTTAGTCTTTGGATACTGTTTGTGACAGTGATTATTGTGACTTGATTATGTTATCTGAACAAGTCCTGGAATTGTCAAAATCTGTAAATATTATTCATGATTCTAAAGTGCAATGATGATAAATCAATATGTATTTGTGATTTATTTCGTGTGATGGCTGATTTGAGAGCATATTAAAGTATGCCGATGATTGTTGGGTAATACACCATTATTCTGAGATGAGAGGTTCGTGTTCGAGGGGAGTATCCAGATGAATGGTTGTGTGTTGATTGAGTAATATATTATTATTCTGAAATGAGTGGCTCATGCTCGAGGTGAGCATCCGGATGAGGGATTTAATATGAGTGGCTCGTATCGAATAACCAGATGAGTGGGAGCAGGTACCACGTGTAGTACGACACATGAATTTCTAGAGTCCTCTACAGGTCATGATTGGAAGGGCAAACATAAGACCCTCTGGCATATGTGTATAGATATAAGACTAATGAATGATTGATATGAAGGTAGGTTGGTATAGATGTGAAACTGATGGGATACAGGCTATATAGCTGTGTGTTCAGTGTGGGCATGATTTCGTTGCATTATTTGTGTTTTGCTTATATTCTAAGCTTGTGATGTCTTGTCGTCTGATTTTGAGGATTATATACATATTCTTGTTGATTGGAAATGTTAGGCCAAATGATGTTAATATCACTGCTTGGTATTAGTGCTTACCTGGGATTATGAGTTGGAAGATTTTCGTATCTGAATTCTTAGTCTTTTTGTTTGTTTGTTGATTTATAATATATACTCATTATTATTCAAGGTTGGGTTATGATGCATACCAGCACATAGTATTTGTACTGATGCTACTCTTGCACTTTCTTTTAGAGTTGAACTGTGATCTAGAGACGTCATCTCGACTGCATCTTTAGAGCCTACAACTGATTGATCTGAGGGTGAGCTGCTTATCTCCAGGTTTACATAGATCTTCTTCCAGACGATGTCTATTCACTCCAGACATTTATTTATGTTTTGTTTTATTGTTGCTATTCCTACACATTTTAGCTAGAGTCTTGTACAATGACTTTTGGATCTTTGGGATTGTAATAGGTGGCTTCTGCATAATTTTTAGTTTTAAAATTTCCGATCTATTATTTATATTGCCAGATATTTTATTTTGAGTCAAATGAAATGCATAAATGAATTGGTTAGTTGGAAAATAATGGTTCACCAACCGGGAGGTTAATATAAGTGCCAATCACGACCAATTAGGTCATGAAATAAATGATGGCTAAACATTTTTTAGCGGCCCAAAAGTGGTCAGTCCACCTAATCTCTAGGAAAAATTTATCTAATACAATTGATTATGATCCATAATTATACTTTATAACAATACTTTATATAGCTATATTTTATATTTTTTAGCAGATATATATTGATACATGTATCCCTAAATTATAAGCACAATTCTGGTATAGAATATATGATGTGTATATGTTATCAATGTACATATAATATATAGATGTATGTACATTTGATATTGTATGTGCACGCGCATACATTGTAGGGGAAAGTACACAAATGGCTTGTAGACAAAATATTTGACATGGAGCTACCCGTAGAATTTCAATTGACATCTAATAGCCAGAATATAATGTATGTATTTACAATTTCCCTCTGTCGCCTCTCTCTCCCCCTCTCTATCTTGTCATTCTTTATCTCCCTTTTTCTCGCCTCTCTCTCCCTCCCAATAAGATTCTTTTTTTTTTAATGTTTGTTATTGTTTTTTTTTCTCCTTTTCTTTTAAATGTGAAATGCACCGGCCGAGAATGTATATTATACACTATATATATTTATTATACATTTTTCATATACATTTTTAATACAATATATATATACACATCACCTGTCACGCCCCGCCTTGGGGGGTATGACTGGCACCTGGTGCCCTACTAGGACCTGAACTACTGGACTGCTAATCCTAGGCACATCTGGTACCTGGCTGGCTCTGATTCACATTTCTGGAAACAAAGGGCTATATAACGGCTGTAAACACAGCCTCCGGCCCATTGACCTATAGCCTCCTGTACCTGTAATAACAGTTGACCAGAACAAGCAACTATAGGGAAGCCTATGCGGGCCGACAAGGCCACCGTGCTGTCTAGTTATCTGCATTCTGTGATAAAATACTAGAAGGCTACGTGACCGGCAAGGTCACCACTACTGTCAAACTTATGGCCCCACACGGCCAACATAAAAGAAGTAAGAGTACTAACAGCTAACACTGCACGGCCTCACACGACCGGCTCAATTGACCACAGGGAAATCTACAGACTGCAATCCTCTACGAATAGCAATAGAAATGATCGGGACAGGGCCCCGACCTACCCATACTATATAACAACAGAAACTGAAGTACACCTCTGGAATTCAGTCTCCGGATGACAGGAGCTGAGTGCTCAACGCTGACAGGAATCACGTGGTGTCACCTGCTCGTCTATGAGTACCTGCAGGCAAGTAATGCAGCGCCCCACCGGGCGTCAGTACCGCTGGTACTGAGTATGTAAAGCAATAACTGAAAACAAAATCTGAAAGCAATAATGTAACTAATAAAACTAAAGTAGAAGGAATAACTTAACTGTCTGATAATGTAAACCTTACCTTCTCTCAATCTTTACTGGAAGGGATGAGAGTCATACCTGGAAACGTATCGTGCTACTGCTGATCTACTTGTATCTAACATAACATGGCATAACATGAAATAACATAACATAGCACACACAAACCTTACCCGGCCCCCATAAGCCGGGAGGTACAACCAGCACAGAATCTATACCCCTACCCCGGTCATCCCATCTCCTACAATGGCTGCAAGCATCCTGCCGGTCCCCTGGGTATGCACTTGGGCTCGCTGAGCCCTGACTATAACTGCATCTGAGTCCGGAGGACTCCTGAATCTGCACCCGGGCGTATCCGCTCGACTGGGGTGTGTAAGGGCCGATCAAGGCACAAATATGGGGAAAACTGGCATCCCATCTTCGTCCCCTGTGGGACGGCATGCCACTCCGTGGAGCGACGTATCCTCGTCCTCTAGCGGACGAGTCGATACAGCTATTAACCCTGGGCGGTCATGGATGCTAGGTAATCCAACCCCAAACAATACAATGGTCTCGACTGGTAATATTGTCTGTGTATCTCACATGCTGAGGCTAATAAGGGTAAAGTACCGTATATATTACATGCTGAGCTGATGATAGTAATCTGTATGTATTTAATACGTGCTGAGGCAGGTAAAGATGTATAAATATGAATATAGTCTCCTGCCGGGCTGTACTGGGCAAATGCTACATAAGATAATGTTTCTGCTGAAAACTCTGCTGTTTACTAAGTTTCTGTATACACTATATGCTGGACTAGTGATAGTAATATATACATGCTTAATACATGCTGAGGCTGGAAGTACTATATATGTATGTACGAATATAGTCTTTCTGCTGAACTATACTGTATACTGACTTTCTATAGTAACATGATTTACTATTCCTGACATGCTTTCTAAACTTTATTTTAGTCTGCTATTCTATTTCTGAAGTGCTTTACGGGTATTGCATTACTATACGGGGTTTCAACTGAATACAATCATATCTTAACATGGCATATCACATCACATACTGGGTATACTGGGCAATCTCTAACACTTGCGTTAGAATCTATATCATACTGATAGGTTTCATACACATTACAACCCAATGTTTCTCACATCGTACCAATATTCATAATAACGCAATACTCGACTTCTGATCATCCTACTAGTCTATAAAAATGCTATACTGTCTCAATATTACTTAACTTGCCGAGGAAACTAACTTTACATACCTTATCTTTGAACTATTCGTCTGTCGGACGAGGCTCAGCCGGTACTCCAACTGTTTTCTCCCAACTGCATTCAAAAACATATCAATTAACACTAAATACAACTTTATTTCAAAAGGCAATGTCACTTTCGATATAGTTTATAGCCTAAACTTAGGCTTATCGAAAGACGGCCAGAAACTCGCTATTTTTCAGCGGCCCGGAAGGGAGAAATATTCACTTCTCAGCTAGGAACACATAGACACTAATTTAGAGCAATTCTACTTACCTTATTTCGGTGGGTCGCTGATTCGTCGGCCGTATTTCACGAAACTAAATCCGTAGAAATGCTCTCTGCCGCTAAATACTTCGGTATCTGGGATTAATTTGAGTTTGGGCAGCGTTTAGTAGCGTAATCGGACGGAAATTATATAATTTCCTTCGTGCTTACCTTCTCTCTGCCGCTTTGCTCTGTTCTTTGGAAATTTTAAAGGTTTTAATTAATTAAAACCGAAGTGGGGCTTTATATACTTGGGCCTGAACCTGGGCAACGTGTCACGGAGAAATCGCGGAGGCTTCACCTCCGTGACACGCTGCCATCGCGGAGGGGCTCTGCCTGGCTCCTCCCGCGATGGTTCGACGGGTTTCTCGTCCGGTCTTTTTTCCGGGCCTTTCTCTAGCACGTATGGCCTTCAAATATGCTTAACCAACGTGCGAATAGGTCATCTAGGTGCCGGAAATTCTACGGGGTGTAACATTCTCCCCCCCCTTAAGAACATTCGTCCTCGAATGTACACTGTTATCTAGAGGACTACTTACTTACTTTCTAGAAAAATTTCTGCAGAGTCTCCCCTGTATATGGACTATAGCCAAAACCTGAAATGCAGAAAAGTCCAATACAGGTACTGTATACAATACGGTAGGATTCACTGGATGGTTACGTATCCATTTTTCTCATTTATACATATACAACCATGAGATTCCACATAAGCAATAATACGGACGTACCTGTTGCCTGACTAGGCCTGAAATAGGTGAGGATATCTGGTCCTCTTCCTCCGCTCCTCAAGTCATCTCCTCTCGGTTCTTGTTACGCCTCAATACCTTGATAGACGTAATATCTTTAGTCCTCAATCTGCGAATCTGTTTGTTTAAGATAGTTATTGGAACCTCTTCATAGGCCAGCTTTTTCATAACCTGGGTATTCTGGACTGGGACTGCTCTGGACGGGTCTCCTATGCATTTCCTCAGCATAGATACATGAAAGACCGGGCGAACGGATCCAAATTCTGGAGGCAAATTCAATTAACGGTAAATGCTCACTTTTGGCTACTACCGAGATCTAGCACACACGCTCACAACATGTCTTCGAGCGTCTGAATTGTGTGCTCAGCCTGCTCATCTGTCTGAGGATGGAATGCTGTGCTCAATTTAATCTGCGTTCCCAAACCTTTCTGAAACGACTGCCAGAATCTAGCTGTGAACTGTGCTCCCCTATCTGAAATAATGGATACTGGTATGCCATATAATCTGACTACCTTTCTGATATACAACTCAGCATAATCTTCGGCTGAGAAAGTAGCTCTTACTGGCAAGAACTGAGCTAATTTTTGTCAATCTGTCATTTATCACTCATATAGAGTCAGGTCTGTGTTTAGTACGGGGTAATCTTGCTACAAAATTCATATTCACCGCTTCTCATTTCCAAAGAGGCACAGCTATGTTCTAAATTAACCTGCCTGGTTTCTGATATTCTGCCTTCAACTGTTGGCAGTTAGGACACTGGGCTACCAGTAGTTCTCTTTAATGTCATGGTACCTCTTTGTCATATCGGGATGAAGAGAGTAGCGGGCGTAATGCGCCTTGCTCATAAACTGCTGACGATGCCCCAAAATATCTGGAGAGCAATGCGGCCTTTATATCGCCACATTTCATCCCCGGTTATCTGAAAATATGTCACTTCTCCTTACTGAACCTTGTGTTCAAGTTAAACCTGGCTAGGGTTTCTATACTGCCGTTCCTTTACTTCCACCACTAACGACAATGCTGCGATATTCTGTATTATCGTTCTGTTATCTTTTATTTCTGTTATGTGAATGGCTAAACCAGCTAACTAGTGAAATTCTCGGGTCTATTCCCGTTGTTCAGGCGGCAAGTATGCCAACTCCCCATAGATCTATGGCTAAGGGCATCTACTACCGTATTAGCCCTTCCCGGGTGACACAAAACTCTTGCTTTTTCAGGCATAAGCTACTGCAGCTAACTAGGTGATACCCAAGTCGTGGGTAAGATAATTCTTCTCACGTTTCTTCAATTGCCTGAAAGCATAAACTGTTACTTTTACCATGCTGCACCAACCCTCTGTACTTTCTGGCGATACTAACACTGGGGCTGAGGTTAACCTGGCTGTTAACTCCTGGAAGTTCTGCTTACACTCCTCAGTCTACTGGAACTTCACTGCCTTCTGTGCCAACTTAGTCAGAGGTGCTGCTAAGGTGGAAAATCCTTCCACGGACCCTCTGCAGTACCCGGCTAACCGCAGGGACTGTGTACTTCGATTGGAGTGGTAGGTCCAGGCTAGATCTTCATTACTTCGATTTTTCTGTGGATCTATCTGTACACCAGCGTCCGCCACCATGTGACCAAAAAGGCTACTGGACTCAACCAAAATTCACATTTACGATTTGGCATATAACTGACGGTCATACTGGTTTATTATACCAGAGAATCTGACAAGTAATCTACCGGTATAGCTAGAGCTTTATCTGGACTTCTGACCGCATGCTAAGGCTGCTTGTTGCTAAGGTAACCTAAACGACCGTCTGCGCACCTTGTGCCTTTATCTGATCTGAGGATCCTGATATTGATCATGACCTCTAACGATCTGGCTGCATAACCTTAAATAACTGAATAGTCGGGTTGAATGACCCGAATGTGGCAGTAGTCTAATCAATACTCTAACTGTTCTACTTGAATGCTTATAATCGTGCATAACCGCATACTTGTGGGCATCTAATTGCTCTGTTATTTTACTTAAGTCACTGCAAGGCTGGACTTATTCAACTTACTCCCAGGCGATCAATCTCTGGATCTTCACGGGGAGTCTACTGATCCCCTGGTCTTAATAAACACTGTACTAGCAGGGTACTATCAATTTCTTATGCCTTGTGGGTATCCACTTTGATTTATACTGCTATTCTGGGGAATTCTCAGTCTTATGAGCGGTTCTGTAAATACTGGCCTTCTGCTAAGGCTCTGTATCTAAATGTCTTACGAAAACCAGCTGAAATACTAGTCTGTCGCTAACTACTGATGTGGACCCTTCCTTGGGGTACCCACGGGTATTCTGACTGGGATGGCCGGCTGACTTATTGGGGGTTCTACATAACAACTGCTAGATTGACTAAGGCCGATTGTCGCCCACAAGGCTGGGAAAACGACGTATGACCACTTAACATGCTAGAACAATTCTAGTATTGCTAATCTCTGAAATTTGCCTACTCGGTCTCTAATCCTGGTTCTGGCACATGCACTACTATTACCGATCTTCAGGGATGCCTCCCTGCTAATGCAGGCGCCAGCTGGTCGGTAGACCGTCTAACTGCGCCCTTATCATCTGGCCATCTGTCTTAGGCCAATAACTCTGGTAAGCTCCTAGATCCTAGATCTGACAACAACACATAAATCTGTTAATCTAATAACTGAGAACTGAGATAGTTTCTATGACTTCATACGTAACTCACACTTAATCCGCCCTTTCTCTTCTTCTTTTCTTTCTTTCTTCTCCCTCTTTCTTCTCTCTTTTTTTTTTGTCCCGCAATGCAATTTGTATAGGTTTTCTATTAATAATCCACATTTGTAATTGTAGCCCTTATAGGCAGCCACTCACAACCTATCTATTATTTGTATATCTATATATCGCTGGCTACGTACAATATGTACTGATTCCTGCGGTAATTCATAACCTCTGACATGTTCTGCTGAGTCTCACATCGTACATGATACATTTCTTCTACGGCCTAATAATATCTCTTGCCCTGACTTATCATTTCATTGCATTGTCACCCCATTCTGAAGGTAACAACATAAACATTCTAGTTATTGTCTGCTATTCGAAATTCCGCCACTCTTACGATGTGGGGTCGACGTTCGAATCTTGTAGCCTTACTAGGCATATATTGAGAGCCCATGACTGTCTGCTGGGCCTTATCTCCAGGCTACACTAAATTAGAATTGCTGTATCGGTAACTTCTTAACTTTTCCATAGCGGACATACTGCGGTATTCTGAACCGCAATCTTACTGTCAGCGCGAAGCTTAATCCTTAATACGATACTTTATCAATCCGGGGTAGTTCTAATTTCCCCACAAGATCTGACATTCCTGCTTCTTCCTCTCACCTTGCTTAGACTGAACTCTGGGGTTCAAGGTACCTGCCTTTTATTGCTAATGAGATTACTGATCAAGCCTCGGCCTATACTTCTTCTGGCATATATGGCGGACTTGGCCTTTTTTTTTAACTCAAACTTGACTATTATTAGGCATTCATCACTAGCAGGTCTGTTACCCCTACTTCGAGTAAGCTAACAGTCTTACTTTCTTTACTGGCTTGTTATCATAAGGGTCTGCACAACTTACGTAATCATGAGGGCTCTTTATACTTTCTAATACTTACTAGGATCAATCAGCCCATCTTTACTTACCGCTGGATTCGGCAACCCCATCTCAAGTCTTATGCCCCTTTACTATACTGGCATCAATACTAAGAGGTGGGAATAGCCCTTTTTTATTGCAACAAATAAAAGCACTTAACTGTACCATATCCAAAAAGATATATTTGGGATTCCTGCATTTTTCTCTCTTTCTTATACTTACCTGATGGTCTGACCTTATTTGTAATCATAATTAGATCTTATGTAACTAATAAGTAAATCAACTCATATGTACATTATACTTCTGACTTCCTATTCCGACGTTGTCATCGTATACTAGGAATAATGCCAATAAAGGTATCACGCTGGGAGGTCTCTGATACCCCCTCCTGCTGCTATAGTTATCCTGTAACTGACTGAGGCTCCCTTCTGTTGCTATTTCTGATCTTCTGCCTGTGATAGGGTAATGCTGATCTGCCTTTGTATCTGTAATCAAAGAATACGGTAAGTTCTTAGGGACTCAACCCTATACTGTACCGCTCTAAAGCACGACTGATTGAGAAAGAAGGGTAACCATCATATCATGCCTCGCAGCCTCCTGCCTATAGTATGTGGTGCACAACACATCCATAGACAAGACTCTACTTAGCACGGCTTGCAGACTCCCTGGGATACGACCTGCTCTGATACCAAGTTTGTCACGCCCCGCCTTGGGGGGTATGACTGGCGCCTGGTGCCCTACTAGGACCTGAACTACTGGACTGCTAAGCCTAGGCACATCTGGTACCTGGCTGGCTCTGATTCACATTTCTGGAAACAAAGGGCTATATAACGGCTGTAAACACAGCCTCCGGCCCATTGGCCTATAGCCTCCTGTACCTGTAATAACAGCTGACCAGAACAAGCAACTATAGGGAAGCCTATGCGGGCCGACAAGGTCACCATGCTGTCTAGTTATCTGCATTCTGCGATAAAATACTAGAAGGCTACGTGACCGGCAAGGTCACCACTACTGTCAAACTTATGGCCCCACACGACCAACATAAAAGAAGCAAGAGTACTAACAGCTAACACTGCACGGCCTCACACGACCGGCTCAACTGACCACAGGGAAATCTATAGACTGCAAGCATCTAGGAATAGCAATAGAAATGATCGGGACAAGGCCCCGACCTACCCATACTATATAAAAACTGAAGTACACCTCTGGAATTCAGTCTCCAGATGACAGGAGCTGAGTAACGCTGACAGGAATCACGTGGTGTCACCTGCTCGTCTATGAGTACCTGCAGGCAAGTAATGCAGCGCCCCACCGGGCGTCAGTACCGCTAGTACTGAGTATGTAAAGCAATAACTGAAAACAAAATCTGAAAGCAATAATGTAACTAATAAAACTGAAGTAGAAGGAATAATTTAACTGTCTGATAATGTAAACCTTACCTTCTCTCAATCTTTACTGGAAGGGATGAGAGTCATACCTGGAAACGTATCGTGCTACTGCTGATCTACTTGTATCTAACATAACATGGCATAACATGAAATAACATAACATAGCACACACAAACCTTACTCGGCCCCCATAAGCCGGGAGGTACAACCAGCACATAATCTATACCCCTACCCCGGTCATCCCATCTCCTACAATGGCTGCAAGCATCCCGCCGGTCCCCTGGGTATGCACTTGGGCTCGCTGAGCCCCTGACTATAACTGCATCTGAGTCCGGAGGACTCCTGAATCTGCACCCGGGCGTATCCGCTCGACTGGGGTGTGTAAGGGCCGATCAAGGCACAAATATGGGGAAAACTGGCATCCCATCTTCGTCCCTTGTGGGACGGCATGCCACTCCTTGGAGCGACGTATCCTCGTCCTCTGGCGGATGAGTCGATACAGCTATTAACCCTGGGCGGTCATGGATGCCAGGTAATCCAACCCCAAACAATACAATGGTCTCGACTGGTAATACTGTCTGTGTATCTCACATGCTGAGGCTAATAAGGGTAAAGTACCGTATATATTACATGCTGAGCTGATGATAGTAATCTGTACGTATTTAATACGTGCTGAGGCAGGTAAAGATGTATAAATATGAATATAGTCTCCTGCCGGGCTGTACTGGGCAAATGCTACATAAGATAATGTTTCTGCTGAAAACTCTGCTGTTTACTAAGTTTCTGTATACACTATATGCTGGACTAGTGATAGAAATATGTACATGCTTAATACATGCTGAGGCTGGAAGTACTATATATGTATGTACGAATATAGTCTTTCTGCTGAACTATACTGTATACTGACTTTCTATAGTAACATGATTTACTATTCCTGACATGCTTTCTAAACTTTATTTTAGTCTGCTATTCTATTTCTGAAGTGCTTTACGGGTATTGCATTACTATACGGGGTTTCAACTGAATACAATCATATCTTAACATGGCATATCACATCACATACTGGGTATACTGGGCAATCTCTAACACTTGCGTTAGAATCTATATCATACTGATAGGTTTCATACACATTACAACCCAATGTTTCTCACATCGTACCAATATTCATAATAACGCAATACTCGACTTCTGATCATCCTACTAGTCTATAAAAATGCTATACTGTCTCAATATTACTTAACTTGCCGAGGAAACTAACTTTACATACCTTATCTTTGAACTATTCGTCTGTCGGACGAGGCTCAGCCGGTACTCCAACTGTTTTCTCCCAACTGCATTCATAAACATATCAATTAACACTAAATACAACTTTATTTCAAAAGGCAACGTCACTTTCGATATAGTTTATAGCCTAAACTTAGGCTTATCGAAAGACGGCCAGAAACTCGCTATTTTTCAGCGGCCCGGAAGGGAGAAATATTCACTTCTCAGCTAGGAACACATAGACACTAATTTAGAGCAATTCTACTTACCTTAGTTCGGTGGGTCGCCGATTCGTCGGCCGTATTTCACGAAACTAAATCCGTAGAAATGCTCTCTGCCGCTAAATACTTCGGTATCTGGGATTAATTTGAGTTTGGGCAGCGTTTAGTAGCGTAATCGGAACGAAATTATATAATTTCCTTCGTGCTTACCTTCTCTCTGCCGCTTTGCTCTGTTCTCTGGAAATTTTAAAGGTTTTAATCAATTAAAACCGAAGTGGGGCTTTATATACTTGGGCCTGAACCTGGGCAACGTGTCACGGAGCCATCGCGGAGGCTTCACCTCCGTGACACGTTGCCATCGCGGAGGGGCTCTGCCTGGCTCCTCCCGCGATGGTTCGACGGGTTTCTCGTCCGGTCTTTTTCCCGGGCCTTTCTCTAGCACGTATGGTCTTCAAATATGCTTAACCAACGTGCGAATAGGTCATCTAGGTGCCGGGAATTCTACGGGGTGTAACATCACCCATTGCATATATTTTTATTAGTAATTTTTCATATTCACTTTTCATATGAATATATATACACATATACATTTTTATTAGTAGACTATTTATATATACTTCATGTTTAGTTTTCATACAAATGTATATATACACATTATATACATTTTTATTAGTAGACTTTTCATATACACTTCAATTCACTTTTCACTAAAAAATATAAAAAAAATATTTATTGGAAGAGAGATGAAGACGAGAAAGGCTGAAAGAGGAAGCAAAAGTAAAATTTTAGAATTTGGCTATAAGTTGTCATTTTTTGGGCCTAAAGTGTATTTAAGAGTATATAGGCCCAAGTTGGGCCATTGAAAGTTCTGGTGACTACACCAGGTCATTTCTCCACATTGTATATGCAAAGTTTTGAGAAAAAAATGTTGTCTTGTCTAGTTTTTTCATTTAAACTTAATCATTTGACTTCTGATAATTAAGAGATTACAGCTCACTCATCTAATATTCGCAGATGATCTTATGATCTTTTGCAAAGGAAATATTGCATCTGTTAAAAGAGTAATGAAGGCGCTACAACACTTCAGTTAAGACTACTAGTTTAGTGGCAAATAATGAGAAGTCCAGTGTTTTTCTTGCAGGTGTGGATGAGGATACTAAAGTGAGAATTTTGGAGATGACTGGTTTTATGCAGGGTAAGTTTCCCATAAGGTATTTGGGACTTCCACTGTCACAAAAAAAATGGAGCAAACAAGATTGCAACCAACTGATTTTGAAGATCACAGCCAAAATTAATGTCGTGTCTGTCAGATATTTATCTTACGACGGTAAGGTGCAAGTTAATAGTTCTGTTCTATTCTCCTTATATAATTTTTGGGGGTCTGTTTTCATTCTCCCTCAAAGTGTATTAAAGGAGGTCGATAAAAAGTGTCGTTTGTATATGGGGAGCAACTGAGGATGAAAGGAAAATATCTCTGGTAGTGTGGGAGAGAGTCTGCTTACCCAAGAGGTTTGGAGGCCTGAATATTAAAAATAGCAGATTGTGGAACATTGCCTCGGTGAGAAAATTGATTTGGGGTCTGGCAGCGAAGAAGGATGTTTTATGGGTCAACTGGGTTTATGGTATATATATTAAAGAAGATGATTTGTGGACTTATGCCCCTTCGACTGATTGTAGTTGGTATTGGAAGAGATTGCATAAGATGAAGTTGACTATGTCATCGTGGTATGCTGGAGGGAGATATACATTAACTTCTCATGGAAAGTATGATGCTAATGCTAGCTATTTGGCCCTCATTCGGGATCAACCCAACATGGCTATAACACCTATGGTATGGAGTCCTATATTGCTGCCTAAGCACCGAGTGTTTCTATGGTTGGCAGTACAAGAAAGACTGCTCACTAGAGATAGATTGCTGAAGATGGGGATCAATTGTGAGGCATATTGCTGTTTATGCCAAGAGAATGTCTTAGGGACTAGTCGACATCTATTCAGAGATTTTGCCTTGGGACAAGAAGTCTGGAGCAGTGTGAGTTGTTGGCTAAATTTGAATCTCAGGAAGGAGGATCACCACAAGAAAATTGCTTTTTAGGGACCACAATTTAGTGACAAGTATTAAATATGGTCTTTAAAAATATAGTTACAGGCATGATATTATTTACTGATCTCTAATTATTTATTTTATTTTGTAAATACACTAAATCTGGTCCCTAAATAAAATAATAAAAATTTCAGCGGGACATATAGCACAAAGGCGCGAAAAATAAAGAAACATAAAAATGACTTTAAAACTTTCTTTCTGAAACAGTACCAAATCCCTAATATATCAAAATCCCCAATCATCTACCAGCAAATTCTTTAAGGCTTGGCAGCAAATTGGTGAAATCCTTGAAGGCTTGACAGCAAGTTCTTCATCTACCAGCAAAATCGAGTGATTTGCAATAAGTTCTTCATCCTTTATCATCTGCTTCATCTCCTTCTTCTCTTTCTTCTTCTACTCCATTAAAGTGAAATTTTCTTCGTCTGTTTTTTTTACACGCAATATCTTTTGATTTTTTTTCTTTTCTGGTATGGGGAGTGATGCAAGGAGGGGGAAGGCATATTACTATGATTAATTTTATAATTATTTTCAGATGCCGTTATCTTTTTTTTTTTCTCAACATTATTGCACAGATGTAATTTCAATATGCAACAACTAAAAAGTGACAAAGACAAGTATTATATCCTTGATAAATATTCTTTCTCACTTGCTGATTAAATATTATGTGATTAGGCTCTTAAAGATATTGACTGTTGTTTTGAGAAGGGATGAAAGTGATAATATTATGCATAATATTGTGATTTTTTCGTATGAGGTAATGAAGTGACTGAATGTTTTTACCATTAAAGTCTATAAATTTAGTTCCTTATTTACTTTAATTTTTTATAGATTTTAATTTTATAACCACCCTATTCAGTTTGTGAGTCTAATTGGATACTAAAAGAATTAGATAAGAAAGAAAAGATATTGTGAATTGGCTTTGTTAAAGCATCTCAAAGAATTTTCTAAGCAGCACATGGATTCTACTAGATCTGTTTATTCAGTAGCACTCTAGTTGGAGTGGCTGACTACCTCGTTCAAGTTATTTGCTGTTAATATTTGCATTTATTATGCTAGAACTGCTCCCTCCAAAATAAAAATATTTTCATTTGCCTATATGCTTTAATTAGAATGTTTTTCATATCTTAGAATGAGACCACAATTTCAACAAAAAAAAAAAAAAGAAGAAGAAAGAATCATGTAAAGAAACTCGGTGGTTAGATATAGTCTTGACTTTTGAGGATAACACTTAGGTGAGCTATACTGTACCTGCTCTCAGTTTGCTGTTTGAGGTGGTGTTTTAATTGTTATTTCTATTTTTTTCTTCCTATAACTACTACTGCATTAGCCGCTGTTTATCATTGTTGTTTTTGCTTAAGCTATGTTGTGGTTGCTGCTCTTAATTAGCTGATAGAGTGTTCTACTGAAGTTGTTTAGCTTCTCGTGCAGTTTGGTAATTTTTTATTTTTATTTTTGAAATGAGTTGATGGTTTAGCCTTCTTAATTGTGTATTACATTTTTGGATGGATGGATTCCCTCCAATAGGTTACCCTCTAGTATTGTTCCATAGTTCACTTGATTTTCAACACATGGTGCATAATATAGCCAACTGATTAGATTTCTCCAATATTCAATTCCTTATAATTGCATCCCTTTTTTTTCCTCTGCCTTTCTATTTTCCAGCTACTGCTAATTTCTTTAAAAAAGAATAAAAAAGGTAAAAAGATAGCTTCAAACACTTTATGCTATTTATCGTTAAAGCCTAGGCTTCAAAGGTTGTGTATGTCTACAAAGACATATTCTCTAATGACATGGCATCATGTTGAAAGAGTTGACAATGGAACAATGAGGCACCTAGCTGATTCAATGGCATAAAAATTATTTGATGAATTTCATCCCTTATTTGCGGCTGAGCCTCGTAATGTTCGACTTGGACTTGCTAGTGATGGGTTTCAGCTATTTCGAAACACAAAAACCTCATATAGCATTTGGCCTGTGGTACTTATTCCTTATAATTTACCACCTTGGTTGTGTATGAAATAAGAAAATTTCATTATGTCCATGCTTATTCCTGGTCCAGATGGTCCAGGAGATGCAATTGACATATATCTTCAACCCTTGATAGAGGAATTGAAGGAGTTATAAGAGACTGGAATTGAGACCTTTGATGCATCAATCTAACAGAATTTTAAGTTACATGCTTCTTTGTTATGGACAATCAATGACTTTCCAGCATATGAAAATTTATCTGGATGGAGTACAAAGGGGAAATTGGCATGCCCATGTTCAACAAAGTCACTTCCTCAATCAGATTGGCTAATAGTAAGAAACAATGTTTTATGGGTCATCGACGTTATCTTCCTCTTAATCACAAATGGAGGAATGATAAGGAGTCATTTGATGAAAGAAAAGAGAAAAGGATCCCACCAAAAAAGCGTTCTAGTATTGAGGTACTTAATCAAGTGCAAGATCTTAAAGGGTTACAATTAACAAAGGATCCAAAGAAAAGAGTCAAGATATCACATGATGATTGAAAAGATAATTAGAACAAGAAAAGTATCTTTTTTGAACTTACATATTGGAAATCTCTTTTGTTGAGACATAATTTGAAAGTTATACATATTGAGAAAAATATATATGATAATATTATGGGAAAGATTATGAATGCTAAATGAAAGACCAAGGACACCATTAAAACTCGACTAGATTTGCAAAAAATGAGTATTAGGCCAGAATTGCATCCTGTCAATAAAGGTGAGAAATATGAAGTTCCAACTGCATGTTACACATTATCTCCTCAAGAAAAGCACAACTTGTGTCTTTTTTTAAAGAATTTAAAGGTCTCAGATGGGTTTTCATCCAATATTTGTCAGTGTGTTAACTTGAAAGATCACAAGATTTCTGGCCTAAAGAGTCATGATTGTCATGTGCTTCTGCAACATTTACTCCCTCTTGCACTACATGGTATGTTGTCCAAAATATTGTGTGAACCACTTATTGAGTTGTCTTTATTTTTTAATATCCTTGGAGCCAAGGTATTAAGAGCTAATGACTTGGATTAGATTGAAGCTCAAATTCCTACAACTCTTTGCAAGTTAGAAAAGATCTTCCCTCCTTCATTTTTTGATGTCATGGTGCACTTGCCTATTCACTTATCTAATGAAGCTAAGCTTGGTGGACCTGTTCAGTATCGGTGTATGTATCATATAGAACGATGGTTATATTTTTTGAAATCTCTCATTGGTAATAGGGCTTGTCCAGAAGGTTCTATTGTTGAGGGTTACCTTGCAAATGAATGTATGACTTTATGTTCAAGGTATCTGCATAGAATTGACACAAAGTTTAATAAGCCAGAACAAAATTATGATGGTGGTATAGAAAAAAATCTGATGGAGGTTTATCTATATTTTGCAAATGTGGAAAACCTTTAGGAGCTCCAAAACATTATGATCTTGAAGCAAATGAATTGGAGAAAGCACATACATACATACTGAAGAATTGTGATGAAGTTTCACCATTTCTACAGTATGAATTTTTCCTTCATATCATACTTCATTCACATTGTTTGTTTAGGATTGTTTCTCTTTGTTTAATGACATTTCTGGTTCAATTGAAATTTGTAAAGAGTTTGCACAAATTCATGTAGATGCTGCACAACATTTGTCTGATGAAGAATGGAACAGACAATTTATCGAATGGTTTCAAGATAGGGTGAGTAATATATACACAAAATTTGAAAATTTAATATTGAATACTCATATAGAAATAAATAATTTTATCTTGTTGATATGTTGCACAATTGCATAAACGAGATGATAATCAGGTTATGGAAGATCTTTTCGCAATTTCACGTGGTCCTACCCCATATGTATTATATTATAATGGTTACATTGTCAATGGATATAGATTTCATGCAAAAGATTATGATAAAAATTTAAGAACTCAGAATTGTGATGTGGTTGTTGTTAGTGAGACTAATAAACATAATGAGAGCAGTGACTACTATGGAGTTTTAACCGATGTTCTTAAATTGGAATTTATGGGTAGAAGAGTGGCTTTGTTTCAATGTAATTGGTTTGATGTATATGATAAAACGAAAGGAGTGAAAGTAGATGAGTATGGCATCGTAAGTGTAAATTGGGGATGATTTTTGAAAATAGATGAGTCTTTTATATTAGCGGACCAAGCATATCAAGTATTTTATGCTAATGAGAATTCAAATAAAGGTTGGTGTGTAGCAAGAAAGATACAACCTCGTGATTCCTATGAGATTGTGCAACAAATGGACAATGATGTTGCAAATTTGGAAAATCCTACACAAAATAAATGAAAAAGAACAACTGAGGTGAAGTATCTCTTTATGGTTTAGTATAGTCATTGTTATACGTTCTAATACATGATTATTGTTAGTATATCGTATGTATAAGATCTTAATTTTTTTTGTTATTACATTGTCTTTATAATGTCTTTGTTTTTTTTGGTTATTACATTGTTTTTATAATGTCTTTGTTTTTTTTGTTATTACATTGTCTTTATAATGTCTTAATTTGTTTTTTAGGTTTAATATGAAGCCATCAAAGAATGAAAATGAGGTAACATCCACTATGAAAGGTACTACCAAATATGCATTTATTGCGCCAGGTGTGATAGGAAAGGGACGAGGAAGAGGTGTTAAATCTATGTGCTCTTTAGGGGCGTCTAGAACTAATATTCCACTTTCTCCATCTACTGATCAAGTCATGAAGTACAACAAAATTATTGAAACGAATATGATTTCTGAATTTTATTGTGTTATCAATATGTGTAACTGAATTTTAATGCTAATTTTTTTTCTAATATGATATCTTTATACCAGGTGCTATAGCAAAGGGACAAGGGAGAGGACTTAGATCCATATGCTCATGGGAGGAGTTTGAAAATGAGGTGGGATCCATCCATAAAAATGTTCCTCATGCTGGTCAAAGTATGTCACCACCTTCTATGAGATCAAACTCTATCATGTATAATGCTCAAGAAATGCCAACAACAAACAAAAATTATTTTATTCTTGAGAAAGGGGATCTGCAAACTAATATTCCATCCTTTTCATCTACGGATGAAGTTATGCAATACAACCAAAAAAATTCAACAAGTATGATTCTAAAATCTATTGTTTTTTAGAATTTAATTTAAAACTAAACTTTTTTACTTTTATGATTTGTTGCACTAGGTGCTCGAGGAAAGGGTCAAGGGCTTGGATCTATGTGCTCCTTTGAAGAGTCTGGAAATGATGAACTATCCTTCCATTAGAATGCTCATTATGCTGGTCAAAGTATGTCAAGACCTTCTAAGAGTATAAGATTGGATTATACCATGTCTGTTGCTCAAGGATTGCGAACAATGAATAAAAATTCTTTAGTTCATGAGAAATATCATATGCAAACTGATATTCCAATTTCTCCCACTGATCAAGTTAAATAGTGTTAGGATATACTATTAACCATGCGGTTTAGTGTAGTGTTATGTATCAGTTTTATATAAGACTTTCTTTTTATTTATTGGACTAATAAAGTCTTGTTTTATATAGATTGATTATGCATGTGTGTCCTTTACTTATATAGTAGATGGTTTAGTGTATAGAGTTTAGCTTATACACAGAAGATTAAATCATCGATTCTTATAAGTATAAAGTTTGTATTGTTCACAATCTAAGATGAAAATTGGATAAATTTATCGGTATGGTTGTAGCACAGGATTATACATAATTTATCTTGATTATGGAAATGGTATTGTTCCAACTTCTTGTGCTAGTACATCTTGTATGTATTGAACGGACCAAGTAGAGAATAGTTTTTATCTGACATAGTAAAATAAATTTTCTAGATCATTAAATGTACTTATACTCTTACTATTATGATCAATGTCATTTGCTTGTTGTTTTGATCTGTCAAAGGGTGAAACTCTTTCGCGAGTTAAAATGCTCCCGATAGGTTGGATGATGACAAATGATATTTGTGAAATGATAGTTAGTTGATGGAATTCATGTCTCGACCTTGAGATTGATGATACCCCTTTATAATTGCTTATAAGTTTTCATGTGAAAGACCCTGCAGGTGGATTCTGTATCCGTCACATGAAAAAAGTTAAGCATTTGAACAAAGGATTAAATTGATCAATGAACGAAATAGTCAGAAATTTAATTCGATTGGTTGGTATCTGTAATCTTAACATGGGGAGCTAAATAAGAATTTAATGATTGATTTTGAAATTATACCAAAGAGTGCAATTACGGATTTTTAGTGGAATAATCTGTGATTTATTATGGTAGGTTAATTCATTCATTATTTGGAATTAATACCATAATTGGAAGCCTCACTAATTAAATCAGCGGCCTGCTTAACCTCATTAATTAAAGAACTTGGAAAAGGAAGAAACCTATTTTCTTGAATTAGTAAAATCCTACAAGATTTTGGACAACTTTATAAAAGGTAAGTAGTACACGTTTGGATTTTATACCCTTAAAAAATGTGTGGATTAACAAGGAAGAAGGAATCCTATACGTTTTGGAATTAGAGTTTTAAGCCCTGAAAATGTGATTATAAATAGGATTTTTTTCTTATTGAAAAAAGACGACCTTTTCTGAGAAGCAGTACTTGCCGACACAAGTATTGCCCACTCGGAGATCATTGGAGACATAATAGAAGGCTGCAGACCTGGAGAACGAGTTGGATGCATTGTGTGAAAGCTTCAAGAGGTTAGTATTTCGTAATCTGACTCGTCATTGTTATCTAGTGATTCATGTAAGATTGTTGATCCTTACTCATGCTTGCTTCCGCTGCGCATGTTCTAACAATTGGCATCACGAGCCGACTTACATCTACCTAGATAATTTTTAAAACAAATCATGAAAAAGATTGTTTTATGTATAGTCTTTTTGGCATGAATGCAATAAATCATATCATAGATGAAAACGAGTGTTTTATGATATGTTTTGTGAAAAAAAATTATTTTTTTGCCGAGTCGCGCGCGGGCACAGCCGAGTCGCGCACGGGCACTGCCCAATCACGTGCAGGATGCTGCCCAGGCACGTGCATGCCCCTGCCCAGTCGCGCGCGATTGCCGGTTTTGGTCGGTATTGGAGTTTTTCAAATTTTGACGAATTCCGATTGATTTGAAATTTGGTAGGTTCATTAGAAATGACCCACTGAGCAATACACACTGATATGCTGTGACCAACATTGTTTTTTTGTCATTCGGAGTCATTTCGATGGGTTTTTGGGCATTTTTCTATTTTCTAAAAAAATTAAAAATTAAGAAAAAATTAGTTTCTTACAACCAGTGCTGTTAGGGTTCAATCCTTATAGTCTCCCTTGGTAATTAACAGTAATGTAATGAGTTTACATGTTGACATTCGTCTTCTTTCCCCATCGGATAGATTCATTACGGGATTACTGTGTTTACTTGTCTCTTGTTATTGAAAACTTGTATTAACTCTCCAACTGAGTTACATGTTGGTTCAATGGAACAAAGATTTACATAATTGGATATTTACCTGTCTTAAACATGCAGTTTACTCTCCAAATGAGTTAGTTCTGTTTTGATTTATGGGGTAAACATCTGTCATAACTCATATAGTTTGCATGAATGGTTAAGTTTCCCTATCGAATCTAGCTATTCATGCATGGTTGTATGTGTTATGTGTTTACATGAATTTAAATATTCTTGTAGCATGCTTAGTGATCTATTTGATATATTTTTTCTCCCAGATTAATAATGACTTCGTTCAATCCTCTTGCCTCTATTTTAAAAGAAAACAAATTAGAGGGCCCGAATTATGTTGACTGGAAAAGAAATCTGGATGTTCTCCTAACTGTTGAAGGGTATAATTTTGTGTTGGTTGAGGAATGTCCTGAAAAACCTGAGAATGCCACCATGGACCAAATCAGAGCCTATGAAAAATGGGTTAAGGCTGATGAGATGACGCGATGTTATATTCTTGCCTCAATATCGAATGTTTTGCAACATCAACATCAGTCCATGGAATCTGCTTACGATATTCTTGAAAGTCTCAAAGAGATGTTCGGCGAGCATAATCGTGCTGCAAAGAAGACAGCCATGAAAGCCCTTTTGAACACTAAGATGGCTGAAGGTTCGTCCGTGAGGGACCATGTTCTTAAAATGATTGGTCTTCTTAATGAACTTGAAATCCTTGGAGCTAAGATTGATAAGGAATCTCAAGTTGAGATGATCCTTCAGACTTTTCCTGACATTTTTCAACAATTTCGCTTGAACTATAACATGAACAAGATGGATCTGTCTCAAGCGAAATTGTTGAATAAGCTGCAAGCGACTGAGTCCATTATCAAACAGCAAACTCTTGTTGTGGCATTGAATGTTGAGAGAACTCCTTCTTCTTCTAAGCCGAAAGGAGGACAGAAAAAGAAGAGACCTCGCAAGGAATTTGGAATTGCAAATGGTAGTGTGGCTAAGCCGAAAGGCAAGTGCTATTATTGCAAGAAACCTGGGTATCACAAGAAGCAATGTTCTGACTATCTAGCTAAATTGAACAAACAAGGTAATTCTTCTTACTTAAATATCGTTGAAACTTGTTTAGCGGTTGTTTCTACGATGCTATGGGCTGTAGATTCGGGAGCCACTAATCATGTCTGCACTTCTTTGAAGGGGTTTCGGGAAACACGACGACTAAGTGAGAATGAAATTTGTGTTTAACCAGCACAGGCCTTAGCTTTAGGAGATATTAGTATTTCTTTTAGTAGTTCTAGAGTCTTAGATTTAAAAGATATTCTCTATGTACCTTCTGTTAGAAGGAATTTGCTTTCAGTTTCAAAATTGATGGATGTTGGTTATAAAATATATTTTGGTAATAATTCTGCTGTTATCAAATTTAACAAGCATTTTATCTATACTGCTGCTAGAGTGCATGATCTATTTGTGCTTGAAACACTTCCTGACTTGCTGCAACCAAAGGAACTAAATAACATTAATCTGCCAAATAAAAGAAAACGTATTTCTGAATTGAGTCAAACTTACTCATGGCACTTGCGTCTAGGTCATATAAATCAAAATAGGATTTCAAGGTTGGTCTCTGATGGACCTTTGAGTTCATTAAAAGTGGAGGCACTGCCAACTTGTGAATCCTGTTTAGAAGGAAAAATGACTAAGAGACATTTTCCTTCTAAAGGAAATAGAGCTAAAGATAAGTTGGAATTATGATTTGTGTGGTCTTATGAATATACAAGCAAGAGGTGATTTTGAGTATTTTGTGACCTTCACAGATAACCACTCTAAATATGGATATGTTTACTTGTTGCGCTGTAAATCTGAATGCTTTGACAAGTTCAAAGAATTTAAGACAAAAATGGAAAAGCGACATGATAAACATATTAAATCATTACTATCTGATCATGGAGGTGAATACCTTTTTGCTGAATTCATTAAATACTTATCAGATTCTAAAATTACATCTCAATTATCTTCTCCAGGAAAACCACAACAAAATGGTGTGGCAGAGAGAAGAAACAGAACTCTTTTGGAAATGGTAAGATCAATGTTGAGTTATTCGGATTTGCCTTCTTCCTTTTGGGGATATGCATTAGACACGGCAAACTACCTGTTGAACTTGGTTCCTTCTAAATCAGTGCCTTTAACTCCAATAGAATTGTGGACTGGATGAAAGCCTAGTATAAGACACATTCGGGTATGGGGTTGTCCAGCCCACGTGCTAAAGGGAAAAACTAATAAGTTGGAATCAAGGACAGAAGTATGTGTTTTCATTGGATATCCAAAAGAGATGAAAGGTGGTTTGTTTTATTGTCCTAAAGAAAAGAAGGCCATTACTACAACAAATGCCAAGTTTCTGGAAGAGAACTATTTAATAAACCATGTTCCGAGAAGTAAACTCGCTTTACAGGAATTGAACAATGGAATAAAAAATGATGTATCTCAAGAACAAATCCCACAAGCAAGTATTGACATACCACTCCATTATCGTAATGGGAGAGATGTCAATAGGCAACGGGAGGCGCAAGTGCAAAGGTTAGACATCTCACTACCTCAAGATAGTGGGAGCAATGTTGACTAGCCTGCACTTGTCGAGAAGCATGTGCTTGGGGAAGAAGTTCGTGATAATCAGGATTTAGTTCTCGAAAGTGATGTTTTGGTTCCACCGCAAGATCAGATTAATGATCTTGTAGTGAGTCGTCGTAGTGGGAGAGTTATTAGAAAACCCATTTGGTTTGCGCTCTTGGGAGAATCTTATGATAGAATCTGTGAAGAGCCTAATACAGAACCCCTTAGTTACGCTGAAGCACTACAAGATATAGATGCTGAAAAATGGATAGTCGCTATGCTGAAATGGAGTCTATGTACTCCAATCAAGTCTGGGATCTTGTAGAACCACCTGCAGAAGTAAAACCCATTGGTTGTAGATGGATCTATAAGAAAAAAAGAGGGGTGGATGAAAAAGTACAGACTTTTAAAGCTAGACTTGTTGTGAAAGAGTTTACTCAAAAGGAAGGAATTGATTATGAGGAAACCTTTTTGCCGGTGGCCATGCTTAAATCCACCAGAATTCTCTTATCCATTGCTGCTCATTATGATTATGAGATCTGGCAGATGGATGTCAAGATGACTTTTCTTAATAGAAGTCTTGATGAATGCATATATATGGCACAACCAGAGGGTTTCGTGGAAAGTGGTAATGAGCACATGTTGTGTAAGCTAAAAAGATCCATTTATGGGTTGAAACAGACACCTAGGGCATGAAACACTTGTTTTGACAATTCAATTAAGACTTTTGGTTTTGATCAATGTGAGAACGAGTCATGCATATATAAAAAGTGGGAGGGAGATAAAGTAGCATTTTTGATATTGTACGTGGATGACATTTTTCTCATAGGAAATAATGTGAGCATGTTTAAATCGGTCAAAGAGTAGTTGTCCTCGCGTTTTGATATGAAAGACTTGGGTGAAGCGGCTCATATCCTTTGGATCAAGCTCATGCGAGATCGCAAGCAAAGTATATTAAGCTTGTCTCAAGCGCTTTATATTGATACAATTCTTACCAGGTTTAGCATGCAAAATTCCAAAAAGGAATTTCTTCCTTTTAGGCATGGAATTTCTCTATTGAAGGATCAGTCTCCTAAAATGACTAACGAGATAGAGAGGATGAGGGGGATCCCTTATGCTTCTGCTGTTGGGAGTCTCATGTATGCTATGTTATGTACTAGAACTGACATCTGCTTTGCTTTTGGCATGGTTAGTAGATATCAGTCAAATCCTGGGAATGAACATTGGACTGCAGTTAAGCATATAATCAAGTATCTGAAAAGGGACTAGGGATTATATGCTAGTTTTTCACTCAGTGATCTGGCGCCCGTTGGGTATACAGATTCAGATTTTCAGTCTGATAGAGATTTTAGAAAATCTACCTCAGGATATGTGTTTACCTTAGGAGGTGGAGCCATAAGTTGGAGGAGTATCAAGCAATCATGTGTTGCTGATTCCACCATGGAAGCCGAGTATGTAGCTGCCTTTGAGGCGGCTAAGGAGGCTGTTTGGCTTCGGAACTTCCTAAAAGAGCTTGGAGTGATTCCTTTAATTGAAGCACCAATTACACTTTATTGTGATAATAGTGGTGCGGTTGCAAACTCAAAGGAACCAAAAAGTCATAAAAGAAGCAAACACATTGAGAGAAAATATCACTTAATTCGGGACATAACTCAGAGAGGAGATGTGAAGGTTTTGAAGATTGCATCGGAGAACAATTTGGTGGACCAATTTACAAAGAGCTTGTCACAGAAGTCTTTTGATAAACACGTAGAAGGAATGGACATTAAAGTTGTAGGTGTATGGTTATGAGTCTAAGTGGGAGATTGTTAGGATATACTATTAACCATGCGGTTTAGTGTAGTGTTATGTTTCAGTTTATATAAGACTTTCTTTTTATTTATTGGATTAATAAAGTCTTATTTTAAATAGATTGATTTTGCATGTGTGTCCTTTACTTATATTGTAGATGGTTTAGTGTACAAAAGTTTAGCTTATACACAGAAGATTACATCATCAGTTCTTATAAGTATAAAGTTTGTATGTGTTCACAATCTAAGATGAGAATTGGACAAATTCATCGGTATGATTTATCTTGATTATGGGAATGGTATTGTTCCAACTTCTTGTGCTAGTACATTTTGTATGTATTGAATGGACCAAGTAGAGAATAGTTTTTATCTGACTTAGTAAAATAAATTCTCTAGATTATTAAATGTACTTATACTCTTAATCTTGAATAACTATTATGATCAATGTCATTTGCTTGTTGTTTTGATCTGTCAAAGGGTGAAACTCTTTCGCGAGTTAAAATGCTCCCGATAGGTTGGATGATGACAAATGATATTTGTGAAATGATAGTTAGTTGATGGAATTCATGTCTCGACCTTGAGATTGATGATACCCCTTTATAATTGCTTATAAGTTTTCATGTGAAAGACCCTGCAGGTGGATTCTGTATCCGTCACATGAAAAAAGTTAAGCATTTGAACAAAGGATTAAATTGATCAATGAACGAAATAGTCAGAAATTTAATTCGATTGGTTGGTATCTGTAATCTTAACATGGGGAGCTAAATAAGAATTTAATGATTGATTTTGAAATTATATCGAGGAGTGCAATTACAGATTTTTAGTGGAATAATCTGTGATTTATTATGGTAGGTTAATTCATTCATTATTTGGAATTAATACCATAATTGGAAGCCTCACTAATTAAGTCTGTGGTCCCTGCTATGCCTCATTAATTAAAGAACTTGGAAAAGGAAGAAACCTATTTTCTTGAAGTAGTAAAATCCTACAAGATTTTGGACAACTTCATAAAAGGTAAGTATTACATGTTTGGGTTTTATACCCTTAAAAAACGTGTGTATTAACAAGAAAAGAAGGAATCCTATACGTTTTGGGATTAGGGTTTTAAGCCCTAAAAATGTGATTATAAATAGGGTTTTTTCCTTCTTGAAAAAAGAAGACCTTTTCTGAGAAGCAGTACTTGCCCACACAAGTATTCCCTACTCGGAGATTATTGGGGACATAGTAGAAGACTGCAGACCTGGAGAACGAGTTGGATGTGTTGTGTGAAAACTTCAAGAGGTTAGTATTTTGTAATCTAACTCGTCGTTGTTATCTAGTGATTCATGTAAGATTATTGATCCTTACTCATGTTTGCTTCTGCTGCACTTGTTCTAACAAACATTCCACCCCAACAGTTGAAACAAGTATGATTTCTCAAATCTATTAGATCACAAATTTATCATTTATGCAATATTTTATGATATTATTAAATTATGCAAATGTAAGTTCATGTGCTACTGAAAAGGTTAAAAAAGTTTGAGGAAGTAACAAGTACAAAGATGCATCTCTTGAGGTTGGACACAAGCTAAAAGTAACATTTTACAATAATCGGACGGTTGGAAATAATAGTAATCTATTTTCGAGGAACTTGGAAAAAATAGTTTGTGACCGTAATATGTGTCCATTGGGAGTATCATCACGGAATCACATTAAGGAAGAAAAGTTAGATCATATGTAGGCAGTTGTTAAGGTAATTGAATGAAATATCCAATTTCTTCTTGGGTTAATCTTTTCTTATTATTCTTGGTATTTAATTATTGAATTTATATCCTTTTCTTCATTCTTTTGTTTTCTATACAAAATGAAATTGTGATGGTTGATATGTTGGTTTGAGGAATCACATGTGGTCTGCTAATAAGAAAAGTTAGAACACGTGCGGCCTGCTCCAATAAGAACTTTTTGCATACTGATCACTAATTAGTAAAAAGTGACATAGATACTTTGAATGTGTAAAGATATGACACCTGGGCCTAACTCAACCTCAAAAGCTAACTCATGAGGGGAGGATTGCCCAAGTCCATATAAACAAACCATCAAATACAATGATCTAGAATGGGGAAGGGGGTGCCTATATATAGGCATAAACTAAAATCCTAATGTCCATAGGAATAGGACTACCTATAATCCTAATGCCCATAGGACTACCTAAAATCCTAAGGCCCATTTGCTAACAATTATATGGGCTAACATTCCCCCTCAAACCCATAATGCAACAGTAATAAGCATTGAGAGTTTGTCACACAAGAAACGAAACTGAGACGTCGACTGAGCCTTCGTAAAAAGGTCAGCAATCTGCAAGGCTGATGGAACAAAAGGAAGCGATATAGTCCCGAGCTGGAGATGATGACGAGTGAAGTGACAATCAATCTCAATGTGCTTCGTCCGCTCATGAAAAACAGAGTTCTTTGCAATTTGCATCGCACTCTTGTTATCACAATGTAGAGAAGTAGGCCGAGAAATGTGAACCCCCATATCTGCAAGAAGCCAGCGTAACCAAACAATCTCAAAACAATGATAAGAACAAAATACCCTAGTCACAAAACAAACCAACAACGGCGTCCAAATCAAACCAAACCAACAACGACAATCATACAACGGCGTCCAAATCAAACCAAACCAAACAAACCAACAACGGCGTCCAAATCAAACCAAACCAACAACGACAATCATACAACGCCGTCCAAATCAAACCAAACCAACAACAACAGTAACAATAGATCTAAACGAATCTAGCGGAAGCAGCAAACCCAGGCAAACATCAATTCGAACCCTGAACGGGGGCGCGCTGCCACCCATAACCCCCAACGAACTCACCGCGGAGTTCAATCCGCGCACGTGGTAGTTGCTACAACTAGGGAAGGATCGATTTAACCTGGATCTGATACCATGTTGATATATAACAAGGGTTTTATTGAAGAACAAGAAAAGAAAGAATCAAAAAAAGGCTAACTGAGAATTGTTATGATCATCTGAACCTAGTTAAATACCGTATCTCTGACTCAAAAGACTAGACTACTTCTAAGTTGAATACATAAGAAAAGATTAATGAAGTGATCAAAACACTAGATCTGTAATAATTTCTCTTCATGTTCAATGTCTTAAAAATAGAGTAAATTCTTCCGTCAATATTTCAGATATATATCAGTTTTTTCACCCACCAACTTTCTATTATTATAGATCAGGCTGCATATAATCTTCTGTCAATAGTTTAGACATATCTCCCTTCATTGCAGAAAGGATTACCTGCAAGCCTCTAGAGGGAAAAAGTACATAAATGAGTTAATAAAAATGATATACTCAAGTTTAATATAAAAATAACATTCAGTTTTTAAATTTTTTTTTTGTATAAACATAATTGTGACTGCTACGACTTATGATTCCACTGTTGTGACTGCTTTCTCTTCTCTTGGACTGTATCGACTCTTGAAGGTAAGTTATCTGTTATTGCTTCTTCTTCTTCTCTTCCTCTTCATCTTCTCTTCTTCTTTTCTCTTTTCTTCTGTTGCTAATACATAATTGTACTGCTGGGGTTGGGTCACTTTTTTCTCTTCTTTTTTATTTTCTTCAGTCCTTAGACGGGCTGCCATTATTTCAGATATTGTGCTCTCTTTGTTTCCTGTTCTGCAATTTTTTTCTGCTTTGTATTACTTTCCTTGTTCTCTATTTTTTTTTTGTGTGTTCTTCTGCTGCAATTTTTTCTCTATTCTATAATTATTTAGCTTCACTATTGTCCTACTGCTGCAAGTTTAATATATGAATTGAAAGATTTACTTAATATTTTCTATTGTATTCTTGGTTATTTATCTATTCCAGAATAGAGTAAATACCTTCATGGTTATTTATTTATTCAGAAATTAATTTAAATTCAATTAAAGTAATCTTTCAACTGCCAACACCTCCTTTCAAACAATTAATTTATCCAAAAAAATAAGTAGACTCTTAGTTATACCCTTACCAAAATAACAATCAACTGGTGCAACTGATTCTACTATATTAATCTAAATCGATGATATTGGATATCAACCTATCTTTGATTTTTTATAGGATAAATTTGAGAGTGATGACATGAATATTCATCATGATCATATTTTGGGATGAATGAAAGAGTTATGGAACAAATGGAGAGGAAAATTACATGAAAAGTATGTGAAGGGTAAGCTCCAAAAGGCTCTTAAGAATGTGCCCAAGGGGTAGATAAGAAACAATGGGAGTGGTTGGTAAAAGAATAATTTTTTACAGAAAATTTTCATGTTTGACATCATACCTACTTATGTAATTTTATTTCATACTATGATATTTTAATTGATAATTTACTTATAACATTTGAATTTAATGTTGTTACTCAATTATAGGCAAGAAGCAGCAGGAACGCAACAATAGAGCTAAGTTAAAGATATTTCATCATATTGGTAGCAAGCCAATTAGAGAGATTATTTATCAAAAGGTGTTATCATCAAATCTATTTTTTTCTTAATATTCAAGAGACGTTATTTGATATGTTTACTTTTATGTGAAGGGAGGAAAAGATAGAAAACCACCAGATTTGGCTACTATTTTTTTGAGACTCGCATGAAGAATAACACACTTAATGATTCTGAAACAATTGAGAAACATGTGTGTTTGGTTCATTACCCTGTTCTTTAATTTTAGTTATTATTAGATCGGACAAGAATCTCTCTATACACTTTGTAGGCTCAAATCCAAAAATTGGTGCAGTCCGAATTGTCATTTCCTAGCATAGAGATTGTAGAAAAGTATTTTGGACCTCAAAGTCCGTAGTCATGTATTTGGCTTTGGGGGTGGAGTAAAGGCAAAAGATTTAAAAAGTGGGAATTCGTCAAAAGCTGAATTATTGGCTAAGCTACGTTCAACTCAAGATGAAAATCAGTCTTTAAAGGATCGTTTGACAAATTTTGAAAATGAGATGAAAGAATTGAAGCAACTAAAAGAATTACTATTAGCGCAACAGACTAATGACCAGCCTCCAGTTCAAGAGAATGACTATTCAGATACTTCATGATGCCAAGTGAATAATAAATATTTCATAAGAAAAGAATAATTTTTTGTTTCGAAACATCATTTTATTTTGTTGATTTAAGTGTATTTTCTTTTTGTTATAACTTATAAATAATTGTGCTTAAAATGTTCTTTCTGTAATACTGGATATCCTCTAAGTTGTGCATTACTTCTCTTTCTTTTTGGCTGACCATGAAAATTATGAAAGAGAAGCTATGAAAAAGTATGGTATAATGAAAAAGCGCAAAGTGGTTCGTTGTCCTTGTCCTTGACCTGCCACGAAAATGGCTTCTGCTTGAAGTAATACTCCTCCACCACTATTTAGGTGCTTTTTTGACACAACTATTAAATAAAAGAGTTGTAGTTTAATCATATTTTTAATATAAGTGTAGAATAATATTTGAAGAATTTAGATAATTTTCTGGTAAGTCCAATATAGAGAGGTATAGCAAATAAAGTGACGACTATTACTTTTGTTTCTATGCAAGTTAGAGAAAATTGTGTTTAATTTGAATGCCTATTGAAAACTTTTTCTAACAATATCCAAGAAAATGAATACTTCTAATATTTAGTTCTTTGTTTCTGATCTAAGCTTTCAGCTTTTCAATCTTTAGCTATTTCACAGGACTCTTTCTATCTTTTGAACCATCAAATGGATGTCCTTTGGCTGATAGCGCTCTCATGAATGGTAACAAAATGATAGTGAAATATAAGTCCATTTGATCTGATGCAGTTTTCTTGTAATCCTCTAACACCCAGACTTGAAGCTCCTTACATTAATATCATGCTGGAAAAAGAAAGGTATAAGCAGCCTGGTAATTACATTGAATAGAATGGGTGCTTGCAAAATTAATTGATGAGTAAATTATAATAATTAATTTGGTCATGTTAGCAGTTTGTATATTTTTTCCTAATATAAAATGGACTCCGAGGCACAATATAAGTGAAAAAAAACACTCTTTTACATAATATCTCAAAGTTTTTTTTTTTTATCGTTCTGGCAAAAGCTTTGAATTGTTTGGATTCAATTCAAACAATTTAAAGCTTTTGATCTTTTCTGTAGAAATTTATCAGATATAATGGCAGCAAAACAGATCAAGATTGTAGCCATTGATGACACTGACCACAACTTCTACGCCCTAGAATGGACACTTGATCATTCGTTTGGCTCAACTGATTCTCTTTTTAAACTCATCATTGTTCATATTAAAACCACTCCAACTTCTGTCGTAGGTCTTGTTGGCCCAGATACTAACTGTAGATCTTTTACTACTTTAGCAAATGACAGTTTTCTATACCAAAGTATGCAATTATCCTTCAGGTAGTACCTCATAGGAAAAGTAGTCTGACCAATGTTGCTATCATTTATCATATTCAGAATATCAATTCCTATATAGGAATTTGTTGCAGTGTCCCAAATGCTGCAAGAAATGTCCCAAATTAAGAATATAACTTGTTTATATTGGGCTATCATGATTAGTATTTACGGAACTTGCAAGGCTACTGATACATGTATTAGTGTCATTACCTATTGGCTAAGCTGAATTGTTGTTGTGACTACTGCTTGTTTATATATCTTTTTCCCCTATTTTTCATTTGAGAGTATTTATTTTGGATTCAATTCTCATAGCTGGTATGTGTGGTTATGAAAATTTAGCAATAGGTTTCAATGAGGGTCGCCTTGTAACTGTCTTTTTCAGCCTTTACCAAGAGGCTGTTGGTTGTGATATTTGCTATCATGTTATTTTCCATTAGCACTACCTTCAATTTAATTTCTTCATATGTGTTGTTGGCTGTGATCTTATGCAGGTTTCATGCCTCATATGTGGTGTTGGCTGTGATTTCGGACCTGCTTGTGATTTAATCATTACTTTCTGTTTACTTTTATAGTTTTTGTAAATGAACTTTTTTTTCTTTTACAGATTTTGGATGCTGAAGTTTACAAGAAGCAGATTTTTGAAGACATAATTTACTGACCATCTTTTTGCTGGGAATGTCAAGAAAACTTTACAATGACAATTAAGTTATAGAGTTATTTAGTGACAGCATATAGATTGAAATCATTGATGTACAATACGTCTAATTAATGCTGATCATTTTTAAGAAGGAAGTGTGTATGGCTGCATATGGAGCATGTAACTAGGAATAAGAAGATTTTCTAGCAACAGATTATTACCCACGCTAGCGCTCCCCAGCACGTTCAAGAGGAGATCAGAAGAAGAGTGGAAAGATTTAGCAATGCTAAATGGGCAAGAAGAAATATAGCGTATATACAACGAATCTGTTCATAGGATACTTATTATTAGGCATGACTGGTTTTTTAGCTTGACAAATGAGTGATATAGTAGCTGTAGGTGGTGTTCCCTCTATGTAAGACTTGATCTTTGAAAGTAATGGTAATATTCACATGGGTTACTAAAAAAAAGAGGAAGAAAAACCCTCTTGACTTAGAGATATTGCTACTTTCTTTTTTTAGAAAAATAAAGTTATAAAACGATACTAATTTCGCTATAAAAAATGATATATAATGCATCAGTGTATATATATTTGATACTATATGTGCGCGTGCATGCAATATATATACTACTTTTTTTTAAAAAAGACACCGTCTGACCTAGTTTTTCCAACTGAACTTAACCATTTCATTTTTGATAATAAAATAAAGAGAAGTCCTCTTGAAATAGAGATTTGCTACTTCTTTTTTGCAAAAAATAAAAAAATCACTATAAAAAACAATACTAATCTTGCTACTTATGAAAATTTTCCTAATCTTTACATGAAGAAGCCCAATTTCATAGAAGTATGAGGGCCCAATCTAGGGCTAGCAAAATAAGTTCATACTTTGATAATCCATTCAATTCGCTCATATTTTAGTGGGTTAGATGAGTGACTTTTCAGATGGGTAAAATTTGAATATATGGGTATTCATGGGTAAAATATGAGTTAGCCTAATAGGTTAAGCTCTTAATTTTTACTAGTCTATGCATACGCACCTCCCGCGTGTCTTCATATTAATAAGAACAAATTTATAAAAATAGCATAAATAATACTGAAAAGATGTGTTTGTGTAACAATATAAGAATTTAAAGACAAAATTATGAATTTCAAATTGATAAATGATCATGTTTAAGAGTTTGTTCCATCGGAAGATTGTATTGCATCTTTAAATGAAATAAAATTATTTGAAAAAGTAAGAGTAGAAAAGTGAATATTGTATTCCTAAACTATAGTATTGTCATTGAACACAACACCAATCTCCTTGTTTACTCATATAAAATTAGGATTAACACTATTAATGCGTTCGTTTGTGATGTAATAGATCTTGTCTTATTGAAAATATTTTTTTCACCTTTCAATATATAATTATTAAAAAGTATAGTATGAAGTTTTGTGTCCCACAAAAATTAAACCTTAATGGTCAAAAAACATATATATATAAAATATAATAAAAATAGATAAGAACTCAAACATATATGTAAAAATATAAAATATAAATATAGAGTATAATATGAAAAAAAAATTATTACCTATTCGTCAACTAAAGTTATAGTCATCCTCTGCCTTTCTTTGTTCCCATTTTATACTTTTTTCCCAATCCAACTCCAATTACTAAGATTTTTAGTATCCAATGCGAATCATATCACCTTAAGTTATTAATTGGCATAATCTTATTCACGAAATCCTTTTAGATTCCATTGCAATATTATCTAAACTATATCCCGCACAAGAATTACAATTATAATAATTTATTAAAAAAATTTATTTTATGAGATGAAGAGATTATTTAACCTGAATAGATGAACGTTGTGAATGTATGGGTAGATGAACAATGTCAATTATAAATAACACAAAATTTAAATTACATAATATCAATATAAGACTCAATTAAAGGAGATAACATAGTATCAATAGTAGACTCAACTAAATGAGACAATTTAAGCGAAATTATTTTAAATACAAACAACTGGACTGACATAGCAATTTACTATTGTATTTTTCAAATTCACAACATAAAAAAAATTTATAACATGAAAAAAAAAGATAGGTTAACACGAAAATACATAAGGTTGGAGATTGAATCAAAGCTGTTGATGTAATAGAGTTGATGAATTAAATTATGCAATTATAAATCCTTTTATAGAAGTAGAAGAATTTATAAATAAAAAAAAAATTTGAAAGTAAAAAAAATTAGGATATTACTATTAAAAAATAAAAAATAAAAATTGTGACTGTAGAAAAAGAAAAAAAAAGAAGCTTTATAAAAATTTCCTAACGTCAAAAAGGAAAAAGAACTCGGCGATTTTTTTAAATTTTTTTTTAGATTTACACTACAAATAGTGTTATGCCATAAATAGAAAATCTAATATTATAAAAAAGTGATGAAAATAATTAAAAATAATAATTATATAAAAATAGTAAATGACAATTTCGTATATTGTGATGTCTTTTAATGAAGGACACAAAGTTCAACCAACATTGTTAAGGGCCTTCACGCTTTTAATATAGTATAGTTTAGTTTAGATTTACACCACAAATAGAGTCATGCGATAAATAGAAAATTTAATATTATAAAATAAAGTGATAAAAATAATTAAAAATAATAATTTTATAAAAATAGTAAATAACAATTTCGTCTATTGTGATGTCTTTTAATAAGGACAAAAAGTTCAATCAACATTTTTAAGGGCCTTTACACTTTTAATGCTGTATAAATTCACTCAAAATTCATGATACCACCAAAAATGCTATAACTCCCTTCTTTTATGTTTCTTCTCTTTATAATTGATTATCTGAAAAAAAAATTTCTCCAAATATTATAAATATTTTTTAGCATTTTTCAAAACGTATTATTTTTATTGCATACTTAAATACCAGTTGCAAGAACAATAAATAAATAATTGTCAAGTTTTATATCTTTTATTTTCACAATATAAAGTAATTGAAATTGCTTAAAAGAAACTTATTGAAAAAATATGAATTTCAAATCAATAATTTTAACTTACATGCTAATCACTAACTAGTCAATTTCTTTTTTGTTGTAACTTTTTTTGTTAATATTATATTTCTTACTAAAGAGTACATAGCTCTATTAACATTAAATGTATATTTCATTTATTATATTTTCTATTTTTTAATTTTATTGAATGACAAATAATACTATTGATATTTCTTAAAGTGCATTAAGAACATTTTACTCCTAAAATATAAACTTTCATTTACTTTGGAATCCGTGATAAAAAAAAATCCTTATTATTTAATAAATTCCTTTTATATTGAAAAGTTGTAGGAATTTTCGTTATGATTTTTGTGATACAATAAAATTAAATAAAATATTTCAATGTTTCTCATTTTAAAAAAATAAAGTATTTTTCATATATTAAATTATAAAGTAAAGTACTATTAACTCATGAAAATATGGATAAATACGGGTCAACATGTTTTTTATTCAACCAATTTGTTACCCAATCTATTTTGACCTATATGAAATATGGGCGGAATGTTATAAACATATTTGTATTATAGTGAATGTCTATAAAGGTATTTGTTTTGTAGTGGATACATGTTTTTATATTATAATGAAAGTCTATCTTTTGGAGAAAAGTTAGAAGGAATTATCACTATAAATAGAAGGGTTCTCCTTCATTGTATTTCATCTCATCAAGAGAAATAAGAACTTCTCTCCTTCTCTCTTTCTCTATAACATTCTTGTTCTTTCTTTATAATTTCATAACACGTTATCAGCACGAGTCTCTTCCTTAAGCACTCACTTTGAAAGTTAAAATTTCTAAGAGCACTCACTTTGAAAGATCTGAGGTAAGAAAAATTAAAATTTTTTTCCGAAAGATGTATTACTTAACCATATAAATGATATTCCTTTGGTGATATTGTTTCTCTACGACTCAACCGACTCAAAATTTGAAGGCCAAAGTATTATTTTTCTCTTTCTTTTAATATGGCTAACCTTATGAAACTTGATGTCGTTGCCCTTCAAAGTTCGGGCGAAAACTACCTTTCATGGGTGTTGGATGCTAAAATACATATGGATGCAACGGGTCTTGGAGACACCATTAAAAGTGAAAATAAAGCATCAAACCAAGATCGTGCTAAGGCTATGATATTCTTGCATCATCATCTTGATGAAATTCTTAAAATTGAATATATCATGGTTAAGGATCAACTTGTTTTGTGGAATAGCTTAAAAGAAATGTATGACCACCTGAAGATAGTCATCCACCCAAATGCACGATGTGATTGAATCCATCAAGACTATAAGTTTATTCATGAGTACAACTCTTCAACGTTCAGAATTATTTCTCAATTGAAACTATGTGGAGAGACTATTAATGATGTTGATATGATGGAATATGTGGTCGTACACAAAATTAATTGAGAGCACTGAAAGAGCTAATGTGTTACTAGTAAGTCTCAAAAGGAAACTTATAAGTTTCAAAGACATTGAAAAAGGATTGAGACAATAAATTATGGGAAGATCTAATATCTTCATACTACTACAATTGAAGCGGGTTATAAATATTTATATAAAAGATTACCAGTCATTTTCTTTTATTTGTAGTACATAAATATGGGTATGATGATGAAATTACATACGAAAGTAAACTAGAAGTTTACTGAAATAAGTTGGCATAACGGGTTGGCCATCCCGGTTCAGATGTGATGCAAAAATAATTGAGAATTCACGTGATGATATGTTGAAGAAATAAAATATTCTTCAAGAATTCTCTTGTGTTGCTTGTTCTCGTGATAGAATGATCTTGATCAGCTAAGATTGGAATTATATTCCGTGAAATTTTGGAACTTATAAAAGGGTGAACATGGGCCCGTTCACCTGCCATGTGAAACATTTGCTATTATATAATTTTATTAAATGCATCTATGGTATGGTCACATGTGTTTTGATATCAACTTGTAATTGATTTTTGCAAGGTTGTTTGCTCGAATTATTAAATTAAGAGCACAGTTACAAATTATAAAATCATGTTAATAATGCTGGTTCATATCTAAGTTGGTTTAGAAAAAATTGTATGCCTCCAATTATAGATAAACCATTAGTTATGAGAACAAAAGTCGCAAATAATTTGGTAAGAGATATGTTTATTTAACATATAGCAACACTTGAATGCATCAAGCCAACAAGGTTCTCTTATCACAATTGGTTCAGGGTCAGCAACCAAATAATTTCATCTAAAAATTTGAATGTGCAGTATATGATTCAATTACTCCACCACAACGCACAAAGATGGGTCCCCAAATGAGCTTGAGGGGTAAATGTTAGTTTTCCTAACATTTTGGGGAGAAGTGATTAGCAACTGAAAATTGAGTGTGAGATAAATTATCTAGGTCCTCAGGAAAAAAAATGTAAACTTGAAGTTTAATAGATAATTCACTTGCAAAATATTGCAAATCAATTGTCAGATGTATTTGCTAACCCTATTTTATATTTCAGTTGTAAATGCTCCATCGAAAGGTCCTTGAAGGACCGGGTCAATGAGACGCCTGAAGCGTGATAGACCAAATGGTTTCAAATATAAAACTCCTTGAAAAAGAAGAGCAACAAATGATTAAGATGGTCATAACGATGAGGCAAGTGCTTTAAGAAAGCACCATGACATAACACTTCATAAAATCTTGACAAAGGTTCAGGTACCTGAAAATGATGAAAAATGAAAAGATCTCAATAAGTTATATCGCATTGGAACTGATATCAAAATGATCGTCGATGATACCTTTGATATAATGTAGCGCTCAATATTATAAATATTGACGAGGATCTGAAATTCAAATTTGTCAAAAAGTATGGACAGGTAAATAATTGGCCAAATAAAAATACGCAATTCAAGTATAATGCCAGTGGATATAAATGAATTTTTGTGGCATAAAGATTTTTCGCAAATCCTGACATTATTATATGGAGAGGTCCTCCTGTGGTGGATGCAATTATTTTGAGGTTACTCATAAGTCTGGCAATACATGAACAACTTGATATGCGTATAATGAAATTATTTTTATGTCTAGATAGACTTAAGGATCTATGAAAATCCTTAAAGGATTTAAAAGAACGAGGAAATTCTTGGTCCTGAAGTACCATATCTTAGTGTAATTGGTGCATTAATGTATCTTGCTAACACTATAAGACCTGATATAGCCTTTTTAGTTAATTTGTTAGAAAGATATAGTTCTGCTCCTACTTGAAGACATTGGAATGGGATCAAACACATAATGCGGTATCTAAAAGTGACTACCGATATGAGCTTATATTATTCCAACAATTGCAATCTTGATTTTCTTGGTTATGTTGATGTTGGGTATTTATCTGACCCACACAAAGTTCGATCTCAAACTGGCTATGTGTTCATATGTGGAGGTATTGTCATATCTTGAAAATCTACAAAGCAGTCTCTCATAGCCACTTCATCAAATCAAGCTGAGATAATAGCTATTCATGAAGTAAGCCGAGAATATGTGTGGTTGAGGTCCATGATACATCTCATTAGAGAAAAATATGATTTGAAATGTGACAAAGTACTCACAATTTTATATGAAGATAATGCAGCATGCATAGTAAAACTAAAGGGGGGATTCATAAAAGGAGATAGAACGAAGCACATCTCGCCAAAGCTTTTCTACACACATGAGCTCTAAAAGAATGGTGAAATCAACGTGCAACAGATTCGTTCAAGTGATAATGTGGCCAATTTATTCACCAAATCTCTACCAACTACAATTTTCAAGAAGATAGTACACAAGATCGGGATGCAAAGATTCAAGGATGTTCTCATTAGGGGAAGTTAATATGCGTTGTACTCTTCTTCCCTTACGAGGTTTTGTCCCACTGAATTTTCCTTGTAAGATTTTAAATGAGGCAGCCAAAATGCGTATTATTAGATATATGTACTCTTTTCCTTTACTAGATTTTTTTCCACTGGATTTTTTCTATTAAGATTTTAACGAGGCTATTATCTATCAAATAGACATTCAAGGGGGAGTGTTATAAATATATTTGTTATAGTGAATGTCTATAAAGGTAGTTGTATTGTAGTGGATACATGTGTTTATATTATAGTGAAAGCCTATCTTTTGGAGAAAAGTTAGGAGGAATTATCCCTATAAATAGAGGGGTTCTCCTTCATTGTATTTTATCCCATCAAGAGAAATAGGCACTTCTCTCCTTCTCTCTTTCTCTATAATATTCTTGTTCTTTATTTATTATTTCATAACACGGATTAAATTATTAACCATTTTATATTGATCCATTTCAACCTGTCCAAATTTGATCCAACCTGCCCATTTACCGCCACTTGCCCAATCAAATAAAGAAAATCATTAGCCCAAAATTGTCTATCTATTTGTTTAGATAACCGCCAATAGTGTTTTAAATTCATTGACCGAAAACCTACTACTCTACGTCAATATCTCCGGCAAACTCAGAGGATCACCTTCTTGGGCGAATTGTTCAAATTCCGCCAATACTGATGTTTTTAATGGAGGAATACTAATTTTGAGTTGGTTGCTAATCCCTTCTTAATCTTCCTTTGAATATTTCTAATCAATTTTCTCAACTTCTTGCTAATAACTTCCGCTAAACTTATTCGATCAGAAGATGTTGTTTTCTCCCTTTTATATGATTCTTTTACTAAAATTTGCCTATTAAGAATAGAAAACTGAAAATAATAACAATTATTAGTTAGAAAGAAAGAAAAAAAATATTTTTTTTCCTTGTTACAACAACAACACAACCAGTGTAGTCTCAAAAAGAAAATGAAATTTGGAGATGATAGAATGTATGCATATCTTACCCCTACATATATGATATGCCATTGTACTTGATTTCTCATGATAAGATTAGCAGAAAATATATAAGATAACAGTTGAAAGGAATTTTCCACGATTGTTAAACTTGAAAGGGGAATGAAAGCAGTTATTCATTATTTTGTTTTTTGGAAGAATACCTAATTACTCTCGTCACTTGGTCACCCTCTGTACTTTGATGTGCAGAGAGAATTGATACGCTCTCTTTTAGGCACTTAAAGTGGAAGGAAAATAGAAAAATGAACTTTTATTATTTTTTCCCTTTTTCAGATTTTCTCAGGAAACCATTTATATACCTCTAAATGAGGTTATAGTTATTATCAACTGTGACTGTAGTAAGATTATCCTTAATTTTCTTCATTTATTTCTTGAATTCATTTCTCTGATTTACTGAGAATTTATTTAATTTGATTTTTGCAGGAAATGAAAGAGTAAAAGTGAGTAGTTTGTTATTGGTGGTTTAGAGAATGGGGAATGTGATGGGTGCATTATTATCAGGTTTTGGTGATATTCTGGGGAAATTGCTAGGTCATCCACTTGATTTTTTGTCTGGAAAGGCTTGTAGGTAAAAAAATGACTCTGTTCTCTAATTGCTTCCTTTTTTTCTTTTTTAAAATGTTAACATTATGTTTTGATATAGTAATTAATATTTCAGTTCAGTATGTGCCCCAACATGGGATTTTCCTTGTTACATAGAGAACTTTTGCATTTCTCAATTGCTGAAATCGTCCATGGTGTCGATCCTATTATACTTTGGTGAGTTTAATTTCTACATTACATTGTTAATTAGTATAACATGATTGTATGATCACGTTAAAAATAAATAAATAAATAAATGAAAAGCTGCGGTATTTAACTTAATAGTATAAGGTTACCAAAATGATATTAAAATACGAGACAATTTGGTAATGGAATTTAAAAGATATGAATGAACCCAAAATATTGTAGTACTAGAGGATAAAATTAAGATATTTAGTACAATAAAGTGTTACTTTTTGCACTTTTTGATTGTTTTGGTTGAATTGTTATATTTCCTGGACTAGCACATAAGAATTAATGTTAAAACAGGTTATTGGATGTAATTAACTTAAATTTCTTTTGTTTATGTGCAGTGTTCTTATTCCTCTACCTGCTTTACAAGTTGGGCATTTGTCAGTGCATTTGTCACATACTGTGTAGAACTACTTGGGCATGCTTTTCCACTTGTTTCTCAGCCTTAGATTGCTGTTGTACTTGTGTTTGTTTCAAACTTCAACAACTTCTTCTTACACCAAGGAATAATAGGAGAAGACATCAGAAAGACATTGAAGGAGCAGTTAATATTTCTAGCAATTCTAGTGAAGCAGAAGACTCTATAAAATTTGATGAGACAAAAAGAAGAATAAGAAGAAAATCAATGAGGGAGCATAGGAAAGAACATATGAGAAAGTCTTTGAGGCCAAAGAGTCATCGGATGCAAGTGAAAATTGTTAGTGATTCAATTCACCACAAAAAGAACAAGTTCAAAAATGGGAATACTAATCATTTTAGCCCTATTGGTGATCACATTCGAGTGAGTAGAAGATCAAAATTTGCACGAAAGAAAATACTCGTTAAGGGTTCAACACATCCACGAAGGAGAACATAAAGAGGGTTCTCAGCTATGTTGCTCGGACGCTTCAAAAAAATCCCACCAGATGCATGTCAAGTCATTTAAATTAGTGCATTTTTGAAAAATCCGACACAGGCGTGGCAACAGTTTTGAAGAGTCCGAGCAACACAAGTTCTCGGTCCTATTGTCTTCTAAATCTTTTTAATTTTGAAGTATATTCCTCCTAATGTGTAACTTGTACACCCTGATAATGGAAAGAGTTTTTATACTATATTACTACATTTTATCTAGTTTAACAACGAATTTGGTTTATATCTCATGATAATAGTCCAATTTTTATTGAGAGTTATATGTGTTATCTTTTATAAATTTAGAGAAGTTGAACTCTCCTCCCTTTGTTTTCTTTTACATGATATTTTTGCCTTTTGTGAACCCTTTAAAATACATTAATTAAAGAGTCTGAACAATTTTATTTTTCTTTAATCTCAATTTTTTAACCTTTGATCCCCACTTCCCTGTTAGCTTGCTAAAACTGTTGTTCTTGGAGCTAAAAAGGAATGTCATGCTAAATGTTACTAAGGGTGTCTTTAATATTTAAAATGTTAGAATTAAAGAATTGTCGTATTATTTTAATTAAATGTTATTAAGAGTATCTTTGATATAGTTAACTCATTTATGCGGGTCAAAGATTGAGTTAAGATTTAGGGCGGATTGGTTGTTTAATCGTGATTCCAGCTCCTTCAATAATCTGTTAATTAAGATAATCCTGCTAAGTTGATGTCATCCTTCTGAACTTTGCCTTTGTTGAACTTCTAGAATGCTAACCTTGCTTCTTGAATTTTAATGGAACCAATGAATAACCAAATTTAACAATGTATCCAGTCACTAATTTCCTAGTTGGTGAATAGGCAGCGCAGTCTGAATTATAATAGGGACATCGGATTTTATGTTGGGTAAGATGATATGATCAAGCCTAAACAACTGCACTTTTGATATATTTAATGACTTTGAGAGAAGGACTAATGTGAGACACTTTGGGCTTGTGCATAAATTGACTGAGAACCTGAACTACATAGGCAATGGTGCACATCGTCATGGTGAGATGGAGCAATTTTCCTACAAAATTTTGATAAGCTTCCGCATCCTTGAATAGTTCATCTACATCTCATGCATCTCCTGTGGTGATACTCTATCTAGCTTTATTAAATTCATATGTTATAAGCTTCTGATTGGACTTTGCAATCAGTTAAAGGTCACGCTTCCTCAATTCATCAATACTAGTGCCATTTCTGGCAATCTCTATCCCCAAAAAGAATCTAAGCTTACCCAAATCCTTCATCCTAGACTTCTGCTAAAGTTTAGTTCTAGCAGCCTGTATCAGTTCAAGATTGGACCCTATCACCAATAAATCATCTACATATATAAGTATAATCACCAAATTAGAACCTCTTCTTTGTGTGAACAAAGAATAATTAAAATAATTGTGTAAATCCAAAATCCTTTAAAGCTATTGTAAGCTTCAGGTTTCATTGTTTGAAAGCTTGTTTCAAGTTACAGAGTGACTTCTTCAACCTGCACATCTTGGTTCTACACTCCCCTTAGTTGCAAAACCTTTATGAAGTTTCTTGTATACTTCTTCAAATAAATCTCCTAGTAAATTAACATTGTACACATCCATTTGGAAGATGTGCCAATGTTTAGAGGCTACAACTGCAAGAACAGATCTCACCGTAACCATCTTAGTAACTCGTGAAAAAATTTCTTTGTAATCTAGGCCTTCCTTCTTACTAAAATCCTTAGCTACTAGTCTTACCTTGAATCTTTTTACTTCTCTATTTGCCTTATATTTTATTTCGAATACCCTCTTGCAATCAAATTAGGTCTTCCATTTGGATAAGTCAATAATATCTTATATTTAACAATCCTCTAAAGTTTGATTTCATGTTGCATTATAGTAATCCATCTGAAGTATGTGCAACCTCAGAGAAGTGTTTTGGTTTTACCATAATAGTTTCTGCAGCAAGGCATTGTGCATACGTAGGAGTTATGTGATCATAGCTCAAAGTAGTTGGATATTGTGTAAGCACAGGACATGGCCACGTAATCTTAAAACCACCTAGCAGGGCTTGTGGCTCTACTAGACTTTTTGAGTGCCACATCTGGCTGAATATCATGTCCTCCATGCAAATTAATATTTGCTGGTAATTTGTACATCAAGTAGATTAGCTTTCTAATCATCACCATAAACTGGTATATCATTAACTTCATCAAGTCCATCATTGACCGGATCATCTGAACCACCAACAAAAATATCAAGATGCTAAGAATCATTATCGAGAAGAATCAAGAGTTCATCATTGAATTCTAGAATTGGAAATAAGGAATCGGAAAGGTTCTTCATTTGTTCGAAAGGAAAGACAGATTCCTTGAGAATTACATCCCTTCTAAACAAAAACTATTTTGATTATAAATCATACAGTTTGTAACCCTTCTTGTTAGCAGAATATTCTATTAACAGAGTTGATAATTCCTTTTGCTAAGAACCTATCAAGTCTCTTCACATTTACTACACAAGCTAAACATCCAAACACCCTTAGGTAATCTAATTATGGTGCAATCTTGAAAAAGACCTCATATGATGATTTTACCTCTAGGAAAGTAGAGGGTAGTCTATTTATGATATATACAACAATCAGTACATATTTTCCCTAAAACTTGATAGGAATTGCAACTTGAAATATATCAAAGCCCTTGCAACCTCTAAGATGTAGTTGTGCCTCCTCTCAACATAAAAGATTCTTGAAGAATCTTTTAGTTCTTCAATGGATTATTCAATTAGCACATCATATTTAAATCAGGATAACTAAAATAGTCATGTCAACTGATAAAATTATCTGTACTATTAAACTTCAAGTTTACCATGATATGTGCTATTTATTTTAGTTTAATTTCATATCAATAAATTTTAGATTTACTGTGGCATGTAATTTTATCATGCTTATATTTGTAGTACAAATCGGGTAACCTTTCATGTCCATAGTAATTAGGAGACATTTAATCTTTCAATCCTTTGTAGTCTTAACCATTTTATTAGTAAACTTCAGATTTATTATAACTTGTGATTTGATCATAACAAGTTTGTATATTACAATATAGAATGACTGACATAATAATAAATAAACTCTTCGGAGGGTTTCAATTTATTTGTCATAGTAAGATATTATTTGGACACTACTGGTGTCATGATTCTTGTAGACAAACAATTAGGCTGTTGCAGGAGATCATGATCATTAATTTTGTACTATCACATATTGACTAGACACTACTGGTGTCATAAAAGAAAACTTGATTAGACATTACTGACAAGTCGTAGAACACCAGTTTCTCTGAGGTCCTTTAGACTCTCAGGACACTTCTAGATAAGTAGTTTTGACTTAGTCTTAGGACATCCATTTTGAGCTATCAAAACAGTTAGATATAATTAGGTTTTTAGTCGGGAGTAGTACTTAGCACCGAGCAGGCCGAGGTTCCAGCGCACTCTGGTTCTTAAATCTACGTGCCACCATAGGTTAATAGCCCGAATAGTCCCTAGATAGTGACGACAAAGCTCAACCACTATACCCTGGCGAGGTACAGTGGGCTCTCTTCGATAGGGTGTATACATCTAACTCCATGTCTAGCTCATGTGGTTATATATCGGTTATAGACTCTCCCACGTACGGTATAATTAGAGTCCTTAGTCCATTCTAGTCTATCAGATTTCAGGATATGCTTATGACCCTGACTTAGTTTATCAGTTCTTACAATATTCTCATATATGTCAGACTGTTTGTTGTATTTATGATTTCAGATAGGATCTTTGCATGTAATTTCAGTTTAGTTTATGAGTTAATAGTATATCTATGTTTTATTTACATCTCATATACTCAGCACATTTCAAATACTTATCACATACTTTCTATGCTATATCATTTTATGATATAGGCTCAAGTACCCAGCCTCAGCATCGGAGCTAGTTTCTTTGATGATACCCAACAGTTGATAGTGGTGAGTCCTCATCTTTTGTGGGCTGGATTCTTTGAGTTCAGTTATTATCATTTCTAGTTTTTCAGACTTTAGAGTTAGCTGAGGGCTTGTCCCAACAACTCAACAGTTAATAGAGGCTTCCAGACAACATAGTAGTAGTTTTAGTATATCATTCTTATGGATTGGCTAAAACTTTAGTATTTCTCAAATATTATCTATTTATTCAAAATAATTCTTTTACACTTCAGTTATACTTCCACTCAGTATTCTTCTTAAGTTAGTCAGGTCAGATTATGTCATGCCATGTGTTTGCTTAGAGTTACTTGTGATTCTAAGTACCAGACATGTCCAAGGTGTAGACTCAGGTCGTGACACCTTAACCTTTGTAGAAGGTACATAAGGGAGGTTAAATCCAGACCGAGGAGTCTGAGTTGGAGTTTCAGTAACTAGACTAGTTGGGTGTTTCATCAATTTCACAGTCTTCTACTTGTTCATCTATTTCCTCTTTAAAATTTTTATATTGTTTTTCTAAGTTGCATTATCTAAAAGAGTATCAACATTTATATCATAAAAATCGTGAGGCAGGGGCGGAGGGGGATGAAGGGAATGAACTTTCATCAACACGTGCACACTTTTTCATGTTTATCCTAGTTTTGACCTTACTAGAACCGATACTTTTACTATTCTTTTTTGAAAAATTTTGGACAGTGATGTTCAAAATTTTTTAGAAGACATAATTTTAAAATATAATTAAATTAAATACGAAAACTAATCAAGAATTCAAGATAAATTAAAGATGAAAATTAAATGCGATAATTAAAGAAATTAAGAGATGGAAAGAATGTACCAAACATTTGCGTTAAAAATAGACGATTATAACCGAAAGCCATAAATATATGCTGAAATTTAAAGCTTGCTACTTACTCCAAAAATTCACCAAATAAGATACTTGATAACAACAATTTGTGAGAAATAATGATAGGAAAAAAAGGCATGAAGATAGATGGATGAATTTGTGAGAAGATAAAGGAGTGGAGTGGTATTTATCATTATAAAGTAGATCAATGTGTAAAAAAAAATTAAATGTAAGGGTAAAAATAAATTTTATTATGGGTCGGGGGATAGAGCGGTGTTGGGAACCAAAACATAGCCGTTGAGGGGTCGGGATCGGGTCAAACCAGGCTAGGCCACCCGAACAAACCCTTTATCCCATTCTATCCCATCCCATATCCCGATATAACCCTCCCGTCCCAAGTAAACCGGGACGATCCGAGACAAAATCAGGTTGGATCATTCCATTCCGTTTGACAGACTTATTTTTCATATAACACTTTAAAATAATCCAATTTCCCACTATTTAAACTAATGCAAGAAGTTGAACTATATAACCATAAAGTTATTGAATGTGTCATTAAGAGACTAACAAGTGATGGAGTAGAATTAATACCAGAGAGACAGAAAATCCAATAAGCTTGACAAAGAAAAACTAGTTCAGTACCTCAAATAAACACGCCTAGGTCACAAGAATCTCATGGGTTCCCGGCAGTGGCATACTAAGTGGGTAATATCGTCACAGAATTCTGTCTTGGTTACAACCGGCAAAGAAGAGAAGTGAGTATTGAAAGAAGATTAGTAGTCTAAGAGCTTTTAAGTAATAGGTGAATAGAGAATCGAACAATCTATTCGAGATGTGAGATGCTTTGGTGTATATGAGCAAGGAGAGTATAATGATTCAATAGATGGAGCAGAAAGATAGCAGTTGTTCAATTATATATGCTTAAGGAGAAATAATAATTGATTTGTAAGATGCTTAAGGTGTATGAGAGAGGAGAGAACAATATTCAATTATAGAGCAAGAATTAGAATGAGAGCTATCGAGATTATCAATAGGGAGGAGAGATGCTTAGTAAGTGTGTTATTAGAGAGGAGAAAACAGGTTTTATGATGTGAGATGTCTTGGTTCGTACACAATGAGGAAGATATTTATACAGCCAAAGAACATAATCAATCAAGGGTTAAAGAGAGAGAGGACATATTCATAAAATCAATATGGTCAAAATCAATTAGTATAAAGCAACAAAGAATTATCAAAATTGACTATGTACCAAGCTATCATATGCTAGGTAAGGGAAAAGACTGAGACTAATTAAGAAAAGCCTAAACAATTTTTTCTTAAGTAAATATCGATGCTGTCACATAAATAAGGGGCTTACCATAATATTCAAATAAGAGATTCCTCTATTAATTACAAGAAAAAGGAAAAGGAAGAATAGATCATGGAATCAAATAAGCAAGTATGAAATCTGTCACATGCTTATCATATTTATCATATAAAACTAGTACATAATACTATTCTCAAATCACCTAAAATTACCAAAATAAATGAATACCAAGATGTAACATGGTTTAATCAAGATAATGAGTAAAATCCACTCATTCCCATATTCAAGAAATCAAAGTTACCATAACATACAAGTACCATAATTTTCATATGATTTGGGAGCCAACTATTCAAGAAAAGAATCTCATATTACCACATTTAGAATATAATTTACTAAAGTAATTACATATCCAAATTGTCCCATAATCAGTAAAATAATTATAGAGATTATCAAATATTTGAATACCAAAGAAAAAATATCATGACTCTGAAGTTGTCGTGCCTTGTAGTATATAACAAACTAAAGCTACCATAATTGTTAGATAAAGAAAATCAATTGGTGAGGAAAAAACGGAATTCCAATGAGGCGAATGAAAATGAGAAATTAATTATAGAGAAGTGAAAAATCAGAAAGCACCCAGACCTTGGCATGAAATTATACGGGGGTACAATGGAATATAATTCATAAAAGGAAATACAAATCAGTGCAGCAAAATTAGGGTTAATTTCGAAGTTCATAAAAAATAGAAATTCTCACATATGACAGTCTAGAGGGGTAGAACAATATCATAAACTCTTAATCAAAACTCAAAATTTGAACTCAGTGAATCACGAATCTAAGAATCTGCTCATTAATAATCAAGTGAAATAGGGTAAAGGAGTAGTAATGATAATCATACTAGAGAAGCATTCACAAGAACCCATCATAAACATGAAATGACCAAGTCGGATGACCCTATGTCCTCTGATAAACTTAAAATTACACAAGGACCGTTGTCCAGTTTTCATCCCAAACACTCAAAGGTCATCAAAGTTTCCTCGATGCTCATGGAGACGATGAAACAATTGAGTTTTTGAGGTCTCTTAATTGGAGAATTGAGAAAAAAGATCTTGAGGATGGTTTCATTGTGGGTTTGGTTGGTGGCTCTCCGACCAGAGGCTGGTCAGAGTAGGCATTGGTGATGGTGGAGAGTAATCTATAAGAGTAGAGAGTATAGCTAATCGAGCACAAAAGTCCCCGATTTGCGGAGCTGCATCTGGTTCACGAAGGTTGACGTAACTGAAATATCTGATTGGTGGAGTAATTTTGCTCCGACTGATGAAGCGAAGGACTTTGATTAGTGGCACCAACTGTGTTTGCAAAAATTCGTGATAAAAGCTCTGATTTATGAAGCAACCGTAATAAGATTCGATTTGACAAAGTGTTAATAAAGAGAGCCATTTGATTGGCAAGAGTAGCCGTAATAAATATTTTTTTAATGGATTGACGATATTTCATAATTTAGCCTTCGATTAGTAGAGCATCTTTTGATAAAAGAATCTCCGATTGGCTGAGTCTTGTAGTAAAGAAGACCAGATCTCTATAATAAGGTTTCAATTGGTGTAATCTTGTAATAAAGAAGACCCAAATACTATAATAAGGTTCTGATTGGTGAAAATCTTATAATAAAGAAGACATGGACATCTACAATAAGGCTCCGATTGGCAGAGTCTCGTAATAAGGCTTTGAGTGACGGAGTGGTTTGTGATAAAAATATTTGAGTAATAAAAGTTCTGGTTTGCGGAGACACTGTAATGAAATCTCCGATTAGTGGAGTCACTCTAATGAAAGCTCTGACTGGCGGAGTAGTTGTAGAGCTTCGACTGAAAAAATAACTTGTAATGTATAAAACTTTCGGTTGGCAAGACAATACATAATATACAAAGCCTCTAACTAGCGGGTTAATTACAATATAAAGGCTTTTATATGGTGGGATAATAGAAATATAAAGGCCTCCATTTGGCAAAGCAATTGAAATTTGAAGGGCATCCGTCTGTTGGGGCAAACTGCAATATAAAGGCCTTCGGCTGGTGGGGCAACTGTAGTATAAAGGGCATCTGGCTTGCGGATATCTCCCAAATACACCTTCAATTAGGAGTGTATACACAGTCGATTATAATATAATTATCCAGTGAAGAGTTAGGACCGTATCTATGAGGACTTAGTATTAATCAAGGCAACTAATTAAAGCAAATATGTTTGAATGCTATAAGAAATACTCAAGTTAATGGGTAAAGAGAGAATTTAAACTAAAATGCAAAGGGTAAAATCAGTTGGAGAAAATAATGGTAAAATCTTTTATTAAATCAATCTATTTTAACTTGCTCAATTTCAACCCAAACCCTCCTATTTGAAATCCTTAGCTCCCACTAGTAAACGCGACTCCTGAAACTTCTTTGTTTGACTTATTCAAATCTTCAAAACAAAATATTTTTTAAAAGAATTTTCTTAAAGACAAAAATAATGATATTTCCTTAGAGACCCATATCACGTGACTTCCATCCTTCTTCCTTGCTCTTCGCACTTCCTTCAAGAATACCTTCATAATTTTAAACAAAACAAAGAAAATGAAAAAGAAAAGTCATATAACATACTTCATCTTTGGTGATTTTAGGGTTAAATATTATTCCAAAACTCTTTTAATCAATAATTCTTTTCTGCATTTGTCACATGAGAAATTACCAATTAAATATGTCCCTTCTCACTTGAACTAGTCAAAAGCAGTGTTTGCTGAAGACATCTACATCTGATGATGGAAGAACGAAAACGTACGTCAAAATGTTTGCTAGCAAATAATGCATAATCTTTACGCAATTTGGTTTCAGTGAAGTAGCCACATCGTGCATAGTTAAACACCCCCCGTTTCAATTTATTTGTCTTATTTTCCTTTTTAGTCTGTTTGAAAAAGAATGTCTCTTTCCTTTTTTGACAATTCTTAAATTCTAACTTTCCGCATGACATGTTTAAGATCACAAGATTAAATGACATTTTAGTACATTCTAGGTATCTTTAGTTTAAGATAGCAAGATTTAAAAGTTTATTTTATTTTCTTAAACTCTGTGTCAAGTCAAAACTAGAAAAATAAATTAAAAGGAGAAGAGTAATTTTTTTTATATATAGATATTAAACCTTGAACATTCTCCGTGAATTCATAGCTTCGCCACTTATGAAGAGGGTGAAGATGGTCTAAGAGTGCTAACTTTTTTTGGATGATAAAGTAAAATAAGAGAAGGTTGTGTCTCTTCACTGTGTCCTAACTCTTGTTTAAATTGAGTGAAGCTCGTTGGAGTTTTTATCAGTTGGTAATATAGGAGTTTTAATGGGAGTCAACTGGAACTGCATTCTTTGTAAAAAGAATCGTCAGCTTTTGGACAAATTCTAACGAAAGGATAAAAGTTGTTAATCTTTGAATATTTTAAGGATGTTTTCTTTTTTGGTTGGGTTTATGCCCTTTTTGAAGTGAAAGGGTGAGAGATCATTTTTTTCCTTATTTTTAATGAAATTTTATGTCATCAATCTTGTTACTTAAATCGTTTTCGTGTGATCAATTTGGCCAAATTTTGTTTGGGCGGTGTCCGTCAGCTTTCTATCAGGAAATTACGCCCAACCACCTGGAAAATGATTAAATTTCGCGATTTTTTTTAATATTGTTAATGGCATTTTTGACTTTCTTTTAATTACTTAAAGACTAGCAATTTTAAGCGACAAAAATTATAGACCACCCCTTAATAAATGCATCTGTGTGAATGATTTATGGTCAAACTTTTAAAGTTTTGCCCATGAGGCACGCGACATAAAAAAAATGCAACATCATTTAGCAGTCGTTTGATTTATGGAATTAGGTAGGATGTTCTAGGATTAAAATTGGGACAAAACTTATATTTTGCCTGATTGAAGGTATAGATAAATTTATACCTTTAAGCAAACAAAAAATAAATTTTATTCCAAAGTAAATGCCGTAATGGCAGCCAAAGACAATTCCATCATATCTAGAAAAACTCTTGGAAGCTCCGGAGTTAAAAGACCATCCAAATCTAAAATTAGACTCGACACCTTAGGGCTAAGGGCGATAGTTGTTGAAAATTTTCAAATCGGCTTCTTTTTTCTCAAATCCATTTAAGTTATTATCAAAAAATTAGTTGGCTTTGGTTCGCATACAAATTGGATCCAAAAGATATGGAGAATATTGGAGATGTAGAAGGAAAAATAAATTGGCGGTAAATTTTTAAGGCCTTTCCTTCTTTCAATTCCCAAAATTGCAGTACTTTTCTTTATCAATATTTCATACAAAGATAATTCTCAGTATGTTCTCAAAGCATGAAAAAAACTTTGATTGTGTTCGAAGCGAGTCTATTCTTATAATATAGATTTTTAATAATTAAAGATATTTTGTACCGATTATAGATGCAAGAGATTATAATTGATAGTTACAGATATTTGTGGGTTGGAAATTGATTTGGAGTTTTTGAAGTACTTCTTATATTGTGTTCATATTGTGCAATTTCACATGAATCTTCTTCATACATGTATATTATTTTTCGATTAATAATTTCATATAATTGATTTGCAATTTGAAGAATACAGAGAAAGGGAGACAACTCTACTGGAAGAATCTTGATATAGGGTTCAGGACTCGTTGTGAGGCTTTTGCAGGTTCTTATTTACTTTCTACTTTGTTTAATTGTATATATATCTAATTCTTTGTCATAGTAATTTTCAAAAAAGTACTTTTGTGTCCTGAGGCCAGTCTATTCTTCTAATTTAGACTTTGTTTCAAAGCTTGAAAATTTTTTTTGGTTATGTTTGAGGCCAGTCTATTCTTCTAATTTAAATCTTTATAATTGAAAATATTCAATTATATATAGAGATTTACTGATTGTTATAGACATTTGTTCCTTGAAATTTGATTTAAAATTATTGAAGTACAATAAAAAAGTTTGCTAGAACCATTCACTAACCATTTTCCAAGCTAATTTGATATTATTTTATCATATTTGGCTTTGAATGTCTTCCTAAGGACATACTAGACATAACTTCTAACCTACATTAGTTACGCACAACTGTGATTATATTATGAGAATAATAACTAAGATCAATCAAATCCAAAAAGAATTATAATGTATATTTATATATATGTATCTTGCATAATACCATTAGTCTTTACAAAATGAAATTCATGTCTAAAAAAAGGATAAACTACACTGAGCATATTCTGGAAAACACTACATGAAATAATCATGTATTATTAGAAAGATTAAGGTACTTGTTGGGAAAGATCGAGTAGCACAACAATCTATATACTAAGAGGAATCTCAAGTCCTGTAGTGAATCACTTCATGACAATTGAAGTTTGTTGATTTTGCATGATAGCAGACACAATGCTTATACACAAGCATGATATTAGACACTAAATCTGTTACACATCAAAAAGCTTCTATTCATTTTTTAGAAATTAATCTAGGTCAGGTTAGTCCAATATTAGTTCTCTAATTGATGAGGACAAGTAGGTATTATCAACATATCTTGATAACAAAGCAATCTCATTCCAATAGGATTCATTGTTGATTGCAGTAATCGCCTATTTGAGTGAGCAAGAGCATGACACTAAGATAAGTAAAAATATAGTTAATCTTTAGAGTATACTGTGATCCAGTCAGCTTTCTCATGCATAACATAAGTCTCAACTATAAAAAATAAAAAATTTGAGCCTAGAACTCCGATGACAATATGATATTATATTGGGGATAAATCTGAATGTGCCATTGTCTCTCAGCCTTATTTTCAACAATTGATGAAGGAATGTCACTGCTTCACTTGCTAAATTTATTTCTCATTCTGCTCTTTGTTATAATGTCTGTCATTTTGTGTTAGTATAAATTTCTTTTGTGATCACTTTGTTTGTTGTATTGTGCTAATTATATCGCTTGTAAATAAGCGAGCTTGCAACATAAAATTAAGCAGGTTCGTCAAGCAGTTAATTTTATGTTTGTATTCAAAGGTTTACTAGTATTATATATGGATTTTATTTTTTATTTCATAAGAATCTTTGTAATCTAGATTGCATTAGACTATTCTAAGGTCATAGGATGGTTGGCTAGCCAATTATTTCACTAAAAGTAAGAATTATAATACAGAAAATGGTATGGTATTTAAAAATAAAATTTTAAGTAACTTAAATCAATCAAGAGTCGAGCATAGTGGTGAGAAAAACATATGCAATTAAACCTAATGATAACTTAAATGTGCAAAGTTTGATCATTGTGATTGTTTGATAGTTATTTGAATGAACGATACTCTTAAGAAATGTGCAATTGAATCACGAAAGATACTCATTATCACTGGTGACGGAGGATCTTAGGGTTTATGTGTTCCCAAAGACGGAGGACGGCTCTGCAATCACAAATTGCAAATTATTTACCGTAACATATTGAGTTGGAAATGCCATGGGGTTAAGGAAAGAAATTGGTAGTGGTATTGAATAGTCAACTTGTGTAGGAACAGTCAACATATGTTCAAATTAGAGAAGTCTTGCGTAAGCAAGCGACATAAATTATTTGGCAACTTTCTTTTTATGCTGACATGTGCTTAAAGATGTGCAGTTACCCTTAAAACTCTTTCTTAAAAGAGAATAACTAAAAGGAATATGATGAATCTCCAGTTGTTTATTCAATCATCATTCGAAAGTCTCAAAATCTTACTTTTCTATTTACATTATTTATGCAGTTCACATTTTCTTGTTATGCCATTGATGTTGAAATAATGTACTATTTTTTCTTCTTTTACTGCATCTGTTTAAAATTATTTTTATGTTATTTTTACAATTCAAAAAAAAGAGTCACAATTTCATTTGTTAAGTTTGGAATCTTGTAAACTACAAGTAACTAATATAATATTTCTTCTCAGGTTAACATGATCAGGAAGATTGAAAATTGTAACACCCCGAAACTTTCCTAAACCAAACTTAGACATTACATGAAAAACCATAAGGAATCAAGAAAATTTTGTCTAAGGACGACTCAGATAACGAGTAGTTGTCCACACCAAGGACCACTGTATGAGTCGTTGTTTGAGCTGCAAGCTTTCCATCCGGGAACCCACGAGTCATGCAACGACTCATTACCAAGAGTAACTAGTTGTTCTGTGGAGTCATGATTGCCAGTACTGGAATCTGCCAAACATCTTCTAGAAGCAACGAGTGGAACCAACGACTCGTTGTCACCTCTAACGAGTCATAATTTCCATCAGTCGCGAAGTTTCAGGTCCAGGAAGTGATGACAAAGAGCAGACACAACAACCCGTTGGTCCTACCAATGAGTCGTTGTGTCATCCGTTAGTGGGGTTCTCGAGTTTTTGTTTAAGAATCCTACCAGTGACAACGAGAGGTACCAACGACCCATTGGTCCATCCAACGAGTCGTGGTCCCCTTCGTTGCCAAACTCCAGTAAGCCCAGAATTCAAGCCCAGGACCAACAACTGGTCCCAACGAGTCATGGTATCGACCAATGACTCATTGTGTGATCCGTTGGTCCCTGTCAGGCAATTTTTCATATTTTCTTTCATGGTTATTTTAGTAACTTTTCATCTTTTTAATCTCTAAACTATGTCGTTTTGGGCATGTTTAAGAGAGAATTAAAGGAGTTGATCAATGTATTTTTCTCATTTTCTTCTCTCAACTCTTAGACTTAGTACGAAGAAGTTTCAGACAGACTCCTCAAGGCAAAGTTAGGGCATTCAATCTTCTTCTCAGATTCTCAAGGATTTCTTCTAGGAAACTTTACTCCAGGTATGTGGGAATTCAATAAGAGAATTGTTCTTTCCTTGTGTCCCAAAATCCTTCCATAATTTCTTATCAATTCTAGACCTGATGTTTTGAGTTAGGGTAAAATTCGTAGCCAGATCCTGATTAATTCTTATGGGTTGTTGTCCTTATGTATTTATGCTATGTTTCTACTACTTAGTGATCATGTTGCTACTTGCTTCCTATAAAAATGATTTTAGCCTAACTCTATAAATGCAGTAAGTTGGGTTTTGCATAGTTGATTAGATATTAATATTGGTTGACTCTGTTAGTGTTGGAATTCCCATGTTATTACTATTATATTGATTCTCATGCAGCTGCATGCTAGTTTAGTCGTCCTAGTCAAAATGTTAGTACCTTCAGTATCTTTCAGTAATGTCAGCTGATCAGTTTGACTATAATTAGTTTCTCGAGATGTCAGTAATGCCTCCCAGTTATCAATTGGTTCTTTAAACGGTTACGACGTTTTCAGATCAGCAGCTCTGACCAGTCTTAGAACCACTAGTACCAGGTTTATTTTGTTCTTTAGACGGTTACAATGCTCCCAAATAAGCAACTCTGGCCAGTCTTAGGACATCTTACGACACCAATTTCAGTTATCCGATCCGATAAGATTCTTAGGGTACTTCCAGCTGAGTATCCCTGATCTAGTCTTGGACCTCAACTTTGAGCTATCATATTGATAGTCAGATTAGGACTATCTAGTGAGAGTAGGACTTAGCACCGAGAGAACCGGGGTTCTAGCGTATCCAGATCCCCATAACTACGTTGCCACCGTAGGTTATTAGCCCAAATAGGCCCAGACAGTGATCTCATAGTTCATGCCTTTATACCCTGTCAAGGTATATTGGGTCCTATCGATGAGGCGTATACATCGTACTCCACGTTTAGCTCACGTGGTTATATGTCGGTTATAGACTCTCCCACTTGTCAGTGCAGTCTCAGTTCAGTTCAGTTCAATTCAGTTTAGTTTAGCTCAGTTTAGTATCTCAACCATCAGGACATGTTTATGACCATCAATCAGGGCCATTATTGACCATATCAGTTATAGCTCAGTTTTATCAGTTTACAGTTTTCAATTGGTCATTTCATCTTATTTCAGTTCAATTGTTTATTTTCCTGCTTATTGTAAATCTCACTTACTCAATACATTCAAAGTACTGACGCATATTTTCTATGTTGTATCGTTTTATGATACAGGCGCAGCTTCTCACTCACAACATCATCAGTAGTTCCCTCCAACGATATCAACAACAACGTCATTCGGTGAGTCCTAATTTTTCGAGGACGATGATTTTGTTCAGTTAGTTCCTTATTCAATTAGACTTTAGAGTTAGCTACGAGCTTGTCCCAGCAACTCATCAGTTAGTAGTTGATTCTCAGACATAGTAATTCAATATTGTTTCAGATATATTGACTCTTTTCAAATCAGTTTTTCTTGAATGATTATATTGTTTATAAAGCTTCTGCTTACGTTTACTCAGCTTACCAGTGTAATGACTGTTGGGACAACGGAATAACAACAATAAACACACACACAAATTAACTGCGAGAAAATAGAGAAAAACGGAACACAAACGACACACAAGAATTTACGTGGTTCGGTCTCACGACCTAGTCCACAACTGCAACTAGGAGGAATTTTATTACTCTCTCTCTTGTGGTGTTTAGATTACAAGTACAAGCTATCTATTTATAGAAATAGATTAGGGTTATTAGGGTTTCTAACGGGCCTAATTAATCAGGCCTCCACAAGCCCAACAATCTCCCACTTGGAGGCATGATAATCTTCAACTGCCATCCACTGTGAGCACTTGTACGTCTAGTAATCTCGTCCTCATCTTCCTGGTTGCAGCGGCCTTTTCATCAGTTAACCTGAAGGCCCGTTGAAGCTTCCCCAAGCTCCAACATCAGTCACGGCTAAAACTGCCCCTGATTCGTCCTCTGTCCCTACCGACTCCCACTTGCACAAACTGCCGAATCCTGGGATATTATGAGAACAAACAATACTCTCCATAGTTAGCAGGTAATCATCCGGAGAGGCTTTGACAGCTCGAACACTGGTTCTCTTAACCCACTGTCTGGTAACTCTGGCTGAAGTTTTAACTGGCTGACTGCCGGTGCTCCCACTGCCACGAAAATCCCTGACTGGTTTACCTGAACCTTTCCAAGCACGTTCAACCTGAATCTGACCTGTGGCTCTGGGTTTATCTCCTGCAAAACGAACCTTCTTCTGCCCACGAGACTCTGTGAACCGGATTTTGTTTCTCTTCTGATCTGGGACAGTCACTCCCTCAGATGGTAAATAGACCATATACAGCGAACTTCGTTTCTTTCCTCGAGCTATGACCAAGTTCCCCTTCATCACCTTCCACTGCCCGTTTCCGAACTTAACATCGTGTCCCTCATCATCCAACTGCCCAACAGAAATCAACCATTTCTTCAAGCTTGGAATCACTCGGACATCCTTTAAAGTCCACGAACCGACTGAAGTTTTCAGAATCATGTCACCCATGCCCGTTACATCAAGAACTTTATTGTTTGCTAGTCTTACCTTTCCAAAATCCCCTTCTTTCAGATTCTGCAATGCTTCACTGCTGTGGGTAGCATGAAATGAAGCACCAGAATCCATGACCCAGGAATCCACACTGCTCTCCACGCTACATATCAAGAGATCATTATGAGCATAGTCTCCTGCAATGTTAACTTGTTTATTATTCGGGCATTGATTCCTGAAATGCCCCACCTCCTTGCACGTCCAACACGTTACATCTGAGCGATCCTGAGTCTTCGACTGACTCCTTCTTCTGTTCCTGCTCCCACTACCTCTGCTATTTCTCTTTCCTCTGCTGACATTTAGCAATTCACTCGATGATTCCCCAGAACTCCTTCTTCTGACATCCTCGCCTAGAATGAGATCACGAATCTTCTCAAAAGTGAATCCATCGGGTCCCGCTGAACTGGTAACTGCTGTAACCGTTCCGGACCAACTGTCAGGTAATGACGATAACAGTAGTAAGGCTTGAACTTCATCATCGAACTTAATGCCCACTGACGTAAGTCTGACTAAGATCGAATTCATTGTATTGATGTGCTCGGTAACTGAACTGCCTTCCTTCATTTTTGTGTTCACCAATTCTCTAATCAGAAAGACCTTGTTTGCTGCAGATGGCTTCTCGTACATGTTAGACAGCGCTTTCATGACACCTTTCGCTGTCTTCTCCTTCAGAATGTTAAACGCAACATTCTTGGTCAACGAGAGTCGGATAACCACCATGGCTTTCCGATCCAAACCTGCCCACTCTGCATCAGACATCTTTTCTGGCTTGTCACCCAATACCATGTCTAACTCCTTCTGAACCAGCAAATCCTCAATTTGCATTTTCCACCAACTGAAATCTGCACCAGCAAACTTTTCAACTCGATACTTCCCATCTTCTGCCATCTCAAATGACTAGATGAGGTACCCGGTACAACTGATCTCAGGTCTTGGTAACTTCGTCAGAAATTCAATGACAAAACCAATACACACCAATAAAGCAACTCGGACCAACAACAACAAAAAACAATTCAAAACCTTCTGCCTGAAAAAATTCCCCCGGCGAAACAATAATTTTCCGGCGAAATAGTACCTCTCCAAGCACTGTTTAGATCTGTTCACGCGATAGAGCGACGGGCCTGGGCTTCTCGATCTGCTGCTCGCGACGGCTGCTGCGCACTGGTTTGCTGGTGGCGATACTGTGCTGCCGCTTTGGTTCTCCAAAAAATATTTTTGGTCTTCTCCAGTGGCAGATCTGCTGCTCTTTCTTTTTCCTTCTCCGAATTTTTTTTTTTTTTTGGTGACTCTCGCTATTTTCTTTTTCGTGTGTATAACCTCACTCTGATACCAATTGTTGGGACAACGGAATAACAACAATAAACACACACACAAATTAACTGCGACAAAATAGAGAAAAACGAAACACAAACGACACACAAGAATTTACGTGGTTCGGTCTCACGACCTAGTCCACAACTGCAACTAGGAGGAATTTTATTACTCTCTCTCTTGTGGTGTTTAGATTACAAGTACAAGCTATCTATTTATAGAAATAGATTAGGGTTATTAGGGTTTCTAACGGGCCTAATTAATCAGGCCTCCATAAGCCCAACAATGACAGACCATGAATTAGCTTAGGGTCACTTGTAATACCAAATATCGTATCTCATCCAGGGTGTAGACTTGGATCGTGACAAAAATTATGATGTTGGCATAAATAGAGTGAAGTGGTAAGTTTGAAAAAAATACAAGACACCTTTTCCCCCTTATCTTTTCTTTTAAAGGGAGAAAAACTTCATATATAGTTTGTTGTTTTTGCATCAGTTCTTCATTCTCCTTGTTATAAAGAAGTTCAATTTGTTATTTTTGATATTCCAATTTGTTCTAGTTAAAAAGAAAATAATTTCCTCTATTATACAATTATAATTTTTTTTTGGTGAATTTCTTGTATAGAAATTTGAATGAGCTGGGGTGAATCACTTGCAACAAAATGCTTGACTTGTGGATTGATGGTTTCATAAAGTTTTATTAAAATTTTAATTGAGAAGTTAAGGAAATTGATTAAATTAAGAGTTAAGAGAATGTGGATAGGTGGTTTCATGTCGAAACCATTATTTTTAGTTAGATTTCAGTTTTGTCTAAGATAAAATATATCATTTATCTTTTACAGAGCACCTATTATATCTCTACTTTGTTCTTTGGTTATAATATTAAAAGACATTTTTTTTAACGTATATTCATATTTGTTACAAAAGTTTGACATTTATGAATGACAAATTGAACATATATAAATATTTGTGTCATGATAAAAACTATATATCACTAATTTTTACGTTATTTGAAATTTTAATTTGCTGACATGAATCAAAATATCAGAAATTTAAATGTGACATTTTATAAAGGCGTATGTAAATGTGGCAATTTTTTTTACAAACATTAATCTAAATGTCAGAAATTTTAAATGATAGTTACATAAACATCGTAAATCTTTTAATGACGTTTACCAAAATATAAAAAAGAAATGTCGTAATTTTATTAGTAACATTTACTGAAGTGTCACAAAATAAATGTCGTATATTTCTTACCAACATTTACCTATAATGTCATTGTATCCTCACTTTCTTATAGTATTGGCTAAACTTTCGAGAGGGGAAAAGTGCAAAAAAAATGCTTAGTTTTAGAAAAATAAGGTGTTTGACCAAGTTTTTGGGAGATAAGAAGTGCTTTTGGAGAGTAGAAAAATAATTTTTAGAAGCTAAAAGAAATAGTTTTCCCCCGAAAACTCTTTTTTGAAAAATACTTTTTAGAAAAAATACTCTTAGAAGCATTTTGAAAAAGTTTGACCAAACATTAATTGCTATTCAAAAGTACTTTTAGAATTTATAGGCCAAACACAAATTGTTTCTCATATAAAAAAAAAACTTATCAAAATAAATTGATTTTAAAAGTTTGGGTAAATAGACTATTAATCTTGGATATCCCCCCTTATCCAAGTCAACTTGATATTACTTTATCTCACCTTCTAAGAAAGATAAATTAGTTCAAAGACATAAATTTAGAACTATAATCTTGGGATAATTTAATCAGCGACCAAATTCCTTCTTAATATATGCCTATTAAATAATCAAATAAGTTTAAATTTAAAACATAAGTTCTACATCGTAAAAGGATGGCCTAATTTATTTCTGCCATAGATTAAAATTATAATTATTATAACAGATATAATGATTGGTACCCCATTTAAACAGACATTTTATGTATCTCTCTAGGTCACCCTTCTTTTTGATGTCCCAAAAAATTAACAAACTCAATCATCAATTTATTAAGATATCAATAAATTCAATAAAACTATTTTATAATAATGATGATTTGTCATTGTTTTCAATAACACTTATATATTTTCAAGTTTTTTCAACCATCATGAGCCTATTATTTGATGCAAAGTGAAATAAAACTAATGTAAATCCAAAAATAATGAATAGAAAAAAAATCTAATGATCTCAAATCCTAAATAAGAGAAAAAAAAGGAGAAGAAGAAAAAGAAATGAAAAAGAAGTAGATACTTTTATCTGAAGTTACTTAATATTAGATACGAGTTAAATATTTTTTAAAAATAAATATATATTAAATAGGGGCGATCACAAATGCTCTTATTTTGGAATGATTTTTAATTTTTACCTTTCGGCACTTTAAGTGACAAAAACGTGATAAAAAACTCAAGACATAAGTTTTTGCCTAATTTATGCCTTAAATTCATACAGGTTATGCCTCAACGCATAAATCCAATTTGTGCCTTAAGGAAAAAATTTTCAAGGCTTAAGTTTTTTCCCAATTGATGCTTATGCCTCAAGGCATTAGTCCAATTTATGCCTTAAAGCAAAAATTCATAAGGCATAAATTTTTGCCTAATTTACAAAAATTATGTCTTAAGGCATAAATTTACATAGGTCATGCCTCAAGGCATAAATTCACATAAGTTATGCCTCAAGGCATAAATTCACATAAGTTATGCCTCAAGGCATAAATTAAGTAGCATGGACTTGTGCCTAAGGGGCAGAAGTTCAGTAGCATGAACTTTGGCCTTGGAAAAAAAATTCAATTGCATGAACTTTTGCCTTGGGGTAGAAATTTAATTGCAAGAACTTTTGCCGCTATGCACAAGTTCAATAATTAAACTTCTGCCTATTGAACTTGTGGCTTGGGGCAGAAATTCAGTAGCATGAACTTCTGTCTTCTAAAGATAATCTACGCCTTGCAAATTTTGTTTATCTTGCAATTTCTTAAAAAAATATTAGGGTATTTTATCCTGTTTTTATTAATTAAAATACTGAAGGGCAAAAATTAGAACTACCCCAAAATGGGGGCAGTCGGTGCAAAAACTGGAAATGTTTTCCATTTTAAATTGTAAAGACCCTTCCAGTTGTTATGGGATGGTTAAGGCCTTAGCAGCCTCTTAGAAGCCGCTAATAAGAACTCAAAAATGGGGTAGTTAAAAACTGAAAGGTGTTTATGTCGTGGTTAATTAATTGTATGTTGTGTTCCGTTTGGGGGTGACATAGTGAACTAGACCTTCGTACGAAATTATGAGACTATGAGTGAATTCGTAACACCTTTTTATAGTTAGATATGTATTTGAAAGATGGTACGAGGTCTTAGTAAAAAACTTGTATTTTGGGATGGAAAAATATGCAGAATTATCGAGCTACTGGTTCGCAGGACACCACTGCAGCGGTGAAATTTCCACTGCAGCGAGACCGTCATAGCGGTCAGAGTGTTGATTGTAGCGGTGGAGGAGAAGTATTTGAGATTCGCCGTAGCGAGAGGGCGATCTTTATAGTGGATCCGCTGCAGTGGACGACGCGAGGCAGAATGCCGATTTAAGTCTGTATTTTGGGGTTTTCACTCCATAATTCTAAAGCACAAAGATTGAGAGCTCAGGTGCAAATTTTCTAGGGCAAGAGTGTTTTTCCCCTTCCAAGGTAAGATTTTTTTGTCAATCTTTCCATCTTTTAATCGTCTAACACCCTAGAATCAATAGATGCTTTTTAATGGTGAAATTCAAGCTAAAAATGTTATTAAGAAAGTTAAGGTGAATTGATTAGGTGTTGATGTTTATGGATTCCTAGGCTTAAAAGTAAGTAATTAATACTTCTTAGGATGAATGTGCATGTACTAGTTCATCAATGTGATAGTTTGAGACCTAGAATTCAATAAAGTTGGGACCTTTAGCATTAAAAACTACTTTAAAGGGGTTTGAAGGAGTAGAAACTCCATGGACTTGGTTGGAATGATCGTTGTGGGATTGGATTATGATAACTTAACCCGTGGATAATGAATTGAACCGTGATAACAAATAGAATTAGGTGGTTTGAATTCTCAATCCCTTGATTGAAGAAGTAGATAATTGAATTTTCTTTATTTCTTATTTTAGAGTTTGAATGTTTGAAACATTAAGGAAAGGCAAAGCTCACGCAGAGTAGCTCACATATTTCAGTTCTTCGGTTGAGGTAGGTTACAGTTTATATGGAGTTAGACTTTGTTTGGGGCCTTGTATGTGATATGAATTGATGAGCATGCTTGGTTGGTCTTTGGATACTATTTGTGACAATGATTATTGTGACTTGATTATGTTGTTTGAACAAGTCCTGAAATTGTCAAAATCTATAAATATTATTCATGATTCTAAAGTGCAATGATGATAAATCAATATGTATTTGTGATTTATTTCGTGTGATAACTGATTTGAGAGCATATTAAAGTATGTCGATGATTGTTGGGTAATACGCCATTATTCTGAGATGAGAGGTTCGTGTTCGAGGGGAGTATCTGGACAAATGGTTGTGTGTTGATTGAGTAATGTATTATTATTGTGAGATGAGTGGCTCATGCTCGAGGTGAGCATCCGGATGAGGGATTGTAATATGAGTGGCTCGTGTCGAATGACCAGATGAGTGGGAGCAGGTACCACGTGTAGTACGGCACATGAATTTCTAGAGTCCTCTATAGGTCATGATTGGAAGGGCAAACATAAGACCCTCTGGCATATGTGTATAGATATAAGACTAATGAATGATTGGTATGAGGGTAGGTTGGTACATATGTGAAACTGATGGGATACAGGCTATATAGCTGTGTGTTCAGTGTGTGCATGATTTCGTTGCATTATTTGTGTCTTGCTTATATTCTAAGCTTGTGATGTCTTGTCGTCTGATTTTGAGGATTATATACATATTCTTGTTGATTGGAAATGTTAGTCCTAATGATGTGAATATGACAGCTTGGTATTAGTGCTTACCTGGAATTATGAGTTGGGAGATTTTCGTATCTGAATTCTTAGTCTTTTTGTTTACTTGTTGATTTATAATATATACTCGTTATTATTCAAGGTCGGGTTATGATGCATACCAGCACATAGTGTTTGTACTGATGCTACTCTTGCACTTTCTTTTAGAGTCAAACTGTGATCTAGAGATGTCATCTCGATTGCATCTTTAGAGCCTACAACTGATTGATCTAAGGGCGAGCTTCTTATCTCCAGGCTTACATAGATCTTCTTCCAGACGATGTCTATTCACTCCAGACATTTATTTATGTTTTCTTTTATTGTTGCTATTCCTACACATTTTAGCTAGAGTCCTGTACAATGACTTTTGGATCTTTGGGATTGTAATAGGTGGCTTCTGCATAGTTTTTAGTTTTAAAATTTCCGATCTATTATTTATATTGCCAGATATTTTATTTTGAGTCAAATGAAATGCATAAATGAATTGGTTAGTTGGAAAATAATGGTTCACCAACCGGGAGGTTAATATAAGTGTCAATCACGACCAATTAGGTCATGAAATAAATGATGGCTAAACATTTTTTAGCGGCCCAAAAGTGGTCAGTCCACCTAATCTCTAGGAAAAATTATCTAATACAATTGATTATGCTCCATAATTATACTTTATAACAATACTTTATATAGCTATATTTTATATTTTTTAGCAGATATATATTGATACATGTATCCCTAAATTATAAGTACAATTCTGGTATAGAATATATGATGTGTATATGTTATCAATGTACATATAATATATCAATGTATGTACATTTGATATTGTATGTGCACGCGCATACATTGTAGGGGAAAGTACACAAATGGCTTGTAGACAAAATATTTGACATGGAGCTGCCCGTAGAATTTCAATTGACATTTAATAGCTAAAGTATAATGTATGCATTTAAAATTTCCCTCTATCGCCTCTCTCTCCCCCTCTGTATCTTGTCATTCTCTATCTCCCTTTTTCTCGCCTCTGTCTCCCTCCCAATAAGATTCTTTTTTTTTAATGTTTGTTATTATTTTTTTTTCTCCTTTTCTTTTAAATGTGAAATGCACCAGCCGAGAATGTATATTATACACTATATATATTTATTATACATTTTTCATATACATTTTTAATACAATATATATACACATCACCCATTGCATATATTTTTATTAGTAATTTTTCATATTCACTTTTCATATGAATATATATACACATATACATTTTTATTAGTAGACTATTTATATATACTTCATGTTTAGTTTTCATACAAATATATATATACACATTATATACATTTTTATTAGTAGACTTTTCATATACACTTCAATTCACTTTTCATTAAAAAGTATTAAAAAAAATTTATTGGGAGAGAGATGAAGACGAGAGAGGCTGAAAGAGGAAGCAAAAGTAAAATTTTAGAATTTGGCTATATGTTGTCATTTTTTGGGTCTAAAGTGTATTTAAGAGTATATAGGCCCAAGTTGGGCCATTCAAATTTCGGGTGACTACACCAGGTCATTTTTCCTACATCTTATATTCAAAGTTTTGAGAAAAAAATGTTGTCTTGTCTAGTTTTTTCAATTGAACTTAATCATTTGACTTCTGATAATTAAGAGATTACGGCTCACTCATCTAATATTCGCAGATGATCTTATGATCTTTTGCAAAGGAAATATTGCATCTGTTAAAAGAGTAATGGAGGCGCTACAACAATTCAGTTAAGACTACTAGTTTAGTGGCAAATAATGAGAAGTCCAGTGTTTTTCTTGCAGATGTGGATGAGGATACTAAAGTGAGAATTTTGGAGATGACTGGTTTTATGCAGGGTAAGTTTCCCATAAGGTATTTGGGACTTCCATTGTCAAAACAAAAATGGAGCAAACAAGATTGCAACCAACTGATTTTGAAGATCACAGCCAAAATTAATGTCGTGTCTGTCAGATATTTATCTTACTATGGTAAGGTGCAAGTTAATAGTTCTGTTCTATTCTCCTTATATAATTTTTGGGGGTCTGTTTTCATTCTCCCTCAAAGTGTATTAAAGGAAGTCGATAAAAAGTGTCATTTGTATATGGGGAGCAACTGAGGATAAAAGGAAAATATCTCTGGTAGTGTGGGAGAGAGTCTGCTTACCCAAGAGGTTTGGAGGCCTAAATATTAAAAATAACAGATTGTGGAACATTGCCTCGGTGAGAAAATTGATTTGGGGTCTGACAGCGAAGAAGGATGTTTTATGGGTCAAGTGGGTTCATGGTATATATATTAAAGAAGATGATTTGTGGACTTATGCCCCTTCGACTGATTGTAGTTGGTATTGGAAGAGATTGCATAAGCTGAAGTTGACTATGTCATCGTGGTATGCTGGAGGGAGATATACGTTAACTTCTCATGGAAAGTATGATGCTAATTCTAGCTATTTGGCCCTCATTGGGGATCAACCCAACATGGCTATAACACCTATGGTATGGAGTCCTATATTGCTGCCTAAGCACCGAGTGTTTCTATGGTTGGCAATACAAGAAAGACTGCTCACTAGAGATAGATTGCTGAAGATGGAGATCAATTGTGAGGCATATTGTTGTTTATGCCAAGAGAATGTCTTAGGGACTAGTCGACATCTATTCAGATATTTTGCCTTGGGACAAGAAGTCTGGAGCAGTGTGAGTTGTTGGCTAAATTTGAATCTCAGGAAGGAGGATCACTACAAGAAAATTGCTTTTTAGGGACCAAAATTTAGCGACAAGTATTAAATATGGTCTTTAAAAATATAGTTACAGGGATGATATTATTTACTGGTTTCTAATTATTTATTTTATTTTTTAAATACACTAAATCTGGTCCCTAAATAAAATAATAAAAATTTCAGCGGAACATATAGCACAAAGGCCCGAAAAATAAAGAAACATAAAAATGACTTTAAAATTTTCTCTCTCTGAAACAGTACCAAATCCCTAATATATCAAAATCCCCAATCATCTACCAGCAAATTCTTTAAGGCTTGGCAGCAAATTGGTGAAATCCTTGAAGGCTTGACAGCAAATTCTTCATCTACCAGCAAAATCGAGTGATTTGCAATAAGTTCTTCATCCTTTATCATCTGCTTCATCTCCTTCTTCTCTTTCTTCTTCTACTCCATTAAAGTGAAATTTTCTTCATCTGTTTTTTTTACACGCAATAACTTTTGATTTTTTTTCTTTTCTGGTATTACTATGATTAATTTTGTAATTATTTTCAGATGCCGTTATCTTTTTTTTTCTCAACATTATTGCACAGATATGTAATTGCGATATGCTAAAACTAAAAAGTGACAGCAAAGACAAGTATTATATCCTTGATAAATATTCTTTCTCACTTGCTGATTAAATATTATGTGATTAGGCTCTTAAAGATATTGACTGTTGTTTTGAGAAGGGCTGAAAGTGATAGTATTATGCGTAAAGTTGGGGCTTGAGGGTCAAGGAGGCGATATTTGAGAGTTTATTGTAGGATTTTCTCTGTTAGGGTTTGCTTAACTTGATTGAAGATGCCAATAAATTTTGGTAGGGCTGTCATTGTGATTTTTTCGTATGAGGTAATGAAGTGACTGAATATTTTTACCATTAAAGTCTGTAAATTTAGTTCCTTATTTGCTTTAATTTTTTATAGATTTTAATTTTATAACCACCCTATTCAGTTTGTGATCTAATTGGATACTAAAAGAATTAGATAAGAAAGAAAAGATATTGTGAATTGGCTTTGTTAAAGCATCTCAAAGAATTTTCTAAGCAGCACATGGATTCTACTAGATCTGTTTATTCAGTAGCACTCTAGTTGGAGTGGCTGACTACCTCGTTCAAGTTATTTGCTGTTAATATTTGCATTTATTATGCTAGAACTGCTCCCTCCAAAATAAAAATATTTTCATTTGCCTATATGCTTTAATTAGAATGTTTTTCATATCTTAGAATGAGACCACAATTTCAACAAAAAAAAAAAAAAGAAGAAGAAAGAATCATGTAAAGAAACTCGGTGGTTAGATATAGTCTTGACTTTTGAGGATAACACTTAGGTGAGCTATACTGTACCTGCTCTCAGTTTGCTGTTTGAGGTGGTGTTTTAATTGTTATTTCTATTTTTTTCTTCCTATAACTACTACTGCATTAGCCGCTGTTTATCATTGTTGTTTTTGCTTAAGCTATGTTGTGGTTGCTGCTCTTAATTAGCTGATAGAGTGTTCTACTGAAGTTGTTTAGCTTCTCGTGCAGTTTGGTAATTTTTTATTTTTATTTTTGAAATGAGTTGATGGTTTAGCCTTCTTAATTGTGTATTACATTTTTGGATGGATGGATTCCCTCCAATAGGTTACCCTCTAGTATTGTTCCATAGTTCACTTGATTTTCAACACATGGTGCATAATATAGCCAACTGATTAGATTTCTCCAATATTCAATTCCTTATAATTGCATCCCTTTTTTTTCCTCTGCCTTTCTATTTTCCAGCTACTGCTAATTTCTTTAAAAAAGAATAAAAAAGGTAAAAAGATAGCTTCAAACACTTTATGCTATTTATCGTTAAAGCCTAGGCTTCAAAGGTTGTGTATGTCTACAAAGACATATTCTCTAATGACATGGCATCATGTTGAAAGAGTTGACAATGGAACAATGAGGCACCTAGCTGATTCAATGGCATAAAAATTATTTGATGAATTTCATCCCTTATTTGCGGCTGAGCCTCGTAATGTTCGACTTGGACTTGCTAGTGATGGGTTTCAGCTATTTCGAAACACAAAAACCTCATATAGCATTTGGCCTGTGGTACTTATTCCTTATAATTTACCACCTTGGTTGTGTATGAAATAAGAAAATTTCATTATGTCCATGCTTATTCCTGGTCCAGATGGTCCAGGAGATGCAATTGACATATATCTTCAACCCTTGATAGAGGAATTGAAGGAGTTATAAGAGACTGGAATTGAGACCTTTGATGCATCAATCTAACAGAATTTTAAGTTACATGCTTCTTTGTTATGGACAATCAATGACTTTCCAGCATATGAAAATTTATCTGGATGGAGTACAAAGGGGAAATTGGCATGCCCATGTTCAACAAAGTCACTTCCTCAATCAGATTGGCTAATAGTAAGAAACAATGTTTTATGGGTCATCGACGTTATCTTCCTCTTAATCACAAATGGAGGAATGATAAGGAGTCATTTGATGAAAGAAAAGAGAAAAGGATCCCACCAAAAAAGCGTTCTAGTATTGAGGTACTTAATCAAGTGCAAGATCTTAAAGGGTTACAATTAACAAAGGATCCAAAGAAAAGAGTCAAGATATCACATGATGATTGAAAAGATAATTAGAACAAGAAAAGTATCTTTTTTGAACTTACATATTGGAAATCTCTTTTGTTGAGACATAATTTGAATGTTATACATATTGAGAAAAATATATATGATAATATTATGGGGAAGATTATGAATGCTAAATGAAAGACCAAGGACACCATTAAAACTCGACTAGATTTGCAAAAAATGAGTATTAGGCCAGAATTGCATCCTGTCAATAAAGGTGAGAAATATGAAGTTCCAACTGCATGTTACACATTATCTCCTCAAGAAAAGCACAACTTGTGTCTTTTTTTAAAGAATTTAAAGGTCTCAGATGGGTTTTCATCCAATATTTGTCAGTGTGTTAACTTGAAAGATCACAAGATTTCTGGCCTAAAGAGTCATGATTGTCATGTGCTTCTGCAACATTTACTCCCTCTTGCACTACATGGTATGTTGTCCAAAATATTGTGTGAACCACTTATTGAGTTGTCTTTATTTTTTAATATCCTTGGAGCCAAGGTATTAAGAGCTAATGACTTGGATTAGATTGAAGCTCAAATTCCTACAACTCTTTGCAAGTTAGAAAAGATCTTCCCTCCTCCATTTTTTGATGTCATGGTGCACTTGCCTATTCACTTATCTAATGAAGCTAAGCTTGGTGGACCTGTTCAGTATCGGTGTATGTATCATATAGAACGATGGTTATATTTTTTGAAATCTCTCATTGGTAATAGGGCTTGTCCAGAAGGTTCTATTGTTGAGGGTTACCTTGCAAATGAATGTATGACTTTATGTTCAAGGTATCTGCATAGAATTGACACAAAGTTTAATAAGCCAGAACGAAATTATGATGGTGGTATAGAAAAAAATCTGATGGAGGTTTATCTATATTTTGCAAATGTGGAAAACCTTTAGGAGCTCCAAAACATTATGATCTTGAAGCAAATGAATTGGAGAAAGCACATACATACATACTGAAGAATTGTGATGAAGTTTCACCATTTCTACAGTATGAATTTTTCCTTCATATCATACTTCATTCACATTGTTTGTTTAGGATTGTTTCTCTTTGTTTAATGACATTTCTGGTTCAATTGAAATTTGTAAAGAGTTTGCACAAATTCATGTAGATGCTGCACAACATTTGTCTGATGAAGAATGGAACAGACAATTTATCGAATGGTTTCAAGATAGGGTGAGTAATATATACACAAAATTTGAAAATTTAATATTGAATACTCATATAGAAATAAATAATTTTATCTTGTTGATATGTTGCACAATTGCATAAACGAGATGATAATCAGGTTATGGAAGATCTTTTCGCAATTTCACGTGGTCCTACCCCATATGTATTATATTATAATGGTTACATTGTCAATGGATATAGATTTCATGCAAAAGATTATGATAAAAATTTAAGAACTCAGAATTGTGATGTGGTTGTTGTTAGTGAGACTAATAAACATAATGAGAGCAGTGACTACTATGGAGTTTTAACCGATGTTCTTAAATTGGAATTTATGGGTAGAAGAGTGGCTTTGTTTCAATGTAATTGGTTTGATGTATATGATAAAACGAAAGGAGTGAAAATAGATGAGTATGGCATCGTAAGTGTAAATTGGGGATGATTTTTGAAAATAGATGAGTCTTTTATATTAGCGGACCAAGCATATCAAGTATTTTATGCTAATGAGAATTCAAATAAAGGTTGGTGTGTAGCAAGAAAGATACAACCTCGTGATTCCTATGAGATTGTGCAACAAATGGACAATGATGTTGCAAATTTGGAAAATCCTACACAAAATAAATGAAAAAGAACAACTGAGGTGAAGTATCTCTTTATGGTTTAGTATAGTCATTGTTATATGTTCTAATACATGATTATTGTTAGTATATCGTATGTATAAGATCTTAATTTTTTTTGTTATTACATTGTCTTTATAATGTCTTTGTTTTTTTTTTGGTTATTACATTGTTTTTATAATGTCTTTGTTTTTTTTGTTATTACATTGTCTTTATAATGTCTTAATTTGTTTTTTAGGTTTAATATGAAGCCATCAAAGAATGAAAATGAGGTAACATCCACTATGAAAGGTACTACCAAATATGCATTTATTGCGCCAGGTGTGATAGGAAAGGGACGAGGAAGAGGTGTTAAATCTATGTGCTCTTTAGGGGCGTCTAGAACTAATATTCCACTTTCTCCATCTACTGATCAAGTCATGAAGTACAACAAAATTATTGAAACGAATATGATTTCTGAATTTTATTGTGTTATCAATATGTCTAACTGAATTTTAATGCTAATTTTTTTTTCTAATATGATATCTTTATACCAGGTGCTATAGCAAAGGGACAAGGGAGAGGACTTAGATCCATATGCTCATGGGAGGTGTTTGAAAATGAGGTGGGATCCATCCATAAAAATGTTCCTCATGCTGGTCAAAGTATGTCACCACCTTCTATGAGATCAAACTCTATCATGTATAATGCTCAAGAAATGCGAACAACAAACAAAAATTATTTTATTCTTGAGAAAGGGGATCTGCAAACTAATATTCCATCCTTTTCATCTACGGATGAAGTTATGCAATACAACCAAAAAAATTCAACAAGTATGATTCTAAAATCTATTGTTTTTTAGAATTTAATTTAAAACTAAACTTTTTTACTTTTATGATTTGTTGCACTAGGTGCTCGAGGAAAGGGTCAAGGGCTTGGATCTATGTGCTCCTTTGAAGAGTCTGGAAATGATGAACTATCCTTCCATTAGAATGCTCATTATGCTGGTCAAAGTATGTCAAGACCTTCTAAGAGTATAAGATTGGATTATACCATGTCTGTTGCTCAAGGATTGCGAACAATGAATAAAAATTCTTTAGTTCATGAGAAATATCATATGCAAACTGATATTCCAATTTCTCCCACTGATCAAGTTAAATAGTGTTAGGATATACTATTAACCATGCGGTTTAGTGTAGTGTTATGTTTCAGTTTTATATAAGACTTTCTTTTTATTTATTGGACTAATAAAGTCTTGTTTTATATAGATTGATTATGCATGTGTGTCCTTTACTTATATAGTAGATGGTTTAGTGTATAGAGTTTAGCTTATACACAGAAGATTAAATCATCGATTCTTATAAGTATAAAGTTTGTATTGTTCACAATCTAAGATGAAAATTGGATAAATTTATCGGTATGGTTGTAGCACAGGATTATACATAATTTATCTTGATTATGGAAATGGTATTGTTCCAACTTCTTGTGCTAGTACATTTTGTATGTATTGAATGGACCAAGTAGAGAATAGTTTTTATCTGACATAGTAAAATAAATTTTCTAGATCATTAAATGTACTTATACTCTTACTATTATGATCAATGTCATTTGCTTGTTGTTTTGATATGTCAAAGGGTGAAACTCTTTCGCGAGTTAAAATGCTCCCGATAGGTTGGATGATGACAAATGATATTTGTGAAATGATAGTTAGTTGATGGAATTCATGTCTCGACCTTGAGATTGATGATACCCCTTTATAATTGCTTATAAGTTTTCATGTGAAAGACCCTGCAGGTGGATTCTGTATCCGTCACATGAAAAAAGTTAAGCATTTGAACAAAGGATTAAATTGATCAATGAACGAAATAGTCAGAAATTTAATTCGATTGGTTGGTATCTGTAATCTTAACATGGGGAGCTAAATAAGAATTTAATGATTGATTTTGAAATTATACCAAAGAGTGCAATTACGGATTTTTAGTGGAATAATCTGTGATTTATTATGGTAGGTTAATTCATTCATTATTTGGAATTAATACCATAATTGGAAGCCTCACTAATTAAATCAGCGGCCTGCTTAACCTCATTAATTAAAGAACTTGGAAAAGGAAGAAACCTATTTTCTTGAATTAGTAAAATCCTACAAGATTTTGGACAACTTTATAAAAGGTAAGTAGTACACGTTTGGATTTTATACCCTTAAAAAACGTGTGGATTAACAAGGAAGAAGGAATCCTATACGTTTTGGAATTAGAGTTTTAAGCCCTGAAAATGTGATTATAAATAGGATTTTTTTCTTATTGAAAAAAGACGACCTTTTCTGAGAAGCAGTACTTGCCGACACAAGTATTACCCACTCGGAGATCATTGGAGACATAATAGAAGGCTGGAGACCTGGAGAACGAGTTGGATGCATTGTGTGAAAGCTTCAAGAGGTTAGTATTTCGTAATCTGACTCGTCATTGTTATCTAGTGATTCATGTAAGATTGTTGATCCTTACTCATGCTTGCTTCCGCTGCGCATGTTCTAACAATTGGCATCACGAGCCGACTTACATCTACCTAGATAATTTTTAAAACAAATCATGAAAAAGATTGTTTTATGTATAGTCTTTTTGGCATGAATGCAATAAATCATATCATAGATGAAAACGAGTGTTTTATGATATGTTTTGTGAAAAAAAATTATTTTTTTGCCGAGTCGCGCGCGGGCACAGCCGAGTCGCGCGCGGGCACTGCCCAATCAAGTGCAGGATGCTGCCCAGGCACGTGCATGCCCCTGCCCAGTCGCGCGCGATTGCCGGTTTTGGTCGGTATTGGAGTTTTTCAAATTTTGACGAATTCCGATTGATTTGAAATTTGGTAGGTTCATTAGAAATGACCCACTGAGCAATACACACTGATATGCTGTGACCAACATTGTTTTTTTGTCATTCGGAGTCATTTCGATGGGTTTTTGGGCATTTTTCTATTTTCTAAAAAAATTAAAAATTAAGAAAAAATTAGTTTCTTACAACCAGTGCTGTTAGGGTTCAATCCTTATAGTCTCCCTTGGTAATTAACAGTAATGTAATGAGTTTACATGTTGACATTCGTCTTCTTTCCCCATCGGATAGATTCATTACGGGATTACTGTGTTTACTTGTCTCTTGTTATTGAAAACTTGTATTAACTCTCCAACTGAGTTACATGTTGGTTCAATGGAACAAAGATTTACATAATTGGATATTTACCTGTCTTAAACATGCAGTTTACTCTCCAAATGAGTTAGTTCTGTTTTGATTTATGGGGTGAACATCTGTCATAACTCATATAGTTTGCATGAATGGTTAAGTTTCCCTATCGAATCTAGCTATTCATGCATGGTTGTATGTGTTATGTGTTTACATGAATTTAAATATTCTTGTAGCATGCTTAGTGATCTATTTGATATATTTTTTCTCCCAGATTAATAATGACTTCGTTCAATCCTCTTGCCTCTATTTTAAAAGAAAACAAATTAGAGGGCCCGAATTATGTTGACTGGAAAAGAAATCTGGATGTTCTCCTAACTGTTGAAGGGTATAATTTTGTGTTGGTTGAGGAATGTCCTGAAAAACCTAAGAATGCCACCATGGACCAAATCAGAGCCTATGAAAAATGGGTTAAGGCTGATGAGATGACGCGATGTTATATTCTTGCCTCAATATCGAATGTTTTGCAACATCAACATCAGTCCATGGAATCTGCTTACGATATTCTTGAAAGTCTCAAAGAGATGTTCGACGAGCATAATCGTGCTGCAAAGAAGACAGCCATGAAAGCCCTTTTGAACACTAAGATGGCTGAAGGTTCGTCCGTGAGGGACCGTGTTCTTAAAATGATTGGTCTTCTTAATGAACTTGAAATCCTTGGAGCTAAGATTGATAAGGAATCTCAAGTTGAGATGATCCTTCAGACTTTCCTGACATTTTTCAACAATTTCGCTTGAAATATAACATGAACAAGATGGATCTGTCTCTAGCGAAATTGTTGAATAAGCTGCAAGCGACTGAGTCCATTATCAAACAGCAAACTCCTGTTGTGGCATTGAATGTTGAGAGAACTCCTTCTTCTTCTAAGCCGAAAGGAGGACAGAAAAAGAAGAGACCTCGCAAGGAATTTGGAATTGCAAATGGTAGTGTGGCTAAGCCGAAAGGCAAGTGCTATCATTGCAAGAAACCTGGGTATCACAAGAAGCAATGTTCTGACTATCTGGCTAAATTGAACAAACAAGGTAATTCTTCTTACTTAAATATCGTTGAAACTTGTTTAGCGGTTGTTTCTACGATGCTATGGGCTGTAGATTCGGGAGCCACTAATCATGTCTGCACTTCTTTGAAGGGGTTTCGGGAAACACGACGACTAAGTGAGAATGAAATTTGTGTTTAACCAGCACAGGCCTTAGCTTTAGGAGATATTAGTATTTCTTTTAGTAGTTCTAGAGTCTTAGATTTAAAAGATGTTCTCTATGTACCTTCTGTTAGAAGGAATTTGCTTTCAGTTTCAAAATTGATGGATGTTGGTTATAATATATATTTTGGTAATAATTCTGCTGTTATCAAATTTAACAAGAATTTTATCTATATTGCTGCTAGAGTGCATGATCTATTTGTGCTTGAAACACCTCCTAACTTGCTGCAACCAAAGGAACTAAATAACATTAATCTGCCAAATAAAAGAAAACGTATTTCTGAATTGAGTCAAACTTACTCATGGCACTTGCGTCTAGGTCATATAAATCAAAATAGGATTTCAAGGTTGGTCTCTGATGGACCTTTGAGTTCATTAAAAGTGGGGGCACTGCCAACTTGTGAATCCTGTTTAGAAGGAAAAATGACTAAGAGACATTTTCCTTCTAAAGGAAATAGAGCTAAAGATAAGTTGGAATTATGATTTGTGTGGTCTTATGAATATACAAGCAAGAGGTGATTTTGAGTATTTTGTGACCTTCACAGATAACCACTCTAAATATGGATATGTTTACTTGTTGCGCTGTAAATCTGAATGCTTTGACAAGTTCAAAGAATTTAAGACAAAAATGGAAAAGCGACATGATAAACATATTAAATCATTACTATCTGATCATGGAGGTGAATACCTTTTTGCTGAATTCATTAAATACTTATCAGATTCTGAAATTACATCTCAATTATCTTCTCCAGGAAAACCACAACAAAATGGTGTGGCAGAGAGAAGAAACAGAACTCTTTTGGAAATGGTAAGATCAATGTTGAGTTATTCGGATTTGCCTTCTTCCTTTTGGGGATATGCATTAGACACGGCAAACTACCTGTTGAACTTGGTTCCTTCTAAATCAGTGCCTTTAACTCCAATAGAATTGTGGACTGGATGAAATCCTAGTATAAGACACATTCGGGTATGGGGTTGTCCAGCCCACGTGCTAAAGGGAAAAACTAATAAGTTGGAATCAAGGACAGAAGTATGTGTTTTCATTGGATATCCAAAAGAGATGAAAGGTGGTTTGTTTTATTGTCCTAAAGAAAAGAAGGCCATTACTACAACAAATGCCAAGTTTCTGGAAGAGAACTATTTAATAAACCATGTTCCGAGAAGTAAACTCGCTTTACAGGAATTGAACAATGGAATAACAAATGATGTATCTCAAGAACGAATCCCACAAGCAAGTATTGACATACCACTCCATTATCGTAATGGGAGAGATGTCAATAGGCAACGGGAGGCGCAAGTGCAAAGGTCAGACATCTCACTACCTCAAGATAGTGGGAGCAATGTTGACTAGCCTGCACTTGTCGAGAAGCATGTGCTTGGGGAAGAAGTTCGTGATAATCAGGATTTAGTTCTCGAAAGTGATGTTTTGGTTCCACCGCAAGATCAGATTAATGATCTTGTAGTGAGTCGTCGTAGTGGGAGAGTTATTAGAAAACCCATTTGGTTTGCGCTCTTGGGAGAATCTTATGATAGAATCTGTGAAGAGCCTAATACAGAACCCCTTAGTTACGCTGAAGCACTACAAGATATAGATGCTGAAAAATGGATAGTCGCTATGCTGAAATGGAGTCTATGTACTCCAATCAAGTCTGGGATCTTGTAGAACCACCTGCAGAAGTAAAACCCATTGGTTGTAGATGGATCTATAAGAAAAAAAGAGGGGTGGATGAAAAAGTACAGACTTTTAAAGCTAGACTTGTTGTGAAAGAGTTTACTCAAAAGGAAGGAATTGATTATGAGGAAACCTTTTTGCCGGTGGCCATGCTTAAATCCACCAGAATTCTCTTATCCATTGCTGCTCATTATGATTATGAGATCTAGCAGATGGATGTCAAGATGACTTTTCTTAATGGAAGTCTTGATGAATGCATATATATGGCACAACCAGAGGGTTTCGTGGAAAGTGGTAATGAGCACATGTTGTGTAAGCTGAAAAGATCCATTTATGGGTTGAAACAGACACCTAGGGCATGAAACACTTGTTTTGACAATTCAATTAAGACTTTTGGTTTTGATCAATGTGAGAACGAGTCATGCATATATAAAAAGTGGGAGGGAGATAAAGTAGCATTTTTGATATTGTACGTGGATGACATTTTTCTCATAGGAAATAATGTGAGCATGTTTAAATCGGTCAAAGAGTAGTTGTCCTCGCGTTTTGATATGAAAGACTTAGGTGAAGCGGCTCATATCCTTTGGATCAAGCTCATGCGAGATCGCAAGCAAAGTATATTAAGCTTGTCTCAAGCGCTTTATATTGATACAATTCTTACCAGGTTTAGCATGCAAAATTCCAAAAAGGAATTTCTTCCTTTTAGGCATGGAATTTCTCTATTGAAGGATCAGTCTCCTAAAATGACTAACGAGATAGAGAGGATGAGGGGGATCCCTTATGCTTCTGCTGTTGGGAGTCTCATGTATGCTATGTTATGTACTGGAACTGACATCTGCTTTGCTTTTGGCATGGTTAGTAGATATCAGTCAAATCCTGGGAATGAACATTGGACTGCAGTTAAGCATATAATCAAGTATCTGAAAAGGGACTAGGGATTATATGCTAGTTTTTCACTCAGTGATCTGGCGCCCGTTGGGTATACAGATTCAGATTTTCAGTCTGATAGAGATTCTAGAAAATCTACCTCAGGATATGTGTTTACCTTAGGAGGTGGAGCCATAAGTTGGAGGAGTATCAAGCAATCATGTGTTGCTGATTCCACCATGGAAGCCGAGTATGTAGCTGCCTTTGAGGCGGCTAAGGAGGTTGTTTGGCTTCGGAACTTCCTAAAAGAGCTTGGAGTGATTCCTTTAATTGAAGCACCAATTACACTTTATTGTGATAATAGTGGTGCGGTTGCAAACTCAAAGGAACCAAAAAGTCATAAAAGAAGCAAACACATTGAGAGAAAATATCACTTAATTCGGGACATAACTCAGAGAGGAGATGTGAAGGTTTTGAAGATTGCATCGGAGAACAATTTGGTGGACCAATTTACAAAGAGCTTGTCACAGAAGTCTTTTGATAAACACGTAGAAGGAATGGACATTAAAGTTGTAGGTGTATGGTTATGAGTCTAAGTGGGAGATTGTTAGGATATACTATTAACCATGCGGTTTAGTGTAGTATTATGTTTTAGTTTATATAAGACTTTCTTTTTATTTATTGGATTAATAAAGTCTTATTTTAAATAGATTGATTTTGCATGTGTGTCCTTTACTTATATTGTAGATGGTTTAGTGTACAAAAGTTTAGCTTATACACAGAAGATTACATCATCAGTTCTTATAAGTATAAAGTTTGTATGTGTTCACAATCTAAGATGAGAATTGGACAAATTCATCGGTATGATTTATCTTGATTATGGGAATGGTATTGTTCCAACTTCTTGTGCTAGTACATTTTGTATGTATTGAATGGACCAAGTAGAGAATAGTTTTTATCTGACTTAGTAAAATAAATTCTCTAGATTATTAAATGTACTTATACTCTTAATCTTGAATAACTATTATGATCAATGTCATTTGCTTGTTGTTTTGATCTGTCAAAGGGTGAAACTCTTTCGCGAGTTAAAATGCTCCCGATAGGTTGGATGATGACAAATGATATTTGTGAAATGATAGTTAGTTGATGGAATTCATGTCTCGACCTTGAGATTGATGATACCCCTTTATAATTGCTTATAAGTTTTCATGTGAAAGACCCTGCAGGTGGATTCTGTATCCGTCACATGAAAAAAGTTAAGCATTTGAACAAAGGATTAAATTGATCAATGAATGAAATAGTCAGAAATTTAATTCGATTGGTTGGTATCTGTAATCTTAACATGGGGAGCTAAATAAGAATTTAATGATTGATTTTGAAATTATACCAAAGAGTGCAATTACGGATTTTTAGTGGAATAATCTGTGATTTATTATGGTAGGTTAATTCATTCATTATTTGGAATTAATACCATAATTGGAAGCCTCACTAATTAAATCAGCGGCCTGCTTAACCTCATTAATTAAAGAACTTGGAAAAGGAAGAAACCTATTTTCTTGAATTAGTAAAATCCTACAAGATTTTGGACAACTTTATAAAAGGTAAGTAGTACACGTTTGGATTTTATACCCTTAAAAAACGTGTGGATTAACAAGGAAGAAGGAATCCTATACGTTTTGGAATTAGAGTTTTAAGCCCTGAAAATGTGATTATAAATAGGGTTTTTTCCTTCTTGAAAAAAGAAGACCTTTTCTGAGAAGCAGTACTTGCCCACACAAGTATTCCCTACTCGGAGATTATTGGGGACATAGTAGAAGACTGCAGACCTGGAGAACGAGTTGGATGTGTTGTGTGAAAACTTCAAGAGGTTAGTATTTTGTAATCTAACTCGTCGTTGTTATCTAGTGATTCATGTAAGATTATTGATCCTTACTCATGTTTGCTTCTGCTGCACTTGTTCTAACAAACATTCCACCCCAACAGTTGAAACAAGTATGATTTCTCAAATCTATTAGATCACAAATTTATCATTTATACAATATTTTATGATATTATTAAATTATGCTAATGTAAGTTCATGTGCTACTGAAAAGGTTAAAAAAGTTCGAGGAAGTAACAAGTGCAAAGATGCATCTCTTGAGGTTGGACACAAGCTAAAAGTAACATTTTACAATAATCGGACGGTTGGAAATAATAGTAATCTATTTTCGAGGAACTTGGAAAAAATAGTTCGTGACCGTAATATGTGTCCATTGGGAGTATCATCATGGAATCACATTAAGGAAGAAAAGTTAGATCATATGTAGGCAGTTGTTAAGGTAATTGAATGAAATATCCAATTTCTTCTTGGGTTAATCTTTTCTTATTATTCTTGGTATTTAATTATTGAATTTATATCCTTTTCTTCATTCTTTTGTTTTCTATACAAAATGAAATTGTGATGGTTGATATGTTGGTTTGAGGAATCACATGTGGTCTGCTAATAAGAAAAGTTAGAACACGTGCGGCCTGCTCCAATAAGAACTTTTTGCATACTGATCACTAATTAGTAAAAAGTTGACATAGATACTTTGAATGTGTAAAGATATGACACCTGGGCCTAACTCAACCTCAAAAGCTAACTCATGAGGGGAGGATTGCCCAAGTCCATATAAACAAACCATCAAATACAATGATCTAGAATGGGGAAGGGGGTGCCTATATATAGGCATAAACTAAAATCCTAATGTCTATAGGAATAGGACTACCTATAATCCTAATGCCCATAGGACTACCTAAAATCCTAAGGCCCATTTGCTAACAATTATATGGGCTAACATTCCCCCTCAAACCCATAATGCGACAGTAATAAGCATTGAGAGTTTGTCACACAAGAAACGAAACCGAGACGTCGACTGAGCCTTCGTAAAAAGGTCAGCAATCTGCAAGGCTGATGGAACAAAAGGAAGCGATGTAGTCCCGAGCTGGAGATGATGACGAGTGAAGTGACAATCAATCTCAATGTGCTTCGTCCGCTCATGAAAAACAGAGTTCTTTGCAATTTGCATCGCACTCTTGTTATCACAATGTAGAGAAGTAGGCCGAGAAATGTGAACCCCCATATCTGCAAGAAGCCAGCGTAACCAAACAATCTCAAAACAATGATAAGAACAAAATACCCTAGTCACAAAACAAACCAACAACGGCGTCCAAATCAAACCAAATCAACAACGACAATCATACAACGACGTCCAAATCAAACCAAACCAAACAAACCAACAACGGCGTCCAAATCAAACCAAACCAACAACGACAATCATACAACGCCGTCCAAATCAAACCAAACCAACAACAACAGTAACAATAGATCTAAACGAATCTAGCGGAAGCAGCAAACCCAGGCAAACATCAATTCGAACCCTGAACGGGGGCGCGCTGCCCCCCATAACCCCCAACGAACTCACCGCGGAGTTCAATCCGCGCACGTGGTAGTTGCTACAACTAGGGAAGGATCGATTTAACCTGGATCTGATACCATGTTGATATATAACAAGGGTTTTATTGAATAACAAGAAAAGAAAGAATCAAAAAAAGGCTAACTGAGAATTGTTATGATCATCTGAACCTAATTAAATACCGTATCTCTGACTCAAAAGACTAGACTACTTCTAAGTTGAATACATAAGAAAAGATTAATGAAGTGATCAAAACACTAGATCTGTAATAATTTCTCTTCATGTTCAATGTCTTAAAAATAGAGTAAATTCTTCCGTCAATATTTCAGATATATATCAGTTTTTTCACCCACCAACTTTCTATTATTATAGATCAGGCTGCATATAATCTTCTGTCAATAGTTTAGACATATCTCCCTTCATTGCAGAAAGGATTACCTGCAAGCCTCTAGAGGGAAAAAGTACATAAATGAGTTAATAAAAATGATATACTCAAGTTTAATATAAAAATAACATTCAGTTTTTAAATTTTTTTTTTGTATAAACATAATTGTGACTGCTACGACTTATGATTCCACTGTTGTGACTGCTTTCTCTTCTCTTGGACTGTATCGACTCTTGAAGGTAAGTTATCTGTTATTGCTTCTTCTTCTTCTCTTCCTCTTCATCTTCTCTTCTTCTTTTCTCTTTTCTTCTGTTGCTAATACATAATTGTACTGCTGGGGTTGGGTCACTTTTTTCTCTTCTTTTTTATTTTCTTCAGTCCTTAGACGGGCTGCCATTATTTCAGATATTGTGCTCTCTTTGTTTCCTGTTCTGCAATTTTTTTCTGCTTTGTATTACTTTCCTTGTTCTCTATTTTTTTTTTGTGTGTTCTTCTGCTGCAATTTTTTCTCTATTCTATAATTATTTAGCTTCACTATTGTCCTACTGCTGCAAGTTTAATATATGAATTGAAAGATTTACTTAATATTTTCTATTGTATTCTTGGTTATTTATCTATTCCAGAATAGAGTAAATACCTTCATGGTTATTTATTTATTCAGAAATTAAATTAAATTCAATTAAAGTAATCTTTCAACTGCCAACACCTCCTTTCAAACAATTAATTTATCCAAAAAAATAAGTAGACTCTTAGTTATACCCTTACCAAAATAACAATCAACTGGTGCAACTGATTCTACTATATTAATCTAAATCGATGATATTGGATATCAACCTATCTTTGATTTTTTATAGGATAAATTTGAGAGTGATGACATGAATATTCATCATGATCATATTTTGGGATGAATGAAAGAGTTATGGAACAAATGGAGAGGAAAATTACATGAAAAGTATGTGAAGGGTAAGCTCCAAAAGGCTCTTAAGAATGTGCCCAAGGGGTAGATAAGAAACAATGGGAGTGGTTGGTAAAAGAATAATTTTTTACAGAAAATTTTCATGTTTGACATCATACCTACTTATGTAATTTTATTTCATACTATGATATTTTAATTGATAATTTACTTATAACATTTGAATTTAATGTTGTTACTCAATTATAGGCAAGAAGCAGCAGGAACGCAACAATAGAGCTAAGTTAAAGATATTTCATCATATTGGTAGCAAGCCAATTAGAGAGATTATTTATCAAAAGGTGTTATCATCAAATTTATTTTTTTTCTTAATATTCAAGAGACGTTATTTGATATGTTTACTTTTATGTGAAGGGAGGGAAAGATAGAAAACCACCAGATTTGGCTACTATTTTTTTGAGACGCGCACGAAGAATAACACACTTGGTGATTCTGAAACAACTGAGAAACATGTGTGTTTGGTTCATTACCCTGTTCTTTAATTTTAGTTATTATTAGATCAGACAAGAATCTCTCTATACACTTTGTAGGCTCAAATCCAAAAATTGGTGCAGTCCGAATTGTCACTTCCTAGCATAGAGATTGTAGAAAAGTGTTTTGGACCTCAAAGTCCGTAGTCATGTATTTGGCTTTGGGGGTGGAGTAAAGGCAAAAGATTTAAAAAGTGGGAATTCGTCAAAAGCTGAATTATTGGCTAAGCTACGTTCAACTCAAGATGAAAATCAGTCTTTAAAGGATCGTTTGACAAATTTTGAAAATGAGATGAAAGAATTGAAGCAACTAAAAGAATTACTATTAGCGCAACAGACTAATAACCAGCCTCCAGTTCAAGAGAATGACTATTCAGATACTTCATGATGCCAAGTGAATAATAAATATTTCATAAGAAAAGAATAATTTTTTGTTTCAAAACATCATTTTATTTTGTTGATTTAAGTGTATTTTCTTTTTGTTATAACTTATAAATAATTGTGCTTAAAATGTTCTTTCTGTAATACTGGATATCCTCTAAGTTGTGCATTACTTCTCTTTCTTTTTGGCTGACCATGAAAATTATGAAAGAGAAGCTATGAAAAAGTATGGTATAATGAAAAAGCGCAAAGTGGTTCGTTGTCCTTGTCCTTGACCTGCCACGAAAATGGCTTCTGCTTGAAGTAATACTCCTCCACCACTATTTAGGTGCTTTTTTGACACAACTATTAAATAAAAGAGTTGTAGTTTAATCATATTTTTAATATAAGTGTAGAATAATATTTGAAGAATTTAGATAATTTTCTGGTAAGTCCAATATAGAGAGGTATAGCAAATAAAGTGACGACTATTACTTTTGTTTCTATGCAAGTTAGAGAAAATTGTGTTTAATTTGAATGCCTATTGAAAACTTTTTCTAACAATATCCAAGAAAATGAATACTTCTAATATTTAGTTCTTTGTTTCTGATCTAAGCTTTCAGCTTTTCAATCTTTAGCTATTTCACAGGACTCTTTCTATCTTTTGAACCATCAAATGGATGTCCTTTGGCTGATAGCGCTCTCATGAATGGTAACAAAATGATAGTGAAATATAAGTCCATTTGATCTGATGCAGTTTTCTTGTAATCCTCTAACACCCAGACTTGAAGCTCCTTACATTAATATCATGCTGGAAAAAGAAAGGTATAAGCAGCCTGGTAATTACATTGAATAGAATGGGTGCTTGCAAAATTAATTGATGAGTAAATTATAATAATTAATTTGGTCATGTTAGCAGTTTGTATATTTTTTCCTAATATAAAATGGACTCCGAGGCACAATATAAGTGAAAAAAAACACTCTTTTACATAATATCTCAAAGTTTTTTTTTTTTATCGTTCTGGCAAAAGCTTTGAATTGTTTGGATTCAATTCAAACAATTTAAAGCTTTTGATCTTTTCTGTAGAAATTTATCAGATATAATGGCAGCAAAACAGATCAAGATTGTAGCCATTGATGACACTGACCACAACTTCTACGCCCTAGAATGGACACTTGATCATTCGTTTGGCTCAACTGATTCTCTTTTTAAACTCATCATTGTTCATATTAAAACCACTCCAACTTCTGTCGTAGGTCTTGTTGGCCCAGATACTAACTGTAGATCTTTTACTACTTTAGCAAATGACAGCTTTCTATACCAAAGTATGCAATTATCCTTCAGGTAGTACCTCATAGGAAAAGTAGTCTGACCAATGTTGCTATCATTTATCATATTCAGAATATCAATTCCTATATAGGAATTTGTTGCAGTGTCCCAAATGCTGCAACAAATGTCCCAAATTAAGAATATAACTTGTTTATATTGCGCTATCATGATTAGTATTTACGGAACTTGCAAGGCTACTGATACATGTATTAGTGTCATTACCTATTGGCTAAGCTGAATTGTTGTTGTGACTACTGCTTGTTTATATATCTTTTTCCCCTATTTTTCATTTGAGAGTATTTATTTTGGATTCAATTCTCATAGCTGGTATGTGTGGTTATGAAAATTTAGCAATAGGTTTCAATGAGGGTCTCCTTGTAACTGTCTTTTTCAGCCTTTACCAAGAGGCTGTTGGTTGTGATATTTGCTATCATGTTATTTTCCATTAGCACTACCTTCAATTTAATTTCTTCATATGTGTTGTTGGCTGTGATCTTATGCAGGTTTCATGCCTCATATGTGGTGTTGGCTGTGATTTCGGACCTGCTTGTGATTTAATCATTACTTTCTGTTTACTTTTATAGTTTTTGTAAATGAATTTTTTTTTCTTTTACAGATTTTGGATGCTGAAGTTTACAAGAAGCAGATTTTTGAAGACATAATTTACTGACCATCTTTTTGCTGGGAATGTCAAGAAAACTTTACAATGACAATTAAGTTATAGAGTTATTTAGTGACAGCATATAGATTGAAATCATTGATGTACAATACGTCTAATTAATGCTGATCATTTTTAAGAAGGAAGTGTGTATGGCTGCATATGGAGCATGTAACTAGGAATAAGAAGATTTTCTAGCAACAGATTATTACCCACGCTAGCGCTCCCCAGCACGTTCAAGAGGAGATCAGAAGAAGAGTGGAAAGATTTAGCAATGCTAAATGGGCAAGAAGAAATATAGCGTATATACAACGAATCTGTTCATAGGATACTTATTATTAGGCATGACTGGTTTTTTAGCTTGACAAATGAGTGATATAGTAGCTGTAGGTGGTGTTCCCTCTATGTAAGACTTGATCTTTGAAAGTAATGGTAATATTCACATGGGTTACTAAAAAAAAGAGGAAGAAAAACCCTCTTGACTTAGAGATATTGCTACTTTCTTTTTTTAGAAAAATAAAGCTATAAAACGATACTAATTTCGCTATAAAAAATGATATATAATGCATCAGTGTATATATATTTGATACTATATGTGCGCGTGCATGCAATATATATACTACTTTTTAAAAAAAAAAGACACCGTCTAACCTAGTTTTTCCAACTGAACTTAACCATTTCATTTCTGATAATAAAATAAAGAGAAGTCCTCTTGAATTAGAGATTTGCTACTTCTTTTTTGCAAAAAATAAAAAAATCACTATAAAAAACAATACTAATCTTGCTACTTATGAAAATTTTCCTAATCTTTACATGAAGAAGCCCAAATTCATAGAAGTATGAGGGCCCAATCTAGGGCTAGCAAAATAAGTCCATACTTTGATAATCCATTCAATTCGCTCATATTTTAGTGGGTTAGATGAGTGACTTTTCAGATGGATAAAATTTGAATATATGGGTATTCATGGGTAAAATATGAGTTAGCCTAATAGGTTAAGCTCTTAATTTTTACTAGTCTATGCATACACGCCTCCCGCGTGTCTTCATATTAATAAGAACAAATTTATGAAAATAGCATAAATAATACTGAAAAGATGTGTTTGTGTAACAATATAAGAATTTAGAGACAAAATTATGATGTAATTAGGATTAACACTATTAATGCGTTCGTTTGTGATGTAATAGATCTTGTCTTATTGAAAATATTTTTTCACCTTTCAATATATAATTATTAAAAAGTATAGTATGAAGTTTTGTGTCCCACAAAAATTAAACCTTAATGGTCAAAAAACATATATATATAAAATATAATAAAAATAGATAAGAACTCAAACATATATGTAAAAATATAAAATATAAATATAGAGTATAATATGAAAAAAAAATTATTACCTCTTCATCAACTAAAGTTATAGTCATCCTGTGCCTTTCTTTGTTCCCATTTTATACTTTTTTCTCAATCCAACTCCAATTACTAAGATTTTTAGTATCCAATGAGAATCATATCACCTTAAGTTATTAATTGGCATAATCTTATTCACATAGTATCAATAGTAGACTCAACTAAATGAGACAATTTAAGCGAAATTATTTTAAATACAAACAACTGGACTGACATAGCAATTTACTATTGTATTTTTCAAATTCACAACATAAAAAAAATTTATAACATGAAAAAAAAAGATAGGTTAACACGAAAATACATAAGGTTGGAGATTGAATCAAAGCTGTTGATTAATAGAGTTGATGAATTAAATTATGCAATTATAAATCCTTTTATAGAAGTAGAAGAATTTATAAATAAAAAAAAAATTGAAAGTAAAAAAAATTAGGATATTACTATTAAAAAATAAAAAATAAAAATTGTGACTGTAGAAAAAGAAAAAAAAAAGCTTTATAAAAATTTCCTAACCTCAGAAAGGAAAAAAAATTCCAAATTAAAATGGGAGAAAAACTTTCGTGGATCTCTTTTTTTTTTTTTAATTTAAATTTTAATCTCTTAAACACTATTAATAAGGTTATGCCACAAGTAGGAAAACTAATATAATAAAATAAAGTAAATTTTTTTTTTAACTATCAAAAAGGAAAAAGAACTCGGCGATTTTTTTAAATTTTTTTTTAGATTTACACTACAAATAGTGTCATGCTATAAATAGAAAATCTAATATTATAAAAAAGTGATGAAAATAATTAAAAATAATAATTATATAAAAATAGTAAATGACAATTTCGTATATTGTGATGTCTTTTAATGAAGGACACAAAGTTCAATCAACATTATTAAGGGCCTTCACGCTTTTAATATAGTATAGTTTTGTTTAGATTTACACCACAAATAGAGTCATGCGATAAATAGAAAATTTAATATTATAAAATAAAGTGATAAAAATAATTAAAAATAATAATTGTATAAAAATAGTAAATAACAATTTCGTCTATTGTGATGTCTTTTAATAAGGACAAAAAGTTCAATCAACATTTTTAAGGGCCTTTACACTTTTAATGCAGTATAAATTCACTCAAAATTCATGATACCACCAAAAATGCTATAACTCCCTTCTTTTATGTTTCTTCTCTTTATAATTGATTATCTGGAAAAAAAAATTCTCCAAATATTATAAATATTTTTTAGCATTTTTCAAAACGTATTATTTTTATTGCATACTTAAATACCAGTTGCAAGAACAATAAATAAATAATTGTCAAGTTTTATATCTTTTATTTTCACAATATAAAGTAATTGAAATTGCTTAAAAGAAACTTATTGAAAAAATATGAATTTCAAATCAATTATTTTAACTTACATGCTAATCACTAACTAGTCAATTTCTTTTTTGTTGTAACTTTTTTTGTTAATATTATATTTCTTACTAAAGAGTACATAGCTCTATTAACATTAAATGTATATTTCATTTATTATATTTTCTATTTTTTAATTTTATTGAATGACAAATAATACTATTGATATTTCTTAAAGTGCATTAAGAACATTTTACTCCTAAAATATAAACTTTCATTTACTTTGGAATCCGTGATAAAAAAAATTCCTTATTATTTAATAAATTCCTTTTATATTGAAAAGTTGTAGGAATTTTCGTTATGACTTTTGTGATACAATAAAATTAAATAAAATATTTCAATGTTTCTCATTTTAAAAAAATAAAGTATTTTTCATATATTAAATTATAAAGTAAAGTACTATTAACTCATGAAAATATGGATAAATACGGGTCAACATGTTTTTTATTCAACCAATTTGTTACCCAATCTATTTTGACCTATATGAAATATGGGCGGATTGTTATAAACATATTTGTATTATAGTGAATGTCTATAAAGGTATTTGTTTTGTAGTGGATACATGTTTTTATATTATAATGAAAGTCTATCTTTTGGAGAAAAGTTAGAAGGAATTATCACTATAAATAGAAGGGTTCTCCTTTATTGTATTTCATCCCATCAAGAGAAATAAGAACTTCTCTCCTTCTCTCTTTCTCTATAACATTCTTGTTCTTTCTTTATAATTTCATAACACGTTATCAGCACGAGTCTCTTCCTTAAGCACTCACTTTGAAAGTTAAAATTTCTAAGAGCACTCACTTTGAAAGATCTGAGGTAAGAAAAATTAAAATTTCTTTTTCGAAAGATGTATTACTTAACCATATAAATGATATTCCTTTGGTGATATTGTTTCTCTACGACTCAACCGACTCAAAATTTGAAGGCCAAAGTATTATTTTTCTCTTTCTTTTAATATGGCTAACCTTATGAAACTTGATGTCGTTGCCCTTCAAAGTTCGGGCGAAAACTACCTTTCATGGGTGTTGGATGCTAAAATACATATGGATGCAACGGGTCTTGGAGACACCATTAAAAGTGAAAATAAAGCATCAAACCAAGATCGTGCTAAGGCTATGATATTCTTGCATCATCATCTTGATGAAATTCTTAAAATTGAATATATCATGGTTAAGGATCAACTTGTTTTGTGGAATAGCTTAAAAGAAATGTATGACCACCTGAAGATAGTCATCCACCCAAATGCACGATATGATTGAATCCATCAAGACTATAAGTTTATTCATGAGTACAACTCTTCAACGTTCAGAATTATTTCTCAATTGAAACTATGTGGAGAGACTATTAATGATGTTGATATGATGGAATATGTGGTCGTACACAAAATTAATTGAGAGCACTGAAAGAGCTAATGTGTTACTAGTAAGTCTCAAAAGGAAACTTATAAGTTTCAAAGACATTGAAAAAGGATTGAGACAATAAATTATGGGAAGATCTAATATCTTCATACTACTACAATTGAAGCGGGTTATAAATATTTATATAAAAGATTACCAGTCATTTTCTTTTATTTGTAGTACATAAATATGGGTATGATGATGAAATTACATACGAAAGTAAACTAGAAGTTTACTGAAATAAGTTGGCATAACGGGTTGGCCATCCCGGTTCAGATGTGATGCAAAAATAATTTAGAATTCACGTGATGATATGTTGAAGAAATAAAATATTCTTCAAGAATTCTCTTGTGTTGCTTGTTCTCGTGATAGAATGATCTTGATCAGCTAAGATTGGAATTATATTCCGTGAAATTTTAGAACTTATAAAAGGGTGAACATGGGCCCGTTCACCTGCCATGTGAAACATTTGCTATTATATAATTTTATTAAATGCATCTATGGTATGGTCACATGTGTTTTGATATCAACTTGTAATTGATTTTTGCAAGGTTGTTTGCTCGAATTATTAAATTAAGAGCACAGTTACAAATTATAAAATCATGTTAATAATGCTGGTTCATATCTAAGTTGGTTTAGAAAAAATTGTATGCCTCCAGTTATAGATAAACCATTAGTTATGAGAACAAAAGTCGCAAATAATTTGGTAAGAGATATGTTTATTTAACATATAGCAACACTTGAATGCATCAAGCCAACAAGGTTCTCTTATCACAATTGGTTCAGGGTCAGCAACCAAATAATTTCATCTAAAAATTTGAATGTGCAGTATATGATTCAATTACTCCACCACAACGCACAAAGATGGGTCCCGAAATGAGCTTGAGGGGTAAATGTTAGTTTTCCTAACATTTTGGGGAGAAGTGATTAGCAACTGAAAATTGAGTGTGAGATAAATTATCTAGGTCCTCAGGAAAAAAAATGTAAACTTGAAGTTTAATAGATAATTCACTTGCAAAATATTGCAAATCAATTGTCAGATGTATTTGCTAACCCTATTTTATATTTCAGTTGTAAATGCTCCATCGAAAGGTCCTTGAAGGACCGGGTCAATGAGACGCCTGAAGCGTGATAGACCAAATGGTTTCAAATATAAAACTCCTTGAAAAAGAAGAGCAACAAATGATTAAGATGGTCATAATGATGAGGCAAGTGCTTTAAGAAAGCACCATGACATAACACTTCATAAAATCTTGACAAAGGTTCAGGTACCTGAAAATGATGAAAAATGAAAAGATCTCAATAAGTTATGTCGCATTGGAACTGATATCAAAATGATCGTCGATGATACCTTTGATATAATGTAGCGCTCAATATTATAAATATTGACGAGGATCTGAAATTCAAATTTGTCAAAAAGTATGGACAGGTAAATAATTGGCCAAATAAAAATACGCAATTCAAGTATAATGCCAGTGGATATAAATGAATTTTTGTGGCATAAAGATTTTTCGCAAATCCTGACATTATTATATGGAGAGGTCCTCCTGTGGTGGATGCAATTATTTTGAGGTTACTCATAAGTCTGGCAATACATGAACAACTTGATATGCGTATAATAAAATTATTTTTATGTCTAGATAGACTTAAGGATCTATGAAAATCCTTAAAGGATTTAAAAGAACGAGGAAATTCTTGGTCCTGAAGTACCATATCTTAGTGTAATTGGTGCATTAATGTATCTTGCTAACACTATAAGACCTGATATAGCCTTTTTAGTTAATTTGTTAGAAAGATATAGTTCTGCTCCTACTTGAAGACATTGGAATGGGATCAAACACATAATGCGGTATCTAAAAGTGACTACCGATATGAGCTTATATTATTCCAACAATTGCAATCTTGATTTTCTTGGTTATGTTGATGTTGGGTATTTATCTGACCCACACAAAGTTCGATCTCAAACTGGCTATGTGTTCATATGTGGAGGTATTGTCATATCTTGAAAATCTACAAAGCAGTCTCTCATAGCCACTTCATCAAATCAAGCTGAGATAATAGCTATTCATGAAGTAAGCCGAGAATATGTGTGGTTGAGGTCCATGATATATCTCATTAGAGAAAAATATGATTTGAAATGTGACAAATTACTCACAATTTTATATAAAGATAATGCAGCATGCATAGTAAAACTAAAGGGGGGATTCATAAAAGGAGATAGAACGAAGCACATCTCGCCAAAGCTTTTCTACACACATGAGCTCTAAAAGAATGGTGAAATCAACGTGCAACAGATTCGTTCAAGTGATAATGTGGCCAATTTATTCACCAAATCTCTACCAACTGCAATTTTCAAGAAGATAGTACACAAGATCGGGATGCAAAGATTCAAGGATGTTCTCATTAGGGGAAGTTAATATGCGTTGTACTCTTCTTCCCTTACGAGGTTTTGTCCCACTGGATTTTCCTTGTAAGATTTTAAATGAGGCAGCCAAAATGCGTATTATTAGATATATGTACTCTTTTCCTTTACTAGATTTTTTTCCACTGGATTTTTTCTATTAAGATTTTAACGAGGCATATTATCTATCAAATAGACATTCAAGGGGGAGTGTTATAAATATATTTGTTATTGTGAATGTCTATAAAGGTAGTTGTATTGTAGTGGATACATGTGTTTATATTATAGTGAAAGCCTATCTTTTGGAGAAAAGTTAGGAGGAATTATCCCTATAAATAGAGGGGTTCTCCTTCATTGTATTTTATCCCATCAAGAGAAATAAGCACTTCTCTCCTTCTCTCTTTCTCTATAATATTCTTGTTCTTTATTTATTATTTCATAACACGGATTAAATTATTAACCATTTTATATTGATCCATTTCAACCTGTCCAAATTTGATCCAACCTGCCCATTTACCGCCACTTGCCCAATCAAATAAAGAAAATCATTAGCCCAAAATTGTCTATCTATTTGTTTAGATAACCGCCAATAGTGTTTTAAATTCATTGACCGAAAACCTACTACTCTACGTCAATATCTCCGGCAAACTCAGAGGATCACCTTCTTGGGCGAATTGTTCAAATTCCGCCAATACTGATGTTTTTAATGGAGGAGTACTAATTTTGAGTTGGTTGCTAATCCCTTCTTAATCTTCCTTTGAATATTTCTAATCAATTTTCTCAACTTCTTGCTAATAACTTCCGCTAAACTTATTCGATCAGAAGATGTTGTTTTCTCCCTTTTATATGATTCTTTTACTAAAATTTGCCTATTAAGAATAGAAAACTGAAAATAATAACAATTATTAGTTAGAAAGAAAGAAAAAAAATATTTTTTTTCCTTGTTACAATAACAACACAACCAGTGTAGTCTCAAAAAGAAAATGAAATTTGGAGATGATAGAATGTATGCATACCTTACCCCTACATATATGATATGCCATTGTACTTGATTTCTCATGATAAGATTAGCAGAAAATATATAAGATAACAGTTGAAAGGAATTTCCCACGATTGTTAAACTTGAAAGGGGAATGAAAGCAGTTATTCATTATTATTTTTTTTGGAAGAATACCTAATTACTCTCGTCACTTGGTCACCCTCTGTACTTTGATGTGCAGAGAGAATTGATACGCTCTCTTTTAGGCACTTAAAGTGGAAGGAAAATAGAAAAATGAACTTCTATTATTTTTTCCCTTTTTCAGATTTTCTCAGGAAACCATTTATATACCTCTAAATGAGGTTATGGTTATTATCAACTGTGACTGTAGTAAGATTATCCTTAATTTTCTTCATTTATTTCTTGAATTCATTTCTCTGATTTACTGAGAATTTATTTAATTTGATTTTTGCAGGAAATGAAAGAGTAAAAGTGAGTAGTTTGTTATTGGTGGTTTAGAGAATGGGGAATGTGATGGGTGCATTATTATCAGGTTTTGGTGATATTCTGGGGAAATTGCTAGGTCATCCACTTGATTTTTTGTCTGGAAAGGCTTGTAGGTAAAAAAAATGACTCTGTTCTCTAATTGCTTCCTTTTTTTCTTTTTTAAAATGTTAACATTATGTTTTGATATAGTAATTAATATTTCAGTTCAGTATGTGCCCCAACATGGGATTTTCTTTGTTACATAGAGAACTTTTGCATTTCTCAATTGCTGAAATCGTCCATGGTGTCGATTTTATTATACTTTGGTGAGTTTAATTTCTACATTACATTGTTAATTAGTATAACATGATTGTATGATCACGTTAAAAATAAATAAATAAATAAATGAAAAGCTGCGGTATTTAACTTAATAGTATAAGGTTACCAAAATGATATTAAAATACGAGACAATTTGGTAATGGAATTTAAAAGATATGAATGAACCCAAAATATTGTAGTACTAGAGGATAAAATTAAGATATTTAGTACAATAAAGTGTTACTTTTTGCACTTTTTGATTGTTTTGGTTGAATTGTTATATTTCCTGGACTAGCACATAAGAATTAATGTTAAAACAGGTTATTGGATGTAATTAACTTAAATTTCTTTTGTTTATGTGCAGTGTTCTTATTCCTCTACCTGCTTTACAAGTTGGGTATTTGTCAGTGCATTTGTCACATACTGTGTAGAACTACTTGGGCATGCTTTTCCACTTGTTTCTCAGCCTTAGATTGTTGTTGTACTTGCGTTTGTTTCAAACTTCAACAACTTCTTCTTACACCAAGGCATAATAGGAGAAGACATCAGAAAGACATTGAAGGAGCAGTTAATATTTCTAGCAATTCTAGTGAAGCAGAAGACTCTATAAATTTTGATGAGACAAAAAGAAGAATAAGAAGAAAATCAATGAGGGAGCATAGGAAAGAACATATGAGAAAGTCTTTGAGGCCAAAGAGTCATCGGATGCAAGTGAAAATTGTTAGTGATTCAATCCACCACAAAAAGAACAAGTTCAAAAATGGGAATACTAATCATTTTAGCCCTATTGGTGATCACATTCGAGTGAGTAGAAGATCAAAATTTGCACGAAAGAAAATACTCGTTAAGGGTTCAACACATCCACGAAGGAGAACATAAAGAGGGTTCTCAGCTATGTTTCTCGGACGCTTCAAAAAAATCCCACCAGATGCATGTCAAGTCATTTAAATTAGTGCATTTTTGAAAAATCCGACACAGGCGTGGCAACAGTTTTGAAGAGTCCGAGCAACACAAGTTCTCGGTCCTATTGTCTTCTAAATCTTTTTAATTTTGAAGTATATTTCTCCTAATGTGTAACTTGTACACCCTGATAATGGAAAGAGTTTTTATACTATATTACTACATTTTATCTAGTTTAACAACGAATTTGGTTTATATCTCATGATAATAGTCCAATTTTTATTGAGAGTTATCTGTGTTATCTTTTATAAATTTAGAGAATTTGAACTCTCCTCCCTTTGTTTTCTTTTACATGATATTTTTGCCTTTTGTGAACTCTTTAAAATACATTAATTAAAGAGTCTGAACAATTTTATTTTTCTTTAATCTCAATTTTTTAACCTTTGATCCCCACTTCCCTGTTAGCTTGCTAAAACTGTTGTTCTTGGAGCTAAAAAGGAATGTCATGCTAAATGTTACTAAGGGTGTCTTTAATATTTAAAATGTTAGAATTAAAGAATTGTCGTATTATTTTAATTAAATGTTATTAAGAGTATCTTTGATATAGTTAACTCATTTATGCGGGTCAAAGATTGAGTTAAGATTTAGGGCGGATTGGTTGTTTAATCGTGATTCCAGCTCCTTCAATAATCTGTTAATTAAGATAATCCTGCTAAGTTGATGTCATCCTTCTGAACTTTGCCTTTGTTGAACTTCTAGAATGCTAACCTTGCTTCTTGAATTTTCATGGAACCAATGAATAACCAAATTTAACAATGTATCCAGTCACTAATTTCCTAGTTGGTGAATAGGCAGCGCAGTGTGAATTATAATAGGGACATCGGATTTTATGTTGGGTAAGATGATATGATCAAGCCTAAACAACTGCACTTTTGATATATTTAATGACTTTGAGAGAAGAACTAATGTGAGACACTTTGGGCTTGTGCATAAATTGACTGAGAACCTAAACTACATAGGCAATGGTGCGCATCGTCATGGTGAGACAGAGCAATTTTCCTACAAATTTTGATAAGCTTCCGCATCCTTGAATAGTTCATCTACATCTCATGCATCTCCTGTGGTGCTACTCTATCTAGCTTTATTAAATTCATATGTTGTAAGGTTCTGATTGGACTTTGCAATCAGTTAAAGGTCACGCTTCCTCAATTCATCAATACTAGTGCCATTTCTGGCAATGTCTATACCCAAAAAGAATCTAAGCTTACCCAAATCCTTCATCCTAGACTTCTACTAAAGTTTAGTTCTAGCATCCTGTATCAGTTCAAGATTGGACCCTATCACCAATAAATCATCTACATATATAAGTATAATCACCAAATTAGAACCTCTTCTTTGTGTGAACAAAGAATAATTAAAATAATTGTGTAAATCAAAAATCCTTTAAAGCTATTGTAAGCTTCAGGTTTCATTGTTTGAAAGCTTGTTTCAAGTTACAGAGTGACTTCTTCAACCTGCACATCTTGGTTCTACACTCCCCTTAGTTGCAAAACCTTTATGAAGTTTCTTGTATACTTCTTCAAATAAATCTCCTAGTAAATTAACATTGTACACATCCATTTGGAATATGTGCCAATGTTTAGAGGCTACAACTGCAAGAACAGATCTCACCGTAACCATCTTAGTAACTCGTGAAAAAATTTCTTTGTAATCTAGGCCTTCCTTCTTACTAAAATCCTTAGCTACTAGTCTTACCTTGAATCTTTTTACTTCTCTATTTGCCTTATATTTTATTTCGAATACCCTCTTGCAATCAAATTAAGTCTTCCATTTGGATAAGTCAATAATATCTAATATTTAACAATCCTCTAAAGTTTGATTTCATGTTGCATTATAGTAATCCATCTGAAGTATGTGCAACCTCAGAGAAGTGTTTTGGTTTTACCATAATAGTTTCTGCAGCAAGGCACTGTGCATACGTAGGAGTTATGTGATCATAGCTCAAAGTAGTTGGATATTGTGTAAGCACAGGACATGGCCACGTAATCTTAAAACCACCTAGCAGGGCTTGTGGCTCTACTAGACTTTTTGAGTGCCACATCTGGCTGAATATCATGTCCTCCATGCAAATTAATATTTGCTGGTAATTTGTACATCAAGTAGATTAGCTTTCTAATCATCACCATAAACTGGTATATCATTAACTTCATCAAGTCCACCATTGACCGGATCATCTGAACCACCAACAAAAATATCAAGATGCTAAGAATCATTATCGGGAAGAATCAAGAGTTCATCATTGAATTCTAGAATTGGAAATAAGGAATCGGAAAGGTTCTTCATTTGTTCGAAAGGAAAGACAGATTCCTTGAGAATTACATCCCTTCTAAACAAAAACTATTTTGATTATAAATCATACAGTTTGTAACCCTTCTTGTTAGCAGAATATTCTATTAACAGAGTTGATAATTCCTTTTGCTAAGAACCTATCAAGTCTCTTCACATTTACTACACAAGCTAAACATCCAAACACCCTTAGGTAATCTAATTATGGTGCAATCTTGAAAAAGACCTCATATGATGATTTTACCTCTAGGAAAGTAGAGGGTAGTCTATTTATGATATATACAACAATTAGTACATATTTTCCCTAAAACTTGATAGGAATTGCAACTTGAAATATATCAAAGCCCTTGCAACCTCTAAGATGTAGTTGTGCCTCCTCTCAACATAAAAGATTCTTGAAGAATCTTTTAGTTCTTCAATGGATTATTCAATTAGCACATCATATTTAAATCAGGATAACTAAAATAGTCATGTCAACTGATAAAATTATCTGTACTATTAAACTTCAAGTTTACCATGATATGTGCTATTTATTTTAGTTTAATTTCATATCAATAAATTTTAGATTTACTGTGGCATGTAATTTTATCATGCTTATATTTGTAGTACAAATCGGGTAACCTTTCATGTCCATAGTAATTAGGAGACATTTAATCTTTCAATCCTTTGTAGTCTTAACCATTTTATTAGTAAACTTCAGATTTATTATAACTTGTGATTTGATCATAACAAGTTTGTATATTACAATATAGAATGACTGACATAATAATAAATAAACTCTTCGGAGGGTTTCAATTTATTTGTCATAGTAAGATATTATTTGGACACTACTGGTGTCATGATTCTTGTAGACAAACAATTAGGCTGTTGCAGGAGATCATGATCATTAATTTTGTACTATCACATATTGACTAGACACTACTGGTGTCATAAAAGAAAACTTGATTAGACATTACTGACAAGTCGTAGAACACCAGTTTCTCTGAGGTCCTTTAGACTCTCAGGACACTTCTAGATAAGTAGTTTTGACTTAGTCTTAGGACATCCATTTCGAGCTATCAAAACAGTTAGATATAATTAGGTTTTTAGTCGGGAGTAGTACTTAGCACCGAGCAGGCCGAGGTTCCAGCGCACTCTGGTTCTTAAATCTACGTGCCACCATAGGTTAATAGCCCGAATAGTCCCTAGATAGTGATGACAAATCTCAACCACTATACCCTGGCGAGGTACAGTGGGCTCTCTTCGATAGGGTGTATACATCAAACTCCATGTCTAGCTCATGTGGTTATATATCGGTTATAGACTCTCCCACGTACGGTATAATCAGAGTCCTTAGTCCATTCTAGTCTATCAGATTTCAGGATATGCTTATGACCCTGACTTAGTTTATCAGTTCTTACAATATTCTCATATATGTCAGACTGTTTGTTGTATTTATGATTTCAGATAGGATCTTTGCATGTAATTTCAGTTTAGTTTATGAGTTAATAGTATATCTATGTTTTATTTACATCTCATATACTCAGCACATTTCAAATACTTATCACATACTTTCTATGCTATATCATTTTATGATATAGGCTCAAGTACCCAGCCTCAGCATTGGAGCTAGTTTCTTTGATGATACCCAACAGTTGATAGTGGTGAGTCCTCATCTTTTGTGGGCTGGAGTCTTTGAGTTCAGTTATTATCGTTTCTAGTTTTTCAGACTTTAGAGTTAGCTGAGGGCTTGTCCCAACAACTCAACAGTTAATAGAGGCTTCCAGACAACATAGTAGTAGTTTTAGTATATCATTCTTATGGATTGGCTAAAACTTTAGTATTTCTCAAATATTATCTATTTATTCAAAAGAATTCTTTTACACTTCAGTTATACTTCCACTCAGTATTCTTCTTAAGTTAGTCAGGTCAGATTATGTCATGCCATGTGTTTGCTTAGAGTTACTTGTGATTCTAAGTACCAGACATATCCAAGGTGTAGACTCAGGTCGTGACACCTTAACCTTTGTAGAAGGTACATAAGGGAGGTTAAATCCAGACCGAGGAGTCTGAGTTGGAGTTTCAGTAACTAGACTAGTTGGGTGTTTCATCAAATTCACAGTCTTCTACTTGTTCATCTATTTCCTCTTTAAAATTTTTATATTGTTTTTCTAAGTTGCATTATCTAAAAGAGTATCAACATTTATATCATAAAAATCGTGAGGCAGGGGCGGAGGGGGATGAAGGGAATGAACTTTCATCAACACGTGCACACTTTTTCATGTTTATCCTAGTTTTGGCCTTACTAGAACCGATACTTTTACTATTCTTTTTTGAAAAATTTTGGACAGTGATGTTCAAAATTTTTTAGAAGACATAATTTTAAAATATAATTAAATTAAATACGAAAACTAATCAAGAATTCAAGATAAATTAAAGATGAAAATTAAATGCGATAATTAAAGAAATTAAGAGATGGAAAGAATGTACCAAACATTTGCGTTAAAAATAGACGATTATAACCGAAAGCCATAAATATATGCTGAAATTTAAAGCTTGCTACTTACTCCAAAAATTCACCAAATAAGATACTTGATAACAACAATTTGTGAGAAATAATGATAGGAAAAAAAGGCATGAAGATAGATGGATGAATTTGTGAGAAGATAAAGGAGTGGAGTGGTATTTATCATTATAAAGTAGATCAATGTGTAAAAAAAAATTAAATGTAAGGGTAAAAATAAATTTTATTATGGGTCGGGGGATAGAGCGGTGTTGGGAACCAAAACATAGCCGTTGAGGGGTCGGGATCGGGTCAAACCAGGCTAGGCCACCCGAACAAACCCTTTATCCCATTCTATCCCATCCCATATCCCGATATAACCCTCCCGTCCCAAGTAAACCGGGACGATCCGAGACAAAATCAGGTTGGATCATTCCATTCCGTTTGACAGACTTATTTTTCATATAACACTTTAAAATAATCCAATTTCCCACTATTTAAACTAATGCAAGAAGTTGAACTATATAACCATAAAGTTATTGAATGTGTCATTAAGAGACTAACAAGTGATGGAGTAGAATTAATACCAGAGAGACAGAAAATCCAATAAGCTTGACAAAGAAAAAACAGTTCAATACCTCAAATAAACACGCCTAGGTCACAAGAATCTCATGGGTTCCCGGCAGTGGCATACTAAGTGGGTAATATCGTCACAGAATTCTGTCTTGGTTACAACCAGCAAAGAAGAGAAGTGAGTATTGAAAGAAGATTAGTAGTCTAAGAGCTTTTAAGTAATAGGTGAATAGAGAATCGAACAATCTATTCGAGATGTGAGATGCTTTGGTGTATATGAGCAAGGAGAGTATAATGATTCAATAGATGGAGCAGAAAGATAGCAGTTGTTCAATTATATATGCTTAAGGAGAAATAATAATTGATTTGTAAGATGCTTAAGGTGTATGAGAGAGGAGAGAACAATATTCAATTATAGAGCAAGAATTAGAATGAGAGCTATCGAGATTATCAATAGGGAGGAGAGATGCTTAGTAAGTGTGTTATTAGAGAGGAGAAAACAGGTTTTATGATGTGAGATGTCTTGGTTCGTACACAATGAGGAAGATATTTATACAGCCAAAGAACATAATCAATCAAGGGTTAAAGAGAGAGAGGACATATTCATAAAATCAATATGGTCAAAATCAATTAGTATAAAGCAACAAAGAATTATCAAAACTGACTATGTACCAAGCTATCATATGCTAGGTAAGGGAAAAGACTGAGACTAATTAAGAAAAGCCTAAACAAATTTTTCTTAAGTAAATATCGATGCTGTCACATAAATAAGGGGCTTACCATAATATTCAAATAAGAGATTCCTCTATTAATTACAAGAAAAAGGAAAAGGAAGAATAGATCATGGAATCAAATAAGCAAGTATGAAATCTGTCACATGCTTATCATATTTATCATATAAAACTAGTACATAATACTATTCTCAAATCACCTAAAATTACCAAAATAAATGAATACCAAGATGTAACATGGTTTAATCAAGATAATGAGTAAAATCCACTCATTCCCATATTCAAGAAATCAAAGTTACCATAACATACAAGTACCATAATTTTCATATGATTTGGGAGCCAACTATTCAAGAAAAGAATCTCATATTACCACATTTAGAATATAATTTACTAAAGTAATTACATATCCAAATTGTCCCATAATCAGTAAAATAATTATAGAGATTATCAAATATTTGAATACCAAAGAAAAAATATCATGACTCTGAAGTTGTCGTGCCTTGTAGTATATAACAAACTAAAGCTACCATAATTGTTAGATAAAGAAAATCAATTGGTGAGGAAAAAACGGAATTCCAATGAGGCGAATGAAAATGAGAAATTAATTATAGAGAAGTGAAAAATCAGAAAGCACCCAGACCTTGGCATGAAATTATACGGGGGTACAATGGAATATAATTCATAAAAGGAAATACAAATCAGTGCAGCAAAATTAGGGTTAATCTCGAAGTTCATAAAAAATAGAAATTCTCACATATGACAGTCTAGAGGGGTAGAACAATATCATAAACTCTTAATCAAAACTCAAAATTTGAACTTAGTGAATCACGAATCTAAGAATCTGCTCATTAATAATCAAGTGAAATAGGGTAAAGGAGTAGTAATGATAATCATCCTAGAGAAGCATTCACAAGAACCCATCATAAACATGAAATGACCAAGTCGGATGACCCTATGTCCTCTGATAAACTTAAAATTACACAAGGACCATTGTCCAGTTTTCATCCCAAACACTCAAAGGTCATCAAAGTTTCCTCGATGCTCATGGAGACGATGAAACAATTGAGTTTTTGAGGTCTCTTAATTGGAGAATTGAGAAAAAAGATCTTGAGGATGGTTTCATTGTGGGTTTGGTTGGTGGCTCTCCGACCAGAGGCTGGTCAGAGTAGGCATTGGTGATGGTGGAGAGTAATCTATAAGAGTAGAGAGTATAGCTAATCGAGCACAAAAGTCCCCGATTTGCGGAGCTGCATCTGGTTCACGAAGGTTGACGTAACTGAAATATCTTATTGGTGGAGTAATTTTGCTCCGACTGATGAAGCGAAGGACTTTGATTAGTGGCACCAACTGTGTTTGCAAAAATTCGTGACAAAAGCTCTGATTTATGAAGCAACCGTAATAAGATTCGATTTGACAAAGTGTTAATAAAGAGAGCCATTTGATTGGCAAGAGTAGACGTAATAAATATTTTTTTAATGGATTGACGATATTTCATAATTTAGCCTTCGATTAATAGAGCATCTTTTGATAAAAGAATCTCCGATTGGCTGAGTCTTGTAGTAAAGAAGACCAGATCTCTATAATAAGGTTTCAATTGGTGTAATCTTGTAATAAAGAAGACCCAAATACTGTAATAAGGTTCTGATTGGTGAAAATCTTATAATAAAGAAGACATGGACATCTACAATAAGGCTCCGATTGGCAGAGTCTCGTAATAAGGCTTTGAGTGACGGAGTGGTTTGTGATAAAAATATTTGAGTAATAAAAGTTCTGGTTTACGGAGACACTGTAATGAAATCTCCGATTAGTGGAGTCACTCTAATGAAAGCTCTGACTGGCGGAGTAGTTGTAGAGCTTCGACTGAAAAAATAACTTGTAATGTATAAAACTTTCGGTTGGCAAGACAATACATAATATACAAAGCCTCTAACTAGCGGGTTAATTACAATATAAAGGCTTTTATATGGTGGGATAATAGAAATATAAAGGCCTCCATTTGGCAAAGCAATTGAAATTTGAAGGGCATCCGTCTGTTGGGGCAAACTGCAATATAAAGGCCTTCGGCTGGTGGGGCAACTGTAGTATAAAGGGCATCTGGCTTGCGGATATCTCCCAAATACACCTTCAATTAGGAGTGTATACACAGTCGATTATAATATAATTATCCAGTGAAGAGTTAGGACCGTATCTATGAGGACTTAGTATTAATCAAGGCAACTAATTAAAGCAAATATGTTTGAATGCTATAAGAAATACTCAAGTTAATGGGTAAAGAGAGAATTTAAACTAAAATGCAAAGGGTAAAATCAGTTGGAGAAAATAATGGTAAAATCTTTTATTAAATCAATCTATTTTAACTTACTCAATTTCAACCCAAACCCTCCTATTTGAAATCCTTAGCTCCCACTAGTAAACGCGACTCCTGAAACTTCTTTGTTTGACTTATTCAAATCTTCAAAACAAAATATTTTTTAAAAGAATTTTCTTAAAGACAAAAATAATGATATTTCCTTAGAGACCCATATCACGTGACTTCCATCCTTCTTCCTTGCTCTTCGCACTTCCTTCAAGAATACCTTCATAATTTTAAACAAAACAAAGAAAATGAAAAAGAAAAGTCATATAACATACTTCATCTTTGGTGATTTTAGGGTTAAATATTATTCCAAAACTCTTTTAATCAATAATTGTTTTCTGCATTTGTCACATGAGAAATTACCAATTAAATATGTCCCTTCTCACTTGAACTAGTCAAAAGCAGTGTTTGCTGAAGACATCTACATCTGATGATGGAAGAACGAAAACGTACGTCAAAATGTTTGCTAGCAAATAATGCATAATCTTTACGCAATTTGGTTTCAGTGAAGTAGCCACATCGTGCATAGTTAAACACCCCCCGTTTCAATTTATTTGTCTTATTTTCCTTTTTAGTCTGTTTGAAAAAGAATGTCTCTTTCCTTTTTTGACAATTCTTAAATTCTAACTTTCCGCATGACATGTTTAAGATCACAAGATTAAATGACATTTTAGTACATTCTAGGTATCTTTAGTTTAAGATAGCAAGATTTAAAAGTTTATTTTATTTTCTTAAACTCTGTGTCAAGTCAAAACTAGAAAAATAAATTAAAAGGAGAAGAGTAATTTTTTTTATATATAGATATTAAACCTTGAACATTCTCCGTGAATTCATAGCTTCGCCACTTATGAAGAGGGTGAAGATGGTCTAAGAGTGCTAACTTTTTTTGGATGATAAAGTAAAATAAGAGAAGGTTGTCTCTCTTCACTGTGTCCTAACTCTTGTTTAAATTGAGTGAAGCTCGTTGGAGTTTTTATCAGTTGGTAATATAGGAGTTTTAATGGGAGTCAACTGGAACTGCATTCTTTGTAAAAAGAATCGTCAGCTTTTGGACAAATTCTAACGAAGGGATAAAAGTTGTTAATCTTTGAATATTTTAAGGATGTTTTCTTTTTTGGTTGGGTTTATGCCCTTTTTGAAGTGAAAGGGTGAGAGATCATTTTTTTCCTTATTTTTAATGAAATTTTATGTCATCAATCTTGTTACTTAAATCGTTTTCGTGTGATCAATTTGGCCAAATTTTGTTTGGGCGGTGTCCGTCAGCTTTCTATCAGGAAATTACGCCCAACCACCTGGAAAATGATTAAATTTCGCGATTTTTTTTAATATTGTTAATGGCATTTTTGACTTTCTTTTAATTACTTAAAGACTAGCAATTTTAAGGGACAAAAATTATAGACCACCCCTTAATAAATGCATCTGTGTGAATGATTTATGGTCAAACTTTTAAAGTTTTGCCCATGAGGCACGCGACATAGAAAAAATGCAACATCATTTAGCAGTCGTTTGATTTATGGAATTAGGTAGGATGTTCTAGGATTAAAATTGGGACAAAACTTATATTTTGCCTGATTGAAGGTATAGATAAATTTATACCTTTAAGCAAACAAAAAATAAATTTTATTCCAAAGTAAATGCCGTAATGGCAGCCAAAGACAATTCCATCATATCTAGAAAAACTCTTGGAAGCTCCGGAGTTAAAAGACCATCCAAATCTAAAATTAGACTCGACACCTTAGGGCTAAGGGCGATAGTTGTTGAAAATTTTCAAATCGGCTTCTTTTTTCTCAAATCCATTTAAGTTATTATCAAAAAATTAGTCGGCTTTGGTTCGCATACAAATTGGATCCAAAAGATATGGAGAATATTGGAGATGTAGAAGGAAAAATAAATTGGCGGTAAATTTTTAAGGCCTTTCCTTCTTTCAATTCCCAAAATTGCAGTACTTTTCTTTATCAATATTTCATACAAAGATAATTCTCAGTATGTTCTCAAAGCATGAAAAACACTTTGATTGTGTTCGAAGCGAGTCTATTCTTATAATATAGATTTTTAATAATTAAAGATATTTTGTACCGATTATAGATGCAAGAGATTATAATTGATAGTTACAGATATTTGTGGGTTGGAAATTGATTTGGAGTTTTTTAAGTACTTCTTATATTGTGTTCATATTGTGCAATTTCACATGAATCTTCTTCATACATGTATATTATTTTTCGATTAATAATTTCATATAATTGATTTGCAATTTGAAGAATACAGAGAAAGGGAGACAACTCTACTCGAAGAATCTTGATATAGGGTTCAGGACTCGTTGTGAGGCTTTTGCAAGTTCTTATTTACTTTCTACTTTGTTTAATTGTATATATATCTAATTCTTTGTCATAGTAATTTTCAAAAAAGTACTTTTGTGTCCTGAGGCCAGTCTATTCTTCTAATTTAGACTTTGTTTCAAAGATTGAAAATTTTGTTTGGTTATGTTTGAGGCCAGTCTATTCTTCTAATTTAAATCTTTATAATTGAAAATATTCAATTATATATAGAGATTTACTGATTGTTATAGAGATTTGTTCCTTGAAATTTGATTTAAAATTATTGAAGTACAATAAAAAAGTTTGCTAGAACCATTCACTAACCCTTTTCCAAGCTAATTTGATATTATTTTATCATATTTGGCTTTGAATGTCTTCCTAAGGACATACTAGACATAACTTCTAACCTACATTAGTTACGCACAACTGTGATTATATTATGAGAATAATAACTAAGATCAATCAAATCCAAAAAGAATTATAATGTATATTTATATATATGTATTTTGCATAATACCATTAGTCTTTACAAAATGAAATTCATGTCTAAAAAAAGGATAAACTACACTGAGCATATTCTGGAAAACACTACATGAAATAATCATGTATTATTAGAAAGATTAAGGTACTTGTTGGGAAAGATCGAGTAGCACAACAATCTATATACTAAGAGGAATCTCAAGTCCTGTAGTGAATCACTTCATGACAATTGAAGTTTGTTGATTTTGCATGATAGCAGACACAATGCTTATACACAAGCATGATATTAGACACTAAATCTGTTACACATCAAAAAGCTTCTATTCATTTTTTAGAAATTAATCTAGGTCAGATTAGTCCAATATTAGTTCTCTAATTGATGAGGACAAGTAGGTATTATCCACATATCTTGATAACAAAGCAATCTCATTCCAATAGGATTCATTGTTGATTGCAGTAATCGCCTGTTTGAGTGAGCAAGAGCATGACACTAAGATAAGTAAAAATATAGTTAATCTTTAGAGTATACTGTGATCCAGTCAGCTTTCTCATGCATAACATAAGTCTCAACTATAAAAAATAAAATATTTGAGCCTAGAACTCCGATGACAATATGATATTATATTAGGGATAAATCTGAATGTGCCATTGTCTCTCAGCCTTATTTTCAACAATTGATGAAGGAATGTCACTGCTTCACGTGCTAAATTTATTTCTCATTCTGCTCTTTGTTATAATGTCTGTCATTTTGTGTTAGTATAAATTTCTTTTGTGATCACTTTGTTTGTTGTATTGTGCTAATTATATCGCTTGTAAATAAGCGAGCTTGCAACATAATATTAAGCAGGTTCGTCAAGCAGTTAATTTTATGTTTATATTCAAAGGTTTACTAGTATTATATATGGATTTTATTTTTTATTTCATAAGAATCTTTGTAATCTAGATTGCATTAGACTATTCTAAGGTCATAGGATGGTTGGCTAGCCAATTATTTCACTAAAAGTAAGAATTATAATACAGAAAATGGTATGGTATTTAAAAATAAAATTTTAAGTAACTTAAATCAATCAAGAGTCGAGCATAGTGGTGAGAAAAACATATGCAATTAAACCTAATGATAACTTAAATGTGCAAAGTTTGATCATTGTGATTGTTTGATAGTTATTTGAATGAACGATACTCTTAAGAAATGTGCAATTGAATCACGAAAGATACTCATTATCACTGGTGACGGAGGACCTTAGGGTTTATGTGTTCCCAAAGACGGAGGACGGCTCTGCAATCATAAATTGCAAATTATTTACCGTAACATCTTGAGTTGGAAATGCCATGGGGTTAAGGAAAGAAATTGGTAGTGGTATTGAATAGTCAACTTGTGTAGGAACAGTCAACATATGTTCAAATTAGAGAAGTCTTGCGTAAGCAAGCGACATAAATTATTTGGCAACTTTCTTTTTATGCTGACATGTGCTTAAAGATGTGTAGTTACCCTTAAAACTCTTTCTTAAAAGAGAATAACTAAAAGGAATATGATGAATCTCCAGTTGTTTATTCAATCATCATTCGAAAGTCTCAAAATCTTACTTTTCTATTTACATTATTTATGCAGTTCACATTTTCTTGTTATGCCATTGATGTTGAAATAATGTACTATTTTTTCTTCTTTTACTGCATCTGTTTAAAATTATTTTTATGTTATTTTTACAATTCAAAAAAAGAGTCACAATTTCATTTGTTAAGTTTGGAATCTTGTAAACTACAAGTAACTAATATAATATTTCTTCTCAGGTTAACATGATCAGGAAGATTGAAAATTGTAACACCCCGAAACTTTCCTAAACCAAACTTAGACATTACATGAAAAACCATAAGGAATCAAGAAAATTTTGTCTAAGGATGACTCAGATAACGAGTAGTTGTCCACACCAAGGACCACTGTATGAGTCATTGTTTGAGCTGCAAGCTTTCCATCCGGGAACCCACGAGTCATGCAACGACTCATTACCAAGAGTAACTAGTTGTTCTGTGGAGTCATGATTGCCAGTACTGGAATCTGCCAAACATCTTCCAGAAGCAACGAGTGGAACCAACGACTCGTTGTCACCTCTAACGAGTCATAATTTCCATCAGTCGCGAAGTTTCAGGTCCAGGAAGTGATGACAAAGAGCAGACACAACAACCCGTTGGTCCTACCAATGAGTCGTTGTGTCATCTGTTAGTGGGGTTCTCGAGTTTTTGTTTAAGAATCCTACCAGTGACAACGAGAGGTACCAACGACCCATTGGTCCATCCAACGAGTCGTGATCCCCTTGGTTGCCAAACTCCAGTAAGCCCAGAATTCAAGCCCAGGACCAACAACTGGTCCCAACGAGTCATGGTATCGACCAACGACTCATTGTGTGATCCGTTGGTCCCTGTCAGGCAATTTTTCATATTTTCTTTCATGGTTATTTTAGTAACTTTTCATCTTTTTAATCTCTAAACTATGTCGTTTTGGGCATGTTTAAGAGAGAATTAAAGGAGTTGATCAATGTATTTTTCTCATTTTCTTCTCTCAACTCTTAGACTTAGTACGAAGAAGTTTCAGACAGACTCCTCAAGGCAAAGTTAGGGCATTCAATCTTCTTCTCAGATTCTCAAGGATTTCTTCTAGGAAACTTTACTCCAGGTATGTGGGAATTCAATAAGAGAATTGTTCTTTCCTTGTGTCCCAAAATCCTTCCATAATTTCTTATCAATTCTAGACCTGATGTTTTGAGTTAGGGTAAAATTCGTAGCCAGATCCTGATTAATTCTTATGGGTTGTTGTCCCTATGTATTCATGCTATGTTTCTACTACTTAGTGATCATGTTGCTACTTGCTTCCTGTAAAAATGATTTTAGCCTAACTCTATAAATGCAGTAAGTTGGGTTTTGCATAGTTGATTAGATATTAATATTGGTTGACTCTGTTAGTGTTGGAATTCCCATGTTATTACTATTATATTGATTCTCATGCAGCTGCATGCTAGTTTAGTCGTCCTAGTCAAAATGTTAGTACCTTCAGTATCTTTCAGTAATGTCAGCTGATCAGTTTGACTATAATTAGTTTCTCGAGATGTCAGTAATGCCTCCCAGTTATCAATTGGTTCTTTAAACGGTTACGACGTTTTCAGATCAGCAGCTCTGACCAGTATTAGAACCACTAGTACCAGGTTTATTTTGTTCTTTAGACGGTTACAATGCTCCCAAATAAGCAACTCTGGCCAGTCTTAGGACATCTTACGACACCAATTTCAGTTATCCGATCCGATAAGATTCTCAGGGTACTTCCAGCTGAGTATCCCTGATCTAGTCTTGGAACTCAACTTCGAGCTATCATCTTGATAGTCAGATTAGGACTATCTAGTGAGAGTAGGACTTAGCACCGAGAGAATCGGGGTTCCAGCGTATCCAGATCCCCATAACTACGTTGCCACCGTAGGTTATTAGCCCAAATAGGCCCAGACAGTGATCTCATAGTTCATGCCTTTATACCCTGTCAAGGTATATTGGGTCCTATCGATGAGGCGTATACATCGTACTCCACGTTTAGCTCACGTGGTTATATGTCGGTTATAGACTCTCCCACTTGTCAGTGCAGTCTCAGTTCAGTTCAGTTCAATTCAGTTTAGTTTAGCTCAGTTTAGTATCTCAACCATCAGGACATGTTTATGACCATCAATCAGGGCCATTATTGACCATATCAGTTATAGCTCAGTTTTATCAGTTTACAGTTTTCAAGTGGTCATTTCATCTTATTTCAGTTCAATTGTTTATTTTCCTGCTTATTGTAAATCTCACTTACTCAATACATTTAAAGTACTGACGCATATTTTCTATGTTCTATCGTTTTATGATACAGGCGCAGGTTCTCACTCACAACATCATCAGTAGTTCCCTCCAACGATATCAACAACAACGTCATTTGGTGAGTCCTAATTTTTCGAGGACGATGATTTTGTTCAGTTAGTTCCTTATTCAGTTAGACTTTAGAGTTAGCTACGAGCTTGTCCCAGCAACTCATCAGTTAGTAGTTGATTCTCAGACATAGTAATTCAATATTGTTTCAGATATATTGACTCTTTTCAAATCAGTTTTTCTTGAATGATTATATTGTTTATAAAGCTTCTGCTTACGTTTACTCAGCTTACCGGTGTAATGACTGTTGGGACAACGGAATAACAACAATAAACACACACACAAATTAACTGCGAGAAAATAGAGAAAAACGGAACACAAACGATACACAAGAATTTACGTGGTTCGGTCTCACGACCTAGTCCACAACTGCAACTAGGAGGAATTTTATTACTCTCTCTCTTGTGGTGTTTAGATTACAAGTACAAGCTATCTATTTATAGAAATAGATTAGGGTTATTAGGGTTTCTAATGGGCCTAATTAATCAGGCCTCCACAAGCCCAACAATCTCCCACTTGGAGGCATGATAATCTTCAACTGCCATCCACTGTGAGCACTTGTACGTCTAGTAATCTCCTCCTCATCTTCCTGGTTGCAGCGGCCTTTTCATCAGTTAACCTGAAGGCCCGTTGAAGCTTCCCCAAGCTCCAACATCAGTCACGGCTAAAACTGCCCCTGACTCGTCCTCTGTCCCTACCGACTCCCACTTGCACAAACTGCCAAATCCTGGGATATTCTGAGAACAAACAATACTCTCCATAGTTAGCAGGTAATCATCCGGAGAGGCTTTGACAGCTCGAACACTGGTTCTCTTAACCCACTGTCTGGTAACTCTGGCTGAAGTTTTAACTGGCTGACTGCCGGTGCTCCCACTGCCACGAAAATCCCTGACTGGTTTACCTGAACCTTTCCAAGCACGTTCAACCTGAATCTGACCTGTGGCTCTGGGTTTATCTCCTGCAAAATGAACCTTCTTCTGCCCACGAGACTCTGTGAACCGGATTTTGTTTCTCTTCTGATCTGGGACAGTCACTCCCTCAGATGGTAAATAGACCATATACAGCGAACTCCGTTTCTTTCCTCGAGCTATGACCAAGTTCCCCTTCATCACCTTCCACTGCCCGTTTCCGAACTTAACATCGTGTCCCTCATCATCCAACTGCCCAACAGAAATCAACCGTTTCTTCAAGCTTGGAATCACTCGGACATCCTTTAAAGTCCACGAACCGACTGAAGTTTTCAGAATCATGTCACCCATGCCCGTTACATCAAGAACTTTATTGTTTGCTAGTCTTACCTTTCCAAAATCCCCTTCTTTCAGATTCTGCAATGCTTCACTGCTGTGGGTAGCATGAAATGAAGCACCAGAATCCATGACCCAGGAATCCACACTGCTCTCCACGCTACATATCAAGAGATCATTATGAGCATAGTCTCCTGCAATGTTAACTTGTTTATTATTCGGGCATTGATTCCTGAAATGCCCCACCTCCTTGCACGTCCAACACGTTACATCTGAGCGATCCTGAGTCTTCGACTGACTCCTTCTTCTGTTCCTGCTCCCACTACCTCTGCTATTTCTCCTTCCTCTGCTGACATTTAGCAATTCACTCGATGATTCCCCAGAACTCCTTCTTCTGACATCCTCGCCTAGAATGAGATCACGAATCTTCTCAAAAGTGAATCCATCGGGTCCCGCTGAACAGGTAACTGCTGTAACCATTCCGGATCAACTGTCAGGTAATGACGATAGCAGTAGTAAGGCTTGAACTTCATCATCGAACTTAATGCCCACTGACGTAAGTCTGGCTAAGATCGAATTCATTGTATTGATGTGCTCGGTAACTAAACTGCCTTCCTTCATTTTTGTGTTCACCAATTCTCTAATCAGAAAGACCTTGTTTGCTGCAGATGGCTTCTCGTACATGTTAGACAGCGCTTCCATGACACCTTTCGCTGTCTTCTCCTTCAGAATGTTAAACGCAACATTCTTGGTCAACGAGAGTCGGATAACCGCCATGGCTTTCCGATCCAAACCTGCCCACTCTGCATCAGACATCATTTCTGGCTTGTCACCCAATACCATGTCTAACTCCTTCTGAACCAGCAAATCCTCAATTTGCATTTTCCACCAACTGAAATTTGCACCATCAAACTTTTCAACTCGATACTTCCCATCTTCTGCCATCTCAAACGACTAGATGAGGTACCCGGTACAACTGATCTCAGGTCTTGGTAACTTCGTCAGAAATTCAATGACAAAACCAATACGCACCAATAAAGCAACTCGGACCAACAACAACAAAAAACAATTGAAAACCTTGTGCCTGAAAAAAAATTCCCCCGGCGAAACAATAATTTTCCGGCGAAATAGTACCTCTCCAAGCACTGTTTAGATCTGTTCACGCGATAGAGCGACGGGCCTGGGCTGCTCGATCTGCTGCTCGCGACGGCTGCTGCGCACTGGTTTGCTGGTGGCGATACTGTGCTGCCGCTTTGGTTCTCCAAAAAATATTTTTGGTCTTCTCCGGTGGCAGATCTGCTGCTCTTTCTTTTTCCTTCTCCGAAATTTTTTTTTTATTTTGGTGACTCTCGCTATTTTCTTTTTCGTGTGTATAACCTCGCTCTGATACCAATTGTTGGGACAACGGAATAACAACAATAAACACACACACAAATTAACTGCGACAAAATAGAGAAAAATGGAACACAAACGACACACAAGAATTTACGTGGTTCGGTCTCACGACCTAGTCCACAACTGCAACTAGGAGGAATTTTATTACTCTCTCTCTTGTGGTGTTTAGATTACAAGTACAAGCTATCTATTTATAGAAATAGATTAGGGTTATTAGGGTTTCTAACGGGCCTAATTAATCAGGCCTCCACAAGCCCAACAATGACAGACCATGAATTAGCTTAGGGTCACTTGTGATACCAAATATCGTATCTCATCCAGGGTGTAGACTCGGATCGTGACAAAAATTGTGATGTTGGCATAAATAGAGTGAAGTGGTAAGTTTGAAAAAAATACAAGACACCTTTTCCCCCTTATCTTTTCTTTTAAAGGGAGAAAAACTTCATATATAGTTTGTTGTTTTTGCATCAGTTCTTCATTCTCCTTGTTATAAAGAAATTCAATTTGTTATTTTTGATATTCCAATTTGTTCTAGTTAAAAAGAAAATAATTTCCTCTATTATACAATTATAATTTTTTTTTGGTGAATTTCTTGTATAGAAATTTGAATGAGCTGGGGTGAATCACTTGCAACAAAATGCTTGACTTGTGGATTGATGGTTTCATAAAGTTTTATTAAAATTTTAATTGAGAAGTTAAGGAAATTGATTAAATTAAGAGTTAAGAGAATGTGGATAGGTGGTTTCATGTCGAAACCATTATTTTTAGTTAGATTTCAGTTTTGTCTAAGATAAAATATATCATTTATCTTTTACAGAGCACCTATTATATCTCTACTTTGTTCTTTGATTATAATATTAAAAGACATTTTTTTAACGTATATTCATATTTGTTACAAAAGTTTGACATTTATGAATGACAAATTGAACATATATAAATATTTGTGTCATGAAAAAAACTATATATCACTAATTTTTACGTTATTTGAAATTTTAATTTGCTGACATGAATCAAAATATCAGAAATTTAAATGTGACATTTTATAAAGGCGTATGTAAATGTGGCAAATTTTTTTACAAACATTAATCTAAATGTCAGAAATTTTAAATGATAGTTACATAAACATCGTAAATCTTTTAATGACGTTTACCAAAATATAAAAAAGAAATGTCGTAATTTTATTACTAACATTTACTGAAGTGTCACAAAATAAATGTCGTATATTTCTTACCAACATTTACCTATAATGTCATTGTATCCTCACTTTCTTATAGTATTGGCTAAACTTTCGAGAGGGGAAAAGTGCAAAAAAATGCTTAGTTTTAGAAAAATAAGGTGTTTAACCAAGTTTTTGGGAGATAAGAAGTGCTTTTGGAGAGTAGAAAAATAATTTTTAGAAGCTAAAAGAAATAGTTTTCCCCCGAAAACTCTTTTTTGAAAAATACTTTTTAGAAAAAATACTCTTAGAAGCATTTTGAAAAAGTTTGACCAAACATTAATTGCTATTCAAAAGTACTTTTAGAATTTATAGGCCAAACACAAATTGTTTCTCATAAAAAAAAAACTTATCAAAATAAATTGATTTTAAAAGTTTGGGTAAATAGACTATTAATCTTGGATATCCCCCCTTATCCAAGTCAACTTGATATTACTTTATCTCACCTTCTAAGAAAGATAAATTAGTTCAAAGACATAAATTTAAAACTATAATCTTGGGATAATTTAATCAGCGACCAAATTCCTTCTTAATATATGCCTATTAAATAATCAAATAAGTTTAAATTTAAAACATAAGTTCTACATCGTAAAAGGATGGCCTAATTTATTTCTGCCATAGATTAAAATTATAATTATTATAACAGATATAATGATTGGTACCCCATTTAAACAGACATTTTATGTATCTCTCTAGGTCACCCTTCTTTTTGATGTCCCAAAAAATTAACAAACTCAATCATCAATTTATTAAGATATCAATAAATTCAATAAAACTATTTTATAATAATGATGATTTGTCATTGTTTTCAATAACACTTATATATTTTCAAGTTTTTTCAACCATCATGAGCCTATTATTTGATGCAAAGTGAAATAAAACTAATGTAAATCCAAAAATAATGAATAGAAAAAAAATCTAATGATCTCAAATCCTAAATAAGAGAAAATAAAGGAGAAGAAGAAAAAGAAATGAAAAAGAAGTAGATACTTTTATCTGAAGTTACTTAATATTAGATACGAGTTAAATATTTTTTAAAATTAAATATATATTAAATAGGGGCGATCACAAATGCTCTTATTTTGGAATGATTTTTAATTTTTACCTTTCGGCACTTTAAGTGACAAAAACGTGATAAAAAAGCTCCGAACAGCAAAAAAAACTCAAGACATAAGTTTTTGCCTAATTTATGCCTTAAATTCATACAGGTTATGCCTCAACGCATAAATCCAATTTGTGCCTTAAGGAAAAAATTTACAAGGCTTAAGTTTTTTCCCAATTGATGCTTATGCCTCAAGGCATCAGTCCAATTTATGCCTTAAAGCAAAAATTCATAAGGCATAAATTTTTGCCTAATTTACACAAATTATATCTTAAGGCATAAATTTACATAGGTCATGCCTCAAGGCATAAATTCACATAAGTTATGCCTCAAGGCATAAATTCACATAAGTTATGCCTCAAGGCATAAATTAAGTAGCATGGACTTGTGCCTAAGGGGCAGAAGTTCAGTAGCATGAACTTTGGCCTTGGGAAAAAAATTCAATTGCATGAACTTTTGCCTTGGGGTAGAAATTTAATTGCAAGAACTTTTGCCGCTATGCACAAGTTCAATAATTAAACTTCTGCCTATTGAACTTGTGGCTTGGGGCAGAAATTCAGTAGCATGAACTTCTGTCTTCTAAAGATAATCTACGCCTTGCGAATTTTGTTTATCTTGCAATTTCTTAAAAAAATATTAGGGTATTTTATCCTGTTTTTATTAATTAAAATACTGAAGGGCAAAAATTAGAACTACCCCAAAATGGGGGCAGTCGGTGCAAAAACTGGAAATTTTTTCCATTTTAAATTGTAAAGACCCTTCCAGTTGTTATGGGATGGTTAAGGCCTTAGCAGCCTCTTAGAAGCCGCTAATAAGAACTCAAAAATGGGGTAGTTAAAAACTGAAAGGTGTTAATTAATTAATTGTATGTTGTGTTCCGTTTGGGGGTGACATAGTGAACTAGACCTTCGTACGAAATTATGAGACTATGAGTGAATTCGTAACACCGTTTTATAGTTAGATATGTATTTGAAAGATGGTACGAGGTCTTAGTAAAAAACTTATATTTTGGGATGGAAAAATATGCAGAATTATCGAGCTACTGGTTCGCAGGACACCACTGCAGCGGTGAAATTTCCACTGCAGCGAGACCGTCATAGCGGTCAGAGTGTTGATTGTAGCGGTGGAGGAGAAGTATTTGAGATTCGCCGTAGCGAGAGGGCGATCTTTTTAGTGGATCCGCTGCAGTGGACGACGCGAGGCAGAATGCCGATTTAAGTCTGTATTTTGGGGTTTTCACTCCATAATTCTAAAGCACAAAGATTGAGAGCTCAGGTGCAAATTTTCTAGGGCAAGAGTGTTTTTCCCCTTCCAAGGTAAGATTTTTTTGTCAATCTTTCCATCTTTTAATCGTCTAACACCCTAGAATCAATAGATGCTTTTTAATGGTGAAATTCAAGCTAAAAATGTTATTAAGAAAGTTAAGGTGAATTGATTAGGTGTTGATGTTTATGGATTCCTAGGCTTAAAAGTAAGTAATTAATACTTCTTAGGGTGAATGTGCATGTACTAGTTCATCAATGTGATAGTTTGAGACCTAGAATTCAATAAAGTTGGGACCTTTAGCATTAAAAACTACTTTAAAGGGGTTTGTAGGAGTAGAAACTCCATGGACTTGGTTGGAATGATCGTTGTGGGATTGGATTATGATAACTTAACCCGTGGATAATGAATTGAACCGTGATAACAAATAGAATTAGGTGGTTTGAATTCTCAATCCCTTGATTGAAGAAGTAGATAATTGAATTTTCTTTATTTCTTATTTTAGAGTTTGAATGTTTGAAACATTAAGGAAAGGCAAAGCTCACGCAGAGTAGCTCACATATTTCAGTTCTTCGGTTGAGGTAGGTTATAGTTTATATGGAGTTAGACTTTGTTTGGGGCCTTGTATGTGATATGAATTGATGAGCATGCTTGGTTGGTCTTTGGATACTATTTGTGACAATGATTATTGTGACTTGATTATGTTGTTTGAACAAGTCCTGAAATTGTCAAAATCTATAAATATTATTCATGATTCTAAAGTGCAATGATGATAAATCAATATGTATTTGTGATTTATTTCGTGTGATAACTGATTTGAGAGCATATTAAAGTATGTCGATGATTGTTGGGTAATACGCCATTATTCTGAGATGAGAGGTTCGTGTTCGAGGGGAGTATCCGGACAAATGGTTGTGTGTTGATTGAGTAATGTATTATTATTGTGAGATGAGTGGCTCATGCTCGAGGTGAGCATCCGGATGAGGGATTGTAATATGAGTGGCTCGTGTCGAATGACCAGATGAGTGGGAGCAGGTACCACGTGTAGTACGGCACATGAATTTCTAGAGTCCTCTACAGGTCATGATTGGAAGGGCAAACATAAGACCCTCTAGCATATGTGTATAGATATAAGACTAATGAATGATTGGTGTGAGGGTAGGTTGGTACATATGTGAAACTGATGGGATACAGGCTATATAGCTGTGTGTTCAGTGTGTGCATGATTTCGTTGCATTATTTGTGTCTTGCTTATATTCTAAGCTTGTGATGTCTTGTCGTCTGATTTTGAGGATTATATACATATTCTTGTTGATTGGAAATGTTAGTCCTAATGATGTGAATATGACAGCTCGGTATTAGTGCTTACCTGGAATTATGAGTTGGGAGATTTTCGTATCTGAATTCTTAGTCTTTTTGTTTCCTTGTTGATTTATAATATATACTCGTTATTATTCAAGGTCGGGTTATGATGCATACCAACACATAGTGTTTGTACTGATGCTACTCTTGCACTTTCTTTTAGAGTCAAACTGTGATCTAGAGATGTCATCTCGATTGCATCTTTAGAGCCTACAACTGATTGATCTAAGGGCGAGCTTCTTATCTCCAGGCTTACATAGATCTTCTTCCAGACGATGTCTATTCACTCCAGACATTTATTTATGTTTTCTTTTATTGTTGCTATTCCTACACATTTTAGCTAGAGTCCTGTACAATGACTTTTGGATCTTTGGGATTGTAATAGGTGGCTTCTGCATAGTTTTTAGTTTTAAAATTTCCGATCTATTATTTATATTGCCAGATATTTTATTTTGAGTCAAATGAAATGCATAAATGAATTGGTTAGTTGGAAAATAATGGTTCACCAACCGGGAGGTTAATATTAGTGTCAATCACGACCAATTAGGTCATGAAATAAATGATGGCTAAACATTTTTTAGCGGCCCAAAAGTGGTCAGTCCACCTAATCTCTAGGAAAAATTATCTAATACAATTGATTATGCTCCATAATTATACTTTATAACAATACTTTATATAGCTATATTTTATATTTTTTAGCAGATATATATTGATACATGTATCCCTAAATTATAAGTACAATTCTGGTATAGAATATATGATGTGTATATGTTATCAATGTACATATAATATATCAATGTATGTACATTTGATATTGTATGTGCACACGCATACATTGTAGGGGAAAGTACACAAATGGCTTGTAGACAAAATATTTGACATGGAGCTGCCCGTAGAATTTCAATTGACATCTAATAGCTAAAGTATAATGTATGCATTTAAAATTTCCCTCTATCGCCTCTCTCTCCCCCTCTGTATCTTGTCATTCTCTATCTCCCTTTTTCTCGCCTCTCTCTCCCTCCCAATAAGATTCTTTTTTTTTTAATGTTTGTTATTGTTTTTTTTCTCCTTTTCTTTTAAATGTGAAATGCACCAGCCGAGAATGTATATTATACACTATATATATTTATTATATATTTTTCATATACATTTTTAATACAATATATATACACATCACCCATTGCATATATTTTTATTAGTAATTTTTCATATTCACTTTTCATATGAATATATATACACATATACATTTTTATTAGTAGACTATTTATATATACTTCATGTTTAGTTTTCATACAAATATATATATACACATTATATACATTTTTATTAGTAGACTTTTCATATACACTTCAATTCACTTTTCATTAAAAAATATAAAAAAAAATTTATTGGGAGAGAGATGAAGACGAGAGAGGCTGAAAGAGGAAGCAAAAGTAAAATTTTAGAATTTGGCTATATGTTGTCATTTTTTGGGTCTAAAGTGTATTTAAGAGTATATAGGCCCAAGTTGGGCCATTCAAATTTCTGGTGACTACACCAGGTCATTTTTCCTACATCTTATATTCAAAGTTTTGAGAAAAAAATGTTGTCTTGTCTAGTTTTTTCAATTGAACTTAATCATTTGACTTCTAATAATTAAGAGATTACGGCTCACTCATCTAATATTCGCAGATGATCTTATGATCTTTTGCAAAGGAAATATTGCATCTGTTAAAAGAGTAATGGAGGCGCTACAACAATTCAGTTAAGACTACTAGTTTAGTGGCAAATAATGAGAAGTCCAGTGTTTTTCTTGCAGATGTGGATGAGGATACTAAAGTGAGAATTTTGGAGATGACTGGTTTTATGCAGGGTAAGTTTCCCATAAGGTATTTGGGACTTCCATTGTCAAAACAAAAATGGAGCAAACAAGATTGCAACCAACTGATTTTGAAGATCACAGCCAAAATTAATGTCGTGTCTGTCAGATATTTATCTTACTATGGTAAGGTGCAAGTTAATAGTTCTGTTCTATTCTCCTTATATAATTTTTTGGGGTCTGTTTTCATTCTCCCTCAAAGTGTATTAAAGGAAATCGATAAAAAGTGTCATTTGTATATGGGGAGCAACTGAGGATAAAAGGAAAATATCTCTGGTAGTGTGGGAGAGAGTCTGCTTACCCAAGAGGTTTGGAGGCCTAAATATTAAAAATAACAGATTGTGGAACATTGCCTCGGTGAGAAAATTGATTTGGGGTCTGACAGCGAAGAAGGATGTTTTATGGGTCAAGTGGGTTCATGGTATATATATTAAAGAAGATGATTTGTGGACTTATGCCCCTTCGACTGATTGTAGTTGGTATTGGAAGAGATTGCATAAGCTGAAGTTGACTATGTCATCGTGGTATGCTGGAGGGAGATATACGTTAACTTCTCATGGAAAGTATGATGCTAATTCTAGCTATTTGGCCCTCATTGGGGATCAACCCAACATGGCTATAACACCTATGGTATGGAGTCCTATATTGCTGCCTAAGCACCGAGTGTTTCTATGGTTGGCAATACAAGAAAGACTGCTCACTAGAGATAGATTGCTGAAGATGGAGATCAATTGTGAGGCATATTGCTGTTTATGCCAAGAGAATGTCTTAGGGACTAGTCGACATCTATTCAGATATTTTGCCTTGGGACAAGAAGTCTGGAGCAGTGTGAGTTGTTGGCTAAATTTGAATCTCAGGAAGGAGGATCACTACAAGAAAATTGCTTTTTAGGGACCAAAATTTAGCGACAAGTATTAAATATGGTCTTTAAAAATATAGTTACAGGGATGATATTATTTACTGGTTTCTAATTATTTATTTTATTTTTTAAATACACTAAATCTGGTCCCTAAATAAAATAATAAAAATTTCAGCGGAACATATAGCACAAAGGCGCGAAAAATAAAGAAACATAAAAATGACTTTAAAATTTTCTCTCTCTGAAACAGTACCAAATCCCTAATATATCAAAATCCCCAATCATCTACCAGCAAATTCTTTAAGGCTTGGCAGCAAATTGGTGAAATCCTTGAAGGCTTGACAGCAAATTCTTCATCTACCAGCAAAATCGAGCGATTTGCAATAAGTTCTTCATCCTTTATCATCTGCTTCATCTCCTTCTTCTCTTTCTTCTTCTACTCCATTAAAGTGAAATTTTCTTCATCTGTTTTTTTTACACGCAATAACTTTTGATTTTTTTTCTTTTCTGGTATTACTATGATTAATTTTGTAATTATTTTCAGATGCCGTTATCTTTTTTTTTCTCAACATTATTGCACAGATATGTAATTGCGATATGCTAAAACTAAAAAGTGACAGCAAAGACAAGTATTATATCCTTGATAAATATTCTTTCTCACTTGCTGATTAAATATTATGTGATTAGGCTCTTAAAGATCTTGACTGTTGTTTTGAGAAGGGCTGAAAGTGATAATATTATGCGTAAAGTTGGGGCTTGAGGGTCAAGGAGGCGATATTTGAGAGTTTATTGTAGGATTTTCTCTGTTAGGGTTTGCTTAACTTGATTGAAGATGCCAATAAATTTTGGTAGGGCTGTCATTGTGATTTTTTCGTATGAGGTAATGAAGTGACTGAATATTTTTACCATTAAAGTCTGTAAATTTAGTTCCTTATTTGCTTTAATTTTTTATAGATTTTAATTTTATAACCACCCTATTCAGTTTGTGATCTAATTGGATACTAAAAGAATTAGATAAGAAAGAAAAGATATTGTGAATTGGCTTTGTTAAAGCATCTCAAAGAATTTTCTAAGCAGCACATGGATTCTACTAGATCTGTTTATTCAGTAGCACTCTAGTTGGAGTGGCTGACTACCTCGTTCAAGTTATTTGCTGTTAATATTTGCATTTATTATGTTAGATATAGTCTTGACTTTTGAGGATAACACTTAGGTGAGCTATACTTCATATAATGAAAGTATGTGTTGCATACAATATACTTCACTGTACCTGCTCTCAGTTTGCTGTTTGAGGTGGTGTTTTAATTATTATTTCTATTTTTTCTCTTCATATAACTACTACTGCATTTTACTAACATCTGTTTTCGGTGCCTTTTTTATCCTAAGCTGCTGGGCAATTAGCCTCTGTTTATCATTGTTTGTTTTTGCTTAAGCTATGTTGTGGTTGCTGCTCTTAATTAGCTGATAGAGTGTTCTACTGAAGTTGTTCAGCTTCTCGTGCAGTTTTATAATTTTTTATTTTTTTTTCCGAAATGAGTTGATGGTTTAGCCTTCTTAATTGTGTGTAAGAAACAATGTTTTATGGGTCATCGACGTTATCTTCCTCTTAATCACAAATGAAGAAATGATAAGGAGTCATTTGATGAAAGAAAAGAGAAAAGGATCCCACCAAAAAAACGTTCTAGTATTGAGGTACTTAATCAGATGCAAGATCTTGAAGGGTTACAATTAACAAAGGATCCAAAGAAAAGAGTCAAGATATCACAAGATGATTGAAAAGATAATTGGAACAAGAAAAGTATCTTTTTTGAACTTACATATTGGAAATCTCTTATTTTGAGACATAATTTGGATGTTATACATATTGAGAAAAATATATATGATAATATTATGGGGACGATTATGAATGCTAAAGGAAAGACCAAGGATACCATTAAAACTCGACTAGATTTGCAAAAAATGAGTATTAGGCCAGAATTGCATCCTGTCAATAAAGGTGAGAAATATGAAGTTCCAACTGCATGTTACACATTATCTCCTCAAGAAAAGCACAACATGTGTCTTTTTTTTAAAGAATTTAAAGGTCTCAGATGGGTTTTCATCCAATATTTCTCAGTGTGTTAACTTGAAAGATCACAAGATTTCTGGCCTAAAGAGTCATGATTGTCTTGTGTTTCTGCAACATTTACTCCCTCTTGCACTACGTGGTATGTTGTCCAAAACAGTATGTAAACCACTTATTGAGTTGTCTTTATTTTTTAATATGCTTGGAGCCAAGGTATTAAGAGCTAATGACTTGGATTAGATTGAAGCTCAAATTCCTACAACTCTTTTCAAGTTAGAAAAGGTCTTCCCTCCTTCATTTTTTGATGTCATGGTGCACTTTCCTATTCACTTAGCTAATGAAGCTAAGCTCGGTGGACCTGTTCAGTATCGGTGTATGTATCATATAGAATGATGGTTATATTTTTTGAAATCTCTCATTGGTAATAGGGCTTGTCCAGAAGGTTCTATTGCAGAGGGTTACCTTGCAAATAAATGTATGACTTTATGTTCAAGGTATCTGCATAGAATTGACACAAAGTTTAATAAGCCAGAACGAAATTATGATGGTGGTATAAAAAAAATCTGAGGGAGGTTTATCTATATTTTGCAAATGTGGAAAACCTTTAGGAGCTCCAAAACATTATGATCTTGAAGCAAATGAATTGGAGCAAGCACATATATACATACTGAAGAATTGTGATGAAGTTTTACCATTTCTAGAGTATGAATTTTTCCTTCATATCATACTTCATTCACATTGTTTATTTAGGATTGTTTCTCTTTGTTTAATGACATTTCTGGTTCAATTGAAATTTGTAGAGAGTTTGCACAAATTCATGTAGATGCTGCACAACATTTGTCTGATGAAGAATGGAACAGACAATTTATCGAATGGTTTCAAGATAGGGTGAGTAATATATACACAAAATTTGAAAATTTAATATTGAATACTCATATAGAAATAAATAATTTTATCTTGTTGATAGATTGCACAATTGCATAAAGGAGATGATAGTCAGATTATGGAAGATCTTCTCGCACTTTCACGTGGTCCTATCCCATATGTATTATATTATAATGGTTATATTGTCAATGGATATAGATTTCATGCAGAAGATTATGATAAAAATTTAAGAACTCAGAATTGTGGTATGGTTGTTGTTAGTGAGACTGATAAACATAATGAGAGCAGTGACTACTATGGAGTTTTAACCAATGTTCTTAAATTGCAATTTATGGGTAGAAGAGTGTCTTTGTTTCAATGTAATTGGTTTGATGTATATGATAAAACGAAAGGAGTGAAAGTAGACTAGTATGGCATCGTAAGTGTAAATTGGGGATGATTTTGGATAATAGATGAGTCTTTTATATTAGCGAACCAAGCATCTCAAGTATTTTATGCTAATGATAATTCAAATAAAGGTTGGTGTGTAGCAAGAAAGATACAACCTCGTGATTCCTATGAGATTGTGCAACAAATGGACAATGATGTTGCAAATTTGGAAAATCCTACACAAAATAAACGAAAAAGAACAATTGAGGTGAAGTATCTCTTTATGGTTTAGTATAGTCATTGTTATACATTCTAATACATGATTATTGTTAGTATATCGTATTTATAATATCTTAATTTTTTTTGTTATTATATTATCTGTATAATGTCTTTGTTTTTTTTTTGTTATTACATTGTCTTTATAATGTCTTAATTTGTTTTTTAGGTTTAATATGAAGCCATCAAAGAATGAAAATGAGGTAACATCCACTATGAAAGGTACTACCAAATATGCATTTATTGCGCCAGGTGTAATAGGAAAGGGACGAGGAAGAGGTCTTAAATCTATGTGCTCTTTAGGGACGTCTAGAACTGATATTTCACTTTCTCCATCTACTGATCAAGTCATGAAGTACAACCAAATTATAGAAACGATTATGATTTCTGAATTTTATTGTGTTATCAATATGTGTAACTGAATTTTAATGCTAATTTTTTTCTAATATGATATCTTTATACCAGGTGCTATAGCAAAGGGACAAGGGAGAGGACTTAGATCCATATGCTCATTGGAGGTGTTTGGAAATGAAGTGGGATCCATCCATAAAAGTGTTCCTTATGATGGTCAAAGTATGTCACCACCTTCTATGAGATCAAACTCTATCATGTATAATGCTCAAGTAATGCGAACAACAAACAAAAATTATTTTATTCTTGAGAAAGGGGATCTGCAAACTAATATTCCATCTTTTTCATCTACGGATGAAGTTATGCAATACATCCAAAAAAATTCAGCAAGTATGATTCTAAAATCTATTGTTTTTTAGAATTTAATTTAATACTAAACTTTTTACTTTTATGATTTGTTGCACTAGGTGCTCGAGGAAAGGGTCAAGGGCTTGGATCTATGTGCTCCTTTGAAGAGTCTGAAAATGATGAACTATCCTTCCATCAGAATGCTCATTATGATGGTCAAAGTATGTCAAGACCTTCTAAGAGTATAAGATTGGATTATACCATATCTGCTCAAGGATTGCGAACAATGAATAAAAATCCTTTGGTTCATGAGAAAGAGCATATGCAAACTGATATTCCAATTTCTCCCACTGATCAAGTTAAATAGTGTTAGGATATACTATTAACCATGCGGTTTAGTGTAGTGTTATGTTTCAGTTTTATATAAGACTTTCTTTTTATTTATTGGATTAATAAAGTCTTGTTTTATATAGATTGATTATGCATATGTGTCCTTTACTTATATAGTAGATGGTTTAGTGTATAGAGTTTAGCTTATACACAGAAGATTAAATCATCGGTTCTTATAAGTATAAAGTTTGTAATGTTGACAATCTAAGATGAGAATTGGACAAATTCATCAGTATGGTTGTAGCACAGGATTATATATAATTTATCTTGATTATGGGAATGGTATTGTTCCAACTTCTTGTGCTAGTACATTTTGTATGTATTGAACGGACCAAGTAGAGAATAGTTTTTGTCTGACATAGTAAAATAAATTCTCTAGATCATTAAATGTACTTATACTCTTAATCTTGATATAACTATTATGACCAATGTCATTTGCTTATTGTTCTGATCTGTCAAAGGGTGAAACTCTTTCGCGAGTTAAAATGCTCCCGATAGGTTGGATGATGACAAATGATATTTGTGAAATGATAGTTAGTTGATGGAATCCATGTCTCGACCTTGAGATTGATGATACCCCTTTATAATTGCTTATAAGTTTTCATGTGAAAAATCCTGCAGGTGGATTCTGTATCTGTCACATAAAATAAGTTAAGCGTTTGAACAAAGGATTAAATTGATCAATAAATTAAATAGTCAGAAATTTAATTCGATTGATTGTTATCTGTAATATTTACATGTGGAGTTAAATATGAATTTAACGATTGATTTTGAAATTATACCGAGGAGTTTAATTACGGATTTTTAGAGAAATAATCTGTGATTTATTATGGTAGGTCAATTCATTCATTATTTTGAATTAATACCATAATTGAAAGTCTCACTAATTAAATCTGTGGTCCCTGCTATGCCTCATTAATTAAAGAACTTGGAAAAGGAAGAAACCTATTTTCTTGAATTAGTAAAATCCTACAAGATTTTGGAAAACTTTATAAAAGGTAAGTAGTACATGTAAGTAGTACATGTTTGGATTTTATACCCTTAAAAAACGTGTGGATTAACAAGAAAAGAAGGAATCCTATACATTTTGGGATTAGGGTTTTAAGCCCTGAAAATGTTATTATAAATAGGGTTTTTTCCTTTTTGAAAGAAGACGACCTTTTCTGAGAAGCAGTACTTGCCCACACAAGTATTCCCCACTCGGAGATTATTGGCGACATAATAGAAGGCTGCAGACCTGGAGAACGAGTTGTACCCGTTGTGTGAAAGCTTCAAGAGGTTAGTATTTCGTAATCTAACTCGCTGTTGTTATCTAGTGATTCATGTAAGATTGTTGATCCTTACTCATGTTTGCTACCGCTGCGCATGTTCTAACACATTGAGAGAAAATATCACTTAATTCGGGACATAACTCAGAGAGGAGATGTGAAGGCTTTGAAGATTGCATCGGAGAACAATTTGGTGGACCCATTTAAAGAGCTTGTCACAGAAGTCTTTTGATAAGCATGTAGAAGGAATGGGCGTTAAAGTTGTAGGTGCATGGTTATGAGTCTAAGTGGGAGATTGTTAGGATATACTATTAACCATGCGGTTTAGTGTAGTGTTATGTTTCAGTTTTATATAAGACTTTCTTTTTATTTATTGGATTAATAAATTCTTGTTTTATATAGATTGATTATGCTTGTGTGTCCTTTACTTATATAGTAGTTGGTTTAGTGTATAGAGTTTAGCTTATACACAGAAGATTAAATCATCGGTTCTTATAAGTATAAAGTTTGTATGTGTTCACAATCTAAGATGAAAATTGGACAAATTTATCGGTATGGTTGTAGCATAGGATTATATATAATTTATCTTGATTATGGGAATGGTATTGTTCCAACTTCTTGTGCTAGTACATTTTGTATTTATTGAACGGACCAAGTAGAGAATAGTTTTTGTCTAACTTAGTAAAATAAATTCTCTAGATTATTGAATGTACTTATACTCTTAATCTTGATATAACTATTATGATCAATGTCATTTGCTTGTTGTTTTGATCTGTCAAAGGGTGAAACTCTTTCGCGAGTTAAAATGCTCCCGATAGGTTGGATGATGACAAATGATATTTGTGAATGATAGTTAGTTGATGGAATCCATGTCTCTACCTTGAGATTGATGATACCCCTTTATAATTGCTTATAAGTTTTCATGTAAAAAACCCTGCAGGTGGATTCTGTATCCGTTACATGAAATAAGTTAAGCGTTTGAACAAAGGATTAAATTGATCTATGAATTGAATAGTCAGAAATTTAATTCGATTGGTTGGTATCTGTAATCTTAACATAGGGAGTTAAATAAGAATTTAATGATTGACTTTGAAATTATACCGAGGAATGCAATTACGGATTTTTAATGGAATATTCTGTGATTTATTATGGTAGGTTAATTCATTCATTATTTGAAATTAATATCATAATTAGAAGCCTCACTAATTAAATTTGTGGTCCCTGCTATGCCTCATTAATTAAAGAACTTGGAAAAGGAAGAAACCTATTTTCTTGAATTAGTAAAATCCTACAAAATTTTGGACAACTTCATAAAAGGTAAGTATTACATGTTTGGGTTTTATACCCTTAAAAAACGTGTGGATTAACAAGAAAAGAAGAAATCCTATACGTTTTGGGATTAGGGTTTTAAGCCCTAAAAACGTCATTATAAATATGATTTTTTTCCTTCTTGAAAAAAGACGACCTTTTCTGAGAAGCAGTACTTGCCCACACAAGTATTCCCCACTCGGAGATTATTGAGGACATAGTAGAAGACTGCAGACTTGGAGAACGAGTTGGACGCGCTGTGTGAAAGCTTCAAGAGGTTAGTATTTTATAATCTAACTCGTCGTTGTTATCTAGTGATTCATGAAAGATTAATTATCCTTACTCAAGCTTGCTTCCGCTGCACTTGTTCTAACAAACAATCCACCCCAACAGTTGAAACAAGTATGATTTCTCAAATCTATTAGATCACAAATTTATCATTTGTACAATATTTTATGATATCATTAAATTATGCAAATGTTGGTTCATGTGCTACTGAAAAGGTTAAAAAGGTTCGAGGAAGTAACAAGTGCAAAGATGCATCTCTTGAGGTTTGACACAAGCTAAAAGTAATATTTTACAATAATCGGACAGTTGGAAAGAATAGTAATCTATTTTCGAGGAACTTGGAAAAATAGTTCGTGACCGTAATATGTGTCCATTGGGAGTATCATTATGGAATCGCATTAAGGAAGAAAAGTTAGATCATAAGTAGGCAGTTGTTAAGGCAATTGAATGAAATATCCAATTTCTTATTGGGTTAATCTTTTCTTATTATTCTTGGTATTTAATTATTGAATTTATATCATTTTCTTCATTCTTTTGTTTTCTATACAAAATGAAATTGTGATGGTTGATATGTTGGTTTGAGGAATCACAAGTGGTCTGCTAATAAGAAAAGTTAGAAGACATGCGGCCAGCTCCAATAAGAACTTTTTGCATACTGATCACTAATTAGTAAAAAGTGACATATATACTTTGAATGATCATCTGAACCTAGTATTGAGAAATGGCTGACTGTTATGATCATCTGAACCTAGTTGAATACCGTATCTCTGTCTCAAAAGACTAGACTACTTCTAAGTTGAATACATAAGAAAGGATTGATGAAGTGATCAAAACACTAGATCTGTAATAATTTCTCTTCATGTTCAATGTCTTAAAAATAGAGTAAATTCTTCCGTCAATATTTCAGATATATATCAGTTTTTCACCCACCAACTTTCTATTATTATAGATTAGGCTGCGTATATTCTTCTGTCAATAGTTTAGATATATCTCCAAGCCTGCAAGCCTCTAGAGGGAAAAAGTACAGAAATGAGTTAATAAAAATGATATACTCAAGTTTAATATAAAATAACATTCAGTTTTTAAATTTTTTTTTTTTGTATAAACATAACTGTGACTGCTACGACTTAGGATTCCACTGCTGTGACTGCTTTCTCTTCTCTTGTACTGTATCGACTCTTGAAGGTAAGTGATCCGTTATTGCTGCTTCATCTTCTCTTCTTCTTTTCTCTTTTCCTCTGTTGCTAATACATAATTATACTGCTGGGGTTGGGTCACTTTTTTCTCTTCTTTTTTATTTTCTTCAGTCCTTAGACGGGCTGCCATTATTTCAGATATTGTGCTCTGTTTGTTTCCTGTTCTGCAATTTTTTTCTGCTTTGTATTACTTTCGTTGTTCTCTATTTTTTTTATTTGTGTTCTTCTGCTGCAATTTTTTTCTCTATTCTATAATTATTTTCTCTGTTTTGTTATTGTTTTGTTTGTTATTTAGCTTCACTGTTGTCCTACTGCTGCAAGTTTAATATATGAATTGAAAGATTTACTTAATATGTTCTATCGTATTCTTGGTTATTAATCTATTCCAGAATAGAGTAAATACCTTCATGGTTATTTATCTATTCAGAAATTAATTTAAATTCAATTAAAGTAATCTTTCAACTGCCAACACCTCCTTTCAAACAATTTATTTATCCAAAAAAATAAGTACACTCTTAGTTATACCCTTACCAAAACAACAATCAACTGGTGCAACTGATTCTACTATATTAATCTAAATCGATGATATTGGATATCAACCTATCTTTGATTTTTTATAGGATAAATTTGAGAGTGATGACATGGATATTCATCGTGATCATATTTTGGGATGGATGAAAGAGTTATGGAACAAGTGGAGAGGAAAACTACATGAAAAGTATGTGAAGGGTAAGCTCCAAGAGGCTCTTAAGAATGTGCCCAAGGGGGTAGATAAGAAACAATGGGAGTGGTTGGTAAAGGAATAATTTTTTACAGAAAGTTTTCATGTTTGACATAATACCTACTTATGTAATTTTATTTCATACTATGATATTTCAATTGATAATTTACTTATAACATTTGAATTTAATGTTGTTACTCAATTATAGGCAAGAAGCAGCAGGAATGTAACAAATAGAGCTAAGTTAAAGATGCTTCATTAGTAGCAAGCCAATTAGAGAGATTATTTATCAAAAGGTGTTATCATCAAATTTATTTTTTTTCTTAATATTCAAGAGACGTTATTTGATATGTTTACTTTTATGTGAAGGGAGGGAAAGATAGAAAACCACCAGATTTGGCTACTATTTTTTTGAGACGCGCACGAAGAATAACACACTTGGTGATTCTGAAACAACTGAGAAACATGTGTGTTTGGTTCATTACCCTGTTCTTTAATTTTAGTTATTATTAGATCGGACAAGAATCTCTCTATACACTTTGTAGGCTCAAATCCAAAAATTGGTGCAGTCCGAATTGTCACTTCCTAGCATAGAGATTGTAGAAAAGTGTTTTGGACCTCAAAATCCGTAGTCATGTATTTGGCTTTGGGGGTGGAGTAAAGGCAAAAGATTTAAAAAGTGGGAATTCGTCAAAAGCTGAATTATTGGCTAAGCTACGTTCAACTCAAGATGAAAATCAGTCTTTAAAGGATCGTTTGACAAATTTTGAAAATGAGATGAAAGAATTGAAGCAACTAAAAGAATTACTATTAGCGCAACAGACTAATGACCAGCCTCCAGTTCAAGAGAATGACTATTCAGATACTTCATGATGCCAAGTGAATAATAAATATTTCATAAGAAAAGAATAATTTTTTGTTTCAAAACATCATTTTATTTTGTTGATTTAAGTGTATTTTCTTTTTGTTATAACTTATAAATAATTGTGCTTAAAATGTTCTTTCTGTAATACTGGATATCCTCTAAGTTGTGCATTACTTCTCTTTCTTTTTGGCTGACCATGAAAATTATGAAAGAGAAGCTATGAAAAAGTATGGTATAATGAAAAAGCGCAAAGTGGTTCGTTGTCCTTGTCCTTGACCTGCCACGAAAATGGCTTCTGCTTGAAGTAATACTCCTCCACCACTATTTAGGTGCTTTTTTGACACAACTATTAAATAAAAGAGTTGTAGTTTAATCATATTTTTAATATAAGTGTAGAATAATATTTGAAGAATATAGATAATTTTCTGGTAAGTCCAATATAGAGAGGTATAGCAAATAAAGTGACGACTATTACTTTTGTTTCTATGCAAGTTAGAGAAAATTGTGTTTAATTTGAATGCCTATTGAAAACTTTTTCTAACAATATCCAAGAAAATGAATACTTCTAATATTTAGTTCTTTGTTTCTGATCTAAGCTTTCAGCTTTTCAATCTTTAGCTATTTCACAGGACTCTTTCTATCTTTTGAACCATCAAATGGATGTCCTTTGGCTGATAGCGCTCTCATGAATGGTAACAAAATGATAGTGAAATATAAGTCCATTTGATCTGATGCAGTTTTCTTGTAATCCTCTAACACCCAGACTTGAATCTCCTTACATTAATATCATGCTGGAAAAAGAAAGGTATAAGCAGCCTGGTAATTACATTGAATAGAATGGGTGCTTGCAAAATTAATTGATGAGTAAATTATAATAATTAATTTGGTCATGTTAGCAGTTTGTATATTTTTTCCTAATATAAAATGGACTCCGAGGCACAATATAACTGTAGATCTTTTACTACTTTAGCAAATGACAGCTTTCTATACCAAAGTATGCAATTATCCTTCAGGTAGTACCTCATAGGAAAAGTAGTCTGACCAATGTTGCTATCATTTATCATATTCAGAATATCAATTCCTATATAGGAATTTGTTGCAGTGTCCCAAATGCTGCAACAAATGTCCCAAATTAAGAATATAACTTGTTTATATTGCGCTATCATGATTAGTATTTACGGAACTTGCAAGGCTACTGATACATGTATTAGTGTCATTACCTATTGGCTAAGCTGAATTGTTGTTGTGACTACTGCTTGTTTATATATCTTTTTCCCCTATTTTTCATTTGAGAGTATTTATTTTGGATTCAATTCTCATAGCTGGTATGTGTGGTTATGAAAATTTAGCAATAGGTTTCAATGAGGGTCTCCTTGTAACTGTCTTTTTCAGCCTTTACCAAGAGGCTGTTGGTTGTGATATTTGCTATCATGTTATTTTCCATTAGCACTACCTTCAATTTAATTTCTTCATATGTGTTGTTGGCTGTGATCTTATGCAGGTTTCATGCCTCATATGTGGTGTTGGCTGTGATTTCGGACCTGCTTGTGATTTAATCATTACTTTCTGTTTACTTTTATAGTTTTTGTAAATGAATTTTTTTTTCTTTTACAGATTTTGGATGCTGAAGTTTACAAGAAGCAGATTTTTGAAGACATAATTTACTGACCATCTTTTTGCTGGGAATGTCAAGAAAACTTTACAATGACAATTAAGTTATAGAGTTATTTAGTGACAGCATATAGATTGAAATCATTGATGTACAATACGTCTAATTAATGCTGATCATTTTTAAGAAGGAAGTGTGTATGGCTGCATATGGAGCATGTAACTAGGAATAAGAAGATTTTCTAGCAACAGATTATTACCCACGCTAGCGCTCCCCAGCACGTTCAAGAGGAGATCAGAAGAAGAGTGGAAAGATTTAGCAATGCTAAATGGGCAAGAAGAAATATAGCGTATATACAACGAATCTGTTCATAGGATACTTATTATTAGGCATGACTGGTTTTTTAGCTTGACAAATGAGTGATATAGTAGCTGTAGGTGGTGTTCCCTCTATGTAAGACTTGATCTTTGAAAGTAATGGTAATATTCACATGGGTTACTAAAAAAAAGAGGAAGAAAAACCCTCTTGACTTAGAGATATTGCTACTTTCTTTTTTTAGAAAAATAAAGCTATAAAACGATACTAATTTCGCTATAAAAAATGATATATAATGCATCAGTGTATATATATTTGATACTATATGTGCGCGTGCATGCAATATATATACTACTTTTTAAAAAAAAAGACACCGTCTGACCTAGTTTTTCCAACTGAACTTAACCATTTCATTTCTGATAATAAAATAAAGAGAAGTCCTCTTGAATTAGAGATTTGCTACTTCTTTTTTGCAAAAAATAAAAAAATCACTATAAAAAACAATACTAAACTTGCTACTTATGAAAATTTTCCTAATCTTTACATGAAGAAGCCCAATTTCATAGAAGTATGAGGGCCCAATCTAGGGCTAGCAAAATAAGTCCATACTTTGATAATCCATTCAATTCGCTCATATTTTAGTGGGTTAGATGAGTGACTTTTCAGATGGGTAAAATTTGAATATATGGGTATTCATGGGTAAAATATGAGTTAGCCTAATAGGTTAAGCTCTTAATTTTTACTAGTCTATGCATACGCGCCTCCCGCGTGTCTTCATATTAATAAGAACAAATTTATGAAAATAGCATAAATAATACTGAAAAGATGTGTTTGTGTAACAATATAAAAATTTAGAGACAAAATTATGAATTTCAAATTGATAAATGATCATGTTTAAGAGTTTGTTCCATCGGAAGATTGTATTGCATCTTTAAATGAAATAAAATTATTTGAAAAAGTAAGAGTAGAAAAGTGAATATTGTATTCCTAAACTATAGTATTGTCATTGAACACAACACCAATCTCCTTGTTTACTCATATAAAATTAGGATTAACACTATTAATGCGTTCGTTTGTGATGTAATAGATCTTGTCTTATTGAAAATATTTTTTTCACCTTTCAATATATAATTATTAAAAAGTATAGTATGAAGTTTTGTGTCCCACAAAAATTAAACCTTAATGGTCAAAAAACATATATATATAAAATATAATAAAAATAGATAAGAACTCAAACATATATGTAAAAATATAAAATATAAATATAGAGTATAATATGAAAAAAAAATTATTACCTCTTCGTCAACTAAAGTTATAGTCATCCTGTGCCTTTCTTTGTTCCCATTTTATACTTTTTTCCCAATCCAACTCCAATTACTAAGATTTTTAGTATCCAATGAGAATCATATCACCTTAAGTTATTAATTGGCATAATCTTATTCACGAAATCCTTTTAGATTCCATTGCAATATTATCTAAACTATATCGCGCACAAGAATTACAATTATAATAATTTATTAAAAAAATTTATTTTATGAGATGAAGAGATTATTTAACCTGAATAGATGAACGTTGTGAATGTATGGGTAGATGAACAATGTCAATTATAAATAACACAAAATTTAAATCACATAATATCAATATAAGACTCAATTAAAGGAGATAACATAGTATCAATAGTAGACTCAACTAAATGAGACAATTTAAGCGAAATTATTTTAAATACAAACAACTGGACTGACATAGCAATTTACTATTGTATTTTTCAAATTCACAACATAAAAAAAATTTATAACATGAAAAAAAAAGATAGGTTAACACGAAAATACATAAGGTTGGAGATTGAATCAAAGCTGTTGATGTAATAGAGTTGATGAATTAAATTATGCAATTATAAATCCTTTTATAGAAGTAGAAGAATTTAAAAATAAATAAAAAATTTGAAAGTAAAAAAAATTAGGATATTACTATTAAAAAATAAAAAATAAAAATTGTGACTGTAGAAAAAGAAAAAAAAAGAAGCTTTATAAAAATTTCCTAACGTCAGAAAGGAAAAAAATTCCAAATTAAAATGGGAGAAAAACTTTCGTGGATCTCTTCTTTTTTTTTTTTAATTTAAATTTTAATCTCTTAAACACTATTAATAAGGTTATGCCACAAGTAGGAAAACTAATATAATAAAATAAAGTAATTTTTTTTTTAACTATCAAAAAGGAAAAAGAACTCGGCGATTTTTTTAAATTTTTTTTTAGATTTACACTACAAATAGTGTTATTCCATAAATAGAAAATCTAATATTATAAAAAAGTGATGAAAATAATTAAAAATAATAATTATATAAAAATAGTAAATGACAATTTCGTATATTGTGATGTCTTTTAATGAAGGACACAAAGTTCAATCAACATTGTTAAGGGCCTTCACGCTTTTAATATAGTATAGTTTTGTTTAGATTTACACCACAAATAGAGTCATGCGATAAATAGAAAATTTAATATTATAAAATAAAGTGATAAAAATAATTAAAAATAATAATTGTATAAAAATAGTAAATAACAATTTCGTCTATTGTGATGTCTTTTAATAAGGACAAAAAGTTCAATCAACATTTTTAAGGGCCTTTACACTTTTAATGCAGTATAAATTCACTCAAAATTCATGATACCACCAAAAATGCTATAACTCCCTTCTTTTATGTTTCTTCTCTTTATAATTGATTATCTGGAAAAAAAAATTCTCCAAATATTATAAATATTTTTTAGCATTTTTCAAAACGTATTATTTTTATTGCATACTTAAATACCAGTTGCAAGAACAATAAATAAATAATTGTCAAGTTTTATATCTTTTATTTTCACAATATAAAGTAATTGAAATTGCTTAAAAGAAACTTATTGAAAAAATATGAATTTCAAATCAATAATTTTAACTTACATGCTAATCACTAACTAGTCAATTTCTTTTTTGTTGTAACTTTTTTTGTTAATATTATATTTCTTACTAAAGAGTACATAGCTCTATTAACATGAAATGTATATTTCATTTATTATATTTTCTATTTTTTAATTTTATTGAATGACAAATAATACTATTGATATTTCTTAAAGTGCATTAAGAACATTTTACTCCTAAAATATAAACTTTCGTTTACTTTGGAATCCGTGATAAAAAAAATTCCTTATTGAAAAGTTGTAGGAATTTTCGTTATGACTTTTGTGATACAGTAAAATTAAATAAAATATTTCAATGTTTCTCATTTTAAAAAAATAAAGTATTTTTCATATATTAAATTATAAAGTAAAGTACTATTAACTCATGAAAATATGGATAAATACGGGTCAACATGTTTTTTATTCAACCAATTTGTTACCCAATCTATTTTGACCTATATGAAATATGGGCGGATTGTTATAAACATATTTGTATTATAGTGAATGTCTATAAAGGTATTTGTTTTGTAGTGGATACATGTTTTTATATTATAATGAAAGTCTATCTTTTGGAGAAAAGTTAGAAGGAATTATCACTATAAATAGAAGGGTTCTCCTTCATTGTATTTCATCCCATCAAGAGAAATAAGAACTTCTCTCCTTCTCTCTTTCTCTATAACATTCTTGTTCTTTCTTTATAATTTCATAACACGTTATCAGCACGAGTCTCTTCCTTAAGCACTCACTTTGAAAGTTAAAATTTCTAAGAGCACTCACTTTGAAAGATCTGAGGTAAGAAAAATTAAAATTTCTTTTTCGAAAGATGTATTACTTAACCATATAAATGATATTCCTTTGGTGATATTGTTTCTCTACGACTCAACCGACTCAAAATTTGAAGGCCAAAGTATTATTTTTCTCTTTCTTTTAATATGGCTAACCTTATGAAACTTGATGTCGTTGCCCTTCAAAGTTCGGGCGAAAACTACCTTTCATGGGTGTTGGATGCTAAAATACATATGGATGCAACGGGTCTTGGAGACACCATTAAAAGTGAAAATAAAGCATCAAACCAAGATCGTGCTAAGGCTATGATATTCTTGCATCATCATCTTGATGAAATTCTTAAAATTGAATATATCATGGTTAAGGATCAACTTATTTTGTGGAATAGCTTAAAAGAAATGTATGACCACCTGAAGATAGTCATCCACCCAAATGCACGATGTGATTGAATCCATCAAGACTATAAGTTTATTCATGAGTACAACTCTTCAACGTTCAGAATTATTTCTCAATTGAAACTATGTGGAGAGACTATTAATGATGTTGATATGATGGAATATGTGGTCGTACACAAAATTAATTGAGAGCACTGAAAGAGCTAATGTGTTACTAGTAAGTCTCAAAAGGAAACTTATAAGTTTCAAAGACATTGAAAAAGGATTGAGACAATAAATTATGGGAAGATCTAATATCTTCATACTACTACAATTGAAACGGGTTATAAATATTTATATAAAAGATTACCAGTCATTTTCTTTTATTTGTAGTACATAAATATGGGTATGATGATGAAATTACATACGAAAGTAAACTAGAAGTTTACTGAAATAAGTTGGCATAACGGGTTGGCCATCCCGGTTCAGATGTGATGCAAAAATAATTGAGAATTCACGTGATGATATGTTGAAGAAATAAAATATTCTTCAAGAATTCTCTTGTGTTGCTTGTTCTCGTGATAGAATGATCTTGATCAGCTAAGATTGGAATTATATTCCGTGAAATTTTGGAACTTATAAAAGGGTGAACATGGGCCCGTTCACCTGCCATGTGAAACATTTGCTATTATATAATTTTATTAAATGCATCTATGGTATGGTCACATGTGTTTTGATATCAACTTGTAATTGATTTTTGCAAGGTTGTTTGCTCGAATTATTAAATTAAGAGCACAGTTACAAATTATAAAATCATGTTAATAATGCTGGTTCATATCTAAGTTGGTTTAGAAAAAATTGTATGCCTCCAATTATAGATAAACCATTAGTTATGAGAACAAAAGTCGCAAATAATTTGGTAAGAGATATGTTTATTTAACATATAGCAACACTTGAATGCATCAAGCCAACAAGGTTCTCTTATCACAATTGGTTCAGGGTCAGCAACCAAATAATTTCATCTAAAAATTTGAATGTGCAGTATATGATTCAATTACTCCACCACAACGCACAAAGATGGGTCCCCAAATGAGCTTGAGGGGTAAATGTTAGTTTTCCTAACATTTTGGGGAGAAGTGATTAGCAACTGAAAATTGAGTGTGAGATAAATTATCTAGGTCCTCAGGAAAAAAAATGTAAACTTGAAGTTTAATAGATAATTCACTTGCAAAATATTGCAAATCAATTGTCAGATGTATTTGCTAACCCTATTTTATATTTCAGTTGTAAATGCTCCATCGAAAGGTCCTTGAAGGACCGGGTCAATGAGACGCCTGAAGCGTGATAGACCAAATGGTTTCAAATATAAAACTCCTTGAAAAAGAAGAGCAACAAATGATTAAGATGGTCATAATGATGAGGCAAGTGCTTTAAGAAAGCACCATGACATAACACTTCATAAAATCTTGACAAAGGTTCAGGTACCTGAAAATGATGAAAAATGAAAAGATCTCAATAAGTTATGTCGCATTGGAACTGATATCAAAATGATCGTCGATGATACCTTTGATATAATGTAGCGCTCAATATTATAAATATTGACGAGGATCTGAAATTCAAATTTGTCAAAAAGTATGGACAGGTAAATAATTGGCCAAATAAAAATACGCAATTCAAGTATAATGCCAGTGGATATAAATGAATTTTTGTGGCATAAAGATTTTTCGCAAATCCTGACATTATTATATGGAGAGGTCCTCCTGTGGTGGATGCAATTATTTTGAGGTTACTCATAAGTCTGGCAATACATGAACAACTTGATATGCGTATAATGAAATTATTTTTATGTCTAGATAGACTTAAGGATCTATGAAAATCCTTAAAGGATTTAAAAGAACGAGGAAATTCTTGGTCCTGAAGTACCATATCTTAGTGTAATTGGTGCATTAATGTATCTTGCTAACACTATAAGACCTAATATAGCCTTTTTAGTTAATTTGTTAGAAAGATATAGTTCTGCTCCTACTTGAAGACATTGGAATGGGATCAAACATATAATGCGGTATCTAAAAGTGACTACCGATATGAGCTTATATTATTCCAACAATTGCAATCTTGATTTTCTTGGTTATGTTGATGTTGGGTATTTATCTAACCCACACAAAGTTCGATCTCAAACTGGCTATGTGTTCATATGTGGAGGTATTGTCATATCTTGAAAATCTACAAAGCAGTCTCTCATAGCCACTTCATCAAATCAAGCTAAGATAATAGCTATTCATGAAGTAAGCCGAGAATATGTGTGGTTGAGGTCCATGATACATCTCATTAGAGAAAAATATGATTTGAAATGTGACAAAGTACTCACAATTTTATATGAAGATAATGTAGCATGCATAGTAAAACTAAAGGGGGGATTCATAAAAGGAGATAGAACGAAGCACATCTCGCCAAAGCTTTTCTACACACATGAGCTCTAAAAGAATGGTGAAATCAACGTGCAACAGATTCGTTCAAGTGATAATGTGGCCAATTTATTCACCAAATCTCTACCAACTGCAATTTTCAAGAAGATAGTACACAAGATCGGGATGCAAAGATTCAAGGATGTTCTCATTAGGGGAAGTTAATATGCGTTGTACTCTTCTTCCCTTATGAGGTTTTGTCCCACTGGATTTTCCTTGTAAGATTTTAAATGAGGCAGCCAAAATGCGTATTATTAGATATATGTACTCTTTTCCTTTACTAGATTTTTTTCCACTGGATTTTTTCTATTAAGATTTTAACGAGGCATATTATCTATCAAATAGACATTCAAGGGGGAGTGTTATAAATATATTTGTTATTGTGAATGTCTATAAAGGTAGTTGTATTGTAGTGGATACATGTGTTTATATTATAGTGAAAGCCTATCTTTTGGAGAAAAGTTAGGAGGAATTATCCCTATAAATAGAGGGGTTCTCCTTCATTGTATTTTATCCCATCAAGAGAAATAAGCACTTCTCTCCTTCTCTCTTTCTCTATAATATTCTTGTTCTTTATTTATTATTTCATAACACGGATTAAATTATTAACCATTTTATATTGATCCATTTCAACCTGTCCAAATTTAATCCAACCTGCCCATTTACCGCCACTTGCCCAATCAAATAAAGAAAATCATTAGCCCAAAATTGTCTATCTATTTGTTTAGATAACCGCCAATAGTGTTTTAAATTCATTGACCGAAAACCTACTACTCTACGTCAATATCTCCGGCAAACTCAGAGGATCACCTTCTTGGGCGAATTGTTCAAATTCCGCCAATACTGATGTTTTTAATGGAGGAGTACTAATTTTGAGTTGGTTGCTAATCCCTTCTTAATCTTCCTTTGAATATTTCTAATCAATTTTCTCAACTTCTTGCTAATAACTTCCGCTAAACTTATTCGATCAGAAGATGTTGTTTTCTCCATTTTATATGATTCTTTTACTAAAATTTGCCTATTAAGAATAGAAAACTGAAAATAATAACAATTATTAGTTAGAAAGAAAGAAAAAAAATATTTTTTTTCCTTGTTACAACAACAACACAACCAGTGTAGTCTCAAAAAGAAAATGAAATTTGGAGATGATAGAATGTATGCATACCTTACCCCTACATATATGATATGCCATTGTACTTGATTTCTCATGATAAGATTAGCAGAAAATATATAAGATAACAGTTGAAAGGAATTTCCCACGATTGTTAAACTTGAAAGGGGAATGAAAGCAGTTATTCATTATTATTTTTTTTGGAAGAATACCTAATTACTCTCGTCACTTGGTCACCCTCTGTACTTTGATGTGCAGAGAGAATTGATACGCTCTCTTTTAGGCACTTAAAGTGGAAGGAAAATAGAAAAATGAACTTTTATTATTTTTTCCCTTTTTCAGATTTTCTCAGGAAACCATTTATATACCTCTAAATGAGGTTATAGTTATTATCAACTGTGACTGTAGTAAGATTATCCTTAATTTTCTTCATTTATTTCTTGAATTCATTTCTCTGATTTACTGAGAATTTATTTAATTTGATTTTTGCAGGAAATGAAAGAGTAAAAGTGAGTAGTTTGTTATTGGTGGTTTAGAGAATGGGGAATGTGATGGGTGCATTATTATCAGGTTTTGGTGATATTCTGGGGAAATTGCTAGGTCATCCACTTGATTTTTTGTCTGGAAAGGCTTGTAGGTAAAAAAATGACTCTGTTCTCTAATTGCTTCCTTTTTTTCTTTTTTAAAATGTTAACATTATGTTTTGATATAGTAATTAATATTTCAGTTCAGTATGTGCCCCAACATGGGATTTTCTTTGTTACATAGAGAACTTTTGCATTTCTCAATTGCTGAAATCGTCCATGGTGTCGATCCTATTATACTTTGGTGAGTTTAATTTCTACATTACATTGTTAATTAGTATAACATGATTGTATGATCACGTTAAAAATAAATAAATAAATAAATGAAAAGCTGCGGTATTTAACTTAATAGTATAAGGTTACCAAAATGATATTAAAATACGAGACAATTTGGTAATGGAATTTAAAAGATATGAATGAACCCAAAATATTGTAGTACTAGAGGATAAAATTAAGATATTTAGTACAATAAAGTGTTACTTTTTGCACTTTTTGATTGTTTTGGTTGAATTGTTATATTTCCTGGACTAGCACATAAGAATTAATGTTAAAACAGGTTATTGGATGTAATTAACTTAAATTTCTTTTGTTTATGTGCAGTGTTCTTATTCCTCTACCTGCTTTACAAGTTGGGTATTTGTCAGTGCATTTGTCACATACTGTGTAGAACTACTTGGGCATGCTTTTCCACTTGTTTCTCAGCCTTAGATTGCTGTTGTACTTGCGTTTGTTTCAAACTTCAACAACTTCTTCTTACACCAAGGCATAATAGGAGAAGACATCAGAAAGACATTGAAGGAGCAGTTAATATTTCTAGCAATTCTAGTGAAGCAGAAGACTCTATAAAATTTGATGAGACAAAAAGAAGAATAAGAAGAAAATCAATGAGGGACCATAGGAAAGAACATATGAGAAAGTCTTTGAGGCCAAAGAGTCATCGGATGCAAGTGAAAATTGTTAGTGATTCAATCCACCACAAAAAGAACAAGTTCAAAAATGGGAATACTAATCATTTTAGCCCTATTGGTGATCACATTCGAGTGAGTAGAAGATCAAAATTTGCACGAAAGAAAATACTCGTTAAGGGTTCAACACATCCACGAAGGAGAACATAAAGAGGGTTCTCAGCTATGTTGCTCGGATGCTTCAAAAAAATCCCACCAGATGCATGTCAAGTCATTTAAATTAGTGCATTTTTGAAAAATTCGACACAGGTATGGCAACAGTTTTGAAGAGTCCGAGCAACACAAGTTCTCGGTCCTATTGTCTTCTAAATCTTTTTAATTTTGAAGTATATTTCTCCTAATGTGTAACTTGTACACCCTGATAATGGAAAGAGTTTTTATACTATATTACTACATTTTATCTAGTTTAACAACGAATTTGGTTTATATCTCATGATAATAGTCCAATTTTTATTGAGAGTTATCTGTGTTATCTTTTATAAATTTAGAGAAGTTGAACTCTCCTCCCTTTGTTTTCTTTTACATGATATTTTTGCCTTTTGTGAACCCTTTAAAATACATTAATTAAAGAGTCTGAACAATTTTATTTTTCTTTAATCTCAATTTTTTAACCTTTGATCCCCACTTCCCTGTCAGCTTGCTAAAACTGTTGTTCTTGGAGCTAAAAAGGAATGTCATGCTAAATGTTACTAAGGGTGTCTTTAATATTTAAAATGTTAGAATTAAAGAATTGTCGTATTATTTTAATTAAATGTTATTAAGAGTATCTTTGATATAGTTAACTCATTTATGCGGGTCAAAGATTGAGTTAAGATTTAGGGCGGATTGGTTGTTTAATCGTGATTCCAGCTCCTTCAATAATATGTTAATTAAGATAATCCTGCTAAGTTGATGTCATCCTTCTGAACTTTGCCTTTGTTGAACTTCTAGAATGCTAACCTTGCTTCTTGAATTTTCATGGAACCAATGAATAACCAAATTTAACAATGTATCCAGTCACTAATTTCCTAGTTGGTGAATAGGCAGCGCAGTCTGAATTATAATAGGGACATCGGATTTTATGTTGGGTAAGATGATATGATCAAGCCTAAACAACTGCACTTTTGATATATTTAATGACTTTGAGAGAAGGACTAATGTGAGACACTTTGGGCTTGTGCATAAATTGACTGAGAACCTGAACTACATAGGCAATGGTGCGCATCGTCATGGTGAGACAGAGCAATTTTCCTACAAAATTTTGATAAGCTTCCGCATCCTTGAATAGTTCATCTACATCTCATGCATCTCCTGTGGTGCTACTCTATCTAGCTTTATTAAATTCATATGTTGTAAGCTTCTGATTGGACTTTGCAATTAGTTAAAGGTCACGCTTCCTCAATTCATCAATACTAGTGCCATTTCTGGCAATGTCTATCCCCAAAAAGAATCTAAGCTTACCCAAATCCTTCATCCTAGACTTCTGCTAAAGTTTAGTTCTAGCAGCCTGTAACAGTTCAAGATTGGACCCTATCACCAATAAATCATCTACATATATAAGTATAATCACCAAATTAGAACCTCTTCTTTGTGTGAACAAAGAATAATTAAAATAATTGTGTAAATCCAAAATCCTTTAAAGCTATTGTAAGCTTCAGGTTTCATTGTTTGAAAGCTTGTTTCAAGTTACAGAGTGACTTCTTCAACCTGCACATCTTGGTTCTACACTCCCCTTAGTTGCAAAACCTTTATGAAGTTTCTTGTATACTTCTTCAAATAAATCTCCTAGTAAATTAACATTGTACACATCCATTTGGAAGATGTGCCAATGTTTAGAGGCTACAACTGCAAGAACAGATCTCACCGTAACCATCTTAGTAACTCGTGAAAAAATTTCTTTGTAATCTAGGCCTTCCTTCTTACTAAAATCCTTAGCTACTAGTCTTACCTTGAATCTTTTTACTTCTCTATTTGCCTTATATTTTATTTCGAATACCCTCTTGCAATCAAATTAAGTCTTCCATTTGGATAAGTCAATAATATCTTATATTTAACAATCCTCTAAAGTTTGATTTCATGTTGCATTATAGTAATCCATCTGAAGTATGTGCAACCTCAGAGAAGTGTTTTGGTTTTACCATAATAGTTTCTGCAGCAAGGCACTGTGCATACGTAGGAGTTATGTGATCATAGCTCAAAGTAGTTGGATATTGTGTAAGCACAGGACATGGCCACGTAATCTTAAAACCACCTAGCAGGTCTTGTGGCTCTACTAGACTTTTTGAGTGCCACATCTGGCTGAATATCATGTCCTCCATGCAAATTAATATTTGCTGGTAATTTGTACATCAAGTAGATTAGCTTTCTAATCATCACCATAAACTGGTATATCATTAACTTCATCAAGTCCACCATTGACCGGATCATCTGAACCACCAACAAAAATATCAAGATGCTAAGAATCATTATCGGGAAGAATCAAGAGTTCATCATTGAATTCTAGAATTGGAAATAAGGAATCGGAAAGGTTCTTCATTTGTTCGAAAGGAAAGACAGATTCCTTGAGAATTACATCCCTTCTAAACAAAAACTATTTTGATTATAAATCATACAGTTTGTAACCCTTCTTGTTAGCAGAATATTCTATTAACAGAGTTGATAATTCCTTTTGCTAAGAACCTATCAAGTCTCTTCACATTTACTACACAAGCTAAACATCCAAACACCCTTAGGTAATCTAATTATGGTGCAATCTTGAAAAAGACCTCATATGATGATTTTACCTCTAGGAAAGTAGAGGGTAGTCTATTTATGATATATACAACAATCAGTACATATTTTCCCTAAAACTTGATAGGAATTGCAACTTGAAATATATCAAAGCCCTTGCAACCTCTAAGATGTAGTTGTGCCTCCTCTCAACATAAAAGATTCTTGAAGAATCTTTTAGTTCTTCAATGGATTATTCAATTAGCACATCATATTTAAATCAGGATAACTAAAATAGTCATGTCAACTGATAAAATTATCTGTACTATTAAACTTCAAGTTTACCATGATATGTGCTATTTATTTTAGTTTAATTTCATATCAATAAATTTTAGATTTACTGTGGCATGTAAATTTATCATGCTTACATTTGTAGTACAAATCGGGTAACCTTTCATGTCCATAGTAATTAGGAGATATTTAATCTTTCAATCCTTTGTAGTCTTAACCATTTTATTAGTAAACTTCAGATTTATTATAACTTGTGATTTGATCATAACAAGTTTGTATATTACAATTTAGAATGACTGACATAATAATAAATAAACTCTTCAGAGGGTTTCAATTTATTTGTCATAGTAAGATATTATTTGGACACTACTGGTGTCATGATTCTTGTAGACAAACAATTAGGCTGTTGCAGGAGATCATGATCATTAATTTTGTACTATCACATATTGACTAGACACTACTGGTGTCATAAAAGAAAACTTGATTAGACATTACTGACAAGTCGTAGAACACCAGTTTCTCTGAGGTCCTTTAGACTCTCAGGACACTTCTAGATAAGTAGTTTTGACTTAGTCTTAGGACATCCATTTTGAGCTATCAAAACAGTTAGATATAATTAGGTTTTTAGTCGGGAGTAGTACTTAGCACCGAGCAGGCCGAGGTTCCAGCGCACTCTGGTTCTTAAATCTACGTGCCACCATAGGTTAATAGCCCGAATAGTCCCTAGATAGTGACGACAAAGCTCAACCACTATACCCTGGCGAGGTACAGTGGGCTCTCTTCGATAGGGTGTATACATCTAACTCCATGTCTAGCTCATGTGGTTATATATCGGTTATAGACTCTCCCACGTACGGTATAATCAGAGTCCTTAGTCCATTCTAGTCTATCAGATTTCAGGATATGCTTATGACCCTGACTTAGTTTATCAGTTCTTACAATATTCTCATATATGTCAGACTGTTTGTTGTATTTATGATTTCAGATAGGATCTTTGCATGTAATTTCAGTTTAGTTTATGAGTTAATAGTATATCTATGTTTTATTTACATCTCATATACTCAGCACATTTCAAATACTTATCACATACTTTCTATGCTATATCATTTTATGATATAGGCTCAAGTACCCAGCCTCAGCATCGGAGCTAGTTTCTTTGATGATACCCAACAGTTGATAGTGGTGAGTCCTCATCTTTTGTGGGCTGGAGTCTTTGAGTTCAGTTATTATCATTTCTAGTTTTTCAGACTTTAGAGTTAGCTGAGGGCTTGTCCCAACAACTCAACAGTTAATAGAGGCTTCCAGACAACATAGTAGTAGTTTTAGTATATCATTCTTATGGATTGGCTAAAACTTTAGTATTTCTCAAATATTATCTATTTATTCAAAAGAATTCTTTTACACTTCAGTTATACTTCCACTCAGTATTCTTCTTAAGTTAGTCAGGTCAGATTATGTCATGCCATGTGTTTGCTTAGAGTTACTTGTGATTCTAAGTACCAGACATGTCCAAGGTGTAGACTCAGGTCGTGACACCTTAACCTTTGTAGAAGGTACATAAGGGAGGTTAAATCCAGACCGAGGAGTCTGAGTTGGAGTTTCAGTAACTAGACTAGTTGGGTGTTTCATCAAATTCACAGTCTTCTACTTATTCATCTATTTCCTCTTTAAAATTTTTATATTGTTTTTCTAAGTTGCATTATCTAAAAGAGTATCAACATTTATATCATAAAAATCGTGAGGCAGGGGCGGAGGGGGATGAAGGGAATGAACTTTCATCAACACGTGCACACTTTTTCATGTTTATCCTAGTTTTGACCTTACTAGAACCGATACTTTTACTATTCGTTTTTGAAAAATTTTGGACAGTGATGTTCAAAATTTTTTAGAAGACATAATTTTAAAATATAATTAAATTACATACGAAAACTAATCAAGAATTCAAGATAAATTAAAGATGAAAATTAAATGCGATAATTAAAGAAATTAAGAGATGGAAAGAATGTACCAAACATTTGCGTTAAAAATAGACGATTATAACCGAAAGCCATAAATATATGCTGAAATTTAAAGCTTGCTACTTACTCCAAAAATTCACCAAATAAGATACTTGATAACAACAATTTGTGAGAAATAATGATAGGAAAAAAAGGCATGAAGATAGATGGATGAATTTGTGAGAAGATAAAGGAGTGGAGTGGTATTTATCATTATAAAGTAGATCAATGTGTAAAAAAAAATTAAATGTAAGGGTAAAAATAAATTTTATTATGGGTCGGGGGATAGAGCGGTGTTGGGAACCAAAACATAGCCGTTGAGGGGTCGGGATCGGGTCAAACTAGGCTAGGCCACCCGAACAAACCCTTTATCCCATTCTATCCCATCCCATATCCCGATATAACCCTCCCGTCCCAAGTAAACCGGGACGATCCGAGACAAAATCAGGTTGGATCATTCCATTCCGTTTGACAGACTTATTTTTCATATAACACTTTAAAATAATCCAATTTCCCACTATTTAAACTAATGCAAGAAGTTGAACTATATAACCATAAAGTTATTGAATGTGTCATTAAGAGACTAACAAGTGATGGAGTAGAATTAATACTAGAGAGACAGAAAATCCAATAAGCTTGACAAAGAAAAAACAGTTCAGTACCTCAAATAAACACGCCTAGGTCACAAGAATCTCATGGGTTCCCGGCAGTGGCATACTAAGTGGGTAATATCGTCACAGAATTCTGTCTTGGTTACAACCAGCAAAGAAGAGAAGTGAGTATTGAAAGAAGATTAGTAGTCTAAGAGCTTTTAAGTAATAGGTGAATAGAGAATCGAACAATCTATTCGAGATGTGAGATGCTTTGGTGTATATGAGCAAGGAGAGTATAATGATTCAATAGATGGAGCAGAAAGATAGCAGTTGTTCAATTATATATGCTTAAGGAGAAATAATAATTGATTTGTAAGATGCTTAAGGTGTATGAGAGAGGAGAGAACAATATTCAATTATAGAGCAAGAATTAGAATGAGAGCTATCGAGATTATGAATAGGGAGGAGAGATGCTTAGTAAGTGTGTTATTAGAGAGGAGAAAACAGGTTTTATGATGTGAGATGTCTTGGTTCGTACACAATGAGGAAGATATTTATACAGCCAAAGAACATAATCAATCAAGGGTTAAAGAGAGAGAGGACATATTCATAAAATCAATATGGTCAAAATCAATTAGTATAAAGCAACAAAGAATTATCAAAACTGACTATGTACCAAGCTATCATATGCTAGGTAAGGGAAAAGACTGAGACTAATTAAGAAAAGCCTAAACAAATTTTTCTTAAGTAAATATCGATGCTGTCACATAAATAAGGGGCTTACCATAATATTCAAATAAGAGATTCCTCTATTAATTACAAGAAAAAGGAAAAGGAAGAATAGATCATGGAATCAAATAAGCAAGTATGAAATCTGTCACATGCTTATCATATTTATCATATAAAACTAGTACATAATACTATTCTCAAATCACCTAAAATTACCAAAATAAATGAATACCAAGATGTAACATGGTTTAATCAAGATAATGAGTAAAATCCACTCATTCCCATTTTCAAGAAATCAAAGTTACCATAACATACAAGTACCATAATTTTCATATGATTTGGGAGCCAACTATTCAAGAAAAGAATCTCATATTACCACATTTAGAATATAATTTACTAAAGTAATTACATATCCAAATTGTCCCATAATCAGTAAAATAATTATAGAGATTATCGAATATTTGAATACCAAAGAAAAAATATCATGACTTTGAAGTTGTCATGCCTTGTAGTATATAACAAACTAAAGCTACCATAATTGTTAGATAAAGAAAATCAATTGGTGTGGAAAAAACGGAATTCCAATGAGGCGAATGAAAATGAGAAATTAATTATAGAGAAGTGAAAAATCAGAAAGCACCCAGACCTTGGCATGAAATTATACGGGGGTACAATGGAATATAATTCATAAAAGGAAATACAAATCAGTGCAGCAAAATTAGGGTTAATCTCGAAGTTGATAAAAAATAGAAATTCTCACATATGACAGTCTAGAGGGGTAGAACAATATCATAAACTCTTAATCAAAACTCAAAATTTGAACTCAGTGAATCACGAATCTAAGAATCTGCTCATTAATAATCAAGTGAAATAGGGTAAAGGAGTAGTAATGATAATCATACTAGAGAAGCATTCACAAGAACCCATCATAAACATGAAATGACCAAGTCGGATGACCCTATGTCCTCTGATAAACTTAAAATTACACAAGGACCGTTTTCCAGTTTTCATCCCAAACACTCAAAGGTCATCAAAGTTTCCTCGATGCTCATGGAGACGATGAAACAATTGAGTTTTTGAGGTCTCTTAATTGGAGAATTGAGAAAAAAGATCTTGAGGATGGTTTCATTGTGGGTTTGGTTGGTGGCTCTCCGACCAGAGGCTGGTCAGAGTAGGCATTGGTGATGGTGGAGAGTAATCTATAAGAGTAGAGAGTATAGCTAATCGAGCACAAAAGTCTCCGATTTGCGGAGCTGCATCTAGTTCACGAAGGTTGACGTAACTGAAATATCTGATTGGTGGAGTAATTTTGCTCCAACTGATGAAGCGAAGGACTTTGATTAGTGGCACCAACTGTGTTTGCAAAAATTCGTGATAAAAGCTCTGATTTATGAAGCAACCATAATAAGATTCGATTTGACAAAGTGTTAATAAAGAGAGCCATTTGATTGGCAAGAGTAGCCGTAATAAATATTTTTTTAATGGATTGACGATATTTCATAATTTAGCCTTCGATTAGTAGAGCATCTTTTGATAAAAGAATCTCCGATTGGCTGAGTCTTGTAGTAAAGAAGACCAGATCTCTATAATAAGGTTTCAATTGGTGTAATCTTGTAATAAAGAAGACCCAAATACTGTAATAAGGTTCTGATTGGTGAAAATCTTATAATAAAGAAGACATGGACATCTACAATAAGGCTCCGATTGGCAGAGTCTCGTAATAAGGCTTTGAGTGACGGAGTGGTTTGTGATAAAAATATTTGAGTAATAAAAGTTCTGGTTTGCGGAGACACTGTAATGAAATCTCCGATTAGTGGAGTCACTCTAATGAAAGCTCTGACTGGCGGAGTAGTTGTAGAGCTTCGACTGAAAAAATAACTTGTAATGTATAAAACTTTCGGTTGGCAAGACAATACATAATATACAAAGCCTCTAACTAGCGGGTTAATTACAATATAAAGGCTTTTATATGGTGGGATAATAGAAATATAAAGGCCTCCATTTGGCAAAGCAATTGAAATTTGAAGGGCATCCGTCTGTTGGGGCAAACTGCAATATAAAGGCCTTCGGCTGGTGGGGCAACTGTAGTATAAAGGGCATCTGGCTTGCGGATATCTCCAAATACACCTTCAATTAGGAGTGTATACACAGTCGATTATAATATAATTATCCAGTGAAGAGTTAGGACCGTATCTATGAGGACTTAGTATTAATCAAGGCAACTAATTAAAGCAAATATGTTTGAATGCTATAAGAAATACTCAAGTTAATGGGTAAAGAGAGAATTTAAACTAAAATGCAAAGGGTAAAATCAGTTGGAGAAAATAATGGTAAAATCTTTTATTAAATCAATCTATTTTAACTTACTCAATTTCAACCCAAACCCTCCTATTTGAAATCCTTAGCTCCCACTAGTAAACGCGACTCTTGAAACTTCTTTGTTTGACTTATTCAAATCTTCAAAACAAAATATTTTTTAAAAGAATTTTCTTAAAGACAAAAATAATGATATTTCCTTAGAGACCCATATCACGTGACTTCCATCCTTCTTCCTTGCTCTTCGCACTTCCTTCAAGAATACCTTCATAATTTTAAACAAAACAAAGAAAATGAAAAAGAAAAGTCATATAACATACTTCATCTTTGGTGATTTTAGGGTTAAATATTATTCCAAAACTCTTTTAATCAATAATTGTTTTCTGCATTTGTCACATGAGAAATTACCAATTAAATATGTCCCTTCTCACTTGAACTAGTCAAAAGCAGTGTTTGCTGAAGACATCTACATCTGATGATGGAAGAACGAAAACGTACGTCAAAATGTTTGCTAGCAAATAATGCATAATCTTTACGCAATTTGGTTTCAGTGAAGTAGCCACATCGTGCATAGTTAAACACCCCCCGTTTCAATTTATTTATCTTATTTTCCTTTTTAGTCTGTTTGAAAAAGAATGTCTCTTTCCTTTTTTGACAATTCTTAAATTCTAACTTTCCGCATGACATGTTTAAGATCACAAGATTAAATGACATTTTAGTACATTCTAGGTATCTTTAGTTTAAGATAGCAAGATTTAAAAGTTTGTTTTATTTTCTTAAACTCTGTGTCAAGTCAAAACTAGAAAAATAAATTAAAAGGAGAAGAGTAATTTTTTTATATATAGATATTAAACCTTGAACATTCTCCGTGAATTCATAGCTTCGCCACTTATGAAGAGGGTGAAGATGGTCTAAGAGTGCTAACTTTTTTTGGATGATAAAGTAAAATAAGAGAAGGTTGTGTCTCTTCACTGTGTCCTAACTCTTGTTTAAATTGAGTGAAGCTCGTTGGAGTTTTTATCAGTTGGTAATATAGGAGTTTTAATGGGAGTCAACTGGAACTGCATTCTTTGTAAAAAGAATCGTCAGCTTTTGGACAAATTCTAACGAAAGGATAAAAGTTGTTAATCTTTGAATATTTTAAGGATGTTTTCTTTTTTGGTTGGGTTTATGCCCTTTTTGAAGTGAAAGGGTGAGAGATCATTTTTTTCCTTATTTTTAATGAAATTTTATGTCATCAATCTTGTTACTTAAATCGTTTTTGTGTGATCAATTTGGCCAAATTTTGTTTGGGCGGTGTCCGTCAGCTTTCTATCAGGATATTACGCCCAACCACCTGGAAAATGATTAAATTTCGCGATTTTTTTTAATATTGTTAATGGCATTTTTGACTTTCTTTTAATTACTTAAAGACTAGCAATTTTAAGGGACAAAAATTATAGACCACCCCTTAATAAATGCATCTGTGTGAATGATTTATGGTCAAACTTTTAAAGTTTTGCCCATGAGGCACGCGACATAAAAAAAATGCAACATCATTTAGCAGTCGTTTGATTTATGGAATTAGGTAGGATGTTCTAGGATTAAAATTGGGACAAAACTTATATTTTGCCTGATTGAAGGTATAGATAAATTTATACCTTTAAGCAAACAAAAAATAAATTTTATTCCAAAGTAAATGCCGTAATGGCAGCCAAAGACAATTCCATCATATCTAGAAAAACTCTTGGAAGCTCCGGAGTTAAAAGACCATCCAAATCTAAAATTAGACTCGACACCTTAGGGCTAAGGGCGATAGTTGTTGAAAATTTTCAAATCGGCTTCTTTTTTCTCAAATCCATTTAAGTTATTATCAAAAAATTAGTCGGCTTTGGTTCGCATACAAATTGGATCCAAAAGATATGGAGAATATTGGAGATGTAGAAGGAAAAATAAATTGGCGGTAAATTTTTAAGGCCTTTCCTTCTTTCAATTCCCAAAATTGCAGTACTTTTCTTTATCAATATTTCATACAAAGATAATTCTCAGTATGTTCTCAAAGCATGAAAAAAACTTTGATTGTGTTCGAAGCGAGTCTATTCTTATAATATAGATTTTTAATAATTAAAGATATTTTGTACCGATTATAGGTGCAAGAGATTATAATTGATAGTTACAGATATTTGTGGGTTGGAAATTGATTTGGAGTTTTTGAAGTACTTCTTATATTGTGTTCATATTGTGCAATTTCACATGAATCTTCTTCATACATGTATATTATTTTTCGATTAATAATTTCATATAATTGATTTGCAATTTGAAGAATACAGAGAAAGGGAGACAACTCTACTGGAAGAATCTTGATATAGGGTTCAGGACTCGTTGTGAGGCTTTTGCAGGTTCTTATTTACTTTCTACTTTGTTTAATTGTATATATATCTAATTCTTTGTCATAGTAATTTTCAAAAAAGTACTTTTGTGTCCTGAGGCCAGTCTATTCTTCTAATTTAGACTTTGTTTCAAAGCTTGAAAATTTTTTTTGGTTATGTTTGAGGCCAGTCTATTCTTCTAATTTAAATCTTTATAATTGAAAATATTCAATTATATATAGAGATTTAATGATTGTTATAGACATTTGTTCCTTGAAATTTGATTTAAAATTATTGAAGTACAATAAAAAAGTTTGCTAGAACCATTCACTAACCCTTTTCCAAGCTAATTTGATATTATTTTATCATATTTGGCTTTGAATGTCTTCCTAAGGACATACTAGACATAACTTCTAACCTACATTAGTTACGCACAACTGTGATTATATTATGAGAATAATAACTAAGATCAATCAAATCCAAAAAGAATTATAACGTATATTTATATATATGTATTTTGCATAATACCATTAGTCTTTACAAAATGAAATTCATGTCTAAAAAAAGGATAAACTACACTGAGCATATTCTGGAAAACACTACATGAAATAATCATGTATTATTAGAAAGATTAAGGTACTTGTTGGGAAAGATCGAGTAGCACAACAATCTATATACTAAGAGGAATCTCAAGTCCTGTAGTGAATCACTTCATGACAATTGAAGTTTGTTGATTTTGCATGATAGCAGACACAATGCTTATACACAAGCATGATATTAGACACTAAATCTGTTACACATCAAAAAGCTTCTATTCATTTTTTAGAAATTAATCTAGGTCAGATTAGTCCAATATTAGTTCTCTAATTGATGAGGACAAGTAGGTATTATCCACATATCTTGATAACAAAGCAATCTCATTCCAATAGGATTCATTGTTGATTGCAGTAATCGCCTGTTTGAGTGAGCAAGAGCATGACACTAAGATAAGTAAAAATATAGTTAATCTTTAGAGTATACTGTGACCCAGTCAGCTTTCTCATGCATAACATAAGTCTCAACTATAAAAAAATAAAATATTTGAGCCTAGAACTCCGATGACAATATGATATTATATTGGGGATAAATCTGAATGTGCCATTGTCTCTCAGCCTTATTTTCAACAATTGATGAAGGAATGTCACTGCTTCACTTGCTAAATTTATTTCTCATTCTGCTCTTTGTTATAATGTCTGTCATTTTGTGTTAGTATAAATTTCTTTTGTGATCACTTTGTTTGTTGTATTGTGCTAATTATATCGCTTGTAAATAAGCGAGCTTGCAACATAATATTAAGCAGGTTCGTCAAGCAGTTAATTTTATGTTTGTATTCAAAGGTTTACTAGTATTATATATGGATTTTATTTTTTATTTCATAAGAATCTTTGTAATCTAGATTGCATTAGACTATTCTAAGGTCATAGGATGGTTGGCTAGCCAATTATTTCACTAAAAGTAAGAATTATAATACAGAAAATGGTATGGTATTTAAAAATAAAATTTTAAGTAACTTAAATCAATCAAGAGTCGAGCATAGTGGTGAGAAAAACATATGCAATTAAACCTAATGATAACTTAAATGTGCAAAGTTTGATCATTGTGATTGTTTGATAGTTATTTGAATGAACGATACTCTTAAGAAATGTGCAATTGAATCACGAAAGATACTCATTATCACTGGTGACGGAGGACCTTAGGGTTTATGTGTTCCCAAAAACGGAGGACGGCTCTGCAATCATAAATTGCAAATTATTTACCGTAACATCTTGAGTTGGAAATGCCATGGGGTTAAGGAAAGAAATTGGTAGTGGTATTGAATAGTCAACTTGTGTAGGAACAGTCAACATATGTTCAAATTAGAGAAGTCTTGCGTAAGCAAGCGACATAAATTATTTGGCAACTTTCTTTTTATGCTGACATGTGCTTAAAGATGTGCAGTTACCCTTAAAACTCTTTCTTAAAAGAGAATAACTAAAAGGAATATGATGAATCTCCAGTTGTTTATTCAATCATCATTCGAAAGTCTCAAAATCTTACTTTTCTATTTACATTATTTATGCAGTTCACATTTTCTTGTTATGCCATTGATGTTGAAATAATGTACTATTTTTTCTTCTTTTACTGCATCTGTTTAAAATTATTTTTATGTTATTTTTACAATTCAAAAAAAAGAGTCACAATTTCATTTGTTAAGTTTGGAATCTTGTAAACTACAAGTAACTAATATAATATTTCTTCTCAGGTTAACATGATCAGGAAGATTGAAAATTGTAACACCCCGAAACTTTCCTAAACCAAACTTAGACATTACATGAAAAACCATAAGGAATCAAGAAAATTTTATCTAAGGACGACTCAGATAACGAGTAGTTGTCCACACCAAGGACCACTGTATGAGTCATTGTTTGAGCTGCAAGCTTTCCATCCAGGAACCCACGAGTCATGCAACGACTCATTACCAAGAGTAACTAGTTGTTCTGTGGAGTCATGATTGCCAGTACTGGAATCTGCCAAACATCTTCCAGAAGCAACAAGTGGAACCAACGACTCGTTGTCACCTCTAACGAGTCATAATTTCCATCAGTCGCGAAGTTTCAGGTCCAGGAAGTGATGAAAAAGAGCAGACACAACAACCCGTTGGTCCTACCAATGAGTCGTTGTGTCATCTGTTAGTGGGGTTCTCGAGTTTTTGTTTAAGAATCCTACCAGTGACAACGAGAGGTACCAACGACCCATTGGTCCATCCAACGAGTCGTGGTCCCCTTCGTTGCCAAACTCCAGTAAGCCCAGAATTCAAGCCCAGGACCAACAACTGGTCCCAACGAGTCATGGTATCGACCAACGACTCATTGTGTGATCCGTTGGTCCCTATCAGGCAATTTTTCATATTTTCTTTCATGGTTATTTTAGTAACTTTTCATCTTTTTAATCTCTAAACTATGTCGTTTTGGGCATGTTTAAGAGAGAATTAAAGGAGTTGATCAATGTATTTTTCTCATTTTCTTCTCTCAACTCTTAGACTTAGTACGAAGAAGTTTCAGACAGACTCCTCAAGGCAAAGTTAGGGCATTCAATCTTCTTCTCAGATTCTCAAGGATTTCTTCTAGGAAACTTTACTCCAGGTATGTGGGAATTCAATAAGAGAATTGTTCTTTCCTTGTGTCCCAAACTCCTTCCATAATTTCTTATCAATTCTAGACCTGATGTTTTGAGTTAGGGTAAAATTCGTAGCCAGATCCTGATTAATTCTTATGGGTTGTTGTCCCTATGTATTCATGCTATGTTTCTACTACTTAGTGATCATGTTGCTACTTGCTTCCTGTAAAAATGATTTTAGCCTAACTCTATAAATGCAGTAAGTTGGGTTTTGCATAGTTGATTAGATATTAATATTGGTTGACTCTGTTAGTGTTGGAATTCCCATGTTATTACTATTATATTGATTCTCATGCAGCTGCATGCTAGTTTAGTCGTCCTAGTCAAAATGTTAGTACCTTCAGTATCTTTCAGTAATGTCAGCTGATCAGTTTGACTATAATTAGTTTCTCGAGATGTCAGTAATGCCTCCCAGTTATCAATTGGTTCTTTAAACGGTTACGACGTTTTCAGATCAGCAGCTCTGACCAGTCTTAGAACCACTAGTACCAGGTTTATTTTGTTCTTTAGATGGTTACAATGCTCCCAAATAAGCAACTCTGGCCAGTCTTAGGACATCTTACGACACCAATTTCAGTTATCCAATCCGATAAGATTCTCAGGGTACTTCCAGCTGAGTATCCCTGATCTAGTCTTGGACCTCAACTTCGAGCTATCATCTTGATAGTCAGATTAGGACTATCTAGTGAGAGTAGGACTTAGCACCGAGAGAACCGGGGTTCCAGCGTATCCAGATCCCCATAACTACGTTGCCACCGTAGGTTATTAGCCCAAATAGGCCCAGACAGTGATCTCATAGTTCATGCCTTTATACCCTGTCAAGGTATATTGGGTCCTATCGATGAGGCGTATACATCGTACTCCACGTTTAGCTCACGTGGTTATATGTCGGTTATAGACTCTCCCACTTGTCAGTGCAGTCTCAGTTCAGTTCAGTTCAATTCAGTTTAGTTTAGCTCAGTTTAGTATCTCAACCATCAGGACATGTTTATGACCATCAATCAGGGCCATTATTGACCATATCAGTTATAACTCAGTTTTATCAGTTTACAGTTTTCAATTGGTCATTTCATCTTATTTCAGTTAAATTGTTTATTTTCCTGCTTATTGTAAATCTCACTTACTCAATACATTTAAAGTACTGACGCATATTTTCTATGTTCTATCGTTTTATGATACAGGCGCAGGTTCTCACTCACAACATCATCAGTAGCTCCCTCCAACGATATCAACAACAACGTCATTTGGTGAGTCCTAATTTTTCGAGGACGATGATTTTGTTCAGTTAGTTCCTTATTCAGTTAGACTTTAGAGTTAGCTACGAGCTTGTCCCAGCAACTCATCAGTTAGTAGTTGATTCTCAGACATAGTAATTCAATATTGTTTCAGATATATTGACTCTTTTCAAATCAGTTTTTCTTGAATGATTATATTGTTTATAAAGCTTCTGCTTACGTTTACTCAGCTTACCGGTGTAATGACTGTTGGGACAACGGAATAACAACAATAAACACACACACAAATTAACTGCGACAAAATAGAGAAAAACGGAACACAAACGACACACAAGAATTTACGTGGTTCGGTCTCACGACCTAGTCCACAACTGCAACTAGGAGGAATTTTATTACTCTCTCTCTTGTGGTGTTTAGATTACAAGTACAAGCTATGTATTTATAGAAATAGATTAGGGTTATTAGGGTTTCTAACGGGCCTAATTAATCAGGCCTCCACAAGCCCAACAATGACAGACCATGAATTAGCTTAGGGTCACTTGTGATACCAAATATCGTATCTCATCCAGGGTGTAGACTCGGATCGTGACAAAAATTGTGATGTTGGCATAAATAGAGTGAAGTGGTAAGTTTGAAAAAAATACAACACACCTTTTCCCCCTTATCTTTTCTTTTAAAGGGAGAAAAACTTCATATATAGTTTGTTGTTTTTGCATCAGTTCTTCATTCTCCTTGTTATAAAGAAATTCAATTTGTTATTTTTGATATTCCAATTTGTTCTAGTTAAAAAGAAAATAATTTCCTCTATTATACAATTATAATTTTTTTTTGGTGAATTTCTTGTATAGAAATTTGAATGAGCTGGGGTGAATCACTTGCAACAAAATGCTTGACTTGTGGATTGATGGTTTCATAAAGTTTTATTAAAATTTTAATTGAGAAGTTAAGGAAATTGATTAAATTAAGAGTTAAGAGAATGTGGATAGGTGGTTTCATGTCGAAACCATTATTTTTAGTTAGATTTCAGTTTTGTCTAAGATAAAATATATCATTTATCTTTTACAGAGCACCTATTATATCTCTACTTTGTTCTTTGATTATAATATTAAAAGACATTTTTTTTAACGTATATTCATATTTGTTACAAAAGTTTGACATTTATGAATGACAAATTGAACATATATAAATATTTGTGTCATGATAAAAACTATATATCACTAATTTTTACGTTATTTGAAATTTTAATTTGCTGACATGAATCAAAATATCAGAAATTTAAATGTGACATTTTATAAAGGCGTATGTAAATGTGGAAAATTTTTTTACAAACATTAATCTAAATGTCAGAAATTTTAAATGATAGTTACATAAACATCGTAAATCTTTTAATGACGTTTACCAAAATATAAAAAAGAAATGTCGTAATTTTATTACTAACATTTACTGAAGTGTCACAAAATAAATGACGTATATTTCTTACCAACATTTACCTATAATGTCATTGTATCCTCACTTTCTTATAGTATTGGCTAAACTTTCGAGAGGGGAAAAGTGCAAAAAAATGCTTAGTTTTAGAAAAATAAGGTGTTTGACCAAGTTTTTGGGAGATAAGAAGTGCTTTTGGAGAGTAGAAAAATAATTTTTAGAAGCTAAAAGAAATAGTTTTCCCCCGAAAACTCTTTTTTGAAAAATACTTTTTAGAAAAAATACTCTTAGAAGCATTTTGAAAAAGTTTGACCAAACATTAATTGCTATTCAAAAGTACTTTTAGAATTTATAGGCCAAACACAAATTGTTTCTCATAAAAAAAAAACTTATCAAAATAAATTGATTTTAAAAGTTTGGGTAAATAGACTATTAATCTTGGATATCCCCCCTTATCCAAGTCAACTTGATATTACTTTATCTCACCTTCTAAGAAAGATAAATTAGTTCAAAGACATAAATTTAGAACTATAATCTTGGGATAATTTAATCAGCGACCAAATTCCTTCTTAATATATGCCTATTAAATAATCAAATAAGTTTAAATTTAAAACATAAGTTCTACATCGTAAAAGGATGGCCTAATTTATTTCTGCCATAGATTAAAATTATAATTATTATAACAGATATAATGATTGGTACCCCATTTAAACAGACATTTTATGTATCTCTCTAGGTCACCCTTCTTTTTGATGTCCCAAAAAATTAACAAACTCAATCATCAATTTATTAAGATATCAATAAATTCAATAAAACTATTTTATAATAATGATGATTTGTCATTGTTTTCAATAACACTTATATATTTTCAAGTTTTTTCAACCATCATGAGCCTATTATTTGATGCAAAGTGAAATAAAACTAATGTAAATCCAAAAATAATGAATAGAAAAAAAATCTAATGATCTCAAATCCTAAATAAGAGAAAATAAAGGAGAAGAAGAAAAAGAAATGAAAAAGAAGTAGATACTTTTATCTGAAGTTACTTAATATTAGATACGAGTTAAATATTTTTTAAAAATAAATATATATTAAATAGGGGCGATCACAAATGCTCTTATTTTGGAATGATTTTTAATTTTTACCTTTCGGCACTTTAAGTGACAAAAACGTGATAAAAAAGCTCCGAACAGCAAAAAAAAAACTCAAGACATAAGTTTTTGCCTAATTTATGCCTTAAATTCATACAGGTTATGCCTCAACGTATAAATCCAATTTGTGCCTTAAGGAAAAAATTTACAAGGCTTAAGTTTTTTCCCAATTGATGCTTATGCCTCAAGGCATCAGTCCAATTTATGCCTTAAAGCAAAAATTCATAAGGCATAAATTTTTGCCTAATTTACACAAATTATATCTTAAGGCATAAATTTACATAGGTCATGCCTCAAGGCATAAATTCACATAAGTTATGCCTCAAGGCATAAATTCACATAAGTTATGCCTCAAGGCATAAATTCACGTAAGTTATGCCTCAAGGCATAAATTCACATAAGTTATGCCTCAAGGCATAAATTAAGTAGTATGGACTTGTGCCTAAGGGGCAGCAGTTCAGTAGCATGAACTTTGGCCTTGGGAAAAAAATTCAATTGCATGAACTTTTGCCTTGGGGTAGAAATTTAATTGCAAGAACTTTTGCCGCTATGCACAAGTTCAATAATTAAACTTCTGCCTATTGAACTTGTGGCTTGGGGCAGAAATTCAGTAGCATGAACTTTTGTCTTCTAAAGATAATCTACGCCTTGCGAATTTCGTTTATCTTGCAATTTCTTAAAAAAATATTAGGGTATTTTATCCTGTTTTTATTAATTAAAATACTGAAGGGCAAAAATTAGAACTACCCCAAAATGGGGGCAGTCGGTGCAAAAACTGGAAATTTTTTCCATTTTAAATTGTAAAGACCCTTCCAGTTGTTATGGGATGGTTAAGGCCTTAGCAGCCTCTTAGAAGCCGCTAATAAGAACTCAAAAATGGGGTAGTTAAAAACTGAAAGGTGTTTATGTCGTGGTTAATTAATTGTATGTTGTGTTCCGTTTGGGGGTGACATAGTGAACTAGACCTTCGTACGAAATTATGAGACTATGAGTGAATTCGTAACACCGTTTTATAGTTAGATATGTATTTGAAAGATGGTACGAGGTCTTAGTAAAAAACTTATATTTTGGGATGGAAAAATATGCAGAATTATCGAGCTACTGGTTCGCAGGACACCACTGCAGCGGTGAAATTTCCACTGCAGCGAGACCGTCATAGCGGTCAGAGTTTTGATTGTAGCGGTGGAGGAGAAGTATTTGAGATTCGCCGTAGCGAGAGGGCGATCTTTATAGTGGATCCGCTGCAGTGGACGACGCGAGGCAGAATGCCGATTTAAGTCTGTATTTTGGGGTTTTCACTCCATAATTCTAAAGCACAAAGATTGAGAGCTCAGGTGCAAATTTTCTAGGGCAAGAGTGTTTTTCCCCTTCCAAGGTAAGATTTTTTTGTCAATCTTTCCATCTTTTAATCGTCTAACACCCTAGAATCAATAGATGCTTTTTAATGGTGAAATTCAAGCTAAAAATGTTATTAAGAAAGTTAAGGTGAATTGATTAGGTGTTGATGTTTATGGATTCCTAGGCTTAAAAGTAAGTAATTAATACTTCTTAGGGTGAATGTGCATGTACTAGTTCATCAATGTGATAGTTTGAGACCTAGAATTCAATAAAGTTGGGACCTTTAGCATTAAAAACTACTTTAAAGGGGTTTGTAGGAGTAGAAACTCCATGGACTTGGTTGGAATGATCGTTGTGGGATTGGATTATGATAACTTAACCCGTGGATAATGAATTGAACCGTGATAGCAAATAGAATTAGGTGGTTTGAATTCTCAATCCCTTGATTGAAGAAGTAGATAATTGAATTTTCTTTATTTCTTATTTTAGAGTTTGAATGTTTGAAACATTAAGGAAAGGCAAAGCTCACGCAGAGTAGCTCACATATTTCAGTTCTTCGGTTGAGGTAGGTTACAGTTTATATGGAGTTAGACTTTGTTTGGGGCCTTGTATGTGATATGAATTGATGAGCATGCTTGGTTGGTCTTTGGATACTATTTGTGACAATGATTATTGTGACTTGATTATGTTGTTTGAACAAGTCCTGAAATTGTCAAAATCTATAAATATTATTCATGATTCTAAAGTGCAATGATGATAAATCAATATGTATTTGTGATTTATTTCGTGTGATAACTGATTTGAGAGCATATTAAAGTATGTCGATGATTGTTGGGTAATACGCCATTATTCTGAGATGAGAGGTTCGTGTTCGAGGGGAGTATCCGGACAAATGGTTGTGTGTTGATTGAGTAATGTATTATTATTGTGAGATGAGTGGCTCATGCTCGAAGTGAGCATCCGGATGAGGGATTGTAATATGAGTGGCTCGTGTCGAATGACCAGATGAGTGGGAGCAGGTACCACATGTAGTACGACACATGAATTTCTAGAGTCCTCTACAGGTCATGATTGGAAGGGCAAACATAAGACCCTCTGGCATATGTGTATAGATATAAGACTAATGAATGATTGGTATGAGGGTAGGTTGGTACATATGTGAAACTGATGGGATACAGGCTATATAGCTGTGTGTTCAGTGTGTGCATGATTTCGTTGCATTATTTGTGTCTTGCTTATATTCTAAGCTTGTGATGTCTTGTCGTCTGATTTTGAGGATTATATACATATTCTTGTTGATTGGAAATGTTAGTCCTAATGATGTGAATATGACAGCTCGGTATTAGTGCTTACCTGGAATTATGAGTTGGGAGATTTTCGTATCTGAATTCTTAGTCTTTTTGTTTACTTGTTGATTTATAATATATACTCGTTATTATTCAAGGTCGGGTTATGATGCATACCAGCACATAGTGTTTGTACTGATGCTACTCTTGCACTTTCTTTTAGAGTCAAACTGTGATCTAGAGATGTCATCTCGATTGCATCTTTAGAGCCTACAACTGATTGATCTAAGGGCGAGCTTCTTATCTCCAGGCTTACATAGATCTTCTTCCAGACGATGTCTATTCACTCCAGACATTTATTTATGTTTTCTTTTATTGTTGCTATTCCTACACATTTTAGCTAGAGTCCTGTACAATGACTTTTGGATCTTTGGGATTGTAATAGGTGGCTTCTGCATAGTTTTTAGTTTTAAAATTTCCGATCTATTATTTATATTGCCAGATATTTTATTTTGAGTCAAATGAAATGCATAAATGAATTGGTTAGTTGGAAAATAATGGTTCACCAACCGGGAGGTTAATATAAGTGTCAATCACGACCAATTAGGTCATGAAATAAATGATGGCTAAACATTTTTTAGCGGCCCAAAAGTGGTCAGTCCACCTAATCTCTAGGAAAAATTATCTAATACAATTGATTATGCTCCATAATTATACTTTATAACAATACTTTATATAGCTATATTTTATATTTTTTAGCAGATATATATTGATACATGTATCCCTAAATTATAAGTACAATTCTGGTATAGAATATATGATGTGTATATGTTATCAATGTACATATAATATATCAATGTATGTATATTTGATATTGTATGTGCACGCGCATACATTGTAGGGGAAAGTACACAAATGGCTTGTAGACAAAATATTTGACATGGAGCTGCCCGTAGAATTTCAATTGACATCTAATAGCTAAAGTATAATGTATGCATTTAAAATCTCCCTCTATCGCCTCTCTCTCCCCCTCTGTATCTTGTCATTCTCTATCTCCCTTTTTCTCGCCTCTCTCTCCCTCCCAATAAGATTCTTTTTTTTTAATGTTTGTTATTGTTTTTTTTTCTCCTTTTCTTTTAAATGTGAAATGCACCAGCCGAGAATGTATATTATACACTATATATATTTATTATACATTTTTCATATACATTTTTAATACAATATATATACACATCACCCATTGCATAGATTTTTATTAGTAATTTTTCATATTCACTTTTCATATGAATATATATACACATATACATTTTTATTAGTAGACTATTTATATATACTTCATGTTTAGTTTTCATACAAATATATATATACACATTATATACATTTTTATTAGTAGACTTTTCATATACACTTCAATTCACTTTTCATTAAAAAATATAAAAAAAAATTTATTCGGAGAGAGATGAAGACGAGAGAGGCTGAAAGAGGAAGCAAAAGTAAAATTTTAGAATTTGGCTATATGTTGTCATTTTTTGGGTCTAAAGTGTATTTAAGAGTATATAGGCCCAAGTTGGGCCATTCAAATTTCTGGTGACTACACCAGGTCATTTTTCCTACATCTTATATTCAAAGTTTTGAGAAAAAAATGTTGTCTTGTCTAGTTTTTTCAATTGAACTTAATCATTTGACTTCTGATAATTAAGAGATTACGGCTCACTCATCTAATATTCGCAAATGATCTTATGATCTTTTGCAAAGGAAATATTGCATCTGTTAAAAGAGTAATGGAGGCGCTACAACAATTCAGTTAAGACTACTAGTTTAGTGGCAAATAATGAGAAGTCCAGTGTTTTTCTTGCAGATGTGGATGAGGATACTAAAGTGAGAATTTTGGAGATGACTGGTTTTATGCAGGGTAAGTTTCCCATAAGGTATTTGGGACTTCCATTGTCAAAACAAAAATGGAGCAAACAAGATTGCAACCAACTGATTTTGAAGATCACAGCCAAAATTAATGTCGTGTCTGTCAGATATTTATCTTACTATGGTAAGGTGCAAGTTAATAGTTCTGTTCTATTCTCCTTATATAATTTTTGGGGGTCTGTTTTCATTCTCCCTCAAAGTGTATTAAAGGAAGTCGATAAAAAGTGTCATTTGTATATGGGGAGCAACTGAGGATAAAAGGAAAATATCTCTGGTAGTGTGGGAGAGAGTCTGCTTACCCAAGAGGTTTGGAGGCCTAAATATTAAAAATAACAGATTGTGGAACATTGCCTCGGTGAGAAAATTGATTTGGGGTCTGACAGCGAAGAAGGATGTTTTATGGGTCAAGTGGGTTCATGGTATATATATTAAAGAAGATGATTTGTGGACTTATGCCCCTTCGACTGATTGTAGTTGGTATTGGAAGAGATTGCATAAGCTGAAGTTGACTATGTCATCGTGGTATGCTGGAGGGAGATATACGTTAACTTCTCATGGAAAGTATGATGCTAATTCTAGCTATTTGGCCCTCATTGGGGATCAACCCAACATGGCTATAACACCTATGATATGGAGTCCTATATTGCTGCCTAAGCACCGAGTGTTTCTATGGTTGGCAATACAAGAAAGACTGCTCACTAGAGATAGATTGCTGAAGATGGAGATCAATTGTGAGGCATATTGCTGTTTATGCCAAGAGAATGTCTTAGGGACTAGTCGACATCTATTCAGATATTTTGCCTTGGGACAAGAAGTCTGGAGCAGTGTGAGTTGTTGGCTAAATTTGAATCTCAGGAAGGAGGATCACTACAAGAAAATTGCTTTTTAGGGACCAAAATTTAGCGACAAGTATTAAATATGGTCTTTAAAAATATAGTTACAGGGATGATATTATTTACTGGTTTCTAATTATTTATTTTATTTTTTAAATACACTAAATCTGGTCCCTAAATAAAATAATAAAAATTTCAGCGGAACATATAGCACAAAGGCGCGAAAAATAAAGAAACATAAAAATGACTTTAAAATTTTCTCTCTCTGAAACAGTACCAAATCCCTAATATATCAAAATCCCCAATCATCTACCAGCAAATTCTTTAAGGCTTGGCAGCAAATTGGTGAAATCCTTGAAGGCTTGACAGCAAATTCTTCATCTACCAGCAAAATCGAGCGATTTGCAATAAGTTCTTCATCCTTTATCATCTGCTTCATCTCCTTCTTCTCTTTCTTCTTCTACTCCATTAAAGTGAAATTTTCTTCATCTGTTTTTTTTACACGCAATAACTTTTGATTTTTTTTCTTTTCTGGTATTACTATGATTAATTTTGTAATTATTTTCAGATGCCGTTATCTTTTTTTTTCTCAACATTATTGCACAGATATGTAATTGCGATATGCTAAAACTAAAAAGTGACAGCAAAGACAAGTATTATATCCTTGATAAATATTCTTTCTCACTTGCTGATTAAATATTATGTGATTAGGCTCTTAAAGATATTGACTGTTGTTTTGAGAAGGGCTGAAAGTGATAATATTATGCGTAAAGTTGGGGCTTGAGGGTCAAGGAGGCGATATTTGAGAGTTTATTGTAGGATTTTCTCTGTTAGGGTTTGCTTAACTTGATTGAAGATGCCAATAAATTTTGGTAGGGCTGTCATTGTGATTTTTTCGTATGAGGTAATGAAGTGACTGAATATTTTTACCATTAAAGTCTGTAAATTTAGTTCCTTATTTGCTTTAATTTTTTATAGATTTTAATTTTATAACCACCCTATTCAGTTTGTGATCTAATTGGATACTAAAAGAATTAGATAAGAAAGAAAAGATATTGTGAATTGGCTTTGTTAAAGCATCTCAAAGAATTTTCTAAGCAGCACATGGATTCTACTAGATCTGTTTATTCAGTAGCACTCTAGTTGGAGTGGCTGACTACCTCGTTCAAGTTATTTGCTGTTAATATTTGCATTTATTATGTTAGATATAGTCTTGACTTTTGAGGATAACACTTAGGTGAGCTATACTTCATATAATGAAAGTATGTGTTGCATACAATATACTTCACTGTACCTGCTCTCAGTTTGCTGTTTGAGGTGGTGTTTTAATTATTATTTCTATTTTTTCTCTTCATATAACTACTACTGCATTTTACTAACATCTGTTTTCGGTGCCTTTTTTATCCTAAGCTGCTGGGCAATTAGCCGCTGTTTATCATTGTTTGTTTTTGCTTAAGCTATGTTGTGGTTGCTGCTCTTAATTAGCTGATAGAGTGTTCTACTGAAGTTGTTCAGCTTCTCGTGCAGTTTTATAATTTTTTATTTTTTTTTCCGAAATGAGTTGATGGTTTAGCCTTCTTAATTGTGTATTACATTTTTGGCTGGATGGATTCCCTCTAATAGATTACCCTCTAGTATTGTTCCATAGTTCACTTGATTTTCAACACATTTTGCATAATACAACCAACGGATTAGATTTCTCCAATATTCAACTCCTTATAATTGCATCTCTTTTTTTTCTCTGCCTTTCTATTTTTCAGCTACTGCTAATTTCAGAATAAACTAGTTTGAGATTATATTTATTAGTAAATCAAATTTCTAAGATTTCTTTTGATGTTTGTGAGGAAGTTATCTAGACCATTGGTGGTGTGAGATTAACCACTTTGCTTCCGTTTCTATAAATTCGATGATTATGAATATTAGAAAATACCAAAAAATTATAGTAAATATTGTAGAAGCAAATTAAATCAGAACTAAAATTATTATTCAACCTCAATATAATGAGTTGTTATATTCAAAAGAAAAACTATAATCAAGTTCTTATCATGAAATGGTTGCTAAAGTTTTCTCACATTTTCTCATATTTTATATAAGTTTTCCTAAAATCTCTAAGATTTTCCTACTAGTATAGTCTTCTAGTTCTAGATGGAAATTATCTTACAAAACAGTCACATTGTGTTTTTTGCAAGTTGGATACGAGATTAATCACCATTGTTTAAAATCAGATATTAGCTAGTGTACCTTTAAGCCTCTTAATTATTGGAATGTGGAGAAGAACAGGAAAAAAAAGGGATAGTTGTATGAGCTGAATATATTAGTAAGATTTGGTCCATTGATTGTTATATATACCACATGTTAATAATCAAATGAATTACTGGACAATATTAGACAAAAGCCTACCGAAGGGGATCCCAATCCATGCTTGGCTCCATTTCTTAGCTTATCTTATTCTTATGATATATTAAGAAGTTCTAATCATTAAGATGAGTTGACAAGTTTAATACAAAGTTATGCGCATCTTAGTTAATTTGTTATCCTACTTTTTTATTGATCTAATTGTTATGCAATATCCAAGGTTATGACACCAAGTAAGCAATGGATGCAACTTGTTGATGATCGACTTAATGAAGCCTACTTAATCGGGATACAAAAATTTTTGAATTATGCTTTTTGAAGAATAGGAGAAATGTATGAAATACGATGTCCATGTGTCAAATGTTGTAATACAACATTAGGAACACATGAGACAGTCGAGACACATTTGAAAGTATATGGAATAATTTAAAATTATACCTTTTGGTATCACCACAGAGAAGTCTTAGGTGAGCCACTGTCAGAATATGAAGATGGAGATGATATTGAAGTAGAAGAATGTGAGAATGAGGATAAAATAAGGGAAATTTTGAGAGATTTATATCCTAATCATGATGGTCACACTGCAGATGTTAGTTGTGATGATTTACTTGAAGAGGAACCTAATGTTGAAGCCAAAAATTTTTATAGCCTATTGGGAGATTTCGAAAAGCCACTTTATCAAAGTTCAAAAATTTCAAAGCTTTCAACTTTGATTAAATTACTTCATATAAAAATCATGGGTCGTTGGAGCAATGAGTCATTTACAATGTTATTGAAAATGTTAAAAAAAGAGTTGTTTCCAGATGAAGCTGATTTGCCAAATTCATATTATGAGGCAAAGAAGGTAATTCGGAATCTTAGGCTTTCCTACCAAAAAATTGATGCTTGTAGGAATGATTGTATGTTATACTGGAAGGAGGATAACTTACTTGATTCTTGTAAAGTTTGTGGTGCATCCAGATGGAAAATAGATAAAACATAATGGTGAAGAAAAGAATAAAAAAAGGTAAAAAGATATCTTCAAAGACTTTACGCTATTTACCGTTAAAGCCTAGACTTCAAAGGTTGTTTATGTCTACAAAGACATATTCTCTAATGACATGGCATCATGTTGAAAGAGTTGACGATGGAACAATGAGGCACCCAGCTGATTCAATGGCATAGAAATTATTTGATGAATTTCATCCCTTATTTGCGGCTGAGCCTCGTAATGTTCGACTTGGACTTGCTAGTGATGGGTTTCAGCTATTTCGAAACACAAAAACCTCATATAGCATTTGGCCTGTGGTACTTATTCCTTATAATTTACCACCTTGATTGTGTATGAAATAAGAAAATTTAATTATGTCCATGCTTATTCCTGGTCTAGATGGTCTAGGAGATGCAATTGACATATATCTTCAACCCTTGATAGAGGAATTGAAGGAGTTATGAGAGATTGGAATTGAGACCTTTGATGCATCAATCTAACAGAATTTTAAGTTACATGCTTCTTTTTTATGGACAATCAATGACTTTCCAGCATATGAAAATTTATCTGGATGGAGTACAAAGGGGAAATTGGCATGCCCATGTTGCAACAAAATCACTTCCTCAATTAGATTGGCTAATAGTAAGAAACAGTGTTTTATGGGTCATCGACGTTATCTTCCTCTTAATCACAAATGAAGAAATGATAAGGAGTCATTTGATGAAAGAAAAGAGAAAAGGATCCCACCAAAAAAACGTTCTAGTATTGAGGTACTTAATCAGATGCAAGATCTTGAAGGGTTACAATTAACAAAGGATCCAAAGAAAAGAGTCAAGATATCACAAGATGATTGAAAAGATAATTGGAACAAGAAAAGTATCTTTTTTGAACTTACATATTGGAAATCTCTTATTTTGAGACATAATTTGGATGTTATACATATTGAGAAAAATATATATGATAATATTATGGGGACGATTATGAATGCTAAAGGAAAGACCAAGGATACCATTAAAACTCGACTAGATTTGCAAAAAATGAGTATTAGGCCAGAATTGCATCCTGTCAATAAAGGTGAGAAATATGAAGTTCCAACTGCATGTTACACATTATCTCCTCAAGAAAAGCACAACATGTGTCTTTTTTTAAAGAATTTAAAGGTCTCAGATGGGTTTTCATCCAATATTTCTTAGTGTGTTAACTTGAAAGATCACAAGATTTCTGGCCTAAAGAGTCATGATTGTCTTGTGTTTCTGCAACATTTACTCCCTCTTGCACTACGTGGTATGTTGTCCAAAACAGTATGTAAACCACTTACTGAGTTGTCTTTATTTTTTAATATGCTTGGAGCCAAGGTATTAAGAGCTAATGACTTGGATTAGATTGAAGCTCAAATTCCTACAACTCTTTTCAAGTTAGAAAAGGTCTTCCCTCCTTCATTTTTTGATGTCATGGTGCACTTTCCTATTCACTTAGCTAATGAAGCTAAGCTCGGTGGACCTGTTCAGTATCGGTGTATGTATCATATAGAATGATGGTTATATTTTTTGAAATCTCTCATTGGTAATAGGGCTTGTCCAGAAGGTTCTATTGCATAGGGTTACCTTGCAAATAAATGTATGACTTTATGTTCAAGGTATCTGCATAGAATTGACACAAAGTTTAATAAGCCAGAACGAAATTATGATGGTGGTATAAAAAAAATCTGAGGGAGGTTTATCTATATTTTGCAAATGTGGAAAACCTTTAGGAGCTCCAAAACATTATGATCTTGAAGCAAATGAATTGGAGCAAGCACATATATACATACTGAAGAATTGTGATGAAGTTTTACCATTTCTAGAGTATGAATTTTTCCTTCATATCATACTTCATTCACATTGTTTGTTTAGGATTGTTTCTCTTTGTTTAATGACATTTCTGGTTCAATTGAAATTTGTAGAGAGTTTGCACAAATTCATGTAGATGCTGCACAACATTTGTCTGATGAAGAATGGAACAGACAATTTATCGAATGGTTTCAAGATAGGGTGAGTAATATATACACAAAATTTGAAAATTTAATATTGAATACTCATATAGAAATAAATAATTTTATCTTGTTGATAGATTGCACAATTGCATAAAGGAGATGATAGTCAGATTATGGAAGATCTTCTCGCACTTTCACGTGGTCCTATCCCATATGTATTATATTATAATGGTTATATTGTCAATGGATATAGATTTCATGCAGAAGATTATGATAAAAATTTAAGAACTCAGAATTGTGGTATGGTTGTTGTTAGTGAGACTGATAAACATAATGAGAGCAGTGACTACTATGGAGTTTTAACCAATGTTCTTAAATTGCAATTTATGGGTGGAAGAGTGTCTTTGTTTCAATGTAATTGGTTTGATGTATATGATAAAACGAAAGGAGTGAAAGTAGACTAGTATGGCATCGTAAGTGTAAATTGGGGATGATTTTGGATAATAGATGAGTCTTTTATATTAGCGAACCAAGCATCTCAAGTATTTTATGCTAATGATAATTCAAATAAAGGTTGGTGTGTAGCAAGAAAGATACAACCTCGTGATTCCTATGAGATTGTGCAACAAATGGACAATGATGTTGCAAATTTGGAAAATCCTACACAAAATAAACGAAAAAGAACAATTGAGGTGAAGTATCTCTTTATGGTTTAGTATAGTCATTGTTATACATTCTAATACATGATTATTGTTAGTATATCGTATTTATAATATCTTAATTTTTTTTGTTATTACATTATCTGTATAATGTCTTTGTTTTTTTTTTTTTGTTATTACATTGTCTTTATAATGTCTTAATTTGTTTTTTAGGTTTAATATGAAGCCATCAAAGAATGAAAATGAGGTAACATCCACTATGAAAGGTACTACCAAATATGCATTTATTGCGCCAGGTGTAATAGGAAAGGGACGAGGAAGAGGTCTTAAATCTATGTGCTCTTTAGGGACGTCTAGAACTGATATTTCACTTTCTCCATCTACTGATCAAGTCATGAAGTACAACCAAATTATAGAAACGATTATGATTTCTGAATTTTATTGTGTTATCAATATGTGTAACTGAATTTTAATGCTAATTTTTTTTCTAATATGATATCTTTATACCAGGTGCTATAGCAAAGTGACAAGGGAGAGGACTTAGATCCATATGCTCATTGGAGGTGTTTGGAAATGAGGTGGGATCCATCCATAAAAGTGTTCCTTATGATGGTCAAAGTATGTCACCACCTTCTATGAGATCAAACTCTATCATGTATAATGCTCAAGTAATGCGAACAACAAACAAAAATTATTTTATTCTTGAGAAAGGGGATCTGCAAACTAATATTCCATCTTTTTCATCTACGGATGAAGTTATGCAATACATCCAAAAAAATTCAGCAAGTATGATTCTAAAATCTATTGTTTTTTAGAATTTAATTTAATACTAAACTTTTTACTTTTATGATTTGTTGCACTAGGTGCTCGAGGAAAGGGTCAAGGGCTTGGATCTATGTGCTCCTTTGAAGAGTCTGAAAATGATGAACTATCCTTCCATCAGAATGCTCATTATGATGGTCAAAGTATGTCAAGACCTTCTAAGAGTATAAGATTGGATTATACCATATCTGCTCAAGGATTGCGAACAATGAATAAAAATCCTTTGGTTCATGAGAAAGAGCATATGCAAACTGATATTCCAATTTCTCCCACTGATCAAGTTAAATAGTGTTAGGATATACTATTAACCATGCGGTTTAGTGTAGTGTTATGTTTCAGTTTTATATAAGACTTTCTTTTTATTTATTGGATTAATAAAGTCTTGTTTTATATAGATTGATTATGCATATGTGTCCTTTACTTATATAGTAGATGGTTTAGTGTATAGAGTTTAGCTTATACACAGAAGATTAAATCATCGGTTCTTATAAGTATAAAGTTTGTAATGTTCACAATCTAAGATGAGAATTGGACAAATTCATCAGTATGGTTGTAGCACAGGATTATATATAATTTATCTTGATTATGGGAATGGTATTGTTCCAACTTCTTGTGCTAGTACATTTTGTATGTATTGAACGGACCAAGTAGAGAATAGTTTTTGTCTGACATAGTAAAATAAATTCTCTAGATCATTAAATGTACTTATACTCTTAATCTTGATATAACTATTATGACCAATGTCATTTGCTTATTGTTCTGATCTGTCAAAGGGTGAAACTCTTTCGCGAGTTAAAATGCTCCCGATAGGTTGGATGATGACAAATGATATTTGTGAAATGATAGTTAGTTGATGGAATCCATGTCTCGACCTTGAGATTGATGATACCCATTTATAATTGCTTATAAGTTTTCATGTGAAAAATCCTGCAGGTGGATTCTGTATCTGTCACATAAAATAAGTTAAGCGTTTGAACAAAGGATTAAATTGATCAATAAATTAAATAGTCAGAAAATTAATTCGATTGATTGTTATCTGTAATATTTACATGGGGAGTTAAATATGAATTTAACGATTGATTTTGAAATTATACCGAGGAGTTTAATTACGGATTTTTAGAGGAATAATCTGTGATTTATTATGGTAGGTCAATTCATTCATTATTTCGAATTAATACCATAATTGAAAGTCTCACTAATTAAATCTGTGGTCCCTGCTATGCCTCATTAATTAAAGAACTTGGAAAAGGAAGAAACCTATTTTCTTGAATTAGTAAAATCCTACAAGATTTTGGAAAACTTTATAAAAGGTAAGTAGTACATGTTTGGATTTTATACCCTTAAAAAACGTGTGGATTAACAAGAAAAGAAGGAATCCTATACATTTTGGGATTAGGGTTTTAAGCCCTGAAAATGTTATTATAAATAGGGTTTTTTCCTTTTTGAAAAAAGACGACCTTTTCTGAGAAGCAGTACTTGCCCACACAAGTATTCCCCACTCGGAGATTATTGGAGACATAATAGAAGGCTGCAGACCTGGAGAACGAGTTGTACCCGTTGTGTGAAAGCTTCAAGAGGTTAGTATTTCGTAATCTAACTCGCTGTTGTTATCTAGTGATTCATGTAAGATTGTTGATCCTTACTCATGTTTGCTACCGCTGCGCATGTTCTAACACATTGAGAGAAAATATCACTTAATTCGGGACATAACTCAGAGAGGAGATGTGAAGGCTTTGAAGATTGCATCGGAGAACAATTTGGTGGACCCATTTAAAGAGCTTGTCACAGAAGTCTTTTGATAAGCATGTAGAAGGAATGGGCGTTAAAGTTGTAGGTGCATGGTTATGAGTCTAAGTGGGAGATTGTTAGGATATACTATTAACCATGCGGTTTAGTGTAGTGTTATGTTTCAGTTTTATATAAGACTTTCTTTTTATTTATTGGATTAATAAATTCTTGTTTTATATAGATTGATTATGCTTGTGTGTCCTTTACTTATATAGTAGTTGGTTTAGTGTATAGAGTTTAGCTTATACACAGAAGATTAAATCATCGGTTCTTATAAGTATAAAGTTTGTATTTGTTCACAATCTAAGATGAAAATTGGACAAATTTATCGGTATGGTTGTAGCATAGGATTATATATAATTTATCTTGATTATGGGAATGGTATTGTTCCAACTTCTTGTGCTAGTACATTTTGTATTTATTGAACGGACCAAGTAGAGAATAGTTTTTGTCTAACTTAGTAAAATAAATTCTCTAGATTATTGAATGTACTTATACTCTTAATCTTGATATAACTATTATGATCAATGTCATTTGCTTGTTGTTTTGATCTGTCAAAGGGTGAAACTCTTTCGCGAGTTAAAATGCTCCCGATAGGTTGGATGATGACAAATGATATTTGTGAAATGATAGTTAGTTGATGGAATCCATGTCTCGACCTTGAGATTGATGATACCCCTTTATAATTGCTTATAAGTTTTCATGTAAAAAACCCTGCAGGTGGATTCTGTATCCGTTACATGAAATAAGTTAAGCGTTTGAACAAAGGATTAAATTGATCTATGAATTGAATAGTCAGAAATTTAATTCGATTGGTTGGTATCTGTAATCTTAACATAGGGAGTTAAATAAGAATTTAATGATTGACTTTGAAATTATACCGAGGAATGCAATTACGGATTTTTAATGGAATATTCTGTGATTTATTATGGTAGGTTAATTCATTCATTATTTGAAATTAATATCATAATTAGAAGCCTCACTAATTAAATTTGTGGTCCCTGCTATGCCTCATTAATTAAAGAACTTGGAAAAGGAAGAAACCTATTTTCTTGAATTAGTAAAATCCTACAAAATTTTGGACAACTTCATAAAAGGTAAGTATTACATGTTTGGGTTTTATACCCTTAAAAAACGTGTGGATTAACAAGAAAAGAAGGAATCCTATACGTTTTGGGATTAGGGTTTTAAGCCCTATCAACGTCATTATAAATATGATTTTTTTCCTTCTTGAAAAAAGACGACCTTTTCTGAGAAGCAGTACTTGCCCACACAAGTATTCCCCACTCGGAGATTATTGAGGACATAGTAGAAGACTGCAGACTTGGAGAACGAGTTGGACGCGCTGTGTGAAAGCTTCAATAGGTTAGTATTTTATAATCTAACTCGTCGTTGTTATCTAGTGATTCATGAAAGATTAATTATCCTTACTCAAGCTTGCTTCCGCTGCACTTGTTCTAACAAACAATCCACCCCAACAGTTGAAACAAGTATGATTTCTCAAATCTATTAGATCACAAATTTATCATTTGTACAATATTTTATGATATCATTAAATTATGCAAATGTTGGTTCATGTGCTACTGAAAAGGTTAAAAAGGTTCGAGGAAGTAACAAGTGCAAAGATGCATCTCTTGAGGTTTGACACAAGCTAAAAGTAATATTTTACAATAATCGGACAGTTGGAAAGAATAGTAATCTATTTTCGAGGAACTTGGAAAAATAGTTCGTGACCGTAATATGTGTCCATTGGGAGTATCATTATGGAATCGCATTAAGGAAGAAAAGTTAGATCATAAGTAGGCAGTTGTTAAGGCAATTGAATGAAATATCCAATTTCTTATTGGGTTAATCTTTTCTTATTATTCTTGGTATTTAATTATTGAATTTATATCATTTTCTTCATTCTTTTGTTTTCTATACAAAATGAAATTGTGATGGTTGATATGTTGGTTTGAGGAATCACAAGTGGTCTGCTAATAAGAAAAGTTAGAACACATGCGGCCAGCTCCAATAAGAACTTTTTGCATACTGATCACTAATTAGTAAAAAGTGACATATATACTTTGAATGATCATCTGAACCTAGTATTGAGAAATGGCTGACTGTTATGATCATCTGAACCTAGTTGAATACCGTATCTCTGTCTCAAAAGACTAGACTACTTCTAAGTTGAATACATAAGAAAGGATTGATGAAGTGATCAAAACACTAGATCTGTAATAATTTCTCTTCATGTTCAATGTCTTAAAAATAGAGTAAATTCTTCCGTCAATATTTCAGATATATATCAGTTTTTCACCCACCAACTTTCTATTATTATAGATTAGGCTGCGTATATTCTTCTGTCAATAGTTTAGATATATCTCCAAGCCTGCAAGCCTCCAGAGGGAAAAGGTACAGAAATGAGTTAATAAAAATGATATACTCAAGTTTAATATAAAATAACATTCAGTTTTTAAATTTTTTTTTTTGTATAAACATAACTGTGACTGCTACGACTTATGATTCCACTGCTGTGACTGCTTTCTCTTCTCTTGTACTGTATCGACTCTTGAAGGTAAGTGATCCGTTATTGCTGCTTCTTCTTCTCTTCCTCTTCCTCTTCTCTTCTTCTTTTCTCTTTTCCTCTGTTGCTAATACATAATTATACTGCTGGGGTTGGGTCACTTTTTTCTCTTCTTTTTTATTTTCTTCAGTCCTTAGACTTGTATTACTTTTTGTTCTGCAATTTTTTTCTGCTTTGTATTACTTTCCTTGTTCTCTATTTTTTTTATTTGTGTTCTTCTGCTGCAATTTTTTTCTCTATTCTATAATTATTTTCTCTGTTTTGTTATTGTTTTGTTTGTTATTTAGCTTCACTGTTGTCCTACTGCTGCAAGTTTAATATATGAATTGAAAGATTTACTTAATATGTTCTATCGTATTCTTGGTTATTTATCTATTCCAGAATAGAGTAAATACCTTCATGGTTATTTATCTATTCAGAAATTAATTTAAATTCAATTAAAGTAATCTTTCAACTGCCAACACCTCCTTTCAAACAATTTATTTATCCAAAAAAATAAGTACACTCTTAGTTATACCCTTACCAAAACAACAATCAACTGGTGCAACTGATTCTACTATATTAATCTAAATCGATGATATTGGATATCAACCTATCTTTGATTTTTTATAGGATAAATTTGAGAGTGATGACATGGATATTCATCGTGATCATATTTTGGGATGGATGAAAGAGTTATGGAACAAGTGGAGAGGAAAACTACATGAAAAGTATGTGAAGGGTAAGCTCCAAGAGGCTCTTAAGAATGTGCCCAAGGGGGTAGATAAGAAACAATGGGAGTGGTTGGTAAAGGAACAATTTTTTACAGAAAGTTTTCATGTAATTTTATTTCATACTATGATATTTCAATTGATAATTTACCTATAACATTTGAATTTAATGTTGTTACTCAATTATAGGCAAGAAGCAGCAGGAATGTAACAAATAGAGCTAAGTTAAAGATGCTTCATTAGTAGCAAGCCAATTAGAGAGATTATTTATCAAAAGGTGTTATCATCAAATTTATTTTTTTTCTTAATATTCAAGAGACGTTATTTGATATGTTTACTTTTATGTGAAGGGAGGGAAAGATAGAAAACCACCAGATTTGGCTACTATTTTTTTGAGACGCGCACGAAGAATAACACACTTGGTGATTCTGAAACAACTGAGAAACATGTGTGTTTGGTTCATTACCCTGTTCTTTAATTTTAGTTATTATTAGATCGGACAAGAATCTCTCTATACACTTTGTAGGCTCAAATCCAAAAATTGGTGCAGTCCGAATTGTCACTTCCTAGCATAGAGATTGTAGAAAAGTGTTTTGGACCTCAAAATCCGTAGTCATGTATTTGGCTTTGGGGGTGGAGTAAAGGCAAAAGATTTAAAAAGTGGGAATTCGTCAAAAGCTGAATTATTGGCTAAGCTACGTTCAACTCAAGATGAAAATCAGTCTTTAAAGGATCGTTTGACAAATTTTGAAAATGAGATGAAAGAATTGAAGCAACTAAAAGAATTACTATTAGCGCAACAGACTAATGACCAGCCTCCAGTTCAAGAGAATGACTATTCAGATACTTCATGATGCCAAGTGAATAATAAATATTTCATAAGAAAAGAATAATTTTTTGTTTCAAAACATCATTTTATTTTGTTGATTTAAGTGTATTTTCTTTTTGTTATAACTTATAAATAATTGTGCTTAAAATGTTCTTTCTGTAATACTGGATATCCTCTAAGTTGTGCATTACTTCTCTTTCTTTTTGGCTGACCATGAAAATTATGAAAGAGAAGCTATGAAAAAGTATGGTATAATGAAAAAGCGCAAAGTGGTTCGTTGTCCTTGTCCTTGACCTGCCACGAAAATGGCTTCTGCTTGAAGTAATACTCCTCCACCACTATTTAGGTGCTTTTTTGACACAACTATTAAATAAAAGAGTTGTAGTTTAATCATATTTTTAATATAAGTGTAGAATAATATTTGAAGAATTTAGATAATTTTCTGGTAAGTCCAATATAGAGAGGTATAGCAAATAAAGTGACGACTATTACTTTTGTTTCTATGCAAGTTAGAGAAAATTGTGTTTAATTTGAATGCCTATTGAAAACTTTTTCTAACAATATCCAAGAAAATGAATACTTCTAATATTTAGTTCTTTGTTTCTGATCTAAGCTTTCAGCTTTTCAATCTTTAGCTATTTCACAGGACTCTTTCTATCTTTTGAACCATCAAATGGATGTCCTTTGGCTGATAGCGCTCTCATGAATGGTAACAAAATGATAGTGAAATATAAGTCCATTTGATCTGATGCAGTTTTCTTGTAATCCTCTAACACCCAGACTTGAATCTCCTTACATTAATATCATGCTGGAAAAAGAAAGGTATAAGCAGCCTGGTAATTACATTGAATAGAATGGGTGCTTGCAAAATTAATTGATGAGTAAATTATAATAATTAATTTGGTCATGTTAGCAGTTTGTATATTTTTTCCTAATATAAAATGGACTCCGAGGCACAATATAACTGTAGATCTTTTACTACTTTAGCAAATGACAGCTTTCTATACCAAAGTATGCAATTATCCTTCAGGTAGTACCTCATAGGAAAAGTAGTCTGACCAATGTTGCTATCATTTATCATATTCAGAATATCAATTCCTATATAGGAATTTGTTGCAGTGTCCCAAATGCTGCAACAAATGTCCCAAATTAAGAATATAACTTGTTTATATTGCGCTATCATGATTAGTATTTACGGAACTTGCAAGGCTACTGATACATGTATTAGTGTCATTACCTATTGGCTAAGCTGAATTGTTGTTGTGACTACTGCTTGTTTATATATCTTTTTCCCCTATTTTTCATTTGAGAGTATTTATTTTGGATTCAATTCTCATAGCTGGTATGTGTGGTTATGAAAATTTAGCAATAGGTTTCAATGAGGGTCTCCTTGTAACTGTCTTTTTCAGCCTTTACCAAGAGGCTGTTGGTTGTGATATTTGCTATCATGTTATTTTCCATTAGCACTACCTTCAATTTAATTTCTTCATATGTGTTGTTGGCTGTGATCTTATGCAGGTTTCATGCCTCATATGTGGTGTTGGCTGTGATTTCGGACCTGCTTGTGATTTAATCATTACTTTCTGTTTACTTTTATAGTTTTTGTAAATGAATTTTTTTTTCTTTTACAGATTTTGGATGCTGAAGTTTACAAGAAGCAGATTTTTGAAGACATAATTTACTGACCATCTTTTTGCTGGGAATGTCAAGAAAACTTTACAATGACAATTAAGTTATAGAGTTATTTAGTGACAGCATATAGATTGAAATCATTGATGTACAATACGTCTAATTAATGCTGATCATTTTTAAGAAGGAAGTGTGTATGGCTGCATATGGAGCATGTAACTAGGAATAAGAAGATTTTCTAGCAACAGATTATTACCCACGCTAGCGCTCCCCAGCACGTTCAAGAGGAGATCAGAAGAAGAGTGGAAAGATTTAGCAATGCTAAATGGGCAAGAAGAAATATAGCGTATATACAACGAATCTGTTCATAGGATACTTATTATTAGGCATGACTGGTTTTTTAGCTTGACAAATGAGTGATATAGTAGCTGTAGGTGGTGTTCCCTCTATGTAAGACTTGATCTTTGAAAGTAATGGTAATATTCACATGGGTTACTAAAAAAAAAAGGAAGAAAAACCCTCTTGACTTAGAGATATTGCTACTTTCTTTTTTTAGAAAAATAAAGCTATAAAACGATACTAATTTCGCTATAAAAAATGATATATAATGCATCAGTGTATATATATTTGATACTATATGTGCGCGTGCATGCAATATATATACTACTTTTTAAAAAAAAAGACACCGTCTGACCTAGTTTTTCCAACTGAACTTAACCATTTCATTTCTGATAATAAAATAAAGAGAAGTCCTCTTGAATTAGAGATTTGCTACTTCTTTTTTGCAAAAAATAAAAAAATCACTATAAAAAACAATACTAATCTTGCTACTTATGAAAATTTTCCTAATCTTTACATGAAGAAGCCCAAATTCATAGAAGTATGAGGGCCCAATCTAGGGCTAGCAAAATAAGTTCATACTTTGATAATCCATTCAATTCGCTCATATTTTAGTGGGTTAGATGAGTGACTTTTCAGATGGGTAAAATTTGAATATATGGGTATTGATGGGTAAAATATGAGTTAGCCTAATAGGTTAAGCTCTTAATTTTTACTAGTCTATGCATACGCGCCTCCCGCGTGTCTTCATATTAATAAGAACAAATTTATGAAAATAGCATAAATAATACTGAAAAGATGTGTTTGTGTAACAATATAAGAATTTAGAGACAAAATTATGAATTTCAAATTGATAAATGATCATGTTTAAGAGTTTGCTCCATCGGAAGATTGTATTGCATCTTTAAATGAAATAAAATTATTTGAAAAAGTAAGAGTAGAAAAGTGAATATTGTATTCCTAAACTATAGTATTGTCATTGAACACAACACCAATCTCCTTGTTTACTCATATAAAATTAGGATTAACACTATTAATGCGTTCGTTTGTGATGTAATAGATCTTGTCTTATTGAAAATATTTTTTTCACCTTTCAATATATAATTATTAAAAAGTATAGTATGAAGTTTTGTGTCCCACAAAAATTAAACCTTAATGGTCAAAAAACATATATATATAAAATATAATAAAAATAGATAAGAACTCAAACATATATGTAAAAATATAAAATATAAATATAGAGTATAATATGAAAAAAAAATTATTACCTCTTCGTCAACTAAAGTTATAGTCATCCTGTGCCTTTCTTTGTTCCCATTTTATACTTTTTTCCCAATCCAACTCCAATTACTAAGATTTTTAGTATCCAATGAGAATCATATCACCTTAAGTTATTAATTGGCATAATCTTATTCACGAAATCCTTTTAGATTCCATTGCAATATTATCTAAACTATATCGCGCACAAGAATTACAATTATAATAATTTATTAAAAAAATTTATTTTATGAGATGAAGAGATTATTTAACCTGAATAGATGAACGTTGTGAATGTATGGGTAGATGAACAATGTCAATTATAAATAACACAAAATTTAAATCACATAATATCAATATAAGACTCAATTAAAGGAGATAACATAGTATCAATAGTAGACTCAACTAAATGAGACAATTTAAGCGAAATTATTTTAAATACAAACAACTGGACTGACATAGCAATTTACTATTGTATTTTTCAAATTCACAACATAAAAAAAATTTATAACATGAAAAAAAAAGATAGGTTAACATGAAAATACATAAGGTTGGAGATTGAATCAAAGCTGTTGATGTAATAGAATTGATGAATTAAATTATGCAATTATAAATCCTTTTATAGAAGTAGAAGAATTTATAAATAAAAAAAAAATTGAAAGTAAAAAAAAATTAGGATATTACTATTAAAAAATAAAAAATAAAAATTGTGACTGTAGAAAAAGAAAAAAAAAGAAGCTTTATAAAAATTTCCTAACGTCAGAAAGGAAAAAAAATTCCAAATTAAAATGGGAGAAAAACTTTCGTGGATCTCTTTTTTTTTTTTAATTTAAATTTTAATCTCTTAAACACTATTAATAAGGTTATGCCACAAGTAGGAAAACTAATATAATAAAATAAAGTAAAATTTTTTTTAACTATCAAAAAGGAAAAAGAACTCGGCGATTTTTTTAAATTTTTTTTTAGATTTACACTACAAATAGTGTTATGCCATAAATAGAAAATCTAATATTATAAAAAAGTGATGAAAATAATTAAAAATAATAATTATATAAAAATAGTAAATGACAATTTCGTATATTGTGATGTCTTTTAATGAAGGACACAAAGTTCAATCAACATTGTTAAGGGCCTTCACGCTTTTAATATAGTATAGTTTTGTTTAGATTTACACCACAAATAGAGTCATGCGATAAATAGAAAATTTAATATTATAAAATAAAGTGATAAAAATAATTAAAAATAATAATTGTATAAAAATAGTAAATAACAATTTCGTCTATTGTGATGTCTTTTAATAAGGACAAAAAGTTCAATCAACATTTTTAAGGGCCTTTACACTTTTAATGCAGTATAAATTCACTCAAAATTCATGATACCACCAAAAATGCTATAACTCCCTTCTTTTATGTTTCTTCTCTTTATAATTGATTATCTGAAAAAAAAATTTCTCCAAATATTATAAATATTTTTTAGCATTTTTCAAAACGTATTATTTTTATTGCATACTTAAATACCAGTTGCAAGAACAATAAATAAATAATTGTCAAGTTTTATATCTTTTATTTTCACAATATAAAGTAATTGAAATTGCTTAAAAGAAACTTATTGAAAAAATATGAATTTCAAATCAATAATTTTAACTTACATGCTAATCACTAACTAGTCAATTTCTTTTTTGTTGTAACTTTTTTTGTTAATATTATATTTCTTACTAAAGAGTACATAGCTCTATTAACATTAAATGTATATTTCATTTATTATATTTTCTATTTTTTAATTTTATTGAATGACAAATAATACTATTGATATTTCTTAAAGTGCATTAAGAACATTTTACTCCTAAAATATAAACTTTCATTTACTTTGGAATCCGTGATAAAAAAAATTCCTTATTATTTAATAAATTCCTTTTATATTGAAAAGTTGTAGGAATTTTCGTTATGACTTTTGTGATACAATAAAATTAAATAAAATATTTCAATGTTTCTCATTTTAAAAAAATAAAGTATTTTTCATATATTAAATTATAAAGTAAAGTACTATTAACTCATGAAAATATGGATAAATACGGGTCAACATGTTTTTTATTCAACCAATTTGTTACCCAATCTATTTTGACCTATATGAAATATGGGCGGATTGTTATAAACATATTTGTATTATAGTGAATGTCTATAAAGGTATTTGTTTTGTAGTGGATACATGTTTTTATATTATAATGAAAGTCTATCTTTTGGAGAAAAGTTAGAAGGAATTATCACTATAAATAGAAGGGTTCTCCTTCATTGTATTTCATCCCATCAAGAGAAATAAGAACTTCTCTCCTTCTCTCTTTCTCTATAACGTTCTTGTTCTTTCTTTATAATTTCATAACACGTTATCAGCACGAGTCTCTTCCTTAAGCACTCACTTTGAAAGTTAAAATTTCTAAGAGCACTCACTTTGAAAGATCTGAGGTAAAAAAAATTAAAATTTCTTTTTCGAAAGATGTATTACTTAACCATATAAATGATATTCCTTTGGTGATATTGTTTCTCTACGACTCAACCGACTCAAAATTTGAAGGCCAAAGTATTATTTTTCTCTTTCTTTTAATATGGCTAACCTTATGAAACTTGATGTCGTTGCCCTTCAAAGTTCGGGCGAAAACTACCTTTCATGGGTGTTGGATGCTAAAATACATATGGATGCAACGGGTCTTGGAGACACCATTAAAAGTGAAAATAAAGCATCAAACCAAGATCGTGCTAAGGCTATGATATTCTTGCATCATCATCTTGATGAAATTCTTAAAATTGAATATATCATGGTTAAGGATCAACTTGGTTTGTGGAATAGCTTAAAAGAAATGTATGACCACCTGAAGATAGTCATCCACCCAAATGCACGATGTGATTGGATCCATCAAGACTATAAGTTTATTCATGAGTACAACTCTTCAACGTTCAGAATTATTTCTCAATTGAAACTATGTGGAGAGACTATTAATGATGTTGATATGATGGAATATGTGGTCGTACACAAAATTAATTGAGAACACTGAAAGAGCTAATGTGTTACTAGTAAGTCTCAAAAGGAAACTTATAGGTTTCAAAGATATTGAAAAAGGATTGAGACAATAAATTATGGGAAGATCTAATATCTTCATACTACTACAATTGAAGAGGGTTATAAATATTTATATAAAAGATTACCAGTCATTTTCTTTTATTTGTAGTACATAAATATGGGTATGATGATGAAATTACATACGAAAGTAAACTAGAAGTTTACTGAAATAAGTTGGCATAACGGGTTGGCCATCCCGGTTCAGATGTGATGCAAAAATAATTGAGAATTCACGTGATGATATGTTGAAGAAATAAAATATTCTTCAAGAATTCTCTTGTGTTGCTTGTTCTCGTGATAGAATGATCTTGATCAGCTAAGATTGGAATTATATTCCCTGAAATTTTGGAACTTATAAAAGGGTGAACATGGGCCCGTTCACCTGCCATGTGAAACATTTGCTATTATATAATTTTATTAAATGCATCTATGGTATGGTCACATGTGTTTTGATATCAACTTGTAATTGATTTTTGCAAGGTTGTTTGCTCGAATTATTAAATTAAGAGCACAGTTACAAATTATAAAATCATGTTAATAATGCTGGTTCATATCTAAGTTGGTTTAGAAAAAATTGTATGCCTCCAATTATAGATAAACCATTAGTTATGAGAACAAAAGTCGCAAATAATTTGGTAAGAGATATGTTTATTTAACATATAGCAACACTTGAATGCATCAAGCCAACAAGGTTCTCTTATCACAATTGGTTCAGGGTCAGTAACCAAATAATTTCATCTAAAAATTTGAATGTGCAGTATATGATTCAATTACTCCACCACAACGCACAAAGATGGGTCCCCAAATGAGCTTGAGGGGTAAATGTTAGTTTTCCTAACATTTTGGGGAGAAGTGATTAGCAACTGAAAATTGAGTGTGAGATAAATTATCTAGGTCCTCAGGAAAAAAAATGTAAACTTGAAGTTTAATAGATAATTCACTTGCAAAATATTGCAAATCAATTGTCAGATGTATTTGCTAACCCTATTTTATATTTCAGTTGTAAATGCTCCATCGAAAGGTCCTTGAAGGACCGGGTCAATGAGACGCCTGAAGCGTGATAGACCAAATGGTTTCAAATATAAAACTCCTTGAAAAAGAAGAGCAACAAATGATTAAGATGGTCATAATGATGAGGCAAGTGCTTTAAGAAAGCACCATGACATAACACTTCATAAAATCTTGACAAAGGTTCAGGTACCTGAAAATGATGAAAAATGAAAAGATCTCAATAAGGTATGTCGCATTGGAACTGATATCAAAATGATCGTCGATGATACCTTTGATATAATGTAGCGCTCAATATTATAAATATTGACGAGGATCTGAAATTCAAATTTGTCAAAAAGTATGGATAGGTAAATAATTGGCCAAATAAAAATATGCAATTCAAGTATAATGCCAGTGGATATAAATTAATTTTTGTGGCATAAAGATTTTTCGCAAATCCTGACATTATTATATGGAGAGGTCCTCCTGTGGTGGATGCAATTATTTTGAGGTTACTCATAAGTCTGGCAATACATGAACAACTTGATATGCGTATAATGAAATTATTTTTATGTCTAGATAGACTTAAGGATCTATGAAAATCCTTAAAGGATTTAAAAGAACGAGCAAATTCTTGGTCCTGAAGTACCATATCTTAGTGTAATTGGTGCATTAATGTATCTTGCTAACACTATAAGACCTGATATAGCCTTTTTAGTTAATTTGTTAGAAAGATATAGTTCTGCTCCTACTTGAAGACATTGGAATGGGATCAAACACATAATGCAGTATCTAAAAGTGACTACCGATATGAGCTTATATTATTCCAACAATTGCAATCTTGATTTTCTTGGTTATGTTGATGATGGGTATTTATCTGACCCACACAAAGTTCGATCTCAAACTGGCTATGTGTTCATATGTGGAGGTATTGTCATATCTTGAAAATCTACAAAGCAGTCTCTCATAGCCACTTCATCAAATCAAGCTGAGATAATAGCTATTCATGAAGTAAGCCGAGAATATGTGTGGTTGAGGTCCATGATACATCTCATTAGAGAAAAATATGATTTGAAATGTGACAAAGTACTCACAATTTTATATGAAGATAATGCAGCATGCATAGTAAAACTAAAGGGGGGATTCATAAAAGGAGATAGAACGAAGCACATCTCGCCAAAGCTTTTCTACACACATGAGCTCTAAAAGAATGGTGAAATCAACGTGCAACAGATTCGTTCAAGTGATAATGTGGCCAATTTATTCACCAAATCTCTACCAACTGCAATTTTCAAGAAGATAGTACACAAGATCGGGATGCAAAGATTCAAGGATGTTCTCATTAGGGGAAGTTAATATGCGTTGTACTCTTCTTCCCTTACGAGGTTTTGTCCCACTGGATTTTCCTTGTAAGATTTTAAATGAGGCAGCCAAAATGCGTATTATTAGATGTATGTACTCTTTTCCTTTACTAGATTTTTTTCCACTGGATTTTTTCTATTAAGATTTTAACGAGGCATATTATCTATCAAATAGACATTCAAGGGGGAGTGTTATAAATATATTTGTTATAGTGAATGTCTATAAAGGTAGTTGTATTGTAGTGGATACATGTGTTTATATTATAGTGAAAGCCTATCTTTTGGAGAAAAGTTAGGAGGAATTATCCCTATAAATAGAGGGGTTCTCCTTCATTGTATTTTATCCCATCAAGAGAAATAAGCACTTCTCTCCTTCTCTCTTTCTCTATAATATTCTTGTTCTTTATTTATTATTTCATAACACGGATTAAATTATTAACCATTTTATATTGATCCATTTCAACCTGCCCATTTACCGCCACTTGCCCAATCAAATAAAGAAAATCATTAGCCCAAAATTGTCTATCTATTTGTTTAGATAACCGCCAATAGTGTTTTAAATTCATTGACCGAAAACCTACTACTCTACGTCAATATCTCCGGCAAACTCAGAGGATCACCTTCTTGGGCGAATTGTTCAAATTCCGCCAATACTGATGTTTTTAATGGAGGAATACTAATTTTGAGTTGGTTGCTAATCCCTTCTTAATCTTCCTTTGAATATTTCTAATCAATTTTCTCAACTTCTTGCTAATAACTTCCGCTAAACTTATTCGATCAGAAGATGTTGTTTTCTCCCTTTTATATGATTCTTTTACTAAAATTTGCCTATTAAGAATAGAAAACTGAAAATAATAACAATTATTAGTTAGAAAGAAAGAAAAAAAAATATTTTTTTTCCTTGTTACAACAACAACACAACCAGTGTAGTCTCAAAAAGAAAATGAAATTTGGAGATGATAGAATGTATGCATACCTTACCCCTACATATATGATATGCCATTGTACTTGATTTCTCATGATAAGATTAGCAGAAAATATATAAGATAACAGTTGAAAGGAATTTCCCACGATTGTTAAACTTGAAAGGGGAATGAAAGCAGTTATTCATTATTATTTTTTTTGGAAGAATACCTAATTACTCTCGTCACTTGGTCACCCTCTGTACTTTGATGTGCAGAGAGAATTGATACGCTCTCTTTTAGGCACTTAAAGTGGAAGGAAAATAGAAAAATGAACTTTTATTATTTTTTCCCTTTTTCAGATTTTCTCAGGAAACCATTTATATACCTCTAAATGAGGTTATAGTTATTATCAACTGTGACTGTAGTAAGATTATCCTTAATTTTCTTCATTTATTTCTTGAATTCATTTCTCTGATTTACTGAGAATTTATTTAATTTGATTTTTGTAGGAAATGAAAGAGTAAAAGTGAGTAGTTTGTTATTGGTGGTTTAGAGAATGGGGAATGTGATGGGTGCATTATTATCAGGTTTTGGTGATATTCTGGGGAAATTGCTAGGTCATCCACTTGATTTTTTGTCTGGAAAGGCTTGTAGGTAAAAAAATGACTCTGTTCTCTAATTGCTTCCTTTTTTTGTTTTTTAAAATGTTAACATTATGTTTTGATATAGTAATTAATATTTCAGTTCAGTATGTGCCCCAACATGGGATTTTCTTTGTTACATAGAGAACTTTTGCATTTCTCAATTGCTGAAATCGTCCATGGTGTCGATCCTATTATACTTTGGTGAGTTTAATTTCTACATTACATTGTTAATTAGTATAACATGATTGTATGATCACGTTAAAAATAAATAAATAAATAAATGAAAAGCTGCGGTATTTAACTTAATAGTATAATGTTACCAAAATGATATTAAAATACGAGACAATTTGGTAATGGAATTTAAAAGATATGAATGAACCCAAAATATTGTAGTACTAGAGGATAAAATTAAGATATTTAGTACAATAAAGTGTTACTTTTTGCACTTTTTGATTGTTTTGGTTGAATTGTTATATTTCCTGGACTAGCACATAAGAATTAATGTTAAAACAGGTTATTGGATGTAATTAACTTAAATTTCTTTTGTTTATGTGCAGTGTTCTTATTCCTCTACCTGCTTTACAAGTTGGGTATTTGTCAGTGCATTTGTCACATACTGTGTAGAACTACTTGGGCATGCTTTTCCACTTGTTTCTCAGCCTTAGATTGTTGTTGTACTTGCGTTTGTTTCAAACTTCAACAACTTCTTCTTACACCAAGGCATAATAGGAGAAGACATCAGAAAGACATTGAAGGAGCAGTTAATATTTCTAGCAATTCTAGTGAAGCAGAAGACTCTATAAAATTTGATGAGACAAAAAGAAGAATAAGAAGAAAATCAATGAGGGAGCATAGGAAAGAACATATGAGAAAGTCTTTGAGGCCAAAGAGTCATCGGATGCAAGTGAAAATTGTTAGTGATTCAATCCACCACAAAAAGAACAAGTTCAAAAATGGGAATACTAATCATTTTAGCCCTATTGGTGATCACATTCGAGTGAGTAGAAGATCAAAATTTGCACGAAAGAAAATACTCGTTAAGGGTTCAACACATCCACGAAGGAGAACATAAAGAGGGTTCTCAGCTATGTTGCTCGGACGCTTCAAAAAAATCCCACCAGATGCATGTCAAGTCATTTAAATTAGTGCATTTTTGAAAAATCCGACACAGGCGTGGCAACAGTTTTGAAGAGTCCGAGCAACACAAGTTCTCGGTCCTATTGTCTTCTAAATCTTTTTAATTTTGAAGTATATTCCTCCTAATGTGTAACTTGTACACCCTGATAATGGAAAGAATTTTTATACTATATTACTACATTTTATCTAGTTTAACAACGAATTTGGTTTATATCTCATGATAATAGTCCAATTTTTATTGAGAGTTATCTGTGTTATCTTTTATAAATTTAGAGAAGTTGAACTCTCCTCCCTTTGTTTTCTTTTACATGATATTTTTGCCTTTTGTGAACCCTTTAAAATACATTAGTTAAAGAGTCTGAACAATTTTATTTTTCTTTAATCTCAATTTTTTAACCTTTGATCCCCACTTCCCTGTTAGCTTGCTAAAACTGTTGTTCTTGGAGCTAAAAAGGAATGTCATGCTAAATGTTACTAAGGGTGTCTTTAATATTTAAAATGTTAGAATTAAAGAATTGTCGTATTATTTTAATTAAATGTTATTAAGAGTATCTTTGATATAGTTAACTCATTTATGCGGGTCAAAGATTGAGTTAAGATTTAGGGCGGATTGGTTGTTTAATCGTGATTCCAGCTCCTTCAATAATCTGTTAATTAAGATAATCCTGCTAAGTTGATGTCATCCTTCTGAACTTTGCCTTTGTTGAACTTCTAGAATGCTAACCTTGCTTCTTGAATTTTCATGGAACCAATGAATAACCAAATTTAACAATGTATCCAGTCACTAATTTCCTAGTTGGTGAATAGGCAGCGCAGTCTGAATTATAATAGGGACATCGGATTTTATGTTGGGTAAGATGATATGATCAAGCCTAAACAACTGCACTTTTGATATATTTAATGACTTTGAGAGAAGGACTAATGTGAGACACTTTGGGCTTGTGCATAAATTGACTGAGAACCTGAACTATATAGGCAATGGTGCGCATCGTGATGGTGAGATAGAGCAATTTTCCTACAAAATTTTGATAAGCTTCCGCATCCTTGAATAGTTCATCTACATCTCATGCATCTCCTGTGGTGCTACTCTATCTAGCTTTATTAAATTCATATGTTGTAAGCTTCTGATTGGACTTTGCAATCAGTTAAAGGTCACGCTTCCTCAATTAATCAATACTAGTGCCATTTCTGGCAATCTCTATCCCCAAAAAGAATCTAAGCTTACCCAAATCCTTCACCCTAGACTTCTGCTAAAGTTTAGTTCTAGCAGCCTGTATCAGTTCAAGATTGGACCCTATCACCAATAAATCATCTACATATATAAGTATAATCACCAAATTAGAACCTCTTCTTTGTGTGAACAAAGAATAATTAAAATAATTGTGTAAATCCAAAATCCTTTAAAGCTATTGTAAGCTTCAGGTTTCATTGTTTGAAAGCTTGTTTCAAGTTACAGAGTGACTTCTTCAACCTGCACATCTTGGTTCTACACTCCCCTTAGTTGCAAAATCTTTATGAAGTTTCTTGTATACTTGTTCAAATAAATCTCCTAGTAAATTAACATTGTACACATCCATTTGGAATATGTGCCAATGTTTAGAGGCTACAACTGCAAGAACAGATCTCACCGTAACCATCTTAGTAACTCGTGAAAAAATTTCTTTGTAATCTAGGCCTTCCTTCTTACTAAAATCCTTAGCTACTAGTATTACCTTGAATCTTTTTACTTCTCTATTTGCCTTATATTTTATTTCGAATACCCTCTTGCAATCAAATTAAGTCTTTCATTTGGATAAGTCAATAATATCTTATATTTAACAATCCTCTAAAGTTTGATTTCATGTTGCATTATAGTAATCCATCTGAAGTATGTGCAACCTCAGAGAAGTGTTTTGGTTTTACCATAATAGTTTCTGCAGCAAGGCATTGTGCATACGTAGGCGTTATGTGATCATAGCTCAAAGTAGTTGGATATTGTGTAAGCACAGGACATGGCCACATAATCTTAAAACCACCTAGCAGGGCTTGTGGCTCTACTAGACTTTTTGAGTGCCACATCTGGCTGAATATCATGTCCTCCATGCAAATTAATATTTGCTGGTAATTTGTACATCAAGTAGATTAGCTTTCTAATCATCACCATAAACTGGTATATCATTAACTTCATCAAGTCCACCATTGACCGGATCATCTGAACCACCAACAAAAATATCAAGATGCTAAGAATCATTATCGGGAAGAATCAAGAGTTCATCATTGAATTCTAGAATTGGAAATAAGGAATCGGAAAGGTTCTTCATTTGTTCGAAAGGAAAGACAGATTCCTTGAGAATTACATCCCTTCTAAACAAAAACTATTTTGATTATAAATCATACAGTTTGTAACCCTTCTTGTTAGCAGAATATTCTATTAACAGAGTTGATAATTCCTTTTGCTAAGAACCTATCAAGTCTCTTCACATTTACTACACAAGCTAAACATCCAAACACCCTTAGGTAATCTAATTATGGTGCAATCTTGAAAAAGACCTCATATGATGATTTTACCTCTAGGAAAGTAGAGGGTAGTCTATTTATGATATATACAACAATCAGTACATATTTTCCCTAAAACTTGATAGGAATTGCAACTTGAAATATATCAAAGCCCTTGCAACCTCTAAGATGTAGTTGTGCCTCCTCTCAACATAAAAGATTCTTGAAGAATCTTTTAGTTCTTCAATGGATTATTCAATTAGCACATCATATTTAAATCAGGATAACTAAAATAGTCATGTCAACTGATAAAATTATCTGTACTATTAAACTTCAAGTTTACCATGATATGTGCTATTTATTTTAGTTTAATTTCATATCAATAAATTTTAGATTTACTGTGGCATGTAAATTTATCATGCTTACATTTGTAGTACAAATCGGGTAACCTTTCATGTCCATAGTAATTAGGAGATATTTAATCTTTCAATCCTTTGTAGTCTTAACCATTTTATTAGTAAACTTCAGATTTATTATAACTTGTGATTTGATCATAACAAGTTTGTATATTACAATTTAGAATGACTGACATAATAATAAATAAACTCTTCAGAGGGTTTCAATTTATTTGTCATAGTAAGATATTATTTGGACACTACTGGTGTCATGATTCTTGTAGACAAACAATTAGGCTGTTGCAGGAGATCATGATCATTAATTTTGTACTATCACATATTGACTAGACACTACTGGTGTCATAAAAGAAAACTTGATTAGACATTACTGACAAGTCGTAGAACACCAGTTTCTCTGAGGTCCTTTAGACTCTCAGGACACTTCTAGATAAGTAGTTTTGACTTAGTCTTAGGACATCCATTTTGAGCTATCAAAACAGTTAGATATAATTAGGTTTTTAGTCGGGAGTAGTACTTAGCACCGAGCAGGCCGAGGTTCCAGCGCACTCTGGTTCTTAAATCTACGTGCCACCATAGGTTAATAGCCCGAATAGTCCCTAGATAGTGACGACAAAGCTCAACCACTATACCCTAGCGAGGTACAGTGGGCTCTCTTCGATAGGGTGTATACATCTAACTCCATGTCTAGCTCATGTGGTTATATATCGGTTATAGACTCTCCCACGTACGGTATAATCAGAGTCCTTAGTCCATTCTAGTCTATCAGATTTCAGGATATGCTTATGACCCTGACTTAGTTTATCAGTTCTTACAATATTCTCATATATGTCAGACTGTTTGTTGTATTTATGATTTCAGATAGGATCTTTGCATGTAATTTCAGTTCAGTTTATGAGTTAATAGTATATCTATGTTTTATTTACATCTCATATACTCAGCACATTTCAAATACTTATCACATACTTTCTATGCTATATCATTTTATGATATAGGCTCAAGTACCCAGCCTCAGCATCGGAGCTAGTTTCTTTGATGATACCCAACAGTTGATAGTGGTGAGTCCTCATCTTTTGTGGGCTGGAGTCTTTGAGTTCAGTTATTATCATTTCTAGTTTTTCAGACTTTAGAGTTAGCTGAGGGCTTGTCCCAACAACTCAACAGTTAATAGAGGCTTCCAGATAACATAGTAGTAGTTTTAGTATATCATTCTTATGGATTGGCTAAAACTTTAGTATTTCTCAAATATTATCTATTTATTCAAAAGAATTCTTTTACACTTCAGTTATACTTCCACTCAGTATTCTTCTTAAGTTAGTCAGGTCAGATTATGTCATGCCATGTGTTTGCTTAGAGTTACTTGTGATTCTAAGTACCAGACATGTCCAAGGTGTAGACTCAGGTCGTGACACCTTAACCTTTGTAGAAGGTACATAAGGGAGGTTAAATCTAGACCGAGGAGTCTGAGTTGGAGTTTCAGTAACTAGACTAGTTGGGTGTTTCATCAAATTCACAGTCTTCTACTTGTTCATCTATTTTCTCTTTAAAATTTTTATATTCTTTTTCTAAATTGCATTATCTAAAAGAGTATCAACATTTATATCATAAAAATCGTGAGGCAGGGGCGGAGGGGGATGAAGGGAATGAACTTTCATCAACACGTGCACACTTTTTCATGTTTATCCTAGTTTTGACCTTACTAGAACCGATACTTTTACTATTCTTTTTTGAAAAATTTTGGACAGTGATGTTCAAAATTTTTTAGAAGACATAATTTTAAAATATAATTAAATTAAATACGAAAACTAATCAAGAATTCAAGATAAATTAAAGATGAAAATTAAATGCGATAATTAAAGAAATTAAGAGATGGAAAGAATGTACCAAACATTTGCGTTAAAAATAGACGATTATAACCGAAAGCCATAAATAAATGCCGAAATTTAAAGCTTGCTACTTACTCCAAAAATTCACCAAATAAGATACTTGATAACAACAATTTGTGAGAAATAATGATAGGAAAAAAAGGCATGAAGATAGATGGATGAATTTGTGAGAAGATAAAGGAGTGGAGTGGTATTTATCATTATAAAGTAGATCAATGTGTAAAAAAAAATTAAATGTAAGGGTAAAAATAAATTTTATTATGGGTCGGGGGATAGAGCGGTGTTGGGAACCAAAACATAGCCGTTGAGGGGTCGGGATCGGGTCAAACCAGGCTAGGCCACCCGAACAAACCCTTTATCCCATTCTATCCCATCCCATATCCCGATATAACCCTCCCGTCCCAAGTAAACCGGGACGATCCGAGACAAAATCAGGTTGGATCATTCCATTCCGTTTGACAGACTTATTTTTCATATAACACTTTAAAATAATCCAATTTCCCACTATTTAAACTAATGCAAGAAGTTGAACTATATAACCATAAAGTTATTGAATGTGTCATTAAGAGACTAACAAGTGATGGAGTAGAATTAATACCAGAGAGACAGAAAATCCAATAAGCTTGACAAAGAAAAAACAGTTCAGTACCTTAAATAAACACGCCTAGGTCACAAGAATCTCATGGGTTCCCGGCAGTGGCATACTAAGTGGGTAATATCGTCACAGAATTCTGTCTTGGTTGCAACCGGCAAAGAAGAGAAGTGAGTATTGAAAGAAGATTAGTAGTCTAAGAGCTTTTAAGTAATAGGTGAATAGAGAATCGAACAATCTATTCGAGATGTGGGATGCTTTGGTGTATATGAGCAAGGAGAGTATAATGATTCAATAGATGGAGCAGAAAGATAGCAGTTGTTCAATTATATATGCTTAAGGAGAAATAATAATTTATTTGTAAGATGCTTAAGGTGTATGAGAGAGGAGAGAACAATATTCAATTATAGAGCAAGAATTAGAATGAGAGCTATCGAGATTATCAATAGGGAGGAGAGATGCTTAGTAAGTGTGTTATTAGAGAGGAGAAAACAGGTTTATGATGTGAGATGTCTTGGTTCGTACACAATGAGGAAGATATTTATACAGCCAAAGAACATAATCAATCAAGGGTTAAAGAGAGAGAGGACATATTCATAAAATCAATATGGTCAAAATCAATTAGTATAAAGCAACAAAGAATTATCAAAACTGACTATGTACCAAGCTATCATATGCTAGGTAAGGGAAAAGACTGTGACTAATTAAGAAAAGCCTAAACAAATTTTTCTTAAGTAAATATCGATGTTGTCACATAAATAAGGGGCTTACCATAATATTCAAATAAGAGATTCCTCTATTAATTACAAGAAAAAGGAAAAGGAAGAATAGATCATGGAATCAAATAAGCAAGTATGAAATCTGTCACATGCTTATCATATTTATCATATAAAACTAGTACATAATACTATTCTCAAATCACCTAAAATTACCAAAATAAATGAATACCAAGATGTAACATGGTTTAATCAAGATAATGAGTAAAATCCACTCATTCCCATATTCAAGAAATCAAAGTTACCATAACATACAAGTACCATAATTTTCATATGATTTGGGAGCCAACTATTCAAGAAAAGAATCTCATATTACCACATTTAGAATATAATTTACTAAAGTAATTACATATCCAAATTGTCCCATAATCAGTAAAATAATTATAGAGATTATCAAATATTTGAATACCAAAGAAAAAATATCATGACTTTGAAGTTGTCGTGCCTTGTAGTATATAACAAACTAAAGCTACCATAATTGTTAGATAAAGAAAATCAATTGGTGAGGAAAAAACGGAATTCCAATGAGGCGAATGAAAATGAGAAATTAATTATAGAGAAGTGAAAAATCAGAAAGCACCCAGACCTTGGCATGAAATTATACGGGGGTACAATGGAATATAATTCATAAAAGGAAATACAAATCAGTGCAGCAAAATTAGGGTTAATCTCGAAGTTGATAAAAAATAGAAATTCTCACATATGACAGTCTAGAGGGGTAGAACAATATCATAAACTCCTAATCAAAACTCAAAATTTGAACTCAGTGAATCACAAATCTAAGAATCTGCTCATTAATAATCAAGTGAAATAGGGTAAAGGAGTAGTAATGATAATCATACTAGAGAAGCATTCACAAGAACCCATCATAAACATGAAATGACCAAGTCGGATGACCCTATGTCCTCTGATAAACTTAAAATTACACAAGGACCGTTGTCCAGTTTTCATCCCAAACACTCAAAGGTCATCAAAGTTTCCTCGATGCTCATGGAGACGATGAAACAATTGAGTTTTTGAGGTCTCTTAATTGGAGAATTGAGAAAAAAGATCTTGAGGATGGTTTCATTGTGGGTTTGGTTGGTGGCTCTCCGACCAGAGGCTGGTCAGAGTAGGCATTGGTGATGGTGGAGAGTAATCTATAAGAGTAGAGAGTATAGCTAATCGAGCACAAAAGTCCCCGATTTGCGGAGCTGCATCTGGTTCACGAAGGTTGACGTAACTGAAATATCTGATTGGTGGAGTAATTTTGTTCCGACTGATGAAGCGAAGGACTTTGATTAGTGGCACCAACTGTGTTTGCAAAAATTCGTGATAAAAGCTCTGATTTATGAAGCAACCGTAATAAGATTCGATTTGACAAAGTGTTAATAAAGAGAGCCATTTGATTGGCAAGAGTAGCCGTAATAAATATTTTTTTAATGGATTGACGATATTTCATAATTTAGCCTTCGATTAGTAGAGCATCTTTTGATAAAAGAATCTCCGATTGGCTGAGTCTTGTAGTAAAGAAGACCAGATCTCTATAATAAGGTTTCAATTGGTGTAATCTTGTAATAAAGAAGACCCAAATACTGTAATAAGGTTCTGATTGGTGAAAATCTTATAATAAAGAAGACATGGACATCTACAATAAGGCTCCGATTGGCAGAGTCTCGTAATAAGGCTTTGAGTGACGGAGTGGTTTGTGATAAAAATATTTGAGTAATAAAAGTTCTGGTTTGCGGAGACACTGTAATGAAATCTCCGATTAGTGGAGTCACTCTAATGAAAGCTCTGACTGGCGGAGTAGTTGTAGAGCTTCGACTGAAAAAATAACTTGTAATGTATAAAACTTTCGGTTGGCAAGACAATACATAATATACAAAGCCTCTAACTAGCGGGTTAATTACAATATAAAGGCTTTTATATGGTGGGATAATAGAAATATAAAGGCCTCCATTTGGCAAAGCAATTGAAATTTGAAGGGCATCCGTCTGTTGGGGCAAACTGCAATATAAAGGCCTTCGGCTGGTGGGGCAACTGTAGTATAAAGGGCATCTGGCTTGCGGATATCTCCCAAATACACCTTCAATTAGGAGTATATACACAGTCGATTATAATATAATTATCCAGTGAAGAGTTAGGACCGTATCTATGAGGACTTAGTATTAATCAAGGCAACTAATTAAAGCAAATATGTTTGAATGCTATAAGAAATACTCAAGTTAATGGGTAAAGAGAGAATTTAAACTAAAATGCAAAGGGTAAAATCAGTTGGAGAAAATAATGGTAAAATCTTTTATTAAATCAATCTATTTTAACTTACTCAATTTCAACCCAAACCCTCCTATTTGAAATCCTTAGCTCCCACTAGTAAACGCGACTCCTGAAACTTCTTTGTTTGACTTATTCAAATCTTCAAAACAAAATATTTTTTAAAAGAATTTTCTTAAAGACAAAAATAATGATATTTCCTTAGAGACCCATATCACGTGACTTCCATCCTTCTTCCTTGCTCTTCGCACTTCCTTCAAGAATACCTTCATAGTTTTAAACAAAACAAAGAAAATGAAAAAGAAAAGTCATATAACATACTTCATCTTTGGTGATTTTAGGGTTAAATATTATTCCAAAACTCTTTTAATCAATAATTCTTTTCTGCATTTGTCACATGAGAAATTACCAATTAAATATGTCCCTTCTCACTTGAACTAGTCAAAAGCAGTGTTTGCTGAAGACATCTACATCTGATGATGGAAGAACGAAAACGTACGTCAAAATGTTTGCTAGCAAATAATGCATAATCTTTACGCAATTTGGTTTCAGTGAAGTAGCCACATCGTGCATAGTTAAACACCCCCCGTTTCAATTTATTTGTCTTATTTTCCTTTTTAGTCTGTTTGAAAAAGAATGTCTCTTTCCTTTTTTGACAATTCTTAAATTCTAACTTTCCGCATGACATGTTTAAGATCACAAGATTAAATGACATTTTAGTACATTCTAGGTATCTTTAGTTTAAGATAGCAAGATTTAAAAGTTTATTTTATTTTCTTAAACTCTGTGTCAAGTCAAAACTAGAAAAATAAATTAAAAGGAGAAGAGTAAATTTTTATATATATAGATATTAAACCTTGAACATTCTCCGTGAATTCATAGCTTCGCCACTTATGAAGAGGGTGAAGATGGTCTAAGAGTGCTAACTTTTTTTGGATGATAAAGTAAAATAAGAGAAGGTTGTGTCTCTTCACTGTGTCCTAACTCTTGTTTAAATTGAGTGAAGCTCGTTGGAGTTTTTATCAGTTGGTAATATAGGAGTTTTAATGGGAGTCAACTGGAACTGCATTCTTTGTAAAAAGAATCGTCAGCTTTTGGACAAATTCTAACGAAAGGATAAAAGTTGTTAATCTTTGAATATTTTAAGGATGTTTTCTTTTTTGGTTGGGTTTATGCCCTTTTTGAAGTGAAAGGGTGAGAGATCATTTTTTTCCTTATTTTTAATGAAATTTTATGTCATCAATCTTGTTACTTAAATCGTTTTCGTGTGATCAATTTGGCCAAATTTTGTTTGGGCGGTGTCCGTCAGCTTTCTATCAGGAAATTACGCCCAACCACCTGGAAAATGATTAAATTTCGCGATTTTTTTTAATATTGTTAATGGCATTTTTGACTTTCTTTTAATTACTTAAAGACTAGCAATTTTAAGGGACAAAAATTATAGACCACCCCTTAATAAATGCATCTGTGTAAATGATTTATGGTCAAACTTTTAAAGTTTTGCCCATGAGGCACGCGACATAAAAAAAATGCAACATCATTTAGCAGTCGTTTGATTTATGGAATTAGGTAGGATGTTCTAGGATTAAAATTGGGACAAAACTTATATTTTGCCTGATTGAAGGTACAGATAAATTTATACCTTTAAGCAAACAAAAAATAAATTTTATTCCAAAGTAAATGCCGTAATGGCAGCCAAAGACAATTCCATCATATCTAGAAAAACTCTTGGAAGCTCCGGAGTTAAAAGACCATCCAAATCTAAAATTAGACTCGACACCTTAGGGCTAAGGGCGATAGTTGTTGAAAATTTTCAAATCGGCTTCTTTTTTCTCAAATCCATTTAAGTTATTATCAAAAAATTAGTCGGCTTTGGTTCGCATACAAATTGGATCCAAAAGATATGGAGAATATTGGAGATGTAGAAGGAAAAATAAATTGGCGGTAAATTTTTAAGGCCTTTCCTTCTTTCAATTCCCAAAATTGCAGTACTTTTCTTTATCAATATTTCATACAAAGATAATTCTCAGTATGTTCTCAAAGCATGAAAAAAACTTTGATTGTGTTCGAAGCGAGTCTATTCTTATAATATAGATTTTTAATAATTAAAGATATTTTGTACCGATTATAGATGCAAGAGATTATAATTGATAGTTACAGATATTTGTGGGTTGGAAATTGATTTGGAGTTTTTGAAGTACTTCTTATATTGTGTTCATATTGTGCAATTTCACATGAATCTTCTTCATACATGTATATTATTTTTCGATTAATAATTTCATATAATTGATTTGCAATTTGAAGAATACAGAGAAAGGGAGACAACTCTACTGGAAGAATCTTGATATAGGGTTCAGGACTCGTTGTGAGGCTTTTGCAGGTTCTTATTTACTTTCTACTTTGTTTAATTGTATATATATCTAATTCTTTGTCATAGTAATTTTCAAAAAAGTACTTTTGTGTCCTGAGGCCAGTCTATTCTTCTAATTTAGACTTTGTTTCAAAGCTTGAAAATTTTGTTTGGTTATGTTTGAGGCCAGTCTATTCTTCTAATTTAAATCTTTATAATTGAAAATATTCAATTATATATAGAGATTTACTGATTGTTATAGAGATTGTTCCTTGAAATTTGATTTAAAATTATTGAAGTACAATAAAAAAGTTTGCTAGAACCATTCACTAACCCTTTTCCAAGCTAATTTGATATTATTTTATCATATTTGGCTTTGAATGTCTTCCTAAGGACATACTAGACATAACTTCTAGCCTACATTAGTTACGCACAACTGTGATTATATTATGAGAATAATAACTAACATCAATCAAATCCAAAAAGAATTATAATGTATATTTATATATATGTATCTTGCATAATACCATTAGTCTTTACAAAATGAAATTCATGTCTAAAAAAAGGATAAACTACACTGAGCATATTCTGGAAAACACTACATGAAATAATCATGTATTATTAGAAAGATTAAGGTACTTGTTGGGGAAGATCGAGTAGCACAACAATCTATATACTAAGAGGAATCTCAAGTCCTGTAGTGAATCACTTCATGACAATTGAAGTTTGTTGATTTTGCATGATAGCAGACAGAATGCTTATACACAAGCATGATATTAGACACTAAATCTGTTACACATCAAAAAGCTTCTATTCATTTTTTAGAAATTAATCTAGGTCAGATTAGTCCAATATTAGTTCTCTAATTGATGAGGACAAGTAGGTATTATCCACATATCTTGATAACAAAGCAATCTCATTCCAATAGGATTCATTGTTGATTGCAGTAATCGCCTGTTTGAGTGAGCAAGAGCATGACACTAAGATAAGTAAAAATATAGTTAATCTTTAGAGTATACTGTGATCCAGTCAGCTTTCTCATGCATAACATAAGTCTCAACTATAAAAAATAAAAAGTTTGAGCCTAGAACTCCGATGACAATATGATATTATATTGGGGATAAATCTGAATGTGCCATTGTCTCTCAGCCTTATTTTCAACAATTGATGAAGGAATGTCACTGCTTCACTTGCTAAATTTATTTCTCATTCTGCTCTTTGTTATAATGTCTGTCATTTTGTGTTAGTATAAATTTCTTTTGTGGTCACTTTGTTTGTTGTATTGTGCTAATTATATCGCTTGTAAATAAGCGAGCTTGCAACATAAAATTAAGCAGGTTCGTCAAGCAGTTAATTTTATGTTTGTATTCAAAGGTTTACTAGTATTATATATGGATTTTATTTTTTATTTCATAAGAATCTTTGTAATCTAGATTGCATTAGACTATTCTAAGGTCATAGGATGGTTGGCTAGCCAATTATTTCACTAAAAGTAAGAATTATAATACAGAAAATGGTATGGTATTTAAAAATAAAATTTTAAGTAACTTAAATCAATCAAGAGTCGAGCATAGTGGTGAGAAAAACATATGCAATTAAACCTAGTGATAACTTAAATGTGCAAAGTTTGATCATTGTGATTGTTTGATAGTTATTTGAATGAACGATACTCTTAAGAAATGTGCAATTGAATCACGAAAGATACTCATTATCACTGGTGACGGAGGACCTTAGGGTTTATGTGTTCCCAAAGACGGAGGACGGCTCTGCAATCATAAATTGCAAATTATTTACCGTAACATCTTGAGTTGGAAATGCCATGGGGTTAAGGAAAGAAATTGGTAGTGGTATTGAATAGTCAACTTGTGTAGGAACAGTCAACATATGTTCAAATTAGAGAAGTCTTGCGTAAGCAAGCGACATAAATTATTTGGCAACTTTCTTTTTATGCTGACATGTGCTTAAAGATGTGCAGTTACCCTTAAAACTCTTTCTTAAAAGAGAATAACTAAAAGGAATATGATGAATCTCCAGTTGTTTATTCAATCATCATTCGAAAGTCTCAAAATCTTACTTTTCTATTTACATTATTTATGCAGTTCACATTTTCTTGTTATGCCATTGATGTTGAAATAATGTACTATTTTTTCTTCTTTTACTGCATCTGTTTAAAATTATTTTTATGTTATTTTTACAATTCAAAAAAAAGAGTCACAATTTCATTTGTTAAGTTTGGAATCTTGTAAACTACAAGTAACTAATATAATATTTCTTCTCAGGTTAACATGATCAGGAAGATTGAAAATTGTAACACCCCGAAACTTTCCTAAACCAAACTTAGACATTACATGAAAAATCATAAGGAATCAAGAAAATTTTGTCTAAGGACGACTCAGATAACGAGTAGTTGTCCACACCAAGGACCACTGTATGAGTCGTTGTTTGAGCTGCAAGCTTTCCATCCAGGAACCCACGAGTCATGCAACGACTCATTACCAAGAGTAACTAGTTGTTCTGTGGAGTCATGATTGCCAGTACTGGAATCTGCCAAACATCTTCCAAAAGCAACGAGTAGAACCAACGACTCGTTGTCACCTCTAACGAGTCATAATTTCCATCAGTCGCGAAGTTTCAGGTCCAGGAAGTGATGACAAAGAGCAGACACAACAACCCGTTGGTCCTACCAATGAGTCGTTGTGTCATCCGTTAGTGGGGTTCTCGAGTTTTTGTTTAAGAATCCTACCAGTGACAACGAGAGGTACCAACGACCCATTGGTCCATCCAACGAGTCGTGGTCCCCTTCGTTGCCAAACTCCAGTAAGCCCAGAATTCAAGCCCAGGACCAACAACTGGTCCCAACGAGTCATGGTATCGACCAACGACTCATTGTGTGATCCGTTGGTCCCTGTCAGGCAATTTTTCATATTTTCTTTCATGGTTATTTTAGTAACTTTTCATCTTTTTAATCTCTAAACTATGTCGTTTTGGGCATGTTTAAGAGAGAATTAAAGGAGTTGATCAATGTATTTTTCTCATTTTCTTCTCTCAACTCTTAGACTTAGTACGAAGAAGTTTCAGACAGACTCCTCAAGGCAAAGTTAGGGCATTCAATCTTCTTCTCAGATTCTCAAGGATTTCTTCTAGGAAACTTTACTCCAGGTATGTGGGAATTCAATAAGAGAATTGTTCTTTCCTTGTGTCCCAAACTCCTTCCATAATTTCTTATCAATTCTAGACCTGATGTTTTGAGTTAGGGTAAAATTCGTAGCCAGATCCTGATTAATTCTTATGGGTTGTTGTCCCTATGTATTCATGCTATGTTTCTACTACTTAGTGATCATGTTGCTACTTGCTTCCTGTAAAAATGATTTTAGCCTAACTCTATAAATGCAGTAAGTTGGGTTTTGCATAGTTGATTAGATATTAATATTGGTTGACTCTGTTAGTGTTGGAATTCCCATGTTATTACTATTATATTGATTCTCATGCAGTTGCATGCTAGTTTAGTCGTCCTAGTCAAAATGTTAGTACCTTCAGTATCTTTCAGTAATGTCAGCTGATCAGTTTGACTATAATTAGTTTCTCGAGATGTCAGTAATGCCTCCCAGTTATCAATTGGTTCTTTAAACGGTTATGACGTTTTCAGATCAGCAGCTCTGACCAGTCTTAGAACCACTAGTACCAGGTTTATTTTGTTCTTTAGACGGTTACAATGCTCCCAAATAAGCAACTCTGGCCAGTCTTAGGACATCTTACGACACCAATTTCAGTTATCCGATCCGATAAGATTCTCAGGGTACTTCCAGCTGAGTATCCCTGATCTAGTCTTGGACCTCAACTTTGAGCTATCATCTTGATAGTCAGATTAGGACTATCTAGTGAGAGTAGGACTTAGCACCGAGAGAACCGGGGTTCCAGCGTATCCAGATCCCCATAACTACGTTGCCACCGTAGGTTATTAGCCCAAATAGGCCCAGACAGTGATCTCATAGTTCATGCCTTTATACCCTGTCAAGGTATATTGGGTCCTATCGATGAGGCGTATACATCGTACTCCACGTTTAGCTCACGTGGTTATATGTCGGTTATAGACTCTCCCACTTGTCAGTGCAGTCTCAGTTCAGTTCAGTTCAATTCAGTTTAGTTTAGCTCAGTTTAGTATCTCAACCATCAGGACATGTTTATGACCATCAATCAGGGCCATTATTGACCATATCAGTTATAGCTCAGTTTTATCAGTTTACAGTTTTCAATTGGTTATTTCATCTTATTTCAGTTCAATTGTTTATTTTCCTGCTTATTGTAAATCTCACTTACTCAATACATTCAAAGTACTGACGCATATTTTCTATGTTCTATCGTTTTATGATACAGGCGCAGGTTCTCACTCATAACATCATCAGTAGTTCCCTCCAACGATATCAACAACAACGTCATTTGGTGAGTCCTAATTTTTCGAGGACGATGATTTTGTTCAGTTTGTTCCTTATTCAGTTAGACTTTAGAGTTAGCTACGAGCTTGTCCCAGCAACTCATCAGTTAGTAGTTGATTCTCAGACATAGTAATTCAATATTGTTTCAGATATATTGACTCTTTTCAAATCAGTTTTTCTTGAATGATTATATTGTTTATAAAGCTTCTGCTTACGTTTACTCAGCTTACCAGTGTAATGACTGTTGGGACAACGGAATAACAACAATAAACACACATACAAATTAACTGCGACAAAATAGAGAAAAACGGAACACAAACGACACACAAGAATTTACGTGGTTCGGTCTCACGACCTAGTCCACAACTGCAACTAGGAGGAATTTTATTACTCTCTCTCTTGTGGTGTTTAGATTACAAGTACAAGCTATCTATTTATAGAAATAGATTAGGGTTATTAGGGTTTCTAACGGGCCTAATTAATCAGGCCTCCACAAGCCCAACAATCTCCCACTTGGAGGCATGATAATCTTCAACTGCCATCCACTGTGAGCACTTGTACGTCTAGTAATCTCCTCCTCATCTTCCTGGTTGCAGCGGCCTTTTCATCAGTTAACCTGAAGGCCCGTTGAAGCTTCCCCAAGCTCCAACATCAGTCACGGCTAAAACTGCCCCTGACTCGTCCTCTGTCCCTACCGACTCCCACTTGCACAAACTGCCGAATCCTGGGATATTCTGAGAACAAACAATACTCTCCATAGTTAGCAGGTAATCATCCGGAGAGGCTTTGACAGCTCGAACACTGGTTCTCTTAACCCACTGTCTGGTAACTCTGGCTGAAGTTTTAACTGGCTGACTGTCGGTGCTCCCACTGCCACGAAAATCCCTGACTGGTTTACCTGAACCTTTCCAAGCACGTTCAACCTGAATCTGACCTGTGGCTCTGGGTTTATCTCCTGCAAAACGAACCTTCTTCTGCCCACGAGACTCTGTGAACCGGATTTTGTTTCTCTTTTGATCTGGGACAGTCACTCCCTCAGATGGTAAATAGACCATATACAGCGAACTCCGTTTCTTTCCTCGAGCTATGACCAAGTTCCCCTTCATCACCTTCCACTTCCCGTTTCCGAACTTAACATCGTGTCCCTCATCATCCAGCTGCCCAACAAAAATCAACCGTTTCTTCAAGCTTGGAATCACTCGGACATCCTTTAAAGTCCACGAACCGACTGAAGTTTTCAGAATCATGTCACCCATGCCCGTTACATCAAGAACTTTATTGTTTGCTAGTCTTACCTTTCCAAAATCCCCTTCTTTCAGATTCTGCAATGCTTCACTGCTGTGGGTAGCATGAAATGAAGCACCAGAATCCATGACCCAGGAATCCACACTGCTCTCCACGCTACATATCAAGAGATCATTATGAGCATAGTCTCCTGCAATGTTAACTTGTTTATTATTCGGGTATTGATTCCTGAAATGCCCCACCTCCTTGCACGTCCAACACGTTACATCTGAGCGATCCTGAGTCTTCGACTGACTCCTTCTTCTGTTCCTGCTCCCACTACCTCTGCTATTTCTCCTTCCTCTGCTGACATTTAGCAATTCACTCGATGATTCCCCAGAACTCCTTCTTCTGACATCCTCGCCTAGAATGAGATCACGAATCTTCTCAAAAGTGAATCCATTGGGTCCCGCTGAACTGGTAACTGCTGTAACCGTTCCGGACCAACTGTCAGGTAATGACGATAGTAGTAGTAAGGCTTGAACTTCATCATCGAACTTAATGCCCACTGACGTAAGTCTAACTAAGATCGAATTCATTGTATTGATGTGCTCGGTAACTGAACTGCCTTCCTTCATTTTTGTTTTCACCAATTCTCTAATCAGAAAGACCTTGTTTGCTGCAGATGGCTTCTCGTACATGTTAGACAGCGCTTCCATGACACCTTTCGCTGTCTTCTCCTTCAGAATGTTAAACGCAACATTCTTGGTCAACGAGAGTCGGATAACCGCCATGGCTTTCCGATCCAAACCTGCCCACTCTGCATCAGACATCTTTTCTGGCTTGTCACCCAATACCATGTCTAACTCCTTCTGAACCAGCAAATCCTCAATTTGCATTTTCCACCAACTGAAATCTGCACCAGCAAACTTTTCAACTCGATACTTCCCATCTTCTGCCATCTCAAACGACTAGATGAGGTACCCGGTACAATTGATCTCAGGTCTTGGTAACTTTGTCAGAAATTCAATGACAAAACCAATACGCACCAATAAAGCAACTCGGACCAACAACAACAAAAAACAATTGAAAACCTTCTGCCTGAAAAAAAATTCCCCCGGCGAAACAATAATTTTCCGGCGAAATAGTACCTCTCCAAGCACTGTTTAGATCTGTTCACGCGATAGAGTGATGGGCCTGGGCTGCTCGATCTGCTGCTCGCGACGGCTGCTGCGCACTGGTTTGCTGGTGGCGATACTGTGCTGCCGCTTTGGTTCTCCAAAAAATATTTTTGGTCTTCTCCGGTGGCAGATCTGCTGGTCTTTCTTTTTCCTTCTCCGAATTTTTTTTTTATTTTGGTGACTCTCGCTATTTTCTTTTTCGTGTGTATAACCTCGCTCTGATACCAATTGTTGGGATAGCGGAATAACAACAATAAACACACACACAAATTAACTGCGACAAAATAGAGAAAAACGAAACACAAACGACACACAAGAATTTACGTGGTTCGGTCTCACGACCTAGTCCACAACTGCAACTAGGAGGAATTTTATTACTCTCTCTCTTGTGGTGTTTAGATTATAAGTACAAGCTATCTATTTATAGAAATAGATTAGGGTTATTAGGGTTTCTAACGGGCCTAATTAATCAGGCCTCCACAAGCCCAACAATGACAGACCATGAATTAGCTTAGGGTCACTTGTGATACCAAATATCGTATCTCATCCAGGGTGTAGACTCGGATCGTGAAAAAAATTGTGATGTTGGCATAAATAGAGTGAAGTGGTAAATTTGAAAAAAATACAAGACACCTTTTCCGCCTTATCTTTTCTTTTAAAGGGAGAAAAACTTCATATATAGTTTGTTGTTTTTGCATCAGTTCTTCATTCTCCTTGTTATAAAGAAATTCAATTTGTTATTTCTGATATTCCAATTTGTTCTAGTTAAAAAGAAAATAATTTCCTCTATTATACAATTATAATTTTTTTTTTGGTGAATTTCTTGTATAGAAATTTGAATGAGCTGGGGTGAATCACTTGCAACAAAATGCTTGACTTGTGGATTGATGGTTTCATAAAGTTTTATTAAAATTTTAATTGAGAAGTTAAGGAAATTGATTAAATTAAGAGTTAAGAGAATGTGGATAGGTGGTTTCATGTCGAAACCATTATTTTTAGTTAGATTTCAGTTTTGTCTAAGATAAAATATATCATTTATCTTTTACAGAGCACCTATTATATCTCTACTTTGTTCTTTGGTTATAATATTAAAAGACATTTTTTTTAACGTATATTCATATTTGTTACAAAAGTTTGACATTTATGAATGACAAATTGAACATATATAAATATTTGTGTCATGATAAAAACTATATATCACTAATTTTTACGTTATTTGAAATTTTAATTTGCTGTCATGAATCAAAATATCAGAAATTTAAATGTGACATTTTATAAAGGCGTATGTAAATGTGGCAAATTTTTTTACAAACATTAATCTAAATGTCAGAAATTTTAAATGATAGTTACATAAACATCGTAAATCTTTTAATGACGTTTACCAAAATATAAAAAAGAAATGTCGTAATTTTATTAGTAACATTTACTGAAGTGTCACAAAATAAATGTCGTATATTTCTTACCAACATTTACCTATAATGTCATTGTATCCTCACTTTCTTATAGTATTGGCTAAACTTTCGAGAGGGGAAAAGTGCAAAAAAATGCTTAGTTTTAGAAAAATAAGGTGTTTGACCAAGTTTTTGGGAGATAAGAAGTGCTTTTGGAGAGTAGAAAAATAATTTTTAGAAGCTAAAAGAAATAGTTTTCCCCCGAAAACTCTTTTTTGAAAAATACTTTTTAGAAAAAATACTCTTAGAAGCATTTTGAAAAAGTTTGACCAAACATTAATTGCTATTCAAAAGTACTTTTAGAATTTATAGGCCAAACACAAATTGTTTCTCATAAAAAAAAAACTTATCAAAATAAACTGATTTTAAAAGTTTGGGTAAATAGACTATTAATCTTGGATATCCCCCCTTATCCAAGTCAACTTGATATTACTTTATCTCACCTTCTAAGAAAGATAAATTAGTTCAAAGACATAAATTTAGAACTATAATCTTGGGATAATTTAATCAGCGACCAAATTCCTTCTTAATATATGCCTATTAAATAATCAAATAAGTTTAAATTTAAAACATAAGTTCTACATCGTAAAAGGATGGCCTAATTTATTTCTGCCATAGATTAAAATTATAATTATTATAACAGATATAATGATTGGTACCCCATTTAAACAGACATTTTATGTATCTCTCTAGGTCACCCTTCTTTTTGATGTCCCAAAAAATTAACAAACTCAATCATCAATTTATTAAGATATCAATAAATTCAATAAAACTATTTTATAATAATGATGATTTGTCATTGTTTTCAATAACACTTATATATTTTCAAGTTTTTTCAACCATCATGAGCCTATTATTTGATGCAAAGTGAAATAAAACTAATGTAAATCCAAAAATAATGAATAGAAAAAAAATCTAATGATCTCAAATCCTAATTAAGAGAAAAAAAAGGAGAAGAAGAAAAAGAAATGAAAAAGAAGTAGATACTTTTATCTGAAGTTACTTAATATTAGATACGAGTTAAATATTTTTTTAAAATAAATATATATTAAATAGGGGCGATCACAAATGCTCTTATTTTGGAATGATTTTTAATTTTTACCTTTCGGCACTTTAAGTGACAAAAACGTGATAAAAAAGCTCCGAACAGCAAAAAAAAACTCAAGACATAAGTTTTTGCCTAATTTATGCCTTAAATTCATACAGGTTATGCCTCAACGTATAAATCCAATTTGTGCCTTAAGGAAAAAATTTACAAGGCTTAAGTTTTTTCCCAATTGATGCTTATGTCTCAAGGCATCAGTCCAATTTATGCCTTAAAGCAAAAATTCATAAGGCATACATTTTTGCCTAATTTACACAAATTATGTCTTAAGGCATAAATTTACATAGGTCATGCCTCAAGGCATAAATTCACATAAGTTATGCCTCAAGGCATAAATTCACATAAGTTATGCCTCAAGGCGTAAATTCACATAAGTTATGCCTCAAGGCATAAATTAAGTAGCATGGACTTGTGCCTAAGGGGCAGAAGTTCAGTAGCATGAACTTTGGCCTTGGGAAAAAAATTCAATTGCATGAACTTTTGCCTTGGGGTAGAAATTTAATTGCAAGAACTTTTGCCGCTATGCACAAGTTCAATAATTAAACTTCTGCCTATTGAACTTGTGGCTTGGGGCAGAAATTCAGTAGCATGAACTTCTGTCTTCTAAAGATAATCTACGCCTTGCGAATTTTGTTTATCTTGCAATTTCTTAAAAAAATATTAGGGTATTTTATCCTGTTTTTATTAATTAAAATACTGAAGGGCAAAAATTAGAACTACCCCAAAATGGGGGCAGTCGGTGCAAAAACTGGAAATTTTTTCCATTTTAAATTGTAAAGACCCTTCCAGTTGTTATGGGATGGTTAAGGCCTTAGCAGCCTCTTAGAAGCCGCTAATAAGAACTCAAAAATGGGGTAGTTAAAAACTGAAAGGTGTTTATGTCGTGGTTAATTAATTGTATGTTGTGTTCCGTTTGGGGGTGACATAGTGAACTAGACCTTCGTACGAAATTATGAGACTATGAGTGAATTCGTAACACCGTTTTATAGTTAGATATGTATTTGAAAGATGGTACGAGGTCTTAGTAAAAAACTTGTATTTTGGGATGGAAAAATATGCAGAATTATCGAGCTACTGGTTCGCAGGACACCACTGCAGCGGTGAAATTTCCACTGCAGCGAGACCGTCATAGTGGTCAGAGTGTTGATTGTAGCGGTGGAGGAGAAGTATTTGAGATTCGCCGTAGCGAGAGGGCGATCTTTATAGTGGATCCGCTGCAGTGGACGACGCGATGCAGAATGCCGATTTAAGTCTGTATTTTGGGGTTTTCACTCCATAATTCTAAAGCACAAAGATTGAGAGCTCAGGTGCAAATTTTCTAGGGCAAGAGTGTTTTTCCCCTTCCAAGGTAAGATTTTTTTGTCAATCTTTCCATCTTTTAATCGTCTAACACCCTAGAATCAATAGATGCTTTTTAATGGTGAAATTCAAGCTAAAAATGTTATTAAGAAAGTTAAGGTGAATTGATTAGGTGTTGATGTTTATGGATTCCTAGGCTTAAAAGTAAGTAATTAATACTTCTTAGGGTGAATGTGCATGTACTAGTTCATCAATGTGATAGTTTGAGACCTAGAATTCAATAAAGTTGGGACCTTTAGCATTAAAAACTACTTTAAAGGGGTTTGAAGGAGTAGAAACTCCATGGACTTGGTTGGAATGATCGTTGTGGGATTGGATTATGATAACTTAACCCGTGGATAATGAATTGAACCGTGATAACAAATAGAATTAGGTGGTTTGAATTCTCAATCCCTTGATTGAAGAAGTAGATAATTGAATTTTCTTTATTTCTTATTTTAAAGTTTGAATGTTTGAAACATTAAGGAAAGGCAAAGCTCACGCAGAGTAGCTCACATATTTCAGTTCTTCGGTTGAGGTAGGTTACAGTTTATATGGAGTTAGACTTTGTTTGGGGCCTTGTATGTGATATGAATTGATGAGCATGCTTGGTTGGTCTTTGGATACTATTTGTGACAATGATTATTGTGACTTGATTATGTTGTTTGAACAAGTCCTGAAATTGTCAAAATCTGTAAATATTATTCATGATTCTAAAGTGCAATGATGATAAATCAATATGTATTTGTGATTTATTTCGTGTGATAACTGATTTGAGAGCATATTAAAGTATGTCGATGATTGTTGGGTAATACGCCATTATTCTGAGATGAGAGGTTCGTGTTCGAGGGGAGTATCCGGACAAATGGTTGTGTGTTGATTGAGTAATGTATTATTATTGTGAGATGAGTGGCTCATGCTCGAGGTGAGCATCCGGATGAGGGATTGTAATATGAGTGGCTCGTGTCGAATGACCAGATGAGTGGGAGCAGGTACCACGTGTAGTACGACACATGAATTTCTAGAGTCCTCTACATGTCATGATTGGAAGGGCAAACATAAGACCCTCTGGCATATGTGTATAGATATAAGACTAATGAATGATTGGTATGAGGGTAGGTTGGTACATATGTGAAACTGATGGGATACAGGCTATATAGTTGTGTGTTCAGTGTGTGCATGATTTCATTGCATTATTTGTGTCTTGCTTATATTCTAAGCTTGTGATGTCTTGTCGTCTGATTTTGAGGATTATATACATATTCTTGTTGATTGGAAATGTTAGTCCTAATGATGTGAATATGACAGCTTGGTATTAGTGCTTACCTGGAATTATGAGTTGGGAGATTTTCGTATCTGAATTCTTAGTCTTTTTGTTTACTTGTTGATTTATAATATATACTCGTTATTATTCAAGGTCGGGTTATGATGCATACCAGCACATAGTGTTTGTACTGATGCTACTCTTGCACTTTCTTTTAGAGTCAAACTGTGATCTAGAGATGTCATCTCGATTGCATCTTTAGAGCCTACAACTGATTGATCTAAGGGCGAGCTTCTTATCTCCAGGCTTACATAGATCTTCTTCCAGACGATGTCTATTCACTCCAGACATTTATTTATGTTTTCTTTTATTGTTGCTATTCCTACACATTTTAGCTAGAGTCCTGTACAATGACTTTTGGATCTTTGGGATTGTAATAGGTGGCTTCTGCATAGTTTTTAGTTTTAAAATTTCCGATCTATTATTTATATTGCCAGATATTTTATTTTGAGTCAAATGAAATGCATAAATGAATTGGTTAGTTGGAAAATAATGGTTCACCAACCGGGAGGTTAATATAAGTGTCAATCACGACCAATTAGGTCATGAAATAAATGATGGCTAAACATTTTTTAGCGGCCCAAAAGTGGTCAGTCCACCTAATCTCTAGGAAAAATTATCTAATACAATTGATTATGCTCCATAATTATACTTTATAACAATACTTTATATAGCTATATTTTATATTTTTTATCAGATATATATTGATACATGTATCCCTAAATTATAAGTACAATTCTGGTATAGAATATATGATGTGTATATGTTATCAATGTACATATAATATATCAATGTATGTACATTTGATATTGTATGTGCACGCGCATACATTGTAGGGGAAAGTACACAAATGGCTTGTAGACAAAATATTTGACATGGAGCTGCCCGTAGAATTTCAATTGACATCTAATAGCTAAAGTATAATGTATGCATTTAAAATTTCCCTCTATCGCCTCTCTCCCCCCCTCTGTATCTTGTCATTCTCTATCTCCCTTTTTCTCGCCTCTCTCTCCCTCCCAATAAGATTCTTTTTTTTAATGTTTGTTATTGTTTTTTTTTCTCCTTTTCTTTTAAATGTGAAATGCACCAGCCGAGAATGTATATTATACACTATATATATTTATTATACATTTTTCATATACATTTTTAATACAATATATATACACATCACCCATTGCATAGATTTTTATTAGTAATTTTTCATATTCACTTTTCATATGAATATATATACACATATACATTTTTATTAGTAGACTATTTATATATACTTCATGTTTAGTTTTCATACAAATATATATATACACATTATATACATTTTTATTAGTAGACTTTTCATATACACTTCAATTCACTTTTCATTAAAAAATATAAAAAAAATTTATTGGGAGAGAGATGAAGACGAGAGAGGCTGAAAGAGGAAGCAAAAGTAAAATTTTAGAATTTGGCTATATGTTATCATTTTTTGGGTCTAAAGTGTATTTAAGAGTATATAGGCCCAAGTTGGGCCATTCAAATTTCTGGTGACTACACCAGGTCATTTTTCCTACATCTTATATTCAAAGTTTTGAGAAAAAAATGTTGTCTTGTCTAGTTTTTTCAATTGAACTTAATCATTTGACTTCTGATAATTAAGAGATTACGGCTCACTCATCTAATATTCGCAGATGATCTTATGATCTTTTGCAAAGGAAATATTGCATCTGTTAAAAGAGTAATGGAGGCGCTACAACAATTCAGTTAAGACTACTAGTTTAGTGGCAAATAATGAGAAGTCCAGTGTTTTTCTTGCAGATGTGGATGAGGATACTAAAGTGAGAATTTTGGAGATGACTGGTTTTATGCAGGGTAAGTTTCCCATAAGGTATTTGGGACTTCCATTGTCAAAACAAAAATGGAGCAAACAAGATTGCAACCAACTGATTTTGAAGATCACAGCCAAAATTAATGTCGTGTCTGTCAGATATTTATCTTACTATGGTAAGGTGCAAGTTAATAGTTCTGTTCTATTCTCCTTATATAATTTTTGGGGGTCTGTTTTCATTCTCCCTCAAAGTGTATTAAAGGAAGTCGATAAAAAGTGTCATTAGTATATGGGGAGCAACTGAGGATAAAAGGAAAATATCTCTGGTAGTGTGGGAGAGAGTCTGCTTACCCAAGAGGTTTGGAGGCCTAAATATTAAAAATAACAGATTGTGGAACATTGCCTCGGTGAGAAAATTGATTTGGGGTCTGACAGCGAAGAAGGATGTTTTATGGGTCAAGTGGGTTCATGGTATATATATTAAAGAAGATGATTTGTGGACTTATGCCCCTTCGACTGATTGTAGTTGGTATTGGAAGAGATTGCATAAGCTGAAGTTGACTATGTCATCGTGGTATGCTGGAGGGAGATATACGTTAACTTCTCATGGAAAGTATGATGCTAATTCTAGCTATTTGGCCCTCATTGGGGATCAACCCAACATGGCTATAACACCTATGGTATGGAGTCCTATATTGCTGCCTAAGCACCGAGTGTTTCTATGGTTGGCAATACAAGAAAGACTGCTCACTAGAGATAGATTGCTGAAGATGGAGATCAATTGTGAGGCATATTGCTGTTTATGCCAAGAGAATGTCTTAGGGACTAGTCGACATCTATTCAGATATTTTGCCTTGGGACAAGAAGTCTGGAGCAGTGTGAGTTGTTGGCTAAATTTGAATCTCAGGAAGGAGGATCACTACAAGAAAATTGCTTTTTAGGGACCAAAATTTAGCGACAAGTATTAAATATGGTCTTTAAAAATATAGTTACAGGGATGATATTATTTACTGGTCTCTAATTATTTATTTTATTTTTTAAATACACTAAATCTGGTCCCTAAATAAAATAATAAAAATTTCAGCGAAACATATAGCACAAAGGCGCGAAAAATAAAGAAACATAAAAATGACTTTAAAATTTTCTCTCTCTGAAACAGTACCAAATCCCTAATATATCAAAATCCCCAATCATCTACCAGCAAATTCTTTAAGGCTTGGCAGCAAATTGGTGAAATCCTTGAAGGCTTGACAGCAAATTCTTCATCTACCAGCAAAATCGAGTGATTTGCAATAAGTTCTTCATCCTTTATCATCTGCTTCATCTCCTTCTTCTCTTTCTTCTTCTACTCCATTAAAGTGAAATTTTCTTCATCTGTTTTTTTTACACGCAATAACTTTTGATTTTTTTTCTTTTCTGGTATTACTATGATTAATTTTGTAATTATTTTCAGATGCCGTTATCTTTTTTTTTCTCAACATTATTGCACAGATATGTAATTGCGATATGCTAAAACTAAAAAGTGACAGCAAAGACAAGTATTATATCCTTGATAAATATTCTTTCTCACTTGCTGATTAAATATTATGTGATTAGGCTCTTAAAGATATTGACTGTTGTTTTGAGAATGGCTGAAAGTGATAATATTATGCGTAAAGTTGGGGCTTGAGGGTCATGGAGGCGATATTTGAGAGTTTATTATAGGATTTTCTCTGTTAGGGTTTGCTTAACTTGATTGAAGATGCCAATAAATTTTGGTAGGGCTGTCATTGTGATTTTTTCGTATGAGGTAATGAAGTGACTGAATATTTTTACCATTAAAGTCTGTAAATTTAGTTCCTTATTTGCTTTAATTTTTTATAGATTTTAATTTTATAACCACCCTATTCAGTTTGTGATCTAATTGGATACTAAAAGAATTAGATAAGAAAGAAAAGATATTGTGAATTGGCTTTGTTAAAGCATCTCAAAGAATTTTCTAAGCAGCACATGGATTCTACTAGATCTGTTTATTAGTCTTGACTTTTGAGGATAACACTTAGGTGAGCTATACTTCATATAATGAAAGTATGTGTTGCATACAATATACTTCACTGTACCTGCTCTCAGTTTGCTGTTTGAGGTGGTGTTTTAATTATTATTTCTATTTTTTCTCTTCATATAACTACTACTGCATTTTACTAACATCTGTTTTCGGTGCCTTTTTTATCCTAAGCTGCTGGGCAATTAGCCGCTGTTTATCATTGTTTGTTTTTGCTTAAGCTATGTTGTGGTTGCTGCTCTTAATTAGCTGATAGAGTGTTCTACTGAAGTTGTTCAGCTTCTCGTGCAGTTTTATAATTTTTTATTTTTTTTTCCGAAATGAGTTGATGGTTTAGCCTTCTTAATTGTGTATTACGGATTAGATTTCTCCAATATTCAACTCCTTATAATTGCATCTCTTTTTTTTCTCTGCCTTTCTATTTTTCAGCTACTGCTAATTTCAGAATAAACTAGTTTGAGATTATATTTATTAGTAAATCAAATTTCTAAGATTTCTTTTGATGTTTGTGAGGAAGTTATCTAGACCATTGGTGGTGTGAGATTAACCACTTTGCTTCCATTTCTATAAATTCGATGATTATGAATATTAGAAAATACCAAAAAATTATAGTAGATATTGTAGAAGCAAATTAAATCAGAACTAAAATTATTATTCAACCTCAATATAATGAGTTGTTATATTCAAAAGAAAAACTATAATCAAGTTCTTATCATGAAATGGTTGCTAAAGTTTTCTCACATTTTCTCATATTTTATATAAGTTTTCCTAAAATCTCTAAGATTTTCCTACTAGTATAGTCTTCTAGTTCTAGATGGAAATTATCTTACAAAACAGTCACATTGTGTTTTTTGCAAGTTGGATACGAGATTAATCACCATTGTTTAAAATCAGATATTAGCTAGTGTACCTTTAAGCCTCTTAATTATTGGAATGTGGAGAAGAACAGGAAAAAAAAGGGATAGTTGTATGAGCTGAATATATTAGTAAGATTTGGTCCATTGATTGTTATATATACCACATGTTAATAATCAAATGAATTACTGGACAATATTAGACAAAAGCCTACCGAAGGGGATCCCAATCCATGCTTGGCTCCATTTCTTAGCTTATCTTATTCTTATGATATATTAAGAAGTTCTAATCATTAAGATGAGTTGACAAGTTTAATACAAAGTTATGCGCATCTTAGTTAATTTGTTATCCTACTTTTTTATTGATCTAATTGTTATGCAATATCCAAGGTTATGACACCAAGTAAGCAATGGATGCAACTTGTTGATGATCGACTTAATGAAGCCTACTTAATAGGGATACAAAAATTTTTGAATTATGCTTTTTGAAGAATAGGAGAAATGTATGAAATACGATGTCCATGTGTCAAATGTTGTAATACAACATTAGGAACACATGAGACAGTCGAGACACATTTGAAAGTATATGGAATAATTTAAAATTATACCTTTTGGTATCACCACAGAGAAGTCTTAGGTGAGCCACTGTCAGAATGTGAAGATGGAGATGATATTGAAGTAGAAGAATGTGAGAATGAGGATAAAATAAGGGAAATTTTGAGAGATTTATATCCTAATCATGATGGTCACACTGCAGATGTTAGTTGTGATGATTTACTTGAAGAGGAACCTAATGTTGAAGCCAAAAAATTTTATAGCCTATTGGGAGATTTCGAAAAGCCACTGTATCAAAGTTCAAAAATTTCAAAGCTTTCAACTTTGATTAAATTACTTCATATAAAAATCATGGGTCGTTGGAGCAATGAGTCATTTACAATGTTATTGAAAATGTTAAAAAAAGAGTTGTTTCCAGATGAAGCTGATTTGCCAAATTCATATTATGAGGCAAAGAAGGTAATTCGGAATCTTAGGCTTTCCTACCAAAAAATTGATGCTTGTAGGAATGATTGTATGTTATACTGGAAGGAGGATAACTTACTTGATTCTTGTAAAGTTTGTGGTGCATCCAGATGGAAAATAGATAAAACATAATGGTGAAGAAAAGAATAAAAAAAGGTAAAAAGATATCTTCAAAGACTTTACGCTATTTACCGTTAAAGCCTAGACTTCAAAGGTTGTTTGTCTACAAAGACATATTCTCTAATGACATGGCATCATGTTGAAAGAGTTGACGATGGAACAATGAGGCACCCAGCTGATTCAATGGCATAGAAATTATTTGATGAATTTCATCCCTTATTTGCGGCTGAGCCTCGTAATGTTCGACTTGGACTTGCTAGTGATGGGTTTCAGCTATTTCGAAACACAAAAACCTCATATAGCATTTGGCCTGTGGTACTTATTACTTATAATTTACCACCTTGATTGTGTATGAAATAAGAAAATTTCATTATGTCCATGCTTATTCCTGGTCTAGATGGTCTAGGAGATGCAATTGACATATATCTTCAACCCTTGATAGAGGAATTGAAGGAGTTATGAGAGATTGGAATTGAGACCTTTGATGCATCAATCTAACAGAATTTTAAGTTACATGCTTCTTTTTTATGGACAATCAATGACTTTCCAGCATATGAAAATTTATCTGGATGGAGTACAAAGGGGAAATTGGCATGCCCATGTTGCAACAAAATCACTTCCTCAATTAGATTGGCTAATAGTAAGAAACAGTGTTTTATGGGTCATCGACGTTATCTTCCTCTTAATCACAAATGAAGAAATGATAAGGAGTCATTTGATGAAAGAAAAGAGAAAAGGATCCCACCAAAAAAAACGTTCTAGTATTGAGGTACTTAATCAGATGCAAGATCTTGAAGGGTTACAATTAACAAAGGATCCAAAGAAAAGAGTCAAGATATCACAAGATGATTGAAAAGATAATTGGAACAAGAAAAGTATCTTTTTTGAACTTACATATTGGAAATCTCTTATTTTGAGACATAATTTGGATGTTATACATATTGAGAAAAATATATATGATAATATTATGGGGACGATTATGAATGCTAAAGGAAAGACCAAGGATACCATTAAAACTCGACTAGATTTGCAAAAAATGAGTATTAGGCTAGAATTGCATCCTGTCAATAAAGGTGAGAAATATGAAGTTCCAACTGCATGTTACACATTATCTCCTCAAGAAAAGCACAACATGTGTCTTTTTTTAAAGAATTTAAAGGTCTCAGATGGGTTTTCATCCAATATTTCTCAGTGTGTTAACTTGAAAGATCACAAGATTTCTGGCCTAAAGAGTCATGACTGTCATGTGTTTCTGCAACATTTACTCCCTCTTGCACTACGTGGTATGTTGTCCAAAACAGTATGTAAACCACTTATTGAGTTGTCTTTATTTTTTAATATGCTTGGAGCCAAGGTATTAAGAGCTAATGACTTGGATTAGATTGAAGCTCAAATTCCTACAACTCTTTTCAAGTTAGAAAAGGTCTTCCCTCCTTCATTTTTTGATGTCATTGTGCACTTTCCTATTCACTTAGCTAATGAAGCTAAGCTCGGTGGACCTGTTCAGTATCGGTGTATGTATCATATAGAATGATGGTTATATTTTTTGAATTCTCTCATTGGTAATAGGGCTTGTCCAGAAGGTTCTATTGCAGAGGGTTACCTTGCAAATAAATGTATGACTTTATGTTCAAGGTATCTGCATAGAATTGACACAAAGTTTAATAAGCCAGAACGAAATTATGATGGTGGTATAAAAAAAATCTGAGGGAGGTTTATCTATATTTTGCAAATGTGGAAAACCTTTAGGAGCTCCAAAACATTATGATCTTGAAGCAAATGAATTGGAGCAAGCACATATATACATACTGAAGAATTGTGATGAAGTTTTACCATTTCTAGAATATGAATTTTTCCTTCATATCATACTTCATTCACATTGTTTGTTTAGGATTGTTTCTCTTTGTTTAATGACATTTCTGGTTCAATTGAAATTTGTAGAGAGTTTGCACAAATTCATGTAGATGCTGCACAACATTTGTCTGATGAAGAATGGAACAGACAATTTATCGAATGGTTTCAAGATAGGGTGAGTAATATATACACAAAATTTAAAAATTTAATATTGAATACTCATATAGAAATAAATAATTTTATCTTGTTGATAGATTGCACAATTGCATAAAGGAGATGATAGTCAGATTATGGAAGATCTTCTCACACTTTCACGTGGTCCTATCCCATATGTATTATATTATAATGGTTATATTGTCAATGGATATAGATTTCATGCAGAAGATTATGATAAAAATTTAAGAACTCAGAATTGTGGTATGGTTGTTGTTAGTGAGACTGATAAACATAATGAGAGCAGTGACTACTATGGAGTTTTAACCAATGTTCTTAAATTGCAATTTATGGGTAGAAGAGTGTCTTTGTTTCAATGTAATTGGTTTGATGTATATGATAAAACGAAAGGAGTGAAAGTAGACTAGTATGGCATCGTAAGTGTAAATTGGGGATGATTTTGGATAATAGATGAGTCTTTTATATTAGCGAACCAAGCATCTCAAGTATTTTATGCTAATGATAATTCAAATAAAGGTTGGTGTGTAGCAAGAAAGATACAACCTCGTGATTCCTATGAGATTGTGCAACAAATGGACAATGATGTTGCAAATTTGGAAAATCCTACACAAAATAAACGAAAAAGAACAATTGAGGTGAAGTATCTCTTTATGGTTTAGTATAGTCATTGTTATACATTCTAATACATGATTATTGTTAGTATATCATATTTATAATATCTTAATTTTTTTTGTTATTACATTATCTGTATAATGTCTTTGTTTTTTTTTTGTTATTACATTGTCTTTATAATGTCTTAATTTGTTTTTTAGGTTTAATATGAAGCCATCAAAGAATGAAAATGAGGTAACATCCACTATGAAAGGTACTACCAAATATGCATTTATTGCGCCAGGTGTAATAGGAAAGGGACGAGGAAGAGGTCTTAAATCTATGTGCTCTTTAGGGACGTCTAGAACTGATATTTCACTTTCTCCATCTACTGATCAAGTCATGAAGTACAACCAAATTATAGAAACGATTATGATTTCTGAATTTTATTGTGTTATCAATATGTGTAACTGAATTTTAATGCTAATTTTTTTTCTAATATGATATCTTTATACCAGGTGCTATAGCAAAGGGACAAGGGAGAGGACTTAGATCCATATGCTCATTGGAGGTGTTTGGAAATGAGGTGGGATCCATCCATAAAAGTGTTCCTTATGATGGTCAAAGTATGTCACCACCTTCTATGAGATCAAACTCTATCATGTATAATGCTCAAGTAATGCGAACAACAAACAAAAATTATTTTATTCTTGAGAAAGGGGATCTGCAAACTAATATTCCATCTTTTTCATCTACGGATGAAGTTATGCAATACATCCAAAAAAATTCAGCAAGTATGATTCTAAAATCTATTGTTTTTTAGAATTTAATTTAATACTAAACTTTTTACTTTTATGATTTGTTGCACTAGGTGCTCGAGGAAAGGGTCAAGGGCTTGGATCTATGTGCTCCTTTGAAGAGTCTGAAAATGATGAACTATCCTTCCATCAGAATGCTCATTATGATGGTCAAAGTATGTCAAGACCTTCTAAGAGTATAAGATTGGATTATACCATATCTGCTCAAGGATTGCGAACAATGAATAAAAATCCTTTGGTTTATGAGAAAGAGCATATGCAAACTGATATTCCAATTTCTCCCACTGATCAAGTTAAATAGTGTTAGGATATATTATTAACATGCGGTTTAGTGTAGTGTTATGTTTCAGTTTTATATAAGACTTTCTTTTTATTTATTGGATTAATAAAGTCTTGTTTTATATAGATTGATTATGCATATGTGTCCTTTACTTATATAGTAGATGGTTTAGTGTATAGAGTTTAGCTTATACACAGAAGATTAAATCATCGGTTCTTATAAGTATAAAGTTTGTAATGTTCACAATCTAAGATGAGAATTGGACAAATTCATCAGTATGGTTGTAGCACAGGATTATATATAATTTATCTTGATTATGGGAATGGTATTGTTCCAACTTCTTGTGCTAGTACATTTTGTATGTATTGAACGGACCAAGTAGAGAATAGTTTTTGTCTGACATAGTAAAATAAATTCTCTAGATCATTAAATGTACTTATACTCTTAATCTTGATATAACTATTATGACCAATGTCATTTGCTTATTGTTCTGATCTGTCAAAGGGTGAAACTCTTTCGCGAGTTAAAATGCTCCCGATAGGTTGGATGATGACAAATGATATTTGTGAAATGATAGTTAGTTGATGGAATCCATGTCTCGACCTTGAGATTGATGATACCCCTTTATAATTGCTAATAAGTTTTCATGTGAAAAATCCTGCAGGTGGATTCTGTATCTGTCACATAAAATAAGTTAAGCGTTTGAACAAAGGATTAAATTGATCAATAAATTAAATAGTCAGAAAATTAATTCGATTGATTGTTATCTGTAATATTTACATGGGGAGTTAAATATGAATTTAACGATTGATTTTGAAATTATACCGAGGAGTTTAATTACGGATTTTTAGAGGAATAATCTGTGATTTATTATGGTAGGTCAATTCATTCATTATTTCGAATTAATACCATAATTGAAAGTCTCACTAATTAAATCGGTGGTCCCTGCTATGCCTCATTAATTAAAGAACTTAGAAAAGCAGAAACCTATTTTCTTGAATTAGTAAAATCCTACAAGATTTTGGAAAACTTTATAAAAGGTAAGTAGTACATGTTTGGATTTTATACCCTTAAAAAACGTGTGGATTAACAAGAAAAGAAGGAATCCTATACATTTTGGGATTAGGGTTTTAAGCCCTGAAAATGTGATTATAAATAGGGTTTTTTCCTTTTTGAAAAAAGACGACCTTTTCTGAGAAGCAGTACTTGCCCACACAAGTATTCCCCACTCGGAGATTATTGGAGACATAATAGAAGGCTGCAGACCTGGAGAACGAGTTGTACCCGTTGTGTGAAAGCTTCAAGAGGTTAGTATTTCGTAATCTAACTCGCTGTTGTTATCTAGTGATTCATGTAAGATTGTTGATCCTTACTCATGTTTGCTACCGCTGCGCATGTTCTAACACATTGAGAGAAAATATCACTTAATTCGGGACATAACTCAGAGAGGAGATGTGAAGGCTTTGAAGATTGCATCGGAGAACAATTTGGTGGACCCATTTAAAGAGCTTGTCACAGAAGTCTTTTGATAAGCATGTAGAAGGAATGGGCGTTAAAGTTGTAGGTGCATGGTTATGAGTCTAAGTGGGAGATTGTTAGGATATACTATTAACCATGCGGTTTAGTGTAGTGTTATGTTTCAGTTTTATATAAGACTTTCTTTTTATTTATTGGATTAATAAAGTCTTGTTTTATATAGATTGATTATGCTTGTGTGTCCTTTACTTATATAGTAGTTGGTTTAGTGTATAGAGTTTAGCTTATACACAGAAGATTAAATCATCGGTTCTTATAAGTATAAAGTTTGTATGTGTTCACAATCTAAGATGAAAATTGGACAAATTTATCGGTATGGTTGTAGCATAGGATTATATATAATTTATCTTGATTATGGGAATGGTATTGTTCCAACTTCTTGTGCTAGTACATTTTGTATTTATTGAACGGACCAAGTAGAGAATAGTTTTTGTCTAACTTAGTAAAATAAATTCTCTAGATTATTGAATGTACTTATACTCTTAATCTTGATATAACTATTATGATCAATGTCATTTGCTTGTTGTTTTGATCTGTCAAAGGGTGAAACTCTTTCGCGAGTTAAAATGCTCCCGATAGGTTGGATGATGACAAATGATATTTGTGAAATGATAGTTAGTTGATGGAATCCATGTCTCGACCTTGAGATTGATGATACCCCTTTATAATTGCTTATAAGTTTTCATGTAAAAAACCCTGCAGGTGGATTCTGTATCCGTTACATGAAATAAGTTAAGCGTTTGAACAAAGGATTAAATTGATCTATGAATTGAATAGTCAGAAATTTAATTCGATTGGTTGGTATCTGTAATCTTAACATAGGGAGTTAAATAAGAATTTAATGATTGACTTTGAAATTATACCGAGGAATGCAATTACGGATTTTTAATGGAATAATCTGTGATTTATTATGGTAGGTTAATTCATTCATTATTTGAAATTAATATCATAATTAGAAGCCTCACTAATTAAATTTGTGGTCCCTGCTATGCCTCATTAATTAAAGAACTTGGAAAAGGAAGAAACCTATTTTCTTGAATTAGTAAAATCCTACAAAATTTTGGACAACTTCATAAAAGGTAAGTATTACATGTTTGGGTTTTATACCCTTAAAAAACGTGTGGATTAACAAGAAAAGAAGGAATCCTATACGTTTTGGGATTAGGGTTTTAAGCCCTAAAAACGTCATTATAAATAGGATTTTTTTCCTTCTTGAAAAAAGACGACCTTTTCTGAGAAGCAGTATTTGCCCACACAAGTATTCCCCACTCGGAGATTATTGAGGACATAGTAGAAGACTGCAAACTTGGAGAACGAGTTGGACGCGCTGTGTGAAAGCTTCAAGAGGTTAGTATTTTGTAATCTAACTCGTCGTTGTTATCTAGTGATTCATGAAAGATTAATTATCCTTACTCAAGCTTGCTTCCGCTGCACTTGTTCTAACAAACAGTCCACCCCAACAGTTGAAACAAGTATGATTTCTCAAATCTATTAGATCACAAATTTATCATTTGTACAATATTTTATGATATCATTAAATTATGCAAATGTTGGTTCATGTGCTACTGAAAAGGTTAAAAAGGTTCGAGGAAGTAACAAGTGCAAAGATGCATCTCTTGAGGTTTGACACAAGCTAAAAGTAATATTTTACAATAATCGGACAGTTGGAAAGAATAGTAATCTATTTTCGAGGAACTTGGAAAAATAGTTCGTGACCGTAATATGTGTCCATTGGGAGTATCATTATGGAATCGCATTAAGGAAGAAAAGTTAGATCATAAGTAGGCAGTTGTTAAGGCAATTGAATGAAATATCCAATTTCTTATTGGGTTAATCTTTTCTTATTATTCTTGGTATTTAATTATTGAATTTATATCATTTTCTTCATTCTTTTGTTTTCTATACAAAATGAAATTGTGATGGTTGATATGTTGGTTTGAGGAATCACAAGTGGTCTGCTAATAAGAAAAGTTAGAAGACATGCGGCCAGCTCCAACAAGAACTTTTTGCATACTGATCACTAATTAGTAAAAAGTGACATATATACTTTGAATGATCATCTGAACCTAGTATTGAGAAATGGCTGACTGTTATGATCATCTGAACCTAGTTGAATACCGTATCTCTGTCTCCAAAGACTAGACTACTTCTAAGTTGAATACATAAGAAAGGATTGATGAAGTGATCAAAACACTAGATCTGTAATAATTTCTCTTCATGTTCAATGTCTTAAAAATAGAGTAAATTCTTCCGTCAATATTTCAGATATATATCAGTTTTTCACCCACCAACTTTCTATTATTATAGATTAGGCTGCGTATATTCTTCTGTCAATAGTTTAGATATATCTCCAAGCCTGCAAGCCTCTAGAGGGAAAAGGTACAGAAATGAGTTAATAAAAATGATATACTCAAGTTTAATATAAAATAACATTCAGTTTTTAAATTTTTTTTTTTTTGTATAAACATAACTGTGACTGCTACGACTTATGATTCCACTGCTGTGACTGCTTTCTCTTCTCTTGTACTGTATCGACTCTTGAAGGTAAGTGATCCGTTATTGCTGCTTCTTCTTCTCTTCCTCTTCATCTTCTCTTCTTCTTTTCTCTTTTCCTCTGTTGCTAATACATAATTATACTGCTGGGGTTGGGTCACTTTTTTCTCTTCTTTTTTATTTTCTTCAGTCCTTAGACGGGCTGCCATTATTTCAGATATTGTGCTCTGTTTGTTTCCTGTTCTGCAATTTTTTTCTGCTTTGTATTACTTTCCTTGTTCTCTATTCTTTTTATTTGTGTTCTTCTGCTGCAATTTTTTTCTCTATTCTATAATTATTTTCTCTGTTTTGTTATTGTTTTGTTTTGTTATTTAGCTTCACTGTTGTCCTACTGCTGCAAGTTTAATATATGAATTGAAAGATTTACTTAATATGTTCTATCGTATTCTTGGTTATTTATCTATTCCAGAATAGAGTAAATACCTTCATGGTTATTTATCTATTCAGAAATTAATTTAAATTCAATTAAAGTAATCTTTCAACTGCCAACACCTCCTTTCAAACAATTTATTTATCCAAAAAAATAAGTACACTCTTAGTTATACCCTTACCAAAACAACAATCAACTGGTGCAACTGATTCTACTATATTAATCTAAATCGATGATATTGGATATCAACCTATCTTTGATTTTTTATAGGATAAATTTGAGAGTGATGACATGGATATTCATCGTGATCATATTTTGGGATGGATGAAAGAGTTATGGAACAAGTGGAGAGGAAAACTACATGAAAAGTATGTGAAGGGTAAGCTCCAAGAGGCTCTTAAGAATGTGCCCAAGGGGGTAGATAAGAAACAATGGGAGTGGTTGGTAAAGGAACAATTTTTTACAGAAAGTTTTCATGTAATTTTATTTCATACTATGATATTTCAATTGATAATTTACTTATAACATTTGAATTTAATGTTGTTACTCAATTATAGGCAAGAAGCAGCAGGAATGTAACAAATAGAGCTAAGTTAAAGATGCTTCATTAGTAGCAAGCCAATTAGAGAGATTATTTATCAAAAGGTGTTATCATCAAATTTATTTTTTTTCTTAATATTCAAGAGACGTTATTTGATATGTTTACTTTTATGTGAAGGGAGGGAAAGATAGAAAACCACCAGATTTGGCTACTATTTTTTTGAGACGCGCACGAAGAATAACACACTTGGTGATTCTGAAACAACTGAGAAACATGTGTGTTTGGTTCATTACCCTGTTCTTTAATTTTAGTTATTATTAGATCGGACAAGAATCTCTCTATACACTTTGTAGGCTCAAATCCAAAAATTGGTGCAGTCCGAATTGTCACTTCCTAGCATAGAGATTGTAGAAAAGTGTTTTGGACCTCAAAGTCCGTAGTCATGTATTTGGCTTTGGGGGTGGAGTAAAGGCAAAAGATTTAAAAAGTGGGAATTCGTCAAAAGCTGAATTATTGGCTAAGCTACGTTCAACTCAAGATGAAAATCTGTCTTTAAAGGATCGTTTGACAAATTTTGAAAATGAGATGAAAGAATTGAAGCAACTAAAAGAATTACTATCAGCGCAACAGACTAATGACCAGCCTCCAGTTCAAGAGAATGACTATTCAGATACTTCATGATGCCAAGTGAATAATAAATATTTCATAAGAAAAGAATAATTTTTTGTTTCAAAACATCATTTTATTTTGTTGATTTAAGTGTATTTTCTTTTTGTTATAACTTATAAATAATTGTGCTTAAAATGTTCTTTCTGTAATACTGGATATCCTCTAAGTTGTGCATTACTTCTCTTTCTTTTTGGCTGACCATGAAAATTATGAAAGAGAAGCTATGAAAAAGTATGGTATAATGAAAAAGCGCAAAGTGGTTCGTTGTCCTTGTCCTTGACCTGCCACGAAAATGGCTTCTGCTTGAAGTAATACTCCTCCACCACTATTTAGGTGCTTTTTTGACACAACTATTAAATAAAAGAGTTGTAGTTTAATCATATTTTTAATATAAGTGTAGAATAATATTTGAAGAATTTAGATAATTTTCTGGTAAGTCCAATATAGAGAGGTATAGCAAATAAAGTGACGACTATTACTTTTGTTTCTATGCAAGTTAGAGAAAATTGTGTTTAATTTGAATGCCTATTGAAAACTTTTTCTAACAATATCCAAGAAAATGAATACTTCTAATATTTAGTTCTTTGTTTCTGATCTAAGCTTTCAGCTTTTCAATCTTTAGCTATTTCACAGGACTCTTTCTATCTTTTGAACCATCAAATGGATGTCCTTTGGCTGATAGCGCTCTCATGAATGGTAACAAAATGATAGTGAAATATAAGTCCATTTGATCTGATGCAGTTTTCTTGTAATCCTCTAACACCCAGACTTGAAGCTCCTTACATTAATATCATGCTGGAAAAAGAAAGGTATAAGCAGCCTGGTAATTACATTGAATAGAATGGGTGCTTGCAAAATTAATTGATGAGTAAATTATAATAATTAATTTGGTCATGTTAGCAGTTTGTATATTTTTTCCTAATATAAAATGGACTCCGAGGCACAATATAAGTGAAAAAAAACACTCTTTTACATAATATCTCAAAGTTTTTTTTTTTATCGTTCTGGCAAAAGCTTTGAATTGTTTGGATTCAATTCAAACAATTTAAAGCTTTTGATCTTTTCTGTAGAAATTTATCAGATATAATGGCAGCAAAACAGATCAAGATTGTAGCCATTGATGACACTGACCACAACTTCTACGCCCTAGAATGGACACTTGATCATTCGTTTGGCTCAACTGATTCTCTTTTTAAACTCATCATTGTTCATATTAAAACCACTCCAACTTCTGTCGTAGGTCTTGTTGGCCCAGATACTAACTGTAGATCTTTTACTACTTTAGCAAATGACAGCTTTCTATACCAAAGTATGCAATTATCCTTCAGGTAGTACCTCATAGGAAAAGTAGTCTGACCAATGTTGCTATCATTTATCATATTCAGAATATCAATTCCTATATAGGAATTTGTTGCAGTGTCCCAAATGCTGCAAGAAATGTCCCAAATTAAGAATATAACTTGTTTATATTGGGCTATCATGATTAGTATTTACGGAACTTGCAAGGCTACTGATACATGTATTAGTGTCATTACCTATTGGCTAAGCTGAATTGTTGTTGTGACTACTGCTTGTTTATATATCTTTTTCCCCTATTTTTCATTTGAGAGTATTTATTTTGGATTCAATTCTCATAGCTGGTATGTGTGGTTATGAAAATTTAGCAATAGATTTCAATGAGGGTCGCCTTGTAACTGTCTTTTTCAGCCTTTACCAAGAGGCTGTTGGTTGTGATATTTGCTATCATGTTATTTTCCATTAGCACTACCTTCCATTTAATTTCTTCATATGTGTTGTTGGCTGTGATCTTATGCAGGTTTCATGCCTCATATGTGGTGTTGGCTGTGATTTCGGACCTGCTTGTGATTTAATCATTACTTTTTGTTTACTTTTATAGTTTTTGTAAATGGATTTTTTTTTCTTTTACAGATTTTGGATGCTGAAGTTTACAAGAAGCAGATTTTTGAAGACATAATTTACTGACCATCTTTTTGCTGGGAATGTCAAGAAAACTTTACAATGACAATTAAGTTATAGAGTTATTTAGTGACAGCATATAGATTGAAATCATTGATGTACAATACGTCTAATTAATGCTGATCATTTTTAAGAAGGAAGTGTGTATGGCTGCATATGGAGCATGTAACTAGGAATAAGAAGATTTTCTAGCAACAGATTATTACCCACGCTAGCGCTCCCCAGCACGTTCAAGAGGAGATCAGAAGAAGAGTGGAAAGATTTAGCAATGCTAAATGGGCAAGAAGAAATATAGCGTATATACAACGAATCTGTTCATAGGATACTTATTATTAGGCATGACTGGTTTTTTAGCTTGACAAATGAGTGATATAGTAGCTGTAGGTGGTGTTCCCTCTATGTAAGACTTGATCTTTGAAAGTAATGGTAATATTCACATGGGTTACTAAAAAAAAGAGGAAGAAAAACCCTCTTGACTTAGAGATATTGCTACTTTCGTTTTTTAGAAAAATAAAGCTATAAAACGATACTAATTTCGCTATAAAAAATGATATATAATGCATCAGTGTATATATATTTGATACTATATGTGCGCGTGCATGCAATATATATACTACTTTTTAAAAAAAAAGACACCGTCTGACCTAGTTTTTCCAACTGAACTTAACCATTTCATTTCTGATAATAAAATAAAGAGAAGTCCTCTTGAATTAGAGATTTGCTACTTCTTTTTTGCAAAAAATAAAAAAATCACTATAAAAAACAATACTAATCTTGCTACTTATGAAAATTTTCCTAATCTTTACATGAAGAAGCCCAAATTCATAGAAGTATGAGGGCCCAATCTAGGGCTAGCAAAATAAGTCCATACTTTGATAATCCATTCAATTCGCTCATATTTTAGTGGGTTAGATGAGTGACTTTTCAGATGGATAAAATTTGAATATATGGGTATTCATGGGTAAAATATGAGTTAGCCTAATAGGTTAAGCTCTTAATTTTTACTAGTCTATGCATACGCGCCTCCCGCGTGTCTTCATATTAATAAGAACAAATTTATGAAAATAGCATAAATAATACTGAAAAGATGTGTTTGTGTAACAATATAAGAATTTAGAGACAAAATTATGAATTTCAAATTGATAAATGATCATGTTTAAGAGTTTGCTCCATCGGAAGATTGTATTGCATCTTTAAATGAAATAAAATTATTTGAAAAAGTAAGAGTAGAAAAGTGAATATTGTATTCCTAAACTATAGTATTGTCATTGAACACAACACCAATCTCCTTGTTTACTCATATAAAATTAGGATTAACACTATTAATGCGTTCGTTTGTGATGTAATAGATCTTGTCTTATTGAAAATATTTTTTTCACCTTTCAATATATAATTATTAAAAAGTATAGTATGAAGTTTTGTGTCCCACAAAAATTAAACCTTAATGGTCAAAAAATATATATATATAAAATATAATAAAAATAGATAAGAACTCAAACATATATGTAAAAATATAAAATATAAATATAGAGTATAATATGAAAAAAAAATTATTACCTCTTCGTCAACTAAAGTTATAGTCATCCTGTGCCTTTCTTTGTTCCCATTTTATACTTTTTTCCCAATCCAACTCCAATTACTAAGATTTTTAGTATCCAATGAGAATCATATCACCTTAAGTTATTAATTGGCATAATCTTATTCACGAAATCCTTTTAGATTCCATTGCAATATTATCTAAACTATATCGCGCACAAGAATTACAATTATAATAATTTATTAAAAAAATTTATTTTATGAGATGAAGAGATTATTTAACCTGAATAGATGAACGTTGTGAATGTATGGGTAGATGAACAATGTCAATTATAAATAACACAAAATTTAAATCACATAATATCAATATAAGACTCAATTAAAGGAGATAACATAGTATCAATAGTAGACTCAACTAAATGAGACAATTTAAGCGAAATTATTTTAAATACAAACAACTGGACTGACATAGCAATTTACTATTGTATTTTTCAAATTCACAACATAAAAAAAATTTATAACATGAAAAAAAAAGATAGGTTAACATGAAAATACATAAGGTTGGAGATTGAATCAAAGCTGTTGATGTAATAGAGTTGATGAATTAAATTATGCAATTATAAATCCTTTTATAGAAGTAGAAGAATTTATAAAAAAAAAAATTGAAAGTAAAAAAAATTAGGATATTACTATTAAAAAATAAAAAATAAAAATTGTGACTGTAGAAAAAGAAAAAAAAAGAAGCTTTATAAAAATTTCCTTACGTCAGAAAGGAAAAAAAATTCCAAATTAAAATGGGAGAAAAACTTTCGTGGATCTCTTTTTTTTTTTTAATTTAAATTTTAATCTCTTAAACACTATTAATAAGGTTATGCCACAAGTAGGAAAAACTAATATAATAAAATAAAGTAAATTTTTTTTTAACTATCAAAAAAAGAAAAAGAACTCGGCGATTTTTTTAAATTTTTTTTTAGATTTACACTACAAATAGTGTTATGCCATAAATAGAAAATCTAATATTATAAAAAAGTGATGAAAATAATTAAAAATAATAATTATATAAAAATAGTAAATGACAATTTCGTATATTGTGATGTCTTTTAATGAAGGACACAAAGTTCAATCAACATTGTTAAGGGCCTTCACGCTTTTAATATAGTATAGTTTTGTTTAGATTTACACCACAAATAGAGTCATGCGATAAATAGAAAATTTAATATTATAAAATAAAGTGATAAAAATAATTAAAAATAATAATTGTATAAAAATAGTAAATAACAATTTCGTCTATTGTGATGTCTTTTAATAAGGACAAAAAGTTCAATCAACATTTTTAAGGGCCTTTACACTTTTAATGCAGTATAAATTCACTCAAAATTCATGATACCACCAAAAATGCTATAACTCCCTTCTTTTATGTTTCTTCTCTTTATAATTGATTATCTGGAAAAAAATTTTCTCCAAATATTATAAATATTTTTTAGCATTTTTCAAAATGTATTATTTTTATTGCATACTTAAATACCAGTTGCAAGAACAATAAATAAATAATTGTCAAGTTTTATATCTTTTATTTTCACAATATAAAGTAATTGAAATTGCTTAAAAGAAACTTATTGAAAAAATATGAATTTCAAATCAATAATTTTAACTTACATGCTAATCACTAACTAGTCAATTTCTTTTTTGTTGTAACTTTTTTTGTTAATATTATATTTCTTACTAAAGAGTACATAGCTCTATTAACATTAAATGTATATTTCATTTATTATATTTTCTATTTTTTAATTTTATTGAATGACAAATAATACTATTGATATTTCTTAAAGTGCATTAAGAACATTTTACTCCTAAAATATAAACTTTCATTTACTTTGGAATCCGTGATAAAAAAAATTCCTTATTATTTAATAAATTCCTTTTATATTGAAAAGTTGTAGGAATTTTCGTTATGACTTTTGTGATACAATAAAATTAAATAAAATATTTCAATGTTTCTCATTTTAAAAAAATAAAGTATTTTTCATATATTACATTATAAAGTAAAGTACTATTAACTCATGAAAATATGGATAAATACGGGTCAACATGTTTTTTATTCAACCAATTTGTTACCCAATCTATTTTGACCTATATGAAATATGGGCGGATTGTTATAAACATATTTGTATTATAGTGAATGTTTATAAAGGTATTTGTTTTGTAGTGGATACATGTTTTTATATTATAATGAAAGTCTATCTTTTGGAGAAAAGTTAGAAGGAATTATCACTATAAATAGAAGGGTTCTCCTTCATTGTATTTCATCCCATCAAGAGAAATAAGAACTTCTCTCCTTCTCTCTTTCTCTATAACGTTCTTGTTCTTTCTTTATAATTTCATAACACGTTATCAGCACGAGTCTCTTCCTTAAGCACTCACTTTGAAAGTTAAAATTTCTAAGAGCACTCACTTTGAAAGATCTGAGGTAAGAAAAATTAAAATTTCTTTTTCGAAAGATGTATTACTTAACCATATAAATGATATTCCTTTGGTGATATTGTTTCTCTACGACTCAACCGACTCAAAATTTGAAGGCCAAAGTATTATTTTTCTCTTTCTTTTAATATGGCTAACCTTATGAAACTTGATGTCGTTGCCCTTCAAAGTTCGGGCGAAAACTACCTTTCATGGGTGTTGGATGCTAAAATACATATGGATGCAACGGGTCTTGGAGACACCATTAAAAGTGAAAATAAAGCATCAAACCAAGATCGTGCTAAGGCTATGATATTCTTGCATCATCATCTTGATGAAATTCTTAAAATTGAATATATCATGGTTAAGGATCAACTTGGTTTGTGGAATAGCTTAAAAGAAATGTATGACCACCTGAAGATAGTCATCCACCCAAATGCACGATGTGATTGGATCCATCAAGACTATAAGTTTATTCATGAGTACAACTCTTCAACGTTCAGAATTATTTCTCAATTGAAACTATGTGGAGAGACTATTAATGATGTTGATATGATGGAATATGTGGTCGTACACAAAATTAATTGAGAGCACTGAAAGAGCTAATGTGTTACTAGTAAGTCTCAAAAGGAAACTTATAGGTTTCAAAGACATTGAAAAAGGATTGAGACAATAAATTATGGGAAGATCTAATATCTTCATACTACTACAATTGAAGAGGGTTATAAATATTTATATAAAAGATTACCAGTCATTTTCTTTTATTTGTAGTACATAAATATGAGTATGATGATGAAATTACATACGAAAGTAAACTAGAAGTTTACTGAAATAAGTTGGCATAACGGGTTGGCCATCCCGGTTCAGATGTGATGCAAAAATAATTGAGAATTCACGTGATGATATGTTGAAGAAATAAAATATTCTTCAAGAATTCTCTTGTGTTGCTTGTTCTCGTGATAGAATGATCTTGATCAGCTAAGATTGGAATTATATTCCCTGAAATTTTGGAACTTATAAAAGGGTGAACATGGGCCCGTTCACCTGCTATGTGAAACATTTGCTATTATATAATTTTATTAAATGCATCTATGGTATGGTCACATGTGTTTTGATATCAACTTGTAATTGATTTTTGCAAGGTTGTTTGCTCGAATTATTAAATTAAGAGCACAATTACAAATTATAAAATCATGTTAATAATGCTGGTTCATATCTAAGTTGGTTTAGAAAAAATTGTATGCCTCCAATTATAGATAAACCATTAGTTATGAGAACAAAAGTCGCAAATAATTTGGTAAGAGATATGTTTATTTAACATATAGCAACACTTGAATGCATCAAGCCAACAAGGTTCTCTTATCACAATTGGTTCAGGGTCAGCAACCAAATAATTTCATCTAAAAATTTGAATGTGCAGTATATGATTCAATTACTCCACCACAACGCACAAAGATGGGTCCCCAAATGAGCTTGAGGGGTAAATGTTAGTTTTCCTAACATTTTGGGGAGAAGTGATTAGCAACTGAAAATTGAGTGTGAGATAAATTATCTAGGTCCTCAGGAAAAAAAATGTAAACTTGAAGTTTAATAGATAATTCACTTGCAAAATATTGCAAATCAATTGTCAGATGTATTTGCTAACCCTATTTTATATTTCAGTTGTAAATGCTCCATCGAAAGGTCCTTGAAGGACCGGGTCAATGAGACGCCTGAAGCGTGATAGACCAAATGGTTTCAAATATAAAACTCCTTGAAAAAGAAGCAACAAATGATTAAGATGGTCATAATGATGAGGCAAGTGCTTTAAGAAAGCACCATGACATAACACTTCATAAAATCTTGACAAAGGTTCAGGTACCTGAAAATGATGAAAAATGAAAAGATCTCAATAAGTTATGTCGCATTGGAACTGATATCAAAATGATCGTCGATGATACCTTTGATATAATGTAGTGCTCAATATTATAAATATTGACGAGGATCTGAAATTCAAATTTGTCAAAAAGTATGGACAGGTAAATAATTGGCCAAATAAAAATACACAATTCAAGTATAATGTCAGTGGATATAAATGAATTTTTGTGGCATAAAGATTTTTCGCAAATCCTGACATTATTATATGGAGAGGTCCTCCTGTGGTGGATGCAATTATTTTGAGGTTACTCATAAGTCTGGCAATACATGAACAACTTGATATGCGTATAATGAAATTATTTTTATGTCTAGATAGACTTAAGGATCTATGAAAATCCTTAAAGGATTTAAAAGAACGAGGAAATTCTTGGTCCTGAAGTACCATATCTTAGTGTAATTGGTGCATTAATGTATCTTGCTAACACTATAAGACCTGATATAGCCTTTTTAGTTAATTTGTTAGAAAGATATAGTTCTGCTCCTACTTGAAGACATTGGAATGGGATCAAACACATAATGCGGTATCTAAAAGTGACTACCGATATGAGCTTATATTATTCCAACAATTGCAATCTTAATTTTCTTGGTTATGTTGATGTTGGGTATTTATCTGACCCACACAAAGTTCGATCTCAAACTGGCTATGTGTTCATATGTGGAGGTATTGTCATATCTTGAAAATCTACAAAGCAGTCTCTCATAGCCACTTCATCAAATCAAGCTGAGATAATAGCTATTCATGAAGTAAGCCGAGAATATGTGTGGTTGAGGTCCATGATACATCTCATTAGAGAAAAATATGATTTGAAATGTGACAAAGTACTCACAATTTTATATGAAGATAATGCAGCATGCATAGTAAAACTAAAGGGGGGATTCATAAAAGGAGATAGAACGAAGCACATCTCGCCAAAGCTTTTCTACACACATGAGCTCTAAAAGAATGGTGAAATCAACGTGCAACAGATTCGTTCAAGTGATAATGTGGCCAATTTATTCACCAAATCTCTACCAACTGCAATTTTCAAGAAGATAGTACACAAGATCGGGATGCAAATATTCAAGGATGTTCTCATTAGGGGAAGTTAATATGCGTTGTACTCTTCTTCCCTTACGAGGTTTTGTCCCACTGGATTTTCCTTGTAAGATTTTAAATGAGGCAGCCAAAATGCGTATTATTAGATATATGTACTCTTTTCCTTTACTAGATTTTTTTCCACTGGATTTTTTCTATTAAGATTTTAACGAGGCATATTATCTATCAAATAGACATTCAAGGGGGAGTGTTATAAATATATTTGTTATAGTGAATGTCTATAAAGGTAGTTGTATTGTAGTGGATACATGTGTTTATATTATAGTGAAAGCCTATCTTTTGGAGAAAAGTTAGGAGGAATTATCCCTATAAATAGAGGGGTTCTCCTTCATTGTATTTTATCCCATCAAGAGAAATAAGCACTTCTCTCCTTCTCTCTTTCTCTATAATATTCTTGTTCTTTATTTATTATTTCATAACACGGATTAAATTATTAACCATTTTATATTGATCCATTTCAACCTGTCCAAATTTGATCCAACCTGCCCATTTACCGCCACTTGCCCAATCAAATAAAGAAAATCATTAGCCCAAAATTGTCTATATATTTGTTTAGATAACCGCCAATAGTGTTTTAAATTCATTGACCGAAAACCTACTACTCTACGTCAATATCTCCGGCAAACTCAGAGGATCACCTTCTTGGGCGAATTGTTCAAATTCCGCCAATACTGATGTTTTTAATGGAGGAATACTAATTTTGAGTTGGTTGCTAATCCCTTCTTAATCTTCCTTTGAATATTTCTAATCAATTTTCTCAACTTCTTGCTAATAACTTCCGCTAAACTTATTCGATCAGAAGATGTTGTTTTCTCCCTTTTATATGATTCTTTTACTAAAATTTGCCTATTAAGAATAGAAAACTGAAAATAATAACAATTATTAGTTAGAAAGAAAGAAAAAAAATATTTTTTTTCCTTGTTACAACAACAACACAACCAGTGTAGTCTCAAAAAGAAAATGAAATTTGGAGATGATAGAATGTATGCATACCTTACCCCTACATATATGATATGCCATTGTACTTGATTTCTCATGATAAGATTAGCAGAAAATATATAAGATAACAGTTGAAAGGAATTTCCCACGATTGTTAAACTTGAAAGGGGAATGAAAGCAGTTATTCATTATTATTTTTTTTGGAAGAATACCTAATTACTCTCGTCACTTGGTCACCCTCTGTACTTTGATGTGCAGAGAGAATTGATACGCTCTCTTTTAGGCACTTAAAGTGGAAGGAAAATAGAAAAATGAACTTTTATTATTTTTTCCCTTTTTCAGATTTTCTCAAGAAACCATTTATATACCTCTAAATGAGGTTATAGTTATTATCAACTGTGACTGTAGTAAGATTATCCTTAATTTTCTTCATTTATTTCTTGAATTCATTTCTCTGATTTACTGAGAATTTATTTAATTTGATTTTTGTAGGAAATGAAAGAGTAAAAGTGAGTAGTTTGTTATTGGTGGTTTAGAGAATGGGGAATGTGATGGGTGCATTATTATCAGGTTTTGGTGATATTCTGGGGAAATTGCTAGGTCATCCACTTGATTTTTTGTCTGGAAAGGCTTGTAGGTAAAAAAAATGACTCTGTTCTCTAATTGCTTCCTTTTTTTCTTTTTTAAAATGTTAACATTATGTTTTGATATAGTAATTAATATTTCAGTTCAGTATGTGCCCCAACATGGGATTTTCTTTGTTACATAGAGAACTTTTGCATTTCTCAATTGCTGAAATCGTCCATGGTGTCGATCCTATTATACTTTGGTGAGTTTAATTTCTACATTACATTGTTAATTAGTATAACATGATTGTATGATCACGTTAAAAATAAATAAATAAATAAATGAAAAGCTGCGGTATTTAACTTAATAGTATAAGGTTACCAAAATGATATTAAAATACGAGACAATTTGGTAATGGAATTTAAAAGATATGAATGAACCCAAAATATTGTAGTACTAGAGGATAAAATTAAGATATTTAGTACAATAAAGTGTTACTTTTTGCACTTTTTGATTGTTTTGGTTGAATTGTTATATTTCCTGGACTAGCACATAAGAATTAATGTTAAAACAGGTTATTGGATGTAATTAACTTAAATTTCTTTTGTTTATGTGCAGTGTTCTTATTCCTCTACCTGCTTTACAAGTTGGGTATTTGTCAGTGCATTTGTCACATACTGTGTAGAACTACTTGGGCATGCTTTTCCACTTGTTTCTCAGCCTTAGATTGCTGTTGTACTTGCGTTTGTTTCAAACTTCAACAACTTCTTCTTACACCAAGGCATAATAGGAGAAGACATCAGAAAGACATTGAAGGAGCAGTTAATATTTCTAGCAATTCTAGTGAAGCAGAAGACTCTATAAAATTTGATGAGACAAAAAGAAGAATAAGAAGAAAATCAATGAGGGAGCATAGGAAAGAACATATGAGAAAGTCTTTGAGGCCAAAGAGTCATCGGATGCAAGTGAAAATTGTTAGTGATTCAATCCACCACAAAAAGAACAAGTTCAAAAATGGGAATACTAATCATTTTAGCCCTATTGGTGATCACATTCGAGTGAGTAGAAGATCAAAATTTGCACGAAAGAAAATACTCGTTAAGGGTTCAACACATCCACGAAGGAGAACATAAAGAGGGTTCTCAGCTATGTTGCTCGGACGCTTCAAACAAATCCCACCAGATGCATGTCAAGTCATTTAAATTAGTGCATTTTTGAAAAATCCGACACAGGCGTGGCAACAGTTTTGAAGAGTCCGAGCAACACAAGTTCTCGATCCTATTGTCTTCTAAATCTTTTTAATTTTGAAGTATATTCCTCCTAATGTGTAACTTGTACACCCTGATAATGGAAAGAGTTTTTATACTATATTACTACATTTTATCTAGTTTAACAACGAATTTGGTTTATATCTCATGATAATAGTCCAATTTTTATTGAGAGTTATCTGTGTTATCTTTTATAAATTTAGAGAAGTTGAACTCTCCTCCCTTTGTTTTCTTTTACATGATATTTTTGCCTTTTGTGAACCCTTTAAAATACATTAGTTAAAGAGTCTGAACAATTTTATTTTTCTTTAATCTCAATTTTTTAACCTTTGATCCCCACTTCCCTGTTAGCTTGCTAAAACTGTTGTTCTTGGAGCTAAAAAGGAATGTCATGCTAAATGTTACTAAGGGTGTCTTTAATATTTAAAATGTTAGAATTAAAGAATTGTCGTATTATTTTAATTAAATGTTATTAAGAGTATCTTTGATATAGTTAACTCATTTATGCGGGTCAAAGATTGAGTTAAGATTTAGGGCGGATTGGTTGTTTAATCGTGATTCCAGCTCCTTCAATAATCTGTTAATTAAGATAATCCTGCTAAGTTGATGTCATCCTTCTGAACTTTGCCTTTGTTGAACTTCTAGAATGCTAACCTTGCTTCTTGAATTTTCATGGAACCAATGAATAACCAAATTTAACAATGTATCCAGTCACTAATTTCCTAGTTGGTGAATAGGCAGCGCAGTCTGAATTATAATAGGGACATCGGATTTTATGTTGGGTAAGATGATATGATCAAGCCTAAACAACTGCACTTTTCATATATTTAATGACTTTGAGAGAAGGACTAATGTGAGACACTTTGGGCTTGTGCATAAATTGACTGAGAACCTGAAATACATAGGCAATGGTGCGCATCGTCATGGTGAGATAGAGCAATTTTCCTACAAAATTTTGATAAGCTTCCGCATCCTTGAATAGTTCATCTACATCTCATGCATCTCCTGTGGTGCTACTCTATCTAGCTTTATTAAATTCATATGTTGTAAGCTTCTGATTGGACTTTGCAATCAGTTAAAGGTCACGCTTCCTCAATTCATCAATACTAGTGCCATTTCTGGCAATCTCTATCCCCAAAAAGAATCTAAGCTTACCCAAATCCTTCACCCTAGACTTCTGCTAAAGTTTAGTTCTAGCAGCCTGTATCAGTTCAAGATTGGACCCTATCACCAATAAATCATCTACATATATAAGTATAATCACCAAATTAGAACCTCTTCTTTGTGTGAACAAAGAATAATTAAAATAATTGTGTAAATCCAAAATCCTTTAAAGCTATTGTAAGCTTTAGGTTTCATTGTTTGAAAGCTTGTTTCAAGTTACAGAGTGACTTCTTCAACCTGCACATCTTGGTTCTACACTCCCCTTAGTTGCAAAACCTTTATGAAGTTTCTTGTATACTTGTTCAAATAAATCTCCTAGTAAATTAACATTGTACACATCCATTTGGAATATGTGCCAATGTTTAGAAGCTACAACTGCAAGAACAGATCTCACCGTAACCATCTTAGTAACTCGTGAAAAAATTTCTTTGTAATCTAGGCCTTCCTTCTTACTAAAATCCTTAGCTACTAGTCTTACCTTGAATCTTTTTACTTCTCTATTTGCCTTATATTTTATTTCGAATACCCTCTTGCAATCAAATTAAGTCTTCCATTTGGATAAGTCAATAATATCTTATATTTAACAATCCTCTAAAGTTTGATTTCATGTTGCATTATAGTAATCCATCTGAAGTATGTGCAACCTCAGAGAAGTGTTTTGGTTTTACCATAATAGTTTCTGCAGCAAGGCATTGTGCATACGTAGGAGTTATGTGATCATAGCTCAAAGTAGTTGGATATTGTGTAAGCACAGGACATGGCCACGTAATCTTAAAACCACCTAGCAGGGCTTGTGGCTCTACTAGACTTTTTGAGTGCCACATCTGGCTGAATATCATGTCCTCCATGCAAATTAATATTTGCTGGTAATTTGTACATCAAGTAGATTAGCTTTCTAATCATCACCATAAACTGGTATATCATTAACTTCATCAAGTCCACCATTGACCGGATCATCTGAACCACCAACAAAAATATCAAGATGCTAAGAATCATTATCGGGAAGAATCAAGAGTTCATCATTGAATTCTAGAATTGGAAATAAGGAATCGGAAAGGTTCTTCATTTGTTCGAAAGGAAAGACAGATTCCTTGAGAATTACATCCCTTCTAAACAAAAACTATTTTGATTATAAATCATACAGTTTGTAACCCTTCTTGTTAGCAGAATATTCTATTAACAGAGTTGATAATTCCTTTTGCTAAGAACCTATCAAGTCTCTTCACATTTACTACACAAGCTAAACATCCAAACACCCTTAGGTAATCTAATTATGGTGCAATCTTGAAAAAGACCTCATATGATGATTTTACCTCTAGGAAAGTAGAGGGTAGTCTATTTATGATATATACAACAATCAGTACATATTTTCCCTAAAACTTGATAGGAATTGCAACTTGAAATATATCAAAGCCCTTGCAACCTCTAAGATGTAGTTGTGCATCCTCTCAACATAAAAGATTCTTGAAGAATCTTTTAGTTCTTCAATGGATTATTCAATTAGCACATCATATTTAAATCAGGATAACTAAAATAGTCATGTCAACTAATAAAATTATCTGTACTATTAAACTTCAAGTTTACCATGATATGTGCTATTTATTTTAGTTTAATTTCATATCAATAAATTTTAGATTTACTGTGGCATGTAAATTTATCATGCTTATATTTGTAGTACAAATCGGGTAACCTTTCATGTCCATAGTAATTAGGAGACATTTAATCTTTCAATCCTTTGTAGTCTTAACCATTTTATTAGTAAACTTCAGATTTATTATAACTTGTGATTTGATCATAACAAGTTTGTATATTACAATATAGAATGACTGACATAATAATAAATAAACTCTTCGGAGGGTTTCAATTTATTTGTCATAGTAAGATATTATTTGGACACTACTGGTGTCATGATTCTTGTAGACAAACAATTAGGCTGTTGCAGGAGATCATGATCATTAATTTTGTACTATCACATATTGACTAGACACTACTGGTGTCATAAAAGAAAACTTGATTAGACATTACTGACAAGTCGTAGAACACCAGTTTCTCTGAGGTCCTTTAGACTCTCAGGACACTTCTAGATAAGTAGTTTTGACTTAGTCTTAGGACATCCATTTCGAGCTATCAAAACAGTTAGATATAATTAGGTTTTTAGTCGGGAGTAGTACTTAGCACCGAGCAGGCCGAGGTTCCAGCGCACTCTGGTTCTTAAATCTACGTGCCACCATAGGTTAATAGCCCGAATAGTCCCTAGATAGTGACGACAAAGCTCAACCACTATACCCTGGCGAGGTACAGTGGGCTCTCTTCGATAGGGTGTATACATCTAACTCCATGTCTAGCTCATGTGGTTATATATCGGTTATAGACTCTCCCACGTACGGTATAATCAGAGTCCTTAGTCCATTCTAGTCTATCAGATTTCAGGATATGCTTATGACCCTGACTTAGTTTATCAGTTCTTACAATATTCTCATATATGTCAGACTGTTTGTTGTATTTATGATTTCAGATAGGATCTTTGCATGTAATTTCAGTTCAGTTTATGAGTTAATAGTATATCTATGTTTTATTTACATCTCATATACTCAGCACATTTCAAATACTTATCACATACTTTCTATGCTATATCATTTTATGATATAGGCTCAAGTACCCAGCCTCAGCATCGGAGCTAGTTTCTTTGATGATACCCAACAGTTGATAGTGGTGAGTCCTCATCTTTTGTGGGCTGGAGTCTTTGAGTTCAGTTATTATCATTTCTAGTTTTTTAGACTTTAGAGTTAGCTGAGGGCTTGTCCCAACAACTCAACAGTTAATAGAGGCTTCCAGATAACATAGTAGTAGTTTTAGTATATCATTCTTATGGATTGGCTAAAACTTTAGTATTTCTCAAATATTATCTATTTATTCAAAAGAATTCTTTTACACTTCAGTTATACTTCCACTCAGTATTCTTCTTAAGTTAGTCAGGTCAGATTATGTCATGCCATGTGTTTGCTTAGAGTTACTTGTGATTCTAAGTACCAGACATGTCCAAGGTGTAGACTCAGGTCGTGACACCTTAACCTTTGTAGAAGGTACATAAGGGAGGTTAAATCTAGACCGAGGAGTCTGAGTTGGAGTTTCAGTAACTAGACTAGTTGGGTGTTTCATCAAATTCACAGTCTTCTACTTGTTCATCTATTTTCTCTTTAAAATTTTTATATTGTTTTTCTAAGTTGCATTATCTAAAAGAGTATCAACATTTATATCATAAAAATCGTGAGGCAGGGGCGGAGGGGGATGAAGGGAATGAACTTTCATCAACACGTGCACACTTTTTCATGTTTATCCTAGTTTTGACCTTACTAGAACCGATACTTTTACTATTCTTTTTTGAAAAATTTTGGACAGTGATGTTCAAAATTTTTTAGAAGACATAATTTTAAAATATAATTAAATTAAATACGAAAACTAATCAAGAATTCAAGATAAATTAAAGATGAAAATTAAATGTGATAATTAAAGAAATTAAGAGATGGAAAGAATGTACCAAACATTTGCGTTAAAAATAGACGATTATAACCGAAAGCCATAAATAAATGCCGAAATTTAAAGCTTGCTACTTACTCCAAAAATTCACCAAATAAGATACTTGATAACAACAATTTGTGAGAAATAATGATAGGAAAAAAAGGCATGAAGATAGATGGATGAATTTGTGAGAAGATAAAGGAGTGGAGTGGTATTTATCATTATAAAGTAGATCAATGTGTAAAAAAAAATTAAATGTAAGGGTAAAAATAAATTTTATTATGGGTCGGGGGATAGAGCGGTGTTGGGAACCAAAACATAGCCGTTGAGGGGTCGGGATCGGGTCAAACCAGGCTAGGCCACCCGAACAAACCCTTTATCCCATTCTATCTCATCCCATATCCCGATATAACCCTCCCGTCCCAAGTAAACCGGGACGATCCGAGACAAAATCAGGTTGGATCATTCCATTCCGTTTGACAGACTTATTTTTCATATAACACTTTAAAATAATCCAATTTCCCACTATTTAAACTAATGCAAGAAGTTGAACTATATAACCATAAAGTTATTGAATGTGTCATTAAGAGACTAACAAGTGATGGAGTAGAATTAATACCAGAGAGACAGAAAATCCAATAAGCTTGACAAAGAAAAAACAGTTCAGTACCTTAAATAAACACGCCTAGGTCACAAGAATCTCATGGGTTTCCGGCAGTGGCATACTAAGTGGGTAATATCGTCACAGAATTCTGTCATGGTTGCAACCGGCAAAGAAGAGAAGTGAGTATTGAAAGAAGATTAGTAGTCTAAGAGCTTTTAAGTAATAGGTGAATAGAGAATCGAACAATCTATTCGAGATGTGAGATGCTTTGGTGTATATGAGCAAGGAGAGTATAATGATTCAATAGATGGAGTAGAAAGATAGCAGTTGTTCAATTATATATGCTTAAGGAGAAATAATAATTGATTTGTAAGATGCTTAAGGTGTATGAGAGAGGAGAGAACAATATTCAATTATAGAGCAAGAATTAGAATGAGAGCTATCGAGATTATCAATAGGGAGGAGAGATGCTTAGTAAGTGTGTTATTAGAGAGGAGAAAACAGGTTTATGATGTGAGATGTCTTGGTTCGTACACAATGAGGAAGATATTTATACAGCCAAAGAACATAATCAATCAAGGGTTAAAGAGAGAGAGGACATATTCATAAAATCAATATGGTCAAAATCAATTAGTATAAAGCAACAAAGAATTATCAAAACTGACTATGTACCAAGCTATCATATGCTAGGTAAGGGAAAAGACTGAGACTAATTAAGAAAAGCCTAAACAAATTTTTCTTAAGTAAATATCGATGCTGTCACATAAATAAGGGGCTTACCATAATATTCAAATAAGAGATTCCTCTATTAATTACAAGAAAAAGGAAAAGGAAGAATAGATCATGGAATCAAATAAGCAAGTATGAAATCTGTCACATGCTTATCATATTTATCATATAAAACTAGTACATAATACTATTCTCAAATCACCTAAAATTACCAAAATAAATGAATACCAAGATGTAACATGGTTTAATCAAGATAATGAGTAAAATCCACTCATTCCCATATTCAAGAAATCAAAGTTACCATAACATACAAGTACCATAATTTTCATATGATTTGGGAGCCAACTATTCAAGAAAAGAATCTCATATTACCACATTTAGAATATAATTTACTAAAGTAATTACATATCCAAATTGTCCCATAATCAGTAAAATAATTATAGAGATTATCAAATATTTGAATACCAAAGAAAAAATATCATGACTTTGAAGTTGTCGTGCCTTGTAGTATATAACAAACTAAAGCTACCATAATTGTTAGATAAAGAAAATCAATTGGTGAGGAAAAAACGGAATTCCAATGAGGCGAATGAAAATGAGAAATTAATTATAGAGAAGTGAAAAATCAGAAAGCACCCAGACCTTGGCATGAAATTATACGGGGGTACAATGGAATATAATTCATAAAAGGAAATACAAATCAGTGCAGCAAAATTAGGGTTAATCTCGAAGTTCATAAAAAATAGAAATTCTCACATATGACAGTCTAGAGGGGTAGAACAATATCATAAACTCTTAATCAAAACTCAAAATTTGAACTCAGTGAATCACAAATCTAAGAATCTGCTCATTAATAATCAAGTGAAATAGGGTAAAGGAGTAGTAATGATAATCATACTAGAGAAGCATTCACAAGAACCCATCATAAACATGAAATGACCAAGTCGGATGACCCTATGTCCTCTGATAAACTTAAAATTACACAAGGACCGTTGTCCAGTTTTCATCCCAAACACTCAAAGGTCATCAAAGTTTCCTCGATGCTCATGGAGACGATGAAACAATTGAGTTTTTGAGGTCTCTTAATTGGAGAATTGAGAAAAAAGATCTTGAGGATGGTTTCATTGTGGGTTTGGTTGGTGGCTCTCCGACCAGAGGCTGGTCAGAGTAGGCATTGGTGATGGTGGAGAGTAATCTATAAGAGTAGAGAGTATAGCTAATCGAGCACAAAAGTCCCCGATTTGGGGAGCTGCATCTGGTTCACGAAGGTTGACGTAACTGAAATATCTGATTGGTGGAGTAATTTTGCTCCGACTGATGAAGCGAAGGACTTTGATTAGTGGCACCAACTGTGTTTGCAAAAATTCGTGATAAAAGCTCTGATTTATGAAGCAACCGTAATAAGATCCGATTTGACAAAGTGTTAATAAAGAGAGCCATTTGATTGGCAAGAGTAGCCGTAATAAATATTTTTTTAATGGATTGACGATATTTCATAATTTAGCCTTCGATTAGTAGAGCATCTTTTGATAAAAGAATCTCCGATTGGCTGAGTCTTGTAGTAAAGAAGACCAGATCTCTATAATAAGGTTTCAATTGGTGTAATCTTGTAATAAAGAAGACCCAAATACTGTAATAAGGTTCTGATTGGTGAAAATCTTATAATAAAGAAGACATGGACATCTACAATAAGGCTCCGATTGGCAGAGTCTCGTAATAAGGCTTTGAGTGACGGAGTGGTTTGTGATAAAAATATTTGAGTAATAAAAGTTCTGGTTTGCGGAGACACTGTAATGAAATCTCCGATTAGTGGAGTCACTCTAATGAAAGCTCTGACTGGCGGAGTAGTTGTAGAGCTTCGACTGAAAAAATAACTTGTAATGTATAAAACTTTCGGTTGGCAAGACAATACATAATATACAAAGCCTCTAACTAGCGGGTTAATTACAATATAAAGGCTTTTATATGGTGGGATAATAGAAATATAAAGGCCTCCATTTGGCAAAGCAATTGAAATTTGAAGGGCATCCGTCTGTTGGGGAAAACTGCAATATAAAGGCCTTCGGCTGGTGGGGCAACTGTAGTATAAAGGGCATCTGGCTTGCGGATATCTCCCAAATACACCTTCAATTAGGAGTGTATACACAGTCGATTATAATATAATTATCCAGTGAAGAGTTAGGACCGTATCTATGAGGACTTAGTATTAATCAAGGCAACTAATTAAAGCAAATATGTTTGAATGCTATAAGAAATACTCAAGTTAATGGGTAAAGAGAGAATTTAAACTAAAATGCAAAGGGTAAAATCAGTTGGAGAAAATAATGGTAAAATCTTTTATTAAATCAATCTATTTTAACTTACTCAATTTCAACCCAAACCCTCCTATTTGAAATCCTTAGCTCCCACTAGTAAACGCGACTCCTGAAACTTCTTTGTTTGACTTATTCAAATCTTCAAAACAAAATATTTTTTAAAAGAATTTTCTTAAACACAAAAATAATGATATTTCCTTAGAGACCCATATCACGTGACTTCCATCCTTCTTCCTTGCTCTTCGCACTTCCTTCAAGAATACCTTCATAGTTTTAAACAAAACAAAGAAAATGAAAAAGAAAAGTCATATAACATACTTCATCTTTGGTGATTTTAGGGTTAAATATTATTCCAAAACTCTTTTAATCAATAATTCTTTTCTGCATTTGTCACATGAGAAATTACCAATTAAATATGTCCCTTCTCACTTGAACTAGTCAAAAGCAGTGTTTGCTGAAGACATCTACATCTGATGATGGAAGAACGAAAACGTACGTCAAAATGTTTGCTAGCAAATAATGCATAATCTTTACGCAATTTGGTTTCAGTGAAGTAGCCACATCGTGCATAGTTAAACACCCCCCGTTTCAATTTATTTGTCTTATTTTCCTTTTTAGTCTGTTTGAAAAAGAATGTCTCTTTCCTTTTTTGACAATTCTTAAATTCTAACTTTCCGCATGACATGTTTAAGATCACAAGATTAAATGACATTTTAGTACATTCTAGGTATCTTTAGTTTAAGATAGCAAGATTTAAAAGTTTATTTTATTTTCTTAAACTCTGTGTCAAGTCAAAACTAGAAAAATAAATTAAAAGGAGAAGAGTAATTTTTTATATATATAGATATTAAACCTTGAACATTCTCCGTGAATTCATAGCTTCGCCACTTATGAAGAGGGTGAAGATGGTCTAAGAGTGCTAACTTTTTTTGGATGATAAAGTAAAATAAGAGAAGGTTGTGTCTCTTCACTGTGTCCTAACTCTTGTTTAAATTGAGTGAAGTTGGAGTTTTTATCAGTTGGTAATATAGGAGTTTTAATGGGAGTCAACTGGAACTGCATTCTTTGTAAAAAGAATCGTCAGCTTTTGGACAAATTCTAACGAAAGGATAAAAGTTGTTAATCTTTGAATATTTTAAGGATGTTTTCTTTTTTGGTTGGGTTTATGCCCTTTTTGAAGTGAAAGGGTGAGAGATCATTTTTTTCCTTATTTTTAATGAAATTTTATGTCATCAATCTTGTTACTTAAATCGTTTTCGTGTGATCAATTTGGCCAAATTTTGTTTGGGCGGTGTCCGTCAGCTTTCTATCAGGAAATTACGCCCAACCACCTGGAAAATGATTAAATTTCGCGATTTTTTTTAATATTGTTAATGGCATTTTTGACTTTCTTTTAATTACTTAAAGACTAGCAATTTTAAGGGACAAAAATTATAGACCACCCCTTAATAAATGCATCTGTGTAAATGATTTATGGTCAAACTTTTAAAGTTTTGCCCATGAGGCACGCGACATAAAAAAAATGCAACATCATTTAGCAGTCGTTTGATTTATGGAATTAGGTAGGATGTTCTAGGATTAAAATTGGGACAAAACTTATATTTTGCCTGATTGAAGGTACAGATAAATTTATACCTTTAAGCAAACAAAAAATAAATTTTATTCCAAAGTAAATGCCGTAATGGCAGCCAAAGACAATTCCATCATATCTAGAAAAACTCTTGGAAGCTCCGGAGTTAAAAGACCATCCAAATCTAAAATTAGACTCGACACCTTAGGGCTAAGGGCGATAGTTGTTGAAAATTTTCAAATCGGCTTCTTTTTTCTCAAATCCATTTAAGTTATTATCAAAAAATTAGTCGGCTTTGGTTCGCATACAAATTGGATCCAAAAGATATGGAGAATATTGGAGATGTAGAAGGAAAAATAAATTGGCGGTAAATTTTTAAGGCCTTTCCTTCTTTCAATTCCCAAAATTGCAGTACTTTTCTTTATCAATATTTCATACAAAGATAATTCTCAGTATGTTCTCAAAGCATGAAAAAAACTTTGATTGTGTTCGAAGCGAGTCTATTCTTATAATATAGATTTTTAATAATTAAAGATATTTTGTACCGATTATAGATGCAAGAGATTATAATTGATAGTTACAGATATTTGTGGGTTGGAAATTGATTTGGAGTTTTTGAAGTACTTCTTATATTGTGTTCATATTGTGCAATTTCACATGAATCTTCTTCATACATGTATATTATTTTTCGATTAATAATTTCATATAATTGATTTGCAATTTGAAGAATACAGAGAAAGGGAGACAACTCTACTGGAAGAATCTTGATATAGGGTTCAGGACTCGTTGTGAGGCTTTTGCAGGTTCTTATTTACTTTCTACTTTGTTTAATTGTATATATATCTAATTCTTTGTCATAGTAATTTTCAAAAAAGTACTTTTGTGTCCTGAGGCCAGTCTATTCTTCTAATTTAGACTTTGTTTCAAAGATTGAAAATTTTGTTTGGTTATGTTTGAGGCCAGTCTATTCTTCTAATTTAAATCTCTATAATTGAAAATATTCAATTATATATAGAGATTTACTGATTGTTATAGAGATTTGTTCCTTGAAATTTGATTTAAAATTATTGAAGTACAATAAAAAAGTTTGCTAGAACCATTCACTAACCCTTTTCCAAGCTAATTTGATATTATTTTATCATATTTGGCTTTGAATGTCTTCCTAAGGACATACTAGACATAACTTCTAGCCTACATTAGTTACGCACAACTGTGATTATATTATGAGAATAATAACTAACATCAATCAAATCCAAAAAGAATTATAATGTATATTTATATATATGTATCTTGCATAATACCATTAGTCTTTACAAAATGAAATTCATGTCTAAAAAAAGGATAAACTACACTGAGCATATTCTGGAAAACACTACATGAAATAATCATGTATTATTAGAAAGATTAAGGTACTTGTTGGGGAAGATCGAGTAGCACAACAATCTATATACTAAGAGGAATCTCAAGTCCTGTAGTGAATCACTTCATGACAATTGAAGTTTGTTGATTTTGCATGATAGCAGACAGAATGCTTATACACAAGCATGATATTAGACACTAAATCTGTTACACATCAAAAAGCTTCTATTCATTTTTTAGAAATTAATCTAGGTCAGATTAGTCCAATATTAGTTCTCTAATTGATGAGGACAAGTAGGTATTATCCACATATCTTGATAACAAAGCAATCTCATTCCAATAGGATTCATTGTTGATTGCAGTAATCGCCTGTTTGAGTGAGCAAGAGCATGACACTAAGATAAGTAAAAATATAGTTAATCTTTAGAGTATACTGTGATCCAGTCAGCTTTCTCATGCATAACATAAGTCTCAACTATAAAAAACAAAAAAGTTTGAGCCTAGAACTCCGATGACAATATGATATTATATTGGGGATAAATCTGAATGTGCCATTGTCTCTCAACCTTATTTTCAACAATTGATGAAGGAATGTCACTGCTTCACTTGCTAAATTTATTTCTCATTCTGCTCTTTGTTATAATGTCTGTCATTTTGTGTTAGTATAAATTTCTTTTGTGATCACTTTGTTTGTTGTATTGTGCTAATTATATCGCTTGTAAATAAGCGAGCTTGCAACATAAAATTAAGCAGGTTCGTCAAGCAGTTAATTTTATGTTTGTATTCAAAGGTTTACTAGTATTATATATGGATTTTATTTTTTATTTCATAAGAATCTTTGTAATCTAGATTGCATTAGACTATTCTAAGGTCATAGGATGGTTGGCTAGCCAATTATTTCACTAAAAGTAAGAATTATAATACAGAAAATGGTATGGTATTTAAAAATAAAATTTTAAGTAACTTAAATCAATCAAGAGTCGAGCATAGTGGTGAGAAAAACATATGCAATTAAACCTAGTGATAACTTAAATGTGCAAAGTTTGATCATTGTGATTGTTTGATAGTTATTTGAATGAACGATACTCTTAAGAAATGTGCAATTGAATCACGAAAGATACTCATTATCACTGGTGACGGAGGACCTTAGGGTTTATGTGTTCCCAAAGACGGAGGACGGCTCTGCAATCATAAATTGCAAATTATTTACCGTAACATCTTGAGTTGGAAATGCCATGGGGTTAAGGAAAGAAATTGGTAGTGGTATTGAATAGTCAACTTGTGTAGGAACAGTCAACATATGTTCAAATTAGAGAAGTCTTGAGTAAGCAAGCGACATAAATTATTTGGCAACTTTCTTTTTATGCTGACATGTGCTTAAAGATGTGCAGTTACCCTTAAAACTCTTTCTTAAAAGAGAATAACTAAAAGGAATATGATGAATCTCCAGTTGTTTATTCAATCATCATTCGAAAGTCTCAAAATCTTACTTTTCTATTTACATTATTTATGCAGTTCACATTTTCTTGTTATGCCATTGATGTTGAAATAATGTACTATTTTTTCTTCTTTTACTGCATCTGTTTAAAATTATTTTTATGTTATTTTTACAATTCAAAAAAAAGAGTCACAATTTCATTTGTTAAGTTTGGAATCTTGTAAACTACAAGTAACTAATATAATATTTCTTCTCAGGTTAACATGATCAGGAAGATTGAAAATTGTAACACCCCGAAACTTTCCTAAACCAAACTTAGACATTACATGAAAAACCATAAGGAATCAAGAAAATTTTGTCTAAGGACGACTCAGATAACGAGTAGTTGTCCACACCAAGGACCACTGTATGAGTCGTTGTTTGAGCTGCAAGCTTTCCATCCGGGAAACCACGAGTCATGCAACGACTCATTACCAAGAGTAACTAGTTGTTCTGTAGAGTCATGATTGCCAGTACTGGAATCTGCCAAACATCTTCCAGAAGCAACGAGTGGAACCAACGACTCATTGTCACCTCTAACGAGTCATAATTTCCATAAGTCGCGAAGTTTCAGGTCCAGGAAGTGATGACAAAGAGCAGACACAACAACCCGTTAGTCCTACCAATGAGTCGTTGTGTCATCCGTTAGTGGGGTTCTCGAGTTTTTGTTTAAGAATCCTACCAGTGACAACGAGAGGTACCAACGACCCATTGGTCCATCCAACGAGTCGTGGTCCCCTTCGTTGCCAAACTCCAGTAAGCCCAGAATTCAAGCCCAGGACCAACAACTGGTCCCAACGAGTCATGATATCGACCAACGACTCATTGTGTGATTCGTTGGTCCCTGTCAGGCAATTTTTCATATTTTCTTTCATGGTTATTTTAGTAACTTTTCATCTTTTTAATCTCTAAACTATGTCGTTTTGGGCATGTTTAAGAGAGAATTAAAGGAGTTGATCAATGTATTTTTCTCATTTTCTTCTCTCAACTCTTAGACTTAGTACGAAGAAGTTTCAGACAGACTCCTCAAGGCAAAGTTAGGGCATTCAATCTTCTTCTCAGATTCTCAAGGATTTCTTCTAGGAAACTTTACTCCAGGTATGTGGGAATTCAATAAGAGAATTGTTCTTTCCTTGTGTCCCAAAATCCTTCCATAATTTCTTATCAATTCTAGACCTGATGTTTTGAGTTAGGGTAAAATTCGTAGCCAGATCCTGATTAATTCTTATGGGTTGTTGTCCCTATGTATTCATGCTATGTTTCTGCTACTTAGTGATCATGTTGCTACTTGCTTCCTGTAAAAATGATTTTAGCCTAACTCTATAAATGCAGTAAGTTGGGTTTTGCATAGTTGATTAGATATTAATATTGGTTGACTCTGTTAGTGTTGGAATTCCCATGTTATTACTATTATATTGATTCTCATGCAGCTGCATGCTAGTTTAGTCGTCCTAGTCAAAATGTTAGTACCTTCAGTATCTTTCAGTAATATCAGCTGATCAGTTTGACTATAATTAGTTTCTCGAGATGTCAGTAATGCCTCCCAGTTATCAATTGGTTCTTTAAACGGTTACGACGTTTTCAGATCAGCAGCTCTGACCAGTCTTAGAACCACTAGTACCAGGTTTATTTTGTTCTTTAGACGGTTACAATGCTCCCAAATAAGCAACTCTGGCCAGTCTTAGGACATCTTACGACACCAATTTCAGTTATCCGATCCGATAAGATTCTCAGGGTACTTCCAGCTGAGTATCCCTGATCTAGTCTTGGACCTCAACTTCGAGCTATCATCTTGATAGTCAGATTAGGACTATCTAGTGAGAGTAGGACTTAGCACCGAGAGAACCGGGGTTCCAGCGTATCCAGATCCCCATAACTACGTTGCCACCGTAGGTTATTAGCCCAAATAGGCCCAGACAGTGATCTCATAGTTCATGCCTTTATACCCTGTCAAGGTATATTGGGTCCTATCGATGAGGCGTATACATCGTACTCCACGTTTAGCTCACGTGGTTATATGTCGGTTATAGACTCTCCCACTTGTCAGTGCAGTCTCAGTTCAGTTCAGTTCAATTCAGTTTAGTTTAGCTCAGTTTAGTATCTCAACCATCACGACATGTTTATGACCATCAATCAGGGCCATTATTGACCATATCAGTTATAGCTCAGTTTTATCAGTTTACAGTTTTCAATTGGTCATTTCATCTTATTTCAGTTCAATTGTTTATTTTCCTGCTTATTGTAAATCTCACTTACTCAATACATTCAAAGTACTGACGCATATTTTCTATGTTCTATCGTTTTATGATACAGGCGCAGGTTCTCACTCACAACATCATCAGTAGTTCCCTCCAACGATATCAACAACAACGTCATTTGGTGAGTCCTAATTTTTCGAGGACGATGATTTTGTTCAGTTTGTTCCTTATTCAGTTAGACTTTAGAGTTAGCTACGAGCTTGTCCCAGCAACTCATCAGTTAGTAGTTGATTCTCAGACATAGTAATTCAATATTGTTTCAGATATATTGACTCTTTTCAAATCAGTTTTTCTTGAATGATTATATTGTTTATAAAGCTTCTGCTTACGTTTACTCAGCTTACCAGTGTAATGACTGTTGGGACAATGGAATAACAACAATAAACACACACACAAATTAACTGCGAGAAAATAGAGAAAAACGGAACACAAACGACACACAAGAATTTACGTGGTTCGGTCTCACGACCTAGTCCACAACTGCAACTAGGAGGAATTTTAGATTACAAGTACAAGCTATCTATTTATAGAAATAGATTAGGGTTATTAGGGTTTCTAACGGGCCTAATTAATCAGGCCTCCACAAGCCCAACAATCTCCCACTTGGAGGCATGATAATCTTCAACTACCATCCACTGTGAGCACTTGTACGTCTAGTAATCTCCTCCTCATCTTCCTGGTTGTAGTGGCCTTTTCATCAGTTAACCTGAAGGCCCGTTGAAGCTTCCCCAAGCTCCAACATCAATCACGGCTAAAATTGCCCCTGACTCGTCCTCTGTCCCTACCGACTCCCACTTGCACAAACTGCCGAATCCTGGGATATTCTGAGAACAAACAATACTCTCCATAGTTAGCAGGTAATCATCCGGAGAGGCTTTGATAGCTCGAACACTGGTTCTCTTAACCCACTGTCTGGTAACTCTGGCTGAAGTTTTAACTGGCTGACTGCCGGTGCTCCCACTGCCACGAAAATCCCTGACTGGTTTACCTGAACCTTTCCAAGCACGTTCAACCTGAATCTGACCTGTGGCTCTGGGTTTATCTCCTGCAAAAGGAACCTTCTTCTGCCCATGAGACTCTGTGAACCGGATTTTGTTTCTCTTCTGATCTGGGACAGTCACTCCCTCAGATGGTAAATAGACCATATACAGCGAACTCCGTTTCTTTCCTCGAGCTATGACCAAGTTCCCCTTCATCACCTTCCACTGCCCGTTTCCGAACTTAACATCGTGTCCCTCATCATCCAACTGCCCAACAAAAATCAACCGTTTCTTCAAGCTTGAAATCACTCGGACATCCTTTAAAGTCCACGAACCGACTGAAGTTTTCAGAATCATGTCACCCATGCCCGTTACATCAAGAACTTTATTGTTTGCTAGTCTTACCTTTCCAAAATCCCCTTCTTTCAGCTTCTGCAATGCTTCACTGCTGTGGGTAGCATGAAATGAAGCACCAGAATCCATGACCCAGGAATCCACACTGCTCTCCACGCTACATATCAAGAGATCATTATGAGCATAGTCTCCTGCAATGTTAACTTGTTTATTATTCGGGCATTGATTCCTGAAATGCCCCACCTCCTTGCACGTCCAACACGTTACATCTGAGCGATCCTGAGTCTTCGACTGACTCCTTCTTCTGTTCCTGCTCCCACTACCTCTGCTATTTCTCCTTCCTCTGCTGACATTTAGCAATTCACTCAATGATTCCCCAGAACTCCTTCTTCTGACATCCTCGCCTAGAATGATATCACGAATCTTCTCAAAAGTGAATCCATCGGGTCCCGCTGAACTGGTAACTGCTGTAACCGTTCCGAACCAACTGTCAGGTAATGACGATAGCAGTAGTAAGGCTTGAACTTCATCATCGAACTTAATGCCCACTGACGTAAGTCTGACTAAGATCGAATTCATTGTATTGATGTGCTCGGTAACTGAACTGCCTTCCTTTATTTTTGTGTTCACCAATTCTCTAATCAGAAAGACCTTGTTTGCTGCAGATGGCTTCTCGTACATGTTAGACAGCGCTTCCATGACACCTTTCGCTGTCTTCTCCTTCAGAATGTTAAACGCAACATTCTTGGTCAACGAGAGTCGGATAACCTCCATGGCTTTCCGATCCAAACCTGCCCACTCTGCATCATACATCTTTTCTGGCTTGTCACCCAATACCATGTCTAACTCCTTCTGAACCAGCAAATCCTCAATTTGCATTTTCCACCAACTGAAATCTGCACCAGCAAACTTTTCAACTCGATACTTCCCATCTTCTGCCATCTCAAACGACTAGATGAGGTACCCGGTACAATTGATCTCAGGTCTTGGTAACTTCGTCAGAAATTCAATGACAAAACCAATACGCACCAATAAAGCAACTCGGACCAACAACAACAAAAAACAATTGAAAACCTTCTGCCTAAAAAAAAATTCCCCCGGCGAAACAATAATTTTCCGGCGAAATAGTACCTCTCCAAGCACTGTTTAGATCTGTTCACGCGATAGAGCGACGGGCCTGGGCTGCTCGATCTGCTGCTCGCGACGGCTGCTGCGCACTGGTTTGCTGGTGGCGATACTGTGCTGCCGCTTTGGTTCTCCAAAAAATATTTTTGGTCTTCTCCGGTGGCAGATCTGCTGCTCTTTCTTTTTCCTTCTCCGAAATTTTTTTTATATTTTGGTGACTCTCGCTATTTTCTTTTTCGTGTGTATAACCTCGCTCTGATACCAATTGTTGGGATAGCGGAATAACAACAATAAACACACACACAAATTAACTGCGACAAAATAGAGAAAAACGGAACACAAACGACACACAAGAATTTACGTGGTTCGGTCTCACGACCTAGTCCACAACTGCAACTAGGAGGAATTTTATTACTCTCTCTCTTGTGGTGTTTAGATTACAAGTACAAGCTATCTATTTATAGAAATAGATTAGGGTTATTAGGGTTTCTAACGGGCCTAATTAATCAGGCCTCCACAAGCCCAACAATGACAGACCATGAATTAGCTTAGGGTCACTTGTGATACCAAATATCGTATCTCCTCCAGGGTGTAGACTCGGATCGTGACAAAAATTGTGATGTTGGCATAAATAGAGTGAAGTGGTAAGTGTGAAAAAAATACAAGACACCTTTTCCCCCTTATCTTTTCTTTTAAAGGGAGAAAAACTTCATATATAGTTTTGTTGTTTTTGCATCAGTTCTTCATTCTCCTTGTTATAAAGAAATTCAATTTGTTATTTCTGATATTCCAATCTGTTCTAGTTAAAAAGAAAATAATTTCCTCTATTATACAATTATAATTTTTTTTTGGTGAATTTCTTGTATAGAAATTTGAATGAGCTGGGGTGAATCACTTGCAACAAAATGCTTGACTTGTGGATTGATGGTTTCATAAAGTTTTATTAAAATTTTAATTGAGAAGTTAAGGAAATTGATTAAATTAAGAGTTAAGAGAATGTGGATAGGTGGTTTCATGTCGAAACCATTATTTTTAGTTAGATTTCAGTTTTGTCTAAGATAAAATATATCATTTATCTTTTACAGAGCACCTATTATATCTCTACTTTGTTCTTTGGTTATAATATTAAAAGACATTTTTTTAACGTATATTCATATTTGTTACAAAAGTTTGACATTTATGAATGACAAATTGAACATATATAAATATTTGTGTCATGATAAAAACTATATATCACTAATTTTTACGTTATTTGAAATTTTAATTTGCTGACATGAATCAAAATATCAGAAATTTAAATGTGACATTTTATAAAGGCGTATGTAAATGTGGCAAATTTTTTTACAAACATTAATCTAAATGTCAGAAATTTTAAATGATAGTTACATAAACATCGTAAATCTTTTAATGACGTTTACCAAAATATAAAAAAGAAATGTCGTAATTTTATTAGTAACATTTACTGAAGTGTCACAAAATAAATGTCGTATATTTCTTACCAACATTTACCTATAATGTCATTGTATCCTCACTTTCTTATAGTATTGGCTAAACTTTCGAGAGGGGAAAAGTGCAAAAAAATGCTTAGTTTTAGAAAAATAAGGTGTTTGACCAAGTTTTTGGGAGATAAGAAGTGCTTTTGGAGAGTAGAAAAATAATTTTTAGAAGCTAAAAGAAATAGTTTTCCCCCGAAAACTCTTTTTTGAAAAATACTTTTTAGAAAAAATACTCTTAGAAGCATTTTGAAAAAGTTTGACCAAACATTAATTGCTATTCAAAAGTACTTTTAGAATTTATAGGCCAAACACAAATTGTTTCTCATAAAAAAAAACTTATCAAAATAAACTGATTTTAAAAGTTTGGGTAAATAGACTATTAATCTTGGATATCCCCCCTTATCCAAGTCAACTTGATATTACTTTATCTCACCTTCTAAGAAAGATAAATTAGTTCAAAGACATAAATTTAGAACTATAATCTTGGGATAATTTAATCAGCGACCAAATTCCTTCTTAATATATGCCTATTAAATAATCAAATAAGTTTAAATTTAAAACATAAGTTCTACATCGTAAAAGGATGGCCTAATTTATTTCTGCCATAGATTAAAATTATAATTATTATAACAGATATAATGATTGGTACCCCATTTAAACAGACATTTTATGTATCTCTCTAGGTCACCCTTCTTTTTGATGTCCCAAAAAATTAACAAACTCAATCATCAATTTATTAAGATATCAATAAATTCAATAAAACTATTTTATAATAATGATGATTTGTCATTGTTTTCAATAACACTTATATATTTTCAAGTTTTTTCAACCATCATGAGCCTATTATTTGATGCAAAGTGAAATAAAACTAATGTAAATCCAAAAATAATGAATAGAAAAAAAATCTAATGATCTCAAATCCTAAATAAGAGAAAAAAAAGGAGAAGAAGAAAAAGAAATGAAAAAGAAGTAGATACTTTTATCTGAAGTTACTTAATATTAGATACGAGTTAAATATTTTTTAAAAATAAATATATATTAAATAGGGGCGATCACAAATGCTCTTATTTTGGAATGATTTTTAATTTTTACCTTTCGGCACTTTAAGTGACAAAAACGTGATAAAAAAGCTCCGAACAGCAAAAAAAAAACTCAAGACATAAGTTTTTGCCTAATTTATGCCTTAAATTCATACAGGTTATGCCTCAACGTATAAATCCAATTTGTGCCTTAAGGAAAAAATTTACAAGGCTTAAGTTTTTTCCCAATTGATGCTTATGTCTCAAGGCATCAGTCCAATTTATGCCTTAAAGCAAAAATTCATAAGGCATAAATTTTTGCCTAATTTACACAAATTATGTCTTAAGGCATAAATTTACATAGGTCATGCCTCAAGGCATAAATTCACATAAGTTATGCCTCAAGGCATAAATTCACATAAGTTATGCCTCAAGGCATAAATTAAGTAGCATGGACTTGTGCCTAAGGGGCAGAAGTTCAGTAGCATGAACTTTGGCCTTGGGAAAAAAATTCAATTGCATGAACTTTTGCCTTGGGGTAGAAATTTAATTGCAAGAACTTTTGCCGCTATGCACAAGTTCAATAATTAAACTTCTGCCTATTGAACTTGTGGCTTGGGGCAGAAATTCAGTAGCATGAACTTCTGTCTTCTAAAGATAATCTACGCCTTGCGAATTTTGTTTATCTTGCAATTTCTTAAAAAAATATTAGGGTATTTTATCCTGTTTTTATTAATTAAAATACTGAAGGGCAAAAATTAGAACTACCCCAAAATGGGGGCAGTCGGTGCAAAAACTGGAAATTTTTTCCATTTTAAATTGTAAAGACCCTTCCAGTTGTTATGGGATGGTTAAGGCCTTAGCAGCCTCTTAGAAGCCGCTAATAAGAACTCAAAAATGGGGTAGTTAAAAACTGAAAGGTGTTTATGTCGTGGTTAATTAATTGTATGTTGTGTTCCGTTTGGGGGTGACATAGTGAACTAGACCTTCGTACGAAATTATGAGACTATGAGTGAATTCGTAACACCGTTTTATAGTTAGATATGTATTTGAAAGATGGTACGAGGTCTTAGTAAAAAACTTGTATTTTGGGATGGAAAAATATGCAGAATTATCGAGCTACTGGTTCGCAGGACACCACTGCAGCGGTGAAATTTCCACTGCAGCGAGACCGTCATAGTGGTCAGAGTGTTGATTGTAGCGGTGGAGGAGAAGTATTTGAGATTCGCCGTAGCGAGAGGGCGATCTTTATAGTGGATCCGCTGCAGTGGACGACGCGAGGCAGAATGCCGATTTAAGTCTGTATTTTGGGGTTTTCACTCCATAATTCTAAAGCACAAAGATTGAGAGCTCAGGTGCAAATTTTCTAGGGCAAGAGTGTTTTTCCCCTTCCAAGGTAAGATTTTTTTGTCAATCTTTCCATCTTTTAATCGTCTAACACCCTAGAATCAATAGATGCTTTTTAATGGTGAAATTCAAGCTAAAAATGTTATTAAGAAAGTTAAGGTGAATTGATTAGGTGTTGATGTTTATGGATTCCTAGGCTTAAAAGTAAGTAATTAATACTTCTTAGGGTGAATGTGCATGTACTAGTTCATCAATGTGATAGTTTGAGACCTAGAATTCAATAAAGTTGGGACCTTTAGCATTAAAAACTACTTTAAAGGGGTTTGAAGGAGTAGAAACTCCATGGACTTGGTTGGAATGATCGTTGTGGGATTGGATTATGATAACTTAACCCGTGGATAATGAATTGAACCGTGATAACAAATAGAATTAGGTGGTTTGAATTCTCAATCCCTTGATTGAAGAAGTAGATAATTGAATTTTCTTTATTTCTTATTTTAGAGTTTGAATGTTTGAAACATTAAGGAAAGGCAAAGCTCACGCAGAGTAGCTCACATATTTCAGTTCTTCGGTTGAGGTAGGTTACAGTTTATATGGAGTTAGACTTTGTTTGGGGCCTTGTATGTGATATGAATTGATGAGCATGCTTGGTTGGTCTTTGGATACTATTTGTGACAATGATTATTGTGACTTGATTATGTTGTTTGAACAAGTCCTGAAATTGTCAAAATCTGTAAATATTATTCATGATTCTAAAGTGCAATGATGATAAATCAATATGTATTTGTGATTTATTTCGTGTGATAACTGATTTGAGAGCATATTAAAGTATGTCGATGATTGTTGGGTAATACGCCATTATTCTGAGATGAGAGGTTCGTGTTCGAGGGGAGTATCCGGACAAATGGTTGTGTGTTGATTGAGTAATGTATTATTATTGTGAGATGAGTGGCTCATGCTCGAGGTGAGCATCCGGATGAGGGATTGTAATATGAGTGGCTCGTGTCGAATGACCAGATGAGTGGGAGCAGGTACCACGTGTAGTACGGCACATGAATTTCTAGAGTCCTCTACATGTCATGATTGGAAGGGCAAACATAAGACCCTCTGGCATATGTGTATAGATATAAGACTAATGAATGATTGGTATGAGGGTAGGTTGGTACATATGTGAAACTGATGGGATACAGGCTATATAGCTGTGTGTTCAGTGTGTGCATGATTTCGTTGCATTATTTGTGTCTTGCTTATATTCTAAGCTTGTGATGTCTTGTCGTCTGATTTTGAGGATTATATACATATTCTTGTTGATTGGAAATGTTAGTCCTAATGATGTGAATATGACAGCTTGGTATTAGTGCTTACCTGGAATTATGAGTTGGGAGATTTTCGTATCTGAATTCTTAGTCTTTTTGTTTACTTGTTGATTTATAATATATACTCGTTATTATTCAAGGTCGGGTTATGATGCATACCAGCACATAGTGTTTGTACTGATGCTACTCTTGCACTTTCTTTTAGAGTCAAACTGTGATCTAGAGATGTCATCTCGATTGCATCTTTAGAGCCTACAACTGATTGATCTAAGGGCGAGCTTCTTATCTCCAGGCTTACATAGATCTTCTTCCAGACGATGTCTATTCACTCCAGACATTTATTTATGTTTTCTTTTATTGTTGCTATTCCTACACATTTTAGCTAGAGTCCTGTACAATGACTTTTGGATCTTTGGGATTGTAATAGGTGGCTTCTGCATAGTTTTTAGTTTTAAAATTTCCGATCTATTATTTATATTGCCAGATATTTTATTTTGAGTCAAATGAAATGCATAAATGAATTGGTTAGTTGGAAAATAATGGTTCACCAACCGGGAGGTTAATATAAGTGTCAATCACGACCAATTAGGTCATGAAATAAATGATGGCTAAACATTTTTTAGCGGCCCAAAAGTGGTCAGTCCACCTAATCTCTAGGAAAAATTATCTAATACAATTGATTATGCTCCATAATTATACTTTATAACAATACTTTATATAGCTATATTTTATATTTTTTAGCAGATATATATTGATACATGTATCCCTAAATTATAAGTACAATTCTGGTATAGAATATATGATGTGTATATGTTATCAATGTACATATAATATATCAATGTATGTACATTTGATATTGTATGTGCACGCGCATACATTGTAGGGGAAAGTACACAAATGGCTTGTAGACAAAATATTTGACATGGAGCTGCCCGTAGAATTTCAATTGACATCTAATAGCTAAAGTATAATGTATGCATTTAAAATTTCCCTCTATCGCCTCTCTCTCCCCCTCTGTATCTTGTCATTCTCTATCTCCCTTTTTCTCGCCTCTCTCTCCCTCCCAATAAGATTCTTTTTTTTTTAATGTTTGTTATTGTTTTTTTTTCTCCTTTTCTTTTAAATGTGAAATGCACCAGCCGAGAATGTATATTATACACTATATATATTTATTATACATTTTTCATATACATTTTTAATACAATATATATACACATCACCCATTGCATATATTTTTATTAGTAATTTTTCATATTCACTTTTCATATGAATATATATACACATATACATTTTTATTAGTAGACTATTTATATATACTTCATGTTTAGTTTTCATACAAATATATATATACACATTATATACATTTTTATTAGTAGACTTTTCATATACACTTCAATTCACTTTTCATTAAAAAATATAAAAAAAAATTATTGGGAGAGAGATGAAGACGAGAGAGGCTGAAAGAGGAAGCAAAAGTAAAATTTTAGAATTTGGCTATATGTTATCATTTTTTGGGTCTAAAGTGTATTTAAGAGTATATAGGCCCAAGTTGGGCCATTCAAATTTCTGGTGACTACACCAGGTCATTTTTCCTACATCTTATATTCAAAGTTTTGAGAAAAAAATGTTGTCTTGTCTAGTTTTTTCAATTGAACTTAATCATTTGACTTCTGATAATTAAGAGATTACGGCTCACTCATCTAATATTCGCAGATGATCTTATGATCTTTTGCAAAGGAAATATTGCATCTGTTAAAAGAGTAATGGAGGCGCTACAACAATTCAGTTAAGACTACTAGTTTAGTGGCAAATAATGAGAAGTCCAGTGTTTTTCTTGCAGATGTGGATGAGGATACTAAAGTGAGAATTTTGGAGATGACTGGTTTTATGCAGGGTAAGTTTCCCATAAGGTATTTGGGACTTCCATTGTCAAAACAAAAATGGAGCAAACAAGATTGCAACCAACTGATTTTGAAGATCACAGCCAAAATTAATGTCGTGTCTGTCAGATATTTATCTTACTATGGTAAGGTGCAAGTTAATAGTTCTGTTCTATTCTCCTTATATAATTTTTGGGGGTCTGTTTTCATTCTCCCTCAAAGTGTATTAAAGGAAGTCGATAAAAAGTGTCATTTGTATATGGGGAGCAACTGAGGATAAAAGGAAAATATCTCTAGTAGTGTGGGAGAGAGTCTGCTTACCCAAGAGGTTTGGAGGCCTAAATATTAAAAATAACAGATTGTGGAACATTGCCTCGGTGAGAAAATTGATTTGGGGTCTGACAGCGAAGAAGGATGTTTTATGGGTCAAGTGGGTTCATGGTATATATATTAAAGAAGATGATTTGTGGACTTATGCCCCTTCGACTGATTGTAGTTGGTATTGGAAGAGATTGCATAAGCTGAAGTTGACTATGTCATCGTGGTATGCTGGAGGGAGATATACGTTAACTTCTCATGGAAAGTATGATGCTAATTCTAGCTATTTGGCCCTCATTGGGGATCAACCCAACATGGCTATAACACCTATGGTATGGAGTCCTATATTGCTGCCTAAGCACCGAGTGTTTCTATGGTTGACAATACAAGAAAGACTGCTCACTAGAGATAGATTGCTGAAGATGGAGATCAATTGTGAGGCATATTGCTGTTTATGCCAAGAGAATGTCTTAGGGACTAGTCGACATCTATTCAGATATTTTGCCTTGGGACAAGAAGTCTGGAGCAGTGTGAGTTGTTGGCTAAATTTGAATCTCAGGAAGGAGGATCACTACAAGAAAATTGCTTTTTAGGGACCAAAATTTAGCGACAAGTATTAAATATGGTCTTTAAAAATATAGTTACAGGGATGATATTATTTACTGGTCTCTAATTATTTATTTTATTTTTTAAATACACTAAATCTGGTCCCTAAATAAAATAATAAAAATTTCAGCGAAACATATAGCACAAAGGCGCGAAAAATAAAGAAACATAAAAATGACTTTAAAATTTTCTCTCTCTGAAACAGTACCAAATCCCTAATATATCAAAATCCCCAATCATCTACCAGCAAATTCTTTAAGGCTTGGCAGCAAATTGGTGAAATCCTTGAAGGCTTGACAGCAAATTCTTCATCTACCAGCAAAATCGAGTGATTTGCAATAAGTTCTTCATCCTTTATCATCTGCTTCATCTCCTTCTTCTCTTTCTTCTTCTACTCCATTAAAGTGAAATTTTCTTCATCTGTTTTTTTTACACGCAATAACTTTTGATTTTTTTTCTTTTCTGGTATTACTATGATTAATTTTGTAATTATTTTCAGATGCCGTTATCTTTTTTTTTCTCAACATTATTGCACAGATATGTAATTGCGATATGCTAAAACTAAAAAGTGACAGCAAAGACAAGTATTATATCCTTGATAAATATTCTTTCTCACTTGCTGATTAAATATTATGTGATTAGGCTCTTAAAGATATTGACTGTTGTTTTGAGAAGGGCTGAAAGTGATAATATTATGCGTAAAGTTGGGGCTTGAGGGTCAAGGAGGCGATATTTGAGAGTTTATTGTAGGATTTTCTCTGTTAGGGTTTGCTTAACTTGATTGAAGATGCCAATAAATTTTGGTAGGGCTGTCATTGTGATTTTTTCGTATGAGGTAATGAAGTGACTGAATATTTTTACCATTAAAGTCTGTAAATTTAGTTCCTTATTTGCTTTAATTTTTTATAGATTTTAATTTTATAACCACCCTATTCAGTTTGTGATCTAATTGGATACTAAAAGAATTAGATAAGAAAGAAAAGATATTGTGAATTGGCTTTGTTAAAGCATCTCAAAGAATTTTCTAAGCAACACATGGATTCTACTAGATCTGTTTATTCAGTAGCACTCTAGTTGGAGTGGCTGACTACCTCGTTCAAGTTATTTGCTGTTAATATTTGCATTTATTATGTTAGATATAGTCTTGACTTTTGAGGATAACACTTAGGTGAGCTATACTTCATATAATGAAAGTATGTGTTGCATACAATATACTTCACTGTACCTGCTCTCAGTTTGCTGTTTGAGGTGGTGTTTTAATTATTATTTCTATTTTTTCTCTTCATATAACTACTACTGCATTTTACTAACATCTGTTTTCGGTGCCTTTTTTATCCTAAGCTGCTGGGCAATTAGCCGCTGTTTATCATTGTTTGTTTTTGCTTAAGCTATGTTGTGGTTGCTGCTCTTAATTAGCTGATAGAGTGTTCTACTGAAGTTGTTCAGCTTCTCGTGCAGTTTTATAATTTTTTATTTTTTTTTCCGAAATGAGTTGATGGTTTAGCCTTCTTAATTGTGTATTACATTTTTGGCTGGATGGATTCCCTCTAATAGATTACCCTCTAGTATTGTTCCATAGTTCACTTGATTTTCAACACATTTTGCATAATACAACCAACGGATTAGATTTCTCCAATATTCAACTCCTTATAATTGCATCTCTTTTTTTTCTCTGCCTTTCTATTTTTCAGCTACTGCTAATTTCAGAATAAACTAGTTTGAGATTATATTTATTAGTAAATCAAATTTCTAAGATTTCTTTTGATGTTTGTGAGGAAGTTATCTAGACCATTGGTGGTGTGAGATTAACCACTTTGCTTCCATTTCTATAAATTCGATGATTATGAATATTAGAAAATACCAAAAAATTATAGTAAATATTGTAGAAGCAAATTAAATCAGAACTAAAATTATTATTCAACCTCAATATAATGAGTTGTTATATTCAAAAGAAAAACTATAATCAAGTTCTTATCATGAAATGGTTGCTAAAGTTTTCTCACATTTTCTCATATTTTATATAAGTTTTCCTAAAATCTCTAAGATTTTCCTACTAGTATAGTCTTCTAGTTCTAGATGGAAATTATCTTACAAAACAGTCACATTGTGTTTTTTGCAAGTTGGATACGAGATTAATCACCATTGTTTAAAATCAGATATTAGCTAGTGTACCTTTAAGCCTCTTAATTATTGGAATGTGGAGAAGAACAGGAAAAAAAAGGGATAGTTGTATGAGCTGAATATATTAGTAAGATTTGGTCCATTGATTGTTATATATACCACATGTTAATAATCAAATGAATTACTGGACAATATTAGACAAAAGCCTACCGAAGGGGATCCCAATCCATGCTTGGCTCCATTTCTTAGCTTATCTTATTCTTATGATATATTAAGAAGTTCTAATCATTAAGATGAGTTGACAAGTTTAATACAAAGTTATGCGCATCTTAGTTAATTTGTTATCCTACTTTTTTATTGATCTAATTGTTATGCAATATCCAAGGTTATGACACCAAGTAAGCAATGGATGCAACTTGTTGATGATCGACTTAATGAAGCCTACTTAATAGGGATACAAAAATTTTTGAATTATGCTTTTTGAAGAATAGGAGAAATGTATGAAATACGATGTCCATGTGTCAAATGTTGTAATACAACATTAGGAACACATGAGACAGTCGAGACACATTTGAAAGTATATGGAATAATTTAAAATTATACCTTTTGGTATCACCACAGAGAAGTCTTAGGTGAGCCACTGTCAGAATGTGAAGATGGAGATGATATTGAAGTAGAAGAATGTGAGAATGAGGATAAAATAAGGGAAATTTTGAGAGATTTATATCCTAATCATGATGGTCACACTGCAGATGTTAGTTGTGATGATTTACTTGAAGAGGAACCTAATGTTGAAGCCAAAAAATTTTATAGCCTATTGGGAGATTTCGAAAAGCCACTGTATCAAAGTTCAAAAATTTCAAAGCTTTCAACTTTGATTAAATTACTTCATATAAAAATCATGGGTCGTTGGAGCAATGAGTCATTTACAATGTTATTGAAAATGTTAAAAAAAGAGTTGTTTCCAGATGAAGCTGATTTGCCAAATTCATATTATGAGGCAAAGAAGGTAATTCGGAATCTTAGGCTTTCCTACCAAAAAATTGATGCTTGTAGGAATGATTGTATGTTATACTGGAAGGAGGATAACTTACTTGATTCTTGTAAAGTTTGTGGTGCATCCAGATGGAAAATAGATAAAACATAATGGTGAAGAAAAGAATAAAAAAAGGTAAAAAGATATCTTCAAAGACTTTACGCTATTTACCGTTAAAGCCTAGACTTCAAAGGTTGTTTATGTCTACAAAGACATATTCTCTAATGACATGGCATCATGTTGAAAGAGTTGACGATGGAACAATGAGGCACCCAGCTGATTCAATGGCATAGAAATTATTTGATGAATTTCATCCCTTATTTGCGGCTGAGCCTCGTAATGTTCGACTTGGACTTGCTAGTGATGGGTTTCAGCTATTTCGAAACACAAAAACCTCATATAGCATTTGGCCTGTGGTACTTATTCCTTATAATTTACCACCTTGATTGTGTATGAAATAAGAAAATTTCATTATGTCCATGCTCATTCCTGGTCTAGATGGTCTAGGAGATGCAATTGACATATATCTTCAACCCTTGATAGAGGAATTGAAGGAGTTATGAGAGATTGGAATTGAGACCTTTGATGCATCAATCTAACAGAATTTTAAGTTACATGCTTCTTTTTTATGGACAATCAATGACTTTCCAGCATATGAAAATTTATCTGGATGGAGTACAAAGGGGAAATTGGCATGCCCATGTTGCAACAAAATCACTTCCTCAATTAGATTGGCTAATAGTAAGAAACAGTGTTTTATGGGTCATCGACGTTATCTTCCTCTTAATCACAAATGAAGAAATGATAAGGAGTCATTTGATGAAAGAAAAGAGAAAAGGATCCCACCAAAAAAACGTTCTAGTATTGAGGTACTTAATCAGATGCAAGATCTTGAAGGGTTACAATTAACAAAGGATCCAAAGAAAAGAGTCAAGATATCACAAGATGATTGAAAAGATAATTGGAACAAGAAAAGTATCTTTTTTGAACTTACATATTGGAAATCTCTTATTTTGAGACATAATTTGGATGTTATACATATTGAGAAAAATATATATGATAATATTATGGGGACGATTATGAATGCTAAAGGAAAGACCAAGGATACCATTAAAACTCGACTAGATTTGCAAAAAATGAGTATTAGGCCAGAATTGCATCCTGTCAATAAAGGTGAGAAATATGAAGTTCCAACTGCATGTTACACATTATCTCCTCAAGAAAAGCACAACATGTGTCTTTTTTTAAAGAATTTAAAGGTCTCAGATGGGTTTTCATCCAATATTTCTTAGTGTGTTAACTTGAAAGATCACAAGATTTCTGGCCTAAAGAGTCATGATTGTCTTGTGTTTCTGCAACATTTACTCCCTCTTGCACTACGTGGTATGTTGTCCAAAACAGTATGTAAACCACTTATTGAGTTGTCTTTATTTTTTAATATGCTTGGAGCCAAGGTATTAAGAGCTAATGACTTGGATTAGATTGAAGCTCAAATTCCTACAACTCTTTTCAAGTTAGAAAAGGTCTTCCCTCCTTCATTTTTTGATGTCATGGTGCACTTTCCTATTCACTTAGCTAATGAAGCTAAGCTCGGTGGACCTGTTCAGTATCGGTGTATGTATCATATAGAATGATGGTTATATTTTTTGAAATCTCTCATTGGTAATAGGGCTTGTCCAGAAGGTTCTATTGCAGAGGGTTACCTTGCAAATAAATGTATGACTTTATGTTCAAGGTATCTGCATAGAATTGACACAAAGTTTAATAAACCAGAACGAAATTATGATGGTGGTATAAAAAAAATCTGAGGGAGGTTTATCTATATTTTGCAAATGTGGAAAACCTTTAGGAGCTCCAAAACATTATGATCTTGAAGCAAATGAATTGGAGCAAGCACATATATACATACTGAAGAATTGTGATGAAGTTTTACCATTTCTAGAGTATGAATTTTTACTTCATATCATACTTCATTCACATTGTTTGTTTAGGATTGTTTCTCTTTGTTTAATGACATTTCTGGTTCAATTGAAATTTGTAGAGAGTTTGCACAAATTCATGTAGATGCTGCACAACATTTGTCTGATGAAGAATGGAACAAACAATTTATCGAATGGTTTCAAGATAGGGTGAGTAATATATACACAAAATTTGAAAATTTAATATTGAATACTCATATAGAAATAAATAATTTAGCTTGTTGATAGATTGCACAATTGCATAAAGGAGATGATAGTCAGATTATGGAAGATCTTCTCGCACTTTCACGTGGTCCTATCCCATATGTATTATATTATAATGGTTATATTGTCAATGGATATAGATTTCATGCAGAAGATTATGATAAAAATTTAAGAACTCAGAATTGTGGTATGGTTGTTGTTAGTGAGACTGATAAACATAATGAGAGCAGTGACTACTATGGAGTTTTAACCAATGTTCTTAAATTGCAATTTATGGGTAGAAGAGTGTCTTTGTTTCAATGTAATTGGTTTGATGTATATGATAAAACGAAAGGAGTGAAAGTAGACTAGTATGGCATCGTAAGTGTAAATTGGGGATGATTTTGGATAATAGATGAGTCTTTTATATTAGCGAACCAAGCATCTCAAGTATTTTATGCTAATGATAATTCAAATAAAGGTTGGTGTGTAGCAAGAAAGATACAACCTCTTGATTCCTATGAGATTGTGCAACAAATGGACAATGATGTTGTAAATTTGGAAAATCCTACACAAAATAAACGAAAAAGAACAATTGAGGTGAAGTATCTCTTTATGGTTTAGTATAGTCATTGTTATACATTCTAATACATGATTATTGTTAGTATATCGTATTTATAATATCTTAATTTTTTTTGTTATTACATTATCTGTATAATGTCTTTGTTTTTTTTTTGTTATTACATTGTCTTTATAATGTCTTAATTTATTTTTTAGGTTTAATATGATGCCATCAAATAATGAAAATGAGGTAACATCCACTATGAAAGGTACTACCAAATATGCATTTATTGCGCCAGGTGTAATAGGAAAGGGACGAGGAAGAGGTCTTAAATCTATGTGCTCTTTAGGGACGTCTAGAACTGATATTTCACTTTCTCCATCTACTGATCAAGTCATGAAGTACAACCAAATTATAGAAACGATTATGATTTCTGAATTTTATTGTGTTATCAATATGTGTAACTGAATTTTAATGCTAATTTTTTTTCTATTATGATATCTTTATACCAGGTGCTATAGCAAAGGGACAAGGGAGAGGACTTAGATCCATATGCTCATTGGAGGTGTTTGGAAATGAGGTGGGATCCATCCATAAAAGTGTTCCTTATGATGGTCAAAGTATGTCACCACCTTCTATGAGATCAAACTCTATCATGTATAATGCTCAAGTAATGCGAACAACAAACAAAAATTATTTTATTCTTGAGAAAGGGGATCTGCAAACTAATATTCCATCTTTTTCATCTACGGATGAAGTTATGCAATACATCCAAAAAAATTCAGCAAGTATGATTCTAAAATCTATTGTTTTTTAGAATTTAATTTAATACTAAACTTTTTACTTTTATGATTTGTTGCACTAGGTGCTCGAGGAAAGGGTCAAGGGCTTGGATCTATGTGCTCCTTTGAAGAGTCTGAAAATGATGAACTATCCTTCCATCAGAATGTTCATTATGATGGTCAAAGTATGTCAAGACCTTCTAAGAGTATAAGATTGGGTTATACCATATCTGCTCAAGGATTGCGAACAATGAATAAAAATCCTTTGGTTCATGAGAAAGAGCATATGCAAACTGATATTCCAATTTCTCCCACTGATCAAGTTAAATAGTGTTAGAATATACTATTAACCATGCGGTTTAGTGTAGTGTTATGTTTCAGTTTTATATAAGACTTTCTTTTTATTTATTGGATTAATAAAGTCTTGTTTTATATAGATTGATTATGCATATGTGTCCTTTACTTATATAGTAGATGGTTTAGTGTATAGAGTTTAGCTTATACACAGAAGATTAAATCATCGGTTCTTATAAGTATAAAGTTTGTAATGTTCACAATCTAAGATGAGAATTGGACAAATTCATCAGTATGGTTGTAGCACAGGATTATATATAATTTATCTTGATTATGGGAATGGTATTGTTCCAACTTCTTGTGCTAGTACATTTTGTATGTATTGAACGGACCAAGTAGAGAATAATTTTTGTCTGACATAGTAAAATAAATTCTCTAGATCATTAAATGTACTTATACTCTTAATCTTGATATAACTATTATGACCAATGTCATTTGCTTATTGTTCTGATCTGCCAAAGGGTGAAACTCTTTCGCGAGTTAAAATGCTCCCGATAGGTTGGATGATGACAAATGATATTTGTGAAATGATAGTTAGTTGATGGAATCCATGTCTCGACCTTGAGATTGATGATACCCCTTTATAATTGCTAATAAGTTTTCATGTGAAAAATCCTGCAGGTGGATTCTGTATCTGTCACATAAAATAAGTTAAGCGTTTGAACAAAGGATTAAATTGATCAATAAATTAAATAGTCAGAAAATTAATTCGATTGATTGTTATCTGTAATATTTACACGGGGAGTTAAATATGAATTTAACGATTGATTTTAAAATTATACCGAGGAGTTTAATTACGAATTTTTAGAGGAATAATCTGTGATTTATTATGGTAGGTCAATTCATTCATTATTTTGAATTAATACCATAATTGAAAGTCTCACTAATTAAATTTGTGGTCCCTGCTATGCCTCATTAATTAAAGAACTTGGAAAAGGAAGAAACCTTTTTCTTGAATTAGTAAAATCCTACAAGATTTTGGAAAACTTTATAAAAGGTAAGTAGTACATGTTTGGATTTTATACCCTTAAAAAACGTGTGGATTAACAAGAAAAGAAGGAATCCTATACATTTTGGGATTAGGGTTTTAAGCCCTGAAAATGTGATTATAAATAGGGTTTTTTCCTTTTTGAAAAAAGACGACCTTTTCTGAGAAGCAGTACTTGCCCACACAAGTATTCCCCACTCGGAGATTATTGGAGACATAATAGAAGGCTGCAGACCTGGAGAACGAGTTGGATGCGTTGTGTGAAAGCTTCAAGAGGTTAGTATTTCGTAATCTAACTCGCTGTTGTTATCTAGTGATTCATGTAAGATTGTTGATCCTTACTCATGTTTGCTACCGCTGCGCATGTTCTAACACATTGAGAGAAAATATCACTTAATTCGGGACATAACTCAGAGAGGAGATGTGAAGGCTTTGAAGATTGCATCGGAGAACAATTTGGTGGACCCATTTAAAGAGCTTGTCACAGAAGCCTTTTGATAAGCATGTAGAAGGAATGGGCGTTAAAGTTGTAGGTGCATGGTTATGAGTCTAAGTGGGAGATTGTTAGGATATACTATTAACCATGCGGTTTAGTGTAGTGTTATGTTTCAGTTTTATATAAGACTTTCTTTTTATTTATTGGATTAATAAAGTCTTGTTTTATATAGATTGATTATGCTTGTGTGTCCTTTACTTATATAGTAGTTGGTTTAGTGTATAGAGTTTAGCTTATACACAGAAGATTAAATCATCGGTTCTTATAAGTATAAAGTTTGTATGTGTTCACAATCTAAGATGAAAATTGGACAAATTTATCGGTATGGTTGTAGCATAGGATTATATATAATTTATCTTGATTATGGGAATGGTATTGTTCCAACTTCTTGTGCTAGTACATTTTGTATTTATTGAACGGACCAAGTAGAGAATAGTTTTTGTCTAACTTAGTAAAATAAATTCTCTAGATTATTGAATGTACTTATACTCTTAATCTTGATATAATTATTATGATCAATGTCATTTGCTTGTTGTTTTGATCTGTCAAAGGGTGAAACTCTTTCGCGAGTTAAAATGCTCCCGATAGGTTGGATGATGACAAATGATATTTGTGAAATGATAGTTAGTTGATGGAATCCATGTCTCGACCTTGAGATTGATGATACCCCTTTATAATTGCTAATAAGTTTTCATGTAAAAAATCCTGCAGGTGGATTCTGTATCCGTTACATGAAATAAGTTAAGCGTTTGAACAAAGGATTAAATTGATCTATGAATTGAATAGTCAGAAATTTAATTCGATTGGTTGGTATCTGTAATCTTAACATAGGGAGTTAAATAAGAATTTAATGATTGACTTTGAAATTATACCGAGGAATGCAATTACGGATTTTTAATGGAATAATCTGTGATTTATTATGGTAGGTTAATTCATTCATTATTTGAAATTAATATCATAATTAGAAGCCTCACTAATTAAATTTGTGGTCCCTGCTATGCCTCATTAATTAAAGAACTTGGAAAAGGAAGAAACCTATTTTCTTGAATTAGTAAAATCCTACAAAATTTTGGACAACTTCATAAAAGGTAAGTATTACATGTTTGGGTTTTATACCCTTAAAAAACGTGTGGATTAACAAGAAAAGAAGGAATCCTATACGTTTTGGGATTAGGGTTTTAAGCCCTAAAAACGTCATTATAAATAGGATTTTTTTCCTTCTTGAAAAAAGACGACCTTTTCTGAGAAGCAGTACTTACCCACACAAGTATTCCCCACTCGGAGATTATTGAGGACATAGTAGAAGACTGCAGACTTGGAGAACGAGTTGGACGCGCTGTGTGAAAGCTTCAAGAGGTTAGTATTTTGTAATCTAACTCGTCGTTGTTATCTAGTGATTCATGAAAGATTAATTATCCTTACTCAAGCTTGCTTCCGCTGCACTTGTTCTAACAAACAGTCCACCCCAACAGTTGAAACAAGTATGATTTCTCAAATCTATTAGATCACAAATTTATCATTTGTACAATATTTTATGATATCATTAAATTATGCAAATGTTGGTTCATGTGCTACTGAAAAGGTTAAAAAGGTTCGAGGAAGTAACAAGTGCAAAGATGCATCTCTTGAGGTTTGACACAAGCTAAAAGTAATATTTTACAATAATCGGACAGTTGGAAAGAATAGTAATCTATTTTCGAGGAACTTGGAAAAATAGTTCGTGACCGTAATATGTGTCCATTGGGAGTATCATTATGGAATCGCATTAAGGAAGAAAAGTTAGATCATAAGTAGGCAGTTGTTAAGGCAATTGAATGAAATATCCAATTTCTTATTGGGTTAATCTTTTCTTATTATTCTTGGTATTTAATTATTGAATTTATATCATTTTCTTCATTCTTTTGTTTTCTATACAAAATGAAATTGTGATGGTTGATATGTTGGTTTGAGGAATCACAAGTGGTCTGCTAATAAGAAAAGTTAGAACACATGCGGCCAGCTCCAACAAGAACTTTTTGCATACTGATCACTAATTAGTAAAAAGTGACATATATACTTTGAATGATCATCTGAACCTAGTATTGAGAAATGGCTGACTGTTATGATCATCTGAACCTAGTTGAATACCGTATCTCTGTCTCAAAAGACTAGACTACTTCTAAGTTGAATACATAAGAAAGGATTGATGAAGTGATCAAAACACTAGATCTGTAATAATTTCTCTTCATGTTCAATGTCTTAAAAATAGAGTAAATTCTTCCGTCAATATTTCAGATATATATCAGTTTTTCACCCACCAACTTTCTATTATTATAGATTAGGCTGCGTATATTCTTCTGTCAATAGTTTAGATATATCTCCAAGCCTGCAAGCCTCTAGAGGGAAAAAGTACAGAAATGAGTTAATAAAAATGATATACTCAAGTTTAATATAAAATAACATTCAGTTTTTAATTTTTTTTTTTTTTGTATAAACATAACTGTGACTGCTACGACTTATGATTCCACTGCTGTGACTGCTTTCTCTTCTCTTGTACTGTATCGACTCTTGAAGGTAAGTGATCCGTTATTGCTGCTTCTTCTTCTCTTCCTCTTCATCTTCTCTTCTTCTTTTCTCTTTTCCTCTGTTGCTAATACATAATTATACTGCTGGGGTTGGGTCACTTTTTTCTCTTCTTTTTTATTTTCTTCAGTCCTTAGACGGGCTGCCATTATTTCAGATATTGTGCTCTGTTTGTTTCCTGTTCTGCAATTTTTTTCTGCTTTGTATTACTTTCGTTGTTCTCTATTTTTTTTATTTGTGTTCTTCTGCTGCAATTTTTTTCTCTATTCTATAATTATTTTCTCTGTTTTGTTTGTTATTTAGCTTCACTGTTGTCCTACTGCTGCAAGTTTAATATATGAATTGAAAGATTTACTTAATATGTTCTATCGTATTCTTGGTTATTTATCTATTCCAGAATAGAGTAAATACCTTCATGGTTATTTATCTATTCAGAAATTAATTTAAATTCAATTAAAGTAATCTTTCAACTGCCAACACCTCCTTTCAAACAATTTATTTATCCAAAAAAATAAGTACACTCTTAGTTATACCCTTACCAAAACAACAATCAACTGGTGCAACTGATTCTACTATATTAATCTAAATCGATGATATTGGATATCAACCTATCTTTGATTTTTTATAGGATAAATTTGAGAGTGATGACATGGATATTCATCGTGATCATATTTTGGGATGGATGAAAGAGTTATGGAACAAGTGGAGAGGAAAACTACATGAAAAGTATGTGAAGGGTAAGCTCCAAGAGGCTCTTAAGAATGTGCCCAAGGGGGTAGATAAGAAACAATGGGAGTGGTTGGTAAAGGAACAATTTTTTACAGAAAGTTTTCATGTTTGACATAATACCTACTTATGTAATTTTATTTCATACTATGATATTTCAATTGATAATTTACTTATAACATTTGAATTTAATGTTGTTACTCAATTATAGGCAAGAAGCAGCAGGAATGTAACAAATAGAGCTAAGTTAAAGATGCTTCATTAGTAGCAAGCCAATTAGAGAGATTATTTATCAAAAGGTGTTATCATCAAATTTATTTTTTTTCTTAATATTCAAGAGACGTTATTTGATATGTTTACTTTTATGTGAAGGGAGGGAAAGATAGAAAACCACCAGATTTGGCTACTATTTTTTTGAGACGCGCACGAAGAATAACACACTTGGTGATTCTGAAACAACTGAGAAACATGTGTGTTTGGTTCATTACTCTGTTCTTTAATTTTAGTTATTATTAGATCGGACAAGAATCTCTCTATACACTTTGTAGGCTCAAATCCAAAAATTGGTGCAGTCCGAATTGTCACTTCCTAGCATAGAGATTGTAGAAAAGTGTTTTGGACCTCAAAGTCCGTAGTCATGTATTTGGCTTTGGGGGTGGAGTAAAGGCAAAAGATTTAAAAAGTGGGAATTCGTCAAAAGCTGAATTATTGGCTAAGCTACGTTCAACTCAAGATGAAAATCAGTCTTTAAAGGATCGTTTGACAAATTTTGAAAATGAGATGAAAGAATTGAAGCAACTAAAAGAATTACTATTAGCGCAACAGACTAATGACCAGCCTCCAGTTCAAGAGAATGACTATTCAGATACTTCATGATGCCAAGTGAATAATAAATATTTCATAAGAAAAGAATAATTTTTTGTTTCGAAACATCATTTTATTTTGTTGATTTAAGTGTATTTTCTTTTTGTTATAACTTATAAATAATTGTGCTTAAAATGTTCTTTCTGTAATACTGGATATCCTCTAAGTTGTGCATTACTTCTCTTTCTTTTTGGCTGACCATGAAAATTATGAAAGAGAAGCTATGAAAAAGTATGGTATAATGAAAAAGCGCAAAGTGGTTCGTTGTCCTTGTCCTTGACCTGCCACGAAAATGGCTTCTGCTTGAAGTAATACTCCTCCACCACTATTTAGGTGCTTTTTTGACACAACTATTAAATAAAAGAGTTGTAGTTTAATCATATTTTTAATATAAGTGTAGAATAATATTTGAAGAATTTAGATAATTTTCTGGTAAGTCCAATATAGAGAGGTATAGCAAATAAAGTGACGACTATTACTTTTGTTTCTATGCAAGTTAGAGAAAATTGTGTTTAATTTGAATGCCTATTGAAAACTTTTTCTAACAATATCCAAGAAAATGAATACTTCTAATATTTAGTTCTTTGTTTCTGATCTAAGCTTTCAGCTTTTCAATCTTTAGCTATTTCACAGGACTCTTTCTATCTTTTGAACCATCAAATGGATGTCCTTTGGCTGATAGCGCTCTCATGAATGGTAACAAAATGATAGTGAAATATAAGTCCATTTGATCTGATGCAGTTTTCTTGTAATCCTCTAACACCCAGACTTGAAGCTCCTTACATTAATATCATGCTGGAAAAAGAAAGGTATAAGCAGCCTGGTAATTACATTGAATAGAATGGGTGCTTGCAAAATTAATTGATGAGTAAATTATAATAATTAATTTGGTCATGTTAGCAGTTTGTATATTTTTTCCTAATATAAAATGGACTCCGAGGCACAATATAAGTGAAAAAAAACACTCTTTTACATAATATCTCAAAGTTTTTTTTTTTTATCGTTCTGGCAAAAGCTTTGAATTGTTTGGATTCAATTCAAACAATTTAAAGCTTTTGATCTTTTCTGTAGAAATTTATCAGATATAATGGCAGCAAAACAGATCAAGATTGTAGCCATTGATGACACTGACCACAACTTCTACGCCCTAGAATGGACACTTGATCATTCGTTTGGCTCAACTGATTCTCTTTTTAAACTCATCATTGTTCATATTAAAACCACTCCAACTTCTGTCGTAGGTCTTGTTGGCCCAGATACTAACTGTAGATCTTTTACTACTTTAGCAAATGACAGTTTTCTATACCAAAGTATGCAATTATCCTTCAGGTAGTACCTCATAGGAAAAGTAGTCTGACCAATGTTGCTATCATTTATCATATTCAGAATATCAATTCCTATATAGGAATTTGTTGCAGTGTCCCAAATGCTGCAAGAAATGTCCCAAATTAAGAATATAACTTGTTTATATTGGGCTATCATGATTAGTATTTACGGAACTTGCAAGGCTACTGATACATGTATTAGTGTCATTACCTATTGGCTAAGCTGAATTGTTGTTGTGACTACTGCTTGTTTATATATCTTTTTCCCCTATTTTTCATTTGAGAGTATTTATTTTGGATTCAATTCTCATAGCTGGTATGTGTGGTTATGAAAATTTAGCAATAGGTTTCAATGAGGCTGTTGGTTGTGATATTTGCTATCATGTTATTTTCCATTAGCACTACCTTCCATTTAATTTCTTCATATGTGTTGTTGGCTGTGATCTTATGCAGGTTTCATGCCTCATATGTGGTGTTGGCTGTGATTTCGGACCTGCTTGTGATTTAATCATTACTTTCTGTTTACTTTTATAGTTTTTGTAAATGAATTTTTTTTTCTTTTACAGATTTTGGATGCTGAAGTTTACAAGAAGCAGATTTTTGAAGACATAATTTACTGACCATCTTTTTGCTGGGAATGTCAAGAAAACTTTACATAGGATACTTATTATTAGGCATGACTGGTTTTTTAGCTTGACAAATGAGTGATATAGTAGCTGTAGGTGGTGTTCCCTCTATGTAAGACTTGATCTTTGAAAGTAATGGTAATATTCACATGGGTTACTAAAAAAAAGAGGAAGAAAAACCCTCTTGACTTAGAGATATTGCTACTTTCTTTTTTTAGAAAAATAAAGCTATAAAACGATACTAATTTCGCTATAAAAAATGATATATAATGCATCAGTGTATATATATTTGATACTATATGTGCGCGTGCATGCAATATATATACTACTTTTTTTAAAAAAAGACACCGTCTGACCTAGTTTTTCCAACTGAACTTAACCATTTCATTTCTGATAATAAAATAAAGAGAAGTCCTCTTGAATTAGAGATTTGCTACTTCTTTTTTGCAAAAAATAAAAAAAATCACTATAAAAAACAATACTAATCTTGCTACTTATGAAAATTTTCCTAATCTTTACATGAAGAAGCCCAATTTCATAGAAGTATGAGGGCCCAATCTAGGGCTAGCAAAATAAGTCCATACTTTGATAATCCATTCAATTCGCTCATATTTTAGTGGGTTAGATGAGTGACTTTTCAGATGGTAAAATTTGAATATATGGGTATTCATGGGTAAAATATAGGTTAAGCTTTTAATTTTTACTAGTCTATGCATACGCGCCTCCCGCATGTCTTCATATTAATAAGAAAAAATTTATAAAAATAACATAAATAATACCGAAAAGATGTGTTTGTGTAACAATATAAGAATTTAGAGAGAAAATTATGAATTTCAAATTGATAAATGATCATGTTTAAGAGTTTGTTCCATCGGAAGATTGTATTGCATCTTTAAATGAAATAAAATTATTTGAAAAAGTAACAGTAGAAAAGTGAATATAGTATTCCTAAACTATAGTATTGTCATTGAACACAACATTAATCTCCTTGTTTACTGATACAAATTTAGGATTAACACTATTAATGCGTCCGTTTATGATGTAATAGATCTTGTCTTATTGTAAATATCTTTTTCACCTTTCAATATATAATTATTAAAAAGTATAGCATGAAGTTCTGTGTCCCACAAAAAATTAAACCTTAATGGTCAAAACACACACACACACACACACACATATAATATAATAAAAATACATAAGAACTCAAACATATATGTAAAATATAAAATATAAATATAGAGTATAATATGAAAAAAAAATTATTGCCTCTTCGTCAACTAAAGTTATAGTCATCCTGTGCCATCCTTTGTTCCCATTTTATATTTTTTTTCTAATCCAACTCCAATTACTAAGATTTTTAGTATCCAATGAGAATCATATCACTTTAAGTTATTTGGCATAATTTTATTCACGAAATCCTTTTAGATTCCATTGCAATATTATCTAAACTATATTGCGCACAAGAGTTACAATTATAATAATTTATAAAAAAAAATTATTTTATGAGATGAAGAGATTATTTAACCTGAATAGATGAACGTTGTGAATGTATGGGTAGATGAAGAATGTCCGTTATAAATAACACAAAATCTAAATCACATAATATCAATATAAGACTCAATTAAAGGAGATAACATAGTATCAATAGTAGACTCAACTAAATGAGACAATCTAAGCGAAATTATTTTGAATACAAACAACTTGACTGACATAGCAATTTACTATTGTATTTTTCAAATTCACAACATAAAAAAATTTATAAAATAAAAAAAAAGATAGGTTAACACGAAAATATATAAGGTTGGAGATTGAATCAAAGCTGTTGATATAATAGAGTTGATGAATTAAATTATGCAATTATAAACCTTTTATAGAAGTAGAAGGATTTATAAATAAAAAAAGAATTTGAAAGTAAAAAAAATTAGGATATTACTATTAAAAATAAAAAAAATAAAAATCGTGACTATGAAAAAAAGAAAAAAAAAGAAGCTTTATAAAAATTTCCTAACGTCGGAAAGGAAAAAAAATTCCAAATTAAAATGGGAAAAAAACTTTCGTGGATCTCTTTTTTTTTTAATTTAAATTTTAATCTCTTAAACACTATTAGTAAGGTTATGCTACAAGTAGGAAACCTAATATAATAAAATAAAGTAAAATTTTTTTTAACTATCAAAAAGGAAAAAGAACTCGCGATTTTTTTAAAATTTTATTTTAGATTTACACTACAAATAGTGTTATGCGATAAATAGAAAATCTAATATTATAAAATAAAGTGATGAAAATAATTAAAAATAATAATTATATAAAAATAGTAAATAACAATTTCGTATATTGTGATGTCTTTTAATGAAAGGCAAAAAGTTCAATCAACATTTTTAAGGGCCTTCACGCTTTTAATATAGTATAGATTTTTTTAGATTTACACACAAATAGAGTTATGCGATAAATAGACAATCTAATATTATAAAATAAAGTGATTAAAATAATTAAGAATAATAATTGTATAAAAATAGTAAATAACAATTTCGTCTATTGTGATGTCTTTTAATAAGGACAAAAAGTTCAATCAACATTTTTAAGGGGCCTTTACCACAAAAAATGTTATAACTCCCTTCTTTTATGTTTCTTCTCTTTATAAGTATTTTTTTAGCATTTTTCAAAACGTATTATTTTTATTGCATACTTAAATACCAGTTGCAAGAACAATAAATAAATAATTGTCAAGTTTTGTATCTTTTATTTTCAAAATATAAAGTAATTGAAATTGCTTAAAAAAACTTATTGAAAAAATATGAATTTCAAATCAATAATTTTAACTTACAAGCTAATCACTAACTAGTCAATTTCTTTTTTTGTTGTAACTTTTTTTGTTAATATTATATTTCTTACTAAAGAGTACATAGCTCTATTAACATTAAATGTATATTTCATTTATTATATTTTTTATTTTTTAATTTTATTGAATGAAAAATAATACTATTGATATTTCTTAAAGTGCATTAAGAATATTTTACTCCTAAAATATAAACTTTCATTTACTTTGGAATCCGTGATTAAAAAAATTCCTTATTATTTGATAAATTCCTTTTATATTGAAAAGTTGTAGGAATTTTTGTTATGACTTTTGTGATACAATAAAATTAAATAAAATATTTCAATGTTTCTCATTTTAAAAAAATGAAGTATTTTTCATATATTAAATTATAAAGTAAAGTACTATTAACTCATGAAAATATGGATAAATACGGGTCAACATGTTTTTTATTCAACCAATTTATTACCCAATCTATTTTGACCTATATGAAATATGGGCAGATTGTTATAAACATATTTGTATTATAGTGAATGTCTATAAAAGTATTTGTATTGTAGTGGATTCATGTGTTCATATTATAGTGAAAGTCTATCTTTTGGAGAAAAGTTAGGAGGAATTATCCCTATAAATAGAGGGGTTCTCCTTCATTGTATTTCATCTCATCAAGAGAAATAAGAACTTCTCTCCTTCTCTATAATATTCTTGTTCTTTCTTTATAATTTCATAACACGTTATCAGCACGAGTCTCTTCCTTAAACACTCACTTTGAAAGTTAAAATTTCTAAGAGCACTCACTTTGAAAGATCTGAGGTAAGAAAAATTAAAATTTCTTTTTCGAAAGATGTATTACTTAACCACATGAATGATATTCCTTTAGTGATATTGTTTCTCTACGACTCTACCGACTCAAAATTTGAAGGCCAAAGTATTATTTTTCTCTTTCTTTTAATATGGCTAACCTTATGAAACTTGATGTCGTTGCCCTTCAAAGTTTGGGCGAAAACTACCTTTCATGGGTGTTGGATGCTGAAATACATATGGATGCAATGGGTCTTAGAGACACCATTAAAAGTGAAAAATAAAGCATCAAACCAAGATCGTGCTAAGGCTATGATATTCTTGCATCATCATCTTGACGAAATTCTTAAAATTGAATATATTATGGTTAAGATCCACTTGTTTTGTGGAATAACCTAAAAGAAAGGTATGACTACCTGAAGATAGTCATCCACCCAAATGCACGATGTGATTGGATCCATCAAGAAAGTTTATTCATGAGTACAACTCTTCAACGTTCAGAATTGTTTCTCAATTGAAACTATGTGGAGAGATTATTAATGATGTTGATACGATGGAATATGTGGTAGTACACAAAATTAATTGAGAGCATTGAAAGAGCTAATGTGTTACTAGTAAGTCTCAAAAGGAAACTTATAAGTTTCAAAGACATTGAAAAAGGATTGAGACTACAAATTATGGGAAGATCTAATATCTTCATACTACTACAATTGAAGCGGGTTATAAATATTTATATAAAAGATCACCAGTCATTTTCTTTTATTTGTAGTACATAAATATGGGTATGATGATGAAATTACATACGAAAGTAAACTAGAAGTTTACTGAAATAAGTTGACATAACGGGTTGGTCATCCCGATTCAGATGTGATGCAAAAATAATTGAGAATTCACGTGATTATATGTTGAAGAAATAAAATATTCTTCAAGAATTCTCTTGTGTTGCTTGTTCTCGTGATAGAATGATCTTGATCAGCTAAGATTGGAATTATATTTTCTGAAATTTTGAAACTTATAAAAGGGTGAATATGGGCCCGTTCACCTACCATGTGAAACATTTGCTATTATATAATTTTATTAAATGCATCTATGGTATGGTCATATGTGCTTTGATATCAACTTACAATTGATTTTTGCAAGGTTGTTTGCTCGAATTATTAAATTAAGAGCACAGTTACAAATTATAAAATCATGTTAATAATGCTGGTTCATATCTAAGTTGGTTTAGAAAAAATTGTATGCCTCCAATTATAGATAAACAATTAGTTATGAGAACAAAAATTGTAAATAATTTAGTATGAGATATGTTTATTTAACATATAGAAACACTTGAATGCATCAAGCCAACAATGTTCCCTTATCACAATTGGTTAAGGGTCAGCAACCAAATAATTTCATCTAAAAACTTGAATGTGCGGCATACGATTCAATTACTCCACCACAACGCATAAAGATGGGTCTCCAAATGAGCTTGAGGGGTAAATGTTAGTTTTCCTAACATTTTGGGGAGAAGTGATTAGAAACTGAAAATTGAGTGGAGGATGAATTATCTAGGTCCTCAGGAAAAAAAATGTGAACTTAAAGTTTAATAGATAATTCACTTGCAAAATATTGCAAATCAATTGCCAGATGTATTTGATAACCCTATTTTATATTTCAGTTGTAAATGCTCCATCGAAAGGTCTTTGAAGGACCGGGTCTATGAGATGCGTGAAGCGTGATAGACCAAATGGTTCCAAATATAAAACTCCTTCAAAAAGGAGAGCAGCAAATGATTAAGATGGTCATAATAATGAGGCAAGTGCTTTAAGAGACATAACACTTCATAAAACCTTGACAAAGGTTTAGGTACCTGAAAATGATGAAAAATGAAAAGATCTCAATAACGTATGTCGCATTGGAACTGATATCAAAATGATCGTCGATGATACCTTTGATATAATGTAGCGCTCAATATTAAAAATATTGACGAGGATCTTAAATTCAAATATGTCAAAAAGTATGGACAGGTAAATGATTGGTCAAATAAAAATACACAATTCAAGTATAATGCCAGTGGGTATAAATGAATTTTTGTGGCATAAAGATTTTTCGCAAATCCTAACATTATTATATGGAGAGGTCCTCCTGTTGTGGATGCAATTATTTTGAGGTTACTCATAAGTCTGGCAATACATGAAAGGAGATAAAACGAAGCACATCTCGCCAAAGCTTTTCTACACACATGAGCTCTAAAATAATGGTGAAATCAACATGCAACAGATTTGTTCAAGTGATAATGAGGCCAATTTATTCACCAAATCTCTACCAACTGCAATTTTCAAGAAGATAGTACACAAGATCGGGATGCAAAGATTCTAGGATGTTCTCATTAAGGGAAGTTAATATGCGCTGTACTCTTCTTCCTTTACGAGGTTTTGTCCCACTGGGTTTTTCATGTAAGGTTTTAAATGAGACAGCCAAAATGCGTATTATTAGATATATGTACTCTTTTCCTTCACTAGATTTTTTTCCACTGGATTTTTTCTAGTAAGATTTTAACGAGGCACATTATCTATCAAATAGACATTCAAGGGGGAGTGTTATAAATATATTTGTATTATAGTGAATGTCTATAAAGGTAGTTGTATTGCAGTGGATACATGTGTTTATATTATAGTGAAACTCTATCTTTTGGAGAAAAATTAGGAGGAATTATCCCTATAAATAGAGGGGTTCTCCTTCATTGTATTTCATCCCATCAAGAGAAATAAGAACTTCTCTCGTTCTCTCTTTCTCTATAATATTCTTGTTCTTTCTTTATTATTTCATAACACGGATTGAATTATTAACCATTTTATATTGATCCATTTCAACCTGTCCAAATTTGATCCAACCTGCCCATTTACCGCCACTTGCCCAATCAAATAAAGAAAATCACGAGCCCAAAATTGTCTATCTATTTGTTTAGATAACCGCCAATATTGTTTTAAATTCATTGACCGAAAACCTACTACTTTACATCAATATCTTCGGCAAACTCAGGCGATCACCTTCTTGGGCGAATTGTTCATATTGTGAGTTATTCCCCTTAATACTGATGTTTTTAATGGAGGAATACTAATTTTGAGTTGGTTGGTAATCCCTTCTTAATCTTCCTTTGAATATTTCTAATCAATTTTTTCAACTTCTTTCTAATAACTTCCGCTAAACTTATTCGATTAGAAGATGTTGTTTTCTCCCTTTTATATGATTCTTTTACTAAAATTTGCCTATTAGGAATAGAAAACTGAAAATAATAACAATTATTAGTTAGAAAGAAAGAAAAAAAATATTTTTTTCCTTGTTACAACAACAACACAGCCAGTGTAGTCTCAAAAAGAAAATGGAATTTGGAGATGATAGAATATACGCATACCTTACCCCTACATATACGATATGCCATTGTACTTGATTTCTCATGAAAAGATTAGCAGAAAATATATAAGATAACAGTTGAAAGGAATTTCCCACGATTGTTAAACATGAAAGGGGAATGAAAGCAGTTATTCATTATTTTTTTTGGAAGAATACCTAATTACTCTTGTCACTTGTTCACCCTCTGCACTTTGATGTGTAGAGAGAATTGATACGCTCTGTTTTAGGCACTTAAAGTGGAAGGAAAATAGAAAAATGAACTTTTATTATTTTTCCCCTTTTTCAGATTTTCTCAGGAAACCATTTATATACCTCTAAATGAGGTTATAGTTATTATCAACGGTGACTGTAGTAAGATTATCCTTAATTTTCTTCATTTATTTCTTGAATTCATTTCTCTGATTTACTGAGAATTTATTTAATTTGATTTTTGCAGGAAATGAAAGAGTAAAAGTGAATAGTTTGTTATTAGTGGTTTAGACAATGGGGAATGTGATGGGTGCATTACTATCAGGTTTTTGTGATATTCTGGGGAAATTGCTAGGTCATCCACTTGATTTTTTGTCTGGAAAGGCTTGTAGGTAAAAAAAAAAAAGACTTTGTTCTCTAATTGCATCCTTTTTTTCTTTTTTTAAAATGTCAACATTATGTTTTGATATAGTAATTAATATTTCAGTTCAGTATGTGCCCTAACATGGGATTTTCTTTGTTACATAGAGAACTTTTGCATTCCTCAATTGCTGAAATCGTCCATGGTGTCGATCCTATTATACTTTGGTGAGTTTAATTTCTACCTTACATTGTTAATTAGTATAGCATGATTGTAGTGATCACGTTAAAAATAAATAAATAAATGAAAAGCTGCAGTATTTAACTTAATAGTATAAGGTTACCAAAATGATATCAAAATACGAGACAATTTGGTAATGGAATTTAAAAGATATGAATGAACCAAAAATATACTAGTACTGGAGGATAAAATTAAGATATTTAGTATGATAAAGTGTTACTTTTTGCACTTTTTGATTGTTTTGGTTGAATTGTTATATCTCCTGGACTAGCACATAAGAATTAATGTTAAAACAAGTTATTGGATGTAATTAATTTAAATTTCTTTTGTTTATGTGCAGTGTTCTTATTCCTCTACCTGCTTTACAAGTTGGGTATTTGTCAGTGCATTTGTCACATACTTTGTAGAACTACTTGGGCATGCTTTTCCACTTGTTTCTCAGCCTTAGATTGCTGTTGTACTTGCGTTTGTTTCAAACTTCAACAACTTCTTCTTACACCAAGGCATAATAGGAGAAGACATCAGAAAGACATTGAAGGAGCAGTTAATATTTCTAGCAATTCTAGTGAAGCAGAAGGCTCTATAAAATTTGATGAGACAAAAAGAAGAATAAGAAGAAAATCAATGAGGGAGCATAGAAAGAACATATGAAAAAGTCTTCGAGGCCAAAGAGTCATCGAATGCAAGTGAAAATTGTTAGTGATTCAATCCACCACAAAAAGAACAAGTTCAATAATGGGAACACTAATCATTTTAGCCCTATTGGTGATCACATTCGAGTGAGTAGAAGACCAAAATTTGCATGAAAGAGAATACTCGTTAAGGGTTCAACACATCCACGAAGGAGAACATGAAGAGGGCTCTCAGCTATGTTGCTCGGACTCTTCAAGAAAATCCCACCAGATGCATGTCAAGTCCTTTAAATTAGTGCATTTTTGAAAAATCCGACACAGGCGTGGCAACAATTTTGAAGAGTCCGAACAACACAAGTTCTCGTTCCTATTGTCTTCTAAATCTTTTTAATTTTGAAGTATATTCCTCCTAATGTGTAACTTGTATACCCTGATAATGGAAAGAGTTGTTATACTATATTAATACATTTTATCTAGTTTAACAACGAATTTGGTTTATATTTCATGATACTAGTCCAATTTTTATTGAGAGTTATCTGTGTTATCTTTTATTTTTCTTTAATCTCAATTTTTTAACCTTTGATCTCCACTTCCCTGTTAGCTTGCTAAAACTGTTGTTCTTGGAGCTAAAACTGAATGTCATGCTAAATGTTATTAAGGGTGTCTTTAATATTTAAAATGTTAGAATTAAAGAATTGTTGTATTATTTTAATTAAATGTTATCAAGAGTATCTTTGATATAGTTAACTCATTTAAGCGAGTCAAAGATTGAGTTAAGATTTACGGCAGATTGGTTGTTTAATCGTGATTCCAGCTACTTCAATAATCTGTTAATCAAGATAATCTTGCTAAGTTGATATCATCCTTCTGAACTTTGCCTTTGTTGACCTTATAGAATGCTAACCTTGCTTCTTGGATTTTCATGACACCATTGAATAACCAAATTTAACAATGTATCCAGTCACTAATTTCCTAGTTGGTGAATAGGCAGCGCAGTCTGAATTATAATAGAGACACCGAATTTTATGTTGGGTAAGATGATATGATCAAGCCCAAACAACTGCACTTTTGATATATTTAATGACTTTGAGAGAAGGACTAATGTGAGACACCTTGGGCTTGTGCATAAATTGAGTGAGAACCTGAACTACATAGGCAATGGTGTGCATCGTCATGGTGAGATAGAGCAATCTTCCTACAAAATTTTGATAAGCTTCCACATCCTTCAATAGTTCATTTACACCTCATGCATCTCCTGTGGTGCTACTCTATCTAGCTTTATTAAATTCATATGTTGTAAGCTTCTGATTGGACTTTGCAATCAGTTAAAGGTCACGCTTCGTCAATTCATCAATACTAGTGCCATTTCTGGCAATCTCTATCCCCAAAAAGAATCTAAGCTTACCCAAATCCTTCATCCTAGACTTCTGCTAAAGTTTAGTTCTAGCAGCCTGTATCAGTTCAAGATTGGACCCTGTCACCAATAAATCATCTACATATACAAGTATAATCACCAAATTAGAATCTCTTCTTTGTGTGAACAAAGAATAATTAAAATAATTATGTAAATCCAAAATCCTTTAAAGTTATTGTAAGCTTCAGGTTTCATTGGCCGAAAGCTTGTTTCAAGTTATAGAGTGACTTCTTCAACCTGCACATCTTGGTTCTACACTCCCCTTAGTTGCAAAACCCTTATGAATTTTCTTGTATACTTCTTCAAATAAATCTTCTAGTAAATTAACATTGTACACATCCATTTGGAAGATGTGCCAATGTTTAGAGGCTACAACTGCAAGAACAGATCTCACCGTAACCATCTTAGTAACTCGTGAAAAAATTTCTTTGTAATCTAGGCCTTCCTTCTTACTAAAATCCTTATCTACTAGTCTTACCTTGAATCTTTTTACTTCTCTATTTTCCTTATATTTGATTTCGAATACCCTCTTGCAATCAAATTAAGTCTTCCATTTGGATAAGTCAATAATATCTTATATTTAACAATCCTCTAAAGTTTGATTTCATGTTGCATTGTAGTAATCCATCTGAAGTATGTGCAACCTCAGAGCAGTGTTTTGGTTTTACCACAACAGTTTCTGCAGCAAGGCATTGTGCATAAGTAGGAGTTACGTGATCATGGCTCAAAGTAGTTGGATATTGTATAAGCACATGACATGGCCACGTAATCTTAAAACCACCTAGCAGGGCTTGTGGCTCTACCAGACTTTTTGAGTGCCACATCTGGCTGAACATCATGTCCTCCATGCAAATTAATATTTGTTGTAATTTGTACATCAAGTAGATTAGCTTTCTGATCATCACCATAAACTGGTATATCATTAACTTCATCAAGTCCACCATTGATCGGATCATCTGAACCACCAACAAAAATATCAAGATGCTAAGAATCATTATCGGGAAGCATCAAGAGCTCATCATTGAATTCTAGAATTGGAAATAAGGAATTAGAAAGATTCTTCATTTGTTCGAAAGGAAAGACAGATTCCTTGAGAATTACATCCCTGCTAAACAAAAACTATTTTGATTACAAATCATACAGTTTGTAACCCTTCTTGTTAGTAGAATATTCCATTAACAGAGTTGATAATTCCTTTTGCTAAGAACCTATCAAGTCTCTTCACATTTACTACACAAGCTAAACATCCAAACACCCTTAGGTGATCTAATTATGGTGCAATCTTGAAAAAGACCTCATATGATGATTTTACCTCTAGAAAAGTAGAGGGTAGTCTATTTATGATATATACAACAAACGGTACATATTTTCCCTAAAACTTGATAGGAATTGCAACTTGAAATATATCAAAGCCCTTGCAACCTCTAAGATGTAGTTGTGCCTCCTCTCAACTGTACCATTTTATCGTGGAGTGTATACACATGTGGTCTGATGTATAATATCTTGTGATGCAAGAACATCTTTCATGTCTGAATTAATGAATCCAGAGTCATTGTCTATTCTCAAACATTTTAACAAAATAATTGAATTGAGTTTTGATAATAAAAAATAGAGATCCCGAAAATAAAAATATTACTTGATTTTTCCAAATATAGATTCATTTCCTTTGTAGAAATATATACTAGACCTTATGTTAGACCAAGTTTTATATTGAAACTGCTTTGCTTAACCTTAAACATTGCAAATATTTTAGGACAGAAGAATCAATATGAGAACAGTATCTAACAATTTTTTGGCGACTATGATTCTCACATTTCTGACTTGGTTCATCATCTAAGTTAAGAAAAGAAAAATAATGATAAAAGTTATTCATTTTATACAATTTAAATAAATAAAACTGAATAAAGTAGAAATAAAATAACCAAGCCCGATTTCTGTTATTCGTCATTTGCTGCTGCTGTAGTGAGATTTGGCACATACCCAATTTTCTGTTCGTCTGAATAGGGACTGGGTTGCTGAACTTCATTACACTTAGGCTTTCGACTCAAGATTTTCCTCGAAAATTTATTTCTGCTAGGCGTGGAGGCTGACCCAAATATGTATATTATGTTGGGCTGCAAGACCAACACAGAATATAAACTGGACATAAGAGTCCATTGAACTCATATGGAAAGTTTCACACAAAGAAAGAACGAAAATTAATAAATGAGCCATAGATATGATCATTCACTCATATAATTAAAAAAAGAAGTAAAACAAATCAATTAACATCTAACTTCTAAAGATTTATCATATGTTAGAACATTTCAAACACTTTATCAAATTTTGAAGAAAGAGTCAATTACTTTACTAACTTAGCTCATATAAATATACCCTTTAGTAATTATTTTAGGAAAAGGTTTAGCAAAGTACAGTTGACAATATATTTCTTTGAAAGATCTTGAAACTTTGAATTTAAACATGTTCAGCCATGACCATTTAGTTGAATGGACATAATTTGAGGAGCTTTAAGAAAAAAAAGTTGATCTGAAACATACTCCAGATCTTTAAGAATTTAGAAGAGGAAAATGATTTTAGGTATAGAAAACAGAGCTGGTTTATGCTTTCATTGGGAACAGAACTCTTAAACCAAAGGAACACAATCAAGAAGTCATAGAGCTAGACTCATTTTGCCAAAAAGGCCTTTTTAATCAAAATAGAAACCAACTAAAGGCTCACAAATTGATACAACTTATTTTGTTAACTAGAAACAACCCAAGCATGTAAGAACTTAGCTTTAGATAGATCATTTCATGTATTAAGACATGTAGTTCAAAGATGACAAGGATTGGAGTTCTAGCAGTGCCTTGGAAGAAGCTGATTGGTTCACTCAAAGCTTCCTCCAAAGCTTAAACCAAACCTAAAATTAATTTGCTTTCCTTCTACTAACACTATCCTCAACATGAGGATGAAGAATCAGAACTGCACCTAAAATGATTAAGTGATTAAACATGTAAAATTTAATTCATTATTAAAGGGAATAAATGAAATCTAGATCTAATTAACTGAGGCAAGTAAAGATAACTATCTGATACAAGTTCTTTACCTATATCAAACTAGTGAGGAGAAAAAATTGAAGACAATAATAAAATAAAAGAATATGTGTTCTAAAATAATAAAGAAAGAAAAAAGAATATTATAGGAAAAGAGAGAAGAATTTTTATTTTTCTTGAGGGATGAATCACAATAAATAAAAACCTCATTATTTATAGGGGAAAATTAATTTTTTCCCACAGTTACTAACCTAACTTTCTTTCAAAGAAATAGACATTCACTATAATAACATAATATATTTATAATATTCCCCCTTGGATGTCTATTTGATAGATAATGTGTCTCATTAAAACCTTACTAAAAAAAGTCCGGTAGAAAAAATATCTAGTGAAGGAAAAATGTTACACATATCTTGTAATACGCATTGGTAGTTGCCTCATTAAAAACCTTATAGTGAAAACCTAGTGAGACAAAACTCAGTTGGTAGAGACTTGGTGAATAAATCAGTCTAGTTTTTCTAGTTTTTCAGACTTTAGAGTTAGCTGAGGGCTTGTCCCAACAACTCATGAGTTAATAGAGGCTTCCAGACAACATAGTAGTAGTTTTAGTTTATCATTCTTATGGATTGGCTAAAACTTTAGTATTTCTCAAATATTATCTATTTATTCAAAAGAATTCTTTTACACTTCAGTTATACTTCCGCTCAGTATTCTTCTTAAGTTAGTCAGGTCAGATTATGTCATGCCATGTGTTTGCTTGGAGTTACTTGTGATTCTAAGTACCTGTCATATCCAAGGTGTAGACTTAGGTCGTGACACCTTACCCTTTGTAGAAGGTACACGAGGGAGGTTAAATCCAGACCGAGGAGTCTGAATTGGAGTTTCAGTAACTAGACTAGTTGGGTGTTTCATCAAATTCACAGTCTTCTACTTGTTCATCTAATTCCTCTTTAAAATTTTTATATTGTTTTTCTAGGTTGCATTATCTAAAAGAGTATCAACATTTATATCATAAAAATCGCGAGGTAGGGGCGGAGGGGGATGAAGGGAATGAACTTTCATCAACATGTGCACACTTTTTCATGTTTATCCTAGTTTTGACCTTACTAGAACCGATACTTTTACTATTCTTTTTTGAAAAATTTTGGACATCACTGTCCAAAATTTTTTAGAAGACATAATTTAAAAATATAATTAAATTAAATACGAAAGCTAATCAAGAATTCAAGATAAATTAAAGATGAAAATTAAATGCGATAATTAAAGAAATTAAGAGATGGAACGAATGTACCAAACATTTGCGTTAAAAATAGACGATTATAACCGAAAGCCATAAATATATGCTGAAATTTAAAGCTCGCTACTTACTCCAAAAATTCACCAAATTAGATACTTGATAACAACAATTTGTGAGAAATAATGATAGAAAAAAAAATGCATGAAGATAGATGGATGAATTTGTGAGAAGATAAAGGAGTGGAGTGGTATTTATCATTATAAAGTAGATCAATGTGTTAAAAAAATTAAATGTAAGGGTAAAAATAAATTTTTTTATGGGTTGGGGGATAGAGGGGTGTTGGAAACCAAAACATAGCCATTGAGGGGTCGAGATCGGGTCAAACCAGGCTAGGCCACCCGAACAAACCCTCTATCCCATCCTATCCCATCCCATATCCCGATATAACCCTCCCGTCCCAAGTAAACCGGGACGATCCGAGACAAAATCAGGTTGGATCATTCCATTCCGTTTGACAGACTTATTTTTCATATAACACTTTAAAATAATCCAGTTTCCCACTATTTAAACTAATGCAAGAAGTTGAACTATATAACCATAAAGTTATTGAATGTGTCTGTTATACCCCGTAGAATTCCCGGCACTTAGATGACCTATTCGCACGTTGGTTAAGTATATTTGAAAGCCATACGTGCTAGGGAAAGGCCCGGGAAAAGATCAGACGAGAAACCCGTCGAACCATCGCGGGAGGAGCCGAGGCAGAGCCCCTCCGCGATGGCAGCGTGTCACGGAGGTGAGGCCTCCACGATGGCTCCGTGACACGTTGCCCAAGTTCAGGCCCAAGTATATAAAGCCCCCACTTTGGTTTAAATCATTTAAACTCTTAAAAATTTCCAGAATAGCACAGAGAACAGAGGAAAACGAAGGAAAATTAAATATTTTCGTCCGATTACGCTGCCAAACGCTGCCCAAACTCAAATTAATCCCAGATACCCGAGTATTTAGCAGCAGAGAGCATTTCTACGGAATTAGTTTCGCGAAATACGGCCGACGAATCGGTGAGCCACCGAACTAAAGTAAGTAGAATTGCTCTAAATTAATGTCTATGTGTTCCTAGCTGAGAAGTGAATACTTCTCCCTTCTGGGCCGCTGAAAAATAGCGAGTTTTCGACCGTCTTTCGATAAGCCTAAGTTTAGGCTATAAACTATATCGAAAGTGGCGTTGCCTTTTGAAATAAAGTTGTATTTAGTATTGATTGAAGTATTTATGAATGCAGTTGGGAGAAAATAGTTGAAGTACCGGCCGAGCCTCGTCCGACGGACGAATAGTCGAAGATAAGGTATGTAAAGTTAGTTTCCTCGGCAAGTTAAGAAATATTGAGACAGTATGGTAATTTACAGACCAGTAGAATGTTCAGAAATCGATTATTGTGCTATTATGAATATTGGTGCAATACGAGAAATTTTGGGTTGTAACATGTACGATATCTATCCGTATGATATAGATTCGGACGTAAGTGATTAAGATTGCCCAGTATATTCAGTATATGATGTAATATGCCATGTTAAGATATGGTCGTGTTTAGCTGAAGCCTCGTGAAGTAGTACAGTATCCGTAAAGCATTCCAGACATAGAATAGTAACTAAATAAAGTTTAGAAAGCATGTTAGAAATAGGAAATCATGTAAATACAGAAACTCAGTAAACAGCATAGCTTTCAGCAGAAACACCCTCTTATATAGCCTTTGCTCCAGTACAGTTTGACAGGAGACTATATTCATATTTATACTTACCTGTCTCAGCATGTATCAGACACCTACAGATTACTATTATTAGCTCAGCATGTGATTTATATGATACCTTACCCCTGTTAGCCTTAGCTTGTGAGATACACAGACAGCATGACTAGTTGAGACCGTTGTATTGATTGGGGTTGGATTACCTAGCATCCCTGACCGCCCAGGGTTAATAGCTGTATCGACTCGTCCACCAGAGGACGAGGATACGTCACTCTACGGAGTGATATGCCGTCCCGCAAGGGGACGAAGATGGGATGCCAGTTTCCCCATATTGTGCCTTGGTCGGCCCTTATACACCCCCGTCGAGCGGGTACGCCCGGGGTGTTGATTTGGAGTCCTTCAGACTCAGATACAGTTATAGTCAGGGGCTCAGCGAGCCCAAGTGCATACCCAGGGACCGGCAGGATGCTTACAGCCACTGTAGGAGATGGGATGACCGGGGTAGGGGCATAGATTCTGTGTTGGTTGTACCTCCCGGCTTATGGGGGCCGGGTAAGGTTTGTGTGTGCCATGTTACGTTATGTATGTTATGTTATGTTACAGTAGACATGAGTAGATTAGTAGTAGGATGATACGTCCCCAGATATGACACCTACTCCTCCCAGTATGATTGAGAACAGGTACGACTTACATCATCAGACAGATAATCTAGTTCTTCCTATTTCAGTTTCTTCAGTTATGTTATTGATTTCAGATATCTTTTTCAGTTATTGTTTTACATACTCAGTAGCAGCGGTACTGACGCCCGGTGGGGCGCTGCATTACTTGCCTGCAGGTACCCATAGACGAGCAGGCGATACCACGTGATCCCCATCAGCGGTTGAGTATTCAGCTCCTGTCATCCGGAGACTGAATTTCTAGAGGTGTAGTTCAGTTCCTTTTGTTGTACAGTACGGGTAGGTCGGGGCCCTGTCCCGATCATTTCTATTATTCTTCTTAGAGGCTTGCAGTCCATATATATTCCCTGTGGTCAGATGAGCCAGTCGTGTGAGGCCGTGCAGTTGTATAGTTGCCTTTACTCTTTCTTCCTTTTGTAATGGTCGTGTGGGGCCATAGTTTGCCAGTAGTGGTGACCTTGCCGGTCACGTAGCTTTTCAGTATGTTACGTTTGAGTTGCAGATAACTAGACAGCATGGTGGCCTTGTCGGCCCGCATAGGTTTCCCTAAATTGACATGTTTCTGGTCAACTATTAGTACAGATACAGGAGGCTATAGGCCAATAGGCCGGGGGCTGTGTTTACAACCGTTATATAGCCCTTTGTTTCCAGAAATGTGAGTTAGAGCCTGCCAGGCACCAGATGTGCCCAGGCTTATCAGTCCAGCAAGTCAGGTCCTAGTAGGCACCAGGTGCCAGTCGTACCCCCCAAGGTGGGGTGTGACAAACTTGGTATCAGAGCAGGTCGTGTCCCAGGGAGTCTGCAAGCCGTGCTAAGTAGAGTCTTGTCTATGGATGTGTTGTGCACCACATACTATAGGCAGGAGGCTGCGAGGCATGATAGAATGGTTACCCTTCCTTCTCAGTCAGTCGTGCTTTAGAGCGGTACAGCATAGGGTTGAGTCCCTATAAACTTACCGTATTTTTTGATTACAGATACAAAGGCAGATCAACATTATCATATCACAGGCAGAAGATCAGATATAGCAACAGAAGAGGGCATCAGCCAGTTACATGATAACTACAGTAGCAGGAGGAGGTACTCGAAACCTCCCAGCATGATACCTTTATCGGTACTATCCCCAGTATATGTTGATAACTTCAAAATAGGAAGTCAGGAATGTAATGTACATACGAGTTGATTTATTTATTATCTATATAAGACCTGATTAAGATTACAGATAAGGTCAGACCACCAGGAAAGCATAAGGAAGAGGGGGAAATGCAGGAATCCCAACCACGTTTTTTTTTCAGATGTGGTACAGTTATATGTTTCTATCTGTTGCAACGAGAAAAGGGCTATTCCTACCTCCTGACCTTGATCCCAGTACAGTACAGGGGCATAAGAATTGAGGCGAGGCTGCCCAAAACAAGCAGTAAGTGAAGATAGATTGATTAATTCCAGTAAGTGCTAGTGAGCATAAAGAGGGAGTAAGACTGTTAGCTTACCCAAAGTAGGGATAAAAGACTTGCTAGTGATGAATGCTTAATAATAGTCAAGTTTGAGTCAGGAAAAGGCCAAGTCCGCCATATATGCTAACAGATAGCAAGACATACCTGCAAGATTATAATTATGATCCAGTTGTGACATCGAAAGATATAGAGGTCATGTGAATCAGATGGGCCTGAATATAAGCCAGAAGAAGTATAGGCCGAGGCTTGATCAGTAATCTCATTAGCAACGAAAGGCAGGTACCTTGAACCCCAGAGTTCAGCTTAAGCAAGATGAGAGGAAGAAGCAGGAATGCCAGATTTTGTGGGGAAATCAGGGTTACCCCCCCCCCAGATTGATAGAGTATCGTTTTAAGGATTAAGCCTCGGGCTGACAGTAAGATTGCGGTTTAGAATACCGCAGTATGCCTGTTCATGGAGAAGTTAAGAAATTACTGATACAACAATTCTAATCTAGTGTGGCCTAGAGATAAGGCTCAGCAGACAGTCATGGGTTCTTAATATAAGCCCAGTAAGGCCACAAGATTCGAACGTTGACCCCACATTGCAGGAGTGGCGGAATTTCAAATAGCAGACAATAACTAAGGCGTTTATGTTTGTTACTCTCAGAATGGGGTGACAATACAACAAAATGATAAGTCAGGGCAAGAGATAGTATTAGGCCGTAGAAGCGGTGTATCATGTATGGTATGAGACTCAGCAGAGCATGTCAGAGATTATGTATTACCGCAGAATTCAGTACATATTGTACGTAGCTAGCGATATATATATATACAGATAATAGGTATACTGTGAGTAGCTGCCTAAGGGGTATAATCACAGATACTGATTAGTAATAGAAAGCATGTACAAATTGCATTGCAGGATCCCCTTGCCAAAAAAAAAAGAGAGAAAAAGAGAGAGAAGAGAGAAGAAAGGAGAAAGGGAAGCATTCCTGAAGATCGGTAACATTAGTGCATATGCTAGAATCAAGATTAGAGGCCGAATAGGCAAATTTCAGAGATTAGCAATACCAGAATTGTTCTAGTATGTTAAGTGGTTGTACGTCATTTTCCCAGCCTTGTAGGTGAGAGTCGGCCTTAGTCAACCTAGCAGTTATTATGTGAAACACCCCGTAAGTCAGCCGGCCGTCCCAGTCAGAATACCCGTGGGTACCCCAAAAAAAGGGTCCACATCAGTAGTCAGCGACAGACTAGTACTTCAGCTGGTTCTCGTAAGATATTTAGATACAGAGCCCTAACAAAAGGCCAGTATTTACAGAATAGCTCATAAGACCGAGAATTTCCCAGAATAGCAGTATAAATCCAAGTGGATACACACAAGGCGTAAGAAATTGATAGTACCTTGCTAGCACAGTGTTTATTAAAATCAGGAGATCAGCAGACTCCCCGTGAAGATCCAGAGATTGATCGCCTGGGATTAAGTTTGATTAAGCTCAGTCTTATAGTGGTTCAAGCAAAATAACAAAGCAATTAGATGCCCACAAGTCTACAGTATGCATGAACTATAAGTACTCAAGTAGAACAGTTAGAGCATTGTTAGACTACTGCCACATTCGGGTCATTCAACCCGACTATTCAGTTATTTAAGGTTATGCAGCCAGATCGTTAGAGGTCATGATCAATATCAGGATCCTCTGATCAGATAAAGGCACAAGGTGCGCAGATGGCCGTTCAGGTTACCTTAGCAACAGGTAGCCTTAGAATACGACCAGAAGGCCAGATAAGCTCTAGCTATACCGGTAGATTACTTGTTAGATCCTCCGGCATAATAAACCAGTATGACCGTTAGCTATATGCCAATTCCTTGTAAATGTGAATTTTGGTTGAGTTAGTAGCCTTTTTGGTCACATTGTGTCAGAGGCTGGAGTACAGATAGATATACAGAAAATCGAAATAGTGAAGACATAGTCTAGACCTACCACTCCGATCGAAATACGCAATCCCTGCGGTTAGCCGGGTACTGCAGAGGGTTTGTGGAAGGATTTTCCACCTTAGCAGCACCTCTGACTAAATTAACACAGAAAGAAGCAAAGTTTCAGTGGACGGAGACATGCGAACAGAGTTTCCAGGAACTGGAAGACAGATTAACCTCCGCCCCAGTATTAGCACTGCCGGAAGGCACAGAAGGGTATTCAGTTTACTGTGACGCCTCAGGTATCGGGTTGGGTTGTGTGTTGATGCATCATGGTAGAGTAATTGCATATGCTTCCAGACAGCTGAAGAAGCACGAAAAGAATTACCCCACCCATGATCTAGAATTGGCCGCAGTAATTCATGCCTTGAAGATGTGGAGGCATTACCTGTACGACGTCCATGTTGATATATATACAGATCATAAGAGCTTGCAGTATATTTTTACTCAGAGGGAGTTGAATCGGCGGCAACGTCGCTGGTTAGAATTGCTGAAAGACTATGATGTGAATATTCTATACCACCCCGGAAAAGCTAATGTTGTAGCAGATGCCCTGAGCCGAAAGTCAATGGGGAGTTTAGCGTATTTACGGCCTGAGAAATGAAGTTAGCCAAGAAATTCATCAATTAGCTGATCTAGCCGTTCGAGTAATGGAAACAGAAAATAATGGGGCAGTAATTCAGAATTCTGCGGTGTCATCGTTAGCTACAGAAGTAAAAGAACGACAGTATGAGGATCCCGATTTAGTCCAGCTCAGAGATAGAGTTCAGAAGGGTAAGGAGCCAGATTTTCAGATAACCGAGGATGGTGTGCTACGCTGTAAGGGCCGACTTTGTGTCCCGAATGTCTCAGGACTTCGTGGGCAGATTATGCACGAGGTACATTACGCTCGGTATTCCCTTCACCCAGGGGCGACGAAAATGTACCACGACATCAGAGACATCTACTGGTGGCCAGGTATGAAAACTGAGATAGCCGAATTTGTATCTAGGTGTGCTAATTGTCAGCAGGTGAAAGCAGAGCACCAGAAACTAGGTGGTTTGACCCAAGAGATAATGATACCTATGTGGAAATGGGAAGTGATAAACATGGATTTTGTAACAGGGTTACCCCGTACTAGACGCAGAAATGATTCCATTTGGGTAATAGTTGATAGGCTGACAAAATCAGCTCATTTCCTACCAGTGAAAGCAACCTTCTCAGCTGAGGATTATGCCGAATTATATATCAGAGAAATAGTTAGATTGCATGGAGTGCCGGTATCTATTATTTCAGATAGGGGAGCACAGTTTACAGCTAGATTCTGGCAGTCATTTCAGAAAGGTTTGGGAACACAGATTAATTTGAGCACAGCATTCCATCCTCAGACAGACAGGCAGGCTGAACGTACAATTCAGACGCTCGAAGATATGTTACGAGCATGTGTGTTAGATTTTAGGGGTAGCTGGGATGAACATCTTTCGTTAATCGAATTTGCTTATAATAACAGCTACCATTCAGCTATTCAGATGGCGCCTTTCGAGGCATTGTACGGGCGAAAATGTAGATCGCCGGTGGGCTGGTTTGAAACAAGAGAATCAGCATTAGTTGGCCCAGACATTGTTCGGCAGTCCGAGGAAAAGATAAAGCTTATCCGAGAACGTTTGCTGACCGCTCAGAGCCGCCAGAAGTCATACGCAGATAGGCGGTGCAGAAATCTAGAATTTTCGGTAAATGACTGGGTATATTTGAAAGTGTCCCCGATGAAAGGGGTAATGAGGTTTGGCAAGAAAGGCAAGCTTAGCCCAAGATTCATTGGGCCGTATCAGATTCGGCGAAGAATAGGCCGTGTGGCATACGAGCTAAACTTGCCTCCAGAGTTAGCGTCGGTTCACCCAGTATTCCATGTTTCTATGTTAAGGAAGTTCATAGGGGACCCTTCTACAGTAGTTCCAGTTCAGGATGTTCAGGTCACAGAGGAATTAGCCTATGAAGAGGTTCCCGTAGCTATCTTAGACAGACAGATTCGCAGGCTGAGGACTAAAGATGTTGCATCTGTCAAAGTATTGTGGCGTAACAGAAATCGAGAGGAAATGACGTGGGAGGCTGAAGAAGATATGAAAACCAGATACCCTCACCTATTTCAGGCCTAGTCAGACGACAGGTATGTCCGTATCATTACTTATACAATATCTTATGAGTGTATGTTTGTAAATGATAAAGAAAGAAGTGATATTTAGTTATTTAGTGAATCTTAGAACATTGTGTGCAGTGCCTGTGTTGGACTTTTCTGCATTTCAGGTTTTTGTGATAGTCCATATTACAGGGGAAACTCTGCCGAAATTTTTCTAGAAAGTAAAGTAAGTAGTCCTCTAGATGACAGTATACATTCGAGGACGAATGTTCCTAAGGGGGGGAGAATGTTATACCCCGTAGAATTCCCGGCACTTAGATGACCTATTCGCACGTTGGTTAAGTATATTTGAAAGCCATACGTGCTAGGGAAAGGCCCGGGAAAAGATCAGACGAGAAACCCGTCGAACCATCGCGGGAGGAGCCGAGGCAGAGCCCCTCCGCGATGGCAGCGTGTCAGGGAGGTGAGGCCTCCGCGATGGCTCCGTGACACGTTGCCCAAGTTCAGGCCCAAGTATATAAAGCCCCCACTTTGGTTTAAATCATTTAAACTCTTAAAAATTTCCAGAATAGCACAGAGAACAGAGGAAAACGAAGGAAAATTAAATATTTTCGTCCGATTACGCTGCCAAACGCTGCCCAAACTCAAATTAATCCCAGATACCCGAGTATTTAGCAGCAGAGAGCATTTCTACGGAATTAGTTTCGCGAAATACGGCCGACGAATCGGTGAGCCACCGAACTAAAGTAAGTAGAATTGCTCTAAATTAATGTCTATGTGTTCCTAGCTGAGAAGTGAATACTTCTCCCTTCTGGGCCGCTGAAAAATAGCGAGTTTTCGACCGTCTTTCGATAAGCCTAAGTTTAGGCTATAAACTATATCGAAAGTGGCGTTGCCTTTTGAAATAAAGTTGTATTTAGTATTGATTGACGTATTTATGAATGCAGTTGGGAGAAAATAGTTGAAGTACCGGCCGAGCCTCGTCCGACGGATGAATAGTCGAAGATAAGGTATGTAAAGTTAGTTTCCTCGGCAAGTTAAGAAATATTGAGACAGTATGGTAATTTACAGACCAGTAGAATGTTCAGAAGTCGATTATTGTGTTATTATGATTATTGGTGCAATACGAGAAGTCTTGGGTTGTAACGTGTACGATATCTATCCGTATGATATAAATTCGGACGTAAGTGATTAAGATTGCCCAGTATATTCAGTATATGATGTAATATGCCATGTTAAGATATGGTCGTGTTTAGCTGAAGCCTCGTGAAGTAGTACAGTATCCGTAAAGCATTCCAGACATAGAATAGTAACTAAATAAAGTTTAGAAAGCATGTTAGAAATAGGAAATCATGTTAATACAGAAACTCAGTAAACAACATAGCTTTCAGCAGAAACACCCTCTTGTATAGCCTTTGCTCCAGTACAGTTTGACAGGAGACTATATTCATATTTATACTTACCTGTCTCAGCATGTATCAGACACCTACAGATTACTATTATTAGCTCAGCATGTGATTTATATGATACCTTACCCCTGTTAGCCTTAGCTTGTGAGATACACAGACAGCATGACTAGTTGAGACCGTTGTATTGATTGGGGTTGGATTACCTAGCATCCCTGACCGCCCAAGGTTAATAGCTGTATCGACTCGTACGCCAGAGGACGAGGATACGTCACTCTATGGAGTGATATGCCATCCCGCAAGGGGACGAAGATGGGATGCCAGTTTCCCCATATTGTGCCTTGGTCGGCCCTTATACACCCCCGTCGAGCGGGTACGCCCGGGGTGTTGATTTGGAGTCCTTCGGACTCAGATACAGTTATAGTCAGGGGCTCAGCGAGCCCAAGTGCATACCCAGGGACCGGCAGGATGCTTACAGCCACTGTAGGAGATGGGATGACCGGGGTAGGGGCATAGATTCTGTGTTGGTTGTACCTCCCGGCTTATGGGGGCCGGGTAAGGTTTGTGTGTGCCATGTTACGTTATGTATGTTATGTTATGTTACAGTAGACATGAGTAGATTAGTAGTAGGATGATACGTCCCCAGATATGACACCTACTCCTCCCAGTATGATTGAGAACAGGTACGACTTACATCATCAGACAGATAATCTAGTTCTTCCTATTTCAGTTTCGTCAGTTATGTTATTGATTTCAGATATCTTTTTCAGTTATTGCTTTACATACTCAGTACCAGCGGTACTGACGCCCGGTGGGGCACTGCATTACTTACCTGCAGGTACCCATAGACGAGCAGGCGATACCACGTGATCCCCATCAGCGGTTGAGTATTCAGCTCCTGTCATCCGGAGACTGAATTTCTAGAGGTGTAGTTCAGTTCCTTTTGTTGTACAGTACGGGTAGGTCGGGGCCCTGTCCCGATCATTTCTATTATTCTTCTTAGAGGCTTGCAGTCCATATATATTCCCTGTGGTCAGATGAGCCGGTAGTGTGAGGCCGTGCAGTTGTATAGTTGCCTTTACTCTTTCTTCCTTTTGTAATGGCCGTGTGGGGCCATAGTTTGCTAGTAGTGGTGACCTTGCCGGTCACGTAGCTCTTCAGTATGTTACGTTTGAGTTGCAGATAACTAGACAGCATGGTGGCCTTGTCGGCCCGCATAGGTTTCCCTAAATTGACATGTTTCTGGTCAGCTGTTAGTACAGATACAGGAGGCTATTGGCCAATAGGCCGGGGTCTGTGTTTACAGCCGTTATATAGCCCTTTGTTTCCAGAAATGTGAGTTAGAGCCAGCCAGGCACCAGATGTGCCCAGGCTTATCAGTCCAGCAAGTCAGGTCCTAGTAGGGCACCAGGTGCCAGTCGTACCCCCCAAGGTGGGGTGTGACAGTGTCATTAAGAGACTAACAAGTAATGGAGTAGAATTAATACCAGAGAGACAGAAAATTCAATAAGCTTGACAAAGAAAAAACAGTTCAGTACCTCAAATAAACACGCTTAGGTCACAAGAACCTCATGGGTTCCCGGCAGTGGCATACTAAGTGGGTAATATCGTCACAGAATTCTGTCTTGGTTACAACCGGCAAAGAAGAGAAGTGAGTATTGAAAGAAGATTAGTAGTCTAAGAGCTTTTAAGTAATAGGTGAATAGAGAATCGAACAATCTATTCGAGATGTGAGATGCTTTGGTGTATATGAGCAAGGAGAGAATAATGATTCAATAGATGGAGCAGAAAGAAAGCAGTTGTTAAATTATATATGCTTAAGGAGAAATAATAATTGATTTGTAAGATGCTTAAGGTGTATGAGAGAGGAGAGAACAATATTCAATTATAGAGCAAGAATTAGAATGAGAGTTGTTGACATTATCAATACAGAGGAGAGATTCTTAGTAAATATGTTATTAGAGAGGAAAGGACAATATTCATTTAGAGAGAGACTTAGAATGAGAGCTATCGAGATTATCAATAGGGAGGAGAGATGCTTAGTAAGTGTGTTATTAGAGAGGAGAAAACATGTTTTATGATGTGAGATGTCTTGGTTCGTACACAATGAGGAAGATGCAATATTTATACAACCAAAGAACATAATAAATCAAGGATTAAAGAGAGAGAGGACATATTCATAAAATCAATATGGTCAAAATCAATTAGTATAAAGCAACAAAGAATTATCAAAACTGACTAAGTACCAAGCTATCATATGCTAGGTAACGGAAAAGACTGAGACTAATTAAGAAAAGCCTAAACAAATTTTTCTTAAGTAAATATCGAGGCTATCACATAAATAAGGGGCTTACCATAATATACAAATAAGAGATGCCTCTATTAATTACAAGAAAAAGGAAAAGGAAGAATAGATCATGGAATCAAATAAGCAAGTATGAAATCTGTCACATGCTTATCATATTTATCATATAAAACTAGTACATAATACTATTCTCAAATCACCTAAGATTACCAAAATAAATGAATACCAAGATGTAACATGTTTAATCAAGATAATGAGAAAAATCCACTCATTCCCATATTCAAGAAATCAAAGTTACCATAACATACAAGTACCATAATTTTCATATGATTTGGGAGCCAACTATTCAAGAAAAGAATCTCATATTACCACATTTAGAATATAATTTACTAAAGTAATTACATATCCAAATTGTCCCATAATCAGTAAAATAACTATAGAGATTATCAAATATTTGAATACCAAAGAAAAAATATCATGACTTTGAAGTTGTCGTGCCTTGTAGTATATAACAAACTAAAGCTACCATAATTGTTAGATAAAGAAAATCAATTGGTGAGGAAAAAACGGAACTCGAATGAGGCGAATGAAAATGAGAAATTAATTATAGAGAAGTGAAAAATCAGAAAGCACCCAGACCTTGGCATGAAATTATACGGGGGTACAATGGAATATAATTCATAAAAGGAAATACAAATCAGTGCAGCAAAATTAGGGTTAATCTCGAAGTTCATAAAAAATAGAAATTCTCACATATGATAGTCTAGAGGGGTAGAACAATATCATAAACTCTTAATCAAAACTCAAAATTCGAACTGAGTGAATCACGAATCTAAGAATCTGCTTATTAATGATCAAGTGAAATAGGGTAAAGGAGTAGTAATGATAATCATACTAGAGACACATTCACAAGAACCCATCATAAACATGAAATGACCAAGTCGGATGACCCTATGTCCTCTGAAAAACTTAAAATTACACAAGGACCGTTGTCCAGTTTTCATCCCGAACACTCAAGGTCATCAAAGTTTCCTCGATGCTCATGGAGACGATGAAACAATTGAGTTTTTGGGGTCTCTTAATTGGGGAATTGAGAGAAAAGATCTTGAGGATGGTTTCATTGTGGGTTTGGTTGGTAGCTCTCCGACCTGAGTCTGGTCAGAGTAGGCATTGGTGATGGTGGAGAGTAATCTATAAGAGTAGAGAGTATAGCTAATCGAGCACTAAAGTTCCCAATTTGCGGAGTTACATCTGGTTCACGAAGGTTGACGTAACTGAAATATCTGATTGGTGGAGTAATTTTGTTGAAAGCTCCGACTGATTAAGCGAAGGGCTTTGATAGTGGCACCAACTGTGTTTGCAAAAATTCGTGATAAAAGCTCTGATTTATGAAGCAACCATAGTAAGATTCGATTTGACAAAGTGTTAATAAAGAGACCCATTTTATTGGCAAGAGTAGCCGTAATAAATATTTTTCTAATGGATTGATGATATTTCATAATTTAGCCTTCGATTAGTAGAGCATCTTTTGATAAAAGAATCTCCGATTGGCTGAGTCTTGTAGAAGAAGACCAGATCTCTATAATAAGGTTTCAATTGGCATAATCTTGTAATAAAAAAGACCCAAATATCTGTAATAAGGTTCTGATTAGTGAAATCTTATAATAAAGAAGACCTGGATATCTACAATAAGGCTCCGATTGGTAGAGTCTCATAATAAGGCTTTGAGTGACGTAGTGGTTTGTGATAAAAATATTTGAGTAATAAAAGTTCTGGTTTGCAGAGACACTGTAATGAAATCTCCGATTAGTGGAGTCACTCTAATGAAAGCTCTGACTGGTGAAGTAGTTGTAGAGCTTCGACTGAAAAAATAACTTGTAATGTATAAAACTTTCGGTTGGCAAGACAATACATAATGTACAAAGCCTCTAACTAGCTGGTTAATCACAATATAAAGGCTTTTATATGGTGGGACAATTGAAATATAAACTCCATTTGGTAAAGCAATTGAAATTTGAAGGGCATCTGTCTGTTGGGGCAAACTGCAATATAAAGGCCTTCGGCTGGTAGGGCAACTGTAGTATAAAGGGCATCTGGCTTGCTGATATCTCCCAAATACACCTCCAATTAGGAGTGTATACACAGTCGATTATAATTTAATTATCCAGTGAAGAGTTAGGACCGTATCTATGAGGACTTAGCATTAATCAAGGCAACTAATTAAAGAAAATATGTTTGAATGCTATAAGAGATACTCAAGTTAATGGGTAAAGAGAGAATTTAAACTAAAATGCAAAGGGTAAAATCAGTTGGAGAAAATAATAGGGATGTGTTCCTGTATTGGGTTGATCCCCCTAAATCACTTAATTAGGCTTATCGATAATGGTTTTTTTATAAAATATGCCAACAATCACTAAGCAATCATTAAGTGTCCTTCAACAACCTAACAATGTCAATCTAAATTAATCTTTTCAAATTGGCAAGAATACATATAAATCGATTGCTAATTGGCCAATTAGATTCATCAAATCTCTAAGTGAACCTATTAAGAAAGGGTTATGCCTTTGGTAATTGTTGATTGATGCTACCCAAACCCTAATTATCTCCTTAAAGCACAATTGGCGCAATTTGGCATGAATAGGTGTTTGCAACCACCAATTTCAACTTACAAAGCAAAGATCAATCAAATATTTAAAAGCTCATAACTAATTCATCCTAATTGAGATTAATAGGGTTCACAAACTCATTGGATTCACAACCTTAGATTGAGAATTTAATTTCTCATGAGTAGAAAAGAAGAAGAAACCATAAAATCAGACATGATCAACTGACAATTCGATAGATGAAAGAGAAAATCTAAAGTATGAAATTGATCTTCAAAATATCTTTAAAATACAATGGGTGTTCTCTCAATATTCTATTCTCTATTATAGTGTTCAGACTCTCAAGAAAAATGACTAAAAAGAGTATTTATACTAAGATCAAAATCCCAAGTCAAATTTAACTTCGCCAAGCCCAATTACGGATCGTATCTTGAATTTACTTTCCATATTTTGTGCTGCATTTTGAATCTTCAACTTGTTATGTCAACCGCTATACTTTGATTTACTCACCGCATGTTGAATTATGGTTCATATCTACCCTTAGTGGATTGCTTCTCCAGATTGATAACTTTCTGAATCTGTGATCTGCGGTTTCATTTATGATACGTACTTTAAATGTGCTGACCATATCTGCCTTCGTACTTTGTTGACAGATTTTTGCAGCTCATTAGATTGAATGACAGCTGGATTAATGAGTTGTATCTTGAATGTACGGTTCATTTGTTCTCTCTTTTTGGTAGACGTTCTGTGAATGGGTGCATGTTTGCTCAAACTTATGTGATTCCTAAAACTTAGCAAACTAGCATTAGTATTGACATAAATTAGTACTTAAAGGTATGCAAAACTCTATGAAAAAAAGTACATATATGTTGAAAACCCCCAACACATCAACACCCCCAACTTAAAGCCTTTGCTTGTCCTCAAGCAACTAAAATAAGAAAATCTAACCTAGAAACATGTTCGATTTCACAAAGTGCAATGCCTATGATGGTTTTGGCAAGTAGCTACATTAAATTTTCAAACAAGCCACCCCCTCCACCATGCAAAATCAACTTTCTCACAATCATGAAGACCAAACATACCATCTCTACTTATGACATAACATGAACATGCAAGACACCTAGATTGGGAAGCAACTTGTGCTAGCCATTTTCATCCACATACCCTCATATTAGACCAAGAAAATTGTCCATCTTTATCAATAAGGATCATACCTAATACATGGACACAATATCAAGACAGAAGAGAAAAACACTCAACTCTCACAAAGATGTTCACAAGTTCACACTCAACTTGCCTTTTGGATATTCAGGTTAAGATCACATAAGGGCTTTTCTAATCTTGTAATATTGGTCCAGAGGGCTTATAGGATACATATATTAAATTTAGTGATGGATCCTTGAACACTACATCACCTTCCCACTTTTTTTTTTCCTTTTATTCCCTTCTTTTTTTTCCCTTTCTTTCCTTAGCATTTTTCACAACCCAAAGCACCTTTTGTGAGCTTATTTTATTTTTCTCTTTTTCTTTTATGTTCTTTTTCTATTTCTTTTTCTATTTCTTTTCTTTTCTTGCATAATATATCTTGGGAAGCGGTCAAACTATTCATTTCCACCATCTTCTTTCTTTTTCACGTTCTCACCCCCAACTTACACCTTTTTACATCATCACAATATTTCATAGTATCAAGGAGGATGAGTTCAAAAGAGGATCAACTAAGAATTAATTTCGGCTTCATTGTGGTTGATCAAGAAAAAGGGTCATAGCCTCAAAAGGGGAGACTAGGGATATATGTATCACTTGGTAGTATCATGTAGGCAAATGAGGCTTTTGAAACACAAAGAAGGCCTAAGCTCATCTCTACAACCCAGTCAATCCTAAGCTAAAGCATGAGTAACTAGGTAAGTTCTAAAGTGTGACCACAATAGGTGAACAAAACTAAAGTCCTCACTACACATTGGCATATGGATATCAAATGGACTAATCATTTCTACTCCCAAATAGGTAATCTATGTCATAATTATCATAAGCAAATCTCACAAATAGAGGTGAACATTTCAATTCAAAACAGTTGTGTTAAGATTTTTGAGGGGGGAAATTTTTTCAAGTAATCACATATGCATGCATTAAGTTCGTTTGCCACAACCACGTAAGTCAAAAATACTTAATCAATGCAAAACTACACGGACATAGACTGGTATCATTAAGAAGTTTGCCTAGCAATCTATCATTGGGACCAATCACTATGATAGTTAACTACATTATTAGGCCAGATTAAACAGAAACTAAGTCTTCGAGAAAAGAATCATGGCTAAAAAAACCTAGGAGAAAACTCTAAGACACTATAAACTACATCTAACTAGCTACAAAAGCAAAAATATAGCTACACATATAATCAACAATATCACAATCCACCAGATATCATGCAACATAGATCAACAAGAAATGGCATGCTAGAGATGCCCCACCCCTAACTTAACAATATGCAATGTCCCTAGTGCATGAGAAATAAAAGAGCAAGGGTAAGAACTCCTTGTGGTGTCCTTGGCATACTAGCCAATTTGAGGCTCTACGCTGGATGGAAGATGCTAGTGAGATACCGGAAAATATGTGTGGCCTCCCTATTATCCTAAGCATTATTCAACTTTTTTCCTCCACTTTGAGAATATGAATTGTCACCCCAACTTTGAATCAACAATTTACTGATGCATATGGGGCGATGGTGTGAACAAACAGAGGCCATCTCTCTGAGTATCACATTATGCACCTTTTGGCATTTAAGTGAGGTATGTCATTTTGCATTCTTGACAAGACAAATTTTAAAATAGCATCATTTTGATCCTCCTCACCAAAATCCTTCATAGACTTAGTTGTTTTATGTCATGACCTAAGCATAGACCCCGAACGTAACACGGAATCTAGAATCACGAATGGCTCCAAGCTAATCCATGGTATATGCATAATATTTTTAGAGCATAAATTGAGTGGAACAATCATATAGCATATCATACGCAGAATTCTAGGATTATTATAAACGTAAATGAAGACTACAAATCAAACAGCTGAATATCTATACATTATGTATGAAAGCCTTTTACTTATAAGATAAGCTGATGGAACACCACCACCAACTAGCTCCACCATGTTTGAAAACTGAAATGACATAAAAGAGAATGCATCAAAACTGACATCCTCGGATGATAAGGACTCACCAAAACTATTTTGAAGCTGAAGTAGAATAGAATCTAGCGACGGGGCTGAGACTGGTCACTTGAACCTATATCATGAGACAATATAATGCAAAAGCATACGATCAATACTTTGAATGTACTGAGTATGTAGAATAAGTAAAACATGAGAGTAAGGACAACATGCTATAATTCATAATAGTGAGATAGTCATGAATATGAGCTATAAACTGGAGCGTAATGACCCAAAGTTTGAAAGTAAAATCACAAGGCTTAACATGTTTGAAATTATACGTAAAAGATCATAAATTGATCAATGGATCAAAATACTATTAAACATGATATCGTACATCCTGAACATGAAAATCCTAAAACATGAGGAACAATGGGAGATTCTCATAACCAACATACTCGATGTAAGCACACAAGGAGCCTGATCTATAACCCTGATTGGTAGGGTGTTCATACCTTGCCAAGGGTAAGAACCATGAACACGTGATATCACCCATGAGCCCATTCGGGTAAGGGAAACACTCTTGGGCGAGGAACCCTATCATACCTATAGTGACACGTAGTTCTGAGAACTAGGTGTGCTAAACCTCGGCCTACTTGATATTAAATTATCACAACCCGAGCTGAGATCCCGGATTGAGACACGGGATCTAAAACCACGAAGGGCTCCAAGCTAACCCATGCTCATATATATAGCATGATAAGAGCCTTACTAAGCAAAAATAAAGCATGAGCATGATATAAGTGGAAGTCTACATATCATAAGGACAAAAGCATAAACACAAATTAACAACATTGAACTGTGTATACATGATTATCTGAAGAGCCTCACTACGACAAGTTGATGGGACAATACCCCTAATAGGTCACTAAGTCTAAAACTAAAAGACATGATAAAAAACATAAAGCTGATAACGTCCTCGGAGAATGAGGACTCGCCCAAGTGGGAAAAGAGCTGGATTGATCGGGAGCGAACTATTGGCAACACTGAGATAGGTCACCCGAACCTATATCATAAGATGATATAGTATAAAGTATGCAGTCAGTACTTTAAATGTGCTGAGTATGTAGAGAAAGTAAAACATATTAGCAAAATGATAGTATGAAATCATGCATGTAAATCAAGATAGATCATGAGAGTAAGGATTATATGCTAAAAGTCATATATCTGAAATATACATACTCATAAACTATTCATCATAAGTTGAACATAAAGACCCAAGGTTTAGAAGTAGAAATCATATAGCGTACTGTACTTGAAAACATAAGTGAAAACTCATAAACTGATCTATGGGTCAAATATGCTATAAGAAATAGTATCATAGGACATGAACATGAGTATTTGAAAACATCAGGAACAATAGGAGACTCGTCATAACTGACAACCATCACGTATGAGCTCATGATGATCCCATGTATTGCCCACGTGGAGGAAAGTCATCCTAAGCCTTGCCAAGGCAAAGAAAGAATAAGATATGATACTACGGGTGTGCTGTCTGGCGGGGGAAACCACTCTCTTATGAGATCCCAAATAACAATATATCCTACGTTGGTGCATAGTTCAGAGACCAGAGTCCTTAGAATCCCTGACCTACTCTGTGCTAGACACTACTCCCAAGACATGCATATTGCTCATAATTATATTCTCAAAGCATAACTTGAATCATTTACTTAGGAGTCTTGACCCCAAACATTCTTTCAAAACTGATCATATAAGCCTTGGCTAAAATCATAATAAAGCATACTAGACTTTATATGGGCTTGCGCAAATTATAAAATCTTACATACTTGAAATAAACTTCATCATTAAAAATCATGGAAGCATAAGTTAAGGATTCATAATATTCATGCATACTTGATAATTCATCATGCTTGAATTCATAGACTTATAAGCTTGAAATTTATAAATCATGCATAATAGGACATAATCTTCATAAACATTGAAATAATGAATTAATAGTAAATTGAGGTTTAAATATGCCCTAATAATCATGAAACATCAATAAAAATATGAAGGGATTATACCAATAGAGAAAGCGTGAAAGATTTTATGAAAATTGGGTAATAACCCTAGAATTCAAAACATGCTTAGAGACCTGAATCATAGAATTAGATGAAATTGAAAATGAGGGTGGAAGATTTTCCCCCATTTATAACCCTACATACCTGGTCTTGAAAAATTCTCAACTTGATTAGAAACCCAAAGGGAATTGAGGAAGATTTGATTAAGAACCCTAGCTTTTTTGAGGGGATTTGATCTTCACATAGGAGTGTTAGGAGTATAATGAGGGTTTAGAATGATTAAGATCCTCAAAAACACCCATTAAAAGGCTTAAAATGACTTAGTTTAGGAGTTAGGAACTAAGGAATTACGAAAACACCCATGATCCGACAAGAAAAATCACATTTCTAGACCCAACGAGGGATTGGACGAACCGTTGGGAGACTTGATGGGTCGTCCCCTAACCCGTTGCCAATGGCAACCTCTGCTCCATTCTCTGATCTTTTTCACTCAACAAGTCACTTAATGAGTTATTGGGGGACTTGTGTACCTCAATCCGTCATGACTTTTGGAAATAACATTTTCTCCAACTTGGCACCACCCAAGGGGTCACTCAACCACTCATTAGATCACTTGATGGGTCACTGGATGACTCGTCTTATGACCTGGTGTAGAATTTTCTATTTTCTCTATTTCAACCCTCGGGTCTGATCTTAGGGACTCTTGGGGTGTTACATTATCTCCCCTTGGGCACATTCATCCTCGAATGTAGATTAAGCATGCTGAAAGGCTAGGGAAAGAATTGCAATTCCAAAACTAAACAACTATAGCTGAAAACTGACGGAGTGACTGACTTTGGATTCATTTACATGACTGAACTAAATTCATGAAACATACAAGCATGCAATGACATGAAAGGAACTGAGGGACATTAACTTGACATGAAACTGAGTAGAGTACTAAGGATGAAACAGGTACCTCATGCTAGAACTGATCCGAAAGGAAAAAGATGCGGGTATTTAGCCATCATATCTGCTTCAGCTTCCCACATAGCTCCCTCAACAAGCTGATTTCTCCATAAAATCTTTACTGAAGCTACTTCCTTGTTCCTCAACTTCTGAACCTGACGATCAAGGATCTCAACCAGAACCTCCTCATAACTAAAGATATCCCTCACACCAATGCTCTTTACTAGAACAACTAAGGTTGGGTCACCAATACACTTCTTCAACAGAGATAGATGGAAAACTGGATGCACCGAAGCTAACTCTGCTGGTAGCTCCAACTCTTATACCACCTTTCCAACTTGCCTGCGAATCTTTAAGTACCAACATATCAGGGACTAAGCTTCCCTTTCATACCAAACCTCATAACTCCGTTCATGAGAATGATTTTGATATAGTTCATGGCCTGTTAGAAATAGAAGGTGCTCCGGTGGGATCCTCACAGACAAAAAAAGATTACAGTCAGTTTGATAATGATTGAGTGACGACTGGATGATTTTATAGTAGTTTAACAATAATTAAAAAGCTTATAAGTTTTTGGTTTGAATTTGCTAGTTCGTACGGGACCAAGTACTTTATAAGACTATATAAGACTATAAAGCTAGGATGAGGAACTCAGATAGAAACTTAATATTTTGAAAAAAAAATGACGAGTACCACTTTTTGAAAGAAACATCTTCCATGGGTAATAAAAATCTAGTAAAGTAACTACTAGAACCAAATAGGCTTTCTACATATGCATCATATAAAACAACAATTTTTATCAGTTGTAGCAAAAAAAGAAACTTCATAAAAGGCGAAATAGAAAAAATAAAAATGCCTAGCAACTTTTTTCTATGAATAGGATATAAGGATTTAATTGATAGAGATAGGGGACACCTTCAGAAATACCCAATCATCAACTTCAAACTCAAGCTCTCTCCTCCTAACATCCACATAAGATTTCTGACGACTTTGGGCTATTTTCAGCCTTCCTTTAATAAGTTGAACTTTCTCCATAGCCTCATGAACTGAATCTGTCCCTATCAATGTAGCCTCACCCACCTCGAACCATCCAATAGGCGATCTACACTTCCACCCATAAAGAGCCTCAAACGGAGCCATCTGGATGCTGGAGTGATAGCTGGTATTGTAGGAAAACTCAATGAGAGGCAAGTGATCATCCTAACTATCCTTGAATTAAATCACACACGCTCTCAACATGTCCTCAAGATTCTGAATAGTCCACTCAGCCTGACCATCTATTTGTGGGTGAAAAGTTATGCTAAGCTTTAACTGAGTACTAAGGCCCTTCTGAAACGATCTCCAAAACTAAGAGGTGAACTAAGTACCCCTATCTAAGATGATGGATAATAGAAATTCATGCAACTGAAACAACTCCCGAATGTAAAATCTAGCATAATCTTCGACTGAATCTTTAGTTTTGGCCGATAGGAAATGGGCTTATTTGGTCAACCTGTCCACTGTTACCTATATAGAGTCATATTGTTGGCATGTACGAGGCAAGACTGTAATGAGGTCCATATTGATCTCTTTCTACTTTCAAGTAGGAATACTAATATCCCGAAGCATACCTCTGGGTCTCTTGACTTCCAAGTAGGAATGCTAATATCCTGAAGCATATCTCTGGGTCTCTGATGCTCAACCTTCACTTATTGGCAATTCGAACACTTTGCCACAAAATCCGCTATGTCCTTCTTCATACCATTCCACCAATAGACTTCCCGTAAGTCACGGTATATTTTGGTGGCACTTGGATGGATAGAATACCAAGAGCCATGAGCCTCGCTCAACATCCGCTCTCTAAAGTCATCTACAGTCGGCATACACAATTGACCTTAATATCGGAGTACACCATCTATCCCTTGGGAGAAAACCTCCACTTTTTGATTTCAAACTGCTTCCTTCAACTTCAGTAGGATAGGATCCTCGTCTTGCCTAGCTTTGACTTCCATTACTAATGAAGATTCCGACCCGTTCTGAATAATAAAACCACCATCCATAGAATCAGTAAGGAGAACTCCTAAACGAGCATGTGTAATACCCCAAAAGTCCTTATGATTAAACCCAAGACATATAGCAGATTCAGTAGAAAAATCTACATTTTTCCTCAGCACAACTCATAGTACGAGCTGTTGTACCGTGGCACGGGTCATAGGATCGAGCCCTGGTGAGACTTTGGTTGACAGGTTCTGGAATAATGAGCCAAGGTACCACCCATTTGTTGATGTGATGACTCATTGTCACAATTCATGGTTAGTATCTGTAGAAGGAGGCCTGGAGTAACGAGTCAAGATATGAATCATAGGTTGTTGTCATGAGCTATTGTAAGGAGTCGTAGTATGCCCTAGTATGTCTATACTGGATAGTACGAGTTGTAGTACCACTTGTTGTGAGAAATAATGAGTCATGTTAAATGGTCGTGGTGACAACCGTAGGAGTTGGGAAATTTGGTCCAGTGACAACGGATGGGTCCAACGACCTGTCATCTTGAGGTACGACTTGTGGTCAAGAGTCGTGGAATGTTATCTAGGTCTCCAGGTAATGGTCATACAAATGATGGTATGACCTATAGGAGGGAACTACAAGTCGCGGTAAGTGTTTGTGGAAAGAATCAGAGAATAGGGGAACAGGGTTGGTCTGGCAACATGAGAAAATCATGGGTCATTGTTTCTTGGTACGATCTGTGGTATGACTCGTGGTAACTGACAGTGAGGTTTTTCCTATGATATCATTAAGGATATTCTTATAAATTCTAAGCTCCTAAGTCCTAAACTATGTTGTTTTAAGTCTGGAAAGGAGTGTTTTAAGAGGGTTTAGCCTATATCATGTCATTAGACTTTCCCGTGCATGTAAAACTTTGAATTCTCTTGGAAGTTCAATTTAGAAATCCTCTCAATTCTTCCCCAATTCTCTTGGTCTTTCAAGGATAAGTTGATAATCAATTTACCCAGGTATATAGCGCTATGAATGAGAGTTCCTTTCACTCTCATGGCCAAATTTCTCCTCAAGTTCATGATTTCAAGTTCTAATCTAAGTATATAATATTACAAAGTTGTTAACCTAATTTTATGAAATTATCTATGATATATATATGGGTCATTTCCCCCTAAAGTATGTTTTAAGTCTAATTGGCAGATTTTATACATAATTAAATTCGTGATGTCAAGTTATTAGAAATTATTCCCTACTATGCAAGTTTTATAAAAAGTCAAGTTTATGATTCATGATTTCAAGTATGATGAGATATCTAGCATGAATGAATGTTTATAAACTTTTCATGTATGAATCCATGATTTTGACTTAAGAAGTCTATTTCAAGTATGCATGATTTTATGATTTGGGAAAGCCCATATAAGTTAAGTATGTTTTCATGATTTAGCCAAGGCTAGTAAGATCATCTTATCATGTGTTTTGGAGTCAAGAACCCCAATGTAGTTTATGATATGTTTTGAAGTCAAGACTCCCAATGTTTAGATTTCAGACTATGCATGTAATTTTGATTTCAGCTTCATTGAAAAATGATGGGAGCACTATGTATGTTTTTTAGAGTAGTGTCTAACATCGAGTAGGCTTGGGGTTTCAAGGTTCCTAGTCTTAGAACTAGCGCCAACATAGGTGTATGTTACATGTTTGGGACCTCTCAAGAGAGTTTTCCCCTGCCCCCGAGGGCCTCAACTTGATATCGATATCATGGTATCGTTCTTATCCCTGACAAGGTTTTGGATGGCTCTGCCCACTTGAGTGTGATAGTTGGGGCATCACATAAGCTCTAACGTAAGATGTCGGTTATGATGAGTCTCCCTTTGTTCCTCATGATTTTAATTATTCACGGTCATGACTTATGATATTATGTTTTATAGTAGGTGACCCCATAATTAGTTTATGAACTTTTACTTATGATTTAAGCTAGAACAAGTCATATGATTTCTATTTTTGCTTTGGGTCATTTTATTGAGATATGATATGTAGTGTACGACTATATATGTCTCAAATTTAGATTTCAGCATGCATTCCCTACTCTCATGATCTAATGATTTATGTTTATATGCATGATTTTAGTTAATATTTTCTCGACATATTTTACTTACCTTGCATACTCAGTACATTCCAAGTATTGACCGCATACTCTATATTGTATCGTTTCATGATACATGTCCGAGTGATCAGACTTAGTTCTGTCGTTAGTCCAGCTACCCCCGCAGTCTAGATCAGTTTCCATTGTTGGTGAATCCTCATCTTCCAATGACATTCAGTTTAGTGTTTGATCTTGCTATATCAGTTTCAAACTTTAGCGAGCTAGTTAGGGGTGCTGTCTCATCAGCTCATCAGACTGTTTAGAGGCTTATCAGACATTATGTATTTGTTATATGTTATGTTATTCAGACTTTCGTTTATTCATTTTTAAGTTACCAGTTTCCACTTTAATGTATGCTCTTTAGTTGCTATGTTCAAGCCTTGGGTTGACTTGAAGCCATTCGTCGTTCTAAGTCTCGTGTCTCGGTCCAGGATCCAGCTTGGGTCATGATAGCAAGCCTATGGACATCCTTCACCAACTCCTTTCTCCCATCCTCAATATGAGACACACTCTCTATAGACAACCTACTAAGAGCATCTGCCACTACATTGGCCTTGCCGGGATGATAAAGGACACTCATATCATAGTCCTTAAGAAGCTCTAGCCATCTTCTTTGCCACAAATTTAGGTCCTTCTGGTGGAACACGTACAGAAAGCTCTTGTGGTCCATTAACACATCCACATGCACCCCATACAAATAGTGACTCCAAATCTTCAAAGAAAACACCACAGCTGCCACTCTAGGTCATGCATAGGATAATTCTTATCATGAGTCTTAAGCTGTCTAGAGGCATACGCAATGACTTTACCATGCTGCATCAACACACAGCCAAGACCAATCACAACAAAGCCATATGTGCCCTCCTGTTGGGTCAACATTGGGCCTGAAGTGAGTCGAGTCTTTAACTCCTAAAAACTCTTCTCATAAGCATCCGACCACTAAAATTTGACCCTCTTTTGGGTTAACTTAGTCAACAGTGTTGCAATGGATGAAAATCCCTCTACGAACCTCCGGTAGTAGCCAGCTAAACCAAAAAGCTCCTAATATCTGTAGGACTGACAGGTCTAGGCCAATTCTTCAACGCTTCTATCTTTTGAGAGTCCACCTACACACCCTCACTAGACACTACATGAACCAAAAATGCTACTGAGTTCAACGAAAACTCACACTTGCTGAATTTAGCAAACAACTGGCAATCCTTAAGGGTCTGCAACATAATCCTCAAATGAGCGGTATGATCCTCCTCGCTCAAAGAGTATATGAGAGTATCATCTATGAATACAATCACAAACATATCTAAATACTACTTGAACACCCTATTCATCAAGTCCATAAAAGCTTTAGGAGCATTCGTTAGCCCAAAAGACATAACTATGAACTCATAATGACTATATCGAGTCCTAAAGGCTGTCTTCGGAATGTCACTCTCCCTAACTTTGAGCTAGTGATAGTCGGATCTAAGGTCTATCTTAGAAAAGCATTTACCACTGTGAAGCTAGCCAAACAGGTCCTCAATCATGGGAGGTGATACTTATTCTTGATTGTGACCTTGTTCAATTGCCGATAGTCTATGCACATCCTAAGGGAACCATTTTTTTTCCAAACAAAGAGAATTGGAGCACCCTACGGGGACTTACTAGGATTGATGAAACCCTTATCTAGGAGATCCTTTAAATGCTTTTTCAACTCCCTTAGCTCGGCTGGAGCCATTTTGTAAGGAAGAATAGATAGAGGTTGTGTATCAGGGAGAAGGTCAATATAAAAGTTAATCTCTCGCGTAGATCATTTAAAAACACCTCCACATACTCATATATAATTGGAACTGACTAAAGATTCAGGGTCTCGGACGTTGCATCCTTAACCCAAATTAGATGATACACACAACCCTTGGAGATCATCTTTTTAGCCTTGAGGTAGGAAACAAAGCGAACTATAAGCATAGCTGAACTACCTTTCCACTCTAGGAATGGTTCACCCAAAAACTGGAACTCTACCGAATGGGTTCTATAATTGACTAAAGCATATCAAGCATGTAACCAATCCATACCGAATATAATATTGAAATTGGTCATATCTAACTCCACTAAGTCGGCTAAGGACTCTTTTTGAAGAATTATGATAGGGCAATTTTGTATACCCGTTGAGCTAAAACTAGCTCACCGACAGGAGTAGAGATTGAGAAGGGTTCTAACAGCGTTTCGGGACTGACTCTAAAATTAACGGCAATATAAGGAGTCACAAAAGACAATGTAGCCCCTGGATCTAACAATTATAACAATCAAGATGGAATACCCGTAACATACCGGTGACTACATCGGGAGAGACCTCCTACTTCTATCGAGTTGATAGTGCATAGAACCTATTCTGGCACTGTTCGCCACCCGTACTAAAAGAGGCGCCCTGCTGAGATAGGCAAGCTGTTGGAGCTACTGAAGTGGTACCTGGGGCACGACTGATCTTGGGCAAATTTATATGCCTAAGTGATACTCAAAGGTGTCATTTTAGCCTTGTTTATTTATCAATGTTTATACATTCTCATGCGATTGTTAATAAAATGTGAATTTATACTAACCAACATGATTAGCATTGTTTTGCAGGTAAAATGTAATTTTGGGAAGCTAAAATGCGTGTTGGGAGAGATCGGGGTTGGACTCGGATGTTAGCAAAGGACAAGGCATTGGAAGGCACAAAATAAAGAGGCTCCGCGATGGAGCCGTGTCACGCTGCCATCGTGGAGGCCTTCTGCCTGGATAGGGAATTTTTGGCCAAATTCCAGTGAGGGTGCGCGTTGGGTCCGTGGCACGGTGGCCTAGCTCCGTGTTGCACGCCGTGCCACATTGGGCCTTATTACCTGGACACCCAGTTTCCAGTAAGGGTCCGCGTCAGTGGCGTGTCACGGAGGCAGTGCTCCGCAATGAACTCCGTGACACGTTGCTTGTTATTTCGAGAAAAATTCCCACCAGTATAAATAGAACACTTAGGTTCATTTTTAATTCTGACTTGGTGGAGCAAGAACGTGGGTTACAGGCAGTTGAGGGGACGAAATTATCAGGTTTTTTTCTCTATCTCATTCTCCTTTAATTCAATTGCTTGTATGTTTAACACTCATTTAACGATGTTTAATCCACAAATGAGTGGCTAATTCCTCTTCTTGCTGAGGTTAAGAACAATTGTATTGAAATGTGATTGTTGATCAATTCGGTTTTTCATCTTTTCTTCCATGGTTGTTCTATTGATTCTTGTTCTTAATGCATTAATGTGTGGCCTATATTAATGTACATCTAAAAAGTCTGGTTTCACTTGAGAGAGCAAGAAATTGGAAAGTTGTGAATCAATAGGATATGATCTTTTCTTGGTTTGGGAAAATTGAGAATTGATTTACCTTCAGGATAGAAATATACCTGAAGGTCATATTAGTCAATTAAGGAACCGGTTTTGTATGGCTAGAACATGAATTTCGTTTAATCACAGAAATGTAGGTGGACGGTTTACGATTCTTAAGTTGGGTTAAATACGAGAGTTTTAATCCATTGACAATAGTTCTTGACTAGCAACCGGAGGAAAAGTTAACCAAATTACATCGATAATTTATTTCCTTACATGTTCGTTTAACCTCAGCATGCTCACATTCATAGTTTAGACTCAAATTATATAATCTTTGTAGACTTAGGATAAAATTAGAAATCAAAATATATCAAACTATTCGTTGCACTGTTGTCTTCATTTTTAGAATCAATATAGTAACACTTAAGTAATTTGTTACCTCATCCCAGTCCCTGTGGGATCGATACTTGGCTTACTTAAGCCACTTTACTACTTGTTCGACCATGTGCACTTGCGTGTAGTTATACACCTATATAACAAAGAACGACAGAACAATGACCTCTATCTTCACCCTACCTAACTGAATGACAATATTTGAGCTTATGTCTAGGCTTTCCACTCCTGAAACAACCATCAATACCAATCAAGCACTCGCTAGGGTACTTCCTATAAGCTGAAAAAATGTGATCCCTTGATATACTACTCTGACCCCTAGATCTTGATGCTCTGCCTCTCTGATCTCCTCGAGGTCTGGATTGAATCCTGGATGATGAGGGAGCTGGGGCTGATGATCTCTGGTGGAACCAAGGGCGATGTCCACCACCATATTTCTACTGAAAGTGCTCATAACTCCCTGTCCTGGCCCTCTTTGCCTCTTTCTCCTTCTCCTTCATCTGCTCCGCCTCTATTTGCTGGCAGATGTGATCAGCTGGGAGAAATCTGTATCATTGATCAACATTGCGGTCCTGCACACCTTGACCAATGAATCTACCACTCTATTCACAAACTTGCTCATACGAGCCTTCGAATCGGCCACTATCTCCGGTGCATACTTGGATAACTGGGTAAACTCTAAGGCATACTCCTGGATAGTCATGTTCTTCTTCAGATTGACGAACTTAGCTGCCTTTGCCTCTCTCAACTCTCGAGGAAGAAATCTGTCCAAGAAAGCGGTAACAAACTCATCCCAACCAATGAAAAGCGCACCAACTCCCCTTCTCTCCTTCCACTGATGGAACCATATATGAGCAACCCCCTTCAGCTGATAGGCAGCTAAGTCTGCACTCTACTCTCCTGTCACTCCCATAATCTGGATGATCTTCTGAACCTTCTCTATGAACTCATGTGGATCCTCATCCACTTTTGGTTCATCCTGATAAAGTCTCGCACTCTTGTCGTTGTTGTATTTCCATTTTGGTGGCATGGGTCACTGCCTACTGGTTGACCTGGGCTATCATAGCCTGAGCCTACATCTAAAAAGTGGTCTTGAACTTAGCATGGGTAACCTTCTCGGCCAACAAATCCGCGGGAGCTAACTGATGCCTGTCTCCGTTGCCCTTGCCATGGTCATTTCCATTGCCATGGTCATTTTCATTGGCATTTCTTGTACCATTGACTCGACATGGAGGCATATTTCTGCAAACGCGTATAGCACGAGTTAGAGGAATAGAGAGGTACTTTCTCACACGACATAGATCATGAAAGAAGGAAAATTTTCCTATAACATCTCGTAGCCTCTTACCCATAAGTGTGGCATGCTTCACACCCATGGGAAATACTCTACTTAACGCATCTTTCAGACACCCTAGGAATCACTTAAACCTATGGTGTGATACCAAGTTTGTCACGATCAGAGCTGAGACTCCGGATCGAGACATAGGACCTAGAACCACGAAGGGCTCCAACTGACCCATGGCACATACATAGCATGATAAGAGCCTTACTAAGCAGAAATAAAGCATGAGCATGATATAAGTACAAGTCTGCGTATCATAAGGATAAAAGCGTAAACACAAATCAATAATGTTGAACTATCTATACATGATTATCCGAAAACCCTCTACTACTACGACGAGCTAATAGGACAACACCCCCAATTAGCTCACTAAGTCTGAAATTGAAAGACATGATAAAAAAACATAAAGATGATAACATCCTCGTAGAATGAGGACTCACCCAAGATGGAAAAGAGCTGGATAGATCAGGAGCAAATTATTGGTGCGACTGAGATGGGTCACCCGAACCTATATCATGAGATGATATACCATAGAGTATACGGTCAGTACTTTGAATATACTGAGTATGCAGAGAAAGTAAAACATGCTAGCTAAATGATAGTATGAATCATGCATGTAAATCAAGATAGATCATGAAAGTAAGGGCTATATGCTAAAAGCCATATATCTGAAACATACATACTCGCAAGCTATTCATCATAAGCTGAACATAATGACCCAAGGTTCAGAAGTAGAAATCATATAGCGTACTGTACTTGAAAACATAAATAAAAACTGATAAACTAATCAATGGATCAAATATGCTATAATACATAGTATCAAGGGATATGAATATGAGTATCTGAAAACATAAGGAATAATTAAAGACTCCTCATAACCGACAAACATCACGTATGAGCGCATGATAATTCCACGTCTTGCCCACATAGAGGAGAGCCATCCTAAGCCTTGCCAGGGCAAAGGACTAATAAGGTGTAATATCATGGGAGTGCCCTCGGGTGAGGGAACCACTCTCTTGAAAGTCACATATAAGAATATATCCTATGTTGGCGCGTAGTTCAGAGATCGGGGTCCTCGAAATTCCTGGCCTACTCGTTGCTAGATACTATTTTCAAAACATGCATATTTCTCATAATAATATTCTTAAGACATAACTTGAATCATTTACTTAGGAGTCCTGACCCCAAACATTCTTTCAAAACTGATCATATAAGCCTTAGCTAAAATCATGATAAAGCATACTTGACTTTACATGGGCTTGCGCAAATCATGAAATCTTACATACTTGAAATAGACTTCATAATTTCAAATCATGGAATCATAAGTTAAGGATTCATAATATTCATGCACACTTGATAATTCCTCATGCTTGAATTCATAGACTCATAAGCTTGAAATTTACAAATCATGCATAATAGGGTATAATCTTTATAAACATTGAAGTCGTGAGTTAATAAGTAAATTCAGGTTTAAATCTGCCCTAATAGTCATGAAACATCAATAAAAACATGAAGAAATTATACCCATAGAGAGAGCATGGAGGATTTCATGAAAATATGTTAATAACCCTAAATTTGACATGCTTAGAGACTTAAATCATAGAACTGGAATGAATTGGGCATGAGGGTGGAGTATTTTCCCCCATTCTTAACCCTACATACCTGGGCTTGAAGATTCTTAACTTGATTAGAACCCAAAGGGAATTGAGGAAGATTTGATGACCCTAGCTTCTCTTGAGGCGATTTGATCTTCACTTAGGAGTGTTAGGAGTAAAATGAGGGTTTAGGATGATTAAAACCCTTTAAAACACCCTTTAGAAGGCTTAAAACACTTAGTTTAGGAGTTAGGTACTTAGAAATTATGAAAACATCTTTAATGACCCGACAGGAAAAATCACACTGCTAGACCCAACAAGGGACTGGACGACCTATTAGGAGACTTGACGGGTCATCCCCTGACCCATTGCTACTGAAAACCTCTCCTTCATTCTCTGATCTTTTTCACTTAACTGGTCGTCGGGGGACTTGATGCCTCATTCCTCAATCCATCATGACTTCTGCAAATAACATTTTCTCCAAATTGGCACCACTTAACAGGTCACTCAATGACCATTAGGTCATTGGATGACTCGTCTTGTGACCTGGTGCGAATTTTTCTATTTTCTCCATTTTAACCATCGGGTCTAATCTTAGAGACTTTTGGGGTGTTACATAAATACTACTCTCAAAATATACATAGTGATCATATCATAATCATGAAATATACTTGGTTTTACATGGGCTAGCTAGAAATCATGATATTCATAAATTGCATAACATACGTGAACTAGCCATGAAAATAATATCAAAGACCGGTCATGATACATAAGCTTGAGATTCATGAAATTCATACATAATTGAGTAGTTCATCATAACTTAAAAATATATATCCATGAGAGATTTTAATATAAATCATGAAATTTTAATCATAAATTATGGATTGAATCATAAGAGAATTGGATTCATAGAAGATCATGAGAATTTTTCATCAAAATTGAGCCTAACCCTAGAAATTCATAAATCGTGATTGGAGACTTGAATTCATGTAATTGAGTTTGAATTGTAAATGAGGGTGGAATAAATCCCCCATTCATGACCATAAATACATGGGCTTGAAAAGATCTTTCTAGGGTTTGAAACCTAAGAGAGTTGGCGAAGAAGGAGAATCTTGATTACTTGAGGATTTGATTTTCCACTTCAGATGTTAGAAACAGAATGAGGGTTAGGAATGAATAAGACCCTCTAATACACCCTTTTATGAACTTAAAATGACTTAGTTTAGGAGTTAAGAACATAGAAAGTACGAAAATGCCCTTAATAATCCGACTAGAAATTTCACCCTGGCAGACCTAACAGATCACTTAACGATCTGTTAGTCTACTTGACGGTCGTTATCATCCATCTATTACTCTTGGAGCATAATTTTAACTATATGATCCTCACTTAATGCCTCCTCTTAACGATTCATCATCACACTTAAGGGATCACTCCTCCAGTCGTTAAGACTCTTTAAATTCCACATTTTCTCCAACTCTCATCTCCTATGGATCACTTGCGATCAATCAAGTGTCCTAATGGGTCACTTGATGCTTCATCTTGTGATGTAGTCCAAATCCTGCTATTTTCTTCATTTAATGCATCGAGTCTGATCTCACGGACTTTTGGGTTATTACATTATCTCCTCCTTGGGAGCATTCTTCCTCGAATGGAGACTAAGCATGCCGGAAGGATAGGCAAGGAACTACAATCTCAAAACTGAAAGGCTATATATAAAAAACTGACGGAGTGACTGACTTCGGAGTGAGATACATGACTGAACTGAATTCATGAAACATGCATGCATACTAAGACATGAAAGAAATTGAGAGACATGAACTGGAAATGAAACTGAATAGAGTACTAAGGAGGAAACTAGTATCTCATGCTAAAACTGAGCTGGAAAGGAGGAGCATATCTAGCCATCATTTCTGCTTCAGCTCCCACGTAGCTCCCTCAACTAGTTGATTTCCCCAAAAACCTTCACAGAAGCTATCTCCTTGTTCCTCAACTTTTGAACATGATGATGAAAGATCTTAACCAAAAACTCCTCATAGGTAAGGATATCTTTCATGCTAATGCTCTCCACTACTACAACTAAGGCTGGATCACTAAGGCACTTTTTCAACAAAGATACATGAAAAACTGGATACACCGAAGCTAACTCCAGCAGTAACTCCAACTCATAAGCCACATTGCCAACTTGCCTCAAAATCCTATAAGGACCAACATATCATAGACTAAGCTTCCCCTTCTTTCCAAACCTCATAACTCCTTTCATAGGCGATACCTTCAGAAACACCCAATCATCGACCTCAAACTCAAGCTCTCTCCTCCTAACATCCGCATATGATTTCTGACGACTCTGAGCCATTTTCCGCCTTTCTCTTATGAGATGCACTTTCTCCATACCCTTATAAACTGAATTGGGTCCTATCAACGTAGCCTCACCTACCTCAAACCATCCAATAGGTGATCTACATGCTCTGCCTATAAAGAGCCTTAAATTGAGCCATCTGAATACTGGAGTGGTAGTTGTTGTGTAGGCAAACTCAATAAGAGGAAAGTAATCATCCCAACCACCTTTGAAATCAAATGCACAAGATCTCAAAATGTCCTCCAAGGTATAAATGGTTTGCTCGGCTTGACCATCCGTCTGTGGGTGAAAAGCGGTGCTAAGCTTCTCCTAAGTACCAAGGCCCATCTAAAACAACCTCCAAAATTGAGAAGTGCACTGAGTATGCCTATCTGGGATGATAGACAATGGAACTCTATGCAACCAAAGCAACTCCCGAATGTAAAGTCTAGCATAATCCTCGGCTAACTCCATAGTCTTGATTGGTAGGAGACTTGGCCATCCGATCCACAATCACCTATATAGAATCATGTTGTCGGTGCGTACATGGAAAACCTGTAATGAAGTCCATATTTATCTCCTTCCATTTCCAAGTAGGAATACTGATATCTTACAGCATACCTCCCGACCTCCGATGCACAAGCTTCACCTATTAGCAGTTCGAACGCTTAGCCACATACTATGCAATGTCCCTCTTCATGCCATTCCACTAACAGACTTCTCATAGATCACGGTACATCTTGGTGGCACCTGGATGGATAGAATACCAAGAGCTGTGAGCCTCTCTCAGCATATGCTCTCTCATATAATCTATCTTTGGAATATATAGCTGACCGTAATATCAGAGTACACCATCCCCTCCTTGGGAGAAATCCTCCAATTTTTTGTTTCAAACTTCTTCCTTTAACTTCACTAAGATAGGATCCTCAAATTGCCTTGCTTTGACTTCCAACACCAATGAAGACTCCACACTATTCTGCACGATAACACCACTATCTGCTGAATCGGTAAGGCTAGCCCCCAAGAGTGAAAGACGATGGACATCCTTCACTAATTCTTTCCTTTTATCCTCAACATAGGACACACTCTCCATGAAAAATTGAATAACAGCATCCTCCATGATATTGGCCTTGCCCCGATAGTAAAGGAAACACATGTCATAGTCTTTAAGAAGCTCAAGCCATCTCCTTTGCCGTAAATACAAGTCCTTCTGAATAAACTCATACTGAAGACTCTTGTTGTCCGTGAACACATCCACATGCACCGAATACAAATAGTGCCTCCACATCTTCAAGGAAAACACCACCGCTGCTAACTCAAGGACATATATAGGGTAATTCTTCTCTTGAATCTTAAGCTATCTTAAGACATAAGAAATGACCTTCCCATGATGCATGAATACACACCCAAGGCCAATACTAGAGGCATCACAATAAACCATAAAGCCCTCGTGCCCCCGGAAGGGTCAAGATTGGAATAGAAATGAGTCGAGCCTTTAACTGTTGAAAGCTCCTCTCACAAGTGTCGGACGATTGAAATTTGATCTTCTTTTGAGTCAACTTAGTCAAAGGTGCCGCAATGGATGAAAATCCCTTTATGAACCTCCGCTAGTAGCCAGCTAAATTCAAAAAGTTCCTGATGCCAGTAGGGCTGATAGGGAGTCATCCTGAACACCCTCATTAGACACCATATGGCAAAGAAAAGAAATTGTCTGCAGTCAAATCTCACAGTTGCTAAACTTAGCAAATAACTGACGGTCCTTAAGATTCTACAAAATAATTCTTAGGTGAGCGGTATGCTCCTCCACTCCGAGAATACACAAGGATGTAGTCCATGAAAATAATAACAAACATATCCAAATATTACTTGAACATCCTGTTCACCAAGTCCATGAAAGTTGTCGGAGCATTCATTAGTCCAAAAGAAAAAACTATAAACTCATAGTGACCATACCGAGTCCTGAAGGCTATTTTTGAAATGTCACTCTCCCTAACCCTAAGTTGGTGATAGCCAAATCTAAGTTCTATCTTCGAAAAGCACTTCGCACCCTGAAGCCAATCGAACAAGTCATCAATATTAGGGAGGGGGTACTTATTCTTGATTGTGACTTTGTTCAACTAATAATAGTCTATGCACATCCTGAGAGAACTATCTTTCTTATGAACAAAGAGGATTGGAGAACCCATGGGGACTTACTAGGCCTGATGAAATACTTATCTAAGAGATCCTTCAACTGTTCCTTCAATTCCTTCAGCTCGGTTAGAGCCAATCTGTGAGAAGGAATGGATATGGGTTGTGTGTTAGGGAGAAGGTCGATACTAAAGCCAATCTCCCACTTGGGAGGGACTCCTAATAGATCATCTGGAAACACTTCCAGATATTCACATAAAATTGGGACTGACTGAAGAGTTGAGGTTTCGAACTTAGAATCCTTAACCCAAACTAAATGGTGTACACAACCCTTGGAGATCATCTTCCTGGCCTTAAGTTAAGAGACAAAGCAGCCTAAGGCACCGCTGAACTACTCTTACACTCTAGGACTGATTCACCCGAAAATCGAAACTCTACTGATCGGGTTCTATAATTGACTTATGCATAACAAGCATACAACTAATCCATGCTAAATATAGTATCAAAGTTGTTCATATCTAACTCTACTAAGTTGGCTGAGATGACCTTCTGAAGAACTATGACAGGGCAATTTTTGTATAACCATCGAGCTATAACTGATTCACCGATAGGACTAGATACTGAGAAGGGTTCTAATCGGGACTAACACTGAAACTGATAGCAACATAAGAAGTCACGAAGGATAATATCTCCCCTAGTTCTAGAAATGCATAAACATCAAGATGAAAAACACATAACATACCAATGACCACGTCTAGTGAGCTTTTCTGCTCTTGGAAAGATGATAGTGCATAAATTCAATTCTGGCGCTACCCGTTGCTGGCACTAAGGATGTGCACTATTGAGATGAGTGAGCTACTAGGGCTGCTGACGTGGTAGCTGGGGCACTGCCTCTACCGTCACCCTATCTGGCTGAAGGAAAATCTCTAAGTCTATGATCGGGCTAACCACATTCAAAGCAAGCATCTGAGCCCATCAAGCATCACCCAACGTAGTTCCTACCATATTTCTAGCAAGCTGGGAAAGTGTGCTCCCCTAACTTACTCCTCTAACCTCTATAGCCTGATACTCTACAACTCTGATCACTTGTTAGCCTAGATGGGACACTAGCTGACGATGGGACAGGGGAGATGACCTCTACTGAGATTGAGAATGGTGTCCACCACCATTCCTCTGCTGGGATTACTCAAAGTGTCTTGTCCTAGCCCTCTTGGTCTCCCTCTCCTTCTCCTCCTCGATCTGTTGGGCATGAATCATGAGCCGAAATATATCCATGTCACTAATGAGCATAGTGGTCCTACACTCTTTGACCACTAAATATGAGACCCCCAACACAAAGTTACTCATTTGATACCTTGGCTCAGCAACTATCTCCAGATCGTTCTTTGACAACTGAGTGAACTTCAAAGCATACTCCTGAACCGCCATGTTGTTCTACTTCAGATTGATAAACTCAGCAACCTTGGCTTCTCTCATCTTCCAGGGAAAGAACCTGTTCAAGAAACCTATCACGAACTCATTCCAATTGACAAGAACTGCACCTGTCCTACAACCTGCCTTCCACTACCAAAACCAAATATGAGCTACCCCATTTATCTTATAGGAGGCCAAATCTGGACTCACCTCTCCTGAAACCCCCATAATCTGGGTAATATTTTGGATCTCCTTAATGAACTCTTGTGGATCCTCGTCCACCTTGGAACCATGAAACTGTGGTGGGTTCATTCTGGTGAAGTCTCGCACTCTCGCTGCCGCAGCACCCCATTGGGGTTCATTGCTGTAACTGCCTGCCAGTTGACTTGTGCCATCATATCCTGGGCCGACATCTGAAAAGCAGTCCTAAACTCGGCATAAGTAACCTACTCATTCAAAGGATCATTTTGGAACTGGTGGGGCTGGCTGATGTAAACGTGTATAGCACGAGTTAGAAGAATAAAGAGAATTGAACTTCATCACATGACATAAATCATGAAAGAAGGGAAATTTCCTAAAATATCGGACATAACATGAGACCTAGAAACATGAATTGATCCAAGATAACCCACAGCACAGGGATAACATAATTTAGAGCATAAACTGAGCAGAACAATTATATAGCAATCATACACGTAAGTCTGGGATTATCATAAACATAAACGAAGAATACACATTAAACAATGAAGTATCTATATATTATGTCTGAAAGCCTCTACTCATAAAATAAGCTAATGGGACAACACCTCCAACTAGCTCTACTAAGTCTAAAAACAGAAATGATATAAAAGGACATGCATCAAAACTGACGTCCTCAAATGAGGAGGACTCACCAAAATTGTACTGAAGCTGGAGCAAAATAAAATCTAGCGACAGGGCTAAAACTGGTCACCTGGACCTATATCATAAGACGATATAGCACAATAGTACGTGATCAGTACTTTGAATGTATTGAGTATGTAGAATAAGTAAAACATGAGAATAAGGACAACATGTTATAAATCATACTTGTGAGATAGTCATAAACATGAGTTGTTGATCATTTTATGTGTTGTGAGTTTACAACACTTACGATGCTTAAAATTGGAAAATAGCATGAATTTAGGTGCATTTATATGGATAAAAGGTATTTTTACTTTATTTTTAGGAAAAATAGATGTTGGAGCTGAATTGTGCAAAAGATGGAGAAAAAATACAGAAAAGATGCTTAGTATGGATCTCAGTATGAGCCGTACCATCCTGGTACAAGTCGTACTGAGAATTGTGGAAAGGTAGGGGAGCAAATTGTGAAGAAAGGGCAAATTACGGCTTATGGTACGAGCTGTACTATCCTGGTACGAGCCATACCATGGCAGTCGTGAAAAATTCCAGGAGAAATTTGCACAGGCCAACTATCCTGGTATGGGTGGCACTCACGAGTCGTGAAACCTACCTAAGACTTGGATGAAGGAACCGTGGAAAAGACCAGAAGAATAGAAGACTAGCAGAACTCAAGGTACAAGGAGTTACAGAGCGTGGAATCAAGGTACGAGTCATACCATGCCATCCGTGAAAGTTAAAAGAAGATGCAAGCAATTACAAGATCAAGCCACAGGAAGATTGTATGACTCATAGGTTCTTGGTACGAGTCGTACCATTTCTCAAAATTTATCCAAAGTTAGCCGAAGCCAGCCAATGTACGACCCGTGCAATGCTGTTACAGGTCATAGGTGAAGCCGGTGACAGTTTTTGGTAGTTTCTCTGTTTACTTGGGAGAAGGTTTCAATTATTTGTATAAATACTTTTTAGGTTATTTTCAGTACATAGAAGTGAGAGAGGGACAATTAGAGACGATTAGAGGCATTTAGAGACAAGTTGTTGTGAATTTTAATTTAAGTCTTGGAGATTTCTTTCTTGAATTTCTTATTTATTCTTGGATTATTCAATATCAATTCTTGCAATATACAAAGCAGATTTTCTTTCAATCCTCATTGTAAGTATTCAATTATTTGTTTGTCTATGAATGCTAATAACAATCTTACAATCATGAGAGGCTAAAACCTCCACAACTAGAATAGTGGGAACCATGATGGATTAACAAACTAGGGTTACACAAAGTGATTCGAAACCAAAGCTAAACATTTGTATTGTATTCTCTTCATATTTAATGTTTCTTAATGAAGCGCAAAGTTAGGACTTACCCGAATTATTTACTTGCTTGAACCTAGAGAAGCAGAGATTAGGAAAAGAGAATTACAACAAAGTCTTGATCTTTATAGGTCAGTGTATAACTTGAGCTGTGATCGCAGGATACTTAATTTTCAACAAATTGATAATGGTTGAATTAAAATCTCCCATGAAACCTAACCCAGTGATTGAGTATAGTCATCCAATAGGGACAGTCATTTGGATGAATCCTAGTTATTAGTTCTACAAGTAAGTATTGGGATAGATCACAAGTGTAAACCCGAAATAGTTATGAACCCATGGGGAACTTACCCTAGTTATTTGCAAATCTTGATAAACAACAACCAATTTCCAGTTTTGCTTTTGTAACTGTTTTCTATAAACCCCTTTTGGAGATAACATATACCTAAAAGCTTAGATACCTGTATTAGTCTAATTCTTACCATATTCCCCGTGGGATCGACCCCAACCTTTTTTGTATTCTTTATTGACAATGTCTGCTTCATACTTTATCAGGAGTGTGAATTTGAGCGTTATCAATCATAAACTGGAGCATAATGACCCAAAGTTTAAATGTAATATCACAAGGCTTAACATGTTTGAAATTATAAGTAAAAGCTCATAAACTAATCAATGGGTCAAAATACTATAAAACATGATATCATACATCCCGAACACGAACAACTTAAAATATGAGGAATAATGGGAGATTCACATAACCGACATACTTGATGTGAGTATACAAGGAGCTGACCTGTAACCCTGGTTGGTAGAGTATTTATACCTTGCAAAGGGTAAGACTTATGAAGGCGTTATATCACTCATGAGCCCCTCCGGGAAGGAGAAACACTCTCTAGTGAGGACACTTATCATACCTACGATGGCACATAGTTCTGAGATCTGAATATGTTGAACCCCAGCCTCTCGGTGTTAAATACTACTCCCAAAATATACATAGTACTCATATCATAATCATGAAACATACTTCATTTTACATGGGCTAGTTAGAAATCATGATATCCATGAATTGCATAACATACGTGAGCTAGCCATGAAAATAATCCCGGAGATTGGCCATGATACATAAGCTTGAGATTCATGAAATTCATGCATAATTGAGTAATTGATCATAACTTGAAAATATACATTCATGAGAGATTTTAATAGAAATCATGCAATTTTAATCATAAATAATGGACTGAATCATAAGAGAATTGAATTCATAAAGATCATGAGAATTTTTCATCAAAATTAGGCTTAACCTTAGAAATTCATAAAATCATGATTGGAGACTTGAATTCATGAAATTGAGTTTGAATTGGGCATGAGGGTAGAATAAATCCCACATCCATCACTGATAATGCTCAAACCATACCTCCTACCGAAGTATGAAGCGGACGTTGCCAATAAAGAACCCAACTAAAGGTTGGGGTCGAACCCACAGGGAATATGAAAGAGCTAAGCTAAAGCCAGTAAGTGAACTTGTTGGGTAGTTACTCCAAATTGGGGTTCTAAAGAAAACATAATTAAAAACAACTATTAAAATTTTGGTTGAAATCAAGAATGAAAGATAACTAGGTTTTGTGTTCCCCATGGGTTCATAACTGCTTCGAGTATACATATGTGATCATCAGCAATGCTTACTTATAGAACTGATAACTTAGGTTTATCTAAACGACTGGTTCGTCCCTATTGAATGACTATACTCAATCACCAGGTCAGGTCTCATGATAGATTACAAACTAACCATTATCAATATGTCCCAAATTTAACTATCCTACGACCACAGCTCGAGTTAATACAATGATCATCAAGATCAAGGCTTTTTTGTAATTCTCTTTTCCTAATCTCTACCTCTCTTGGCTCAAGAAAGTAAAGAATTTGGGCAAGTCCTAATGTTGTACACCATTAAGAAACGTTTAAGTATGAAGAGAATATAATACAAGTGTTTTGTATTGGTTTTGAATCACTTTTATGCAACCCTAGCTTGTTAATCCACCATGGTTCCCACAACCCTAGCTATGGAGGTGTTAGCCTTTCATAGTTGCAAGATTGTGATTTGGATTCATAATTAAATATATAAATCAATACTTACAACTATGGATGAGAGAAAAACTTCTTTAAATATATCAGCAAAATCCTCAAGAACAAAGTATGAAAATCAAGAGAAAATGAAGAAAAGGTTGATCACAAGCCATCAACTCAATTCTATCTTGTCTCAATGTTCTCTAACTCAATTCTAACGTCCTCTAACATTTTCTGATGAAAATAAAACATAAAACGTATTTATACAGACATAAAAATCCTTTTCCTAGGCTAACAGGGTGAATTTCCATAACTGATGTCATCTGTGTCACGACCAATCCTACGACCCATAGTAGGTTTGTACGGGTCGTACCTGCTTCATGTATGTCATTGACTGGCTGAAATTTGGATAAATGTTGGACCTTGGTACGACTCATACATGCTTCCTATGAGTCGTACTGTGCTTTCGTGGTCTAACTCTGAGAATTCTCAATTTTTCTAAAGTTCTTCACAAGTGCGATGGTACGACTCGTACCTTAAAGCCACGACTCGTATTGTCTATCCATGTTAGGAGTCAGCCTCTTGTGCAAATCTTCTGAATCTTTACACGACTCAATACTACAGCCCGTACAAGCCTTGTACGACTCGTACTGAGAGTCGTAGGATGCACTCTTCATACTTAGTAATCTGAAACTTTGCATGATCTACAGTACGACTCGTAGCATCAACCTACGGCTCATACTGAGACTTGTGACTTAAGCCTATTTTTCGCAATTTCAGGCTATCTTTTGCACATTCTTGCTCCAACACCTATTTGTCCTGTAACCAAAGAAAAAGTTCCTTATATCCATATAAACATACCTAAGTCCATGTTATTTTCTTAGTTTTGAGCGTCGAAAGTGCTGTAAACTTACAGCACATCAATGATCCTACATACTTGAGACTTTGCATGCCCTTGGGCAAAGAAAAGAAAAACCAAATACGACGCTCAACTAGAAAATAAACCTAGAATACTACAGCCAATACGAAACAAAACTTGCACTATACATTCAACAACTTCTGACCCTTTTTCCATGAACTAGCATCAGCTAATCTACTACAAGCAACCACAAAACATGCTAAACAGGGATCAAGACATGTCATCTAGCTATCAACAGTCAATCAAGTCATCCCCGATGCTTTCCACACAGACCAATGTTAAAAGTAAACATAATCCATGTACCCTCACAACAAATGAAGTCCCCACTCACAGATATAGTGTCAAATATTGCATGGGACTAAACAAGCAAGACACTCACTCTCACAAAGAAGTTTCAAGCACTATGTATCAGATACCATAGGCTTGCCCTTATTTTCTCTACTTCGGTCTATCAAATGGTCAGATTAGGATCACTATAACACTTGTTATGGCTTGTAATGTAGGCTTTAGGGCTGGACATGATAAATATGAGAAATTTTTGAGTGACTATCCCTTCCTTGACACTACATACATTGGCTTCACCATTCACCTATTTCACCCTCTATTCTTTTCATTCCTTTTTTCCCTTTTTCACCTCTTTTATGTGTATTTGTATAGGTGTGGTGTATTTTTAACTTTTTCAAGAATTTTATATTTTTTTCTTTTGAATTTTCTTTTTCAAGATCTTCAACTTTTTCATCTCTCTTTTTTTCACACCACACCTCATTTTTAACCTTTTCTCTTTTCTCTCTTGTTTTCTCGTTCCCACTATTTATGCACCCCTACTCTAGCCACCTTCAACTTAGGAATTTTGCCTATGCTGAGGTTCACAATATCCAAGGAAGGACTAGGACCAAAATAGGTTCATTATAAAAAATGGGTACGGTTTATCGGTTGATCAAAGAAAAATGGTCAATTAAAGGATCAAAATTGGGATCAAGAGAATCATATGATTTTGGTAGGGTTATTTAATCTAAAAGTGAGATTAACAAAGAACGGCCTATGGTCATATCCTAACCAACCATCCTTATCCTATGCAAAGATCAATCAGGTAAGTTCTAGATCTTCAACACAGTACTAAACTAAGTATTACACCTCACTCACTCATGGCACATGATTTATATTCACCTTACCTGTCTGGTTTACACATGGCTTAACAAGACTCCTCATGCTGATAAACTAAATGACATCAAAAGATCCACAGAAATCATGCATGCAGTCACAAATACATAGCTAATGCATCAAAATAATTTAAATATGGTCAATTTTTTTAACATCAAAACTAGTGCATTTTCATAACTAGTGCATTTTCATTGGCTGAGTACTCCTAAGTTATTTTCTAATTAAATAAAAATCATAAAATAAGAAAATAAAATCCTAAACATGTCAGTTCTACTAGATAGCATACCCGAGGAAAAAGAAACGCGGCAAGAAAAACCCTCAGACTAATCCAAAAATACCAAAAATCACAAGTACACCCCATCCCCTCTTTGAAAATTGAGCTTCGTCCCTGAAGCATGAACTACAAGAACATAGGGAAGGGAACATACCTGTGGCGCTCTAGGCGCTCTTGTCATCCTGTGAGGAGGTATCTCCACTGCAATCATGGCGCTAGAGGTGGCCGGTGCACTCAATGAAGTATCCATAGGGGGAGTGGTTACCCCCTCAGTAGTCTTGGCCGCTTCTACAACCTCTATATAAATCGGGGCTGAAGGTGGCTCACCCGAAGGGTCACGGCCATTAGCAAGATCTGGATGAGTCATGGTGAAGTTTCCTGCTCCTCTAGCTCACTCCTGCATCTTGGACATATGTGAGTCATGAGTCTGCAGACTCTCTGCTCGTGCCCTCTTGCGCTCTCTCCTTTCCTTCTTCCTTCTCTTCCTCAAGCTCTCCTCTCCAACATCATCGGAAGCTCTTTTCTTTCCCTTGTCTCCAGCAGCTGTCATTGGCTCCCAGTAAGCTGCCAAATCAATCTCCTCATCTGGCCCTTCATCGAGGTCTGGAAGAGTGGGGCTGCTATGACTGCCAGTTGTAGTGATGACAACTCGACTATTTGGCTCCGAAGAGCCCCCAAATTCTTACGGAGACTGCTGGTGTCCATCTTCTCCACCATACGTATGTTGAACCAGCTCTTAAATCCATCTAGTAGAGCATGTAGGGCCCGAACTTTTGTATCTATCTCCCTTTGACCCATGGCTTCACGTTTTCCATCATAGCTTCAATATTTCTTTCAATGATGGTCAACATTTTGGCCAATTTTTGGAGGAAGTCCTGGGGCACTAAGACATGCCATGTTGGAGTCTGAGTCTGCAGGCTAGGCTGTGGCATAGCTGAAGTGCTAGGAGCTGACTTTGAATGACCGGCATCTATAGCCAGTGTCTCGCTCTGCTCCTGTAAGGTGGGGGCATTCACCTGTGCACCCCTTGCTGGCTGGGCCAATGGAACTACTGTGGGAAGCTGGGCTCGGCTTACCGGGTTCATTTCATCCCAGATAAGGCCGATGTATGCAATCCTCTACCCTCCGATCAGACGCTCCTCACCCCGTCATACTAGCAACCCTGCCTCTATGCATAGTTTGAATACAAGATTTGGGAATGGGATGGTAGTGCTCAATCCCACCGCCCGATCTCATATATCCTCTGTGATGATCCTCGGGATATTGATAGGATATCAGGACATGAGGCATGCCACCAAAGATGCTCTGTCAACACTCAATGTGTTGTCGTTGACTGTAGGTGCTAACCGGTGGCGTACTAGTGTCCAGCATGCTTTTGCTATAAAGTTTAGTGAGTTCTTTGTAACTTGCTTTCCACTAGTAACCCACTCAGCTTCCTCCTTATCCTCAGCAATCACACCCACCAATCATTGCAGCTGCCTCTGCCTTTCTTACAATCCCAACTGTATGATTTGCTTCATAGCCTCCACCCTGTGATCATACTCCGGCATCATCCATGTAGGCACGAACTGTGGTCCATACAAATCCCGAGAGATGGTCTACTCTAATATTTCAACCTCTTGTCCTCAAACCAAAACACTCTCCAATTGGGGATGGTCTTTTATTTTCTGCCTCTCCTTAGCCTTTTTCTCCATGGTGGCAGAATAGTTGGCGTAGAACTCCCAGACCAATTCTGCAGTATACTAAGCTGGAGTCTTGGCCATCCACTCGAAGCCATTGAAACTGAATACCCGCTTCATTTCCTCAACTTCATTCAGTAAGTTTGTGAGGATCCACGGTTCTTCCTAGATGCTCTGCCTTGGCTTGTTTCTTGCGATGAGAGAAATTCCTTGCTCATAAATTTCTCTAGCTCCCAGCACTCTCCACCGGACTGTGTGGTTTTCTCTAGACGAAGTCTGTTCTTGCGCAGCATTAGGAGCCTCCTCCTCTGAGTCATCGATGCCACTTGCCTCTCCGGATTGGGTCTCCTCAGACCTTTCTTCTGCATTTGAGTTGTTTCCTGGCTCTTGATTACCTTCCTAGCTCCCTCCTCGGACTGGGGAGCTGGGGCAAATGTGGCAGTAGCTGCTACAGCTTGTTCTTTTTCCTTTGCCCTAGTGGTTCTGGTTTCGTCAGTGTCTGACGTATCAACTTGGTACTCCTCAACTGAACCGCTAGGAGAGTTGCCTGCTTGCTCAGCCTCGAATTCAGATATTTCATCATGTAATGTTCTCCAAGCATTTTTTTTGGATGCTTTACGCTTCATTGTCATTGTTCCTATAGAGAAGAGATTTAGAATTCCATATCTGAGAAAGAAAAACTAGAAAAGAAATTTTCAGTATCTCAACATGGGTCGTACCATGGAGGTATGACTCATATGAAGTCCCAACAACTCTAAATGCACATTATGAGTCACAGGTATGGCTCATACCATGAAGGTGCGAACCGTACCTTGAGTCGTCTGAGAAAGCCCCTACACTACCATTTTCTCTGTATGTTTCCACAACTCATGGTACGACCCGTAAGTTGATTTCATGAGTTGTAGGAAGGATCCTTCTGCCCCATCTGGTTTGTCCCTGTTCAGGTCTTGGATATGAATGCACAGAACGACTCGTAGTGACAAATCACGAATCGTACTGTGTTTCGTTCCTCTTTCTTGACTTATTCGATTTTGGTCCAGTTTGCAGGGATCTTTTTTTCATGATTTGGGTACTCAGAATTCCCCAGGTCTAGGCATGTAATTCAATTCGTTTAGCACTACTCATCCCTTCCCTTTTTTATCACTACCCATAACTCAAGTTTAAATGTTTCAATGCAAAAGTTCATCTCCTCAAAAAATATTGTTTTCCTAGTCTTACATAGTTCAATAACACCCCTGATCATCCTCTCTTTCAGATTTTTCAAGCAAAAATCATGACTCATAGGGGTTTTGACAGTTATGACATCAAGCATATAAGTTTCTCGATATTCAATACAATACACTTACTTGTTGCTTCTTTCTTCGACTGGTAATATGAAATTAGGATTGAGATGACTTGCTTGAGAAAAAAAATTTCTCAATTGTTCTTGTTTTTGAGTCACGAGTGTGAAGGATTCGTCGGTAGGGCTTGTTCTTTTTTTGTTTACATAGGAAAAAAAGTCATTTTAGGTCTGGATTTAAAATATGAGAAGGGCAGATTTGAAAATCTGGGTCGAGTCGAGTAATTTTAAAGATTTTGAACCGTCACGACTCATACCATGAGTCGTAGGAAGCCCCTATGACTCATCCCTTGGACTCGTAAGTAAGAGTTTTGATAAACTTACCTGAGGACCTACGAGCACATCCTACGACTTGTACAAGGTGGGTACGGTCCGTGTGATGACTCGTAGCTCTTTTCCTTGAAATATATCTCTGAACCTCTCCATGCCTCCTGCTATGACTCGTATGATGCTTTCACGAGTTGTACTGAGAGTCGTAGCAGCTTCTTTTTCATCAGTCTTTCTGCCTCCTATTTTTTCTCCCTGCACACTGAACACACTTTAGTTCAATTACTTGGGTTGCCTCCCAAGAAGCGCTTGATTTAACGTCGTGGCACGATTAGCCATGAACTATTTTGATGTTATTCTCAGCATGGATTGGCTGTTTACATCCTATTCTTCAGTTAATTGTAGAATCAGGGTAGTAAGTTCAGATTTCCAGGTGAGCCAGTCTTAGAATGGAAGGGTAATTCAGTTGTACCTGTAGGTCATTTCATTTCCTACCTTAAGGCCAGAAAGATGATTTCTAAGGGTTGTGTGTGCCATATAGTTAGGGTTAAGGATGTTGAGTCCGAGACCCCGACTATCCAGTCAATTCCAGTAGTATGTGAGTATCCAGAGGTTTTTCTTGATGATTTGTCAGGAATCCCTCCCGAGCGGGAGATCGATTTCGGTATTGACCTTCTTCCTGACACGCAGCCTATATCTATTCCTCCCTATAGAATGGCTCTAGACGAGCTAAAAGAGTTGAAAGAGCAGTTAAAGGATTTGTTAGATAAGGGTTTCATTAGACCGAGCAAGAACCCATGGGGTGCACCAAATCTCTTTGTTTGAAAAAAAGATGGTTCTCTTCGCATATGTATTGATTATCGGCAATTGAACAAAGTCACCATCAAGAACAGATATCCTCTACCCAGGATTGATGATTTATTTGACCAGCTTCTGGGTTCCAAGTGTTTCTCAAAGATAGATCTCCAGTTCAGGTAACATCATCTCAGAGTTCAAGAGTGTGACATCCCGAAGATAACCTTCAGGACGCGGTATGGTCATTATGAGTTTGTAGTTATGTGTTTTGAACTAACGAATGCTCCTGCAACTTTTATGGACTTGATGAACAGGGTGTTCAAGCCATACTTGGATATGTTTGTGATTGTATTTATTGATGACATCCTAATATACTCTCGGAGCGAGGAGGAACATGTCTCTCATTTGAGAATAGTGCTTTAGACTCTCAAGGATCGTCACTTATATGCCAAATTCAGCAAGTGTGATTTCTGGTTGAACTCCATAGCATTTTTGGGCCATGTGGTATCAAACGAAAGCATAATGGTGGATTCTCAGAAAATAGAGGCGGCAAAGAATTAGCCTAGACTGGTGAACTCTTCAGATATTCGGAGTTTCTTGAGTTTAGCTGGCTACTATTGAAAGTTCGTGGAAAGCTTCTCATCGATTGCAGCACCTTTGACCAAATTGACTCGGAAGAAGGTGAAATTCCAATGGTCGGAGGCTTGTGAGAAGAGCTTCCAAGAGTTGAAGCCTCGACTTACTTAAGCACCGGTGTTAACTCTACCGGAGGGTACCGATGGGTTCATGGTGTACTGTGATGCTTCAAGGATCGGAATTGGGTGTGTGTTGATGCAGCACAGGAAAGTTATAGCATACGCCTTTAGACAGTTGAAAGTTCATGAGAAGAATTACCCGACCCATGATCTTGAATTGGTCGCGGTGGTATTCTCCTTGAAGATATGGAAACATTATTTGTATGGGTCTGCGTGGATGTATTTACGGACCATAAGAGCTTGCAATATATGTTCACATAGAAGGATCTCAATCTTTGGCAAAGGAGGTAGTTGGAGCTACTCAAGTACAACGATATGAGTGTCCTTTACCATTTGGGTAAGGCCAATGTAGTAGCGAATGCACTTAGTAGACTCTATATAGAGAGTGTGTCTCGTGTGGATGAGGGTAGGAAGGAGCTGGTGAAATATGTGCATCAACTCGCAAGGTTAGGAATTAGGTTGGTTGACTCGACTGATGGCGGTGTTGTTATTCAGAACGGATCAGAATCATCATTGGTGACTGATGTGAAAGCTAGACAAGATAAGGACCAAATTTTGGTAAAATTGGAGGAAGTCGTTCAATATCAGAAGGTAGAGGTCTTCTCTAAAGGGGGAGATAGTGTGCTTTGGTACCAAGGTCGCTTATGTGTTTCGGACGTGGACAATTTGAGGAGCCAGATGTTGCATGAGGCTCATGGATCTAGGTATTCTATCCATCAAGGTGCCACCAAGATGTACCGTGTCATACAAGATATCTATTAGTGGAATGGCATGAAGAAGGATATTGCAGAATTCGTAGCCAAGTGTCTGAACTGTCGGCAAGTAAAGGTTGAGCATCAGAGATCGGGAGGTGTATTTCAGGATATCAGCATTCCCACTTGGAAGTGGGAAAAAATTAATATGGATTTCATCACAGGTTTACCTTGTACTCGTTGACAATATGACTCCATTAGGGTTGTGGTAGACAAATTGACCAAGGCCGCTTATTTTCTACTGGTCAAAACCATGGATTCGATGGAGGATTACGCCATGTTATATAACCGGGAGCTAGTCAGATTGCATGGAGTTCCCTTATCCATCATTTTAGATAGAGGTACTCAATTTACCTCTTAATTTTGGAAGTCGTTTCAAAAAGGATTGGGTACATAGGTTAAGCTCAGCACAGCATTTCACTCACAAATGAATGGTCAAGTGGAGCGGACAATCCATACCCTTGAGGACATGTTGAGAGCATGCGTGATTGACTTCAGAGGTAGCTGGGATAAGCATTTTCCACTTATCGAGTTTGCATACAATAACAACTATCATTCCAGTATCCAGATGGCACCATTCGAGGCTCTCTATGGGCGGAGGTGCAGGTCGCCCATTGGATGGTTTGAGGTTGGCGAAGCGGTGATGATAAAAACATATTCAGTTCACGAGGCTATGGAGAAGGTTCAATTGATAAAGGATCGGTTGAAAATTTTCCAGAGTCGCCAAAAGTCTTATGTTGACATGAGAAGAAGAGAATTAGAATTTGAAGTCGATGACTGGGTATTTCTAAGGGTGCTTCCCATGAAGGGAGTGGATGAGGTTAGTAAAGAAAGGGAAACTTAGTCCCCGTTATGTCGGCCCATACCGGATAGTGAGACGTGTTGGCAAGGTGGCTTATGAGTTGTAGTTGCCTTCAAAATTAGCTTTTGTGCATCCCTTATTCCATGTGTCGCTCTTCAAGAACTGTTTGAGTGATCCAGCTCCAGTTGTCCCGATGGACAGTGTTGGTGTAAAAGACAGCTTCAGTTATGAGGAGGTTCCAGTAGAAATACTAGATCGTTGGGTTCAAAATCTAAGAAACAAGGAAGTAGCTTCAGTTAAAGTATTATGGAGAAATCGGCATGTTGAGGGAGCTATGTGGGAAGTGAAAGTGGATATGATGGCTAGATACCCACAGTTATTCTCTACTGGCTCAATTCTAGCTTAAGGTATCAGTTTTGACCTAAAACTCTATCTAGTTTTCATGTTCAGTTCATGTGCCCAAGTTTCTTTTATGTATATGGATGTGTGTATGGTTTGTGAAATCAGTTCAGCTATGTAGTTTGAATCAGGGATAGTCATACTGTCAGTTTTCGGTTTAAATGATCAGTATGTGAATATGATAATTGCATTTCTCTGCTTTTCTATATGTTTTCCAACATTCGGGGGTGAATGTTACCAAGGGGTAGATATTGTTATACCTCGGAAGCCCAAAGATCAGACCCGGGAGTTGAAATGGAGAAAAGATTAAAAACTGGCACCAGGCACAGGACGGGTCGTGACATGACCCGTGACATCAACCCACGAGTCGTGATGTGATTCGTGTGGAGGCCAGGAGATGAGCCTAAGAATATTGGAAATGAAATCCCCATGGAGATGACCATGACTCGTGGTCAGGCCCCACGAGTCGTTGGGTCAATCGTGGGGAGTGATGCTTGAGTAAAGAGGAAAAGGAAGATGGTGTACTAGACGGGAGGCCCACATAGGTCATGGTCAGCCCCCATGATTTGTGGGGTGAGTCATGATCAAGCATGGAATAAATTTTGTCGAGGCCAAGGCAGTGTACATCACGGATGGTGACCAAGAGTCGCGGTCACCAGGAATGAGTCGTTATGTTGTCCGTTCTGAGCCCTGAAGACTTGAGAAGCAGTGAACCTCACGACCTAAGCCACAAGTCGTGACCCTTGACGACGAGTCATTAGGTCCCTCGTTGGGACCACCTGACAGTTATTTTCTACGAATTTAGTAAAGGCTATTTCGTAATTCCTAAGCTTCTAAGGCCTAAACTACGTTGTTTTGAGTTATGAATAGTGACTTTTGAAGGGGTTAAGTTCATTTTAGGCCTTATTCATTCATGCATGCAAGGTAGAATACTAGAGAGGGTGATCAAGCCTAGCATTCATCAATTTCTATTCAATTTCCTATTGGACATCTAAAGAAGTGTAAGAATTAGCTATCAACAGGTATGTACGGTTATGAATGGGTGATTCCTTTCACACCCATGCCCAATCCCTCTCTAAATCATGAATGATCTATGACTAATCTATGGGGTTTTAACCCAATGCATGAATTTCCTAATTCTTTATATGGGTATGATTTAAATATGTTTCTACTATTGAATTATGAAGCATGCACGAGTTTTATAATGTTTTTAATTAAAAATCATGTTTCTAGCTTTATGAATGAAAAAGCCCATTGATAGAAGTTCATGAAAGATGAGTTTTTTGATGAATGTATGATGATGATGAGATATTATGATGAAAAGTATGTTTTCAAGCTACCAATGTTTAAAATCATGTTTTCGTTATGAATTGAGTATTTTCAAGAATGACAAAGCTTTGGGAAATGCCCATGTGTTCAAAGTATGATTGATGATTTCCAGAATTAAGCTTACCACATGGTTTTAGAGCGAAGTCTCCCACTTATATTTTTCAGCTTGTGGTATGTTTAATTTAAATTTTTTCATATGCATAGTTTACCATATGGTTTTGGAGCGAAGACTCCCAATTATCTTTCAGCTTGTGGCATGGTTTGAGTTAAAGCTTCTCTTATGCATGATTTCCGCTTTGAGATGTATTTGAGTTGTGAGCTTCCTCAATAGACAATGTTGAGCTTCGTTGAGTAACGATGTAGAGCATATGCATATTTTTGGAAGTAGTGTCTAGCACCGAACATGCTAAGGGTCGATCACCCTATGCCTCAGAACTACGCGCCAACGTAGGTTTATACATTATGATTTTGGGACCTCCCTTGTGAGCTATCCCCGACCCTATTGGCCCATGAGATTGATATTGATATCATGGTATTGTCCCTAGCTCTGGCAAGGCTTTGGATGGATCTACCCACTTGGGTGTGATAGTTGGGACCACATAAGCGCTATCGTGGTATGTCAGCTAAAAGACAAGTATCCCATTGTTCCTCATGATTTCAGTTATGCATGTCCAGTACTCATGAGATTTACATATGTAAGCATGTTCCAAAGCAGGTTTGACTCAATGTTTAGCTTTACCTATAAATATCATATTTTAGCTTGAGTCAGTCGATTATTTTATGATATGTCATGATGATATGTTATGTTATGATGAAATCATGATTTCAGAAAGAATGCATGCCAGCCCTACTCTCAGATTCTTAATTTTTATGTTTTACAGTATGCATTGTCTTTAAATGGTTTCAATTACTTAAGAGATTTTACTTACCTTGCATACTTGGTACATTCCACATACTGACCACATACTCTATGTTGTATCGTTTCATGATACAGGACCCGGCTCTCAGGTTCTGCCCCGCTCATAGTTCGACTCTAGAGTTAGCATCTTTGTGTTGGTGAATCCTCATCTCCCGAGGACTAGACTACTCAGATTTCCTTATATATTTTTAGTTTCAGCTTGTTGAGTTCGTTGGGGGTCTTGTCCCAACAACTCGTCATGTTTGGAGGCTTTTCAGACATATGTATGTAATCATCTTCGAATTGTGAATTCTGATGTTATATTTAAGTTTAGACTTCCTCTATGATTATATTATTTATTATTCAGTTTCATTAATCGAGTTATATGTATGCTTATGTCATGGGTCGACTTGGGCTCTCTGGGGGCTCCCTGTCCCGTGTTGCGATCCGGGCCTCCATTTGGGTCGTGACAACTAATCGGGAAATCGACTACATAACGCCTAAAACTATAATACTTAGGCCAATAAGGCCACCTTTCACCATGAAACATAACATGGTATCGGGACCAACGTGGTCACAAATCATAAAAGAATGCAACATATATGCCGACAAGGCCAACACTGATTGAAACAACAACGGAAGGATGATAGGGTCGCAACTAAATAATATTGCACATACTAAGTTCACAAAGCCTCTAAAGAGTGACCTGGAATAATGGTTGGGATAGGTATTTAACCTATTCATAACTATATATCAAAACTTAAACTGAAACAACTAGTCCGGGCTCCAGGAAGAGAGGAGCATACAATATACCTGTTGATCTCATGAACTCCTACTAACTAGCAATCCCGGCCTTTATCTGCTCCTGCAACAAAAATGCAGATCCCCAGGCGAAGGGACATCAGTACAAATAATATGTACTCGTATGTAAAGCTGAAACTATAAACGTGAGATAGTAATCATATAATAACTGAGTCAAGAAGCATAATCATATAAGGGATAGAGATAACTCGGGACTCTGTAAAACTGTAACTAATAACAACTCAATACTGCGAGAGTAAAACTCAAGATACACAATCTAACTCTGGAAACTGTAATCCGACTGAGTCTCACCTGTGCAAAAAGGCAATTTGTGCATTCATATAAATGCCATATAACAACAAACATATATATGCACCAATGTAATCATGAGTATGTAGCAATTCTCTGTCTGCCCAACCAGCATATGCTCTGGTGGTTGGCGCTTCTACCTATCCGATACAATTAATCAAAGGTTTATAAATATCATTCACCCATAGGCTCACCATGTACACAATCATAAGTAGCATAATGCATCCCTACATGCTCGAGACATGGTGGCACATAGACACAAATTCTGACCCTGGTGACTCAATAATAACCCTCATTAGGTAATCTGCAGAAGTAACTGAGATTGACTTTTCACATGAACTTGAGACTCGAGGAACTTGAAACATAACCTCAGTTACAGACTCTTAGAATCAACTCTAGACACTCAAGCTTAACTTTGAATACTTGGATTCAACTTAGCATGCTTAGATTCAACTTTTGGAGTACTTGGACTCGACTCAGAGTACTTAGACTCAACTTAGGATACTCAAATTTCACTTGGAGTTCTGGACTCATTTACATACTTAGATAGAATATTCGACTTGAGTTTTTAGCTTTATTGATCATTATCAAATCTCGTATATATATATACACTTAGATATTGGGAACATTTGTACATGAGAGGGACTTTTATCTAAGCTTAAGAAACTTGTATGATAACTGAACAAGAGCTGAACATATAGACGTATGACTTAAATGCAACTGAAAGGAGTCGACCGTATATCATAATTTGAGGATCGCGTATACATGAAGACTCTTCATTAGAAGACTCATAAGGACTTGAATTCATAAGTCTTTATGCAATTCAATACATGTTTGACACATTAGCACAATTCTCAAAATACGAGACTTTGAAACTTTATTAGATTAATAACACCATAAATCGACATAAACTTACGAATGTGAAGACATAACTTAAGGTTCTGGAACTTGGATCCCTTTAACTTGAAAAGAAATGTGTACCTAACTTTTAACATCCCATCTCAAGGAAATGCAAACTTATAGTCATAGCTTGGATAACACTAGATTAGCTTTTAGGAAACTTAATAATTAACTGAGGAGCTTAAGCGAGCTTAACGTCTTTGTAATAGCTTAAGAGCTTTAGGATTAGCCTTTAAAACATAGAAGACAACTTCAAGACATGGGAATGAATATCTTAACATTTATCACTTAGAAAACAAGATGGAGGACTCCTCTTTAAATCATTAGGATATCATCTCATAATCACTTTAACTTAATTCGCTTTATAGAAGATCATAACTTTACTAGTAATATTTTGGCTGATCACATTTAACTCATTTAAACAACCTCATAAGTAACTTCCTTGCTAGACATCTCGAGAACATAAGCTTTGTCTTACTAACCACTCACTTTACTTAACTTGTTCATAACTATAAACCTTGTCATCTTAACTTGATATCTTTTAGCTTTAGTCCCCATAACTATCTTAACATTTTTTCCATACCACAGTCCATTATTTTATGTCTAAACCTTTATTTTCATTAATATTACTCCTCATGTTAACCACTTCATCAACTTTTATACGTAACTATTTATTACTTAACTGAAAGCTTTACTTCTTAAACCATATATCATGTTCATGCTAACAACATTCAATGCTACTTAAAACCAATCACAGACAAGGAGGACATGACTTAGCGTATCACCTTAAAAGGGCTAGTATTCACTCTTATCTTTCCTTTTCATTAACGTCTCACACTTTATGCTTTAGGCTTATCTTCACGTACATATTCACTAGAGACGTAATTCTTACTTCAAATACTATCGAGATGCTGTCTTTTATTAATTCATTTATGCTACCTTCTACTAGTGAGCTTAGTCTTAGGACATTAATAGCTTCATTTGAAACACATAGAAGTACACAAACAAGAGATCTAGGAATGTACAACACTTGTAGGACATTATAACACATTTATAATCATAAAGGGACCAGCTCACAATGCCCACACTGAGGGGTCTCAAGACTCAATTTATATCTACGACACAATAACATATTCAACGTCGCTCACTTCACACTTATAAGCTCTTATACCTTTCAATAACTATAACTTTACTTCATGTATTTCACATCATTACAACAGTTCTATAACAATGCTTTACTTCTAGCTAAGGACATACGTACATCACCTCAACCAACGATATGGATTTTGTGCTTAAAAATAAGAGAAAAGAGGCGCCTTTACATAGCTTATTACGTCAAATTCGACTTAGCCAACAATTCCTTTTACTTTTAGGTTGTAGTTCTTCAAGTCCTAGCTCATATCCATGGAAACCTTACTGTTTTATTCTAGAAATTTGGCCAGCAATATCAATACAACATATGTAACAACTAACAAGTCAAAATGAGCTCAAACCGGCATAACCCAAGAATTCTTACACGTTGATGACGTAGAAATTACTTTCCTTTGCTTAGAAATAAGCTTAGCAAGACAGGGAGAGTTTTTACAAAACTCAACTATCCGAATACCAACTCAACTCGCAGCAATTCAACAATCCGACTATGTAGGAGCATTCGCCGTAGCTCCAAGAACCATAACCCAAATTAAATTTGTGTTTGGAGGAGATTTGGTAGCTTTTCTCTCTTCAATTTCATGGAAACTTAGAGAGAAAACTGTTCATTAGCTAGGCCTTAGAGAAATATTTGGAATGTTTTTAACTTTTCACAACTTGTCATTTTTATGAAAAAGTGGCAAAAGTTCAACGTTGGGCGCGTCGCGCCCTTCAAAGCGCCTGCCTGTCTATTTGCACGTTATTACTTGACAGTGCCTCAATAAAATGTTCATAACTTCTTACTGCGAACTCCGATTGATAAATGATTGGATGCATTAGAAATTAGATTCATAACGCTTTAATTTGATGGGTGGAGCATCCAAAGACACTTCATAAATTAGAGATATGATCGTTTAAAGTTGACTCATACTCATAAACTTCACATACTCTTCACTCTTCTCTTTATATAATGACCCTTCCTCACCTACGGCCAACATACAACTCGTACTTACCATGTATGCTCCGTACATGGCTTTATTCTTTGGTTTACAGTGTATCATCCATTCCATATTCATAAATCCCTTAACATAGCATATAAACATCAAATAATCATCAAAAAATTTCTGAGGTTGTAACATGTTTCACTTAACAGAACCAACGGCCTAAGTCTTCGACAACAGTGCCAAAAATTTATATCGCCTAAATCCATCTCTAATTAGGAGTGTGTACACTTGATTGCAATATAATTACCCAATAAAGAGTCGGTATCGTTTTCATGAGGACTTTGTATTGATCAAAGCAACTAATTAAAACAAATATATTTGAATGCTATAAGAACTACTCGAGTTAATGGGCAAAGAGAGCATTAAACTAAAATGGTAAGTCTAGATTGCAAAGGGTAAAATCAGTTGGAGAAGATACTAGGCATATATACCCCTATAGGATTGATCCCCCTGATCACTCAATTAGACTTATCGATAATGGGCTCTTCAAAAATATGCAAGCAATCACTAGGTGTATTCCAACAACCTAGCAATGTCAATCTAAATCAAAATTTTCAAATTGACAAAAATTAGATACAAATCAATTACTAATTTGCCAATTAGATTCATAAAATCTCTAAGTGAGCCTATTAAGCAAGGGTTATACCTTGGGTTATTGTGAAGTGATGCTTTCCATCAAGTACAATTGGAGTAATTTGGCATGAAATATGTGTTTGCAACCACCATTTTCAACTTTCAAAGCTAAGATCAATCAAATATTTAAAATCCCATAATAAATTCATCCTAATTAAGATCAATAGGGTTCACAACCCTAGATTGAGAATTTAGTTGGTCATGAGTAGAGAAGAAGAAGAAAGCATAAAATTAGACATGATCAACTTATAACTTAATAAATGAAAGAGAAAATCCAAAGTATAAAATTGATCTTCAAAATAACTTCAAAATACAATGGGTGATTGTACTCTAGTCTCTACTGTAAAGTTCAGACTCTCAAGAAAAATGACTAAAAGTTACTATTTATAGTAAGACCAAAATCTCAAGTCTAATTTAAATTTGGCAGGTCAGTTCACAGTTACGGACTGTATCTTGAATTAACGACCCGTAGTTCCCACCTGCATTTTGAATCTTCAACTTGTTTTATCGGCCATCGTACTTTGATTTATGAACCGTATCTACTCTTCATGGATTGCTTTTTCAGGTTGAAAACTTTTTGAATATGTGATCTGCGGTTCTATTTACTGTCCATACTTTGAATATATGGGTCATATCTGGCTTCATACTTGGCTGACAGATTTTTGCAGCTCACTGGATTGAAGCATGACTGGATTCACGAGTCGTATCTTGAATGTACGGTCAGTCTATTCCCTCTTTTTGGCAGAAGTTCTGTGAATGGTGCATCTTTGCTCAAACTCATGGGATTCCTGAAACTTAGCAAAATAGCATTAGTATTGACTTAAATTAGTACTTAAAGGCATGCAAAACTCTACAAAAAGAAGTACAAATGTAGCATAAAACCCCGACATATCACTGGCAGGGCAACTAAAATGTAAAGGCCTCTGTCTAGGGGGAAACTGAAATGTAAAGGCCTCCATCTAGCGGGGCAATCGGAATGTAAAAGGCGTTTGTCTGGTGGGGCAATTGAAATATAGTAACCTCCATTTGGTAGGGCAATTGAAATGTAGAGGACCTCCATCTGGCAGATTGATTGAATATAAAAGGTCTCCGTTTGGTGGGATAATTGAAATGTAAAAACCTCCGGCTAACGAGACAACTGTAATATAAAGAGCCTCCGACTGATAAAATAACTATAGTACAAAAGAGTTGGTAGTGGTAAAATAGCCTAAAAAAAGGTCGAACGTAAAAAAAAAAAAAAAAAAAAAAAAAGATAAAAAAAAATTGCAACCTTCGGTTTCGAAATCTGCGTTGTGCATACTTATGCTACCTCAACAGATTATGTGTATATGGATCAACCTTCGTAGAAATCAAATTTTTAATAGGTACAAGCCTTAATATATATTTATGTGGAAAAAAAATGGAACAAATTTAAGAAGTCAGTGTATCAATTCAGCCAATTATAATAGTAACAAAAAGAAAAAATCTAGCAAGATGAATTGCATTAGCGACTTTAACATGAAGCTGACGTGGTGGGAACATCGAAGGATTGTTGTTGGCAGAGAGTAATTGTATTTCAAGAGCCGGTTTGGATATTTTTTACTTATTGCTTTTAATTTTTTTTTATTTTATTTTTTTTATTTAAAAATATTTTTTAAATTTATTTAAATATTATAAAATTAATTAAAAATTATTTTAACTTAAAATAAGCTAATCTAAACCAGACTGTAAACATCACGTGACCAAATGGAATTCCAGCTGTCTTTTCTCTTAGGATCCTTTTCGCAAACTATATATTTCAAATCTTGAAATATGCAAAAAGATTTTGCAGCTTGATGATAAGATAATCAAATCTTTTTAGCACAGAGAATCAAAAATACAATTTCCTAAAAATACTACTACTTTCCTTGGCAATTTCACTCACTATAAATTTCAAGAATTGCTTTCGCTTTAAAATCTGGACTTTACAAACTACAATTTCTATATAATTCAAATTTTTAAAATAAGTTATAGATAATTATGTGACTATAAATTATCTTACTAAAAATAAAATGCATATTTTAAAGTTAAATTATTACTAAATATAAAAATGTATTATTTTCTTAAAATTAATTTAAAAAATATATATCACATAAATTGAGACACTGAAAATATTATTCGTACATCTTTAAAGTTAACTTATTTTTCATATATTAGAATGTGGTTCCGTTTACTCTAAATTTCCACTTTTTTGTTCTCATGAAAGCACTTAATCAGAACACATCATCCTCAAAACAAAATTTTCATGCAGTAACATTATTGTGACAAGTTCATAACACGTTTCAAGTCATACATAATGACACTTATACTTCAAATTTTCATTTCACTTTAAACTTCAAAGTTTGTGTTACCTTTTAGTCGTCATTAAAAATTTTGTTAGCATTTTATGATATCTCCAACGTCTTTAAATTCTGAACCTGTCTCTGGAGAGGTTGTTTAGGTTGCATTTAAGGAGTTCGAATACTATCCTAAAAGAAAAAGTATCACTAATTAATATTAATTGTGTGAGACACATAATAAAGTTTTTCATTGAAATTAGGGGTGTCAGAATCACCCTTACTCACCCAACCCGTTTGGTATTTCTATGATTGGGTCATTGACTCGTTTGTTGAGCTGGCCCAACGTGTTGAACCCAAAAATGAGTCAAAATAGTGTAATCCACTAGGTCAAAAATGTAACCCAACCCAAATATTTTTTTATTTTGATGGAATTTGGGTATGGAGTTCGTGATGATTTTCCGAGGTGGTTGAAGCTAAATTAATCATCTTCTATTTAATTTTCTTTTTGAAATAAATTAGACAAATCTCAGCAAAAAAATAAATAGAAAAATATATTTTTCAAATGAAACTTTGATTATAAAAAGAAAATTATTGGTTAATTAGACGAAGAAAAACAAACAGAATGAAGCTAAAGAATATTTGCTTGTCTCAACTCAGTTACTACGGTAAAGTTCGAAGAAAAAGGGACAATAGATTTTGCTATTACAATAAAAAGCAGAATTTCTTTGTGTCTTCTTTCTCATTTGTAGTAAACATGCTAAAATAGTTTGTTCAGGCATATGATGTGGAATTAAGGCCAAAATAGAGCGAGAAGAATTGTGTTTTATAAGGAATAAAGTACGGTCAAATTAGACGGATTCAGGTTATATTTTGAATCCTCTTGATAAAAACTTTAATTTCCTCACTAAACTGATTGGATTGTGATCCATTTTATTTTGATCCAATTAAATTTTAGATGAATCTTAACAATCAATTAATTTGATCAATTCAATGTTAAACTAATTAACCCGTTCAATTACCAACTCAAATCAAAACTTATCCTAGAAAATAGAGGTTCACATCAAAGGATCAGAGGTAGTACTTAGCATGCACCATATACGGACAAGATCATTGAAACTTATCCATAAATTTAAGGATAGAAAGGACAAGCACTTCTTTATTGCTGATCAGATATCGCCGCAAATTTTGGTCCCGCCTGCTGCAGCAACCCAACAACAACATAATCTTCTCAAAGATTCGAACAGTGGTTCTAGACTACTACTAGCTAGTGTACACATATATAGATAGTACTTAATAAAACTTACAATGTGCGATGCAAAATACACACTTCTTGTTGAAGGCAAAGCGTGATTGTGGGCTCTCATTATTGTCATTTTGTCTAAAAACAAAATCTTGGAGTAGGTCAAGATTATGCACTTAGAATAAGATTTAACAAAACTTCATGAAATAAATGAAATATTCTATTTTCTAATTTAACAAATATCTATTTCAAAGTATCGGAAAATGAATGAAACTATAATAGCATTTATTAAGAAACGTAAATCCTTGGAGTAATGCTTATGCGGAATCAATTAGTCGAATTAGTTAATTTTAAATATAAAAAAAAAATTGAAAACAAAACAAATTATAAGATAAATTAATTGGTAATTGCTTGAATAGTGGCCAGGGGCCGGGGGGAATCATGTAGCTGTCAAAATTGCGGCGAATTCATGTAGGGTCGCCACTTTTTCCCATAGATTAACTTATGTTGTGGGAAAATGATTGATACATTTCACGTAGACGGATTTTCTGTTTTCAAAAAGTTTGGAACATACGATTCCTAGTGTTAAAAGAGTCTTGCCAAATCCCCCCCTCCCCCACCTTTTGTTTTATTTGCCGACTTTTCCTCGCGAGTTCCTGTCTTGATATCCTCAGTCAGAAGAATTATATTAATATGATAATTAAGATAAAATAATTATTTATTTTAATTTATATTTTAAATATTATTTTCTTAATTATCTCTAAATTTTTTTAGTAATTATATTTGCTTTTTTCTTCTTTGTTCGTTTTTTTCTTTTTTTATACTTTTTTTTCCTTTTTTCTTCTGTCTTTTCTTTCTTCTTTCTTCTGTTTGGTCAATCTTCTTCTTCTTTCTTCTTCCTTTGTTGCTTCTTTTTTTTTTCCTTTACATTTTTTCTGCTAGAATCTTTTTTCTTTCATAACTTTTATAATCTAACTCTATAGATATTATATATAAATTTAATTTTTTTTAAATGAATATATATAGATTTTTATAGATATTTCATTATAAAAATATATTTACGTACTGTTAATATTTAACGTATTTAATGTAATTATAAATTTTATATTTTAATACTTAGAAACTGATTGAGAGAAATACTCATATTTATCATTACAAATTTAAACATTAATTGTTAGATGAATTAAATTGAAAAACTTAAAACTTCATTATTGGAATTTATTAAAAGCTTAAAAATTAACAATTGAGTTTTGAAATTGTTGAAAATTTCACCAAATGATAATTGTGATTCGTTGATGGTGTCATTTTGAAATTGTGGTTAAAATTTGAATCCATTTGAACAAAAATTGATCCTCGAATTGAGTTTCATAGTTGAAGTTTACAGGGATCAAACACATTTTTTTAAATAAGTTATGTAATTTTGTATAAAAATAAAAAAGTGTGTATAAGCAGCTTTTATATACTATTATACACTTTTATACAAGATTTATACATTATGTATAATAAATATATAATATTGTATAATATTATATAAATATTATTGGAAAAAAAAATTATACGAGTGTAACTTAAAAATATGAGCTATATAAATATAATCTTTTATATGAATAAAATTAAAACCACTATTACTTCACCACCAGCTAATCCAATGACATTAGTAGAAATCAAGTAGCTGGAGGTTTATTTCCTTAAATAGGATTTCTTACACAAATATCATTTTTAAAAATTATAATTTTTTAAATAAAATTATATAAATACAAAAAATTTAAAATTATATCTTTTTAATTACATTGTCTACAACTTTTACTTTCATAAAATATGTATTCTAATATAAAAAAAATATACCTAATATAACAATTTAACTCCACAAAATAATATAAATACTCTCTTTTCCATTTATTTTTTTTGCAGAAATTTCAAAAATCCTCCAAAAATTTCAAGAATCTCTCTATCTTCTCCATATTTATTTATTTCAAAAATTTCTATAGTCCCTCTCTCTTCTCCATTATTGTTTACCCAAAAATTCCTCTATCTTCTCCATATTTATTTTTTCAAAAAATCCAAATTCCCTCTTTCTTCTCCATTTTTATTTAATTTTTCAAGAATTTCTTTCTTCTCCATTTTTTTTATAAATCAGTTGTAATTTATTAAAATTTACTTTTATTTTGTCGAAATATTTTAAGATTCTTGAATAAACGTGAATTCATCCAAAGGTTCATCAAAAGTATTTTTATATTAATAAATATTGTGCATAATAAAAAAAAATAGATGCACATATATGTTTCGATTATATAATATAATATATTGATATACATATGCATAATATAATATGTAGTATATGGTGTCTAATTATATTATATTCCTAATTTTTATATGTGAAAGAATAAAGTAAAAAAAATTATGGATGATGAATATGAGAATAATATGAATAATTTTTTTTAAATAAATATAATAATACATATCTAGTATATGTATGGTGTTAAATATAATAATACATATTAAATTTTTATCATATTTAATCTACTTAAATTATAAGAAATTATTGCTTATATGATTTATAAAAAATTATCATATTTATAATATTTATCTATTTAATCATGTATAAGATATATATTGTATATAATGTAATTAAAAAAATAAATAATACTTTTATAATTATAATTTTAAAAAGTTATATTCATGTAATCTCCCCTTTTAAATATTAAAAAAAGTGATGTTGTTGCGGTGTATAGTAACCTTCTTCTTGAACGTTCAAGGTAAATTTGAACATTTTCCTCTGATAAAAAAGACCATTTGCTGGAAAGCTTTGTGTTAGTCAATAAGAGCCAATTTAGCTCATATTTGTAACATTAAAGGTAGATCCAACTACAATTACTAATGGAGGACATCTAAATCATTTCGTAAAGTTTAATGATAAATTTGAACTTTTCATGACTTCTTTTTAACATGTTTAAGAAAGAATTTTATATATATAGATAGATATTGTAATTTTTAGTTCTAACATTTTTTATATACTCTTAATGACGTGTCCTTATATAAATGATATAACATGTTCAATACTATAAGACTTTAAGGGTATTATTATTTGTTATACACATATTTCGTTCAAAATTATAAGAATCAAAAGCTTTTTGAAAATATTCTTATATTTCGTATGCACTCAAACTAAGAAACCTGAATGTATCTAAGGAGTATATCTTTTGGCAACTGGAGTGATATACACTATATAGCATTAGCATTCAAGTCACAGTATGTAACTCTTTCACCTCAATGAAGGTTAAAAGCGCCTTTTTTTCATGGAAAAGTTAAAAAACATGAGTACTGAAATAAGGCTTCGAGCTATAAGTATAACTTTAAGGGGTCGTTTTGTACGAATACAAGTAATGTAGAAATTAGTAATACATGAATTAGTAATGCAAAGATTGCTAATATAAGGATTGTAATGTTGGGATTATTTTTTATCAAGTGTTTAGTTCATTGTGTTAAAAATTAGATACACCATGTATTGTGTTTGGTCTAAAACTCTATAAAAATCTTCTTTACAATTATACCTTTGAATTTTTGTATAAAGGAAATTTAGAAAAAGGATTAAGGGGTAGTCTAGTCATTTAGGGGTCTTATCCAAGGATTAGTTATCCCTTTATTTTCTTGGTATAAAATAATACATCCTATGGTATATAAGTAATTCATGTATTAGGTTGAATTGAGTAACCAAATAATGTATTGGCTGAACTAAATTTTATTCTAAGGACTATTCTAATTAGTAGAGCCTACCAAATGACTCCAAAGAAGATAAACAAATTATTTATAACTAGTAAAATTACATAGATCGTGTTTAGAGTTTACCCAGGTTCTTTTTCTAAGCTGAGACTTAGGGTGAGTTTGGCACAAAGGAAAACATGTTCCAGAAAATACTTTTTTATTTTTTTTATTTTTGATTGGCTTAAATATTTTTTAAATGAATTTATTTTGCTCTAATTTAAGAAAAATAACTTTCCGCTATAAAGTAAGACAAATATTCTTCAAAACTCTCTTTCAACTGCACCATCTGACCTCACCCCAATTCGGAACTTGGGACTCGAGACCCTACCTTGACCCCAGACCCAACTCCCGATCCCAATCCTACCCCAACGTCCAACCCTAACCAGAGATACGACTCCTGATCCTTGACCAAGGACCCAACCATGACCTAGTTCAGGGTTTAGTCTCAAGTTGGGATCAAGGTTAAGGTCGAGAGTTGAATACCGGATCGGGTTCAAGAGTTAGGTTTTGAGTTAACATTAGAGTCGGGAGTCGAATCTCAAGATGGAGTTGGAAGTCGGGTCTCGGGTTGGATTGGTGTCAAGAGTCGGATCCCTAGTCGGGGTTGAAATTCAAATCTTAGGTTGGGATCAAGAGTCAGGTCCCGAGTCTCATGTTGGAGTTGGTCTCAAATTAGGAGTTGATTCCTGAGTTGGCGTTAAGGTTGGGACAGAGTCGGGAGTCGGGTCTTGGGTTGGGGTTGGGAGTCAGGATTCGGGTCTTTGATGGGGGTCAAGAGTCAGGTCTTGAGTCACATATTAAGGTCGGGTCTCAAGTGGGGAGTATGATGTCAAATTCCATCTCAAGGTTGGGTGCCGAATCAGGGTCAGGAGTCGGATCTCAAGTCTAGATTGAAGTTGGGGTCGAGAATCGAGTCCTTAATTAAGGTTGGGTTTGGGATAAATCGAGTCTTGGATCGGGGTTGGGCTCTAGGTTGGCAATACAGGTCAGAATTGGGTCTCGAATCCCTAATTATCAAGATCAGGATCCCATGGTCAAGGTTGAGAGTCAGGGTAGGGTGTCGGGCTTTGAGTTAGGGTGGGGAGTTGTGTTTTAGATCGGGATCGGGGTTGGAAATTGCCTACCAACCTTAACCTAAACCAAGAAGCGACTCCTGACCCTGACCCCGACTTGAAACTTGACTCCCAACCTCAATGCCAACTTGAGACCCGACTACCTAGCCAACCCCGGCCTTAGACCCGACTCTTAATCTTGACCATAACCTAGTATCTGACTTATGAGCTCGAGACCTGACTTTCGACTTCTAACCCTGGATCCCGACCCGGGACCCAACTACTTGACTCCTGATCTGACACTTGATCCCAACCTTGATCCTGGCCCAGGATTCGACTTGAAGCTTGACCTGACCTTGAACCCGATTCAAGATCATGTCTCGGGTTGATATTGGGTCAGGTCGGGGTATGGATCCATGTTAAAAGGTGGAGATTCAAATTCAATGTTATAGTGATTGTTCAAATTATACCTAAATGTCCTTGGGATAATATTTTCTTCTTACTAACCAAATAACATAAAATAAGTAAGAAAATCGGTTAGTTTTCAAAAAGATAATTTTAGAAAAATATTTTCATTCATACCAAACACTCCTTGATAAAAAAAAATTATCTTAAAAATATTTATATATAATTTAGGCGAATACAATACGATAGAAATTAGAATAATGGTGTAGGGTTATTAGAGATGGGGATGGGAAGTGTCAGGAGGATGGAGAAGAGTGAAATGTGACTTATATAACTTGTTTACACACCTTGAAGGGTCAAATATATTTAAAATAGTTATTTCAAAATATTTATTAATTTAAAAATTAAGATAAAATTAATTATATTTTTAACTTTATCCTTAGCATTAATTATTCTAAAACTAAGATGCACGTAAATAGATAAAAATTAAAAAATTAATAAAGAATATATTAATCAAATTATACTTTTAATTAATTTTTTTTAAAAAAATTATTCAAACATTATCCTGACAACTAAAATAAAACTGAGAAAGTAATATATTAGTTCATTTAATGGAATCATTATCCTCATTTTCATCAGCACAAAATGCACTTCTGCAGTTCTATTAGGTATTATGACAGATATAAGTATAAACAAATGATCAAAATAGAAATAATTTCCAAAAGTTTTGATTCTATAAAATTTTATATTTTTGAATTAAATTGGGCGATACAGCTATTATCAGAGAGAAAGCCTTGTCAATTGGCACGATAATGGAATTTTGAGGCTTATATATGAAACTAAATTAATCCAAAATGCTAGGGAGGTCCTAGCTAGCTAGGTTAGTACTCCTTCCGTTCTTTTCTACCGGTTAGGATAAGATTTACATATTTTTTTAAAAAAAATTAATAAAAATTATAATTTCATTAAAATAATCAATTGGTAGGTACTTTTTGAAAACATGCAATAATCATTCTTTAGGTACTTTTTGAATACATACAATAATCATTTTTTCACATTCTAAAGTGACTTAAGTACTAGAAATAGAGTTGGGAAAAAATGGTCTATTATTTCTCAAATTTTGAAACTAGCAACTATTTTGAAACGATTATTTTTGATATACATAGCAATTAAAAAGAAATGACGGGAGTATTTGTTATATGAATATAGATGAACACATTAATGAGCAAACTTTTATTTTGGGTTTATGTATTCTTCATTTTAATAAAAGTATCCCTAGGTCCTTGGCTTTACATGCTTTATTCCACAGCATATATAATATGTTCAAATTCCTTCCGTTGCTTTCTAAACAACGTGATATCGAAATCAAGAATAGTTGCATATATATAACATCAAAACTTGGTGTCCTTATCTTGACAGGCTCCTTTTCTCCAAGTAGAATTGTCAACTAACGCGGAATAATCGCCTAATGAACCAATATCACTTCATTTTCCTCTATATGTAGATAAATGACAAAGAGTTATCAATAAGACCTACTCCACAAGTAACTAATTGTTTTTCTCTTTGTGGGTGGTGAATAGACATAGTTTTCCGTGTAACATTCAACTCAATATTTCGGCTTCCCATATAATTTGGTTTGAGTTACAATAATAAATTTCTAATTAAGCAAGAGCATACTATTTCACGGCTGATTCAACACACAATTATTAATTTTCCTTGAGAACTCTTTTTTGTGTTTGAAGCGTAGTGTTGTGAGATTTTGTCTCATGAATTTGGGAGGAAAAATGAAAAATTATTTAATTTGAAAGAAGACTCAAACTCTTGAGGGTTGTTTCAATTGGAGGGTACGGATTATCTCCCACTAACGAATCAATAGCATATTGCGATCTAAACCATCAAGGTGGGGTTCACTACAAGTGTGGATAATGCTTTAAGGGATAGAAAAATACAAGTAACGAAAAAATTGACAGTCTTCCCCCATGAAAATTCTAAGGAAAAAAAGATGAAAGGTTTTTGGGACTTTCTAAAGTCTTCTCTTCTTTTGAAATGACTCTTTTATAGGCAAAAAAATCGAACCTTTGCTTCAATGTTAAATGACTACAAGATTAGCATTGAACAGGCTACCTAGGAGCACATGCTTAAGATCAGACGCAGGGCTTGAGGCTGATGGGGGTAGCCTGACGTGAGGCTCGACATTAATTGTTGATCTGTCCAAGGATCATTATGAGGGCATTCCAGTTGTCAAAAGGTTCTTCCCCCGAGAGAAAGCATATTGGTTTCCTGGTTATAACACGACCTAGAGGTGTCCCAGGGTAGCACCGGTTAGGAATGACCCTTCCAAATCGCCCCAGGCTTAAGCAAGCTTCTCATCGGTTTTGACTTAACCATGTGTTATAATCTAGCCCGTCCTTTTATCTCACGCGGTTTTCCCCCCTCATATAGATAGTTTCCCACTTTATAAATATCTAGTGAAATATATCTGGGAACTGGAAGAGTTATTGTTAGCCCAACCATGTATCACGTGTTAGCTTGGATATTTGCAGGCGAGCTTGGATGCTTCCAAGAGGGATTTGATAAGACGTCCAGCACTTGTTGCTTCATCAAAAATCTTGCTAATAAGAAACCATCTGGGATAAAAACCTCGGCCACGGAAAAGAGTACAACGCATGCCTTTAGTCTTCTTGAGAACTTTTCTACTTTCAGATCGATGAACGATATCCCATTTCCCTAAGTGCTCTTCCCCTGGACCATGCCTTTGGCTGTGGCGTGCTCCTTGGTATTCCTGATTGTTCCCGCATTAATGATCTCTTAAGAAATGGTTGGCTGAAATTAATAGGAACACTACCTGATCGGTTGGAAATGAGCGGTCCTGTATATCCATCAAATTGAGATGGATCGATTTACTACTTATGAAGAGGTATCTTCTCCTTACCAACCGAGAAGGATATTTCTAAAGACATTCAGTTGTCCATTTAGAGGCTCCATTAGGTATTTGGTAATTCTTTGTATAGAGTCTAGTCCGTGATTTAACCTGGGTATGTTCCGATCTATGTTTGTCTTAGCAATTAAGGAGAATTCCTCGATTCATTTGAAGAGGAGGGGGATTAGCATCCGGCCACGTGTAAAAGGAACACTTTACGGTATGGATCAACTTCCATTATCCTTCTTTAAAATTATATTCTGTATTGAATGACCGGTGATAAAATATCCAGTCTGCTTTGGAAAACACTTTAGTAGTAAGGATCAACTGGCACAATCCTTTTAGGAACTATGTTCTATATTTGAGCGACCAGGAAAAGCACTCCTAGATTAGAAGAAAATATAGGTTGTTTCTTAATGACCTTTCTATTTTCTAATATTTTTTTGGAACCGTGTTTTTTTACTAAATTTGGGAATACGACTTTCAATGGTGTGTTATGATCAGGGATTATCATCAATTCATAAGGAAAAAATTGGGGATAATCATCTAACTCTTCATAAGAGAATACTTCACCATAAGGGTTAATCGCCCCTTGTTTGAAACTATTTATGTATTGAGTGATTGGGAAAAATACTCTTGGATTATAAGAAAATCTTGGTCGGTGTTTTAGGATCTTTCTGTTTCTAATCCTTTTACCAAAATCAGATTTTTGATTGCATTCGGGTATATTCTTTAGGTGGTGTATTATGATCAACAATTATCATCCGATCCTTCATAAAGAAAAGTCTTTTATTTTATTTGGTGCTTATAAGGAGGACACTTCAATCACATTTTAAGGACAAGGCTCTTTTGAGAACCTTGATGATTAGAGTCTAAAGATTGCTCTCCGTTGGTGGTAACTTTAATGATTTGAGTTTGAAAAATGCTTTTGTTTGCAGGTAAGTTTAATGATTTAAGTCCAGAGACTGTATCTTGTAATTAGTTGAGTGAGTGATACCAACACGTTTAAGTCCTGGAACTTGTTAGCATCTAAGACAGATCAAAGAATTTCAAAAAAATGCAGGCATTTATTTCATAAAAGGGGAGAGGGGAGAGACAACCTTAGTAATACATGAAATGGGCAAATGACTCTTAGTAATACACGAAGTAGGCAAACGACCCTTAGTAATACACGAACTAAGGAAAATGACCCTATTAATACACAAAGTGGGGAAAGCAGCCCTAGTGATACACGAACTGGGGCAAACATCCCTTAATTGTTCAATACCATCTAGTTGATCTCACATTTTATGGTCAATCCCAATCCTAGTGGGTGATTGTGACTATACTCTTTCAACTTCATCAATTCTGTCACCGGGTGAACTGTTTGCTAAGGTAGCCCCGATTGGGCGGGATAGTCTCAGTGTTGTGTGTTGTGTCCTTGTTGTGGCCAACTTAGCTTAACTGAAGAATCTCGAGAGTGAAGGTTTAGCCGCTCCATGATCATCGTACTTTTTGCATTAATCTTCATCTTTATCAGTTGATAGAAGTATCTTAAGTGATGTTATTGAGGCTACAATTACTAAGGAATTATCAATTTTTGAGATGGATGGTAGGCAACTGTCCTACCATATAGTGGTTAAAGGAGTCCCGGGTAGGATGATGCCTTTCGCCTCTTCTATTATGTGGCTAGTTAAAAATCTTCAACATTTGAACTTTGTGTTTTATTGAGTACAAATAATTATAGCCCCATCATATTGAGTAGCTCAACATTTATTTTGCCTAAGATACTATCCCTCTTTCATAATCATAGCAACCTAATAAGGACCTTCATGACTTGGCATCAGTCTACAGGCACATGGTCTTTTAATCTTGATCTCTATATTGAGCATCGAGGTGGCAGGGTTTGGAGGACCATCATATCATTCGAGGCTAGTAAAGTCGGTGCTAATTATGCTCTACTATGACAACACGTATTTGCAAGGGCTAATGCTCATGCTTGTGAGTAGCACATAACCTACTTTTCTGCTAGAGGTGTTTGCCTATAGATCAAAGAGATGTATTTTGCTTAGTACTTCCTTTGTCCTAGGGAAATCCAACCTATTTGGTTAGGAACGCTCGAGAGATTTTCGATATCCTTCGTGTGGCGGCTAGGTTTCTCTCATTTTCAACTTAGCTAAAGTAGTGCCTCTGGTCCCTATGTGGAAGGTCTCAGCCAGTTACCCATGGCTTATCTCTTAGGAGATCTCCAATATTCCCAATAGTCCCCCTAGTAAGCCGAGAAACAATGGAGATGGGACTCTCCCTCAATACATAGCCACGGGGTACTTTTTTAGACTTTTTTGTCTTTGAAGATATCGAGGCTTGTTTTCTCCCCCGGTAAGTTTTCAGGGTAAAGTCTGGGTTGATCTCCTGCTCCCCATCTTGTTCTTGTCCTTGTAATCGTCCTATACCTTGGCTTAGCCCTCATTCTTGATTGTGTTCCAACGCTTGCATATCCATAGATCCAGTCGGTTGTGGAATATCTGTGGGTGGAGGAATATTGCATTAAGTATCAACAAACGTCGGTCATATTGGGACCATACATGGAAGCATTTCTCCATTAAATAGTACTTGGTGGATCATCAAGGAGTTAGCATATCATATTGAAATAACATCACAGTTGTCTATCCCCACAAAAGACGCCAAATTATTTACCAAAAAAATCGTCATTTTGGTTACAGTAAAATTTGTTAAAAAGGGTTAAAGGCAATTGCATTAAGATCGATCACGTTTATTTTCTTTCGGATAAACCACCAAGATGAGGTTGGTTACAAGTGTGGATAATGCTTAAAGAAATAGAAAATTATAAGTAACTGGAAGGTTGACAACTTTCTCCTATGGAAATTATAAGGAAGAAAACCTGAAAGGTTTCTGGGTGGCTTCTGAGATTTTCTAATGTCTCCTCTTCTTTTTGAAGGACTATTTTATAGGCCAAAAGTCAAACCATCACTTCAATGTGAAATGACTACACACTTAGCACGTGTCTAAACCTGACTTTGGGCTAGAAGCTAATTAGGGATAAGCCGGCATAAGACTTGACACTAATTGTTGATCTGTCTAAGAATCATCATGAGTGCATTCCAATTGCCAAATGGTTCTTCATCAGGGAGGAGACTCACCGATTGCCTATTCACAGAGTGATTTGAGCTGACCCGAGGTAGTATTGATTGGGGATGACCCATCCAAATCTCCCTAAGCTAAAGCAATCTTCTCTTGGGTTCTAACAGGGTTGGATTTAGAACTATAAGGATGATTTCAACTAAACTCATAACTTTCAACATCGAATCATAGAGCAAAATCATTGAAATAAAAATAAAGTTTTTAGCTCTGTCGTGGAGTCAAAATATTTGACCGTGCATCACAACCCAATAGAATTGAGTTATGAACGTTAATGACATCAACAACGTGGCATGAATAAGGTTTAAGAACAATGGATTTAATGTAACCAAAGATAAATCATAAATCGTAACCTAATCCAATTTGTACGACTTCCTTATTTGTTGGTAGAGCCCTCAAAAAACTAGCTAACCTAGTCATATCATATGACTCATATTCAACATTGCTCACGTGGGCTATATCAAAAACAATTCAAAATGTCCTTTTATGTTTTTAAAATAATTAGTAGCATGATTGATTTTAAAAATTTTTATTTTATTGATGAGAATTCAATTTTTTATTTTAAAATTTTTTTATATGATGATAATTCTAAGAAATTAAAAGTAATTAAAAAATTTCTTTCGTCCATCTAATGAATTAATCATTCTTAAATTTCACTTTGAATTAAAAATATCATTTTTTTAATCTATTAAACTTTAATTTTTCTTTATAATTAAAATATTTTTATTTCAAGAAATCCTAATTGATCTCTACTAAGACTTCTTATCCTAATAGGACTCAACAGAGAAAAGCGAATTGCAAGTTATAAAGGTGTTGTGGATTCGCCATAAGGATACACATTCAAAAAAGTATTTTCAGCCCCAAAAGTTTCTGTGCCTTTGAAAGAACAAAGTCTATATACAATATATAGTTGTGGCAGCAAGTTTGTTCCCTGGTTAGTTTCAAAAATCTATTGCAGATTCTGTCAAGAGTCAACTCGTGTGAATGCTGCAGACTTAGTTCATTTTTTCTATCCTTGATTGTAAAAGAATCTTGTTTAAGTCATAACCAGTATTTTGAGTGTTGTTTTTATTTCTCAAGCTAAGGGTAGTTTGTAGAAATATCTACAAGTTAGGAAGTGTGTAAGGGTTTAGGGGTAGGTCCTTGGATTGCGGTGGGTAATCCAAATTTGGCTCCATGTTGTGTTAGTGAAGTACAGTTGAAATCCTACAAGGGTATAGGTAGTAGTTTTTACATCCATTCGAGCCTGGATGATTTTTCATGTATAAATTTGTGTCATTCTTTTACTTACTTGTTCCTTTACTTTCTGCTAATTGGTTAGGAAATGTTAGCAGAAATAGAGATCAATAAGTTTTTACTTAACAGATTAAAAGTAAGGCCGAATTTCTTAAGTGAGTAAAAAATTAGAGAGACCCAATTCACCCCTCTCCCCTCCCCTTTTGTGTCCAATTACAAGTCATTAATATCAATTGGTATCAGAGAAACTTTCTCGTGTCTAGGTTAACACTTTCGGGAGATCCTTTAAAAATAACTTCTAAAATAATACCTCCAAATGGACAATCGAGCACTAGACTTCCTCTCTTTAATGGCCAGCATTGCAGTTTTTAAAAAAACACAATGAAAATCTATTTGAAAGCTGAGGATTACCAACTACGGATAGTCACTTTAAAAGGGCCATTAATTCCTACCAAAATGAAGGCTGATGATTCCAAAGTACCCAAAACTAAAGAAGAATTTGATGCAGGCGACTTCTGGATGATAGAAAAGAATGCCAAAGCCATCAAGATTTTTTACTTTGACTAGGGATGATGAATACAATCGTATTTTGGGATGCTCCAGTGCCAAGAAAATATGGGATTCACTTATATTGTCCCATGAAGAGATGAATCAGGTAAAACAATCAAGGATCGACATGCTCATTAGGAAATATGAGTTATATGTTATGGGCGAAAAGAAGTCGGTCAAGGATATGTTTACTCGATATACCCACATCACAAATGAACTCAAGTCACTTGAAAAGGAATTTTTCACTGAAGAAAATGTAAGAATACTTCTGAGAATCATGCCAGCATCATGGGAGCCTAAATTTACAACAATTGAAGAAGCAAAACAAATGAACACAATGCAAATGGATGAGCTAATTAGCAACTTACAGATATACAAGCTTAAAAAGATTGACAAGGTTACTGAAGAATCAAAAAAGGAACGCAATTTGGTTCTCAAGACTACCCAACATGATTCAGAATCAGATGATAAGGAAATGGCAATGTTTGTGAGAAGATTTAAGAAATTCTTCAAGAAGAAAAATTCTCAAAAAAGGAAGTCCAGAAACAAAGGTAAGTCTTCTGATAAGGGACAGTTCTAAGGATGCTTTAAATGTGAAAAAATGGAGCACATGATTAAGGATTGTCTCCTGTTCAAAGAGAAACAAAGAAGGAACTCAAAAAAGCAGCAACAAATGGCCTCAACAGCTTACAAAAAGGCTATGAAAGAAACTTGGGGTGAAACTTTTGATGAGTAATATGAGGTTGAGGAAGTCAACAATGAGCAACTAACACTGATGGCTAGAAGTGATTCAGACTCTCATGAAGAATCTTCCGAGGTAAGCCTATTTGATCTCAAAACTCAAGTATACAACTTTTCTAAAAGAAATGTTGTAAAATTATGACTTTTCTTAATGGATGAGTTTCATAAGATGAGTGTTGAAAAGACCGCATTATTTAAAAAAATTCAAAACTTGAAATATGAAAATAATATTTTCAAAGAACAAAAAATCAAGTTTGAGAATAATCAGAAGACACTCACAGATGAAAATAGCAAACTGACAGGAATAGTCTCTGAAAGCTAAAAACAGCAAACTGAAAGGGATAGTCTCTTCCCTGAAGGCTGAAATGCTCAACATTAAGAAAGTACAATCTGTGAGCATCGAACAAATTAACAACGGTCAAAAGTCTCTTGAATCTGCAGTTATCTCTTTAAAAAGGGAACTAAAAAAGGAGATAAAAAATTTCAAAGCTTCAAGAGACTTTGGGTCATGTTAACTCTGACCTTGCAACAATTAAAAAATGGAATAAATCCACAAAAGATTTAACATGGCTAAATGAACATTACAATAAGTATCGCAGTGGACATGGCTATAAAAGCAAACCAGTCAAATGGAATATTAAAAGAAAGTATACAGTTTTGGCTAAATACCCTTATGCAGTCATTGTGTCCATACTGGGTATTATAGATGTGAATGTTTAGCCAGAATAAAAGCCCTTGAAAAATATGAAAATATTGTTAGATGAATAATAAAAGCTTCAATTTCTCAAGTTATCAAAAGAAAGAGAACCAAACTGGTGTGGGTTCTTAAATTTAACAAACAGTTTTATTTACACGCTGAAGTGAGAAGGAGAAACAAAAAATGATATCTCGATAGTGGTTGCTCCAGGCACATGACAAGAAATACGAAATTTTTTCTCTCACTGATAGCCTTGAGCAGAGGATTAATATCCTTGGGAGGTGGAAAGAAATGTATGGTTATCGGCATAAGTAAGATAGGTAAGTTTCTTAAATCATTAAATTAAAAATGTATATCTGGTGGATGGATTAAAATCTAACTTGTTAAGCACATCTCAACTTTGCGATTGAGAGAACATAGTGTTATTCTCTTCCTTCGATTGCAAAGTCAATAGTAACAAGTCTGGGAAAGTTGTAATGATAGGAGAGCGATACAGAAATTTTTATAAGGCTTGCATACTTTCACTCTTTGAGAATGAATTAACTTGCCTCACTGTTCTTGATAATGATACTTTCCTTTGGCACAAGCAGTTTGGTCATACTAGTTTAATATTACTCAATAAATTGGTTTTAGAAATTCTTGTTGTCTTCTAGAAATAAAATTTAAAAATGACAAGGTATGTGACACTTGTTCTAAATGAAAGCATATCAGATCATCCTTCAAAATGAAAAAGGTAATCAACACTTCTAAGCCCCTCAAATTATTATACATTGATCTGTGTGGTCAAATGAGGGTAGTAAGTCGTGGTAGTAAAATGTTTGTTTTAGTAATCGTTGACTATTTCTCTGGCTTTACATGGACCATGGACCTTGTTTCTGTCCTCTATGATGAATCATTTGATATATTTAAAGTATTTGCAAAAAGGAGTCAATGAACTCTTGGGTTTGACGTGGTACGCATTCGATCTGATCATGGTTTTGAGTTTAAAAATGTCAAGTTTACTACTTTTTATTATAAATATGAATAAGACCATAATCTTTCAACCCCTAGAACACCTCAACAAAACGGGGTTGTGAAAATAAAAAATAGAACACTGGAAGATATGACACCAAGTATGCTTATCGCTGGTGGACTTTCTAAAAATTTCTGGGCAGAAGCAGTAAATACGGCTTGTTATATAATACATAGATTGCACGATTAGACCACTTTCTTGATAAAACTCCATATGAACTTCTCAAAGGTAGAAAACATAGTATCAAGCACCTGTGAACCTTTGGTAGCAAGTGTTTTTTACATAATAATGGAAAGTCAGCCCTAGAAAGTTCAATGTAAAAGTGATGAAGGAGTATTCCTCGGATGCGCTTCAAATAGTAAAGCTTACAAAATTTACAATAAAAGAACCAAGTGCATTGAGAAAAGAATTCATGTTATTTTGATGAATCTAACATTATTGTTGAAGGAATGTTGCAGGAACGTGAGGATGATCCAGAGATTGGTCTCAATTAATTCTCAATAGAAAAGGTAAGTACTCCTGCTCAATCTAGAGGAACAGACAAGGAAACAGATTTCTTAAATGTTCCCTCAGAACCCGAGCATGAGCAGGAAAATTCAAAGGGAACAAATCCTGAAAACAATGGTAAGTATAGAAAAGGAAACAAATTAGGGAACAATCCTTAACTCTAGTCCAGAAAGAAACAGTGAAGATACACCAGATTTAAACCTAAGGTCCTAGAAGCATCAAAGTTCACATCCCCTTGATTTAATCATAACTGATCCTAAAAAGAGAATTTAGACCGAGGTCTCTATGAAAAAATTTTGTGCATATTAAGCCTTTTTGTCTTATATTGAGTTTAATAATTATCGCGAAGTATTGCAGGACCCAGATTGAGTAATGGCTACACAAGAGGAGTTGAATCAGTTCGAAAGTAGTAAAGTATGGCACCTATAACCACCACCAAATGGGAGAACTGTAATTGGAATCAAATGAGTGTTTCGAAACAAATTAGATAAGCAGGGAACAGTCACATGGAACAAAGCTCGGTTGGTGGTTCAGGGATATAACCAAGAGGAAAGCATCGACTATGAAGAGATATTCACACCTATTGCTACGATGGAATCAATCAGGATGCTCATTTCCTTTGCATCTCACATGGAGTTTACCCTTTATCAAGTGAATTTCAAAAGCGCAATCCTGAATGGAGAACTAAAAGAAGGGGTATTTTTTAATCAACCCCCTGGTTTTGAAAGTCCTGAATTTTTTTATTATATTTATAAATTGGATAAAGCATTGTACGGTTTAAAGCAAGCTCCTAGAGCTTGGCATGAGCACCTATCCAAATTTTTAATGGATAATGGATGTTCAAGAGACAGTTTTAAAAAATGTCTCATATCTATACAGTTTTGCACCAAATATAGCCAAATTGATGATATTTTTACAAAGGCACTAAGTAGAGATCAGTTTGAAAAAATTAGGTTGGAACTCGGGTTAATTAAAATTAACTCAGTACTCAGCACATGATTTTTTTCTTTCTTTTGGTGAGAAAATAGATTTTAGTTATTCTGTTTTGGCTTGTCCCAGCGATGGATGGATGACGACCGTCTTGAGGGATGATTAGTCATTTTCTTTGAAAGACTTTGTAGTTCAATTACTCTTATTTAGCTCAATGGTCAGTGCATGAATAGTGCATACTCACTTTGCATAATACCATTAAATTTTTTGAAAAATATCTATTGATATTGCCATTACTATCCGATATTGATACAACAGAGGTCTGCATGGAACACACAAAGGGAACTTAGTCAGGCATACACTTTTCATTACAATTCATTAATTGCCACTTTTCACTTTACCTACCCTACTCCACCCACGTTGCTCAGTCATGATTCAGGTTTTTAGTTTCTCTCTCCCACGAGTCTTTTTTTACTTTTATTTTCAGAAACCCCCAAGACCTTTCATCTTTCTCACTATCTCTCTCTCTCTCTTCCCGCCAGTCAAATCAGCCGACCCTTCTCGTCTAGTCACCGGTTCAACTGCATCACCGCCACCCAATGCTTCTTTACAAATATCAATTGTTGGTTCCCATCCCTCGTCTCCAATAGACCCTTCATCTGTTTCTCCATCACCAACCCCCTCAAACCCTCTGTCAGTTTCTCTGTCGCTAACCCCCCCAAACCCTCCTCTGTCCACCACTAGTCCACTTAACCTGCAGCCTTAACTGAGGGGGAATCTGATCCAATCTTGACGGACCATCTTGTAATGTCACCAGGGTTGGCTCTAACCACAACTCTATCCTCTCTTGGGAGTATGTCGGAGGCTGGATCAGAATCATTCCCCTCTTTCTCTATCGATTTAAAGTCACTTGAAGTCGAGATTCAGAGTCGATGTACTTTCCAAGGGGGTTCACATAATTCTGGTTCTTTGGGGGAGGATGAATCCGTCCGCGGTGATACAGATTCTTCTACGGAGGATGATGTGGTTTCATTCTTTGTCTCTGAAAGTTTTGATGATTTGGTGCCCATAGCGGCTCTAAGAAGAGGTGCCCAAAGACTTGCTAGAGTTGATGCTAAAGGCTTGGGTATTGCTCAGAAATTGAGGTTTGACTCAGACCCTGCCTCTCGCACTAGAGCAAGCAAGCCTCAATGTCCAACATTGCTTCCACCTCTTGTCCCTTGCCGGTGAAAAAGAAAAAGTTCAAGGTTAAGGTGTACTCTGAGTGACAGCTTATTAAAGGTAAAATTATTCCTCTATCCGTTGATTTCTCTATTTTCTTATTATTATCTAAAGTCACTTTCCAAGGGTAGTATTATCTGTTTTTTGATACGACGACAAAGATGGACTGTCCTGAAATTGTTAATTTCTTTCACAATTTTTCTACTGGGGATGGAAATATATCTAGCAAGGTTGGTAAAACTCATGTGGTGCTTGATGAACTGAAGTTGGGTGATCTGTTAGGGGTGCCCTGTGATGGGTTTTCTGACTGTTAGAAGAATGGGTGGCCTACTCTTCCTGCTCCACTATCTGCCCTGGATATTGTAAGAAAGTTCTTCAATAATTCTGCCCAGCTCTCCGTAGCCAATGTTCCTAAGAACTGCATGTCTACTTATCATAAGATACTGATCTTATTTTTTATTAAGAATTTGGTCCCTTGCCAGGAACAAAGGGATGCATCCTCGTTTCTTAACTTGACTCTGATGGAATTGCTAGATAGGGAGTTGAAAATTAATCTTCCAAGGTTGATGTTGGCTTATCTGACTGAGGTTGCAACTGATATACAACAAAATCATTCTCTTCCATATGGATTTCTATTGGCTACTGTCCTTACGAAGTTGGGTGTCTGTATTCCAACCTTTGAGCATTTCACTCCTTATTATGCCATTGACTATTATGATACTCGAGGATGTCACAAGGCTGGTACCTCTGAAGGTCATTCTGTAGGATTGGATCATCCCTTGGGCCCTGTTTACCCACAAGATTCGTTGGTTGCTGAAAATGCTAGCTTATTTTAGGAGGTTGAGCAGCTGTGTCAAGATAATGCCACTCTCGGGCTCAACTTGCTCGAAATAAGGAGATTGCAATGTCACGTCATAATGATTTGGTGAACATGATCAAAGGGTTGTGGAAGACCACCCTACCTCCTCCTTCATCCCTGCCTCAGTTCGCTCCTCCCGATCCATTGTCGTCGAGCCCCCTTAGTTTGTTTTTGTGAACTTTGGTGGTTTTTGGATATGTTTTGGATTGTATCTTTGACTATAGTCTCAAACCTTTGTATTTTTGGTGTTTATTTGCGTTGCTTCTAAAGGATGGCCAATATCACTAGATTGATTTTGATGATTTTCAATTGGGTTATGTTGTTGTGTTTGTTACTCCACCAGTGGTAAGCTACTATTTCGAATGGTTGTACCTGTTTATCTTTCATGTTTGTTTTTGCATATGTTTAATTGTTTTAATGATGCCAAAAGGGGAACAATGTGTGTATGCTTGTAGTGTCATCATAGGACAGGGTTAATGTTACAAGTGTCTTCTTGCAAGATGTCCTTGAACAATAGGAAAACAATACAAGCATATTTTATTTGTCATCATCAAAAAGGAAAAATTTGTTGAACATGATTTTGATAATGATAATTAAAGCATGCTTGATATAAAGCTGTTACAAAATAAGTGATGGATACTTAGCATTTAAATTATCCTTGGATAATAAAATTATTATTAAGTAATCTTGATTTAATATTTGTACGGCTAGTCTATTATGAATGGCTGGATAAAATATAAAAGAAGAAGTTGAAACTGATAGAGAAACTCTAAGGATCCAAATAAGATAAGGCAAAAAATCCAAGTTGATCTCTACTAAGGCTTCTTATCCTAATAGGACTCTACAAAGAAAAGCGGATTGCAAGATATAAAGGTGTTGTGGATTCGCCATAAGGATACAATTCGCAAAAATAGTTTTAGCCTCAAAAGTTTCTGTGTCTTTGAAAAGAACAAAGTCTGGATATCTCAAATAGTTGTGGTAGCGCTAAGTTTATTCCCTGATCAGTTCCAAAAAGCTGTTGTAGATTTTGTCAAAAGTCAACTTGAGTGAATGTTGTAGATTTAGTTTGTTTTTTCCATCTTTGATTGTTAAAGAATTTTGTTTAAATCACAAACAGTGTTTTGAGTGTTGTTTTTATTTCTCGAGCTAAAGATAGTTTATAGAATTATTTACAAGTTAGGAAGTGTGTAAGGGATTAGGGGTAGGTGCTTGGATTGCTGTGGGTAATCCAAATTTGACTCAGTGTTGTGTTAGTGAAGTGCAGTTGAAATCCTACAAAGGTGTAGGTCATGGTTTTTACATCCATTCAAGCATGGATGGTTTGTCACGTATAAATCCTGTGTCTATCTTTTACTTACTTGTTCCTTTACTTTTTGCTAATTGGTTAGAAAATGTTAGGAGAAACAGAGTTCAATAAGTTTTTCTTAACATATTGAAAATAAGGCCAAATTTCTCGAGTAAAAAATTAGAAATACCCAATTCAACCTCCCCTCTTGTGTCAAAGTTGAAAGTCATTAATATCACGTATTGTAGTAATATAGCCACTAGACGCATTGAGCAATATTTTTCAGGTATTTTTAATTTTCAAAATTATAATTTAGGAAAGTAACAGAAACACCTGCTTCTTAAAAATGAAATTTGTAAAATAGGTTTTTTTTTTCAGGGTGGTGTAGGCATTAACATGTACTTTGTCATCTGTCAAGCTGAGGGTTTTAACCCTCAAAAGTTATAGTTCAGAATAGCAAAAACAAGATATATTTAATTATGAAACAAGTAAAATATGATAGTTTAGGAAGTAGCTTGGCCATTAACTCTATAAGATAGGTTGATCTTAAAAGATAAGCTTTTGCACTTATTGCCCTTGTTTAGGATGGTTTTTAGTTTTTTTCCTCCCAAATTGATGGTCTACAATTTTTATCTTTACAATTTATTTAATGAAAATTTTATGTTAAAAATACTTTTAATTATGATTTAGTTTTTTCAGGTATATTTTTTTAGAGAATATTTATTTGGAGGCATAAATTAAATATTATTTAATTCGCAAGGCATACCTTTACCCTTAATATTATTTACATAAATAAATTTAAAAAAAAAAAAAGAATCACCCGACACGGGTTAGCATAGAAGAGATAAGTTAATATTGCACATTAATACTGCTAAACTTCTACCACCAGGCACAAGTTAATACTGCTAAACTTCTATCCCCAAGCACAAGTTCATGCTACTGAACTTCTGTCCCCTAAACACAAGTTTATGTTACTGAATTTATGTCCCAAGGCACAAATTCATGCTACTAAACTTATGCCATGCTACTAAACTTATGCCCTTGAGGCATAAATTATATACTTATTGAGAACTTTTATTTTTGGTTGTAACAGGCATTTTTGATCATTTTTTTCTCACTTAAAATGTTGAAGGGTAAAAAATTAAAAATCACCTCAAAATAAGAAAATTTGCGTGAATAACCCAAATATCTCAACTCAAACAATTTTGTTTCAACAGCTACATTTCTAGTTTATAACCGAAATTAATGTGATCGGGAAAAATAAAACATTTTAAGCAACTACCTTCTTATACTTGCACTTAAATTTCTTAACCTTTGTTTTAAAAACATTTTGTTTTTGGTCATCGTAGAACGCTGAGCAACGAGGATCTGCTGTGCAATACATATTTAACTTTCCAGATAATTTTATTAATTTCAAAATAATCTGAATTCTGTTACCTCCGCTAATACCATAAATGAAAATCTGAACTCATCTTAAAAAGTTTATACAAATAAAAAGGGCACTAGCAAAACTGGAAAAGGAGGATACTAAAAAAACGCGCAACTTAGAGCGTGTTTAGATTAGGATTAAAAGCTAGTTAAATTAATTTTTTATTTATAATTAAAAACTGATCAAATTAGATTTTAATTTTCTTTTTAGCTTTTTAAAATACTTAATAAAATTTTAAAACAAGTAAAAAGTTATAAGTCAGAGGATTATAACTTTTTGCTTTTCTACTTTAAATTATTTTTCAAAGCTAATTCAAATGGAATTTTAAGTATTTACACAGAAGTCATTTTTAATCGATAAATAAAAATGAAAAGAAAAATATTAAAGTAATTGAAAGCGTACTAGTTTGCATGCGCTGACAGAGAATCAGCCAATCATATATGTGTTTATTATTCGCTCTTATCATTAAGTAGATAATAAAAGACAATGTTCATGTTATTGAGAGCGACGGTCTAAACGAGTAAGAATAGTTTAATGTGTGCAAGCCAGAGTAAGGGTGCAAATTGGTACGATGGAAAAGTTTTTCTCAATAAATAAATAATTTATTTATTTATTTTTTAATATTTAATTAATATTTTAAAATATTTATATATAATACCGATAAATATTATGAGAATTTAAGTGAATTCAGAAGCTAGAGATGGAAGACATAAAGTGTACATGTTGAGCAAAATGTCACTTATAAAACATGTGTATTTTACTTTCATAATTGAAATTATTTTTCTTATTTTAAAGAATATATTTCTTAAAAATTTTAATGATCAAATATAAGAAAACTATATGTGTCATGTTTCACTTTTTAATTTTTAATTTAATTAATTCTCATAATTAAATTAGTTCTCATAATTAAATTAAATTAATATTTTAAAATTTTAAATTTAAATATTTAAAAATAATATAAATTATATTTTTTATTAATATAATAAAAAATTATATATTAAAAGTATTAATTAAAATTTATTAATTAGATTTTAAAAAACGAAAAGTGACAAATACTTTAAAAAGTAGGTCACAACTAGGACATTATAATTCCAACTATTTATATGGAAGGTCAATTTGTAAGATACGGCACTTCAAGTTTAGGTCAAATACTTTTTGAATGAAACTTTCTTTACTGTCCAGAGAATAATTAAACAAAAGCTCATAAAGTTAGGAGTAATAAATAACCCATGAGAAATCATAAGCCAATAAAACAAAAAATATATATATATATATATTTTTCTATTTTAAAATAAGTGATGTTTTTAGTTCGAGCACACTAATTAATAAAATTATTCATTTTGAAAAACTAATATATATTTTTACCCTCTTATCCTTAATAAATATCTTTAAAAAGATGTAACTCCATAGCAGGGCGGAGCTACCCTTGCCCGAGGGTGTCAAGCGATCCCCCTTCTTCAGAAAATTACACTGTGTATATAAATTAAATTTTGATTTTATAGGTATGTATATAAATGTTGATACCCCTTGAAACAAGTTTAGATATGATAAAGTGGTTAAGGGGTTGCAAATATCTTCGTGTGTTTGATTCTTGCTCATGCCATAAAAAGCATGATTTTTAGACTTTAGCCATTTTCTTTATTCTTTTTCAATTTTTAAACAATTGAAACAAAATCTAGACAACAATTAAGAAATAGTCGGCAGCGCATTACTAAAGCCAAAAAAAAAAAAAAAAAGCTGAAATAACTTTTTTTTCTTTTTTAAATTTTAAACAACTAAAACAAAGACAACAATTAATAAAAAGTTGACAGCACATTCCCGAAGCCAAAAAAATAATAATATTCAAACGACTTTATTTTTTTCTTTTTTGATTTTTAAACAATTGAAATAGAACCTCGACAAAAACACATAAAAATTCAACAAATTTATGAAGCTGAATAAAAAATAAAATAAAAAAATAAGTGAAATAATGCATACTTTATTTTTTTTTTATTATTTAAAAGAAAGAAGTGATGAGCGTGTATTAGATCTAGGGATTAAATAAAAAACTCAATTATGCCATAGCAAGTGAAAGATCTTTCCCCTACTTAATGTAGTGCTATCTCCGATTTGTTGTCGCTTGTCATTTGCCGATTGTCAGTCACGAAGTCTCAATCATGACAATGTTAAGAGTTTACTATTTTCCGACATTTCATTCACTAAATTTCAGCAATATTTTGATTGCTACACATATTTGTGATATGATATGGCTCAACTCAATAAAAAAAGCAAATGCTGTCAATGAGGGAAAATTTTTTAAGCAAAAAATAAAAATATTATAATTGAAATACATTATTGTCAATGTTTATTAATATTTCTACTGATGCTATTATAAACACATTTCAAGAGATGAAACCTCGTCGAGTACAGTTGTGATAATGTAATTAAGCTTTGCTTTCATTAGTAAAAAATATTTTGTCAAGACTTTTTCAGTTGTTTGCTTCTTTATATTTGACACCCCTTAGTAAAAGTTCTGGCTCCGCCACTGCTCCATAGTATTTTTTTAGAGTAAAGGTCCAAAAACATACCTGAACTATACCTCTTATGCGAGTTTAGCACCTGAACTATGCGCAGTTTGCATTAGGTACCTGAACTATCACACTCAAGTGTTAGAAACACACATGAGTGCTCACTGGACTAAAATCATGATTTAAAACTCTCTCGCGTGCGTGAGTGATGTTTTACACATTACAAAACGCCCACATGGCATTCCAACGGCTACAATTTGTTGAGTAGGCATTTTTCAATAAAAAATTTTCACCTTTAAATATCTTCTTCTTCATACTCTTTCTTCTTCATCCTTTCTGCAAATTCTAGATTTCTCTCCCTCTAAAATCCTCCTCTTCTTTTTTCATCCTTCTTCTATTTATTGTTCATTTTGTAAAAACTCAACCCTAAGCCCTAAAAAGATCTATTTTTCTTTTTCATCTCTTCTTCTTCTTCTTCTTCTTCTTTATCTCTTCTTTTTCTTCATCTCATCCTCTACATTTCTCCAAAATTAGGATGAATGTCTTTTACAATTGTTGGCAACTTGAAAAAATAAGAACATCGACAACAAATAATCATCTAGAAAGACATTTTTATGGATGTCCAAATTATGGGGTATTTATCAAATTATTATACATTAATCAATATAATTTTTCTTGAAGTTTTTGATTAAATGGTGTGATTTAATTTTTCAGGTTAGGGGTCGTGTTGCTTGTGGATTCTTTCATTGGTATGATAATATATTTTCTTCACAAGTAAAAGCAGTAATTCTTGGCTTGAAAAAAGATAATATGGAACTTGAGAATGAATTGAAGAAGATGAAAAAATTGAAGATGTTATTGTTTATTAGTATAGTTTTTAATGTATTTCTTTGATTGTTCAATGCTAAAGACCTTGTGTAAACGTGAATCTTTGCTTGTAATATGAGATCAGTGAAGCCATTAGTAAATCTACTATCTTTTTGTGTAATCTGTAAATCTAGTGAAGCCATCGGTGGAAATGGGATATGTTTGTGTAATATATGTGACCTTCTTGTTAAATATATGTGATCTTTGCAGCCTCTTTCATTTGCTTTTTTGATAGAATAACCACAAATTTAAAGTTACATCACAATATGTTTGCAAGAGATATACATTTGAACAATGTAAAACCTTTACAATACTAAAGAGCGTCTAGCATCAACCCATCTGAACAATGTAAAACATTTAATATCTAAAGATCTGAATTTACCCAAAATACAAATTCATCTAGCACGAGTAGCCGAAAAACATTCATCATACATAAATACTTGATCTGCAAATCAGTAGCATCAAAATACACAATCAAAACTATCTATTCTAATGGATTCAAAATCAAAAGAGCAACTTAAAACAGTTAGAGCCACTGCCACTCTTAAACACCTCCAGTCGCACCTTTTGATGACGTTTTATCTTGCTTTCATATATCTCACTAATATACTTTTATGTTGCAGTTAACTTCCGGTGATAGTATTTTTTTCCCCTTCTATTTGAGACCTTTAATTGGTGTATAACCAAGGTACCAGTCACTAAAGATGAACTTGTCATTTTTTTATGATGTGGTTCACTCTTGATTATCTTACTAGTAGGTCTTCCTTGTTGTGAAATATTAAAAGATATGTTATAATATTTTAGAGAGGAATAACTAAGGAAATAAATTTATTAATGCATCTTGTTCTTACCTCTGCATAAATATAGCTGTTGTTGCTCACAAACACCCCATGACCAACTAATCTTGGCCTCTTGAATGCTTTTTTTGTATCCTTTTTGTTGTCACTGTCCATTGTTGATTGAGAGGACTGAGTTCGACTTCATTATTGAGATGGATGAAAGATCTGAGATTGACTTGTTGGTTGACATGAATGAGACAGATGCACTGATTGATTTGGCTGAGGACTGAGACAAATCCTCTGCTTAAGTTGGCAGAGAAAGATGCTCTGCTTGAGTTGGCTGAGAGGACCTAGTTTTCTGCTTTTGCTTTCTCTTTGCACTGGTGGATGCTTGTGATGTAGCAATTCCTTTTACAAAGAACAATTGTGAAATTATTAGAGATAACATAATATAAATAATAGTTAAACACTAATAGACATATAACGTACCTTTAAAGTGGTTGGAGGTTTGTTTGGACATGTTCTTCTATTGTGGATTATGGACTTACAAATTGAGCAAGTAATGGTTTTTCCCCTCCTTAAAAGTTTTTCAGAATTTGGTACCTCTCCAAGCTCCTTCTTTCTATTTTTACTAGGCCTTCATGACATTGTCTTGACAGGAGGTGGCTCAACTTTTGGATTTGATGTCTCAGGCCACATCTTCATATTGGTCACTGGCTATAAAAAATTTCTATAAGCTTTCAGGTAGGTATCTTTTTTATACCATGTACTAACTGAATTAAGAAGATTGGATTATCATGATGCGTGGATGCTATAGCATGTGCATAAGGAATCCCTTTCAATGCCCAAATCCTGCAAGTGCAAGTTCCTTGAGCTAAGTTAGTTACATGTGTAAATGGAGCATCCTTCACTTCATACCCAACATCACTGTTTTACTTAATTTCCACCTTCATTGACTTCTCTCATTTGAATTTAGTACCATCATTTCCATTGGGGATATGTCATGAGTCCAAGTATCTACGAATGCTGCCACTTTAGTGAATATACTCATTACCTTTTTCCTAATATCTTCAAGCATGCTGATGATAATTTTGTGCCTAACACCCAACACCCAAGCATTGAAGCTTTTAGCCATATTGTTATCCGTACTATCACATTTTGAGGTTGTCCTGAATATTGCTTTGAACCATCTCTCAAGATTAAAGCTTACCAGGTAATTAGAAATGGTATCACCTAGCAGTGCGAGTTCTTTCAAGTTCTTCCTGAGTTCAGCTTCAAATGTTGATCTTGAACAAGCCCAAAATCTGTTTTTTCTTTCAACACCCTTCCATTTTTTTGACCAGTTTACTAGTATACGTCTTGCATATATTCTATGTTCACATTTTGGAAGTAACTCCTAAACAGCTGAAAATAATTCCTAGAAATAAATACTACAAGGTGCTGAAATCAGTGGATACAAAAATGCTTAAAGGAATTTATATTAGTAGCTACAAATCAATGCTTAAATCTGTAGATATAACAATCCCAAAACAGTAAATATATTGCAGCTATAACAAGCTTAAATCATAAACAAACTAGTGTTACAAATTAAGTTAAAATAGTAGACTATAAGAAGCTAATAGTTAAAACAATAGCTATAACTAAGTGTGTCAAACTAAGTTAAAGTAGTAGCAAAAATATGTTACAAACAGTAGCTATTCTAATTCTAAATCAACAGCTATAACAAGTGTTACAACTAAGTTAAAAGAGTAGCCTAAACTAAGATAAAATAATAGCTATAACTAAGTGTGTCAAACTAAGTTAAAACAATAGCAAAAATATGACACTAAGTTAAGATAGTACAAAAATATGTTTAAAATAGTAGCTATTCTAAGTTTAAATCATCATCTATAACAAGTGTTGCAACTAAGTTAAAAGAGTAGCCTCTACAATAAGTGTTGCAACTAAGTTAAAAGAGTAGCCTAAACTGAGTTAAAACAATAACTATAACTAAGTATGTCAAACTAAGTTAAAACAGTAGCAAAAATACGTTAAAAACAATAGCTATTCTAAGTCTAAATCAGCAACTATAACAAGTGTTACAACTAAGTTAAAACAGTACTTAAACTGAGTTAAAACAATATCTATAAATAAGTGTGGCAAACTAAGTTAAAACAGTAAAAAAATCATATCTTTTGCATGTCACTTATAAGTGTCAATTCTTGTCACACCTCACCTTGGGAAGCATGGGTAGCACCTGGTTCCACACTTACAACTAACTGAATTGGCTAGGCTTATGCACGTCTAGTGCTAGCGTGCAACTCAATTCAAGAAAACAACGGGCTATATCTCCGCTGTAAATGCAGCCTTCAACTGACAAGGCCGTATAGCCACCTGTAAACGAAAACAACTAACCAACAACATGCAATAAAAGGGATTCTATGCGGGCCGACAAGGTCACCATGTCGTCTAGTTATAATAGAAATGAAGACGAGCTACTATACTAGGCCTCACACGGCCAACACACGAAGCAAAACTAATTAAGGCCCCACACGGCCAACATACAACTAACTAACTGACGACTGTAGTCTGCAAGCCTCTAAGAGTACAAATAGTGGTCAGGACAAGGCCCCAGCCTACCCACAATGCTATATAACTGAAATACAGAAATCTCTACAACCTGGAAACTCCGAATGAAAGGAGCTGACCCAACTGCGGACTCTGAATAGCTGCTATTGAAGATCCTGAACCCTGTCTGTCTAAACCTGCAGGAAAGTAATGCAGCGCCCCATATCTGGGCATTAGTACAATATATACCAAATATACAAGACAGTAAATGAGCTGAATGAAAGCGGTGAAATACTGAAGGTAAGTAGAAAGGAGAGGCAGAAAGATTAACCTGTAAGTTGGCTTATTCATAACCTGCATCTAGCAAACACTACACATACATAAGCGATGACCGCATGATCATATATTCATAAGCTATAGCTAGTAGACCAGAATGCAAACAAGAACCTAACCTGGCCCTCATAAGCCTGAAAGGTAAAACCAGTACGGAATAACCCACTCGAGGCCCCCATATGCCCTGGTGAGTGTACTTCAATCTATATACCTCTAACCAGGTTTCTATGACTCTACTAGTGCTATAGACAACCTACCAGTCCTCTAGGTCTGCAACTGAGCCCACTCGACCCCTAATCTGTAGTTGTCTGAATTCGGTGGACTCCTGATATCTGCACCCCGAGCATCAGGCTCGACGGGGGTACAGTGCCAATACGACATATAATAGTCCAGCCATGGAATAGACTGTATGAGGACCTGGGACCCCATCTTCGTCCCTTGCAAATGGCATGTCGCTTTTCTGGAGCGACGTCATCTCGCCCTTGGCTGGTGTCGACACAGCTAGTAACCCTGGGTGGTCATGGATGACCCCTAAGTGAGGGAAACCCCAACCAAGGTGATGTATCAATATCTCAATCTAGCCACTCAAAAGGCGTAATTGGCCTTCTGGGCCTAACGCCATCGCTGCTCGCCCCCTAGGATAGTCTATAAGGCTGCTAGCAGGCATGCCGTGCGCCTGTCTCTGATCAGAGGATCCTGATAGTGATAATGATCTCTAATAGTCTGGACTGAATAGGGTGAGATCTGGAGTGGTTAAACATAGCTCTCTATATGTCCTGCCCGGACATCTATAACTCATAATAACTGCGGGGTTGCGAATGACTGACTACTCAGTTCCTCTGTTTAGGACAACTGTAGGGCTGGTACTGGTCGAACATGCTCCTAAGCGATCGGCCCCTAATCCTCCAGAGGAAGCTTACTGACATTTTTAGTCTGAGGGTAGTGTTGTACTACATAGTGCTGGTACTTTAGACCTTATCCTGGTTTGGTCCAATCTTATATGACATTTCTGGGCGATTCTTATCTTTAAGGACAAGTCTACCTATACTTAGCCGTTCACGGCAATCTGTACTTGAGTAGCTTCTAAGAACAGGCTGGGTAGTTGGCTCTGCCATTGTCTATGAATAAGGTTCACTTCCTTAGAGTACCCACAGGTCTATTTAACCTGAACGATTGGACTGCTTCTTGGGTGATCTGCCGGGTGAATGCTAAGTCAACTGGAACTGACAATTACTGCTAGTAGGTAACTAGATGATAGGTTGTCACTCAGCTCACTAGACAACCTTCGGGTGCTGACTCTCCGGTATGGCCTTCCTATCTGGATTTTTGGCCCAGGGGCGTAAAGGTATGCCAATGGCTTCTGGGCGTGCTTTTCTGGCTACACAGGTGCCAAACTAGTAGTTATATCACCTAATTGCGCTTATACTGGTCAACTTACTAACCCAGGCTCGATAACTCTCACGAGATCCTAAGGTTTAGGCCTGGAAATAAAACATAAAATTCTACTAACACGATGAACTAGAGAATAGAAGAGTTTCTATGACGCTTTTATCACGTATCATACTTATCCTGTCTTTCCCGACGAGGAATACTGAGGTATAATCTATATACGTTTTCTATCAGCTAATTAGAGCTTATATAACCGTAATCTACTTGATAGCAGCTAAACACAACATATCTACTCTTTATGTACCAGCAACAGTTAATTACAACATGCCCAATCACAATCTAATGGTAGCAACTATCTACAACATATGGAATCGTTACTTCAATTCGAAAACATAAGTTGTAATATTGTACGACGAGAATACTTGCCGAGGGTTATGTTACACCCCGTAGAATTCCCGGCACTCAGATGACCTATTCCCACGTTGGTTAAGCATATTTGAAGGCCATACGTGTTGGATAAAGGCCCGGGAAAAGATCGGACGAGAAGCCTATCGAACCATCGCGGAAGGAGCCGAGGCAGAGCCCCTCCGCGATGGCAGCGTGTCACGGAGGAGAGGCCTCCGCGATGGCTCCGTGACACGTTGGCCTTGTCCAGGCCCAAGTATATAAAGCCTCACTTCGGTTTTAAATGATAAAAAACTTTATAAAATTTCCAGAGAACGCAGCAAAACAGAGGAGGACGAAGAGGGAATATATATTATCGCTCGATTACGCTGCTAGACGCTGCCCAAACTCAAATTAACTCCAGATACGGGGGTATTTAGCGACAGAGAGCATTCCTACGGATTCAGTTTCGCGAAATACGGCCGGCGAATCGTTGATCCACCGAGCCAAGGTAAGTGGAATTGCTCTAAATTAGTGTCTATGTGTCCCTAGCTGTGAAGTGAATATTTCTCCCTTCTGGACCTCTGAAAAATAGCGAGTTTCTGGCCGTCTTTCGATAAGCCTAAGTTTAGGATATAAACTATATCGAAAGTGACGTTGCCTTTTGAAATAAAGTTGTATTTAGTATTGATTGATATGTTTATGAATGCAGTTGGGGGAAAACAGTTAAAGTACCGGCCGAGCTTCGTCCGACAGACGAATAGTTCAAGGAGAAGGTATGTAAAGTTAGTTTCCTTCGGTAAGTTAAGTAATATCAGTGTAGTGTAATAAATTACGGACCAGTAGAATGTTCAGGAGTCGAATATTGCGTTATTATGAATGTTGGTGCGATGTGAGAAATATTGGGTTGTAATGTATATGAAACCTATCAGTATGATACAGATTCTAACGCAAGTATTATAGATTGCCCAGTATACTCAGTATGTAATGTGATATGCCATGTCAGGATATGGTTATATTCAGTTGAAACCCCGTATAGTAATGCAATACCCGTAAAGCACTTCAGAAATAGAATATCAGGCTAAAATGAAGTTCAGAAAGCATGTCAGGATTAGTAAATCATGTTACTATAGAAAGTCAGTATACAACGTAGTTCAGTAGAAAGATTATATTCGTACATACATATATAGTACTTCCAGCCTCAGCATGTATTAAGTATGTACTTATTTCTATCACTAGTCCAACATATAGTGTATACAGAAACTTAGTAAACAACAGAGTTTTCAGTAGAAACATTATCTTATATAGCATTTGCCCAGTACAGCCGGCAGGAGACTATATTCATATTTATATATCTTTACCTGCCTCAGCACGTATTAAATACGTACAGATTACTATCATTAGCCCAGCATGTAATATATATGATACTTTACCCCTATTAGCCTCAGCATGTGAGATACACAGACAGTATTACCAGTTGAGACCGTTGTATTGTTTGGGGTTGGATTACCTAGCATCCATGACCGCCCAGGGTTAATAGCTGTATCGATTCGTCCACCAGAGGACGAGGATACGTCACTCTACGGAGTGGCATGCCGTCCCGCCAGGGGACGAAGATGGGATGCCAGTTTTTCCCCATATTTGTGCCTTGATCGGCCCTTACACACCCCAGTCGAGCGGATACGCCCGGGTGCAGATTCAGGAGTCCTCCGGACTCAGATGCAGTTATAGTCAGGGGCTCAGCGAGCCCAAGTGAATACCCAGGGACCGGCGGGATGCTTACAGCCAGTATAGGAGATGGGATGACCGGGGTAGGGGTATAGATTCTGTGTTGATTGTACCTCCCGGCTTATGGGGGCCGGGTAAGGTTGTGTATGCCATGTTATGTTATGTATGTTGTGTTATGTTATATTAGATATGAGTAGATTAGTAGTAGAATGATACGTCTCTAGAAATGACACCTACTCCCTCCAACATGATTAAGAACAGGTACGATCTACACCATCAGATAGTTAATCTAGTTCTTCTTATTCCAGTTTCGACAGTTATGTTATTGATTTCAGATATCCCTTCAGTTCTTACAGATTCAGTTATCTCCTGCTATTCAGAATTTTTAGTTATATTACTTGTATTCAGCTGTATTCAGTTTGCTTTACATACTCAGTACCAGCGGTACTGACGCCCAGTGGGGCGCTGCATTACTTGCCTGCAAGTACCCATAGACGCGCAGGCGATACCACGTGATCCCCATCAGCGGTCGAATATTCAGCTCCTGTCATCCGGAGACTGAATTTCTAGAGGTGTAGTTCAGTTCCTTTTGTTGTACAGTACGGGTAGGTCGGGGCCCTGTCCCGATCATTTCTATTATTCTTCTTAGAGGCTTGCAGTCTGTATGTATTCCCTGCGGTCAGATGAGCCGGTCGTGTGAGGCCGTGCAGTTGTATAGTTGCCTTTACTCCTTTCTTTCTTTTGTAATGGCCGTGTGGGGCCATAGTTTGCCAGTAGTGGTGACCTTGCCGGTCACGTAGCTTTTCAGTATGTTATGTTTGAGTTACAGATAACTAGACAGCATGGTGGCCTTGTCGGCCCGCATAGGTTCCCCTGAATTAACATGTTTCTGGTCAGCTGTAATGCAGGTACAGAAGGCTATAGGCCAATGGGCCGGGGGCTGTGTTTACAGCCGTTATATAGCCCTTTGTTTCCAGAAATATGAGTTAGAGCCAGCCAGGCACCAGATGTGCCCAGGCTTAACGGTCCAGTAAGTCAGGTCCTAGTAGGGCACCAGGTGCCAGTCGTACCCCCAAGGTGGGGTGTGACAAACTTGGTATCAGAGCAGGTCGTATCCCAGGGAGTCTGCAACCCGTGCTAAGTAGAGTCTTGTCTATGGATGTGTTGTGCACCACATACTATAGGTAGGAGGCTGCGAGGCATGATATGATGGTTACCCTTCTTTCTCAGTCAGTCGTGCTTTAGAGCGGTACAATATAGGGTTGAGTCCCTGAGAACTTATCGTATTCTTTGATTACAGATACAAAGGCAGATCAGCATTACCCTATCACAGGCAGAAGATCAGAAATAGCAACGGAAGGGGGCATCAGTCAGTTATATGATAACTACAGCAGCAGGAGGAGGTATCAGAGACCTCCCAGCGTGATATCTTTATTAGCATTATTCCTAGTATACGTTGATAACGTCAGAATAGGAAGTCAGAAGTATAATGTACATATGAGTTGATTTACTTATTAGTTACATAAGATCTAATTATGATTACAGATAAGGTCAGACCATCAGGTAGGTACAAGAAAGAGAGAAAAAAATGCAAGAATCCCAAATATATCTTTTTGGATATGGTACAGTTAAGTGCTTTTATTTGTTGCAATAAGAAAAGGGCTATTCCCACCTCTTAGTATTGATGCCAGTATAGTAAAGGGGCATAAGACTTGAGATAGGGTTGCCGAATCCAGCGGTAAGTAAAGATGGGCTGATTGATCCTAGTAAGTATTAGAAAGTATAAAGAGCCCTTATGATTACGTAAGTTGTGCAGACCCTTATGATAACAAGCCAGTAAAGAAAGTAAGACTGTTAGCTTACCCGAAGTAGGGGTAACAGACCTGCTAGTGATAAATGCCTAATAATAGTCAAGTTTGAGTTAGAAAAAGGCCAAGTCCGCCATATACGCCAGAAGAAGTATAGGCCGAGGCTTGATCAGTAATCTCATTAGCAATGAAAGACAGGTACCTTGAACCCCAGAGTTCAGTTTAAGTAAGATGAGAGGAATAAGCAGGAATGTCAGATCTTGTGGGGAAATTAGAACTGCCCCGGATCGATAAAGTATCGTATTAAGGATTAAGCCTCGGGCTGACAGTAAGATTGCGGTTCAGAATACCGCAGGGTGTCTATTATAGAAAAGTTAAGAAGTTACCGATACAGCAATTCTAATCCAGTGTAGCCTAGAGATAAGGCCCAGCAGACAGTTATGGGCTCTCAATATATGCCTAGTAAGGCTACAGGATTTGAATGTCGACCCCCACATCGCAAGAGTGGCGGGATTCTAAACAGCAGACAATAACTAGAATGTTTGTGTTTGTTACTTTCAGAATGAGGTGACAATACAATGAAATGATAAGTCAGGGCAGGAGATATTATTAGGCCGTAGAAGAAATGTATCATGTACGATGTGAGACTCAGCAGAACATGTCGGAGGTTATGAATTACCGCAGGAATTAGTACATATTGTACGTAGCCAGCGATATATAGATATACAGATAATAGATAGGTTGTGAGTGGCTGCCTATAAGGGCTACAATCACAGATGCTGATTAGTAATAGAAAGCCTATACAAATTGTGTTGGGGGACCAAAAAGAGAAGAAAGAGGGGGAAGAAAGAAAGAAAAGAAGGAGGGAAAGGGCGGATTAAGTGTGAGTTACGTATGAAGTCATAGAAACTTAAACTATCTCAGTTCTCAGTTATTAGATTAAAAGACTTATGTGTTGTTGTCAGATTTAGGCTCTAGGAGCTTACCAGAGTTATTGACCTAAGACAGATGGCTAGATGATAAGGGCGCAGTTAGACAGTCTACCGACCAGTTGTCGCCTGCATCAGTAGGGAGGCATCCCTGAAGATCGGTAACAGTAGTGCATGTGCCAGAACCAGGATTAGAGACCGAATAGGCAAATTTCAGAGATTAGTAATACCAGAATTGTTCTAGCATGCTAAGTGGTCATACGTCGTTTTCCCAGCCTCGTGGGCGACAGTCTGCCTTAGTCAACTTAGCAGTTGTTATGTAGAACACCTCATAAGTCAGCCGGCCGTCCCAGTCAGAATACCCGTGGGTACCCCAAGGAAGGGTCCACATCCACAGTCAGCGATAGACTAGTATTTCAGCTGGTTTTCGTAAGGTATTTCGATACAGAGCCCTAGCAGAGGGCCAGTATTTACAGAATAGCCCATAAGACCGAGAATTCCCCAGAATAGCAGTATAAATCCAAGTGGATACACACAAGGCATAAGAAATTGATAGTACCCTGCTAGTACAGTGTTTATTAAGACCAGGGGATCAGTAGACTCCCCGTGAAGATCCAGAGATTGATCGCCTGGGAGTAAGTTGAATAAGTCCAGCCTTACAGTGACTTAAGTAAAATAACAGAGCAATTAGATGCCCACAAGTCTGCGGTTATGCACGATTATAAGCATTTAAGTAGAACAGTTAGAGTATTGATTAGACTACTGCCACATTCGGGTTATTCAACCCGACTACTCAGTTATTTAAGGTTATGCAGCCAGATCGTTAGAGGTCATGATCAATATCAGGATCCTCGGATCAGATAAAGGCACAAGGTGCGCAGACGGTCGTTCAGGTTACCTTAGCAACAAGCAGCCTTAGCATGCGGTCAGAAGGCCAGATAAAGCTCTAGTTATACCGGTAGATTACTTGTCAGATTCTCCGGTATAATAAACCAGTATGACCGTCAGTTATATGCCAAATCGTAAATGTGAATTTTGGTTGAGTCCAGTAGCCTTTTTGGTCACATGGTGTCGGAGGCTGGTGTACAAATAGATACACAGAAAAATCGAAGTAATGAAGATCTAGCCTAGACCTACCACTCCAATCGAAATACGCAATCCCTGCGGTTAGCCGGGTGCTGCAGAGGGTCCGTGGAAGGATTTTCCACCTTAGCAGCACCTCTGACTAAGTTGGCACAGAAGGCAGCGAAGTTCCAGTAGACTGAGGCGTGTAAGCAAAACTTCCAGGAGTTAATAGCCAGGTTAACCTCAGCCCCAGTGTTAGTATCGCCAGAAAGTACAGAGGGTTGATGTAGCATGGTAAAGTAACAGTTTATGCTTTCAGGCAATTGAAGAAACGTGAAAAGAATTGTCTTACCCATGACCTGGAGGTAGTTACAGTAGTTTATACTTGAAAAATCAAGAATTTTGTGTCACCCGGGGAGGGCTAATACGGTAGTAGATGCCCTTAGCCATAGATCTACGGGGAGTTGGCATACTTGCCGCCTGAACAGCGGGAATACACCCGAGAATTTTACTAGTTAGCCGATCTAGCCGCTCGCATATAAGAAATAAAGGATAACAGAACGATAATACAGAATGCCGCAGCGTTATTGTTAGTGGTGGAAGTAAAGGAACGGCAGTATAGAAACTCTAGCCAGGTTCAATTTAAACATAAGATTCAGTAAGGAGAGATGACATATTTTCAGATAACCGGGGATGAAGTGTGGCGATATAAAGGCCGCATTGCGCTCCAGATATTTTGGGGCATCGTCAGCAGTTTATGAGCAAGGCGCATTACGCCCGCTACTCTCTTCATCCCGATATGACAAAGAGGTGCCATGACATTAAAGAGAACTACTGGTAGCCCAGTGTCCTAACTGCCAACAGTTGAAGGCAGAATATCAGAAACCAGGCAGGTTAATTTAGAACATAGCTGTGCCTCTTTGGAAATGAGAAGCGGTGAATATGAATTTTGTAGCAAGATTACCCCGTACTAAACACAGACATGACTCTATATGAGTGATAAATGACAGATTGACAAAAATCAGCTCGGTTCTTGCTAGTAAGAGCTACTTTCTCGGCCGAAGATTATGCTGAGTTGTATATCAGAAAGGTAGTCAGATTATATGGAATACCAGTATCCATTATTTCAGATAGGGGAGCACAGTTCACAGCTAGATTCTGGCAGTCGTTTCAGAAGAGTTTGGGAGCGCAGATTAATTTAAGTGCAGCGTTCTATCCTCAGACAGATGAGCAGGCTGAGCGCACAATTCAGACGCTCGAAGACATGTTGCGAGCGTGTGTGCTAGATTTCAGTAATAGCCAAAATGAGCATTTACCATTAATCGAATTTGCCTCCAGAATTAGAATCCATTCATCCGGTCTTCTATGTAACTATGCTGAGGAAATGCATAGGAGACCCGTCCAGAGCAGTCCCAGTCCAGAATATCTAGGTTACAAAAAGCTAGCCTATGAAGAGGCTCCAATAACTATCTTAAACAGACAGATTCGCAGATTGAGGACTAAAGATGTTGCATCTGTCAAAGTATTATGGCGTAACAGAAATCGGGAGGATATGACGTGGGAGGCTGAAGAAGATATGAAAATCAGATACCCTCACCTATTTCAGGCCTAGTCAAACGACAGGTATGTCCGTATTATTACTTATGCAGTATCTTATGGTTGTATGTCTGTAGATGATAAAGGAAAATTGATATCTAGTCATCCAGTGGATCTTAGAATATTGTGTGCAGTGCCTGTGTTGGACTTTTCTGCATTTCAGGTTTTGCGATAGTCCATATTACAGGGGAAACTCTACCGAAATTCTTCCAGAAAGTAAAAGTAATCAGTCCTCTAGATAACAGTATACATTCGAGGACGAATGTTCTTAAGGGGGGGAGAATGTTACACCCCGTAGAATTCCCGGCACTCAGATGACCTATTCCCACGTTGGTTAAGCATATTTGAAGGCCATACGTGTTGGAGAAAGGCCCGGGAAAAGATCGGACGAGAAGCCCATCGAACCATCGCGGAAGGAGCCGAGGCAGAGCCCCTCCGCGATGGCAGCGTGTCACGGAGGAGAGGCCTCCGCGATGGCTCCGTGACACATTGGCCTTGTCCAGGCCCAAGTATATAAAGCCTCACTTCGGTTTTAAATGATAAAAAACTTTATAAAATTTCCAGAGAATGCAGCAAAACAGAGGAGGACGAAGAGGAAATATATATTATCGCTCGATTACGCTGCTAGACGCTGCCCAAACTTAAATTAACTCCAGATACGGGGGTATTTAGCGACAGAGAGCATTCCTACGGATTCAGTTTCGCGAAATACGGCCGGCGAATCGTCGAGCCACCGAGCCAAGGTAAGTGGAATTGCTCTAAATTAGTGTCTATGTGTCCCTAGCTGTGAAGTGAATATTTCTCCCTTCTGGACCTCTGAAAAATAGCGAGTTTCTGGCCGTCTTTCGATAAGCCTAAGTTTAGGATATAAACTATATCGAAAGTGACGTTGCCTTTTGAAATAAAGTTGTATTTAGTATTGATTGATATGTTTATGAATGCAGTTGGGGGAAAACAGTTAAAGTACCGGCCGAGCTTTGTCCGACAGACGAATAGTTCAAGGAGAAGGTATGTAAAGTTAGTTTCCTTCGGCAAGTTAAGTAATATCAGTGTAGTGTAATAAATTACGGACCAGTAGAATGTTCAGGAGTCGAATATTGCGTTATTATGAATGTTGGTGCGATGTGAGAAATATTGGGTTGTAATGTATATGAAACCTATCAGTATGATACAGATTCTAACGCAAGTATTAGAGATTGCCCAGTATACTCAGTATGTAATGTGATATGCCATGTCAGGATATGGTTATATTCAGTTGAAACCCCGTATAGTAATGCAATACCCGTAAAGCACTTCAGAAATAGAATATCAGGCTAAAATGAAGTTCAGAAAGCATGTCAGGATTAGTAAATCATGTTACTATAGAAAGTCAGTATACAGCGTAGTTCAGTAGAAAGATTATATTCGTACATACATATATAGTACTTCCAGCCTCAGCATGTATTAAGTATGTACTTATTTCTATCACTAGTCCAGCATATAGTGTATACAGAAACTTAGTAAACAGCAGAGTTTTCAGTAGAAACATTATCTTATATAGCATTTGCCCAGTACAGCCGGCAGGAGACTATATTCATATTTATATATCTTTACCTGCCTCAGCACGTATTAAATACGTACAGATTACTATCATTATCCCAGCATGTAATATATATGATACTTTACCCCTATTAGCCTCAGCATGTGAGATACACAGACAGTATTACCAGTTGAGACTGTTGTATTGTTTGGGGTTGGATTACCTAGCATCCATGACCGCCCAGGGTTAATAGCTGTATCGACTCGTCCACCAGAGGACGAGGATACGTCACTCTACGGAGTGGCATGCCGTCCCGCCAGGGGACGAAGATGGGATGCCAGTTTTTCCCCATATTTGTGCCTTGATCGGCCCTTACACACCCCAGTCGAGCGGATACGCCCGGGTGCAGATTCAGGAGTCCTCCGGACTCAGATGCAGTTATAGTCAGGGGCTCAGCGAGCCCAAGTGCATACCCAGGGACCGGCGGGATGCTTACAGCCAGTATAGGAGATGGGATGACCGGGGTAGGGGTATAGATTCTGTGTTGATTGTACCTCCCAGCTTATGGGGGCCGGGTAAGGTTGTGTATGCCATGTTATGTTATGTATGTTGTGTTATGTTATATTAGACATGAGTAGATTAGTAGTAGAATGATACGTCTCTAGAAATGACACCTACTCCCTCCAGCATGATTAAGAACAGGTACGATCTACACCATCAGATAGTTAATCTAGTTCTTCTTATTCCAGTTTCGACAGTTATGTTATTGATTTCAGATATCCCTTCAGTTCTTACAGATTCAGTTATCTCCTGCTATTCAGAATTTTTAGTTATATTACTTGTATTCAGCTGTATTCAGTTTGCTTTACATACTCAGTACCAGCGGTACTGACGCCCAGTGGGGCGCTGCATTACTTGCCTGCAGGTACCCATAGACGCGCAGGCGATACCACGTGATCCCCATCAGCGGTTGAATATTCAGCTCCTGTCATCCGGAGACTGAATTTCTAGAGGTGTAGTTCAGTTCCTTTTGTTGTACAGTACGGGTAGGTCGGGGCCCTGTCCCGATCATTTCTATTATTCTTCTTAGAGGCTTGCAGTCTGTATGTATTCCCTGCGGTCAGATGAGCCGGTCGTGTGAGGCCGTGCAGTTGTATAGTTGCCTTTACTCCTTTCTTTCTTTTGTAATGGCCGTGTGGGGCCATAGTTTGCCAGTAGTGGTGACCTTGCCGGTCACGTAGCTTTTCAGTATGTTATGTTTGAGTTACAGATAACTAGACAGCATGGTGGCCTTGTCGGCCCGCATAGGTTCCCCTGAATTAACATGTTTCTGGTCAGCTGTAATGCAGGTACAGAAGGCTATAGGCCAATGGGCCGGGGGCTGTGTTTACAGCCGTTATATAGCCCTTTGTTTCCAAAAATATGAGTTAGAGCCAGCCAGGCACCAGATGTGCCCAGGCTTAACGGTCCAGCAAGTCAGGTCCTAGTAGGGCACCAGGTGCCAGTCGTACCCCCCAAGGTGGGGTGTGACAGGTTAAGCCTTACATACCTCGATTGTCATTTCCTGAATAGCCGCAGAGTTTTCTCTTGTATTCGCCAACTCTATTCAGCTGTAACCATTATACTGGAAGAAAGAGACGAATTTCAATATCAAATTCGACGTAAATTGATAACTTTCGATATTAATATTGACTATACTTCAACTTAGCGAAACACGGCTGAAAACGTATTATTTCCCAAGAGCTCCAAAGGGAGAAATACTTACTTGAAGCTTGTGATCATATAGAAACTAGTTTGAAGTAATTCTGATAACTTTGACTCAGAGAGGTTATGATTTGCCCAGCGAATTTCACGAAAATAACTCTGTAGTAATGTTTTCCATAGGCTTAAACTTAGATACCCTAGGTTAATTTGAGTTTGGACAATGTTTTGTAGCATAAACGGACGAGAATTACTTTAAAATGGCGTGTTCCTCTTCTCTGGTCGCGAATCTGTTAAATTGAAATGAAACCAAATGAAAATATTGAACTTATATAAAACTTGGGCGGTGGACACGGGGTCCGTGCGACGGACCCCATCGCGCCGATTTAAGGGCGTGTCATGGTACCCAATGCGCAAGGAGGGGGTCCGTGACACACCGCCCTTGTTGCGGCCTGCTCCGGCCTTCTCTCGCGCGGTCCCGATTCCGTGCTCGTTCGACCTTTTCCTAGGCCCTTACTCATATGCGTCGTACTCTAAAACTCTTGATTTAACGTACAAATAAGCCAACTAAACATTAGGAACTTACGGGGTGTAACAATTCTGCTCCTTCATCATTGATGTCCAAATCAGATTTCAAGATCCTCAAAAACTAAGACCAAGTATCTTTAGTTTCAGTTGCAACTACAACCCATTCTAATGGGAACATTTGATTATTCCCATCCTTTGTAATAGCAACAAGTAGTTGACTCTTAGATATCCTCATTAAAAAGAAACCATCTAACCCAATTCACTTTCTACAACCCTCAACGAATCCTTTTTCCTAAAGATGAAAAGAAAATATAGAAGGAGTGGAAGCGCTTTTTTCCATCATCACAGTTTGTGACCTTTACACACAAGTGCTTCCTAGATTTGACTCAAGAAGAACATCTCTATAATCATATATTATACTAAACTCTGCAATGTGATCACCCAATATCTTTTTCAATTCTATTTTTTTGGCTTTCAAACACACAAGCTTACCAACATATTATCTCAATTCGTCACTGATCAGATCTTGTATTTCCCACCCTTTTATGGAAGATTGAGAAATAATCCTACTTTTATAGTACTTTTTTAGAAACTTAGAGTTGCACATTGTATTGATATTATTTTTATAGCACTTGTATCTAGGATTATAGGTTCTAATAATGAAATTGGGAGATTTAGAGTCTTTGCTTGCATATAATAACCAAGGACAACCACTTGATTTACATTTAACTCTAACTCTTCTTTTATCATTAGATATCTTTTCTGGTTGACAACCTCTCTCAATTACATACTTTCTAACAGCTTCTCTAAAAGTTTTAACATTTCCAAACACTATATTTAGTTGCCACATAACATGCTTTCATGTTGGATCATATGGGATCCTTATGTTGTTCTTCTTTGCTCTTAAAATTTCAGATCTATCAATATGTGATTCCCCCTCACTTTTACTATTAAAACTGTATTGATCTGAACTATCATAGAAAGGCTCATCAGGTAGTAGCTTACCAGAAAGATTTTTCTTGGTTCGATCAATATCTTCAAAATCAGGATCTATGCCAACTGATCCCAGAAAACATTCAGAAACTTTTTTTCCTTGGCTCTTGTTTTTTCTTTATATATGCTTTCAAATTCGACTTAACTATGTTTAACTCTTCAAGAACATCACTCCCATAACTATCTTCATCACCAGAAAGGTAAATATTCTCATCCTCTTCAACTTCATCATGGATAGTAGGTTCTACATCTTCATCTAAATCTTCATCAGAATCTTACTCTTCATTAGACAGCCCAAATTCATTTGCCAATTTATCTGTGTTTTCAGTACTTTTTTCTATCAGATTTGATGTTTGGACCCCTTCTATTTGACCCCTACCATCAATAGTTCTATATCTTTACATAAAGGTACATTGAAACCTTCACCAACCTTGTTGGTAGAATCTACCTACCCTACAATTGGTCTCAAAACACTCACTGCTCACATGTGTATTTTTAATAAAAACTTCTCCTTTATGACATATGTAAATGTCAACAGTACCCCCATTAGCCAACAAATCAGATAATAATAATAAATCTCCATCTTCCACTAATTCCAGCAAACTTTCACCATCAGGAACAACAACATACATTTTTGTCTATATTGAAAACCCCAAAATTCCGACAATAATCTTTCACTTCCGGAAGAGACGAATAGTCCGTATCAACATTGAAGACATATTCTTTATTTCCCCCAATATAAATATGCCCTACATCACTCACAAATATACCAATAAAATGAAACCTCAAATTTATGTATTTTGTGGCTATTACCTAGAACAAATAAAGTGTTCAAAGATTAAAACATCAATTTTTAACATAACTGATATAATGACAAAAATTAAAAAAAATTAAGTGACATAAAGATAGCACCTGTGTGAGGTATATTGCTAGTCCTTTTAAATCTTTTCAAATGATAAAAATCGCAGAAACCCTAATATAACTTACAAACTCGGCATCATAAAAATCACAAAATACAACAAACCCTAACTTTTCTTTTTGGTAAATTAGTAACTAACATAGAGAGTAGTAGTCTAGACTCATTGGCGATAATGAAAGTCACCGTCGCTGCTATAATCTCGACCAATTGTACAGAGAAAGAGAAAGAGTAAAAATAAAGAGAAAGAGAAAGAGTAAAGAAAGAGTAGTAAAGAGGAGTAATGAAATTAATATTATACGTGGACAGCCACGTGGCTATTTAAAAAATAAAGTGGCAAGTGTATCACATGGAATTGTTCTAATTATTCAGATGTGTTTCTAACACCTGATTGTGATAGTTTAGGTACCTAACACAAATTTCTCATAGTTCAGGTACTAAACTTGCAAAAGGCGGTATAATTTAGGTATGTTTTTGGACCTTTACTTTTTTTTTAGTTATATAAAAATCTCTCTATTTAAATAAGGTAAAAATTGAAAGAATATCATTAATATCTTCTTGATTATGTAAAATATCTATTATTTTGAAACAAAATCAAAAGACTCAAACACCATTTATTTTATAGGAATGGGCCAAAAATACCCTTAACTCATGAGAAATGGCTCATAAATACCCTCATTCCATCTTTTGATCTAAACCCTCAACCTTTATTATTGGCTCAAGAATACCCGCCTCCCCTTCCACCTTTTGGTCTAAGATATCCTCAACCTTGAAAATATATTTAAAGATTTGAAATTTTATTTTTAATTTTAGAAATTAGTAAAATCAATATAATTTACATATACACTCAAAAAATTAAAAATTAAAAAAAAATATTATAATGAATACCTTTCTATATCACATTGATTAGAAATAAAAATTTTATTTTTTTTTGAGTTTATTTCACAGGGCTTGCGCATTTAAATTGAATATTTTGAGTTCCTAAATAAAAGTTTTTCAATTATTTATTTATTTATTTATGCAACCAAAAAAATACTTTTCCATCCAAACATCAAACAAGATTTTTCTCGTGACTTTTTATAAAATGAAAAGGCGCTCAGAGTAAAAGTGAAAGTGGTGTATTCAGAATAGCGAGAAAATAAAATAAAATTGTGATTGAATATGAATATTAAAAAAAAAATGCATATTTTATAAATTTTTAAGTGATGTATATTGTATCTCATTAATCTGCAACTCAATATTTTTCTTTAAATATTATGTTTTAAGATTGAGAGTATTTTAAATTAAAAAATAAAAGAAAAAATATTTTTAAATTAAAAATAATAATTAAAGATGTCTTTAGATCAAAAGATTGAAAAAGAATATTTATAAGTTATTTTTTATAGATTAAAGATATTTTTATCCTTTTCTGTTTATGTTTTCTAATAAAAAAGGGGGAGTAAAAGAAAAGTGGGTCCCAGTATATTGGTCAAGTCAATCCCTGAATGTACCTCCACCTCACTAAGCTTTTACTCTCACCTCCAAAATCAATTAATCAAATGCTCCCTCCCTCCCTCCAACTCATCACTAATTTCCGCCTACTTTCTCCTTTTACCGCTCCCACCCAAAACTCAATGCGTAAGCAGTGACACAATCCCAACAAACTCGCCCGTCTTAGTTATCCACAGCACTACATCCCCCACTTAATTTGGTGACGCGTGTCCACCCACTTTATTTTACATTTTGTAATTCTTTCCGTTTTTAATTAAATTATCTGATTTTGATTTAATATTTAAAAAATTTTTTAAAAAAATTATACTTATAAATTAGAAAATATATTTTAATAATTCAATATTTTCAGTGTTATAACATCGCAAATTATTAAAAATTTATTGAACGGATTAAAAAAGAAAAGATAAATAAATTAAAACAGTATTATTTTTTTTAGGACATTATCACCCACGTTTATTCCAGAACCCGCCGCCTTCTCTAGCCACGTGTCCCTCGCACCTCCTATATATCCGCTTCTCCCTCCTGTGTTCGACGTTTCAACAGTCAAAGCGCCTCTCTTTCTCTAATCAGTATCAAGGCACTCCATCCTGACAAAAAGTGAATAAACAAATCAGATCAATTCAAATCAACATTTGCAAGAAGTAAATGGCAGTGGTGGAATTGCAATTGCCCGCTGGATTTCGATTCCACCCAACTGATGAAGAGCTTGTGATGCACTATCTATGTCGAAAATGCGCGTCACAGCCTATTGCTGTTCCCATTATAGCTGAAATTGACCTGTACAAGTACAATCCATGGGATCTTCCTGGTAATTTTCTGCTATTTATTCACTCTGTTCTTTTATAAAATTGAAGAATTTTGGTTGAAAATTCTGAATAATGAAGAAATTTTTGTTTCAGATTTGGCGTTGTATGGCGAGAAAGAGTGGTATTTCTTTTCACCGCGAGATCGGAAGTATCCAAACGGTTCACGGCCGAATCGAGCTGCGGGAAATGGGTACTGGAAGGCGACGGGTGCGGATAAGCCGATTGGTCGTCCAAAGCCAGTGGGAATTAAGAAAGCTTTGGTATTCTACGCAGGCAAAGCTCCGAAAGGAGAAAAGACCAATTGGATTATGCACGAATATCGGCTGGCTCACGTCGATCGATCCGCTCGTAACAAGAACAATAGCCTAAGGGTGGGTAATTAGACTTGTGATTGAGCGGATTTAACTGGTGATGGGAAATTAATAATTCGTTCTTAGCGATTGAGATTCTTTGACGGTTGTGATTTGATCCTTTTGACTGATCGAACGGTTGCCTCTTTTTGCTTTTTTTCTTTTGACAGCTGGACGATTGGGTTTTATGCCGAATATACAATAAGAAGGGTATAATTGAGAAGAACCAATTGAACAGTCGAAAAATGAATGTTGAAATGTCGGCGGCGGCGAGCGAGGGGGATATTAAGCCGGAGATTATTCCGACAAAGCCGCGGTCGACGTCGCAGCAGGTTTACAATGACTTCATGTACTTCGATTCGTCGGATTCTCTCCCAAAACTTCACACTGATTCCAGCTGCTCGGAGCACGTGCCTTCGCCGGAGTTCAAGTGCGAAAGGGAAGTTCAGAGCGAGCCGAAATTGACCGACTGGGAGAAAACCTTTGATTTTCCGTTTAATTATACGGATGCCGCCGCCACCAGCGCGGCGGGAGATAACAGTTTGTTAGTTTCTTCTCAGTTCCAGAGCTGTTATGAGATGTCACCGCTTCAGGATATATTCATGTATCTGCAAAAGCCATTTTGAGAAATAGGAGGTCTGGAATTCTGAGTTCTGGTAGGCGTAGCACCTGAAAATCAAATTTTCTCGAGCAAATTGGGATTTGGGAGTTAATCAATTGGGCCCCTCCTGCAATTTTTCGTCGCGCGTGCAAAAGAGACCGAGGTCAATGACTGGGCATGTGCCGATGTTTTGTAGAAGCAGTATCTTTGGCTTTTCTTTTGCTTTCATATTGGCGATTGTTTTATTAGAAGGAAAACAAAAAAGAAATTGGCGTATATGGTTATTAGAAAACAAGTGTGAAATCGTATATCTATTGGAATCCCTAAATATGAAAGTTTTGGATGACTGGGAATTAGTCATTGTCATCGTATAGTAACTAGCAAGTGGTCTCATCCACTAAGTGGAGTAACTAAATATTTCTTGTCTTTCGGCTTTCTTTAATTTATATGATATATTTTATTTTTAATTAATAAATTTATATTTAATATTTATTTTATTTTATTTTATTTTAACTTTTATATATATTTAAAGTATATTTTAAAATATTTATTAATTTTAAAAAAATTTAAAAAATAATTAATTATATTTTTTAATTTTAGATTTTTATATTTAAAGTTATTATAAAATGTGAAAATAATTATTATTATATACTTTTAAAAAATTATAAATTTATATTAGTTAAATTATAATTTCTATTAATTTTTTTAATGATTGTAAATTTTATTCTAATAATTAAAAAGAAATTAAAAAATAATAATTTAATATTTTTGTTCTTTTTAAATGAGATATTTTGTAATCATATAATATATATAATTTATTTTAAACTATAAATTTTTTAAAATTTAAAGTAATTATATGAATTGAGAGGGCGGGAGTATGTACATAGTTCTTTGTTTCCTTCACTTGTGTGCATGAGCAACGAGGTTGAGTTTTTTTATATCTCCTTTCATTAAAATGATAGACATGTTAAACTTAAAATTAAAATTAAATGAGTTCATATATTCTATTTATATTTAATTTTAAATTATAAAAAATTAACATGTTAAATTAAAATTAAATAAGCAAAATTAAAATGGAGGGAATACAAAAATTCAACTGTCTCTGTCATTATTTTCAATTGATGCACAAACTATGGAAATTCGAACTCTCCCTTGATTACGAGAAGCGTGTGTGTGATATATATATATATATATATATATATATATATATATATATATATATATATATATATATATATATATATATATATATTAGTCACGATAATTCGAGCGTTATTCAAATTCAATAAACAATACTATGTTATTCATTGTGGATTGTGTGTAGCAAAGAAATTTATTTGTTATTTTATTTTTAAATTTTAGTTTTAGTAACATACAAGTGTCAAAAGATTCTTATGAAAGGTAAAAAAAATTAAATAGTGTTGTCTTCGTTTTAATTTATTTGTCTGATTTTAACTTGACACGAAATTTAAAGACATAATGGAGACTTTTGAATTTTGTGATCTTAAACTAAAGATATGTGGAATATCAAAATACTCTTTAGTCTTTTATGGTCTTAAACATGTCACGTGAAAAGTCAAAATTAAATTGTTGTTAAAAAAAGAGAAAATTTCTTTTTAAACGGACCAAAAAAATAAAAACAAATATCTCAAATTATTATTATTTTTAAAGTTCAAAATAAAATTAATAGTTATTAGTTTTGTATATTGCAAATATCTCAATCACAGATACATATTGTATGTACATACGGTGGGCTTTATCTTTTTACAGTAATGTTTTGAGAATTTATATGAAAAAAATGAAAAAATTTATTGGGCCCACAATTTTATTTTTACTTTTAAAAAAATATAAAAATACCCGAAATGGCCTAAGCACGAAAAATACACGAAATTGGCCTAAGCAGGCACATTGGCGGTCTCGTGCCTGCTTAGGCTCATTCGCACTTATTAGACAGTAATACAATATATATATATATATTAATTATTTATTTATTTTAAATTTTGCACATTTTTTGAGAAATAATGAAAAATATAAATATTTTATTGTAATGTTCATGTTCATTGATATATAGTCTCAGGTCTTAGAAAATGATTTGGTGAATAAGTAATTAATATTGAGGAAAATACATTTTTTGTTGATATACTAAAAAATAACAAATAAAAGTGAAAATATATCTTTAGTATAATGGACAAGTAAAAGTGAATGGAGAAAGTAATAATCAGTTGTTTGTTAAATTTTTTTTTTTAAAAAACAAGAATAACATGTCCGGTGCATTATTTTATCAAGGTTGCCGACGCCCAACTGCAACAGCCAACCATCATGCTGTACGAATTAGATAGGTCCAATCTACGGTCATTAGGGCCTTCTAAAATGATCTACTAAATTCATCGAGTTGTTCCAAAGGATCAAAATAACCAGTTATTAATGAAATTTCTTGTTGGCTCTCTGTAAGATAATCGTTTGGCTGAGAGCTTCCAAACACATCATAAGCTAAACCGGTGCTGACAAATAACCAACCCGCAATGAATAGGGAAGGGATAATACTGCTATGAATGATTCGACATCGAATGTTGATAATAATATCAACAAACAAACGTTCTCGTGTGCTCCCAAACGGATAAACAAATAAATAGGTAATAAAGCAAATTAATTGCAACACAAACGCACATCCATATCATCACTAATTTAACAAGGATTCTTCTATCTAAGTTTGGAGAGGCAAGTTCTGAGCATGAATGCATAGGTCATATGTATGCAAACTAATTAAGAGGAAAAATCTTCGTCTGCCTTATTTTATCACTGATGACATTTTGCATAGAAGAATATTTTGACTCCACGTATATGACCTCTCTGATGACTTTTGGGTTCTCAAATAAGGACCAGGAGGAACACCTAGAAATATTGACCCGTCCATAAGTTATTAATTAGTGGTTGAGAGAAAGCACGCGAGCAGCACCTTGTGTAAATTGAACAACTTTTAGGTGCAGAAAAAGGAAAAGGCTAAAGAACCTCTTTCAGGCGACACAATATAAAGGGTGTACAATGCTTTTCTGCTTAATCGACTTCCAATGTTTCCTCTTAATTATAAAAAAAAAACTTGTAGTTCTTTGAGTTCCTTGGCATGAGGTTCGTGTGTACGTGTCAACTTAATTTGTTTATTATTGAATAACTCTTCTTCACCTTCAGTGACTTCCATATTTAGTTCTGTCTTCTCTATTCTTATTCAATGTGTCAACTCACTATCCTTAGCTAGAAAGTTTGATAGTTTGCGTGAGTCCACCAACCAGTATAGAGAACTTGGCTCTTCAGTCAAGAATAGAAAGAAATGATACTCAATGTTTACGTGAAAACTTCTTTGTCCAATAGAGTAAAATCACGACCTACCAATAGGTTTTTCAATACTCTACTAACAATTGAGCAAATTTCAAATTATAAGTTGTTGTAAACCTAGGAATTAACGTATTAATTCCTTTCCCTTATAATACCTTTATAACAAGCCACTTGCAATAACTCTATTGCAAGAGAACAAAAGCTAACACTAGCCTATCAAAAGATTCGATTATACAACAACAAACTACCTACTAATGCTTCTCGTGCAAGGAAGAATTTTACAGATGCAAAGAACAAAAAAACAAGAACTCAACAACTTTGAACATGACAACTATGCTAAAAGTGAATCAGTTTCTTTTGTTGTTGAAGCTTTATCTTCAGCCGCTGACTTTGCAAGAGAGAATGGTGTCTTTCTTGGATGTGCAAAAATAAGTATACCAATTGTCTTGTATAATGTATATATGAGAGGATGAGTGAGACAAGTGAGTTTTGTCCATTGGGTAAAGGAAAAAACCGCAGCAGTTCTGCCACTGTACTGCAGTAGCAGCGACAGCTGTAAAACAGCTTTAGACAGCTGTGAAAGTTGACCTTGCAAGTGAGGAACCTGATTTCTCGATTTGTTTGTCAAATCATCAAAACACATGCATAGTACTACAAAGTTTATGCTTCATCAAAGTTGTCTCCTTACCTACACTTTCCTTGTTTGAGTAATCTCTTTAAGTTTAACAGTAATCTAAATATGAAACGCTTCTTCATGATCATGGTCCTCTAGAAATGCAAGCAAATTTGGGTTGATTATGTCCCGTTAGACTATTTTACTTGCATAACTAGTGCCTACCCTCTTTCCTGTAGTTACTATTGGTACTTGACTCCATTTACTCACACTTTTGCAAATACTGAATTGGGCAATTCAAATAGGAAACTAAGGAAATCACACTACTACCAAATTTGAACTCATACATTATATGATTGGAAAATGATGTTGCATACTATAACTTTCAATATCCCGTTAATAATCATTACTTTCTTGTTTCAGTTTGTTTGTCTTGCATTCTTTTTTAGTTTATTTAAAAAAGATATTTCTTTTCAAATTTGTCAACTATTTAACTCAAACATCCCACATAGCATATATTTACAATCCTGAAAAGATTAAAAAATATTTTGATACATTATAAATATCTTAAATTAATTTAAGATCATATGACTCGAAAGCCTATCGTACTTTCTTAAATTTTATGTGTAGTCAAAACATAAATTGAAATAAAGAGATTAATTGACATGCCGTTTGTTACAACTTCCTTTTCCCTCTTCCATCTCCCAAAACCTATTAGTATGTTACGTGGTGCACTGACAGGACATACCCCTAAAGTTGTTCATGAAGATGTGATCCATCAAGATTCAAGTGCACATATTTTTGTGAATTGCCAGATATCGTCAGATGTTTGATTTAAGCTGAGGACCTAAGGCTGGCTAACGACAAGGTTTTCTCCATGAATTATTCTTTGACCAAGTTTCTCATAAATCAAATTTTATAGTTAAACTAATAATTTGTTTTTAGCTAGCTGACCTCTATCTATAGATTGCTTTGACTCGATAATGACACTGTAGTCATCAGTGATGGTGTGACTTATTATTATTATTATTTTTTATTTAGGTCGGGGTGACTTTCGTGCTTGGATAAGATGAGGGAAGCAAGGATGGAATAATTTGGACATGTGAAAAGGAGAAGTGTAGACGCTTTAGTGAGAAGGTGTGAGTGGTTGACAATGGCAGGCATCAGGAGAGGTAGAGGCAGGCAGAAGAAGTATTGGGGGAAAATGATTAGGCAGGACATGACGCACCTTGATCGTACCAAGGATGTGACCTTGGATAGGAGAGATTATAAATTAGAATAGAAGGTTAGGTGATAGTTAAACGTACTTTGCGGAATAGACTTGATGGTCATATTTAGACCTTCCTTCTTACTAGTAGTTTTAAAACTATTCTCGCAATTTCTTGATCTTCAATTTCGGCTATCACGGGTGCTTTTGTGCTCAGATAATTGCATAATTTCAGTGTCGTTTAGTATTCTTTCTCATGTTGGTTGTGTAATACTTTTCACTTCGCACTATTTTATCGGTAGTATTGCTCCTATATTTGTATCCTTATTTGTAGACTACTTGCCAGGCTTTATTTAAGTTGAGGATCTTTCGAAACTCTATAAGATAAGGATAAAATCTGCATACACTCTACTCTCCCAAAATCCACCTGTGAAATTACAATAGTTTTGTGGGATTACACTAGATATGTTGTTGATGTTAAACTCAAAAAGGACTACATGCCTTCCTCCTCTTTCTCATCTTTTATTAGGCATATCAGATATTCTCCAGTCCTCCCTTCCTGGAAATATGTTTTGCCTCTTTACCATTTTGGTAACCTGGGTTGAGAATTTAATTAACGCAAAGCTTTCCTATGCGTAAGATTACATTTCTGAATTGCAGTTATCAGTTGAGTTTGGTTGCTACGACAGTTCGTAAGTTGCAGTTTGGATCACTGGCCGCTGCTTTTGTACAAGCAAGATCTGCACTTGTCGCTGCAAATTAGTCATCTTGTCATGCTGATTAAACTAATCCTACTTCACTTGTTAGGGCTGAAAATCGAGTTGATTGGAGAAAGGAAGTAAATACGAAAAGAATAAGCAAAACTAATAAACTTTAATGCTAGGCTTTCTACACAGCAATCACCTTTGGCACTTGCTGCTACTTTGCATCACAAATACAATGCTGGCATTTGAAATAAACATTACAACAGATTTAAGAGGAAAAACGGATCCTCCGTTCTTCTCATGGTGATCTCTATTTTAAATTGATATTTCTAACTGCAGAACCTGTACAATTTGGTGCTTAAAAGCTAGATGTAAGACTTACCTTGTACTGTGGGAACCTCTCTCCACTTCTCTGTGCTTGCAATATCTTACCTATATCACAGTTATACCACAGGTAGCCAATGCTTTAGATACAACAAAACTTGGACTTTACCCCCAACAGCTCTTGCATTAGGCTGGAATATGAAGAGATTGTTCTTTACCAAGTCCAGCTCCGACTTTGGGTCCTCAAGTTTGCATTATTTCAGTCTTGCTTCCCTTCACTCACTATCGCTAGGCGTCCTACTGGACCAGGTAATCTCAATCTCTAGAGTCCGTGATGAGCCATCCTTGTTGCTGTCCTGGCTGAGGCTGAAAAGACCACTGTACATCCCTTCACTAACAACTTTATCAATTTGGATTGTTACCCTCCCGATAGTAGTCTGAAACAAAAGTATACACATCAGAAATGCTGAGACTGATATCAAGTAGGAGTGACCATTCTATTATCTAATCCTATTTCCAAATGCAGCACACACATAATAGCATCAAATCCTGCTTTATGTACATATCATTTTCACTATAAAGAAGCAATAGAGTTGTTAAAACTGATGGTCTAGCTGGAAGTTTATAGCGCAAAGAATATAAACTTCACATCGGACATTCAGAACATAAAGCTACTTACCTTCCCAAATGTGTTTTTGCTTTTGCACAAGATATGTAACTTTTGTCCCTTGGGTGGTACATCAAAAGCCCATGTGAAGCCTTCCTTCCATTCTGGTGATGTACTCTGACTCACAACCTAATCATAAACCACGGACTGTTAATATGAAATATAGTTCACCAGCAAGAAGCTTCTTTATGTATAGGTTTTTTAACACATTGCTAAACCTAAATATTTCTTAATCGGTAGACTTAATTTATTTATCGCTTGGAAATTCCTATCAAGTATAATTAATTAAATTGCAAGTTCAATAAAATTTCAAAACAAGAAAAAGGGAAAGAGAAGAAGCCACCTGAAAATATCACAAAAAAGGTTAGCATGACTAGATCTTTTAATGTTGTATGAGCTTAATATGATTATGCTATGTTGCTTGGACTTTTCAAATATGCTGACGCACCCATGTCGGATCTTAAAAAAGATACTACTTTTGGAGGATCCATCAGGCTCCCGACTACATTTTCTTAAGAGTCCGAGCAACATAGTGATTCTCTACAGAGATCCATGGAACTCAGCACTGTCTTATGCAAAGAACTATATAAGACATCATGTAATTAAACATTCAAGCACACAAGCAATGTGTATGTAACACCCAAATCACGGAAATGCCTTAAATACCTTCAAAGTAATGTGTCGACACATAGAGCTGGGAATATGAGTAATGTGAGACGCCATCTGCTTATTCCTCACAAGAAAAATCATATTATACTTAATTTTCTACTTTTGGAATATAATGACACGATAAATTTTCTATTTTGAGATTAGATTTATAATGAGAAGTTGATCTTGGATGCTCTACATTTTTTCAAAGAAATACTAGGAGAGGTTATGGAACAAGGATTACATCTTTAAAGGATTCACAATTTGATATTATTCTAATAGAAAAAAAACTAGGGAATTATAATATTTGGAAGGGGTAACTTTATTCTTTAATATAGTATATACCAGACACAAATGTTCCAACCATCACTGACTTCAATGACTTCCAAATGGAATTTCTAGTCTAGGATCACTTGGAATTTAGGCAGTTCTAGAGAACCCCTAAACTGCCGTGACTCTACCAATTAAATAAAGCTTCAACCGCCATGTCCCCACCTATATATAGGCATGAAAATCACATTGAAATTTCAAAATCTAAAGTGAGCAAACAACAACATCTTCCAAGCTTGGTCTTCAAGCGTTCTTAAGGCTAAATATCTTCAGCAAGCACTTCTCAAAATCTTCCTTCATTCCCTTCTGTTTTCATTACTTTTTTTTTTGATAATTGTAATGTCTAGGCCAATTTGTATTCACCTCGATTAGTCATGAAGTACCTGCTACCTCCCACCAGCACAAGTATCGGGTAGCTTTGTCCACGAAGGCACATAAACAGATGGAAAGAAATCATCTAGATTTTTTGCCTCCAATAGGATTTGAACCTGAGACCTCATAGTTCTCATCCCTTTTCATTGACCACTTGACGACCCTCTTGGATGCTAAACTCATTCCTTGTTTAATTTACTTTTTAATAATGACAAAACACTTTTTTCGACTACTCCACACAAAGCAATGTAGATGAGGCATTTCAAAGAGTTGAGAGATTTGTTGCCAACTAAGGCTCCAATAATTTAATAGTTCAATAGTTCAACACACGGAAACCTTAGATAACTGTAAGTCTGAGCTCAAGATTGACTGCAGTAATTGAATGCGAAACATAGCATCAAATCTTTAATCTAAGATTGAAGGTAAGTCGAGACCTATCCCTTCAAAATTTTTTTCCCTTGGATGCTGCATGCTTTATGAGTTTTAAGTGCATTAAAAGAATTTTTTAAAATGTTACTTTGTGTTCTCGTGCATGTGGGGATGAGCTTGTATGAGTGTCACCATGTTTGTGAAATTTATGACCACTTTTGATTCAACCAAAAAATGACCATGTTCATACATTTTACAACTGCAATTCAGTTATTAGAATAAAGAAACAAGATATGAATGATATGATGTATACATGTGTCAACTATATTCATGACTAATCCCGAGGGCTGCATTTGTGATTTGAAAGATAAAAAGCATGTTTATGGAGGAACCATCAAATGACTGAGTGGGTAGTTATTCCATGATTTTTGGTGTTTCCCAAAACCATACGTGTTGGCATGGGATTACGACTAAGACCATGTCTATCCACTAAAGATCCTCTTTAGTCTTCCTACCATCCATATCCTATTCACACAACACCATGAGTTGGGCAGATTCCTTGTTGATCAGGAGAACAGGATCGCACCATGATGTACACGTGGTGAATTATGTCACTGTCTAGATGGAACCTCCCTGGTACTAAGAAATATTTTATTTATGGCCTACTGATAATACTGGAGGGGAAAAAAGATTTCTAAATGATTTCCATATGTTTATTATCATTTTGAGATTTTATCGATGCACATGAGGAATACGATTTTGATATTAAAGTGTCTGTTACTTTTTTTTGATAGAAATAAAGTCTGTTACTTAAAGTACTTGTCCCACCTTTTAAAGGGAGGTCGATGAGCAGTTGGTACCACTTGGTTTCAGGCCCCGAGGTTCAGCTACAGGATGCCATAGCTTGAGCACCACCTACATACTTTTGGTGCCGAACCCCAAACTAGGTCTGTGGTGGCTTCTCTCTAGTCATTTTCTTCCATTAATATTACATGTCAGGCCATGTCCAGTTCCTACATATATGTAATGTATTCTATAGGAGCTCCATTGACTCACTCTGGAGTGTGGATAGGTTTATATGTACTCGGTATTGTATTTGAGCTATGTCTCACGAAGACTTAATTCAACTATGTGATAGCTTTGAACCTTTCTACGGGATGTTCATGCTTTATAATTAGTTGAAAAGGGTTTGCTCAGCAAGCACCAGGCCCATCGGATGCTGGTCACTGCCCCTAGTTTGGGTCGTGACAGTGCAATACCCATACCCTGCTATACTCAAAGTAGGCTGTGATGGTAGTTAATGCATATACCCCTCGTATAGTTGATGTAGGCTGTGGTTGTACAGGATTGTCGTTCTCATGATAAGTGAATGATTCAAAAATGAAAAACAGATTTGAGAATAACAAAAGCCTTTGTACTTCATCAACAATTATAAAGTGCTGGCTCATTACCTTTGTTTGCCGTGATGGACCATTGCCAATAGTCAATTGACAAAAGGCATTAGTTCCTCCCATCACCTGCTTTAAATTGTTTGCGCGCTTGACTGTGACTGTCAAACAACCTGGTAAGCAATGCAACAGGCTGTCAGCTCGATCATGGAAACTTGGTGGGCAAGTCTTCATTAGCATCTGCAATATTGGAATGGCTTCAGCTGCAACCATTGCTTGTGACTTTGACACATCCATCGGCATGGTTGACCATGATTGCTTGAGTAAGCATAGTGTGGTCAATACTGAATCCTGTGCAGCCTCACTACCAGACTTCAATGCTGCCACCAGATGAGGGATACAAAGCGTAGCAGCATCAGAAACATGGAGCTTGGAAAAATTAGAAAATATAACATGAATGGTCAGCAGAATCTCCTCATTAGCAGTCGCTGTGGCCCACAATTCCTTCTCAAGTGCAGCTGCATTTCAGGGAATTTTAAAGTGTTTTAAGCAAATAAGAGGAAAAGGAAATGCTTGTACTACAGTCCATGAGAAGAAAGGAACAAGAAAGTGATGAGGTCAAAAGGCATGCAACAAAGATTTAGGATTTGGTAGCTTAAGACATTAGATCATGGAAATTTGAGCTTCTAAATCGGAAATTCATAGATCAGAAAGATTAACTGCTGCATTGAATCCCTACAAGCAAAACTAGACAACTGGAAACAACACGCAATGGGGAAGCAGTTTGACATCTTGTTACTTAATATATAGGGTTGTTTTATTTTATTTTTTATAAGGAAGGTTGATTTATTTCATGGCATTAGGTTTTATGTCTATCAATCTAGTGCTCTTGGGTTTTTCCTTTTGGCTGCTGTCCGATTCTTTGAAGCACCATCTTTAGCTTACAGATCTAGCTTCTGAAAATGACTGTGAATCTGAAGCTTTCAATTAAGTGCTAGGTTCTAAAGCGACACTGAAAAGCTATACCTTTCAATTTATTGTTTCAAGACTTTACCATACTTCAATTAGTGGGGACATAAAAATCAAAATGTAAAAGGAAAAATTATTGCAGCATAAACTTCCTAAGGGTAAAATATTGGAACAGAAATTTACGTCTGAAGACTCCTTTTCTGGGTTTTCAGCAGATCACTTGTAACATCATTTTCGGGTAGGCTTTCATGTATATTTCCATAATAGTTCTTCACTGGATATGGGTGGCTTCATCTTTGACACACTTCCAAAAATTAAAAATGGAAAAAGAAAACAAAAAAAAAAGTATTCCTTTTGTCCCAACTTGTGTGGTGCACTTTCCTTTTTAGTTTGTTCCAGAAAGAGTGTTACCTTTTTGAAACAATTGATCTCTAAAATTCTCATTTGTTAAGGTGATTTATAGCCATACAAATGTCTAAGGTTTGTCTTAGATCACAATTGAACTTCAAAATCTTATTTTAGCCACACAAACGTCCTAGCCTTGTTTTAGATCACAAGTTTCAAAAATCTTGCTTTCTTTCTATAAATTTTTGATGAGTCACACCATGCCACATAAATTGGGACGGGGTACCTACTTAATAAGCAAGTTACCTGTCAAAGATCTGACAAGCTCGTTTGATACATATTCTTGAAGCGTGTGATTTGAGAATAAAAACCTTATGAGCAGAGATGCCTGTGCTGCAATTTCTGAATTAGGGGCTAAAAGCAGTTCTTGAACCATTAAAATTCCACCTGCTTCTGCAACAGCTCTCCTGTTGGTTCTACTGCTCATTACAAAATTTTGCAATGCACAAATTGCCACCATTTGCATTTCTTCTGTTGGTTGATCTTCAAGTAAACTTACCAGAGCTCGACAGGCTGAGACAGAATCACTCGCTCTAGCTAGTCCTTCATGCTGGGAGAGATCACCAAGAGCAAGAGCTGCAAGAAGCCTACCAGACTCCGATCTAGACTGTGGATCCAACAAATATTGTGCCAGAGGAGCAATTGCATACTTAGATACCTTCAGCTCTCGTATCCGGACATTGTTGAAAAGAGCTTCAAGTAATCTTCCCGATGCTTCTTCACACTGGTGAGATCTTAGCAGATCCAGAAGGGCATCTACTGCACCTGCTTCAGCCATCAGTTCTGCACTAGAAATATCAGCCTTTTCATGAACCATAAGTGCATCTAGTGCAAGAGTAATGGTACTATCGACTGTTGAACGCAGCATCTTTACAAGAACCACCAGGGGAACTTTGAAGTAGTAATCAGTGTTAGAGCATAGAATATTGCAGAGAACCATAGCCGCTGACTCCCACAATGCAACAGGCGGTACAGGGTCATCTTGAACAATAACCTTTGCGAGCTCAAATATACCACCTGCATCAGCAACTGCTTTTGGCCAGCTTAATGAGATATTTTCCAAAGCCCTAATTGCTGTCTGTTGCAAGTTCAAAATACCAATGCCTGCTAGCTGTACAAGAGGCACTACTGCATTTTTTGTAGTTATATCCTGCTTAAAATGCTCTTGTGCAAGGAGATGAGACAATAATTCGGTTCCAAGTTGCTGGATAGCTTGAGCTGGGGATTCAAGAAAGGAAATCAGAGGCTCAATTACCTGGCTAGGAGAAAGATTCAGAGTTGCAAGACTTTGTGGCTTCTCTAGAATGTTTACAAGTGTTTGCAAAGCACTGTGCTGTCCCCACAGTCCAAAATCTGACCGTAGTAAAACCATAAAGAGAGGTTCTACAATTTTTGCAGCAGCTGGGCTTCTCGAAATAGCACTACAATTTGTCAATATGCGGAAGAGTTCTGCAACAGTGGAGCATAAGGAACTGGATGCAGTTGGGAGCAGCTCAAGGCAATTTTCGATTATGCCTGCTTTGACCATATCCATCTTGCGGGGAGTTCGGTCTTTACCCAATTTAATAAGTGCACAAATACTCGCGTCGCTGAGCCGGTGGTTTGAGCCACAAATCAGACGAACCAGAAGATCAACAAGATCATAAGCTGATGCAAGCTCCACCAGCTGCTCATCGTCCAACAACCTCTCAAAAGCACATACTGCTGATTCCACAGCTCGTTCTGCATCAGATTGCATTAGCATTACTAGGGGCTGTATACATTCAGAAGCAATTGGCGATGCTCTGATTTTTGAATCACCAAAAAGTATAAAGCATAACTCGGCAGCATCACTTTTCAGTTCCAGAGGCGAAGATGAAGCAAGAATCTTATGTAGACTCCCAAGGGGATTCCTTTCTACATCAGCCATCAATGATGCTTTTGAATCACTTTCTGAGGTCAACTTAATCAAGGCGCTAAGAGCAACTTGCTGTTCGCTTTCTAATGCAGCATCAAGCATGTCAACTAATGGCTGAATGGCTTGAATTGATGCTTCAGAATCTCGGATGTTCTCAGCATCAAAAAGTTCATTTAAAGCCCTAGCAGCACTCAGCCTTGCATTTCTTGACCCCAAATGAAGAACAGCAATCAGTTGTATCGTGCAACTAACTGCTGCTTCATACCGGAGAAGATCGGAATTGCCGAATAGTATTCTCAGTAGCTCAGAAATAGTTGCCTCAGTCAAGTCTTGAGGGCTCAGAGATAGGTACTTTGTTAGAGCCTCCAGTACCCCAGCTTCAGCCATAATTAATTTGTTTGCATCGTTACCATCTGCAATTTGTATCAAGAGACGCACAGCCAATGGAGGTGCACCTGGTCTATCAGGAAGCGGTTTTAACAGATCTACCAGTAGAGGTATAGTCTTGCGAGCAGTTGAACCAATTCTCACATCTTCAATTTCAAAAAGATATTCCAAGGCAACCTGATCAGGGTTTCTTACCAATAAAAATTCTTCAGAGAGAGCAACAAGATTCGGCATATCTATTTCAATGTGACCAATCAAGCTCACTAAACCAGCAATTGCACCTGAATTCGCAATACTAAGATTTATTCCCTTGTCCCTCTGACAAACAAGACTAGCTATTGCCTGAGCAGCAAAAAATCGATCTATCATTTCATCAGATTTCAGAAGATGTGCAAGCAAGGGTATAAAACGCATGGATGCTGGAGAGGATACTACATGGGCATCTTGGAATAATATAGACAAAAGCAACGCACTGATCCACATGCCCTCTGCATCTTCAAACTCTGCCTGCCATAACAAATTTTTCTTCAGTAGACTTGACCAGATAAAAACAACAAAAAGAGCATGTGAACTGTCATTACTTCCGATGATTGGATTCAACAAAGGTGACAATGAATCAGTTACTTGGTTATCATCCTTTTCTTTAATTTTTTAATTATTTTTTCATTAGTTTCATCTCTTTTGCCAAAGATGAGAGGGTGAACTTGCATATTCAAGTGCTCGGAAAAATTTCCATTTAGCAACTCAAGTGGTTTCTATTAAGAGCTAGCACAGGTCAATACAAAGAGAAAACAGTCGAATAATGGAAGATGGACATGGAACTTCAAACACATACATTTTTTATCATGATCCAAAAACATGAAGCGGCACATAAATGCTGGCCCTATTCCAGAAGCACACAATTAATACAGATAATACACCTCACAGCCATGTGAATAAGTCAGGTAAATGAAATATTCAACTGTTTTGAATAGTTTTACAGGGCAGTCATCATGTATGCAATCAGTCTATACAAAACCGCACAAAAGAATAAACAGAGCCAAGGTCCAAAACAATAGAAGTACTGAATAAAATCAGCCAATCAACACTTAAATTGTTCCAAGTTGAAACCAAACTTTAGTTCTTCGAGTAGAGGCGTGCACACAGAGACCAACACTGCAAACAGGTGTGGGTGGGTTTGGGGGAGAAGGGGGAGAATAAACCACAAGACTGAGATTCATACAATGTCTACCTGTAGATTGGAAGTGTGTCTTGCAAGCTTGTCAGCAAGGGCCTCAAGTCCCCCCGCTTCCAGAACAGTGGACTTGCTATTTATATGAAATGATGAAATTATTGATAGCAGCCAAAGGGCAACTGTACCCCCCAAGACCATTGCTGGATCTGGAACCTCAAACTCATTTCCTTCCCCGAATGGAGTTCTTTCTGTGAAACCCCTAGGAGTTCTGACTTCAATTTCTAGGGAAGAACAATTGGAGTTTTTCTTCATCATATCAACTAATGCATATATAAGTGGTTTCAAGTATCCAGATTCATAAAGTGCATTCATTGACTGAACTTTGTGTTCCTTGCCAGCACAAATAACCAATGCTGTCCCACCAACTCTTACTTCTAGACTGCTAGAGTTCATTATTCTATCAGCCAATGCACCTATTGACCTGGATCTTGACACTAACAGGTCACCTAGCACAACTGGTTGATCTCCACAAAGCCTGGATAGAATTTCTATTGCTTTATCTTGGACCAAGGGAGATCCCTCACAGAGGCAATGTATAAGAGGCTCTAAACTAGATGGAACTTCAGCAAGGGCAGTCCAGGGGTTGTATGTCGAATGTGTGCCTTGCTTTGCTCTAGCAAGAAGTGTAATAACATCTAAAGCATCTGCAGCATCAGTTCCATCTGCATTCATTGCTTTTAAGGATTCCGCAATAGCAAGAACAGCAAATCGACACTGAGCAGTTCCTGTCAGTACATCTCCCACTGGAAAATGCCTCAATAGTTGATGAAGGCCACGTGATGCATTTTTCTTACCTTCTAATGATCCTTCTCCTAAAACTCGGGTCAGAGCTGAAACAACATCTTCAGCCAGTGCTTCCGCAGCTATCTCTGGATCAGACAAGAGATTGGCTAAAGCAGCCATTGCAGTCTCTGCAGAATCAATAGGTGCAGTTTTAGCCAACTTAATTAGTGGTCTGACATCCCCTTCAGCAATATAAAGCATCTTATTTGTAGATTTTGCTTTTGTTGGACGGGACAAAGCACCCAAGGCTCGAGCTGACTGTGTTGCAACAACTGGAGTCTTGCTAGTCAAAAGTTTCATGCAAGGATTAACCACTTCATCCGTTGCGAGGCTATCACAAATATCATGTCGACTGCTGAATAGGTCTGCCAGGACAGAGGCAGCATATTCTTGAGTCTTTTCATTTGAGGAATTTAGAACTTGGACAAGTGATCTTAGCCCTTCGTTAGCAGCAGCCCCTTTATTTACAAGGTCACTCTGAGATGCCATGGTAAGCACATGACCTAACACCTTAATTACATGGGCCTTTGAGCTTGGTGAATCTCCCTTCAGCAACAGTAGCAATTGATTTATGGTTGCCGAGTCAGCAGTAGTGATTAGTTTTGTTAGGGATCTAGCTGATGCTTCTTGTCCCTTTGGTCCCCCATTTTTTAGAAGCCACAAGAATGAGTGAATAGCTCCAGCACTTTCAACACAGGCACGGATGTCTTCACTATGGCAGCACATATTATACATAACATGTGCTGCATCTTCCTTGGCCTTCTGAGACCCCATCTCTAGTAACTGAACAAGTGGCGGAATCCCACCAGCAGCAGTGATTGCCCACTTGCTTTCATCAACTTGGTCAGTTAGGATTGCAAGCATCTCAACAGCATACTCTTGATGCTGTTCACTCGATAACCCCAGCAGTGATATCAGTAACTGAATTCCTTCTCTCTTTCCAATTGCATCCCAGACACCCACTCCATCACAACATAACTGTATTAGGGAGAGTATCAGATACTCCTGTGCATCACCACTGGCCATTGTTATCAGGCCCGTAAGAACCTTCTTAGATTCTGATTGGTGGACCAGGTTTGACAGATAAGCATTGCCATAAAGACTTGCCATTGCCTCAAGGAGACGTTCCTGGACCAACTTATTATCCCGCGGCTTCAGAAGCATTATTAGAATGTTCTCAACCTTTGTTGCATCAAAATGTTCTTCTGCATTGAGCTCAAAGACCATAAGAGCATAAGCAAGTGCTCCAATTATATCAGCAACAGGAGCTGCTAACCTTGGGGACTGAGAAAGTTCACCAAGATACAGTACGAGGGCACACATTCCACCAAATATATTGGATAAAGCTTGTATTGAGTGCCACTGCAGAAGCTCTCCTCCTTCCCCTTGCATACATTCTTTGGATGGAGCTACAACAGCCCCTATGAGAATTGGCACACCCTGTGAGTCAACAACCGCTTTCTTTGCTTTGGTTGATTTGAAAGAAAGAACCTCTAGAGCCTCAGCTGCACTGGCACGAACACACACATCATTTTTCTGATGTAAGAGGCCTAGAAGAGCTCTGATTGCTCCAGAATCAATTATTTTTGGAATGCTATCACCGAATGCCAACATTATCCGGGCCAATAGAGAAGCTGCATTTGATTGAGCTGCAGCATTATCAGAAGAGAGAAGTCCTACAATAATGTCAACTCCACCACCCTCAAGTGTTTCCCTCCAATATCCATCTTTATCACCACAGAGATTTCTCAAAGCCCCAGTCACAAATCCTTCTACTGTTTTATCCTGCTTCTGCTTTGGGTTAAGCTGCTTCCATAGAGTTGGTACTACACCTTCTGTAACAAATATCTTAGTGCCGATAGGATCATCTGAAATTCCACAAGATGACACCTGAAAAATTGCCTCTGCAGCTGCCTTCCTTGCTTCAGCCGAGTCCGACTTCAAAACTGAAAGTAGAGGTGGAATACATCCACCTAGAAGAACCTTCAACCTTAAGTCTTCATCTTTACATAATATAGATAAGGTTGAAGCCACATTTACTTTTGCCAAAGGAGTGCCATTTCTGAGAATGAAGATGAATAGTGGCATTGCTTGGCCATGTGAACAAATAAGACCTCGTGCTTCCTTTCTGGCTTTGGCTATGCCGAGCAAGCGTGCTGTAGTAAGTTCTTTTTCATGTGGGGAAGATTTATTTGCATGCAGCTGCTCAATAAGTTTAGCAACTGTTGACATTGTCTTTTCCTGATCATCCATTTCAGCAGTTCCATTGGACTCACTGGAAGTAAATAACATCTTTTATTGTAAATATAGATCACAGTATGCCTCATAAATTGATGAAAAAATTAAAGGATAAAGTTAAAGCAAGCAATGTGGAAGTGATTTTTGTCTTTAGAAAATTAATGATAGGTAACAGATAAGTCATTGTATATGACAGATAATCCAGGATTTTCTAAACCCTGCTCCTCCCAATGTTCCGTGTATGGAAAAAATAAAAGATAGACGAATTCAGAAAAGCTCAGCAGCCAGGAAGTAAAATTCTCTACTTAATTTCAATCAAAAAGATAAATGAATTGTTCTGGAACAAATTCTCAGATTGGTAGTTGTACTGGAACACATTTAAACCAACCCAAGCAGCACATTTACATATCTAACATGCACATGAAAGTGGGTAACAGACCTGTTCTTCTGAGAAAAGGATGAAACCTTCCTGTCCCTCAATTCAGGGGAAGAAGATTTTGACATTGGCAACAAGACTCCACTTTGACACTCTTCTTGCTTCCTACAGAATGTGACTACCTTGCGTTAGTGTGGCATTCAGATTTGCCTGATCAATGACACCATGCGCAAAAAGAAAAGAGAAAGTTCATTGAAGAATGGGACAATGTGGATAAATTTACTCCATGATCTGCTTCACTTGGAAAAAGAATCAGAAAAAGAACAAGAGGGAGAGGAGTAAAAGTGTTTCTAACTCCAAGAAGTTTCATCTAAAGTCTTACAGTTTTACATTCTTATCCCAAGAGTTTCATATATATATATATATATATATATCCTCAAAGCCTTTCCTTTTTATTACAACAAGTATGAAGTTTCCAGCTTTAGAGTACTTTGCTTATTTTTGGTTAAAATAAAGAACCTAAGAGAGAGGATGTCATTCTCAAAATTATGAAAATGACTCAGATTCCCAATTCCGATATAATCCAATTATTCCATTGAAGACCCACTTCACAAACTTAAACTTCAAGAAGCTAAGCTAATTCAAAAATAAAAGTAAGATACCCAGGACAAATTTGCAGAATATACTTGAAACAAACAAAGGGGGAGAGAACAGCTAGTAACCTTAGCCGCAAAATTTCGTCCCACTGCAGCCAAATTCAGCTCCGAGGTTGAACTTTAACAATTTAGAATCTGGGGAAACCCCATTTTTCACCTAAAATCTTTATGCGAACTCATATATGTGCATAGCTGGACAAGATTTGAACCAATTGTAAGGAACGCTTTTCGCCAAGAAATTCTGCATAAACCCCAAAGAAAGATCAAAATAATCAAAATCACACCCAGATCCCCACTAATGACCTGTACATGCAGGTGAGTGGGACTCTTATACATACATTATATACGTATATGTAATACATGCATATAATTTGGTAAATTGGGGAATAATGAAATTGAGAAAAATGAAATAATAAAGCATTCAAAAACTGCAAAAATTAACAATATACAGAGATCGGATCAGAGAAAGGAAGCATTGCAGATTCTTGAAAGAGTCATTCCAATGAAATGACAAATATATGTTACATTAAAGGATCAACTCAGGATGACGTGAAATAAATAACTCGATTTTTAAATGGGAAAACAAATTGAAGAAAAAACAAAAAGGTTCCAAAAATTTGCACCTTTTGTGTGAAATTTAACTGTTTCGGCAGAAGAAGAACATCATCAATGGAGGGAGACAAGCAGGTGTAGAAAGAGAGAGAGAGTGAAGTCTACTCGTTTCGCTTTTTTCCTCTCCTTTTCCGTCTTTTTTTTTTTTCATTTCTCTTGTTTTTTTTTTTTTTAAATCGACACTTGTTTTTTTTCTTCTTCTGCACAGTAGCATGGGACAGGATGAGATTTCCTCACTTAAATATATTTTGAAAATATATTAATATTATGTTATTATTATATTATGTAATTACACTAACTGCATAATTATTATAAATTATTTATTTATTTATTATAATATTATAAATATTATTTAATTGTGCATATCTATAATTTTCAATGTAATTCTTTAATCAGTACAACAACATATTTAGTATAATTTTTTAATCATTGTGTTATAATATTCACATATTCACGATCTTTCACAACTTTATAATATTTCTCACATTGAGTTAATATTATGTTTAAGACAATTTTATACTGCTATCCTATATACAGTAATAGATGATACACTTAATGAAATGTTGAAACTTGGACGAGAGAGCGAGAAAATTACTCTTGTATCTCTATATTTATTGTCTTCTTTCTTAGTTTCATATTTTACTTTTAATTTTATTTTCTAACATGTTATAATATAAATATCTAATGTCTTAAAGGATCTTTAGAATTTCAAAAACTATTATACTAGAGTTGCTTCTAAATTTTTAATAGAAGATTGGTATTATTGTACACAGGTATGAAATTAATATTCTACGGTTACAATTCAAATTAATTGACTTAATGTAAATATTTTTCTTAACATTCTTTTGATGGATTCAAGCATGTTTTGTGATTATATATGACTTATGTTTTTGAGTATTCACAATTTTAATGCAGTACTTGTAAATTTTCATCTTCAAAATTGATTAACTACATGACATAGATGTCAGAGTCATGATTTTTAAATTTTTTTTTCTTGTTATTTGAATTTAGAGATAAAGATATTTATTTATGATGTTTAAAATTTTATGCATTGTTTGCTTAAATAGAAGTAGTAATGAGTAATATTTGAGAGTGAATTCTAGTACACTTTTGCTTATTATACTATTGATTAAGACTAAGACGGTGGATTCAAGTTTCATCATATTAGGAGAGTAAGATATCGGGTTTGAGTTTTAGTGCACTAAGATGATAAGAAGTTGGGTTCAAATTTCATTATATTATAGCCTAACACGCCTTTATATGGATAAAATATTAGTTTCAAGTATCAATGCACTGTATTGATGATATCATAATGATTAGGCACAATAATGGACATTTGATGAAAAATTATAAGATCGTCTCACTGAATCTGCTCCATTCCTTAAAATAAATGTGGTAGCAATAGATGATAAGTTTGAAAGATAGACCAAATAATTATTGTGATCGTATAAATGAACATGAGTGTAACAAAATAAGAATAGTCATTATTGTGGTAATTATAAAAGAGAGAACATTATGAGTTCTCAAAATGGTCTTTCAAAAGATGAAGTAACTTTTGTCATTAATGTTATATGAAAAATCACTGGGCACGCGGTTATCATCCGGCAAATTTGAATGAGTTTTATAAAATCCTCCATGAAAAGAAGAAATACAAAGTTAAAAGGCACTTGATCTTTCAAAGTGAAGTTGAGGTGGATCATATAAATATGATTAATGTCAAGATGTGACAATGAACTTCTAATAAAACTTAGTGAAGTACATACAAATAATTATCGTTCATTTGTTGAAGAGGATGTGACTTGTGATAAATATTGTGAATGTTCGCTCATTCTTGAATATATCAAGATGTGATATAAGTATGGATAAGCATGTGCTTGTGTATGATTGGATAGTCACAACTCACCTTTACGGATGTTTGAGAGAAGAGAAGCAATTTTGCTTTTGCATAAATGATCATTGATTATGTACTTCTAATACATCACAAATATCGTGGTATTGTCTTATCATGAACTACTGAAGGGTAAAATCAAGAATTATTGCCTATAAAAGTTGTTTTCAAGATTAGAATAAATATTATTATGTGGCCACATAAATTTATCATTAGTCATATACTCGTGGCACATCAAAAATATTTTGTCATATCATATAAAAAATTATTAAAGGAAGTAATGCAAGAAAGGAGTCTTTCTCATAATATTTTTGACTATGGCAATAATAATATAATTTTCCCTACGGAGGAGACATTCACCATGTGGATGGTGTCATAACATATTTGCTAGTACAAAATTTATTGGAGCTCCAAAAAAAGCTAATGTGTTACCACTTAGGTGAATGAAATTATTCATAATATTGAGGTTGTAGTAAGTATCAAAAAAAACTTATTAAGTTTCAAAATCAGTGGCCAAACTGAATTATACTTAGACTATAAACCATGAAAAAATTTAATATCTTCACATTAAAATGAGTTATAAATATTTAAGTGAGAAGTTACTAGTTTTTTCTAAAATGTATATACACAAATAAGGGCATAATGATAGAATCACATACAATAATAAACTAGAAGTTTACTTAAAGAAATGTTAGTTGGCATGACTAGTTGGTCATCGCGATTTAAATATGATGCAAATATAATTGAGAATTCATGTGGTTATATATTGAATAAATAGAAATGTTCTTTATAAATTTTCTTGTGTTTTTTGCTCTCATAACAAATTAATTATTGTACCAACTGAGGTTATGATTGTATCCCTAAATTTTTGCAGCATATAAAAGGTGATATATATATATATATATATATATATATATATATATATATATGGTCACATGTGCATTTGATATCAATTTGCGATTTGATTTTTGCAAACTTGTTTGCTCAAATTGTTAAATTAAGAATAAGATTTGAAATTATAAAATTATGTTAATCATGCTGATTCATATCCAAGTTGATTTAATAGAAATTATATGCCTCCAATTATAGCTTAGTTATTGGTTATGAGAACAAAACTCTCAAAAAATTTGGTATGAGATATGTTATTTAACATGTAGCAATATTATACATCAAGCCAACAAGATTCATCTCCTATCACGATTGGTTCACGATTAGAAATCAAATAATATTCATCTAAAAATTTGAATGTGTGGTATTGATTTAAGTTCTCCACCAAAACATACAAAGATGAACAAAAAAGGTTAGGGTGTAAATATGAGATTTCCTAGTTAATATTAAGAGCAGAAATGGTAAGTGATTGAAAAATAAGGTATATGTAATGAATTATCATTGGTGTAATTCTTGTTCAAAAGATAATTCAAGTAAATTGTCAAACACATTTGCTGACCCAAAAGTGAACATCATATTTCAGTCCGACAAAAGTTTGTGATATCCTATTTCATCCTTGTGATCTTTGTCAGTGAAAAATATTTATTCAAGAACTTTTTGAACCAAATTATTTCATGAGATGATATTATCACTTGGTAGACTATAGAGCCATGTTTTAGCCTCTACCTTGAGAGAAAAAGGAAAAACCTCTTATCTTCACTGCCTCTTCAGGGACTCCATTGTGCTTACTCATGGCTATTATCTCTTCAAAATCGACTGAGTAATCTTCAAAATCGACTGAGTAATTATGAGGATCTTCTCTAAGATCTTCTGTGAACTGACATAATAGTTGTATTGTCTAAAGCAGTCTATGTCAAATTTCAAAATTATTCGTATTAACCGGCGATTATACTATGATTGATAGTGAATCAAAGTTTTGTGGGTGAGCATAGTCTCTTAAAAGTCTTTCAACTGGGTTCGAAGCTATCTCATCGAAATGCTCCTTTATTGGCAGATTAGGGTTACCGTTAGCTTCCCTACTATTCTCAATTTGTCCATTCTTGTTGTTCGCCAGCACTTCAATAGTAGAACAAGATCTATCGATTTTAGTAGCAAGATTTTTCCTCAAATGATGTAGTGTCCTCTTGATTTCAGGACTAAGTGGAACAACTTCTACTGATGAAGAACGATCATGCACTAGTACAAACTCCTATATCCATAACGATGGTTAGCAACACAAAATAGGACTATTTTTTAATTAAAAAACAGTTGCTCTCAAAGTAGTACAATCACAAATAACATATAATTATTTTCTAATTCCCAGTAAAATTCAAGCGCAAATTTAGTATATAAAACTGAAGCTCGTTCTTGTCAAAAATAGTATAAAGTCGAACCAAGAGGATTAAAAAACTTTTATTGCTAATTGAGAATAATTTATTACTATTTGAGAATTTCGATAGTTAGGGAAGTTTGACTTTTAAATAAATAAATTAACTAAAAAAGAAGTAATGGCGCACTTTAAGCACACAAATATAACTCAGACAACATGAGTCGAGTCAAAATCTATCTACTGAATAATTAGTGATTTTGGTCACCTTTTCATCCATCTTCATAAAGTATGAATGTTTCTTGCGGATACATTCAATCCTTCTTGTCCCTTCTAATATCATACTCCCTTCGAATATGCAATTATAAGAAAGAAAAAAGGTATAAAGCATGAAGAGAGTGTTCAATGGTTCCTATAGATATACAAATATACATTTCTTCCAAATATCTATATGACACTTCTGAACTGAATTACTAATTCTTTCTTGCGAATAAATTAATATTAAATTAAAGAATATCTAACAACTAATTAAACCAATGGAGAAATTTAATTATCTCTTGCGATTAAAAACTCCTCAAAAAATAAGTGAATAGTAAGAAAAAAGGACAAAGTAATCACTAATCAAATCATAGGTTTCTTCCAAACTCAACTATCACAGAGTTATTTTATATGTGGAGAAAGTCAATCATGACTAAATTAAACATTGAAAAATTCATTATTCAAAAGAGTAGTAAAAATAGTTGAACCAAAATCAAGAAGAAACTCCTGACAAATTTTCAAACTCTCATCAAAACCTTGTAATCTTGTGCTTTTTTCTCTCTTTTTTCTGTCCAAAAGTTGTCTCCTATCTTCCTCGAAAAATCTCCTTTTTATATCCTCCAACGCAATCCTAAAATAAAAGACATAAAATTTTGCATTCTAGTTGCATTGTCGCAGTGATTAAAACTTCACTGTTGTAATGGTTAGGACTAATTTACAAATTCTGAAAGAATGTCGCAACGATCAAAGCTTGACCATTGCGATGATCGAGACTGTTTTATATCAAATTGTTATTTACCCAATTTTTCTTCATTTCTTGCATCTCTTTCACTTGAATCTTGTGTATTTCCTCTTTGTCTCCTTCATTGCGCATCTATCATTAAAACAACACAAATATAGAAGAATTACATCATATAATACTCAAAACTCAATAATGCAAATATGAGAAGTAACATAAATACACATATAAATGTGACTTATCACACTAATATTTAAAATAAAACTTGATTAAAATGACTAAATTTTAACAGATCTTTCAAGAACTCAAACATCTCAAAAGAGACATTTTCAATAATCTTACCACTTACATTTTGATTATAATATTAAAATAAGCTTGTTAAATATATGAGTAATAAAAATGATAATTTACACATGATATTGAAGTAGCTCTAGAAATGAGTGTTTTTGACATGGCATTATGGATGAATTTAAAGACAGGGATGAATCTTAAGGGAGGACAGAAATGATGTCGCGAAAAATTAGAAATGAGTTATTTAATAATACTTATGACTTAAATGAATGAATATACATTAATGAAAAGATTTTTGGAGTGAATTGTTTTGAAAATGAAGATTTTCAATTTTGAATATAGTCAAAGGATAGACCACGGATAAATTAGAATGAATTTAAGTGATGGTAAATTAGTAAAATGAATTTCAAATTGTAGATTAATCGTTGTTGGACTCATCGATATCATCTAAAATATTCATCAAAGGATTGAGCTTTAAACAAGGTGAGTGGAGACTCAATCTACTATAAGAGTTTTGAATCAAAGTACGATTTCAATTACATGAAAATTAATTTAGAAATGTATGTTTATGTTTAAGAGGACGATCGAATATTTTTATATCATGATTATGTTAATTAAAATTGCATTTTTACACTAATTACAAGTATGCATGTTAAAGTTATAAATGAAATATGTTACTTTTATTTAAGACTTGTATATCTTATGAGTTTAATAACATGACATAAATGCTATTTTCATGAATTATGATAAAGATAATACAGTATGAAATGTTTTAAATTTTGGTAAGCATGAATGTTAAGGTTAATGATTCGTATTGCATGTTTTACTTGATTTTCAACTTATGAATTGCTTTCAAATTTAAGTATTAAAATTAAGATATTTTACAAGTTAGCCTACACAAAGTCAGCTGAAGTATAACAGAGTTGGTCCAGTAGAGTCAACAAAAGAACTTAATGAATCAATTGACTACAAAGAGATAAATAGCAAAACTTAATGAACCGATTTGATCAAAGAGCATCATCAATTGTTTAGAAGTTCAATGCAAATTTTTTAACATGTCAAGGAGTCCATAAAAAGCTACGGTGGATCTAACACAACTTATCAACTGTCACGACCTAAGTAGCTGTGATTGGCACCCGCACAATCCCCTCTGGTGGTTGAACCAACAAATCCCCAGCTTATTACTCAATCTCCACAACAATATAGATATATCACATTAAAACGATAAAGAGCAGAAGCCTTAAATAAATGAAAGGAAAATAACGCCTAATTTGTCTATTACATCCCCAGAACCTGAAAGTCGTTGTACTTGAGGATATTTACCTAACATAGTCTAAAGAGGAGTAAATTAAGAAAATCAAAAAGTCAATGTCTGAACAAAAGACATCTTCAGTGGTGGAAGTGCAGCAACACATCCGGGCCGCTCACCTTCAAATATCTCGCAGATGCTCTATAGATGGGGTCGAGATGAACTCCTTGGATGAAGGTCTGCACTTAGAAAAGAAGTACAAGAGCAGCATCAGTACGACACAATGTACTAATAGGCATCATCAGTCGACCTTAAATAATAACGTATATATGGTGAAATAATAACATACAAATACCAAAACACAAATTCATTAAATAGTACTCATTCTAAAATTAATCCAGGTAAGGTGTTCGGCTGACCTGCTCACTAGATTGGGACTAGTTGCAATGATGCTTGACCGCTGCAACGGTCTCGCCACAGCAATAAAAGTACCGCTTGATGTCGCCCAAATTACACCTCGTAATGAGATATAAAGCGGTCGATGTCAAATATAGAACCCAACAAAGGTTGAGGTCGATCCCACAAGGAATATGGAAAGAACTTGAGTTAATGTGATTAGCTATTACTATCGACTTACTTATTTCCCGGGGGGGGGGGGGGAGAATTAAAAATAATAATAATAAACAAGAGTAAAGATTTGTAAATGCTTAAATCAATTTTGGTTGTATTCAATCAATAAGTTGACTAGGATTGTGTTCCCCATGACTTCATAACCACAAGACTTTTACACTAGTGATCTATTTCGGTGTTCAGCATGCAATATTGGTAAGTTAGGTTCACCTAAGTGGTTGGTCCCCTATCTAGATGTATCACCACACAACTTAGTCCATATACGGGTGTATGTTTAATTAAACCTTACCCTTAATATCAGATTAGTTATTTTCGAACAAGTTCAAGCTATTAGATGAGGGTTGATAGCCTCAAATCTCTGTTGTTAATCCCTTTTCCCATTCACTATCCCCTTGATCCAGTAAGTAAGAATAAGGCAAGTTTCAACTTTTACAACCGTTAAGAAATAATTAATACGATGGAAAAAATAATACATGCATTAAACCCCGTTCAAGAATCACTAAGTGTTTTACCTATGTGTGTTAATTCATCATGGTTCCCACAACCCTAGTTATAGGTTTAGATACTCAAATTTGAATAATCACAATCATAAAATATAGAAGAAATCATAATTGTAACTTACAAAAATTCGTAGAAGAAAATCACGTGTATTGAATAAAACTCCAAAACCGATGAACAAAACTTCAATGTCGTTTGATTCTCAAAATCAAGAACAAAATTATAAGTTTTATTTCTTGAACCAAGAATACTCGACGGCAACACCAAAATTTACGTGAAAGATAGTAAAAATTAAAATGTCGAAAAATAAACCTAAAAATTATATTTATAGTTTCAAACAAATGTTATCCTAACTAAACTTGGATTCCAAGTCGGTAGGGGCAATGGGCCAAGTAACGACTCGTTGGGTCTCCCAACGAGTCGTGGCTAGTGATCTTGAGTCGTTCTCAGCAATTTGTCCAGTCTCGGTGACGGGTCACCTAAAGACTCGTTAGGCCAGGGCACGAGTTGTTAGGTCTTTTATGGCCCTGGTTCACCAAATCTTCCAGTGCACTTAACGGCTGCCCACAATTTCTGATGATGAGTCGTCACTTCACCCGATGACTCGTTATGTCTCTCGTTATCTTCACTGAGAACTTCTTCAGAATTTCTCCTCCTAGTCTCCACGACTGTCATAACAACTCGTTACCAGATGTAACGAGTCGTGCCTTCACCTCGTGAGGTTCACTAGTTCCTTTTTATAGACTTTGATTTCTTTCCACGATTCCAGACACGAGTCTTTCATTGGGACGACAACTTGTGTCCTGGGTATCAGCTTACAGATTTGTCCATTTTTGCCTTACTTTGCCTATTTCCCATTCCGGACCTGTTTTCCTGCAACATTTAACACAAACACATCATATCTATATAAACATACCCGGAATATGCATAGTTTCTTGGTTTTAAGCTTGAAAGTGTCGTAAAAAATCACGGCATATCAACACCTTCAACTTAGAACTTTTGCATGTCCTCAGGCAAAAACAAACTAAAATAAACTACTTCGACGCTTCAATCAAAAGAATTTTAGAAAACTTATGGCAGTCACAACTCTTCATCAAGTCAAATTTTCTAACTCCTCCTTTATCATACAAAATCAAATCATAATGCATATGTAAAATTTTCAACCATGACATAGAGGAATCGAAACATGGCAAAATATTGTCACTTGCAACCATGCACATAAATCTATAACACTGACCCAGACAGTTTGCAGACGATTTTGTTGATCAAATTCTCTCACCTAAAAGAAGTCCCACACTCACTCATGTGTATATAATCATAAAAATGTATTTCTCTTGGGAATAGGCAAGATCATACTCGCTCTCACAAAGAATTTCTAACTGTGTGCATACAATACCATAGGCTTGCCTTTACTTTCAATACCTCGAATTTCGGACGGGTAACCATAACCACTATAGGAATTTTTAAGCTTGTAATGTAGGCTCGGGCTTGGATATGGTACATATGGGACTAGTAGCTTAACCCTCCTTGGCACTACACACACCTTGACTCCACTTTTAACCTTCTTTTCATATTTTCTCCCTTTTTTCCTTTACTTTCTTCTTATTTTATTTTCGTTTGCAACTACGAGCGCGGTGTTTCTTCTTTCAAAGTATTCATTACTTTGACATTTTTTTCTTTTCTTTCTCTTTTTCTCTTTAACAACATTTTTAATTTTTTTTTCTTTTCTTTCATTACGCACATCGTACCTGCTCTTTCATGTTTATTACTTAATTTCACTGCACCCTACTCTTCTTAATCACCCCTATGATATCCACCCTCAACTTAGGCGATTTACCTGAGTTGAGGTTTACAGTGTCCAAGGAGGGACCAGGGCCAAAACAGGTTCATTTTAATCAAAGTAGGAAAGTGAATTGGTGTAAAAAAAAGAAAGGTCAATTTAAGCTCAAAATTTGGATCAAGGGATATTTATTTTCTTTTGGCAGGTCTTTTAAGGCTAAAGTGGGCTCATTAATCAAAAATGGCCTATGATCCTTTTCTAGTTTCCCATCCTCTATCTCTGTACGACTAACCAGGCAAGTTCTAGATTGACACACACAACATAATTTAACTATTAAATCTCACTCACATATAGCATAGGCCAACATCATCACTCCTACTAACTGCTAGTTCAAGTACATTCATACAATGGCAAACATGTTCACAATTCTAATGTCATGCAAAGATTCACAAAAGTCATACTTGTCGATTTTAACACACACATAAAACTTTTTAGGAGGGGTATCACATTATTAGTTCAACTAAATTTAAAAATTCATGCTCTTGACTGCCTTAAGTTCACCTAATTTTCTTTTGACTGACAAAATAAACATTAAAAACATAAAAACCTAAATGTGTCGGTTCTACTAGATAAGGAACACCCAAGGAAAAAGATATCCGGCAAGAAAAATCCTCGGGTTATGTTCAGCAAAAATACATAGGTAGCCCTCCCCACCCCCATCAGAAAAGCATGCGTCGTCCTCGCCGCATATATATGAAAACAAAACCATAGAATTAGGGAACATACCTGTGCGACCTAGGCGTCTACGACCTGATCGGTGGAAGGTGCAGATACTCCTCCAGTGTCATCTCCTATACCACCGGCTTGACCAGGTGCGTTTTCAGAACCAACTGAGCTCGTACCCTCTCCACGAGCTCTCGCTGCCTCAATTGCGGCCCTTTGTCAAGCCTCCTCTCTGGATAACTGCAGTGTTGTCTCCATCTCTCTCTGCTCTCATTTCTGCTCACGGAGCAGAGAATCCTCCTCCTCAAAGCTTGCCTTCTCACAAGGCCTCTTGCCCTATCCTACGCCACCATCTCCTCAGTGATGAAGTCAAATATAGGTGGTAGCTCTTCTTCACTATCGTCCTCAATCACTGGAAGCACGGGTGGAGGGATCGCAACTACCTATCATGCGGACAACTCCCGTACCTCTGCTCGGAGTGTTGCTACCTCTGCATACCACCTTGCCAGCTCGGGTGCCTATAACTGTGCAAGGCGCTCATCCATACGCCTCTCAAAGGCATCTAATTGGCCATGCACTGAGCTAGAGAGCGCCTCCAACTCCTTTGTAACCCACGGCTTAACTTGTTCCATTAGCACCTTATCTTGCAGAGCCGTGTGAGCTTGTTGTTTTTCAGCTTTCGTCAGCCACCTAGCCATGTCGGTCAGGAATTCTTGAGAAATAGTGACTAGACCCGCTGAAGGAGCACTTGTGGGTGCAACAAATGGTCGAGGTCCTGCTGCTGTGGATGATGACTTTGGAATCTTAGTAGGTGCGGGAATGTCGGCTGCATCGGTAGCCTCAAGCTGGCTACCCATCTCTCTGGCCTTTGTGGGCTCTGTTGCAATCTCAGTAAATAATGAAGCCTCAGTTTGCATACCGTTGCTTAATGCCTCTGCCAATATAGTCGCTCTAGCGGATGCAACACACTGACTTCTCGCTCTCGATACCAGGTTTGTGTCATCTCTTATCAACCCGATATCGGTGATCTTATGAACCACCACTTGCTGATCAACCGACGACAATTCTGGCACCTTTGACTCCTGACAGAGTCTATCAACAAGGCATGGAAAGAGAATGGTAGTGCCATCATTTATCGCCTGCTCTCAAATCTCTTTTAGCAATATACCGCGGGAAATTTATGGCATACCCCTCCATGATGCTAGCTACCAGTGTAGCTCTGTTAGGTGAAAGAACATTATTATTCTTGGTAGGTACCAGTCTGTGCAGAACCAATGACCACCAGAATTTATTTTGGAAGTTCAATGTGGCCTTCTTTATCTGGGACTCGGTGCCATGCAACCACTCAACCAGCGAACCCGTTGTGGCAATGAGTCGTGACAACGAAATATACTGCCTGTTTTGTTCTGCACTGTTCAGCTTCTTGGTCTTGACTTTCTTGAGCTCAAACAGTCTGTGATTGAACTCGGCTGTATTTATCGGGGCATGATAGTTTGGACCATAAAATAGTTTGGAGATGGTCCTCTTAGAGATGTTCACAGGCGTACCTGTGTTAATGCGGGCCTTTTCTTCCAGTCGTGACCTCCCAATGCCAGACGCTGTAACGTGGCTGTGTAGCTTGCATAAAATTCTCTAACTAGGCAAGGGCTGTAGCTCCCCGATGGTTCAGTTAACCACCCGAACCTGTATTTATCAAACAAAGCCTGCAGCTCAAAGAGGTCCTTGAGCCCCGTGGTGACCAGTTTGGGCTCCTCATAGATGCCCCTCTTTGGATGGCCTTTTTTATTCAGAGCAATGTCCCTGTTGTAAATGGCCCTCATACCGCGAATACACCATTGCCTCACCTACCTTGGTTGCTCATTAGATGTATTTGAAGTCTCGGTTAATTCATCATCTGTGCTCCCCTATTGAGCACGTGACTCATCAGCAACTTCTGCGTTTGCCTCAACTATGGTGCCCTCTGGAACAATCGAGACTGTGGCCCCAGTATTCTCATCTGCTCGGCTTGGTTGGTCTCTTGCCAGTGGAGTAGGAGCATCAACCGGGGCTGTAGGATTTGTAGATCGTTGTGTCGTAGCCCTGGTGGATCTCCTCACCAGTTGCTCTTCTGACACTTCATATTCCTCATCCGAGCTACTCGACTCTTCGGAGGAGAAGGGCTCATCCCTAAGTCTGCGATATGATAGCTGACTCCTCTCTGACACCTATTTCTTGGTCGAGTCCTTCTTTGGTGTACCCTTCGGAGCCATTGTACCTGTGGAATAACGATTAGTATGCAAAATGATATGAAACAAAATCAATTTTTAATTGTATGCAGGTTATGTTTTTCTTTGTTGTACCACTGGACTTAATGACTGGTCACAACGAGTCGTTCCTTAAGGCAATGACTCGTTAGACCAATCGTGAAGTACACTGGTTACTTATCCCAATTCACCACTCAGGACGAGCTACACAACAAGTCGTTGGGTGATGCCACCACTTGTTATGTGGCTCGTGCTCAAGAGTCTATGAAAAATTACATTACCCATGTTCCATCTCAACTAAATTAAAATTCTCACAAGCACAAATCATCATATTTATTTAGGGTCTTGTGTTCAAATTCACATACAATGTCATGGCACTACGGTTCCATCTAACGCTCATGGTATTGTTCGAATTCACAATATTACGCAAAAAACAAGTAGGGTAAAACTCGAATGAATCGAATACTCATAAGTGTAAGAGCAGAGGAAGGATTTTAACTTGAAATTGAGATTGAGTGTGGAACTTGAGCGAGATTGAGTGTGATCATGTGTGTGTGAGTGATTTGTGAGTGAGAAGTGATCTTGGGGTGACGAAAGTGGGAAATTTTAAGTTCGAAATTCAGATGAAATTTTGAAAGGCAAAAATTGGGTGGTTTATATGCCCTTAAGTTTTTTTTACCCTAATTGGTACGTGGGTCGGGTCAGGTGGGAATTAATTAAAAACATGCCACAACCCATGTAACGGTTCGTTAAGAAGAGCAACAACTCGTTTGGTTGCTTGTTCGATTGACTGGGTGTAGAGTCTTACCTGGGACCTAACGACTCATGGTGCTACCCAACGAGTCATGGCATGAGTCGTAGGCCCTGAACTACAGTAGCTTTATGATGGGTAATGTGACGAATCGTTGGGTCTACCAACGATTCGTTAAATCATTCATTGTCACCATTTTTTGCTTAATTCCATCTTTGATCCAGTAGACTTAACGGAAGACCTCACGATTTGTTGTCACTAGCAACGACTCGTTTGGTCAATTGTTGTCTACACTGTTTTATGTGGCAGTGACCACGATCCACTTAACGAGTCATTAGGTCTGATGACGACTCATTCTGTGCTTTTTGGCACCAGCAACATAAGTTTAGATTTTTGGTTTCAGCTTCAAATTTCCCATCTTAATCACCTGCACACATCAACACACGTGAACACTATATTTTTCTTACAATTACAACTTAGGTTGCCTCCCAAGAAGCACCTGATTTAGCGTCGCGGCACGACGCGGGTATTTTGACTACATGGAGACTTCACCAAAACACCTCCATGGGTTGCCTCCCATGCAATTCCTGATTTAATGTCGCGACACGACGCAAGTCCCCAGGTTACTTAGATTTCACCTAGAGCCCAGAGATCCACTAGCTTTATTTCTTCACTTTTTTCCAGATATGCTTTCACTCGTTGACCATTGACTTTAAAGCGCTTTCCTTCATGGTTTTTCAGTTCAATTACCCCATGGGAGGATGCTTGAACCACTCGAAAAGGCCCCAACCATTTGTACTTCAGCTTGCCAGGAAACAAGCGAAGCCTATAATTAAATAATAACACCATATCACCCGGGATGAACTCTCTCTTCTCAATCTTTCGGTCATGCTGAATTTTCATTCTTAGTTTATAAATTTCAGAACTCTCATAGGATTTCAAATGAAATTCATCTAGCTCATTCAACTGATCAAGCCTCAAGTTTGCAGCTTCACTCCAACTCAAATTCAGCTTCTTGAGCACCCACATAGCTTTGTGCTCAAGTTTAACTTGAAGATGACATGCTTTTCCGTATACAAGTTGATACAGAGACATAGATGACATGCTTTTCCGTATACAAGCTGATACAGAGACATACCTATAGGAGTCTTGAATGCGGTCTGATAAGCCCATAAAGCATCATCTAGCTTCCTATCCCAATCTGTCCGGTTAGCATTCACAGTCTTCGCCAAGATGGTCTTTATCTCCTGGTTTATGACTTCAACCTGTCCACTAGACTGTGGATGATAGGGTGTTGCACCCTGTGTTTCACCCCATATTTTTCCAATAAAGTATGAAACAACCGGTTATAGAAATGCGAACCCCCATCACTAATGATGGCTCCAGGAGTCCAAATCTAGAGAATATATTCCGCTTCAAGAATGTTGTGACACTCTTTCCTTCATTATTAGAAGCGCAACTACCTCCACCTATTCTGAAACATAGTCTATAGCAACAAGTATGTACTTCATCCCGTTTGAGCTCATAAATTGGCCCATGAAATCAATGCCCCACACATCAAACAGTTCAATTACGAGGATGGGAGTAAGAGAAAGCTCATGCATCCTTGATATGCCTCCTTGCCTTTGGCATGCATCACATGCCTTTGCAAAATCATGTGCATCCTGGTGAATGGTTGGCCAATAGTACCCACATTGCAGAATCTTGTAGGCTGTGCGAATCCCGCTATGGTGACCCCCAATAGGGGATGAGTGGCAGGCCTCCAGTAAGCTCAACATCTCTACCTCAGGCACGCATCTCCGAATAACCCCATCAGCACATATGCGAAATAAGTAGGGCTCATCCCAGGAAAACTTCCGCACATCAGACATGAACTTCCTCCGCTGGTGAAAAGATAAGTTCTCTGGTACAACATCACTCACCAGATAATTAGTGAAGTCTGCAAACCATGGGATGAGATCCTATGAGGCCGCTAAATCCTGCTCGTCGGTGAATGCATCATCTATGTCACACTCATATCGAAGTGCTACATCAGGTTCCAATCTTGATAAGTGATCCGCCACTTGGTTTTCAGTCCCCTTCCGACCCTTTACCTCCAACTCGAACTCTTGCAGCAGCAGTACCCATCGAATCAACCGTGGCTTGGCATCCTTCTTTGCCATCAGATATCTCAAAGCTGCACGGTCTGTATGTATTATGACCTTAGTTCTAAGCAAGTACGCCCCAAACTTCTTGAATGCAAAAACTATAGCCAACAACTCCTGTTCTGTCATGGTGTAATTTTTTTGAGCTGTGTTAAGAGCTTTGCTAGCATAATAAATAGGATGGAAAATATTTTCTCGCCTCTAACCCAACATAGCTCCCAGGGCCACTCCGCTAGCATCACACATAACCTCGAATGGTAAAGACCAGTCAGGTGCTACTATAATCGGGGCAGTGGTCAATCTTTCTTTTAGGCATTCAAGCACCTTCAGACATGCTTCATCAAAAACAAACTTCACCTCTTTCTCAAGCAGTTTACACAAAGGATGTGCATTTTTGGAGAAGCCCTTGATAAATCTTCTATAAAATCCTGCATGACCCAAAAAGCTTTGAACACCTTTCACAAAAATTGGAGGTGGTAGACTAGCAATTACCTTGATCTTGGCCCGGTCCACCTGAATACCCTTACCAGAAATCTTATGGCTTAGCACTATACTTTCTTTGACCATGAAATGACACTTTTCCCAGTTAAGCACCAAGTTGGTCTCTTTACATCGCTGTAGCACCTTGCTCAAATGAGCCAAGCAATCTTCGAATGAATCACCCACCACCGAAAAGTCATCCATAAATACTTCAATGATGTCCTCCACCATGTCAGAAAATACGGACATCATGCAACGCTGAAAAGTGGCGGACACATTACATAACCCGAATGGCATCCTCTTGAACGCAAATGTACCATATGGACAAGTGAAAGTAGTCTTCTCTTGGTCTTCTAGGGCTATAGAAATCTGATTGTACCCCGAATAACCATCAAGAAAACAGTACCATCCTCTTCCTGCAAGTCGGTCTAACATCTGGTCCATGAATGGCATTGGAAAGTGATCTTTATGGGTCCAACAGTTCAACTTCCTATAGTCCATGCATACTCTCCAACTAGTGACTGGTCTGAGTGGAATGAGCTCATTGTTAGCATTTGGGACCACCGTGGTTCCTCCCTTCTTCGGTATACTGAATTGGGCTTACCCATTTGCTGTCAGCAATAGGGTAAACCACATCCACATCCAACCACTTGATAAATTCCTTCTTGACCACCTCTTGCATAGGTGGATTCAACCTACGCTGATGCTCAATGCTCAGAATACAATCTGACTTTAGCTGGATTTTATGAGTGTAAATACGGCTGGAATTCCAATAATGTCTGCAATGGTCCACCTGATGGCTTTTTTATACCTCTTCAAAATGGAGACCAAAGCCTCCACTTGCCATTCCTCCAGGTCAGCTGCAACAATGACCGGTAAAGTGTTACCGGTTCTCAGAAATACATACCGCAAGTGAGATGGGAGTGCTTTGAGCTCCAATACCAGAGGCTCCTCAATAGATGGCTTGGCTAGTGGGGTCACCCTATTTTTCAGGTCAAGATCAATCTTCTTTGGAGCATAAATGTATGATCCCATACCAGCAAGTGCATTAACTATCTCCTCAGCACCAACAATCATAATAGCTACTGTTAAGTCATCAAGAATCAATAACTCCTCCATAGGCATAATTGGAAACTCAGGTTCCACAACATCAATTACTGAGACCACCCTCGTATCATTTGGCTGCTTCATGGATCAGCATATAATAAAGTCACCTCCTCATTATTCAACCAAAATTTCAGCTATCAAGTTTCTATATTTACAAGAGCACGCCCGGTAGCAAGGAATGGTCGCCCCAAGATAATGGGGACCTCAAAATCAACTTCATAGTCTAGGATGACAAAATCGATCAGAAATATAAAGGACTCCACCCTCACTAGAACATCATAGAGAATTCCCACCGGATTCTTCACCGTACGATCTGCCATCAAAAGTCGCATTATAGTCAGTTTGGGGGCTCCCAAGCCCAACTTTCTGAACACTGCTAGGGGCATCAAGCTAATACTAGCACCTAGATCACATAGTGCCTTAGCAAAATTAAAGGCTCCAATAGTGCACGATATGGTGAATGCTCCAGGGTCTTCCTTTTTCTGAACAAGAGAATGGTATGCTATAGCACTACAGTGGTGCAAATTATCTGCAGGTTTGAAGCTTACAGTCCTCTTTCTAGTGACAAGGTCCTTCATGAATTTGGCATAGCAAGCATCTTCTCAAGTGCCTCGACTAATGGGATGTTCACAGATAATTATTTCAACATGAAGATGAATATGAGATACTTCCCATCTTCAACCGCTATGGAAAAGGGGGAGGAGGCCTAGGAATAGGTGTAATCTTTTGCGGTGCCTCCTTCTCCTTCTCATTCCCAGATCCATGCTCCTTTGCATTACTAGGAGCAGTCTTCACCACTGAATCATCAACCAAAGTTTTATCCTCGAAATCTGACATCCTATCATCATCAATCAATATGGGCTCTACTATCTCATCAATCACAACAGGCCTCAGAGGATAAACTGTCACCTTCCCACTCCTAGTAGTGACCGCCATGCAATGGCTGTCATTTTTTAGATTTTGCACTGTATTGCTAGGAAGTGTGCCTTTCTGCCTATGGCTCATCACAACAGACATCTGACTCAGCTGCTGCTCAATCTTATTAATGGCCATGGCATGTGATTCCACCTTTTGATTCATACCAGAATATCAGTGTGGAGCTCCTTGAAATGACCATCTGTTGCCTCCATCTGCTTAAGTACCTTGGATAACATGTCTTTCACCCTTGAACCACTAGATTCTGGCTCACGGTTCCTTGGAGGAACATATAGACCGCTTCTGTCATTCTTGTACTCCTCACGCTTTTTCCAATCTCCATTGTCTCTGTATTGGCCTCGGTTGTAATTGTTATCCCTGTAGTAGTTCTGACCTTGGTTCCCCTGACCTTGACGCCAAGAGTCTTGGTTAGACCCTTGGGTGTTAGTACGAAAACCCACCCCTTGATCATTCAAATAATTAACTTCCTCCTCAAATTGTGATTCTCCTCCATCATTTCTTTGGGCCTTACCCTAAGAACCCATAGCATTTACCTTTTCAGCCCTGGCTCCTATCAAATGCTTAGTAAGAAGCCCCATTGTGGTCTTTATTTCAGCAATATCCTGATCTCACTTTTCATTCTTCCTTCTCTGCTCCGCAGACATACCTACCGCATAAGTACCCGTCGGAGTCTCCGACTCTCTTGTGTGCCATGCGCGGTTGGTCTTAGTGATTCTGTCTAGTAGCTCAGCAGCTTCAGCATAAGTGTGGCTCATAAATGTTCCTCCAGACACATTATCAGCCACCGCCTTGGTGTTAGCATTTAGAGACCTATAGAAAATTTCCAGCAATGAATCATCTGGGATCCTGTTGTTGGGCACCACCCTTTTGAGCTTCTTGTTGAACCTCATCCATGTCTCATGAAGTGCCTCAAAACTTAATTGCCTGCAGTTGTATATTTCATCTTTCAGTTGCAAATCTCTAGAAGGTGGGAAAAATCTTTCAAGAAAAGCTCTTTTCAACTCCCTCCATGTAGTGTTAGAATCATTGGGCAGTTCTGCCAACCAGAGCGTTGCCTCACTCCCTAATGAAAAACGAAATAACCTCAGCCATATTGCATCCTGACTCACTCACGGTTACTTATATGCTTTGCAGATACCCATGAAATTTGTCAAGTGAGTATGTGCATCATCAAGTTCATGACCCGTAAATATCCCCTTCATGTTAGCAGTTGGATCACAGCACTAGTAATATCAAACTTTGCCCAAGTAGGAAAAGGGAGAGAGACAATAGCTGTAGTGGCACCGGCTTCGTCAATATCAGCATCATCATCCTCATCAAAATATCGGTACCTCTACTGATCTGGACCTATGTTCCTTCTAGCTCGCTTTGCTTCGGCAGCTAGGCGTTGCTCTTCAGTAACCCTTGCTAATTCTCTATCTCTTGCCCGAGCTTGTTCCTCAGCCAACATTCTAGCTGTAGCTTGGTCCATTGTCTCTTGCTCTTGTACATTGGCCATTCTCCTCAAATTTCGAGTGTTTGTTCAAGTTCGTGATCGATTTGAACCAGGGATTTTCCTTGGCTCCTAGTACTGGGCATGCACGAAACTAAGACCTGTTAAGAGCAAAAACAACAAAAGAAAAATAAAAAGGAAATAAGAACCAACAGTAAAGCAAACACAATTAACAAAAGCCTTAGCCGTATTCCCCGGCAACGGCGCCAAAATTTGATTTCGCCCAAATTACACCTCGTAATGAGATATAAAGCGATCGATGTCGAATATAGAACCCAACAAAGGTTGAGGTCGATCCCACAGGGAATATGGGAAGAACTTGAGTTAATGTGATTAGTTATTACTATCGGCTTACTTATTTCCTGGAGGGGGAAAGAATTACAAAAAAATAATAATACACAAGAGTAAAGACTAGTAAATGCTTAAATCAATTTTGGTTGTATTTCAATCAATAAGTTGACTAGGATTGTGTTCCCTATGACTTCATAACCACAAGGTTTTTACACTAGTGATCTATTCCGGTGTTTAGCATGCAATATTGGTAAGTTAGATTCACCTAAATGGTTGGTCTCCTATCTAGATGATTATCACCACGCAACTTGGTCCATATACAGGTGTATGCTTAATTAAACCTCACCCTTAATATCGGATTAGCTATTCGCAAACAAGTTCAAGCTATCAGATGAGGGGTGATAGCCTCAAATCTCCATTGTTAATCCCTATTCCTATTCACTACCCCCTTGATCCGGTAAGTAAGAATAAGGCAAGTTTCAACTTTTGCAACTGTTAAGAAATAATTAAAACGACGGGAAAAATAATACATGCATTAAACCCCATTCAAGAATCACTAAGTGTTTTACCTATGTGTGTTAATTCATCATGGTTTCCACAACCCTAGTTATAGGTTTACCTACTCATATTTGAATAATCACAATCACAAAATATAGAAGAAATCAAAATTGTAACTTACGAAAATTCGTAGAAGAAAACCACGTGTATTGAATAAAACTCCAATACCGATGTACAAAACTTCAATGTCGTTTGATTCTCAAAATCAAGAACAAAATTACAAACTTTATTTCTTGAACCAAGAATACTCTTCCACAACACCAAAATTTACGTGAAAGATAGTAAAAATTAAACCGTCCTCAAAAAATAAACCTAAAAATTATATTTATAGTTTCAAACAAATCTTATCCTAACTAAACTTGGATTCCAGGTCGGCAGGGGTAATGGGCCAAGTAACGACTCGTTGGGTCTCCCAACGAGTCGTTGCCAGTGATCTTGAGTTGTTCTCTGCAATTTGTCCAATCTTGATTATGGGTCACCTAACGACTCTTTTGGCCTGGGCACGAGTCGTTAGGTCTTTCGTGGCCCTGGCTCACCAAATCTTCCAGTGCACTTAACAGCTGCCCACAGTGTTTGATGATGAGTCGTCACTTCACCCGACGATTCGTTATTTCTCTCGTTGCCTTCACTGGGCACTTCTTCAGAATTTCTCCTCCCAGTCTCCACGACTGTCATAACGTCATGCCTTAAACTCGTGAGATACACTAGTTCCTTTTTGTAAACTTCGATTTCTTCCCACGACTCCAGGCATGAGTCATTCATTGGGACGACGACTCGTGGCCTGGGTATCAGCTTACAGATTTGTCCATTTTTGCCTTACTTTGCCTATTTCCCGTTCCGAACCTGTTTTCCTGCAACATTTAACACAAACACATCATATCTATATAAATATACTCGGAATGTGCATAGTTTCTTAGTTTTAAGCGTCGAAAGTGCCGTAAAAAATCATGACACATCACCGCTGCAGCGGTACTGCCTTGGAAATAACTCGACTCAACTGAACACCTGCAGTTCTCCTTTGACCATCATCAACATTCAATTTATAACACCCATATAAGTTATATATAGCCATAAATACAACAATTAATATACCATTGGCCACATAAAGTATGCAATGGCTCCTCACCACCAATTGCTCAACTCATCACAGACTCCGACATGACTTTACAAATAATGACAAGTTATAACAAGCACATCCACATTTCTAACACACAGAATTACACAATCAATTATTTCAATTTCATTAGGTCCTCGTAATTCCAAATTGTTCTTTAATCTTAGAGCTCTAGTTTGGCATCGTAACATTTATGATGTACCAGGCACACGCCTCCATCACATCGCCACAATCACTCAAAAATAAACATCATTGTACACACATACCAGAGGGTCTTATTTCTTTCCTTCCAATCATGACTTGCAGGAGACTCTAGAAATCCATGTATTGTATTGGCGTGGTACCCTCTACCACTCATCTGCTCGCCCGGATGCTCCCCTCGGGCAGGAGCCAATCATCTCAAGACAAAACATGTTATCCATTTTTGTACTCATAATTCGGTAAATTATCACTAAGTCAATTGACATGACTTTTGGGAGGCTTCATCTTACCTTCATCAACTTTCTTATCTTAACAAATCATCGCTCACTTTCATAGCAATACAAAAGAACACATATACATCTTAAAATACCCAATTTCACACCATATAGGTAACAACATCCTATCTAGTTCACTTCATCAATTGAATTTAACAGGTGAATTATTAACAACAACTAGTGTTCGAGGACCAATCCAAAACATTAGCATTCCACATACATACATGTCATTATATAAAGTCTAATTTCTTCTAAACCGTAACCTACCTCAATTGGAGGATTCGAATGCCAATTACTCTGCTGGAGCTTTACCTTTCATCAATGCCTTGGAAGGTTCAAAATCTATACAAAAAATTATAGAGTAATCGATTATTTACTCTTAAAATAAGAGTCTAGGAAATTTAAGCTCCCCAATTCTACCCGGTAACACAGTCTCAATCGCTACTCACCAAGGAATTCATCACGTTCTATTCACATGACAATCATTCCTACCCTAAGTCATGGAGTTTCCTCTCCTTAACTCCTCATTAGAAATTACTAAGGCTAATAGTCTTACTTTATCAAACTGTGGGTCTCAATTACCCTACCCTTATACACATGCATTCACAATTGTGTTCATTACTTCCTTCTAGACCTAGGAACCAACACTCACTAGTTCTTCATTAATCAGCCCTAGTTTCAAAATTCTAGGGTTCTTTAATTAAGAATTCCACCATTTGAGGTCCCCACCCCCTTGATTCAATGGTGTTAGGGAATCAAAAGTAGAATCAATAAGTCAAAATTCTTACCTTGGGAAGGAGAATCGCTCTACCCTTGGCAAAATTGCCCTTAACTTCTAAAAGTTTGTGCCTTTGAATAATGGGGTAAAACCCCTAAAATCCCACTTAAAACCTACTTACTGACTCCCGTCATCCTCTACAGAGACCTTCTATGATAGTCAGGATACCGCCACGGCGGATCCAACGGTTACTCTCCTTGTCTGTTACTGCGGGCCTCTGACCATGGTAATGGTCTCGCTGCAGCGGTTTTTCCCACGCTGCAGCGGTCCTCCAGTAACTAGTAGCTCCCATTTCTTGTACACAGACCATTCCTCAATCTCAAGTTTTAACTAACACTCACCCAACACCTTTCCACTAACAACATAGGCAAAAAAAGGGGTTCTAGGCTTATTTCCCTTCTGTAATGATGAATGGGTCGTTACATCAAATACCAATTAAAATATCATTCATCCCTGAACAACCTATAAAAGCCAGAAAAAAGACATATATATCAGATTCTATAAATAGCTAGGGTATCTCTCCCGTATGTCGGCCTCGATCTCCCAAGTAGCTTCCTCTAGAGGATGATTCTTTCACTAGACCTTTACCATTGTGATCTCTTTAGGTCTCAATTTACGGACCTCCCTATCTAATAGAGCCACGGGCTCCTCCTCATAGATAGGTTTCTTGTCAAACAACATTGAATCCCGTCAGATTATCTAAGACCCATCCCCATGGTACTTCTTCAACATGGAGACATGAAATGTCGAATGTACCCTAACAACCCTGGCGATAGAGCCAGTTCATAAGCTACCTCTCCCACATGCCAAAGAACCTCGAACGACCCAATGTATCTCGAGCTAAGCTTGCCCTGCTTTCCTAATCTCATCACTCTCTTCATGGGGAGACATCGAGCAACATTTTCTCTCTCACCATGAACTCCATATCTCTCACCTTTTTATCTGCATATTGGTTCTTCCTGCTTCAAGCAACCACCAGTCATTCCTGAATCACCCTAACCTTCTCCAAGGACTTTTTAAGCAAGTCAGTACCCTAAGGTATTAACTCGAACAAATCAAAACAGGCTATTTAGAGATCTTTATTTTCTTCCATATAGAGCTTCGAATGGCACTATGTCAATGCTTTAGTGATACTTGTTATTATGAGCAAATTATGCCAAGGGTAGAAACTTATCCAAATGTCCACCGAAATCGATCACACAGCCTCGAAGCATGTCCTCCAACACGTAAATTATCCGCTCTGACTATCCATATGTTTGAGGGTGGAATGTCGCGCTCAAATTCAACTTGGTACCTAATTCAATCTGTAAGGTCCTCTAGAAATAAGAAGTGAACTGCATACCCCTGTTTGAAACAATCGAGACTAACACCCCATGCAACTGAATCACCTCCTTCACATATAGTTTGGCCAGTATCTCTGTGTTGTAAATCACCTAACATGCAAGAAATGGGCAGACTTAGTCATTCTGTCAATAATAACCCAGATGGAGTCAAACTTTCCCAACTTCTTCGAAAGGCCAACCACGACGTCCATCGCTATCTGCTTCCACTTCTACTCTGGGATGGGCATTCTCTGGAGTACTCCCCTAGGATTTTAATGCTTATATTTCACTTGCTGACAATTTAGGAACTAGGAGACATGCTTAATATTGTCACTCTTCATTCTTCCCTACCAATAGTATTGCTTCCGGTCATGATACATTTTAGTAACCCCAGGATAAATAGAGTACCAAGTTATGAGCTTCTGAAAGGATGGTTTTGATCAGCTCCCCAACCCATGAAACACATACACGCCCCCTTATCCTTAAAGTCCCTTCGTCATCAATTGTCGCCTCCTTTGCTTCCCCTCATAAGACCTGGTCACAAATCTTACTTAGTCTTGCACCTTCAAACTACCTGTTCACCTCCTCTAATAGGGATGACTTAGCCTCCACAATGGCTAATATCTCTCCTGTATCTACAATGTGAGTTTCACCAGACTGTTCGCCAGTGTTTGAACTTCTCTGGCTATCGGGTATCGGGTAGCTTCCAGACAAGCTAAATTGCCCATGCTTACTTCTCTTTGGCTCAAGGCATTTGCCACCACATTTGCCTTCGTTGAGTGATACAAAATTATAACATTGTAGTCCTTAAGCAGTTCCATCAATTTCCACTATCTTAGATTAAGATCCTTCTGGGAGAATACAACAAGTTGTGATGGTATGTGAACACCTCACAATAGGCCCCATACAAGTAATGCATCTAGATTTTTAGGGTGAATACCATCGATGCCAACTTTGGTCATGCGTGGGGTAATTTACCACATCGTCGGCTCAAGGCACCTTCAGCTATCTTGAAGCATAAGCAGTGACATGTCCTTCCTACATCAACACATCACCCAACCCAGACCACGAGGCATCACAATAGACTAAAAAATCTTTACCTTCTACCAGTAGTGCGAGATTAGGTGTCGTGGTTAGCAAGGTTTTGAGCTTCCGAAAGCTCTCTTCACATTCTTTCGACCACAAAATGGCATATCATTTTGGGCCAGCCTTGCCAACACTAAGGCAATGGTCGCAAAATCTTTCACAAATTGGCAGTAATAGCTGGCCAGCCCCACAAAACTCCAAACCTCTATGTAACACCCCAAAATCCCCTAAGATCAGACCCAGACTTGAAGCAAGAAACAACAAAAAGTGAATTTTGCCTCAGGACGAGTCAGGGTACGACTCATTAGATGATACCACGAGTCATGGTTAGACTCATGATAGGCAACCAGTAGAAATTTTAGCAACAGGTTGATTTAAGGAATCAGTCATTACTAGGGACAATGACCCGTTATATCCCCCGTCACGAGCAACAATTCAAGAAATGGTCAAGTTTTTCCCAGTGACCACGAGTCAAAGGACGACTCGTGGTATCATATAACGACTCGTTACAACCCCCGTTATTTGGAGTTTAGAGAAATTTGGCGCGGAAGCAACGAAAGGATGTAAAGTCTCATCATGACAAGTGAATACCCATGGTGAGGACCCATTGGAAGGATTGCATAATTTGTTCAGACGAAACAGTGGTGACAATGAGAGGAGGGACGAGTCATCGTTACAAATAACGACTCATCCTATCCAGTCATTGGTTAGAGAATCTGAGGGAATGCAAGGCTTGACCTTTGACCATGAGTCAAAGAATGACTTATTGGACTAAGTAACGAGTCTTGACGAGGAGTTGTAGGAAGATTCAGAGAATGTACAACATGAGCTCAGTAACCATAGGAGAAAGTGACGACTCATGTGAGAAGTGATGAGTCATGGTGAGTGGCCATAGTTTGAAGATCAGAGAGGTGGATTTTGGCCTGGAAAGTAATGGATGGTCAACATGAGTCGTGGTGAGGACCAATGACTCATGGTATGAGTCATAGTCACTGGATGAGGCAGTTTTTTGGAATGAAATCCCAGGGGTATTTTAGTAAAATCTTATGCTTCTAACTCCTAAATAATGTCATTTTGGTACTCCTAAGGATAAAATTAAAGGGGTTTTTATCACCTAATACCTCATTCCTTCTCAAATCATCTGTAAGTTCTTCTTCTCCTTTCCTCTCAAGGCTCAAGAACACCTAGGGTTCTTCTCCCAAAGCTGCAAGATTCTAGTGCTAGATGGGGATTTCTTCAAGCCAGGTATGTGGGACTTCAACAAGGATCTTTTTTCATCCTTTTGTCCCAATTTATGTTCAAAACCCTAGCTACTTTGATTCCTTAGAAGAGCATGTCCTAGAGTTTCCATTCTATGAATGATTTCTCTCATGTCTTCCATGATTTTCAAGGTCCTCATGATAAATGGCACATGATATTCATGATTTCACTCTCAATTGTATGATGAATTCCCATTATTAGATATTAGCATGTTTTCCCCAAAATTCAGCCCATGAATTAGCTTGTTTTCGAAAATATGGTCTGTTTGAGATATATGATTACCATTAATTCAGTACATATGATTTACACTATGATTTGGACTTATGATTTTTCATGGATTTAGTATGATTATCATGTTTATGATTTCTTAGCCTCTCAGGCCTCTTGTTAGTAGAAAGTAGCCTAGTCTAGACTCTCATGAATTCAGTATAAAAACATGTTTATGATTATTTAGACTCTCAGGCCTCTTGCTATTAGAAAGTAGCCCTGACTAGTCTTAGTATTTCAGTTTTGAGCACTCCATATTAGCATGTTCATGGTCCTCAAGGCTCTCATGATCCTTGTTATATAAACTGGTCCCGAATAGCCTTAGGACACTAGCTTCAGACCTCCAACCTCCAATTACATATATCCTTATATTACGTTGGGAGTAGTGCTTAGCACCGAGTAGGCCAGGGTTCTAGCTTGCCTAGGTCTTGGAACTACATGCCGCCATAGGATAATGGATTCTTAATAGTAGAGAATGTTTCCCTTAGTCGGAGGAATATTGGTTCTTCGTTATTTGAGAGTGCCTCCCTTGCCCCAATGGGCGCATGTAGGGGTCATCCTTATAGAGATTATCGCCTGGAGTCATAAGTGATATCACGCTAGATAGAATTCTTACCCATGGCAAGGTACAAACACCCTTCTAAACAGGGTTACAGGTCGGGCTCCATGAGGCTCACATTGGAGTTTGTCGGTTAATAGGCTCTCCCACAATACAGTTTCAGTTCAGTACAGTTTACAGTTATAGTTACAGCTTCAGTTTTCAGTACATGTACATGACCCTTATAAATTAGTTTTACTTGTATTTTATTTAACTGCTTTCAACTAGCATATCATGTCAATATCTATGCATCTCAAATAGAGTCATTGTACTTCACCTTAATTATGCATTCAGATATGTATTCAGATCAGTTTTTCTCAGTTTACTAGCATGTTCCAGCTTTAGTTACCTTTCTCACATACTCAGTATATTCTAAGTATTGACTTCATACTTTATGTGCTACTCATTTTATGATACAGATCCAAGTATTCATACTCAGCCCCGCAATTAGACACGCTCCAGACTCAAGAAAACTGACAGTGGTGAGTCCTCATCTTTCGAGAATGGGAGTTTGTTTTCTTTATTTCAGTTTATTTCTAGTTTCAAAAGTTGGAGTTAGATGGGAGTTTGTACCAGTAACTCATCAGATTAGTAGACGCTTTCAAACAGTGTAGCATGAGTTTCAGCTTATGTTTCAGTGTTGTTATCAGATTTCTTTTATCCTTTCCTTTTTGGTAGTTATGTTTCAATTAAGCTTCCACTTAGTTATGTTCTATCAGTTGTTGTTATGTTAGCATTATGTCATGCCATGAGTTAACTTGGAGCCATTCGTGGTTCTAGATCCCGTGTCTCAATCTGGGGTCCCTGTTCGGGTTATGACACTCTATCACTACAGTAGGACTAGCCCAATTTTAGACTGCTTTCACCTTATGTGGATCCACTTTAATCCCTTCCTTGGGGACTACATACCCCAAAAATGATATTGATTTCAGCCAAAATTCACATTTTGTGAACTTTGCATAAAGTTGTTTCTCCTTCAGCAGTCCCGACACAATCCTCAGGTGGTTCTCATGTTCCTGCTTAGTCTTGAAATACACCAAAATATCATCAATGAAAATGATTAAAAAGGAATCCAAATAGGAGCATTGATGAGTCCAAATGACATGACTAGGAACTCATAATGCCCAGACTTGGTCCAAAAAGTTGTCTTTGGAATATCCTCAGCACGAATTTTCAGCTGATGATTACCCGATCTCAAGTCAATTTTTGAGAATACTGCTGCCCCTTGTAGCTGATCAAATAAATCATCTATTCGGAGGAAAAGGATATTTATTCCTAATGGTTACCTTATTTACTTGATGGTAATCAACGCACATTTGCATGCTACTGTCCTTCTTTTTCACAAACAACGCTGGGGCACCCATGGAGAGACACTCGGCCAAATAAGCCCCTTACTAAGTAGCTCTTGTAGCTGCTCCTTTAGTTCCCTCAGTTGAGCTAATGACGTCCTGTATGGCAGTATGGAAATAGATCGAATCCATGGCTCTAAATTTATGCCGAAATCAATATCGTAGTCTATACCAGGCAAATTCACGAGACATACCTCTAGAAACTCACGAAGTACAGGGACCGACTCTATAGAGGGACCCTCTGAAGTAATATCCTGAATGTGGACTAGATATGTTGAACAACCTCGCCCTATTAATTTTTGGTCACGAATATAGGAGATAAGCTTCTTAGGAGCAGGGCTACAATTCCCCTTCCACTCCAACCTAGATGACCCTATCATCACTATGGTGACTGTCTTAGCATGGTAATCTAGAATGACATGGTATGGAGACAACCAACTTATTATCAAAATAACATTAAAGTCTACTATGTCTAAGATCACCAAGTCTATCCGTGTATCACAATCCATAAATTTCACCGAACAAGTACGACAAACCCTATCCACTATCATAGAATCCCCAACAAGAGTAAACACATGTGTCACGACCCGAGCATAGGCCCGGATAGAGACACGGGACAACAAACTCCGAAAGACTCACAGTTGACCATGGCAAGAACATAGAGTCTAAGATCATACAACAAGCGGAACTGATAAAATAAACATGCTTAAGTAGAAGTCTGCATACATATCAATCTAAAGTAGAATCAACACTGACAAGCTAATTTACTACATATTGTCCAAAAAGCCTCTAGCATAACTGATGAGCTGATGGTACAGCACCCCCAACTAGCTCGACAAAAGTCTGAAACTAAAATAACATAGAAATGGATAATTGAATGTCCTCAAAGGATGAGGACTCGCCAACACTGGCTAAAGCCGGTCTGAAGCAAAGAAGGACTAATAATGCGGCTGAAACTGATCCCTCTGTATCATGAAACAATACAACATAGAGTATGTGGTCAGTACTTGTAATGTACTGGCATAACTAAAAGGGACAGTTAAAATACATAAGAGTTCATAAGTAGGACAATATGAACATGAAATAAATATCATAATATAAACATGAGGGCTCAAGGTTTTCAAACCATTCGTAATCTAATCATAATCATAATCATAATCATAAGAGAAACTGATGTGTTGTGGATTTACAGCACTATTGATGCTCAAAACTAACAAAATAACATGGACTTTGGTGTATTTATGTGGATATGAGGCACTTTTCCTTTGATTTCAGGAAAAATGGGTGTTGGAGCGTAAATTTGCAAAAGTAAGCTAAAAGTGTGCAAAAAAGGGCAAAAATGCAGTCCACAGTATGATCCATAGGATGGACCTACGAGTCGTACTGATGGCTGTGATAAGAAGTAGAAGGCTGAAGCTGGAAGAATGAACCTACGAGTCTTGCCACGGATTGTACCAAGCATGTACAAGTCATGGTAAGGCAGTCGTGATGAACTCCAGAAGAATTGCACAAGAGGTTGATTTTCAGTACGAAGGAATACCATGACCTGTGAGATCTTGGTACGAGTCGTACCATACCGGTCGTGGTAAGCTTCAGATAAATTTCAAAGATTCAGAATCAAGCCACAGGAGCCAGGTACGAGTTGTAGGAAGGAGGAATGAATCATACCTTGGCCCGACACTTAGCCAAAAATCAGCCAAAAATCCAAACCACAAGATGCTGCCACGGACCGTAGGATGCTCCTACGAGTCGTATGATGATCCGTGATGAGGTTGGCACTAGATATGGAAAATCGCATGTTAGCATAGGAAAAGGATTCTTAGGTCTACATAAATACGTTTTATGCTTTATTTTTCAGAGGTGACATGGAGAAGAATTAGTTTTAGTTGAAAAACATTATAGTAGATAATTTTTACATCTTTGAAAGAGAGAATTGAGTTGGTTCAACTTTGTGATCAACCTTTTCTTCAATTTATATTGTTCTTACTACTTGTTGTTCAAGATTTTGTGGATTAATTAAAGGAAGCGTTGTTCTCAATCATATTTGCAAGTATTGTTTTTATGTCTTTATTCATGAACACACTTCACAACCTTGCAACTATGAGAGGCTAAAACCTCCATAGCTAGGATTGTGGGAACCATGGTGGGTTAACAAGCTAGGGTTGCACAAAGTGAGTCTAAAACCAATACTAATTACTTATATTGTATTCTCTTCATGCTTTCATGATTCTTAGTGGTGTACAACGTTAGAAAGTGCTCGAGTTCTTTACTTCATTTGGTCAAAGAGGTAGAGATAAAGAAAAGAGAATTACAACGGAGCCTTAATCTTGATGATCATTGTATTACTTGAGCTGTGGTCGCAGGATAGTTATATCTGGAACTTAGTGATAATGGTTAGTTTGGAAACGCTCATGAGACTTGGTCGAGTAATTGATTATAGTCATTCAATAGGGATTGGTCGATCGTTTGAATGAACCTAAGTTATCAGTTCTGTAAGTAAGTATTGGTGAAGATCACGAGTGTATACCTAAAGCTGTTATGAATCTATGGGGAACACAAACCCTAGTTATCCTTTAATTAATGATTCACAACCATAATATTGACAGCTACTTTGTTTTTACTATTGATTATTATTAGAATCCCCCCAATTGTGAAGTAACTATCATACAATTTCACTTACCGGCTGTAATCTAGATCTTCCATATTCCCTGTGGGATCGACCCCAACCTCTAAGTTGGATTCTTTAATGACAACGTCCACTTCATACTTTAGTTAGAAGTGTGGTTTGAGAATTATCAAAAAGTGACAATGTTGCCGGGGAATACGTCTAAGACTAGGTTGTTTGCTTGTATTTGACTTTTTGGTAGTTATTTCCTTGATTACGTTTAGTTTTTGTGTGTTTTTGATACCCACAGGTTGTCCTTTGATGAATGCCAAGCACTTGGAGTAGAGGAGACCCCATTGTTCCACTAAATCCCGAAATTGAACAAGCACTACATAGAATGGAAAACCCTGAGCAAAGAGAAGCCCGCTTAGCTGAAGAAGCTAGGAAAACTGAGCTAGCTTGGTTAGCTGCACTTCAACAGGCTGATGATGACAGAGATGAGGTGGTAAACACTGGTCGACATGGGAGGGGCAACCAAGCTCAGAGATTTTCCCCCTAATTCTTCGATGATGAGGACCCGGATATTGATGAAGTTGGGTCAACTGGAGCAATTGTGCCACCACCACTGCCCGTTGGGGCCAAATTTGATATTACAAGAACCATGATTCAATTGTTAAACATGAAGGTGTTGTTCAGTGGCCACGCAGTGGATGACACCAACCTGCACTTAATGAACTTCGTAGGAATATGCAAAGCGTACAGGTTGCCCTGAGTAAGCCAGGAGGCCATACGACTCCGACTCTTCCCTTTTTCTCTATCAAGGGAAGCTACTTTGTGGTTATCGGAGTTGCCCAATGACTCCATAACCAACTGGAGGGAGCTTACACAGGCCTTTTTGGAGAGATTCTTTCCCCTATCAAGGATGTTACATCTAAAAGATGAGATCTACAATTTTTGACAAATTAAGACGGAGGCACTTCATGAAACCTTGCTGAGGTTCAAAAAGAAGTTTACTAAGTGCCCGAACCACAAAATTCCAGATGATAGTTTGTTGGAAATTTTTTACAAGTCTCTGAATAATAGCACCAAAGCTGTAGAAGGTATGGTGGCTGGAGGAGCATTCACGAGTCACACTTGGGAGGAAGAAACCACTATCCTTGACAGGGTGACTAAGACAAATAGGGCCTAGCATACGAGGGAGGCTGATGTAGTGGCTGGTACATATATTGTTGGTTTGACTGCAAACCAATGAAGGAAGAAAGAAGAACGTGATTAGGAGTTGGCTCACATGTGCACATCATTTGATTTGCTGACAAAGCATATCATGGGAACCAGAGCCAAAAAGGTAAATGCAGTGGGAACTCAAGGAAGGAGGCAAGGAGCTAATCACTCTGATTCTGAGGAGGAGGTAAACTTCCTAGATGGCCAAGTGGCGAGTTTCCGAGCCAATGCCCAAGCGTCTGGACAAGACAATTGGCGCCAAGGTTTTAGAAATCAAGGTTTGAAATAATTTAGAGACAACTATAACAGGAACGGGTTCAGAAACAGGAGCCGTGGTCGTGAGTGCGAGGGAGAATGGAGAAGGAATGATGGATACCGCAATGACCGGGCTGGAGTCTATGTTCCTCCCAACGCACGAGAAGGGGAGGCCGGACATTTAAAGTTGGAGAGCATGATGGCTGAGATGCTGAAAAAGGTGAGCTCCACTGATGATCAATTAAACGAAATTCGAAGTGACTTATTGAGCATGGGTCATAAAGTGGAATCTCACACCACCGCCATCAAGCAAATAGAACACCAACTTGGGCAACTGTCAGCATCAATGAATCCTAGGCAAAAAGGTACACTCCCTAGCAACACTGTCCAGAATCCAAAGAACAATGCTCATTGCATGGCAGTGATGACTAGGAGTGGTAAGACCACAGTTGACCCCCTGTTCCCAGTTGAAGTTGAAAGGATGAAAGAGATCATAATTGAGGAAGAAGAGATGGGTGTTGAGACACAAAATGGTAAGTTGCAAGAGGCCCCTAGAGGTGAGAAGGAAGGCGACATTGATCAAGGGGAAACCCAAGTGCATAAGGCTATTCCACAACCACAGCCATCATTCCTTCAGAGGATGAAGAAAAAGGCGGAAAATAGTAAGTTCCGAAAATTCCTTTCAATTCTTAAACAACTATCGATGAACATACCGTTGGTCGAAGCACTAGAGCAGATGCGAGGGTATGCAAAATTCATAAAGGACCTGGTAACAAAGAAGAGATCTGTGAGCTATGAGCTGGTTGACAATGTCTATCACTTCAGTGCCATAGCGACGAGGGTCTTAGCTCAGAAAAAGGAAGACCCAGGTGCCTTCACAATACCTTGCACCATTGGTAATGTTGAGTGCGCAAAAGCACTTTGTGATTTGTGAGCTAGAATTTATTTAATGCCCTTGGCGGTTTTCAAGAAGCTAGGATTGGGAGCCCCCACACCGACTAACATGCAGCTACTGATGGCCGACAGAACAGTTAAGAAACTAGTGGGTGTCTTAGTTGATTTGCTCGTCAAGGTTTACAAGTTCATATTCCCAGCAGACTTCGTGATTTTTGATTGCGAGGTCGATTATGAGGTCCCCATCATTTTGGGGTGACCATTCCTCGCCACTGGGAGAGCTCTAGTAGATATGGAAGCAGGTTTGTTGAAGTTCATACTAAACAAAGAAGAGGTCACTTTCAGCATCTGCCGGACCATGAAACAACTGAAGGAATTTAGTGTGATCTCAGCACTAGAGGATGAGTATGAGTCACTTGACGAATTCTGAGTAGTCAAGAGACTTGCGTCGTGCCACGACGTTAAATCAAGAGCTTCTTGGGAGGCAACCGAAGTGGTGGTTTGGTGAAAGCTAAGTAACCAGACCACCTGCGTCGTGCCGCGACGTTAAATCAAGCGCTTCTTGGGAGAGAACCCAAGTTATTGAACTAATGTGTGCTCAGTGTGCAGGGAGAAAAAATAGGTAGCTAAGAAATCAGCTGATACAAACTCTCAGTATGACCAATGATAAGGTCCTACGAGCCGTAACAGCAGGCGTGGTGAGAAGCAAAAGAAAACTCAAAGCAAAAGTCAGGCCTACGGTTCATCCTACGAGTCGTACCTCAATTGTACGAGTCGTAGGATTGAATCTTAGGTCACCAGGTAAGTTCTTTCTGTTAAAGTCACTGCAGGTCAGGGGACGAGCCATAGGTACTTCCTACGACTCGTGGTACAAGTCGTGATGGGTCAAAATTACCCGATTCCTTCCAGACTTTTAAATCTCCCCTTACCTACTTAAACTTCAAAATCCACCCTTATCCCATGCGAACACCTCACAAACCCACAACCCATGACTTGAGCAACCTCTTCCCAAAACCCGTAACTTCTCATCATCAAGAAAGTGAGCAAAAGTTCTTGCTTCAACTAAGTGTGCAAAGCCCTAGAAGTTGATTTCCAGTTTATGAATTGATAATCAAGTAAGTATTTGGTTTCAAATTTCTTTAATCACTCATGAACATAGGATAAAGGTGCCAAAGCTCAAACCCCTATGAGTCAACTGTGATGCTCAAAACAATGAGTTCAAAAAGAAAGACAATAATCAGGGATGAGAACACACCATGAATGACTACAAAACACCATCTTGTTGATTGTTGCGTTGAGCTTGCAAACTTAAATTCTTAAATTTTTGGACTACGGGTCAATGACTAAAAAAGGGGGAGGGTTGAGCACTGTAGAGATAAGTTCGAAATATGCCTAGGCCTGGGGTGAAATATGAGTACCCCAAAAGATTTAAAAAGAATCTCCACAAAACTGGGAAAAGAAAATTTAAAACTATATGAGACATAGTACGGACCGTAGATTGTCACTACGAGTCGTACTACGCACTCGAGTCACGAACCTGAACATAGTTGCATGAAAATGTCCTTCCTACAACTCGTGGAATCGACCTACGCATCGTACCATAAGTCGTGGAAAAATTCAGAACAACACAAATACAGGCATCATCAGACGACTCGTAGTACAGGTTGTACCTTCGTGGTACGACTCGTAGTGGTGACCCGTGATGAAATTTAGAATATTTTCTGTCTAACTCTTTTTTTCTTTATTTTCAAAAATGGACAACTAAACTCTTTCTCTTTAGGTACAATGACTTTCAAACGCATTGCTGATAAACTAAAGCCCGGAGGAAGCTAAGAATAGTATCATTGGAGTCTGACAAGGCTGGAGATTCACCTAGTGGTTTACTTGAGGATTATTAAGTAGACACCTCAGACACCGATGGAATGAGAACCACTAGGGCAAGAGCAAAGGCCCAAGCTAAAGCAACCACTGCCACATCTGCTCAAGCTCCCCAGTCTGAAGAGGGAGTTAGAGAGGAACAACAAAAGTTGGGGAACGACTCCAATGCTGAAGAAGGGTCAGGGGAGACCCAAAGTGAAGAAGAAAGTAGCAGTGATGAATCAGGGGAGGAGGCTCCAAATGAAGCACAGGCACAAGGCACACCCCACCCAGATAAAATCGTACAATTCGGTGGAGAATGACAGGAGCCAAAGAAATATATGAGCAGGGCATCTCTCTCACCGCCAAAAATAAGCCAAGGCGGAGCATACAAGAAGAGCCACGGATCCTCACAAACTCACTGAATAAAGTTGAGGAGATGAAACGGATTTTTAGTTTCTATGGGTTTGAGTGTATGGAAAAGACTCCAGCATAGTACACAGTAGACATCGTCCGAGAGTTCTATGCCAACTATTTATCCACCATGGAGGTGAAAGCAAAGGAAGAGCAGAAGGTGAAGGATCAGCCGTGTCTTGAGAGTATGATGGTCCGAGGTCATGAGGTTGATGTATCAGAGTGAACCATCGCTAGAATCTTGTACGGGCCATAGTTCTTGCCGACCAGAATGATGCCAGAGTATGATTATAGGGTGGAGACAATGAAGCAGATCAGAAGTCTGAGCATGGGTGAGCGACAAAGACAGCCGCAATGGCTAGCAGAGGTGATCGCTAAGAATAAGGACGAGGTCGAGTGGTTTACAGGTGGCAAGCAGGTGACAAAGAATTCACTAAACTTCATAGAAAAAGCCTGCTGGAAATAGTACGCCATCGACTAGCACCGACAGTTAATGACAACACCTTGAGTGCTGACAGGGCAGCGTTGTGGCATGCCTCATGTCTCATTAACCCTTAATATTTCGAGGATCATAGCTACTGAGATACAAGACCGGGAGGTGGGAGTAAGCACTACTATACCATTCCTGAGTCTTTTCTTCAGATTGTGCATGGAGGCATCAGTGCCATGAGGCAATGAGCAGTTCATCGGAGGCCAGAGGATTTCAGACGTAGGCCTTATCCGAGATGAGATGAACCTGGTAAGCAGATCCAGGATTCCTACAGCTATCCCAGCAACTCGGCCAATAGGGGACGTACAGGTGAATGTTTCTAGTACTTAGGAGCAGAGCAAGACACCGACTATAGATGCCGGTCATTCAGAGTTAGCTCCCAGCACCTCAGCTACACCACTGCCTAGCGTACAAACTTAGACTCCAGCAGGGTACATCTTGGTACCGCAGGACTTTCTCTAAAAGCTAGCTAAGAGATTGACCATGGCAGAGTGGAAGATTCAAGCCATGATGGATAATGTCAAACCATGGATCAAGTCAGAGATTGAGGCAACAGCTCAGGCTTTACATGCCCGCCTGGATAGTTTTGAGAGAAGATTCAATCAGTGGATGGTGGAGCAAACAGACACTAGCAGTCTTAGTACGGAGTTGGGGGCTCTTCGGAGCCAAGTAATTGAGTTGTATTTACGGCAACCAACTGTTATAGCAGCCCCACTTTTCTGGCCTAGATGCCGAGCTTGATGAGGATATTGATTTGGCAGCATATTGGGAGCCGACTGCAGCTGGTGATAAAGGCAAGAAGAGAGCTGCTGAAGATGCTGGTGAGGATAGTTTGAGAAAAAAGAGAAAGAAGGAGAGGAAAGAGCACAAGCGGGATAGAGCGGAGAGTATGTGGGCTCATGACGAGCATATATCTGAGCTGCAGGAGAGAGCCAGAGGAGCAGGCGGATTCACAATAGCTCAGCCCAAGCTTGCCAGTGGCCATGACCCTTCGGGGGAGCCACATTCAACCCAGACATTTTCAGAGGTTGTCCAAGTGGCTAAGACTGTTGAGGGGGAACTAATCCCCCCATTGATACACCATTGAGCGCGCCGGCCACTACTAGTGCCACTACTACCGCGGAAGTACCACCTCCGCAAGATGACAGGAGTGCCTAGAGCGCCACAGGTATGTTCTCTTCCCTACATGCTTATATTTATTCTTCGGGGATGAATCTCACTTTTTCAAAAGGGGGAGGGGGTGTATTTGTATTTTTGAGAATTTTGTTCGTCTGAGGGTTTTTCTTGTCGTGCTTCTTTTCCCTCGGGCATGCTATCTAGTAGAACCGGTATGTGTTAGGATTTTTTTTAGTTGTGATTCTTGTTTTATTATAAAATAACTTAGGAATACTCAGCCAATAGAAATGCACTAGTTTTGTTTTTTTGAAAAATTGACCCTGTCCAAAAAATTTTCTATGTACTTGTGACAACATGCATGATTTCTATGGATCTTTTTATGTCATTTGGTTATTAATAATAGTTATTCTTGTTAATCCATGTATGAACCAGACAGGTGAAGTAAAAATAGTTCATGTACCATGTGTTAGTGAGGTTTTAGTATTCATTGCAGTATGTTATTGAGGGTCTAGAACTTGCCTGGTTGGTCTCTGCATAGGTGAAGGATGGTTGGTTAGGATATGATCATAGGAAATTTTTGGTTTGGCTCACTTTTAGCCTATATTTCCCTACCAAAGTTTCATGAATCCCTTGATCCCAAGTTTGAGCCTTAATAGACCATATTTCTTTGATTCACCTGTTAACCATACCTATTTGTTTATAATGAACCTGTTTTATCCCTGATCCTTCCTTGGATATTGTGAACCTCAACGTAAGAAAAATGCTTAAGTTGAGGGTGGCTAGAGTAGGGGTGCATAAATGGTTGGAGCGGGAGAAAGGAAAAGAAAAGAAAAGAAGATAAAAGAGAAAAATATGGTGAAAAATGAGGTGTGGTGAGGTGAAAAAGTAAAAGAGTTGAAAATCTTGAGAATCTTGAAAAAGAAAAATTCAAAGGAGCTTGAAGTTGTTTGAAAAATGCAAAAAATCAACTCACCCATGAAAATATTCTTAAAATGGGGTAAAAAGGGAAGAAAGGAAAACGAAAGAGTGAAGGGTGAAATAGGTAAATGGTGTTTCCAATGTATGTAGTGCAAAGGAAGGAATAGTCACTCATAAAATCTCTCATCTTTATCATGTCCAGCCCTAAGCCTACATTAAATGTCATATCAAGTCCTATAGTGATCCTAACTTGACCATTTGATAAACCAAAGCAGAGAAAATAAGGGCAAGCCTATGGTATCTGATACATAATAATTGCAAACTTCCTTGTGAGAGTGAATGCTTCACTTGCCTAGTCCCATGTTGTGTTTGATACTTCATATCTGAGTGGGGACTTCATTTGTATGAGGGTACATGGGTTATGTTTGCTTTTACTGGTCTGTGTGAAAAACATTGGTGATGACTTGATTGCCTGTTAATAGCTAGATGACATATCTTGATCCCTGTATATGATGTTTTGATGTTTCTTGTAATACATTAGCTGATGATGTTCTATGAGGAAGGGCCAATAGAGTGTTTACAGAGAGTGCAAAAATTTGTTTGAGTATTGGTTGTAGTATCATAAGTGTATTTTCTAGTTGAGCATCGTGTTTGGTTTTTTTCTTTGCCTGAGGACATGCAAAAGTCTTAAGTTAAGGGTGTTGATGTGCTGTGGATTTACAGCACTATTGACGCTCAAAACTAAGAAAATAGCATGGACTTAGGTGTATTTATGTGGATATGAGGCACTTTTCCTTTGATTTTAGGACAAATGGGTGTTGGAGTGTAAATTTGCAAAAGTAAGCTAAAAGTGTGCAAAAAAGGAAAAAAATGTCATCCATAGTATGATCCATAGGATGGACCTACTAGTCGTATTGATGGTTGTGATAAGAAGCAGAAGGCTGGAGCTTGAAGAATGAACCTATGAGTCTTGCCACGGATTGTACCAAGCTTGTACGAGTCGTGGTAAGGCAGTCATGATGAACTCCAGAAGAATTGCACAAGAGGTTGATTTTTAGTACGAGAGGATACCACGACCCGTGAGATCTTGGTACGAGTCGTACCATACCGGTTGTGGTGAGCTTCAGACAAATTACAAAGATTCAGAATCAAGCCATGGGAGCCTGGTACGAGTCGAAGGAAGGAGGTACCAATCGTACCTTGGCCAGACACTTAGCCAAAAATCAGTCAACAATCCAAACCACGAGATGATGCCACGGACCGTAGGATGCTCCTTCGAGTCGTATGATGATCCATGATGAGGTCGGCACCAGATATGGAAAATCGCTCTGTTAGTATAGGAAAAGGATTCTTAGGTCTACATAAATACGTTTTATGCTTTATTTTTTAGAGGTGACATGGGGAAGAATTAGTTTTAGTTGAAAAACATTGTAGTAGATAATTTTTACATCTTTGAAAGAGAGAATTGAGTTGGTTCAACCTTGTGATCAACCTTTTCTTGAATTTATATTTTTCTTACTACTTGTTCTTCAAGATTTTGTGGATTAATTAAAGGAAGCATTGTTCTCAATCATATTTGTAAGTATTATTTTTATGTCTTTAATCATGAACACACTTCACAACCTTGCAACTATGAGAGGCTAAAACCTCCATAGCTAGGGTTGTGGGAACCATGGTGGATTAACAAGCTAGGGTTGCAAAAAGTGAGTCTAAAACCAATACTAATTACTTATATTGTATTCTCTTCATGCTTTCATGATTCTTAGAAGTGTACAACATTAGGAAGTATCTAAATTCTTTACTTGCTTTGGTAAAAGAGGTAGAGTTAAGGAAAAGAGAATTATAACGGAGCCTTGATCTTGATGATCATTGTATTAACTTGAGTTTGATCGCAGGATAATTATATTTGGAACTTAGTGATAATGGTTAGTTTGAAACGCTCATGAGACTTGGTTGAGTAATTGAGTCTAGTCATTCAATAGGGATTGGTCAATCGTTTGAATGAACCTAAGTTATTAGTTCTGTAAGTAAGTATTGGTGAAGATCACGAGTGTATACCTAAAGCTGTTATGAGTCCATGGGGAATACAGACCCTAGTATCCTTTAATTATTGATTCATAACCATAATCTTGATATATGCTTTGTTTTTACTATTTATTATTATTAGAATCCCCCCAATTATGAAGTAACTATCACACAAGTTCACTTACCGGTTGTAATCTAGATCTTTCATATTTCCTGTGGAATCGACCCCAACCTCTAATTTGAATTCTTTATTGACAATGTCTTCTTCATACTTCAGTTAGAAGTGTAGTTTGAGCGTTATTAGAAACCTTATTAAACCTAACTTGAGCCAAAGTAACATAAACACAACCATGCATAAATCTTGAGGAACAATGGAAGAACTCATCTTAACTGACACCATCATAATAGAGCTTACATAATGCCCAAACTTGTCACTGAAGTGGGAAGAGCTATCCCAGGCTTGCCAGGCAAGGGACGTGCATGATGTGATATCACAGGGGATCCAAAAATATATGTATATACCTATGATGGCACGTAGTTCTTAGACCATGGGGTTTACCTAAATGTCGGGTCTACTCGGTGCTAGACACTGCTACCAAAAATATGCACATGAGGCTCATATCGTATTTGTGTAATCATTCATGAAGTTCATGGCCAAATAAATCATAACATAGTTGATCATACTTGAAATACATGATTATCCATGAATAGGGACCCGTGAGTCGGCCAAGAGTCATAAATTCATAATCATGAAGAACATGCATATTTGTAAAAATTCATATACTTGATATTCATAAATCCATGAAGAGTACTTGAAGAGAAATCACAACATGAATCATAAACCATAATATAGGCTTAGAAATATCAAAATCACAATAGAATCATAACTTGACATTGCATAATTGGACATAGATTGATTGAGATTTGAAACCATAAAAATTATAATTAATTTAGATATAAAATCTTCCCATAGACCTTAAAACAACATTTGGAACATGAAGAGAAATGACTCATAATCAAATCATAGAGTTCCATAAATTTTAACTTAAAACCCCATAAGATCATCAAATTTAACTTAATACTTAAATTCATAAATATAGAGAGGAGTTGGGGCATGAGAAGAAGCACTCTCATTCACAACCCTACATATCAGGGTAATCTACCTTACACTCTCCCTTGAAAGCCCAAAGGAATTGGAGTAGAAATTGGGAAATTCTAGGCCTGATCTTCCCTTAGAAATCCTCTAGTTTGCATGCATAGGAGGGAATGGGTTAGAATAGGTTAAGAACCCTTAAAACCCGCCTAACTAAGCTTAAAATGACGTAGTTTAGGACTTAGGGCCTTAGGAATTACGAATTTACCCTTACTAACTTCGCAGGAAAAATACAACTGCCAGGAGTCACGACTCATCTCACGAGTCGTGCCCTGATCCCATGCCTCGTGGTGAAATCTGTTGTCACCACTGCCTTGATCTCCAATCTTACCTGAAGTTTCCCCACGGGTCACACAACGTGTCGTCATCCCACAAGTTGTTGGAACCATCTGTCTCTAACACTGCCTCATCCCACCTACGTTTACAACCCATGACTCGTGGTTTCCTACCACGGATCGTAACATCACTCATTACTTATCCTTCTTGCACAGAATTTTCCCCAACCTACGACCCTTCTCATGACTCTTCGTCTCTCACAACGAGTCATACCACGACTCGTGACTTCCAAAGTCTGTCGTTCCCATATCCTCCCCATGACCCTGACCATGAGTCGTACCTATATACCATGGCTCATGGTATGACTCGTGGTCTAGACCCTAGACTCCAAGTCTTCTTCACGACTCCTCCTACGATACATTCCTCTTTCCTACTACTCGTACCACGAGTCGTTCTGAGTCCAAATCTTAGATTTTTCTGCTATTCTCATTTCCAATTCCCGATCTAGTCTTAAGCACTTTTGGGGTATTACAACATGAATCAGAATATCAATAACATTATAAGCAAGTTCCAATCCCATAGAAAAATAGGCAGACACATAGAAAAAAGTAGAGATAGGATCAAACAAAGTTGTTTCCATTTTGTTACATACAAAAATAATATCTCTGATAATTGAGTTTAAAGCCTCTGCCTCGGGTCGACCAAAAAATGCATAGAAGTGAGCCTGATTACCTGCCTGAGACCACCGCCTGTTATGCTGTGTAACCCCTCTACTGGATTGAGTACCACCCCTTCCTATCTGCACACCTCCTTTACCAAGATGGGTGCCCCCTCTAACTGCTGGCTGACTGTCCCGCCCAAGCTATGGGCGATCCCTGCTGAAAGCACTACCTCCTTTCCTGCTGCGGTCGGAGCTCGAAGAGCTGGATGTGGAGCAATCTGCTCATCCTATCCCAACCCGGGACACCATCTGCGAATGTGGCAATACTCCCCACACTCATGGCACATCTTATCAATCACCGGCGTCAGAGATAAAATGGAGGAAATAGGGCAAGCCCCAAAATCTGAGTCGAACTATTTGAGTAATCCTAATTATACTTGAAGGCTGTTGAATGGTCCTTGGTGGACCCTCAACTGAAACCTGCATAGCTGATTGAACAAGGCGCCCGTAGTTCCCCTGGGGAATTGGAGTCCTAGCAAAGGAACCACACAAAAGTATCTACCTTCTGAGCCTTCTTCTCGACGTTCCTTGCAAAACCATCCTATTTTACCCCCTCCACATTCTTCATGAATTCTACCACTTCCTGGAATACCTTACCTACATAGACCATCTAAAAGGTTTACAGCTAAAGGCCCACATTCAGGCCTTTCACAAACTGCCTGATTCTCTCCTCCTCAGTGGGCAATAAAGGCAGCGCATACCTGGACAATGAGTGAAATCGAGCCTAAAGGTTGTAACTTAAAAGGTCTCCTGCTCGATGGTGGCGAACTCATCTCGCCTCCAATTCTCGCAGGTTATGAGGCACATATTTATATAGGAAAGTGGAGTAGAACCAAGTCCAGGTCAATGGCGGTGACTCCATCAGTCTGTACTCTATAAAATGCTCTCCACCAGAGCTTGGCATCTCCCATCAACTAAAAAGTAGCAAATTCCACCCCATACTTCTCTACTGCCCCCATTTTATGGAGCCTCTTGTGGTAGTCGATAATGAACTCATAGGTGTCCTCAGCCTCAGTACCGTAGAAGGTGGGAGGCTTCATCTTCGTACACCTCCAAAAATAAGCCATGCTCTTTTCTGATCATCACCGGTCTAGCCTGCTGCCTCAGAAATATCAAGAAATATCGCTGCCTCAGAAATATCACTGCCTCAGAAATATTATCTATACGGGGAGCTACAACAGTTGCATGTTGTATTTCCGACTGCTACCCTGTTGAAGTTGCTGGTCACTCAAAATATTTAGAACCTGAGTCAGGACCTCGGAGGTTGCAGAAACAGTTGCAACCTCTCCCCGCGTTGGTACCTCCACCCCCACTACTACTCATTCCTGATTTTCGGGAGGCGTTAGAGATTCTGACCTTTTTTTAGCAGCTCTAGGAGCATGGTCCCCTCCTCTGGCAGCATCAGGCCTTCGCTCACAACCTCGGCCTCGTCCTATTCTACAAACTGCGGTTGCTACTATTAGATCGGGTGCTTCTTCTCTGATTCCGCCTGTACGTGTCCTTACCATTTGAGAGAGAAAGAAGGAAAGTAATTGTCAAATACCAATTTGGATCATCAGATACCAGTTGGAATTAGGTAATAGCATGCAAAGAAAAGAATGAAGGGAGTTTTCCTAAAGTCCTATGGCCTTTCGAAAAAAATAACGGACGTCTTTGCACCAATCCGCGAGACTATACTAGACTCGTGCTAGTTGAATAAGATCAACGAATCTAAGGCCCTGATACAAACTTTGTCACGATTCAAGTGGTCGTGATTGGCACCAACACTATTCCCTCCAGTGGGCGAACCATTGAATCCCCAGCTAATTACTCAATCTCCACAACAATACAGATAAATCACACTAAAATGATAAACAATGGAAGCCTTAAATAAGTAAAAGGAAAATAATGCCATATTTTCTATTACATCCCCAGAACCTAAAAGTCATTGTACATGAAAACATCTACCTAACATAGTCTAAAGAGGAGTAAATTAAGAAAATCAAAAAGCCATTGTCTGAACAAAAGACATCTTCTATGGTGGAAGCGCAGCATCGTATCTGGATCTGCTTACCTTCTAATATCTCGCAGCTTCTCTACAAATATGGTTGAGATGAACTACCTGGATCAAGGTCTACACTTAGAAAAGAAGTGCAGGAGTAGCATCAGTATGACATAATGTACTGGTAGGCATCATCGACTAACCTTAAATAATAATGTATATACGATGAAATAACAACATACAAATACCAAAACACAAATTCATTAAATAATACTCATTCTAAAATCAATCAAGTTAAGGTGTTCGACTGGTCTGCTTATTGGATTAGGCCTCGTTGCATCGGTGCATGATGTCACACCCCGCCTTGGGGGGTATGACTGGCACCTGGTGCCCTACTAGGACCTGACCTGCTGGACTGTTAAGCCTTGGCGCATCTGGCGCCTGGCTGGCTCTAACTCATATTTCTGGAAACAAAGGGCTATATAACGGCTGTAAATACAGCCCCCGGCCCATTGGCCTATAGCCTCCTGTACCAGCACTAGCAGCTGACCAAAAACATAGTAATTCAGGGAAACCTATGCGGGCCGACAAGGCCACCATGCTGTCTAGTTATCTGCAACTTAATCATAAGGCACAAAAAGAAGCTACGTGACCGGCAAGGTCACCACTACTGACAATTATGGCCCCACACGACCATCACAGAAGTAAGAAAGAGTAAAGACAACTATACAACTACACGGCCCCACACGACCGGCTCATCTGACCACAGGGAATATATACAGAATGCAAGCCTCTAGGAATAGTAATAAACTGATCGGGACATGGCCCCGACCTACCCATGCTATATACAACAAAAGGAACTGAACTACACCTCTGAAATTCAGCCTCTGGATGACTGGAGCTGAATACTCAACCGCTGACAGGGAGTCATGTAGAATCGCCTGCTCGTCTAGGAATACCTGCAGGCAAGTAATGCAGCGCCCCACTGGGCGTCAGTACCACTGGTACTGAGTATGTAAAGCAACTGAAATAATATAACTGAAAACATCATCTGAAAGCAATAATATGACTGATGAAGCAGAAGTAGGAGGAATAACTTAACTGTCTGATGAAGTAGATCGTACCTGTTCTTACTGATACCGAAGAAAGTAGGAATCATACCTGGAGGCGTATCATTCTACTACCAACCCACTCGCGTCTAATATAACATAGCATAGCATACATAACATAACATAGCACACACAAACCTTACCCGACCCCCATAAGCCGGGAAGTACAATCAACACAGAATCTATGCCCCTACCCCGGTCATCCCATCTCCTATAATGGCTGTAAGCATCCTGCCGGTCCCTGGGTATGCACTTGGGCTCGCTGAGCCCCTGACTATAACTGTATCTGAGTCCGAAGGACTCTAAATCAACACCCCGGGCGTACCCGCTCGACGGGGGTGTATAAGGGCCGACCAAGGCACAATATGGGGAAACTAGCATCCCATCTTCGTCCCCTTGCGGGACGGCATATCACTCCGTAGAGCGACGTATCCTCGTCCTCTGGCGGACGAGTCGATACAGCTATTAACCCTGGGCGGTCAGGGATGCTAGGTAATCCAACCCCAATCAATACAACGGTCTCAACTAGTCATGTTGTCTGTGTATCTCATAAGCTAAGGCTAACAGGGGTAAGGTATCGTATACTTTACATGCTGGACTAACAATAATAATCTGTACGTATTCGATACGTGCTGAGGCTGGTAAATATATATAATGTAAACATAGTCTCCTGCTAAACTGTACTGGGGCAAAGGCCATACAAGATAGTGTTTCTGCTGAAAACTATACTGTTTACTAAGTTTCTGTGGTAACATAATTTCCTATTTCTAACATGCTTTCTAAACCATATACAGTTACTATTCTATATCTGGAATGCTTTACTGATATTGTACTACCTTGTGAGGTTTCAGCTAAACACAACAATATCTTAACATGGCATATTACCTCACATACTGAATATACTGGGCAACCTTAACCACTTATGCCCGAATCTATATCGTACGGATAGGTATCGTACATTACAACCCGAAACTTCTCATATTGCACCAATATTCAAAATAATGCGATAATCGATTTCTAAACATGCAACTGGTCTGTAAATTACTATACTGCTTTGGGGGTTACTCAACTTGCCGAGGAAACTTAACTTTACATACCTTATCTTTGAATATTCGTTCGTCGGACGAGGCTCGGCCGGTACTTCAGCTATTTTCTCCCAACTGCATTCATAAATACGTCAACCAATACTAAATACAATGTTATTGTAAAGAGCGACGTTACTTTCGATTTAATTTATAGCCTAAACTTAGGCTTATCGAAAGACGGTCGAAAACTCGCTATTTTTCAGCGGCCCAGAAGGGAGAAATATTCACTTCTCAGCTAGGAACACATAGACATTAATTTAGAGCAATTCTACTTACTTTAGTTCGGTGGCTCGCCGATTCGTCAGCCGTATTTCGCGAAACTAACTCCGTAGAAATGCTCTCTGCTGCTAAATACCTTGGTATCTAGGATTAATTTGGGTTTGGGCAGCGTTTGGCAGCGTAATCGGACGAAAATATTTAATTTCCTTCGTCTTCCCTCGGTTCACAGCGTTTCTGGAAATTTTTATAAGTATGGAATGATTTCCAACCGAAGTGGGGGCTTTATATACTTGGGCCTGGACACGGGCAACGTGTCACGGAGCCATCGCAGAGGGCTCACCTCCGTGACACGCTGCCATCGCGGAGGGGCTCTGCCTCGGCTCCTCCCGCGATGGTTCGACGGTTTTCTCGTCCGATCTTTTCCCGGGCCTTTCCCTAGCACGTATGGCTTTCAAATATGCTTAACCAACGTGCGAATAGGTCATCTAAGTGCCGGGAATTCTACGGGGTATAACATTCTCCCCCCCCTTAGGAACATTCGTCCTCGAATGTATACTGTTATCTAGAGGACTGCTTACCTTACTTTCTGGGAAAATTTTGGCAGAGTTTCCCCTGTAACATGGACTATCGCAAAAACCTGAAATGCAGAAAAAATCTAACACAGGCATTGCACACAATGTTCTAAACTTCACTGGACAACTAAATATCACTCCTTCTTTATCATTTACAAACATACAATCATAAGATACTGTAGAAGTACTGATACGGACATACCTGTCGTCCGACTAGGCCTGAAATAGGTGAGGGTATCTGATTTTCATATCTTCTTCAGCCTCCCACGTCATTTCTTCCCGATTTCTGTTACGCCACAATACCTTGACAGACACAACGTCTTTAGTTCTCAGCCTGCGAATCTGTCTGTCTAAAATGGCTACGGGAACCTCTTCATAGGCTAACTCCTCTGTGACCTGAACATCCTGGACTGGAACTACTGTAGAAGGGTCCCCTACGAACTTTCTTAACATAGAAACATGGAATACTGGGTGAACAGATGCTAACTCTGGAGGCAAGTTTAACTCATATGCCACGCAGCCTATTCTTCGCCGAATTTGATACGGCCCAATGAATCTTGGGCTAAGCTTGCCTTTCTTGCCAAACCTCATTACCCCTTTCATCGGGGACACTTTCAGATATACCCAGTCGTTTACCGAAAATTCTAGATTTCTGCACCGTCTATCTGCATATGACTTCTGACGGCTCTGAGCGGTTAGTAAACGTTCTCGGATAAGCTTTATCTTTTCCTCGGACTGCCGAACAATGTTTGGGCCAACTAATGCTGATTCTCCTATCTCAAACCAGCCCACCGGCGATCTACATTTCCGCCCGTACAATGCCTCGAAAGGCGCCATCTGAATAGCTGAATGGTAGCTGTTATTATAAGCAAATTCGATTAACGAAAGATGTTCATCCCAGCTACCCCCAAAATCTAACACACACGCTCGTAGCATATCTTCGAGCGTCTGAATTGTACGTTCAGCTTGCCCGTCTGTCTGAGGATGGAATGTTGTACTCAGATTAATCTGCGTCCCCAGACCTTTCTGAAATGACTTCCAGAACCTAGCTGTAAACTGTGCCCCTCTGTCTGAAATGATAGATGCCGGCACTCCATGTAATCTAACTATTTCTCTGATATACAATTCGGCATAATCCTCAGCTGAGAAGGTAGCCCTTACTGGCAGGAAATGAGCTGATTTTGTCAGCCTATCAACTATTACCCAAATGGAATCATTTCTGCGTCTGGTACGGGGTAACCCTGTTACAAAATCCATATTTATTGCTTCCCATTTCCACATAGGTATCGATATCTCTTGAGTCAAACCACCCGGTTTCTGGTGCTCTGCTTTCACCTGCTAACAATTAGCACATCTAGATACAAATTCGACTATTTCAGTTTTCATACCTGGCCACCAGTAGATGTCTCTGATATCGTGGTACATTTTCGTCGCCCCTGGATGAAGGGAATAGCGAGCGTAATGTACCTCATGCATAATCTGCCCACGAAGGCCTGAGACATTCGGGACACAAAGGCGGCCCTTACAGCGTAGCACACCATCCTCGATTGTCTGAAAATCTGGCTCCTTACCCTTCTGAACTCTATCTCTGAGCTGGACTAAATCGGGATCCTCATACTGTCGTTCTTTTACCTCTGCAACTAACGATGATACTGCAGAATTCTGAATTACGGCCCCATTATCTCCTGTTTCCATTACCCGAACGGCTAGCCCAGCTAACTGATGAATTTCTTTGGCTAACTTCTGCTTCTCAGGTCGCAAATACGCTAAACTCCCCATTGACTTACGGCTCAGGGCATCTGCTACAACATTAGCTTTTCCGGGGTGGTATAGAATATTCACATCATAGTCTTTTAACAACTCCAACCAGCGGCGTTGCCGCAGATTCAACTCCCTCTGAGTGAAAATGTACTGTAGGCTCTTATGATCTGTGTAAATATCAACATGAACTCTGTACAGATAATGCCTCCACATCTTCAAGGCATGAATTACTGCAGCCAATTCTAGGTCATGGGTAGGGTAATTCTTTTCGTGTTTCCTCAGCTGTCTGGAAGCATATGCAATTACTCTACCATACTGCATCAACACACAGCCCAGCCCGACACCTGACGCGTCGCAATAAACTGAATACCCTTCTGTGCCTTCCGGGAGTGCTAGTACTGGGGCAGAGGTTAACCTGTCTTTCAGTTCCTGGAAACTCTGCTCACATGCCTCCGTCCACTGAAACTTTGCTGCTTTCTGTGTCAATTTCGTTAAGGGTGCTGCAATGGTTGAGAATCCCTCAACGAACCTCCGATAGTATCCTGCCAACCCCAGAAAGTTACGAACTTCAGTCGGGGTGGTAGGCCTGGGCCATGACTTAACTGCTTCTATCTTCTGCTTGTCTACCTGTATACCAGCGTCTGAGACAATATGCCCTAAAAAGGCTACTGAGTTAAGCCAGAATTCACACTTCGAAAATTTAGCATACAACTGGCGGTCCCTAAGAATTTGGAGCACTGTCCGCAAATGAGTCCGGTGATCTGCTTCAGAGCGAGAATACACCAGAATATCATCAATGAATACTATCACGAACAAGTCCAGGAAGGGTCTGAAAATACTGTTCATCAGGTCCATAAAGACTGCTGGGGCATTTGTTAGCCCGAAGGACATAACCAGAAATTCAAAATGTCCATATCGGGTCCTGAATGCTGTCTTAGGGATGTCCCTCTCACGTACTCGGACCTGGTGATATCCGGACCGCAAGTCAATCTTAGAAAAGTATCTGGCTCCCTATAACTGATCAAATAGGTCATCAATCCTAGGAAGCGGGTACTTATTCTTTACTGTAACTTTGTTTAGCTGCCGATAATTTATGCACATTCGGAGCGAGCCATCTTTCTTTCTCACAAACAAGACTGGCGCACCCCACGGTGAAGTACTCGGCCTGATAAATCCTTTGTCTAACAAGTCTTTCAACTGCTCCTTTAATTCTCTGAGTTCTGCAGGAGCCATACGATAAGGAGGTATTGATATTGGCTGAGTGCCTGGTAGAAAATCAATAACGAAGTCTATTTCCCTTTCTGGGGGAATACCAGGTAACTCATCAGGAAATACATCTGGGAATTCATTTACCACTGGAACAGACTGGAGTGTCGGAGATTCTGCTTGGACATCCTGAACTCTGACAAGATGGTAAATGCACCCCTTAGATATCAACTTTCTCGCCCGAAGGTAGGAAATAAACCTACCTTTTGGCGTCGCGGTGCTGCCCTTCCACTCCCGTACTGCCTCCCCCGGGAAGTGGAATCGGACCATTTTGGTCCAACATTCAACGTTAGCAAAACATGGTACTAACCAATCCATACCCATTATGGCATCGAAGTCTATCATTTCTAACTCGACCAGATCTACTGTGGTCTGACAATCAGCAACCTCTACTGTACACCCGCGGTAGATTCGACTAGTTGTGATAGAGTCACCAACGGGCGTAGATACTAGGAAGGGCTGCTGTAATGATTCTGGTACAATACTAAACTTCCGTGCCACAAATGGAGTAATATAGGACAAAGTAGACCCTGGATCAATTAGCACATAAGCAGGGTGTGAGCAGATAGTTAGCATACCTGTCACAACATCAGGCGATGCCTCTGAATCTCGCCTCCCTGGTAAGGCATATGTGCGGCTTGGACCCGCACCTGTACTGGAGGCCCCTGATCTGCCTCGACCCCTGCCTACTAAAACTGAGGGCCTACGCCCAGTCGAGGATGTTGTAGCTCGTGATCCTGTTGATGCCCCATCCTGTCTGTCCCGGTCCTCACGACCTCTGGTTGGGCAATCTCTCATCAAATGGCCTTCTTGGCCACAAATATAGCATGCGGTGGAACCATACCTGCATGCTCCAGAATGACGTTGACTGCATATAGGGCAAAGTGGTAGGGTATACCTACTCTGCTCCGCCCTCCTCTGTGACGGTGAGTCTGCCGTCTGCGAACCTCTACCAGCCTCTGACTACCCCTGCGGTTGGATCTACCTCCCTGTGACTGTGGCGGAGGCGGGGGCTTGGGCGGCCTGTCTGACAATCGTGGCCTGGGTCCTCCCTGGGCCTCTCTTTGTAACTCAGCTGGCCTATCCCGGCGACGCTGCTCCTGATTAACCCTTCTGATTTCCCGATGTCGCTGTCTGATGCCCTCAATATTCTGGGCAAATGCCTGGATTCGAGAAATATCTATGTCCTCTCGCAGTGTGGCCGTGATACAAGTCTCGACATATTCTGGGTTCAACCCCATAATAAAACGGTGCACTCTGGATGCCATGGTATCCACGAAAGCCGGTGCATATCGAGCCAAGGAGTCAAACCGCAAGGAATATTCCCGAACACTCATGGCCCCCTGTTCCAGATGTAGGAACTGGTCTACCCGGGCCTGTCGAATCTCCCGCGACAAATAGTGATCTAGAAAGACTCCTGAAAAGCTGGACCAGGTGGGAGGGGGAACATCTCTCCCTCGGGACCTCTCCCAGCTTTCATACCATAACACCGCAATATCTCGCAACCGGAATGCGGCCAATTCAACTGACTCAGTAGGTGTAGCATGCATAACCCTGAAGATTCTCTGCATCTAATCCAGAAAATCCTGGGGGTCCTCTGTGCGGTCCGTGCCTGTGAACTGTGGGGGATTCAGGGCTAAGAACTCTCGGACCCTCGAACTACCGGGCCCTCCTGATGCTTCTGCAACTGTGGATGGCATTTGCTGACACTGAGCAGCCATCATCTGTGCTATCATAACTACAGCACTCCTAACCTCCTGGTCGGAAGGTGTCGGTATAGGGACTGCTGAAGATACTGTCGCTCCAAACGGCTCCTGACGTGGTGGAGACTGCTGAGAAGGCTGAGATGAACCCTCTGTAGGGCCCTCTGATCGGGCTGTCTCCAAATGAGGGGGAGGCATCCTGCTGGTGCCCTCCCCTGCTGCAATGTCTAAGCTCCGACCAGTGACGGGATGGCGCTGGTCTGACATTATCTGTAGCCAAAGAATATGGTAAGATTTTAGGAATTCAACCCTATACTGTACCGCTCTATAGCACGACTGAATCAGAATAAAAGACAACCATCCTATCATGCCTTGCAGCCTCCTACCCATAGTATGTGGTGCACAACACATCCATGGACAGGACTCTACTTAGCACGGCTTGCAGACTCCCTGGGATACGACCTGCTCTGATACCAAGTTTGTCACACCCCGCCTTGGGGGGTATGACTGGCACCTGGTGCCCTACTAGGACCTGACCTGCTGGACTGTTAAGCCTGGGCGCATCTGGCGCCTGGCTGGCTCTAACTCACATTTCTGGAAACAAAGGGCTATATAACGGCTGTAAATACAGCCCCCGGCCCATTGGCCTATAGCCTCCTGTACCTGCACTAGCAGCTGACCAGAAACATAGTAATTCAGGGAAACCTATGCGGGCCGACAAGGCCACCATGCTGTCTAGTTATCTGCAACTTAATCATAAGGCACAAAAAGAAGCTACGTGACCGGCAAGGTCACCACTACTGACAATTATGGCCCCACACGACCATCACAGAAGTAAGAAAGAGTAAAGACAACTATACAACTGCACGGCCCCACACGACCGGCTCATCTGACCACAGGGAATATATACAGAATGCAAGCCTCTAGGAATAGTAATAGAACTGATCGGGACAGGGCCCCGACCTACCCATGCTATATACAACAAAAGGAACTGAACTACACCTCTGAAATTCAGCCTCCGGATGACTGGAGCTGAATACTCAACCGCTGACAGGGAGTCACGTAGAATCGCCTGCTCGTCTAGGAATACCTGCAGGCAAGTAATGCAGCGCCCCACTGGGCGTCAGTACCACTGGTACTGAGTATGTAAAGCAACTGAAATAATATAACTGAAAACATCATCTGAAAGCAATAGTATGACTGATGAAGCAGAAGTAGGAGGAATAACTTAACTGTCTGATGAAGTAGATCGTACCTGTTCTTACTGATACCGAAGAAAGTAGGAATCATACCTGGAGGCGTATCATTCTACTACCAACCCACTCGCGTCTAATATAACATAGCATAGCATACATAACATAACATAGCACACACAAACCTTACCCGACCCCCATAAGCCGGGAGGTACAATCAACACAGAATCTATGCCCCTACCCCGGTCATCCCATCTCCTATAATGGCTGTAAGCATCCTGCCGGTCCCTGGGTATGCACTTGGGCTCGCTGAGCCCCTGACTATAACTGTATCTGAGTCCGAAGGACTCTAAATCAACACCCCGGGCGTACCCGCTCGACGGGGGTGTATAAGGGCCGACCAAGGCACAATATGGGGAAACTGGCATCCCATCTTCGTCCCCTTGCGGGACGGCATATCACTCCATAGAGCGACGTATCCTCGTCCTCTGGCGGATGAGTCGATACAGCTATTAACCCTGGGCGGTCAGGGATGCTAGGTAATCCAACCCCAATCAATACAACGGTCTCAACTAGTCATGCTGTCTGTGTATCTCATAAGCTAAGGCTAACAGGGGTAAGGTATCGTATACTTTACATGCTGGACTAACAATAATAATCTGTACGTATTCGATACGTGCTAAGGCTGGTAAATATATATAATATAAACATAGTCTCCTGCTAAACTGTACTGGGGCAAAGGCCATACAAGATAGTGTTTCTGCTGAAAACTATACTGTTTACTAAGTTTCTGTGGTAACATAATTTCCTATTTCTAACATGCTTTCTAAACCATATACAGTTACTATTCTATATCTGGAATGCTTTACTGATACTGTACTACCTTGCGAGGTTTCAGCTAAACACAACAATATCTTAACATGGTATATTACCTCACATACTGAATATACTGGGCAACCTTAACCACTTACGCCCGAATCTATATCGTATGGATATGTATCGTACATTACAACCCGAAACTTCTCATATTGCACCAATATTCAAAATAACGCGATAATCGATTTCTAAACATGCAACTGGTCTGTAAATTACTATACTGCTTTGGGGGTTACTCAACTTGCCGAGGAAACTTAACTTTACATACCTTATCTTTGAATATTCGTCCGTCGGACGAGGCTCGGCCGGTACTTCAGCTATTTTCTCCCAACTGCATTCATAAATACGTCAATCAATACTAAATACAACGTTATTGTAAAGAGCGACGTTACTTTCGATTTAATTTATAGCCTAAACTTAGGCTTATCGAAAGACGGTCGAAAACTCGCTATTTTTCAGCGGCCCAGAAGGGAGAAATATTCACTTCTCAGCTAGGAACACATAGACATTAATTTAGAGCAATTCTACTTACTTTAGTTCGGTGGCTCGCCGATTCGTCAGCCGTATTTCGCGAAACTAACTCCGTAGAAATGCTCTCTGCTGCTAAATACCTTGGTATCTAGGATTAATTTGGGTTTGGGCAGCGTTTGGCAGCGTAATCGGACGAAAATATTTAATTTCCTTCGTCTTCCCTCGGTTCACAGCATTTCTGGAAATTTTTATAAGTATGGAATGATTTCCAACCGAAGTGGGGGCTTTATATACTTGGGCCTGGACACGGGCAACGTGTCACGGAGCCATCGCGGAGGGCTCACCTCCGTGACACGCTGCCATCGCGGAGGGGCTCTGCCTCGGCTCCTCCCGCGATGGTTCGACGGGTTTCTCGTCCGATCTTTTCCCGGGCCTTTCCCTAGCACGTATGACTTTCAAATATGCTTAACCAACGTGCGAATAGGTCATCTAAGTGCCGGGAATTCTACGGGGTATAACACATGACCACTACAACGGTCATGTCACGGCGGTAAGAGTATGCTGCATCGATATTGCCTTGGCAGTAACTCGACTCAACTATACTCCTGTAGTTCTCCTTTAACCATTCTCAATATTTAATTCATTACATCTGTACAAGTTATACATAGTTGTAAATACAATAATTAATGTACTACTGACCGCATAAAGTATGCAATGGTTCCTCACCCCCAATCCCTCAACCCATCACGGACTCTGGCATGACTTTATAAGTAATGACAAGTTATAACAAGCACATCCACATTGATAACGCATATGAATCACACAATCAATGATTTCAATTTCATCATGTCCTCGTAATTCTGAATCGTTCTTTATTCTTAGAGCTATATTTTGGTATCATAACATTTGTGATGTGCTGGGTATACGTCTCCGTCACATCACCATAATCACTCAAAACTGAACCTAATTGTACACGCATGTCGGAGTGTCTTATTTCAGTCCTTCCAGTAATGACCTGTAGGGGACTCTTGAAATCTATTTACTATACCGACGTGATACCTGCTCCCACTCATCTGCTCGTTCGGATGCTCCCTTCAGACATGAGCCACTCTATCATAACCGCTTGCCCGAGTGCTCCCCTCTTGTGCACGAGCCACTCATCTCAAGACAAAACATGTTATCCATTTTCATACTCATAATTCAGTAAGTTATGACTAAGTCAATTGACATGACTTTTAGGTGGACTCATCTTACCTCCATCAACTTGCTTATCTTTACAAATTATCGCCCACTTTCATAGAAATATGAAAGAACATATATACATCTCAAAAAACCCAACTTCACACCACATAGGTAACAACTTCGTACTATCTAGTTCACTTCATCAGTTGAATTTAATAGGTGAATTTTTAATAACTAGTGTCCGAGGACCAATCCAACACATTATCATTCCACACACATATATGTCACGATATAAAATCTAACTCCTTCTAAAATGTAACCTACCTCAACTGAAGGGTTCGAATGTTAATTACTCCGCTGGAGCAATGCCTTTCCTTAATGCCTCGGAATATTTGAAATCTACAACAACAATTACAGAGTAATTGATTATTTACTCCCTAATTCTACTCGGTAACACAGTCTCAATCGCTACCCACCAAGAAATTCATCACATTCTATTCACATAACAATCATTCTTACCCTGAGTCGTGAAGTTTCCACTCCTTAACCCCTCATTAGAAGTTACTAGGGCTAATTGTCTTACTTTATCAAACTACAGGTCTCAATTAACCTACCCTTATGCACATGCATTCAAAATCCCCTAAGAAGTGTTCATTACTCCCTTCTATACCTAGGAACCAACACCCGCTAGTTCTTTATTAATCAGCCTTAGTTTCATCATTCTAGGGTTCTTCAATTAAGAATTCTATCATTAGAGGTGCCCTCCTTGATTCAATGGTATTAGGGAACCAAAAGTAGAAGGAATAAGCTAAAATTCTTACCTTGGGAAGGAGAATTGTGTTGCCCTTGAGAAAATCTCCCTTAGCTTCTAAGAGTTTGTGCCTTAGAATAATAGGGTAAAACCCTTGAAATTCCACTTAAAACCCACTTATTGTCTGTCACGACCCGAACGTAGCCTCGGATAGCAACACGAGACAAGAAGCTCCGAGAGACTCCAAGTCGACCCATGGCATGAATATACATCTCACTCAATCAATAAAGCAGAATACTTAGCATAATATCATAGAGGAAGCATAATCATGACATAACATATGGAAACGAACTGCACTTCATACATGATAGCTGAATACTACATATAGTTTGAAAGCCTCTAGCATATCCGATGAGTTGATGGGACAACACCCCCAACTAACCCGATAAGTTTGAAAAACTGAACATAAAGGATAACTAATATCAACTAGTCCTCGGGAGATGAGGACTCACCAATGAGCTGGATTATAACTCCGGGAACAAGCTAACGATGGTGTTGGGTCTGAAGATTGAAGCCTATATCATGAAATGATATAGCATAAAGTATGCGGTCAGTATGTGAAATGTACCGAGTATGCAAGGTAAGTAAAACGGATATTCAAAATACATAAAAGCTAATAAGAGTAGGACAACATGCTCATATCATAAAATATCATAATGTAACATAAGGCTCAAGGTTTTCAAAAACATTCGTAAATCATTCATAATCATAATAATAGGAGAAAAACTTCATTAAACATAATTTGAGCCAAAATGGTATGAACATAACCATGCAATCATGAGGAACAATGGGAGGACTCATCATAACTGACATCATATGGTAGAGCCTTATATGATGCCTCAACTATCTCACTTAAGTGGGCAGAATCGTCCTAGGCTTGCAAGGCAAGGGACGTGCATTATGTGATATCATGAAAGAGGAGATCCATTAACATTGTAATGTATCATCATGAACCTACGGAGGCACGTAGTTATGATACACCGGCGTAGTCCTTTGATTGTCAGGCTACTCGGTGCTAGATACTTCTCCTAAAAACATGCACATTAGGCTCGTACGTAATTTATAAACATCATTCATGAGATTTATGGCTACATAAACATTAACATCGTTGATCCACATTTACATACATGCTTAGTCATGAATCAATGGCCTGTAAGTCAGCCAACGTCATAAATCGAGCAATCATGAAATTCATATCATAATTCATAAATAATACTTGAACATGTAGGCATTGCCCAATACTTTAACATGCTTGAAAATACTCAATTCACTTGAAAACATGATCATAAACATGGGTAGCTTGAAAACATACTTTTCATCATCAATACTTCATCATACATGAACATTCATCATAAATCTTATCTTTCATGAACTTCTCATAAATGGGCATTCTAAATTTATAAAGCTTGAAACATGATTTTTAATGAAAACAATACAAGACTTGCCCATGAATCATAATTCAATAATAAAAACTCATTTAGATCATACACATGTAGAGAATTATGAAATTTCATGCATTGGGTTAAAATCCCATAGAGTCATTATAGGAATTTTCATGATTTAGAGAGAGATTGGGCATGGGTGTGAACGGATTCACCCATTCCTAACCCTACATGCCTGAAAGGGTTTGATTCTACCACTTCTCAGATTGCCCAAGGAGGATTTGAAGAAGAACCTTGAAGGACTAGCCTTGATCACCTCTCTAGACTCTTACTCTTGCATGCATGAATAGGAATGACTTAGAATAGATTTTTCCTCTCTTAAAACCCATCATTCATAGCTTAAAACGGTGTAGTATAGGACCCTAGAGTATAGAAATAATGAGAATACCCTTAATAACTTCACAGAAAATAACTGCTCGTTAGTCCCCATGAGGGACCTAACGAGTCATTGCCACCATCCATAGGTCGTTACATTGGTCGTTGGGTACACTGTCGAAGTTTCACCTGGAACATATTACGGGACATCATACGAGTCGTTACTGATAACCACGACTCATGGTCACCACTCGTTACCTCCATTGCCTCAACCTAAAGTCATTAGTTACCTGTTGATCACGATCCTCCCAATGACGCGTGGTGCCTGACCACAACTCGTGGGGTCCAACTATTAGGTGCACTGCCACACACACTTCCCTTTTCAATTTCCTTGTCCACGATTGACCTAACGAGTCGTGGGGCCTGACTACGAGTGGTGACCCCATCAACAATTTTTCAATTCAAGTCTAGTACCTCACCATGAGTCACCTCATGACTAGTTGCTGGTCCTTAGAAAGACCGAGGGAATCCTGGTCTTCTCTCCTTAGCATTCATTACATTACTTATGCACTAGCTTTCATCTCCTTCCACCTATACCTAATCCATTCATACGGGAAATGCCATCCTATTACTGTCCTATCCCCTACTTTTCAACCTTTTTGTATCTCTCTTTGTACTCTTTCCTTTCTATCTTTTCAATTCTTTTCTTTCTTTAGTTTCTTTCTTAAGTAGCTTATTAGCTTGAAAGCTTTTCTTGCCTTTAAGGCTTTACCGAATATGCTGAAAAGTGATCGGTCATTGAGGAAGACTTAGCTTAGGGATGAGAAGTAAGGAGACTCCAAGATTCATTTCCATTTTCTTTTATTTTTTAAGCCTATTGGCCGACATTGGCATTAAGACTTAATGAATTTATTATGTGACCTGGTGCAGAATTTACAATTTTCTCTATTTCAACTCGTTGGGTTTGCAATGCAATTTACAGTCCATTGCAGCGATTACATTTCCATTGTAGCAAACCCTCTATGGCGGTCATGAAACCGCCACAGTGGATCCAACAGTTACTCTCTTTGTCCATTACGGCGGGCCTCCGACCATGGTAATAGACTCACTACAGCGATTTTGCCCATGTTGCAATGGTCCCCTGGTAACTAGTAGCTCTCATTCCTTGCACACAAATCATTCCTCAATCTCAAGTTTTAACTAACTCTTACTCGACACCTTTTCACGAACAACCTAGGCGAAAAGAGGATGTTCCAGGCTTATTTTCCCCCGTAATGACGGACAGATCATTATATCAACTTCAATATTGCTCTAGAGTATTATAAAATATTTAAGTTGTATTCATTAATGTAATGCCCCAGAAACTCAAAGACTAGATCCGGGACTTAAATCAAAAAATCTGAAAATTTGCTGCAATTGTCACAGAATGACTCACCTAACGGGTCATTGAGAGACCTAAGTACTCTTTAGGTTAGTCGTGGGAAGGAGGTTTGAGAAATTATAAGGGAGAGGCAGTGTACCCAGCGGAAGACCTCACGAATCGTTGGCAGGTCCCACGACTCGTGAGGTCACTCATGGTCAGGCCGGGGTCAAGAATTTTAAGAGTTATGAAATGTACTTGACGGATGGTGACCACGAGTCATGGTCACCTGTAAAGACTCATTAGGTCCCTCGTGGTGACCTCAGGAGAATCTGGGCAGTGTACTCAATGGGTTTGACCACGAGTCGTGGTCATTCACCATGACTCGTTAGGATCACCTGTCAGTTTTTCCAGTGATTTTCTAAGGGCTATTTAGTAATTTCTTACTCTCCTAAACTTCAAACTATGTCGCTTTAGTCATAATTTTATACCTATTAGTGGGGAAAAATGATTCATTTCTCATTACACTCTAAGTTTTCAGAAAAGTCATCGTAAGCTCTCCTCTTAAGAACCCTTCAAGCAAGCCTAGGGTTTTCCTCCATTGCAGTAGTCCAAGATTTCTCCTTCAAGAAACTTCAACTCAGGTATGTGGGAATTCAAAAAGGGAAATTGTTCTTTCCTTGTGTCCCCCAAAACCCCTCCCATAGTTTCTCTATCAGTTTTAGCCCTGAGTTTTCGAATACGAAGAGATTATATGTTATTATTTGTTAATTTCACACAGAATGATATCCTAGCTTATTATTGATATGATCTCCATCAATTCTTACCTGAATTGTTGATGTTCTTGCCAAAGTGAATTTAAGCCCTAAATTTTCAAGACTATTTGTGTGTTAAATTCAGTCTAGTTTGTGAAGTGTGATTTGGGCTGAATTTTATAGTATTTCTTATTGTTTATATGTTGAGTAAATACTCCATTGATAAGAATGATTTTAGCCTTGTCGGATAAGATTTCTTTAATTCTTGAAATTTTTCCATATTATGGAATTTTCGTGTTGATTGAATAAGTTGGGTTCTCTATTAGCTCCTTAGTAGTAAAGTTCAATTAGAACGTAGAACCTGTTTAGAACTATTCAGAAATTTTCAACTAATCAGTTTGACTTCAATCTTTTCCTGAGGTGTCAGTGGTGGCTCCTAGTTATCAGAATCACACTCAGAATCTAGTTTATTAGTCCATTAGGTGGTCATGACATTTTAGATATATAGCTCTGACTAGCCTCAGGACCCCAGTTCAGTTTACAGTTTTTTCTCAGATGGTTACGACGCTTCCAGATAAGCAGCTCTAACCAGTCTAGAACCCAGTTTCAGAATCTGGTCCGATAATACTCTTAGGGTACTTTCAGTTATATGTCCCTGACTAGTCTTGGACCCAAGTTTCGAGCTATCAGCCTAGTAGTTCAGTATAGGTTTTTCAGTGCGAGTAGGACTTAGCACCGAGTTGGCCGGGGTTCCAGCGCACCCAGGTTCCAGAACTACGTTGCCTGCGTAGGTTACAGTATTACTTGGCCTGATTGGCCCCAAACTCTTGTGATCACCCAGTTCATGCCTTTATACCTTGAAAAGGTATATTGGGTCCTACCGATGGGGTGTATTCATCGGACTCCACATCTATCTCACGTGGTTATATGTCGGTTATAGACTCTCCCACTAGTTAGTCCAGCGCATTTTCAGAATAAGCAGCTCCGTTCAGTACAGTATCTCAGACTCAGAACTTTCAGACTTAGGGCATGCCCATGATCATCAAACAGGGTAATCTTGACCATTTCAATTTATTTCAGTGGTTTATTCCAGTATATTAGTTGGTCATTGCATGTCATTTCAGTTTAGTTATTTATATTTAGCTATGTCTTCTCTCACCTACTCAGTACATTCAAAGTATTAATGCATACTTTTATGTTGTATCTTTCATGATACAATTGCAGGTTCTCAGACTCAGCACCATTAGTCGCCGCGGTTCAGATCCTCCACCTCAGCAGTTGAAGTGTGAATCCTCATCATTCGAGGGCCTTATTTCATTCATTTTAGCTAGTTCATTATTTTTAGCTAGACTTAGAGTTAGCTGGGGGCTTGTCCCAGCAACTCATCAGTTTTATGATTTTCAGACACAGAATTAATTTCAGACTTCAGATGTTTTTAAACTTTATGATTTTAGTTTTATTTTCATAAATGCTTTTATGCTATTATTTCAAAGCTTCCGCTATATTTATTTAACTCAGAATACCAGTGTATGATAGACCAGGGGTTGATTGGGGTCACTTGTGACTTCAAGTACCGTGTCCCGTCCAGGGTGTAGACTCAGGGAATGAGAAACTTGGTATCAGAGCCCTAGGTTTAGAGTATCCTCAGAATGTCTTAAAGCCGCATCAAGTAGAGTCTTTTTCACTGGTGTGAAGTGCGCCACACTTATGACGAGGAGGCTACGTGATGTTATTATGAAAAAAACTCTCTTTTGTTCATACTCTTTATCGTGCGTTAAAATTCAATCCCAGAAACGCCCTTCTAACTCGTGCTCTATTTCATTTCATTGAACCATGCCTCCCAGACGTGAGAATGGAAGAAGGGCCGATAATGCCAATAGACCTGCCCCACCAACCCCGACAGCCCCTCAAGATGATTTGGTATCTACCGTCGAATTCAGGGCAACCATTCAACTTCTAGACCAAATAGTCACCAACTAGGTGAACCAACATATGGTGCCGATGAACACCAACGGGTCTACAACAGCTGCGAGGGTGCGGGACTTCACCCATATAAACCCTCCATCTTTTCAGGGATCCAAAGTAGGGGAGGATCCCCAAGAGTTCGTGGATGAGGTCAAGAAGATTACCCGCATTATAGGTGTTAGCTCCTCTGAAAGTGATGACCTGGCTGCCTACCAACTAAAAGGGGTAGCTCAGGTCTGGCATGACCAGTGGAAAGAGGGGCGGCCAGCGAGAGTAGGACCAGTGGAGTGGGAAGGGTTCCACACAACTTTCTTGGACAAATTTTTCCCTCGGGAGCTGAGGGATGCGAAGATGGCGGAGTTTATGAATTTGAGACAAGGCAACAGAATAGTGGAGGAATATGCTATGGAGTTTACCAGGCTATCTAAGTATGCCCCAGAGATGGTAGCCGATCCAAGGGCTCACATTTTGAAATTTTTGAATGGGGTGTTGAATCTGATCCTCAAGGAGTGAAGGACAGCGATGTTGATTAAAGATATGGACCTCTCCAGCTTGATTGTCTTGCCCATCAAATTGAGGCCGAGAAGCTGAAGGATATGGAGTGAATGAACAAACGGGTAAGGACTGGCCAGTCAGATTATGACCATCAGAGGTCTAGCAGTAGTAGCCACCCACAGCAGTAGCAACAACAGCAGCAGAGACCCCCAGCACCTAGTTCAGCCAGCGCTCCAACCTTTCGGTCCCGCCAGGATCGGAGGAGTGGATCATCTGGCACTCAATCTCAGACCCACAATACCAGGAACAGGTATCCAATTTGTCCTAACTATGGAAAGAATCAGTCGGGAGAGTGTCTTCAGGGTCGAGAGGGTTGTTTTGGTTGTGGATAGCTTGAACATCGGCTCAGGGAATGCCCATCATCTGGGCGAGGAAGATCTCAATCCATTACATCATCAGCTCTAGCAGGTCAACCAACCCAGCAGGCTAACACATCAGGTACGAATGAATGTCAGCGTCAAAACTGTTTCTATGCTCTGTCTTCCCGTCAGGACCAGGAGAGCTCGCTTGACGTAGTCACGGCTATGTTACATCTCTTTCATCTAGACGTGTATGCCCTTCTAGATACAGGAGCCACTCTTTCATTCTTGACTCCCTACATAGCAGTCTAGTTCAATATCAGTCCAGAGGTCCTCTCAAAACCATTCTCAGTCTCCGCCCCAATTGGCGAGTCAGTTAGAGCCAGCCGAGTGTATAGAAACTGCTCAGTCTGGTCATAGAGTTAGACATGGTCAATTTTGACCTTATCCTTGGCATGGATTGGTTACACTCTTGCTATGGCTCAGTTGACTGTAGAACTAGAGTTGTCAAGTTCAAGTTTCCAAATGAACCAGTATTAGAATGGTCGGGCAGCAGTTTATCGCCTAAGGGTAGGTTTATTTCCTACCTTAAGGCCCAGAAACTCATCACCAAGGGATGTATTTATCATCTAATTCGGGTCAAGAATTCCAACTCTGAGACCCCAACTATCCAGTCACTTCCAGTGGTAAGTGAGTTCCCATATGTTTTTCCTGAGGATCTTCCCAGAGTTCCCCCTAAACGGGAAATAGATTTCGTAATGGATCTTCTCCCAGACACTTAACCCATCTCCATCCCTCCTTACAAAATGGCTCCAGCTGAGATTAAGGAGTTGAAGGAGTAGTTAAGAGATCTTCTTGACAAGGGTTTTATCAGACCCAACATCTCTCCCTGGGGTGCTCTAGTGCTATTCCTACATAAGAAAGACAGCACCCTCAAAATGTGCATAGATTACCATCAGCTGAACTAGTCACAGTCAAGAACAAGTATCCCCCACCCAGAATTGATGACCTATTTGACCAACTTCAGGGATCCAGCTGTTTCTCAAAAATCGATCTCAGGTCAGGGTATCATCAGCTAAGGGTCAGAGAGTGTGACATATCGAAAACAATATTCAGAACTCGGTATGGTCACTACGAGTTTGTGGTGATGTCCTTCGGGCTAACAAACACCCCAGCAACTTTCATGGATTTGATGAACAGCTCTTCAAGAAGTATCTAGATATATTCATCGTTGTACTTATCGACGACATGCTAGTATACTCTATAAATGAGAAAGAGCATGCAAATCACATAAGATTAGCATTACAGACACTCAAGGACCGCCAGTTGTTCGCCAAGTTCAACAAGTGCGAATTCTGGTTAAAGTCCGTGTCTTTCTTAGGTCATGTGGTCTCAGGTAAAGGAATACAAGTAGACCCTCACAAGATACCAGTAGTGAAAGATTGGCCCATACCTACCTTTCCTACTGAAATCAGGAGTTTCCAGGGCTTAGCTGGATATTACCGACAGTTTGTAGAAGGCTTCTCCTCGATAGCATCTCCTCTGACTAAGTTAACTCAGAAGAAGGTGAAATTTCAGTGGTCAGATGAGTGTGAGAAGAGTTTTCAGGAGTTGAAGACTCGACTCACTACTGCTCCAGTTCTGACCTTTCCAGAAGGAACGGATGTATTGGTTGTTTATTATGATGCTTCCAGAGTTGGACTCAGTTGCGTTCTGATGCAGCGGGGCAAAGTGATACCCTATGCCTCTAGACAACTCAAAGTTCATGAGAAGAATTATCCAACTCATCACTTGGAGTTGGTAGCGGTGGTATTCGCACTAAAAATATGGAGACATTACCTTTATGGGGCTCACGTGGATGTGTTTATAGATCATAAGAGTCTTCAGTATGTGTTGAGTCAGAAGTATCTAAATCTACGTCAAAGAAGGTGGTTGGAGTTTCTAAAGGACTATGACATAAGTGTGTTGTATCACCCGGGTAAAGCCAATGTGCTGGCTGACGCCCTAAGCAGACGGTCTATGGTGACTGTGGCTCACATTGAGGAAGGCAAGAAGGAGTTAGCGAAGGATGTTCACAGACTAGCCCGATTAGGGGTGTAGTTGGTGGATTCAGCTGAAGGTGTTGTGGTAATGCAAAGCGGTTCAGGTTCATCCTTAGTAGTTGAAGTCAGGTCCAGACAGGATGAGGATCCCATCTTGCTTAAACTCAAGGGAGCAGTTCTCAAAAAATAAATAGAAGCTTTCTCCCAAGGGGGAGATAGGGTGCTCCTCTACCAGGGCAGGTTGTTTGTACCAGATGTTGGTGAGTTGAGACAGCAGATACTGGCTGAGGCACACAGCTCAAGATACTCCATTCACCCTGGTTCTACTAAAATGTACTGCGATCTGTGGGATATTTACTGGTGGAGCGACATGAAGAGAGACATTGCTGAATTCGTAGCCAAGTGCCCCAAACTGCAAGCAAGTCAAGGAGGAGCATCAAAGACCAGGAGGCATGACTCAAGATATTAGTATACCCACATGGAAGTGGGAAAAAGTAAATATGGATTTCATTAGGGGTCTACCTCAGACTCGTCGACAGCATGACTCAATCTAGGTGGTAGTAGACCGGATGACTAAGTCAGCACACTTCCTCCCAGTTAAAACCACAGACTCAACTGAGGATTATGCTAGACTATACATCCGCGAGTTAGTCAGACTCCATGGGGTGCCTTTATCTATCATTTTAGATAGAGGGACTCAGTTCACCTCACACTTTTGGAAATCCTTTCAAAAGGGACTAGGCACTCAAGTCAAGCTCAGCACAGCTTTTCACCCGCAGATCGATGGACAAGCTGAGCGGACTATTCAGACCCTAAAATATATGCTAAGAGTGTGTCGATCGATTTCAAGGGTAATTGGAATGACCATTTGTCTCTTATCGTGTTTGTGTACAACAACAGCTACCACTCTAACATTCAGATGGCCCCATTTGAAGCATTATATGGGAGAAGGTGTATATCTCTGATATGGTGGTTCGAGGTTGGTGAAGCTACCTTTATAGGGCCAGACTCGGTTCACGAGGCAATGCAAAAAGTTCAGCTCATCCGAGAAAGATTGAAAATAGCTCAGAGCCGTCAGAAATCTTATGCCGATGTGAGGAGAAGAGAGTTGGATTTTGCAGTTGATGACTGGGTTTACCTAAAAATTTCGCCCGTGAAAGGGGTGATGAGGTTTGGCAAGAAGGGAAAGCTCAGTCCGAGGTACGTGGGACCTCATAGAATTTTGAGGCGTAGCGGCAATATAGCCTATGAGCTAGAATTACCTTTAGAACTAGCATCTATACACCCAGTTTTCCATGTGTCACTTTTGAAGAAGTGCATCAGAGATCCAACCTCAATTGTGCCATTGGACAGTGTAGGCATAAAAGATAGTCTCTCATATGAGGAAGTACCAGTCCAGATCCTTGACCGTCAGGTTCGTAAGCTTAGGAAAAAGGAAATAGCTTCAGTCAAAGTCTTATGGAGAAATCAGTAGGTTGAGGGAGCTATGTGGGAGGCCGAAGTAGATATGATGGCCAAATACCCACACTTGTTCTCTACCGACTCAGCTACAGCTTAAAATGTTAGTTTTTCCTTAGAAACTAATCTAGTTGTTGGATTCAAATCATGAGTATAAGTTTCTTTTACAACTTTGGATGTATGTATGAAAAGTGAATTCAGTTCAATTATGTATTCTGAAACAGAGGTAGTCATTCCGACAGTTTTGGAGTTAAATGAATAGTATTTGGAATTTTTTATTGTTATTCTCTGCTTTCCTGTGTGTTTTCTACCATTCGAGGACAAATGCTTCTAAGGGGAGATATTGTAATGCCCCGAAAACTCAAAGACTAGATCTAGGACTTAAATCAGAAAATCTAGAAATTTGTTGCAATTGTCATAGAACGACTCACCTAACGGGTCGTTGAGAGACCTAACGACTAGTTAGGTCAGTCTTGGGAAGGAGGTTTGAGAAATGATAAGGGAGAGGCAGTGTACCTAACAGAAGACCTTACTAGTCGTTGTCAGGTCCCAAGACTCGTGAGGTCACTCGTGGTCAGGTCGGGGTCAAGAATTTTAGGAGTTGGGCATTGTACTTGAAAGATGGTGACCACGAGTCGTGGTCACCTGTAACGACTCGTTAGGTCCCTCGTGGTGACCTACAGGGGAATTCGAGTAGTGTACTCAATGGGTTTGATCACGAGTCGTGGTTAGTCACCACGACCCGTTAGGGTCACCTGTCAGTTTTTTGAGTGATTTTCTAAGGGCTACTTAGTAATTTCCCACTCTCCTAAACTTCAAACTATGTCGTTTTAGTCATAATTTTAGACCTATTAGTGGGGAAAAACAGTTCATTCCTTATACCCACTCTAAGTTTTCATGAAAGTCATCGTAAGCTCTCCTCTCAAGAACCCTTCAAGCAAGCCTAGGGTTTTCCTCCATTGCACCAGTCCAAGCTTTCTCCTTCAAGAAACTTCAATTCAGGTATGTGAAAACTCAACAAGAAAATTGTTCTTCCCTTGTGTCCCCCAAAACCCCTCCCATAGTTTCTCTATCAGTTTTAGCCCTGAGTTTTCGAATACGAAGAGATTATATTTTATTATTTGTTAATTTCACATAGAATGATATCCTTGCTTATTATTGATATGATCTCCATCAATTCTTTCCTGAATTATTGATGTTCTTGCCAAAGTGAATTTAAGCCCTAAATTTTCAAGTGAAGACTATTTGTGTATCAAATTCTATCTAGTTTGTGAAGTGTGATTTGGGCTGAATTTTCTAGTATTTTTTTATTGTTTATATTTTGAATAAGTACTCCATTGATAAGAATGATTTTAGCCTTGTCGGATTAGATTTCTTTAATTCTTGAAATTTTATCATATTATGGAATTCCCGTGTTGTTGGAATGAGTTGGGTTCTCTATTAGCTGCTTAGTAGTTCAGTTCAGTTAGAACGTAGAACCTGTTCAGAACTATTCAAAAATTGTCAACTGATCAGTTTGATTTCAATCTTTTCCTGAGGTGTCAGTGGTGCCTCCCAGTTATCAGAATCAGACTCAAAATCTAGTTTATTGGTCCATTAGGCAGTCATGACATTTTAGATATATAGCTTTGACTAGCCTCAGGACCCCAGTTCAATTTACAGTTTGTTCTCAGACGGTTACGACGCTTCCAAATAAGCAGCTCTGAACAGTTTAGAACCCACTTCCAGAATTTGGTCCGAAAAGACTCTTACGGTACTTTCAGTTATATGTCCCTGACTAGTATTGGACCCAAGTTTCGAGCTATCAACCTAGTAATTCAGTATATGTTTTCCAGTGGGAGTGGGACTTAGCACCGAGCAGGCCGGGATTCCAGTGCAGCCAGGTTCCCAGAACTACGTTGCCTGCGTAGATTACAATATTACTTGGCTTGATTGGCCCCATACTCTTGTGATCATCCAATTCATGCCTTTATACCCTGGCAAGGTATATTGGGTCCTACCGATGGGGTGTATATATCGGACTCCATGTCTAGCTCACGTGGTTATATGTCGGTTATAGACTCTCCCACTAGTCAGTCCAGACAAGTTATTTCAGTATATTAGTTGGTCATTGCGTGTCATTTCAGTTTAGTTATTTATATTCAGCTATGTCTTCTCTCATCTACTCAGTATATTCAAAGTATTGATACATACTTTTATGCTATATTGTTTCATATTACAGTTGCAGGTTCTCAGACTCAGCACCGTTAGTCGCCGCGGTTCAAATCCTCCACCTCAGCAGTTAAAGTGTGAGTTCTCATCATTCGAGGGCCTTATTTCATTTCTTTTAGTTAGTTCATTATTTTTAGCTAGACTTAGAGTTAACTGGGGGTTTGTCCTAGCAACTCATCAATTAGAGGGCTTTCAGACACAAAATTAATTTCAGACTTCAAATGTTCTTAAACTTTATGATTTCAGTTTTATTTTCATAAATGCTTTTGTGCTATTATTTCAAAGCTTCCGCTATATTTATTTAACTCAAAATACCAGTATATGATAGACCAGGGGTTGACTTGGGGTCACTTGTGACTTCAAGTACCGTGTCCCGTCCAGGATGTAGACTCGAAGCGTGACAATTAAACTTTTCTATTTTTTGAACAATCAAATTTTAATAAATGCTTTATGACTTGTTATTATTGCATCACATTAAAGTCTCAGTCTGGCCTTTTAATTGAGAGTTAATGATGATCGTTGAGTTTCTATCAGATACTCAACTATTCTTTGTTATACCGGCAATTTACAAATATTGACAAATCAGACAATGTTGTCATGGATCAAGTGACTCTCGTATTCTAGTTTAAATTTGGTGAGCCCACTATAGTTTCAAAGGTTTCCGTTCAACATAATTTATATCTTTTGCATAATTGGGACACGTGCTACTTATATTTTTTTGTCTGAAAGTAGAAATTCTATAATAAAACTGTAGGAGGACTAATTTTCATGAATCTTATACTATTATACACACTTTATATGAGACCCATACTTAGTTTAAGGCAAAAAATCATACTTAAAATTTATAAATTATTATATGGTTAATGAGCCCCATGTTACATTTGTTATATATATGAATATTTTCATAAAATATCATATATATTTATAAATAGATATGTTAAGTTAATTTGCTTGATAAAAAAATAAAGGCATCCAAAATATCAATTGGAGCGGGATAAAATGAAAAATATTAGATCTATTTAGATTAGTGCTTGCAAATAGATAAATTTCAAATAATCTAAATAAAAATAGAGTATAATTCAATTTTAAATAAAAGAAAAAAAGTTAATTTTTTCCTAAACTACGCGAAATGAAACAGATTTACCCTCCGTTAATAGTTGAGGTCAAATATACCTTCGTCATTATTAATTGATGCCATTTTTTTTCTGAATTACGTGAAATGGAGCAAATTTATTCTTATTTTTAGATGGTGGAAGCCAACATCTAGTGATATCACGTTTTACGTTATAAGGATTAATTCTTTTAAACGAATGGTAAATTTAATATTTCATATAGTTCAGAGGCAAATATAACTCTTTCGGGTAGTTCAAGAATAAATTTGACTCTTCTCTTAATTCTGAGTTTTAAATTTTTTTGTTCCTCCTTTTTCTCTTTTCGCCACCACATCTACCACTAATCACCCTTTCTTCCTCCGCTTTTCTTCTTCATTGTCTCTCGCTGCCACCATTCTCATCAACATCTTATCACGATCTAATTTATCAAATTGTGTAGGCACCTACTTGCCTCTAGTCTGCTAAGAGAACCTCTTATATTCCATACCCCTTTTTAAACACAATTTATCCAGAGAAACATATTCACATATAAAAGTTATCAGTTGAAAATTTCAAAATCATTTTACAATATAATTCTAAATAGTATTTCCCGAGGACCTAGATTAGACATGTACAAGAGCTTCTAATTAGAGAAATGATAAAGTAAAAGACACAACTTTGCATGAGGAAAGAGATGGAGAAGCTGATGATGAATACTCTCCACTTGAATAATGAAACTTCAACAACCTGTAACAAATCTACACCCCACAAAGGGTGTAGCAAGAGTAGTATCAGTACACCATACATATTGATAAGTATCATCGACTAAGATCAGTTCATCCAACACGGTATAAAATCAACAACATCAAGAGATTATTTCATGTAATAATTTTATGCAACTTAGTCATATCCTGCCGTACAACGAGTCCATAAAAGATTAGAAGTATCTTTACCATTTTAAAGGAGCCTCTAGCTATAAGCCTTAGACATTTATTTCTACTTTAGATGATTTCCAAAGCAATTACTAAATTCTTAGTACTATCGTGACTATACATACTCATTACCAATTACCCAACAGTTAACTATCATAAAATATCACGTTCTTGACACTTTTCATTTTTAACAGAGACATCACCCATTACCATAGCCGACCCAACAACAAAAGGAACAATAATACATAAGCACCAAACCTACAAGGATTAGGTAGTCAATAACAATCAGGTAATTAAATTATATTCAGACAAAACCATATCATCAATACCGGACATGCAAGTCATCGAACATACATAAGAGTCATCACAACAATCCAAAAATGAAATTCAATCACCGATAAGCCAGGGAATTATATCCGTACTGAATTATAGATGTATAGCCTCTGTATCTCATCAATCTTCCTCTATATCAAATTTGAACACACATATGTCACTCATTTGTACACACATGCTAGAGGATCTTTACTCTTTCCCATCTAGTCAAGACCTGTTGGGACCTTAGATGTCCATATACCATACCAGCGTGGTACCCGTTTCACATACAATCACTCGTCCATAAGCTCACATCAGACTCGAGCCACTGATATCATTACTGGTATGATACCCAGTTCATCATATAATTGCTCGTTTGTAAGATCATATTGAACTCGATACACTCATGTCATTATCTATATGGTACCCAACCCATCATATAATTGCTCGTCTGAAAGCTCATATCGGACTTGAACCACTCATTTATCATACAACCGCTCGTCTGTAAGCTCACATCGGATACGAGCCACTTAACCATCAAAATATTTTGGTGTTCCTCAATTAATATATCTCAATTATATTCTCTTTTTAGTCATCACACAAAAAAATAATGGCAAATATACATTAATAATCACAAGTCCACACCACAATCACAAGTTAAATTCAAACAGAATTCAACAATTTAATAGCTTATTCATACAAGTATGGTCATATAAAGATGCAATCAATTCAATACTATTACTCAACAGGCATCCTCATTAGTAGTTTATGAAACAATATGACAACATTCCAACCAAGACACAACACTTTAGTTCATAAACTTTTTTTTACAGATCAAGCACTAGTACTTCGTCATGTTGCCTCCTTATTGAGATCACAAGAATGTAATCATGACTATGATGTGAACATACCACCAACATCACATGTGTAATAGGAGTTATTAATCTCACCTCTACTTCCAAACTTTACTACAATTAATCCAAGTTTACAGCCGAATTAACACAGGACCAATCTATCCCTCTTACGTTAATCTTACTCGAATTACGATACTATATAGACAATAATACATAACGCACTACTTGTACATACTTTTCTACATTATTCTAGGTGACACTCATCTAAAGGCCTATTCATGTCTTCTCCCATCAATTTTATAAGTATATATAATTTACTAATCAAAGTAAAACTCAAAATAAACCATAACCTACCTTGACACAAAGATGATATCGTAACACTGATGGAACTTCATTCCTTGCCCTCAATCCAGAGTTCATAATGGAAGATCGACGGGGAATATGGTGGAATCACGTTCTTAAAAGGTTGCACCTCCCTGTTCTTAGGTGGAATACCTTGAAACTTACCCTAGGGGCATTTTGTCACGACCCAAAATAGGCCCGGATTAAAACACGGAACAAGAACCCCCGTGGGACTCCGACTCGACCCATGGTAGGAACATTCAACTAACTCAATCAAAAATATTCGAAGATTCAACATACATAATATAGCGGAAGTCGAAACATGGCATAAGATCAGAAATACATCACATGCATTTAAAGCTGAATATACACTATGTCCGAGAAAGCCTCTATCACTAATGAGTTGATGGGACAAGACTCCAACTAACTCTCTAAAACTAAAACTGAAATACACCAACATATCTGAATAAAAGAGGGGCCTTCGACAGATGAGGACTCACCAACAGAGACTGATGCTACTCCGAAGGCTGGCTAAGGTCAAGGCTGAATCTGAGTACGGAGCCTGTATCATGAAACCATACAGCATAGAGTATGCAGTCAATACGTGAAATGTACTGAGTATTCAAGGTAAGTAAAACGGACGTTTAAAATACATAAGAGTAGGACAACATGATCATAACATAAATATCATAATGTAACATAAGGCTCAAGGTTTCAAAACATTCATAAATTATTCAAAATATACTCATGAGAGAAAAGATTTATTAAACATGACTTGAGACAAAGTATATAATTATCATCATACATAAATCATGAGGAACAGTGGGAGATTCTTATAACCGACATACCCCATATGAGCACACATGGAGCCCGACCTGTAAACCCCTAGTCAGGAGGGTGTTCGTATCTTGCCAAGGGTAGAACCATGAAAGGCGTGATATCACTCATGAAAGGCCCATTTGAGGCAAAAGGGGATAGTCTCAAGGGATGTCCCATCATGACCTACGATGGCACGTAGTTCAGAGAATTGGTGCAAAACCTGGGCCCTGAACCTACTCAGTGTTAACTACTACTCCCAAAACATATATAATGCTCATAGAATAATATATATGAAATTCATGGGCTAGTTAAATCATGATTATCATAAGCATGCTTGTAAACACGTGAACTAGCCATAAAGATAAGGCCCGTGAATCGGCCATAATCACAAATCAGAAATCATGAGGTTCATGCATACTTGTAAAGCCTATATATACTTAGTAATCATAAATTCATGATGAGCATTTCAGTAAATTCATATCATAAATTATAAATCATGATGGGTTAAAAAACATTAAAATCAAGGTAAAATCATAACTCAATTTATCATAGAACATATATGATTGGGCATAATTTTATTTGAAATTTAAATCAATAAATTCATAATCAAATTAGTTGTAAAATATGCTCATGCTTCATAAAATATAGTGTGATAGATGAGAGATATTAACCCATAGATAGATCATTAGGATTTCATAAGAATTTGGGATAAAATCCCATAAGATTTTCAAATAGAATTTCATGAATTAGGAGAGATTGGGCATGGGTGTGAATGAATTCACCCACTCATAACGCTACATACCTGAGAGACTTGGATTCTATCACTCCCTTACTTGAACAAGAGGAATTGAAAAATAATTGATGAATAACCTTGGGGTTTTATGTTTGATCATCCTCTACACCCTTAAACTTTGCATGCATGAGTTTTTGAATAGGCTAGAATGACTTATCCTATCTTAATACACCCTGAAAATAGCTTAAAACGACGTAATATAGGACCCTCGGGCTTAGGAATGATGAGAATACCCTTAATAAATTCGAAGTTAAAAACTGACTGTCAGTCCCAACGAGGGACTAGACGAGTCGTCGTCCAAGGGAACGAGTCATTATCTGCTGTTGTCGTGTGCATTGTCCATTTTTCGTCAAAGGGTCCCCATAAGGGATCTAACAGATCATGGTTGGTGACCAAGACTCATGGTCAACTCTCGTGGTCTCCACTACCCAAAAACCATTATCCCTTGACCAATCTTGACCACGACCATCCCAATGAATCGTGGTGCCTGACCACGACTTGTGGGGTCTAACCGTAGGGTACACTGCCACTCAAACTTCTCCTTTCAATTTTCCTTGGCCACGGCTGACTCAACGAATCGTGGGGTCTAACTACGACTCATGGTCATGCCCGTGGTGTCTTCAAAACACAAATTCAAGAACCTAAGCCAGCTCCTCACCATGAGTCACCTAACGACTCGTGGTCACCCCCATGGGTCACAGAACAACTCGTTCTATGACCTAGTATAGATTTTTCAATTTTCTCCATTTCAACTCCCGGTCTGATCTTAGGGTTGTCGGGTCATTACAATATCTCTCCCTTGGAAATATTCGTCCTCGAATGTTTAAAATCATACATAAAAGTAGATAAATGCAATCACAATACAAATACTAATCATATAAGTTGAAAACTGATAGAATGACTACCTCCGAACTGAACTACATGGTTGAATTAAATTCACGAACCATACCTACATTCTTTAACATAAAAGAAACTTGGGCACATGAACTGAACATGAAAACTAAATAGAATACTAGGGCAAAGATTGATACCTCAAACTGAAACTGAGCCTGAAGGGAATAGGTGTGGGTATCTAGCCATCATATCCGCTTTGGCTTCCCACGTAGCTCTCTCAACATGTTGGTTCCTCTATAATGTTACACCCCGTAAATTTTAAATAAATAAATAGCCTAATGTCATGTTGGTTAAGGGATTTAGAAAGCAAAAAAAAAAAAATTGAATTTGATAAATAAAGTCGACTTCTTCATCCCCATTTAGCATATTTCCAGTAAGAAACAGGGGAAAACAATTACTAAGAAAACCCACGACATATATATATAATTTCCTTCCAATTACGCGATGAAACGCGGTCTAAACTCCGTTCCGGCTTAGGTACAGGTGTATAAAGCTGCAGAGAGCAATCCTACGGAGTTGGTTTCGTGAAATTTGGCCGACGAAACGTCGTGCTACCGAGGTAAAGTAAATAGAATTACTTAAAATTAGTACCAATGTGTTCCTAGCGTTGCAGTGAGCATTTATCCCATCTGGACTATCGAGAAATAATGAGTTTTCGACCGTTTTCCGAAAGGTTAAAGTTGGGATAAATATATATATCAAAAGTGATAATTTCTCCCAAATATTAATGTAATTAGTTCTAATTGACGTGTATATGAATGTAGTTGGGAGAAACAGCAGAAGTACCGACGGAAATCACATCGGTCAGTCGGGTACTCAGAAACCAGGTATGTAAAGTTATTCTTTCGGCAAGCCAGGAAGTACAGCTTAGAAAGTAAATAGAATAAAGGATATTAACCGATACCCAGCGTACAGGAACGATTCTAGTATAACTTCCAGCAAGCATGCTAGTACATTAATCACGTATCATGTGATAATTAGAATAATAGGTATTCAGGCAATACGTATTTCATCTGTTGAGATTGTATCCAATAGTAGATGATACATTTTATATCATTGAGCTATATCCAGTTATAGATGGCATGTACTATTGAGTTATATTCAGATATAATTAAATAGACAGATAAAGGCCAGGTAGCAGTAAGTCCAGCAGCCAGAAATAGTGTAAGAAAGCATATAGCATCAGTTATTTAATACAGACTAGCCTCGAAATAAAAGAAGAGAATATGATTAGTATTTTTCATTTGAGCATGCTTGCTGTGCATGTGTTTGTATGTTGAGACTTGTTGTGGTATGTGGGCACCCTTTAGCGTCCCCACTGCCCCTGGGTTATAGCTGTGTCGATACCAGATTCAGATACCGCCACCAGCTGGGCGATGCCGTCCGACTAAAGGACGATGATGGCCGACCACCATGATAATACGGTCCAGACCACCCTGCTTGCAGGGGTAGTTCAGTTTACTCTGCGCAGAGCTAGCACACCCTGTTTACAGGGGCAGACCACTCTGTGTGCACACCTGTGCCCAGAGGCAGGAGTCTTCGGACTCAGACACAGTTTATTGTCAGAGGCCAAGGCCTGAGCTACGTACCCAAGGGGACCGGTAGGAGGAGCTCACAGTATCAGATGAGTGGAGTGACTTATTTTTGGTTGGTTTAGACCCAGGTAGGGGTATATAGATTGTTTGCTTGGTTGGCACCTTCCGGCTTATGGGGGTCGGTCAGGTATTGTGTGTACTATTAAGTATATTGATATGTGCTATTAGATACTGATAGACAGTAGGACGACACGTCATCAGGTACGCTCAGTTAGTTATAGATAACTAGACAGCATGGTGGCCTTGTCGGCCCGCATAGGTTCCTTGTTACAAGTCTGTTTCTAGTTAGCTGTTGTTACAGGTACAGATGGCTACAGGCCAGTTGGCCGGAGGCTGTAGTTACAGCCGTTATATAGCCGATTTGTTTCTTGAAATAGAGCCAGAGCCAGCCAAAGCACCAGATGTGCTCAGGCTGGACCAATTACCAGTTCAGAGTCTAGCAGGCACCAGGTGCCCGTCATACCCCCCAAGGTGGGGTGTGACAAACTTGGTATCAGAGCAGTTCGTGTCCCAGGGAGTCTGCAAGCCGTGCTAAGTAGAGTCTTGTCTATGGATGTGTTGTGCACCACATACTATAGGCAGGAAGCTGCGAGGCATGTTAGGATTGTTACTTTTCTTTTTTATTCAGTCGTGCTATAGAGCGGTACAGTATAGAGTTGATTTTTGAAACTCACCACCCTCTTTGCTTACAGATATTATGGCAGACTAGTGGCACCCAGCTACAGGTAGGAGATTGGATACAGCAGCGGGCGAAGGCACCAATAGGATGCCTCAGTTACAGCCAGATTCCGCCCGGTCTGAGAGCAATACGGAGGCGTCATCTTGGCCCTCCCCGCAGTCTCCGCCTCGCCAGACACCATTTGAGGCAGCACCGCCTTCCACAGCTCCTGCACCCACTTCATCTGATCAGGAGTTACGTAGTGCGGTGGTTATGTTGACTCAGATGCTAGCTGCTCAGCGTCAGCCAGCACCACCTACAGTAGCAGAATCCCTAGGTGGGCTAGGTAGTTCCAGGGTCAGAGAATTCTTGGCGTTGGGACCCCCTCAGTTTACAGGGTCGGATTCAGCGGAAGACCCTCGGGATTTTCTGGACCAGATGCAGAGGATCTTTAGAGTCATGCACGTAACCCCAGCAGAATCAGTTGAGCTAGCAGTGTTCAGATTAAGGGATATTGTTGTTTTGTGGTACGAAAGTTGGGAGAGGTCTCGGGGAAGAGATGCAGCCCCTCCTACTTGGTCCAGCTTTTCAGAGGCCTTCCTGGACCACTACTTACCCCGGGAGGTCAGACAGGCTCGGGTGGACCAATTCTTACATTTAGAGCAGGGGGCTAGGAGCGTCCGTGAATATTCCTTGCAATTCGACTCCTTAGCCCGCTATGCTCCAGCATTCGTGGACACCATGTCGTCCAGAGTCCACCGCTTTATTATGGGCCTGAATCCAGAATACATAGAGACGTGCATGACAGCTACTTTGAGAGAGGACATGGACATAGCCAGGGTGCAGGCCTTCGCACAGACAATTGAGGGCCTGAGGCAGCGACAGCGGGGTGACAGACAGGCGACTTCAGAGCAGCGCCGTAGGAGCAGACCCGCTGAGATTCAGAGGGAAATTCCTAGGGGGCCGAGACCACGGTTTTCAGATAGGCCACCCAGATCTCTACCATCGGTACAGCAGCAGAGGGGCAGGTTCATTCGCCGGAGTCAGTCGGAGTCCGGTAGCAGTCCACGGACAGTAGCCTCACCTCAGCAGCGGAGGGTAGAACAGAGTAGATTTACATCCACCCCTTGTCCTATATGTCACCGACTACATTCTGGAGCCTGCAGGCAGGGCTTCCCAGGGTGTTATTACTGCGGACAGAAGGGCATTTAATGAGAGATTATCCAGCCAGGGGACAGGGTAGTTAGGATGATCTGGATAGAGCGTCAGCAGGGCCACGAGTTCCAGCAGCCTCAACAGGGCGCAGACCCTCAAGTTCAGGGAATAGGGGCTGAGGTAGACCAGGAGCCTCGGGCCCAGGTGCAGGCCCCAGCCGTACCTATGCATTATCGGGGAGGCAGGATTCAGAGGCATCTCCCGACGTGGTCACAGGTATACTGATTATTTGCTCATATCCTGTTTATGTATTGATTGATCCAGGGTCTACCTTGTCATATATTACACCATTTGTGGCTCGGAAGTTGGGTATCGAACCAGAATTGCTTCAGCAGCCCTTTTTAGTGCTTACACCGGTCGGTGACTCGATTACAGCTAAAAGAGTTTATCGAGGGTGTACGGTAGAGGTTGCTGATTGCCAGACCACAGTAGACTTAATAGAACTTGAAATGGTCGACTTCGATGCCATTATGGGTATGGATTGGTTAGTGCCATGCTATGCCAACTTAGAATGCTGGACCAAGACGGTCCGATTTCACTTTCCGGGGGAAGCAGTGCGAGAGTGGAAAGGGAGTACACCTATGCCGAAAGGTAGGTTTATTTCCTACCTTAAGGCAAGAAAATTAATAGCAAAGGGATGTATTTGCCACCTAGTTAGAGTCCAGGACATTCGGGTGGAACCTCCGACTCTTCAGTCTGTTCCAGTGGTCAATGAATTCCCTGACGTATTTCCGAATGAGTTGCCTGGTATCCCTCCCGAAAGGGAGATAGATTTTGCGATTGACTTGTTGCTAGGGACTCAACCTATATCCATTCCCCCGTATCGCATGGCACCAGCTGAGCATAGAGAGTTGAAAGAACAGTTAAAAGATTTGCTCGACAAAGGTTTTATCAGGCCTAGTACTTCCCCGTGGGGTGCGCCAGTTCTGTTTGTAAGAAAGAAAGATGGCTCACTCCGTATGTGTGTGGACTACCGGCAGCTGAATAAGGTAACGGTTAAAAACAAATACCCGCTGCCGAGAATAGATGATTTGTTTGACCAGTTGCAGGGGGCCAAATGTTTCTCTAAGATAGATCTGAGGTCTGGATAACACCAGGTCCGGGTTCGGGAGAGGGATATTCCAAAGACTGCTTTCAGGACCACGTATGGTCACTTTGAATTTCTAGTTATGTCTTTTGGACTGACGAATGCTCCCGCAGTGTTTATGGACCTGATGAACAGCATATTCAGACCGTACTTGGATCTGTTCGTGATAGTATTTATCGATGATATTCTGGTATATTCTCGTTCAGAGACAGATCACCAGAACCATTTACGAACAGTACTCCAGATCCTTAGAGAACGTCAGATGTACGCCAAGTTTTCTAAGTGTGAGTTCTGGCTGAACTCAGTTGCCTTTTTGGGGCACATCGTGTCGGATGCTGGTATACAGGTAGACACACAGAAAATAGAGGCGGTCAAGACATGGCCCAGACCTACCACTCCGACTGAGGTCCGCAGTTTCTTGGGTTTAGCAGGATATTATCGGAGATTTGTTGAAGGATTCTCCACTATAGCAGCACCTCTGACAAAGCTGACACAGAAAGCAGCAAAATTTCAGTGGACGAAGGCATGTGAGCAGAGTTTTCAAGAGTTGAAAGACCGATTGACCTCCGCCCCAGTACTAGCATTGCCAGAGGGAACAGATGGGTATGCGGTGTATTGCGACGCTTCGGGTTTGGGACTGGGTTGTGTGTTGATGCAGCATGGTAAGGTGATTGCTTATGCTACCAGACAGCTGAGGAAACACGAAAAGAACTATCCGACCCATGACCTGGAACTGGCCGCAGTGATCCACGCTCTGAAAATTTGGAGGCATTATCTGTATGGCGTCCATGTAGACATTTTCACAGATCATAAAAGTTTGCAATACATTTTCACACAGAGGGAGTTAAATCTGCGGCAACGTCGCTGGTTAGAATTGTTGAAAGACTATGATGTAAATATTCTCTATCACCCAGGAAAAGCTAATGTAGTAGCAGATGCCCTGAGCCGTAAGTCAATGGGGAGTTTGGCGTATTTGCGGCCCGAAAAGCGGGAATTAGCCAAGGAAATTCATCAACTAGCTGGGTTAGCCGTTCGAGTAGTGGAGACAGAAAATAACAGAGCGGTGATTCATAATTCTGCCGAGTCATCACTAGTTACAGAGGTAAAAGAACGGCAGTACGAGGACCCTGACTTAGTCCAGCTCAGAGATAGAATTCAGGAGGGTAAAGAGTCAGATTTCCAAGTGACTGAAAATGAAGTACTACGTTGTGGGGGTCGTTTATGTGTCCCGAATGTTTCAGGGCTTCGCCAGCAGATCATGCATGAGGTACATTACGCTCGTTATACCCTCCACCCAGGAGCAACGAAAATGTACCACGATATCAGAGACATCTACTGGTGGCCAGGTATGAAATCTGAAATAGCTGAATTTGTATCTAGATGTCCTAACTGCCAGTAGGTGAAAGTGGAGCACCAGAAACCGGGCGGTCTGACGCAGGATATAGCTGTGCCTATGTGGAAATGGGAAGCGATAAATATGGATTTTGTAACAGGATTACCCCGTACCAGACGCAAAAATGATTCTATTTGGGTAATAGTTGACAGGCTGACAAAATCAGCTCATTTCCTGCCAGTGAAGGCTACCTTCTCAGCCGAGGATTATGCTGAGTTATACATCAGAGAAATAGTTAGACTACATGGAGTGCCGGTATCTATTATTTCAGACAGGGGAGCACAATTCACAGCTAGATTTTGGCAGTCGTTCCAGAGGGGTTTGGGAATGCAGATCAATTTGAGCACAACATTCCACCCCCAGACAGATGGGCAGGCTGAGCGGACTATCCAAACGCTCGAAGACATGCTACGAGCGTGTGTGCTAGATTTTGGGGGTAGCTGGGATGAGCATCTTTCGTTGATTGAATTTTCCTACAATAATAGCTATCATTCAGCCATCCAGATGGCGCCTTTCGAGGCATTATACGGGCGAAAATGCAGATCGCCGATTGGTTGGTTTGAAGTGGGGGAATCAACATTGATTGGGCCAGACATCATTCAACAGTCAGAGGAGATGGTAAAGCTTATCAGAGAATGCCTGCTGACTGCTCAGAGCCGCCAGAAGTCGTATGCAAATATGCGGCGTAGAAATTTAGAATTTGCGGTAAATGACTGGGTATACCTGAAGGTGTCCCCGATGAAAGGGGTGATGAGATTTGGCAAGAAAGGCAAGCTTAGCCCGAGATTCATTGGGCCATATCAGATTCGGCGGAGAATAGGCCGAGTTGCATACGAATTGAACTTGCCTCCGGAGTTAGCATCTGTTCACCCAGTATTCCATGTATCTATGTTGAGGAAATTTGTAGGAGACCCTTCCACAGTTGTTCCAGTTCAGGATGTCCAGGTCACTGAAGAGTTAGCATATGAGGAGGTTCCAGTAGCTATCTTAGACAGACAGATCCGTAGATTGAGAACTAAAGATATTGCATCTGTCAAAGTATTGTGGCGTAACAGGAACCGAGAAGAAATGACCTGGGAAGCCGAGGAGGACATGAAAGCCAGATATCCCCACTTATTCCAAGCATAGGCAAACAGGAGGTATGTTAGAACTGTTTTTCCTTATTAATGCTTATACTTCATATATGAAAGCAGGTGATTGATTATAGATAGTTTTATACATGAATGTTATTATATCGTATAGAGTACCTGTATTGGGCTTTTCTGCTTTTCAGGAATTATGAGATAGTCCATAATACAAGGGAAACTCTGCCAAAATTTTTTTTCTAGAAACAAGTTGAGTAAGTTGAGAAAGTCCTCTAGACATAATGTCATTCGAGGACGAATGTTCTTAAGGGGGGAGGATGTTACACCCCGTAAATTTTAAATAAATAAATAGCCTAATGTCATGTTGGTTATGGGATTTAGAAAGCAAAAAAAAAATTGAAATTGATAAATAAAGTCGACTTCTTCATCCCCATTTAGCATATTTCCAGTAAGAAACAGGGGAAAACAATTACTAAGAAAACCCATGACATATATATATAATTTCCTTCCAATTACGCGACGAAACCCGGTCTAAACTCCGTTCCGGCTTAGGTACAGGTGTATAAAGCTGCAGAGAGCAATCCTACGGAGTTGGTTTCGTGAAATTTGGACCGAGGTAAAGTAAATAGAATTACTTTAAATTAGTACCAATGTGTTCCTAGCGTTGCAGTGAGCATTTATCCCTTCTGGACTATCGAGAAATAACGAGTTTTCGACCGTTTTCTGAAAGGTTAAAGTTGGGATAAATATATATATCAAAAGTGATAATTTCTCCCAAATATTAATGTAATTTGTTCTAATTGACGTGTATATGAATGTAGTTGGTAGAAACAGCAGAAGTACCGACGGAAATCACATTGGTCAGTCGGGTACTCAGAAACCAGGTATGTAAAGTTATTCTTTCGGCAAGCCAGGAAGTACAGCTTAGAAAGTAAATAGAATAAAGGATATTAACCGATACCCAGCGTACAGGAACGATTCTAGTATAACTTCCAGCAAGCATGCTAGTACATTAATCACGTATCATGTGATAATTAGAATAATAGGTATTCAGGCAATACGTATTTCATCTGTTGAGATTGTATCCAATAGTAGATGATACATTTTATATCATTGAGCTATATCCAGTTATAGATGGCATGTACTATTGAGTTATATTCAGATATAATTAAATAGACAGATAAAGGCCAGGTAGCAGTAAGTCCAGCAGCCAGAAATAGTGTAAGAAAGCATATAGCATCAGTTATTTAATACAGACTAGCCTCGAAATAAAAGAAGAGAATATGATTAGTATTTTTCATTTGAGCATGCTTGCTGTGTATGTGTTTGTATGTTGAGACTTGTTGTGGCATGTGGGCACCCTTTAGCGTCCCCACCGCCCCTGGGTTATAGCTGTGTCGATACCAGATTCAGATACCGCCACCAGCTGGGCGATGCCGTCCGACTAAAGGACGATGATGGCCGACCACCATGATAATACGGTCCAGCCCACCCTGCTTGCAGGGGTAGTTCAGTTTACTCTGCGCAGAGCTAGCACACCCTGTTTACAGGGGCAGACCACTCTGTGTGCACACCTGTGCCCAGAGGCAGGAGTCTTCGGACTCAGACACAGTTTATTGTCAGAGGCCAAGGCCTGAGCTACGTACCCAAGGGGACCGGTAGGAGGAGCTCACAGTATCAGATGAGTGGAGTGACTTATTTTTGGTTGGTTTAGACCCGGGTAGGGGTATATAGATTGTTTGCTTGGTTGGCACCTTCCGGCTTATGGGGGTCGGTCAGGTATTGTGTGTACTATTAAGTATATTGATATGTGCTATTAGATACTGATAGACAGTAGGACGACACGTCATCAGGTACGCTCAGTTAGTTACAGATAACTAGACAGCATGGTGGCCTTGTCGGCCCGCATAGGTTCCTTGTTACAAGTCTGTTTCTGGTTAGCTGTTGTTACAGGTACAGATGGCTACAGGCCAGTTGGCCGGAGGCTGTAGTTACAGCCGTTATATAGCCGATTTGTTTCTTGAAATAGAGCCAGAGCCAGCCAAAGCACCAGATGTGCTCAGGCTGGACCAGTTAGCAGTTCAGAGTTTAGCAGGCACCAGGTACCCGTCATACCCCCCAAGGTGGGGTGTGACACATAACACCTTAAATGAAGCTACCTCCTTGTTCCTTAGCCTCTGAACCTGACCATCCAATATCTCCACGGGAATCTCCTCATAGCTAAGGCTGTCTCTTACACCCACACTCTCCACCGGAACCACCAAAGCTGGATCACCCAAATACTTCTTCAAGAGCGATACATGAAAAACAGGATGAACGGAAGCTAATTCTGAGGGCAACTCCAATTCGTATGCCACCTTACCAACCCGTTTCACAATTCGGTAGGGGCCAACATAACGAGGGTTAAGTTTTCCTTTCTTTTCAAACCTCATCACTCCCTTCATGGGAGACACCTTCAGAAACACCCAATTATCCACTTCAACCTCTAGCTCTCTTCTTCTCACATTGGTATAAGACTTTTGACGACTTTGAGCTGTTTTCAACCTATCTCGTAAGAGTTGAACCTTCTCCATAGCCTCATGGACTGAATCTAGTCCTATCATCGTAGCTTCACCAACTTCGAACTAGCCAATAGGTGATCTACACCTCTGCCCATAGGGAGCCTCAAATGGAGCCATTTGAATGTTGGAATGGTAGTTGTTATTGTACGCATACTTGATAAGAGGAAAATGGTCATCCCAACCACCCTTGAAGTCTATCACACATGCTCTCAACATGTCCTCGAGAGTCTGAATTGTCCGCTCCGCTTGACCATCCGTTTGCTGGTGAAATGTTGTGCTGAGCTTAACCTGAGTAACCAATCCTTTTGAAATGACCTCCAAACGGGGAAGTAAATTGAGTACATCTGTCTGATATAATGGACAAGGGCACCCCATGCAGCCGAACTAGCTCTCGAATCATCAACACCCGGAACACACCAACTACTCTGATATCGAAGCACACCATCTCCCTTTTTGGAGATGACCTCTACCTTCTTCTCCTGAACGACTTCCTTCAACTTCACCAAGCTAGGATCCTCGTCTTGTCTAGCTTTTACATCAGTCACCAAGGATGATTCTGATCCATTTTGAATAACGACACCACCATCCGACAAGTCAACAAGACAAACTCCTACAATTTATGCTAAGAATTTGAAGTCCCGAACCTCCGAGTTTTCCCCTTTTACGCTTAAGATCATGCCAAATACGAAAAATATTTAAATCCACCCGAAACTCATTCAAAATCCCCCAGTCACAACCCAAATATGCAATTTAATCATGAAACACATTCTGAACCTGTTGGGATCATCTAACCACCGATATAAGGTCATTTCTATCGAAAGTTGACTGTGGTCAAACTTAACTTTCTCAAAGCTCATAAATTCGACCAAAGGTTCAAATCACTCTCAAATCAGCTCGAAATCCATGCAAACTGCCCAACTAAATCATAAATCACCATTCAGAACCAACAGAGCTTTCAAAATCCAAATTTGAGCTCATTAATCTGAAATGTTGACTTTGGTCAAACCTCTTAACCCTCAAACCCTCCAAAATCGAGAATCTCACCCGATCTTCATTAGATCATCTCGAAAACGGTATCATCTACTTCTGCAAGTCATGAATAACAAAATAAAGATATGGAAAGGTTTGATCTAGAAAAACGGATCTAAAATCACAAAATGACCACGTGGGTTGTTACACTCCCAGGCTTGGCTACTAATCGTGCATCTTGGCTACTGACGGGGTTACCTATCATCTTAGGGTTCTGAACATAATCATGAGTTGAGCGTAGCATCAAGCGAAACATAAGGAACATCTGAATGAGGGTGGGTTGACTACCCCCAAATACTATTCGTAGAACTTCCTTACTAGAAAACTCAAGACCGAACTTGGCCCTTCACTTACCATTTCCCTACCTTCCACGAAATAAGTCTCATATTAAAATGCATAAAGGGATCTTTCACCTTGTACAGTAGTTCTCAGAACTATCAATCATGGTAGGTTCGATAGGAAGGCTTATAAGATACCTGGGACTACATCTGGGGCTGACTTCCTTGCTCTTGGTAACCTGTCCTGCTGGGATGGGAGATTTATTGGAGCTGTTGATCCAATGATTGGCACATCGACTCTACCCTTGCCCTGCTTAGCCGATGGGCAATTCCAATACATGTGCCCGACCTCCCCCCATCTGTAACAAATGTATGAACCTGCCAAACACCATCCCGCGTGTGATCTACCACATTTCAAGCATGCCGACTGTCTAGATAGGACTGCTGGAGGGGTGGCCGGGGCATGGCCTCTCTGGCCGTCTCGCTTGGCTGAAGGGCAATCTCTGTGTTTATGACCGAGTTGGCCACAATAGAATCAAACATCTGAACCCGCCAAGCACTTTCCTAGGTGGTTCTTCCCGCAGCGCCTGCAAACTGGATAAGTAATCTCCATCACCCAGGACTTGTATCCTCGAACTTGAGCTAGAGACCTCTAACGGGGTTGAGAGCGGCTCCCACTAGTTGACCTTTGCTGGGAACTCTCAAGGTTTTTGGTCCTGGGCCTCTTGTTCCTACTTTCTTCCCCCTTACGCTCTCCACCCATATTCGAATCACCAAACTTAGACGGGCTCCTCTTTATGAGTTCTTGAACCCTTGTAGCTGCCACTTCTCCAATAGGGTTCACTGATGTGATGGTCTGTTGGTTAGGCTAGGTGATCATGGCTCGTGTCAACACTCTGAGGGCGACCTGAGTTCTGCATCCGTAACTTACATGGGGCCCATTCGAGTTGGTGGGGCTAGCTGATTCCCGTTGTTGTTTTGCGAAGACATGTTTCTGCATATGCGTATAGCAGGAGTTAGAGGAATGGAGAGAGTCAAACTCATGACACGAGATAAAGTCATGAAAGAAGGGAACATTTCCTAGACGTCTCGTAGCGTATTCGTTATAAGTGTGGCGCACTTCAAACCCATGAAAAAGACTCTACTTAATGAGACTTTCGGACACCCTAGGACACTTCAAACCTATTGTTCTAATATCAAGTTTGTCACGACCTGAACATAGGCCCAGATCGAGACATGGGACAAGAAACCCCAAGGGACTCCGAGTCGACCCATGGTATGAACATTCAACTAACTCAATCAACAAAAGCAGAAGATTCAACATACATAATATAACGAAAGTCTAAACATAGCATAAGATCTTAAATACATCACATGCATTTAAGCTGAATATATACTATGTTCGAGAAAGCCTCTATCACTGATGAGTTGACAGGACAAGACCCCAACTAACTCTCTAAAACTGAAACTGAAATACACCAACATATCTGAATAAAAGAGGGGTCCTCAACAGATGAGGACTCACCAATAGAGACTGATGCTACTCCAAAGGTTGGCTAAGGTCGAGGCTGAATCTGAGTACCGGAGCCTGTATCATGAAACGGTATAGCACAGAGTATGCGGTCACTACGTGAAATGTACCGAGTATGCAAGGTAAGTAAAACGGACGTTTAAAATACATAAAAGTGCATAAGAGTAGGAAAATGTGATCATAACATAAATATCATAATGTAAAGGCTCAAGGTTTCAAAATATTCATAAATCATTCAGAATCATACTCACGAGAGAAAACTTTATTAAACATGACTTGAGACAAAATATATAATCATCATCATACATAAATTATGAGGAACAGTGGAAGATTTTTATAACCAACATACCCCATATGAGCAGACATGGAGCTCGACCTGTAAACCCCCTAGTTAGGAGGGTGTTCGCTTCTTGCCAAGGGTAGAACCATGAAAGAGGTGATATCACTCATAAAAAGCCCATTTAGAGCAAAAGGGGACAGTCTCAAGGGAGGTCCCATCATGACCTACGGTGGCACGTAGTTTTGAGATTCGGGGTAAAACCTGGGCCCCAAACCTATTCGGTGTTAAATACTACTCCCAAAACATATATATTGCTCATTGAATAATATACATGGAATTCATGGACTATTTAAATCATGATAATCATAAGCATGCTTGTAAATATGTGAACTAGCCATGAAGATAAGGCCCGTGAGTCGGCCATAATCACAAATCGTAAATCATGAGGTTCATGCGTACTTGTAAAACCTATATATACTTAGTAATCATAAATTCATGATGAGCATTTGAGTAAACCCATATCATAAATCATAAATCATTATGGGTTAAAGAACATTAAAATCAAGGTAAAATCATAACTCAATTTATCATAGAACATGTATGATTGGGCATAATGAAATTTAATCAATAAATTCATAATCGAATTAGTTGTTAAATCTTCCCATGATTCGTAAAATATGGTGTGATAGATGAGAGATATTAACCTATAGATAGATCATTAGGATTTCATAAGAATTTGGGATAAAACACCATAAGATTTTCAAATAGAATTTCATGAATTAGGAGAGATTGAGCATGGGTGTGAACGAATTCACCCACTCATAACCATACATACCTGAGAAACTTGGATTTGATCACTCTCGTACTTTCCTAAGAGGAATTGAAAAACAATTAATGAAGAACCTTGGGTTTTATGCTTGATCACCCTCTACACCCTTGAACTTTGCATACATCATATTTTGAATAGGCTAGAATGACTTATCATATCTTAATACACCTTGAAAATAGCTTAAAACGACGTAGTATATGACCCTCGGGCGTAGGAATGACGATAATACCGTCAATAAATTCGCAGTTAAAAACTGATTGCCAATCCCAACGAGGGACTGGATGAGTCGTCGTCCAAGGGAATGAGTCATTGCTTGTTGTCGTTGTGTGCACTGTCCATTTTTTCTCAAAGGATCCCCACGAGTGACCTAACGGATCGTGGTTGGTGACCACGGCTCGTGGTCAACTCTCGTGGTCTCCACTGCCTAAAAACCATTATCCCTTGACCAATCTTGACCACGACCATCCCAACAAATTGTGGTGCCTGACCATGACTCGTTGGTTCCAACCGTAGGGTACACTACCACTCAAAGTTCTCCTTTCAATTTTTCTTTGTCACGGCTGACTCAACGAGTCGTGGGGTATAACAAAGACTTGTGGTCATGCCCGTGGAATCTTCAAAACACAAATTCCAGAACTTCAGTCAGCTCCTCACCACAAGTCACCTAACGACGCGTGGTCACCCCCACGGGTCACAAAACGACTTGTTCTGTGACCTAGTGCAGATTTTTCAGTTTTCTCCGTTTCAACTCCCGGGATTGATCTTAGGGCTTCCGAGACATTACACATTTTTAGTAGGAAATCCTCCGTATAATAAGAGTTGAGCCCTGAAATAAACTTAAATATGGAATTCCGGTTCACTACAGCGAGCTAGCTGTAGCGACCAATTGGTCGCGATGGCGGAACTCGCATGATCGGACCCACTTTATTTTAACTCTATCTTATATTGATATTCGCTTACCACTTACACCTGTTATTCCAAATATAAAATCTCATACCAATACAATTTAATTCTTACGCTCGTATCACCAAAGATTCAATAGCGACTGAACGAATCGTTACATCAGATCCACCACTTTCTTCGCTTCTTTTTTTTTTCTTTTTCTTTTCCTCTTTCCGTCACCATACCACCGCGCTTACAACACTTGAAAGGAATATATTAAACGACTTGAACATGCAACAGAATATTATTTAAATATATATAAATGCATAGCTACATAAGAATCAAGAAAGGAAGAAAGAGTAATTAGTGATAGAGATAGTGACGTAAAGGGAGAAAAGAAGAATTAAAAAAAATAGTATACAGTAAATATTAGGTCTATATGATTCAGGAGGGGATTAGTGGTCGTAAACAAATAAACTTCAAGGAACCTAAATGAAAATAGAGGTATAATTCAATTTTTAAATAAATAATGTAGGCCAGGATATTATATAAAAAGTATAGATATTGTCAGTAGGTGGGGAAGAAGCGAACAGAATGATAAGGGTCGTTCAAATTTCGTATGAGAAAAAAACAAAACAAAACAAAAACATTTCGGGATTCGTATTTTGTCTTGAAGGCGTGATATTCCAATTCTACCCCTAACTTTGTTTGATTAAGTCACGTCTTCTTCTCAAAAGCAGCCAAAAAATCTTATGGAGATTGGAATAATTTTGGATGTAATAACAGTGCATCCAACTGAAACTTTAAATTATACTCTTACTGACATTTTTTTAACCTTTTCTAGATCAGACATGAAGTGATGAAGGTAGCAAATTTAGGTCTTTTTGTCAAAATGTGTATTTTAATTTAAGGGAAAGAGCCAATAATATATGAAAAATAGTTTATAAATATCTCATTATTTAATATAAAAATACTTTTAATTTTTATTTTTGGCTCAAAAATATTTTTTCTTTTCATTTTTTGGTTTAAAAATACTTTCAATCTTGAAAATGTAATATTTAAAGGTTTGAAATTTTGTATTCCTTACTTTTTATTTTAAAAATTAATAAAATCTATTTCTAATCAAGGTGATCTAGAAAAGTACTAATTATAATTTCTTTTTCAATTTTTAATTTTTAATTATATGTGTAAACTATATCGGTTTTATTAATTTCTAAAATAAAAAGTAAAGAAAATAAAATACTCTCAACCTTTATTTTTAGCTCAAGAATACCCTTCATTTTCTACCTTTTCATCTAAAAATACCCTTAATATTGAAAATATAATATTTAAAGGTTTAAAATTTTTTATTTTTTATTTTTTATTTTAAGAATTAATAAAATCAATTTATATTCAAGGTGATCTAGAAAGGTACTTATTATAATATTTTTTTAATTTCTTATTTTTATTTTAAATTTTTAATTGTATGTGTAACTATATTGATTTTATTAATTTCTAAAATAAAAAGTAAAGACAATAAAATTTTAAATCTCTAAATATTAAATTTTCAAGATTGAGGATATTTCTAGCACTTTATATGTAAAAACGACAATAGGTTAAAGGTATTTTGGCCATTTTAAATTTATTTATTACTAAAATTGATTGCTATTATTGTACACAGACTAACATAGTACTTACTTTTAATTATTTACTAACTTCTTCTATTTCCATCTTTAGTAGTGTATGTATCATCAAATTTTTTAATAATAATAATATTGTTTTAACATTTTGTTGATTTTATAGTGAATAACAGTTATATACTTATAATAATATTTAATTATTGCACTCGTTTCTTAATCTCATAAAAGAAATTTAATAATTATTTAAATTTAAAGTCTCAGAATATATGCATTTTCACTAATTAAAATTAAAACAAACTTGATACGTTATCCTAAATGTTAGTAGTTCTTCTCTATTTTATACAAGATTATCAAGAGAATAATATTTTTAATGATGAAAATATATATTAAAAATATTATTTTAAATTTTTTGATTGTATGTGAAAATTATATCGATTTTATCAATTCCTAAAATAAAAAGTAAAGAAAATAAAATTTCAAACATTTAGATATTAAATTTTCAAAGTTGAAGATAGTTTTAGATCAAACGGTAGAAGGGGAAGGGTATTCTTAAGCTAAAACTAAACGTTAAAAATATTTTAGACCAAAAGGTAGAAAGAGAGTAGTATTTATGAGTCATTTCTCATAGGTTAGGAATATTTTTGGTCCTTTTCCCTTAATTTAATGCAAGAATTTTAGTGACGTGACTTAATCATATTTATTGAATGCGATTTGTATTCACTAATTGCAATATTATTAACTTGGCTACATTTCTGATTTCTTTCATCTTCTCCGATTAGAACCCTCCCCTGTACCATCAAATGTAATTTTGCATCTTAAATAAGAAGCAAGAATTATAAGCGAGAATCATAATGTCAAATTTTATTATTATGTTTGAATCAAGTTGATTCTTTTTTAATCATTTTTTCTTTGTATTAAAAATCTGTTTATGAGTAGTTTAAATAAGTTAAGAGGACTTGGGTCATTTTATTTTGTTATTACCGCTGGATGGTATTCAGATCTATCGTGTTTAGTTAAAACTTAACGTGAATATAGACAAATCCATAAGAAAAAAAGTTTATGTAACTGATTTTAGGCATAATACATGAATAATGAATATTTAAATTTGATCTTAATGTATATTAAACACTCAAACTTGAGAGTGTATATTTAGACACCTCAACTCATTTCTACTGATTATTGTGTCAGTTGAACACTCTAACTTACAAAATGATCATGTAGGCACTTATAAATTTTATATGTCACGTCAGCATCAGATGTCTATGAGACACAGTAAAAATTAGTTGGAGTATTTTATTATTAGTTAAGAATAAATTATGATGCCTAAATATACATTTTAAAAATTTAAATATTTAATTATAAATTAAAATAAATTTTAAATATCTATTTATATATTATATCTTAATTATAATACCCCCAAAAAAATTGTAAATAGTGTACCATTGTTGCTTTGAAATTATATTGTGTATGAAGTTAATTTATATATGATATGTGCTACGTGTTCATCCTAGAATGTAGAACTAACACAGTGTACTAATATATAATATTTTTTTTCCAAATACAAGGTGACAATGTCTGGTTTACATCAAGAAGTTATTTTTCAAAATATTAATCTATTAACTGATATAAATATTAATTTAATCATTATCGTGGAAGTGGCGTAACACCCCAAAAATATTCAGCACATTTTGGCCATATAGTGAATGCCTCTTGTTGCTAAAATTAACTCATAAAAATATAATTTATTTAAATTTTAATTAATTATTAATTTATTTATTTATTAATTTAATTTATTAAAAATTAGGTTGATATGTAATCTAAATTAATTCATAAAAAAAATTATTAAAAAAATATTATTTTAGTTTGATATTTATATATACTCATAATTAAAAAAAATAGTTTTATTATGTAAAAAAATATTATTTTAGTTTGATATATTATATATAGTCATAATAATAATAAACAAATTATTAGGTACCAAAAAAGTATAAATAAAATAATTAAAACTTATAATAAGAATAGGATGGATAAATAACCGTCTATTTATTAACTCAATCCTATTTGATCCGCTCAAATTCAGTTCATCTGCCCATTTGACACCTCTACCCTACTAAGATAATGTTAAATAACCATAATTTTGTGTCCACAATTTGATCACAAAGGTTAAAAAAATCATATTTGCCTTTTTCTTAAAAATAAAGCTAAATTTTTATTATTTCTTAAGTTCTAAAAATTAGTGCAACTATAATTATTATGTTGTGTGAAGCACAACTATTATTAATTGTGTAATAAAATTATTTAATTGACTTTAATGGAGACCCATAATATCATCTTACTTTAATTTTTCTCTCATTCTTTCCAATTCACTTTTTTCCTTGATTCTTCTCTTGTTCTTTTTTTTTTTAATTTTTTTTATATGTGTGTATGTTTTATCAAAATTTTTAAAATTAATTTTGTTATATATAGATCATAATTCTTTAAAATACGTTTGAATAAAAATTCATCATTTAAATTTGAATTTATTACATAAAATATATATTTATTATTATATAAAAATTATTCAATTTCAAAATTATTCACACAAATTTTTAAAATTTTAATATAATTTTTTACGTAGAAATCATTCAACTTTAAAATTTGTCACGCAAAAGTCAATTTTTTAATTTTTTTAATTAAAAGTTATTCAACTTTGACCAAGTTAACAAAAAATAAATTACATTTGAATTTTAAAAACATCCCTTAATTTTTTGCTTCACAACACAAAATTCGTTGGAGGTGTACAATATTAAATCTTTTTTCTTAGTTTGATTTTTCTTATAATCATTTTAACACACCATCATTAATATTAAATAAAATATGATTTGACTATTTTTTTTTTCTCACTAATACACTCATTTGTATAATAAATTCTACAAACTCCTTTTAAAAAATAAATAAAATGAATTTTGTGTGATAAACTTTAAAGTTGAATTACTTTTATGAGATAAAAAACAAAATTGAAATAATTTTTGTGTAATAAATTTTAAATTAAGATGATTTTTATATAACAAATAAAAAAGAAAGTAATTTTTTGTATGATAAACTTAGAGTTGGATGACCACTAGTAAAATTTATCCAAATATTCTTCAATTTCATTATCCAAATTTTACAATTCTTTCAATTTCATCTAATTCATTTTTTTAATTTTAAAATTAAAAAAAATAAAAAAATCAAAGAAAAGTAACGTAATGACAAAATAAGGATGGATTACTCATAAAAAATACTGGCTCAATCCTATAGTAGTTAAAAAGAAGATATAGGAGAAGAGAAAGTAGATGAGAAAAAAGGGCTTGAAAAATTACATAACAATTATGAAACTATTTACATATAATAGCCACAGTTTTAAAAAATTACATATTATGGTTTTATTTCATTTAATGTGTCATTTTTTTTTATTTTTTTACTTTGTATTTATTTTTTTTACCATGCCCATATTTAATGCATAAATTTTCTCCAATAATTGCCCGACCCCTCTTCCATCTTCTCTCTCTCTCCCTCATTCTTCATTATCAACCCGATTTCTCCTCCTATCAAACCCATGATTCTCTCCTAGAATCCATTCAAATCAAGTAAGTTTCATTCATGATTTTCATTTATTTTTCAATTTAAAATATGTAATTTTTTCTATTATAAATAAAAAATTTTAACCGTGTAAATCATTATTTCTTTTGTAATCAAATCTTTAGGATATTTTGGAATCTCAAATAGATTTTAGAAAATTTCATTAATTGGGGTAAGTTATTTTCTGATTTTTGAAAATTATATTCGTGTATGTTTATAGTTTATGTATTATATGTATTTGATACATTCAAATACATAATCCTTTATATTATTTTCAGAATTTTACATATGCAGATACATATAAATACAAATATATGTTTTTGGTTTGAATGGTTATGTGTTCACCAATGGAAAACATTTATTTTAGTACTCGTATATGTGTTTTGTTGAATAGTTATGTATTTATCAGTGAAAACTATTTATTTAACATAAATACATTTTAGTAATTTTTGATACATTCAAATACATAATCCTTTGTGTAATTTTCTAGATTTTACATATATAGATATATTTATATATAAATACATGTATAAGTATTTTGTCTATATTTATGATACAAACTATTCATTTATTGTTTTTTAATTCTGATTTACCATTATGTAATAGAAAATAAAATATTTTCGTAACTTCTTTCTGTTTTTGTTTTACAAGTTGTTATGATAAATAAGAATTCTATCCGTTATTAGAATTCTTTTATTTAAGAAACGCAATAATTATCAGTTGAGTAAAAAAAGATAACTGATTATTTATGTGAAACATAATCCCTAAAATCACTCATGTAATCAGATTTTGTATTTGTATTTATACATTTTACCAATGGTAAATACAACACATGACACATAAAATATTGTCATTTTGTGTAAATGAGTAAATGTTGCTACTTAAGCCTATTTTCTTTCAAATTGTTGCCATTTCTAAAATTTTCTCAATTTTTTAATGCATGAAAAGTGAAATCTACTCCAGCCCATTTGTCAAGAAACGGATGCTCTCACACAAGTATGACTTGACATGTCTTGCACATAAAAAATTTATAGATAGCGCTGCAAGACTACAATATTACTATATGACTCTTGAATTACTGCTAACTAGGATCGATACTCATGAACTGTATGATTTTTATAATTTTTATAGTATGATGATGTCTATCATATCTACTTTGAGTTTGACTATCATGAAATATTTTCAAATTATATTTTTAAAAGTATTTAATACATAGTTTAAATTTATTTAAATATAATAATTAATAAAATTATTTAATTAGAGGTTATTTTAATAATAAATGTAAGCAATGATTCACAAGTTATCAAGTCGGCGTAACATAATGACGCAATACTACAACATTAATGTGTGACTCTCTTAGGTTGCTGTTAACTAAAGTCGACACTTATGAACTATATGACTTTTATAATGTATTGATATCAACCACAGCTAAAGCATTTTGAATTCTGACTATCGTAATTAAAATATTTCAAGCTATATTTAAAGAAATATTGAAACATGTAGTTTAAATTTATTCAAACATAATAATTAATAAAATTACTTAGTTAGAAGTCATTTTTGTTATACCCCGTAGGATTCCCGGCACCTAGATGACCTATTCGCACGTTGGTTAAGCATATTTGAAGGCCATACGTGCTAAAGAAAGGCCCGGGAAAAGATCGGACGAGAAACCTATCGAACCATCGCGGAAGGAGCCGAGACAGAGCCCCTCCGCGATGGCAACGTGTCACGGAGGTGGAGCCTCCGCGTTGGCTCTGTGACACGTTGGCCTTGTCCAAGCCCAAGCATATAAAGCCCCACTTCGGTTTTAATTCATTTAAACTTACAAAAATTTCCAGAAAACAGAGAGGAATAACCAGGGGAGGGAAAAGAACGAAGAGGGTAATATAATTTCGTCCGATTACGCTGCCAAACGCAGTCCAAACCCAAATTAACCTCAGATACCAAGATATTTAGCAGCAGAGAGCATTCCTACGGATTTAGTTTCGTGAAATACAGCCGACGAATCGTCGAGCTACCGAACTAAGGTAAGTGGAATTGCTCCAAACTAGTGTCTATGGGTTCCTAGCTGTGAAGTGAATATTTCTCCCTTCTGGACTTCTGAAAAATAGCGAGTTTTCGACCGTCTTTCGATAGGCCTAAGTTTAGGCTATAATTATATCGAAAGTGATGTCGTTCTTCAGAATAAAATTGTATTTAGTACTGATCGATATATATATGAATGCAATTGGGAGGAATAACTGAAATACTGACCAAGCTATGCCAGTTAGTCGGGAAATCAGAAGAGAAGGTATGTAAAGCTAGTTCCTCGGCAAGTTAGTAATCCCGATATAGTACAGTAATTTAAAGGCCACTAGAATGTCAAGAAGTCATGTGTCATGTTTATTATGAATGTTGGTACGATATTAGAAACATCATGTTATATTTTGCGCGAAACTTGCTAACACGATATAGATTCTAATACAAGTGTTAGGAACTGCACAACATGCTCAGTATATGATGTAGTACAGAATGTTAGGATATTATCGTATTCAGTTGAAACCCAGTAAAGCAATGTAATATCTGTAAGGCATCTCAGAAGTAGAATGACAGGTTAAAATAAAGTTTAGGAAGCATGTTAGAAATAGTAAACCATGTTACCATAGAGACTCAGTATACAACATGGTTTTCAGCAGAAAGACTATATCTTGTTCAGCATTAGACTCAGCATAGTATGGCAGAAGATTATATTTATACATATATACTATTATCAGTCTCAGCATGTATTAAGTACGCACATATTACTATCACTAGTTCAACACACAGTATGTACCATACCTTACTACTATTAGCTTCAGTATGTGGTTTATGCAGATAGTATTACTAGTTAAGACCATTGTATTGTCTTGGGGTTGGATTACCTAGCATCCATGACCGCCCCAGGGTTGATAGCTGTATCGAATCGTCCGCCAGAGGACGAGGATACGTCACTCTACGGAGTGGCATGCCGTCCCACAGGGGACGAAGATGGGATGCCAGTTTTCCCCATATTGTGCCTTGGTCGGCCCTTATACATCCCTGTCGAGCGGATACGCCCGGGTGTTGATTCAGGAGTCCTCCGGACTCAGGTACAGTTATAGTCAGGGGCTCAGCGAGCCCAAGTGCATACCCAGGGGACCGGCAGGATGCTTATAGTTATTATAGGAGATGGGACGACCGGGGTAGGGGTATAGATTGCGTGCTGTTTGTACCTCCCGGCTTATGGGGGCCGGGTAAGGTTTGTGTGTGCTATGTTATGTTATGTTATGTTATGCCATGTCACATTAGATACGAGTAGATCAACAGTAGAATGATACATCTCCAGGTATGACTCCTACTCCTTCCAGTATAGTTAAGAGTAGGCACAGTTTTACATTTCCAGTCAGTTAGTCTATTCCTTCCTATTTCAGTTCCATCAGTCGTGTTGTTGCTTTCAGATATTTCTTTCAGTTATTATTTTACATACTCAGTACCAGTGGTACTGACACCCGGTGGGGCGCTGCATTACTTGCCTGCAGGTACTCATAGACGAGGGGCCGATACCTCGTGATTCCAGTCAGCTCACAGGGTCATCAACTCCAGTCATCCGGAGCTAGATAGCTAGAGGTTTATCCCTTTTCTTTTGTTGTACAGCATGGGTATGTCGGGGCCCTGTCCCGACCATCTTATCAGTATTCATAGAGGCTTGCAGTCTGTATATATTTCCCTGTGGTCAGATGAGCCGGTCGTGTGGGGCCGTGCAATTGTATAGCTGTTAGTACTTCTATTTCTTTTATGTTGGCCGTGTGGGGCCATAGCTTGACAGTAGTGGTGACCTTGCCGGTCACGTAGCTTTCCAGTATTTCATTGTTGAGTTCCAGATAACTAGACAGCATGGTGGCCTTGTCGGCCCGCATAGGCTCCCCTATATTGATATGCTCTGGTTAGCTGTCAGTACAGGTACAGGTGGCTATAGGCCTAGTCGGCCGGAGGCTGTATTTACAGCCGTTATATAGCCCGTCATTTCCCTGAGTCTGAGTTAGAGCCAGCCAGGCACCAGATGTGCTCAGGCTCAATAGTCTAGCAGTCCAGGTCCTAGTAGGGCACCAGGTGCCAGTCATACCCCCCAAGGCGGGGTGTGACAAACTTGGTATCAGAGAAGGTCGTATCCTAGGGAGTCTGCAAGTCGTGCTAAGTAGAGTCCTGCCCATGGATGTGTTGTGCACCACATACTATGGGTAGGGGGCTGCAAGGCATGATAGGATGGTTGTCTTTTATTCTTATTCAGTCGTGCTGTAGAGCGGTACAATATAGGGTTGAGTCCCTAAAACTTACTGTATTCTTTGGTTACAGATAATGTCAGACCAGCGACATCCTATCACAGGCTATAGCTTAGATATTGCAGCAGGGGAAGGCACCAGCAGGATGCCTCACCCTCGTTTAGAAACAGCCCGATCAGAGGGCACTACAGAGGCATCGTCCCAGCCTTCTCAGCAATCTCCACCACATCAGGAGCCACTTGGGGTGACACTACCTCCAGCAGTCCCCATACCGACACCTTTCGACCAGGAGGTTAGGAGTGCGGTAGTTATGTTAGCACAGATGATGGCTGCTCAGCGTCAGTCGATGCCGTCTACAGCTGTGGAATCGTCAGAAGGGCCCGGTAGTTTGAGGGTCCGAGAGTTCTTGGCTCTGAATCCCCCACAATTTACAGGTACGGACCGGACAGAGGACCCTCAGGATTTTCTGGATCCAATGCAGAGAATTTTCAGGGTTATGCATGCCACGCCTACAGAATCAGTTGAGTTGGCAGCATTCCGGTTACGGGACATCGCCGTATTGTGGTATGAAAGCTGGGAAAGGTCCCGAGGGAGAGATGTTTCCCCTCCGACCTGGTCCAGCTTCTCAGGAGCTTTTTTGGATCACTATTTGCCGCGGGAGATTCGACAGGCCCGGGTAGACCAGTTCCTACATTTAGAGCAGGGGGCCATGAGTGTCCGGGGATATTCCTTGCAGTTTGATTCTTTGGCTCGGTATGCACCGGCCTTTGTTGATACCATGGCATCCAGAGTACACCGCTTTATCATGGGGTTGAATCCAGAATATGTTGAGACTTGTATTACGGCCACACTGCGGGAGGACATGGACATTGCTCGAGTTCAGGCATTTGCCCAGAATATTGAGGGCATCAGACAGCGGCATCGGGAGATCAGAAGGGCCAATCAGGAACAGCGCCGCCGGGATAGGCCAGTTGAGTTACAGAGGGAGGCTCGGGGAGGACCCAGGCCACGATTGTTAGACAGGCCGCCCAGGCCCCCGCCTCCACCACAGTTGCAAAGGGGTAGATTTAGCCGCAGGGGGCAGTCAGAGGCCGGCAGAGGCTCACGGATGCAGATTCACCATTACAGAGGAGGGCGGAGCAGAGTAGGTATACCCTACCACTTTGCCCTATATGCAGCCGACGCCATCCTGGAGCATGCAGGTATGGCTCCACCGGATGTTATATTTGTGGCCAAGAAGGCCATTTGATGAAAGATTGCCCAGCCAGAGGTCAAGAGGATCGGGATAGACAGGACAGGGCATCTGCAGGGTCACGAGCCACAGCATCCTCGGCAGGGCGCAGGCCCTCAGTTTCAGCAGGCAGGGGTCGGGGCAGATCAGAGGCCTCCAGTGCAGGTGCGGGTCCAAGCCGCACATATGCTTTACCAGGGAGGCAAGATTCAGAAGCGTCACCTGATGTTGTGACAGGTATGCTAACTATCTGCTCACACCCTGCTTATGTACTGATTGATCCAGGGTCTACTTTGTCCTACATTACTCCATTTGTGGCACGGAAGTTCAATATCGCACCAGAATTATTGCAGCAGCCCTTTTTAGTATCCACGCCCGTCGGTGATTCTATCGTAACTAGCAGAATTTACTGAGGGTGTACAGTAGAGGTTGCCGACCGTCAGACCGCAGTAGATCTGGTCGAGTTAGAGATGATAGACTTCGATGCCATAATGGGTATGGATTGGTTAGTGCCGTGCTTTGCCAATGTTGAATGTTGGACCAAGACGGTCCGATTCCACTTCCCAGGAGAAGCAGTGCGGGAGTGGAAGGGCAGCACTGCTACGCCAAAAGGTAGGTTTATTTCCTACCTTCAGGCGAGAAAGTTGATATCTAAGGGATGTATTTACCATCTGGTCAGAGTTCAGGATGTCCGAGCAGAATCTCCGACGCTCCAGTCTGTTCCAGTGGTGAACGAGTTCCCTAATGTGTTTCCCGATGAGTTACCTGGTATTCCCCCAGAAAGGGAAATAGATTTTGCTATAGACTTGTTACCAGTCACTCAGCCAATATCAATTCCTCCCTATCGTATGGCTCCTGCAAAACTCAGAGAATTAAAAGAGCAGCTGAAGGACTTGTTGGATAAAGGTTTTATTAGACCGAGTACTTCACCATGGGGTGCGCCAGTTATGTTTGTAAGAAAGAAAGACGGCTCACTCCGTATGTGCATAGATTACCGGCAATTGAACAAAGTTACAGTAAACAACAAGTACCCGCTTCCCAGAATTGATGACTTATTTGATCATTTGCAGGGAGCCAGATACTTTTCTAAGATTGACTTACGGTCCGGATATCACCAGGTTCGAGTACGTGAAAGAGATATTCCTAAGACAGCGTTCAGGACCCGATATGGGCATTTTGAATTTCTAGTCATGTCCTTCGGGTTAACGAATGCCCCGACAATCTTCATGGACCTGATGAACAGTATTTTCAAACCCTTCCTGGACTTGTTCGTGATAGTATTCATTGATGACATTCTGGTGTATTCTCGCTCTGAAGCAGATCACCGGACTCATTTGCGGACAGTGCTCTAGATCCTCAGGGAGCGCCAGTTATATGCTAAATTTTCTAAGTGTGAATTCTGGCTTAACTCAGTAGCCTTTTTAGGGTATATTGTGTCGGATGCTGGTATACAAGTTGACAAGCAGAAAATAGAAGCAGTTAAATCATGGCCTAGGCCTACCACTCCCACTGAAGTCCGTAGCTTTCTGGGGTTAGCAGGATATTACAGGAGGTTCGTTGAAGGGTTCTCGACTATTGCAGCACCTCTGACTAAACTGACACAGAAAGCAGCAAAGTTTCAGTGGACAGAGGCATGCGAGCAGAGCTTCCAGGAACTGAAAGATAGATTAACCTCCGCCCCAGTGTTAGCATTGCCGGAAGGTACAGAAGGTTATTCGGTGTATTGCGACGCATCAGGCGTTGGGTTAGGTTGTGTGTTAAGACAACATGGTAAAGTGATTGCATATGCTTCTAGACAGTTGAGGAAACACGAAAAGAATTACCCTACCCACGACCTGGAATTAGCCGCAGTGATCCACGCCTTGAAGATGTGGAGGCATTACCTGTATGGCGTCCATGTTGATATTTTCACAGATCACAAGAGCCTACAGTACATCTTCACTCAGAGGGAGTTGAATCTGCGGCAACGTCGCTGGTTGGAGCTGTTAAAAGATTATGATGTGAATATTCTATACCACCCCGGAAAAGCCAATGTTGTAGCAGATGTTCTCAGTCGTAAGTCCATGGCGAGTTTGGCACACTTGCAGCCCGAGCAGCGGGAATTGTTCAGGGAGATACATCAGCTAGCTAGCCTAGCCATTCGTGTAGCAGAAACAGAGGACGGTAGTGCAATAGTACAGAACACCGTCATATCATCATTAGTTGTGGAAGTGAAAAAACGGCAATATGAGGATCCTGACCTGATCCAGCTCAAAGACAGAATCCAGCAGGGTAAAGCGCCAGATTTTCAGGTAACTGAGGGAGATGTGTTGTTATGTAAAGGTCGCCTGTGTGTTCCAGATGTTTCAGGGCTCCGCCAGCAGATTATGAACGAGGCACATTACGCCCATTATTCTCTTCACCCCGGTGCGACAAAAATGTACCATGATATCAAGAAAAACTACTGGTGGCCAGGTATGAAAAGAGAAATTGCTGAATTTGTAGCCCAGTGTCCTAACTGCCAACAGGTGGAAGCGGAACATCAGAAACCAGGCAGTTTGACTCAGGATATAGCTGTACCTCTCTGGAAATGGGAAGCGGTGAATATGAATTTTGTAACAGGATTACCCCGTACTAAACACAGACATGACTCTATATGGGTGATAGTTGACAGATTGACAAAATTAGCTCATTTCCTGCCAGTAATAGCTATTTTCTCGGCTGAAGATTATGCTGAGTTGTATGTTCGGGTGTTTGTTGGGGTTATAAAACCGACACGCAAGTGCACGTGGTCGAACAAGTAGTAAGTGGCTTTAGTAAGCCAAGTATCGATCCCACATAGACTTGGGATAAGTGCAATTTGCTCAAGTATACTATATTTTTACTTCTAAATATGCTGGCAACTAAATAATCAAAAATTGAATAATTTGTTTTATAAATTTTATACTAAGACTACAAACAATTATCTACTTTGAATTTGGACTATGGATAAAAGCATGCTGAGGTTAAAGAACATGTAATGAAACTGATTATCATCATAAATTGGTTAATCTTTTCTTTCAGTTGCTAGCCAAGAACATTTGCCAAGAGATTAAAATTCTCGTATTTAATCTCACTTAAGAATCATGAACCATCCGTCTACATTTCTGTGATCAAATGCAATTCATGTTCTAGCCATACAATTCCGGTTCCTAAATTGAATAATACGACTTTCAGGTATATTTCTATCCTGAAGGTTCATCAAAACTCAATTTTCCCAAATCAAGTAAAGAACAATATCCTATTAATTCACATCTTTTCAATTTCGTGCTCTCTCGAGTGAAATCGGACTTTTTAGATGTACATTAATGTAGGCCACACACCAATGCAGTAAGAACAAGAATTAATAGAACAACATGGAAGAAAAAGAAGGAAAACCATATAATTAATAATCAAAATTCATCACAAGTGTTCATAACCTCAGCAAGGAAGGGAATTAGCCACTCATTCGTGGATTAATCATTATAAAACAAGTGTTAATCATACAAACAATTGAGTTAAAGAAGAAAGAAAGAGAGAAAAAACCCTGAACTTTTCATCCCTCAACTGCCTGTAACCCACGTCCTTGCTCCACCAAGTCTGAATTTTGAAAAATACACTTAAGTGTTCTATTTATACTAGTGGGAATTTTTCCCGGAATAATGAGCAACGTGTCACGGAGTGCATCGCGGACCACTTCCTCCGTGATGCGCCGTGAATGTGGACCCTCACTGGAACTGGGGGTCCGGGAATTTAAACACCAACGTGGCAAGGTGTGCAACGCGGAGGCTAGCCACCGTGCCATGGAGCAGACGTGAACCTCCACTAGAAATTGGATGAATTTTCACCCTCCAGGTAGAATGCCTCCGCGATGGCAGCGTGGTACGGCTCCATCGCGGAGCCTCTTTAATTCGTGCAGTCCTATGCCTTTTTCCTTGCTCGCATCCAAGTCCAACTCCGATATCATCCAACATGTATTTTAGCTTCCCGAAATCACATTTTACCTACAAAACAATGCTAATCATGTTGGTTAGTATAAATTCACATTTTATTACCAATTACATGAAAATGTATACACATTGCTGGATAAACAAGGTGAAAATGATACTTTTGAGTATCACTTGGGCATATAAATCTGTCCAAGATCATTGTATATCCGAGAGATAGTCAGATTGCATGGAGTGCCAGTATCCATTATTTCAGACGGAGGAGCACAGTTTACGGCTAGATTTTGGCAGTCGTTTTAGAGAGGTCTGGGAACACAGATTAATTTGAGCACAGCATTCCATCCTCAGACAGATGGGCAGGCTGAACGCACAATTCAGACGCTCGAAGATATGTTACGAGCGTGTGTGCTGGATTTCGGTGGTAGCTGGGATGAGCATTTGCTGTTAATTGAATTTGCCTACAATAATAGCTATCATTCAGCCATCCAGATGACGCCTTTTGAGGCATTATACGGACGAAAATGCAGATCACCGGTTGGCTGGTTTGAAATAGGAAAATCAACGTTGGTTGGCCCAGACATTGTTCAGCAGTCAGAGGAAAAGGTAAAGCTTATTCGGGAACGCTTACTGACTGCACAGAGCCACCAGAAATAATATGCAGATGTGCGGCGCAGAGACTTGGAGTTTGATGTGAATGACTGGGTATTCCTGGAAGTATCTCCGATGAAAGGGGTAATGAGGTTCGGCAAGAAAGGTAAGCTCAGCCCAAGGTTTGTTGGGCCTTATCAGATTAGTCGAAGGATAGGCCGAGTAGCATATGAGTTGAACTTGCCTCCAGAACTAGAATCCGTTCATCCAGTCTTCCATGTATCTATGCTGAGGAAATGCATAGGAGACCCGTCCAAAGCAGTTCCAGTCCAGGATGTCCAGGTTACAGAAAAGCTGGCTTATGAAGAGGTTCCAGTAGCTATCTTAGACAGACAGATTCGCAGATTGAGGACTAAAGATATTGTGGCGTAACAGGAACTGAGAGGAGATGACGTGGGAAGGCTGAAGAAGATATGAAAGCCAGATATACTCACCTATTCCAGGCCTAGTCAGGCGACAGGTATGTCCGTATTATTACTTATATAGTACCTTATGGCTGTTTATGTACAAATGAGGAAGATTGATATTTAGCTATCCAGTGAATCTTAAAGTATTGCGTGCAGTACCTGTGTTGGACTTTTCTGCATTTCAGGTTTTTGCTATAGTCCATATTACAGGGGAAACTCTGCCAAAATTTTCCTAGATAGTGAGTTGAGAAGCCCTCTAAATAGAAGTTTACATTCGAGGACGAATGTTCTTAAGGGGGGGAGAATGTTATACGCCGTAGGATTTCCGGCACCTAGATGACCTATTCGCACGTTGGTTAAGCATATTTGAAGGCCATACGTGCTAAAGAAAGGCCCGGGAAAAGATCGGACGAGAAACCTGTCAAACCATCGCGGAAGGAGCCGAGGCAGAGCCCCTCCGCGATGGCAACGTGTCACGGAGGTGGAGCCTCCGCGTTGGCTCCGTGACACGTTGTCCTTATCCAGGCCCAAGTATATAAAGCCCCACTTCGGTTATAATTCATTTAAACTTATAAAAATTTCCAGAAAACAGAGAGGAATAACTAGAGGAGGGAAAAGAACGAAGAGGGTAATATAATTTAGTCCGATTACGCTGCCAAACGCAGTCCAAACCCAAATTAACCTCAGATACCGAGGTATTTAGCAGCAGAGAGCATTCCTACGGATTTAGTTTCGTGAAATACGGCCGACAAATCGTCGAGCTACCGGACTAAGGTAAGTGGAATTGCTCCAAACTAGTGTCTATGGGTTCCTAGCTGTGAAGTGAATATTTCTCCCTTCTGTACTTTTGAAAAATAGCGAGTTTTCGACCGTCTTTCAATAGGCCTAAGTTTAGGCTATAATTATATCGAAAGTGATGTCGTTCTTCAGAATAAAGTTGTATTTAGTACTGATCGATATATATATGAATGCAGTAGGGAGGAATAGCTGAAATACTGACCAAGCTATGCCAGTTAGTCGGGAAATCAGAAGCGAAGGTATGTAAAGCTAGTTCCTCGGCAAGTTAGTAATCCCGATATAGTATAGTAATTTAAAGGCCAGTAGAATGTCCAGAAGTCATGTGTCATGTTTATTACGAATGTTGGTACGATATTAGAAGCATCATGTTATATTTTGCGTGAAACTTGTTAACACGATATAGATTCTAATACAAGTGTTAGGAACTGCACAATATGCTCAGTATATGATGTAGTATGCTCAGTATATCATGTTGTATTCAGTTGAAACCCAGTAAAGCAATGTAATATCTATAAGGCATCTCAGAAGTAGAATGACGGGTTAAAATAAAGTTTAGGAAGCATGTTAGAAATAGTAAACCATGTTACCATAGAGACTCAGTATACAACATGGTTTTCAGCAGAAAGACTATATCTTGTTCAGCATTAGACTCAGCATAGTATGGCAGAAGATTATATTTATACATATATACTATTATCAGTCTCAACATGTATTAAGTACGCACATATTACTATCACTAGTTCAGCACACAGTATGTACCATACCTTACTACTATTAGCTTCAGTATGTGGTTTATGCAGATAGTATTACTAGTTAAGACCATTGTATTGTCTTGGGGTTGGATTACCTAGCATCCATGACCGCCCCAGGGTTGATAGTTGTACGACTCGTCCGCCAGAGGACGAGGATACGTCACTCTATGGAGTGGCATGCCGTCCCACAGGGGACGAAGATGGGATGCCAGTTTTCCCTATATTGTGCCTTGGTCGGCCCTTATACACCCCTGTCGAGCGGATACGCCCGGGTGTTGATTCAGGAGTCCTCCGGACTCAGGTACAGTTATAGTCAGGGGCTCAGCGAGCCCAAGTGCATACCCAGGGGACCGGCAGGATGCTTATGGTTATTATAGAAGATGGGACGACCGGGGTAGGGGTATAGATTGCGTGTTGTTTGTACCTCCCGGCTTATGGGGGCCGGGTAAGGTTTGTGTGTGCTATGTTATGTTATGTTATGTTATGCCATGTCACATTGGATACGAGTAGATCGACAGTAGAATGATACATCTCCAGGTATGACTCCTACTCCTTCCAGTACAGTTAAGAGTAGGCATAGTTTTACATTTCCAGTCAGTTAGTCTATTCCTTCCTATTTCAGTTCCATCAGTCGTGTTGTTGCTTTCAGATATTTCTTTCAGTTATTGTTTTACATACTCAGTACCAGTGGTACTGACGCCCGGTGGGTCGCTGCATTACTTGCCTGCAGGTACTCATAGACGAGGGGCCGATACCTCGTGATTCCAGTCAGCTCACAAGGTCATCAACTCCAGTCATCCGGAGCTAGATAGCTAGAGGTTTATCCCTTTTCTTTTGTTGTACAGCATGGGTAGGTCGGGGCCCTGTCCCGACCATCTTATCAGTATTCATAAAGGCTTGCAGTCTGTATATATTTCCCTGTGGTCAGATGAGCCGGTCGTGTGGGGCCGTGCAGTTGTATAGCTGTTAGTACTTCTATTTCTTTTATGTTGGCCGTGTGGGGCCATAGCTTGACAGTAGTGGTGACCTTGCCGGTCACGTAGCTTTCCAGTATTTCATTGTTGAGTTCCAGATAACTAGACAGCATGGTGGCCTTGTCGGCCTGCATAGGCTCCCCTATATTGATATGTTCTGGTTAGCTGTCAGTACAGGTACAGGTGGCTATAGGCCTAGTCGGCCGGAGGCTGTATTTACAGCCGTTATATAGCCCGTCGTTTCCCTGAGTCTGAGTTAGAGCCAGCCAGGCACCAGATGTGCTCAAGCTCAGTAGTCTAGCAGTTCAGGTCCTAGTAGGGCACCAGGTGCCAGTCATACCCCCAAGGCGGGGTGTGACAATTTTAATAACAAATATAAGTAATAATTCACAATTTATCAAGTCAGTGTAAATAGGAATATAAAAAAAATATAAAAAAATATACATATGAGAATGTTGAAAAAAATTCTATAACCATATTTGAAGATGTGAGATCCGCTATAAATTTTTTCATTCTCCAGGTATTGAAAAAGTTTCTCATGTATTGGAAAATAACTAATAAATATCAATAATCAGGGAATTTGAATTTGGGTGAGAAGGGTAAAAATGTCCAAAAAAAACTTATTTATAATGGGAATAGGCAGTACCATCATATATTGGATCGTTGTGGTAAAAAAAATTCAGCAAAATAATATGAGAGTGGAATCGGATGGAAAAGAAAGTCGGGATTCGGGGGTGGCAACTGGGGGTATTGTTTGAATGGGAGAAGACTATGAACTTGAAATATTCCTTATAAACTTATTTTTCCTACTTTCATTAGAAAAGTCTTTTTTTTTCATTTTAGGAAATTTTTTTTAAAAGAAAATACTTTCTAAAATATTTTATCCAACCAAATATGAAAAATTTAAAAACCTCTAGAAACAACTTTTCTTTATACCAAAAATACTCTAAGAGCGCGCGTGCACACACACATACACAGAGTGTTAGATCGTTTAAAAAATAGTTATTTTATTTTTCATATTTTTAAAGTAATTTTTAAAATTTAACACGCTCTTAAAAAAGTCATTTAATAGTTTTAATCAAATAAATTATTTTATTAGAATATGTCTTTAATATACACATAGAAAAATATAAAATTTTAAAATTTTTTTTAGAAATTTGTTCAACATCTTTTAGACAAGAGTAATTTTAAAAATAAATTAATTAATACTACCTTTTTAGTTTCTTAAAAGAAATGCTTATTTTAGAACAAATTAAAAAATTAGATGGAAAAAATAATAGTCTACGATAAATATGAAATTAATAAGTTAGAAAATAAGGCAATAATATGCTAAAGTATATTCAACACACTATAATTTTTTTCAAAAAAAGAATTGCTCTCTTTGTTTCAAATTATCTTACGTGTTTCTCTTTCACACCCGCTAAAAGAATATTAATTGGGAGGTTTTTCTTATTACTACTTTACTCTCATTTATGTCGTAAGATATAATCTCTTCTCATTAAATATTAGTTCTCAAAAACAATTATTACTATTAAAGATAAAATGAAAAAAAAATTATTAAATTTGTCTTGAACTTCTAAAAATGAACAATAATTTGAGATAACTATTTTTAAAAATTACGATAGATAATTTGAGATGGAAGAAATCGATGCATATGAATTAAATCAAAAATGAAAATATCTCTTAATTGCATCCCAAACTTAAATGCTTCCTTTTATAAATTCCTAAAAATTAGGAATATTATTATTATTACCAAGAAATGATTGCCAATAATACTAATACTCTTACATCAGTGAAGAAACTAAATCTGAGAGGAAGGGAAAAATGTAAAGAAAAAAATAGTGTGAATGGATCATTGTGACCATTATGGCCAAACTTATTGTAGCCCAATAGACTTTTTCTGGGTGATGCTAAATAACCATAATTTTGTGTTCACAATTGATCATAAATAATAAAAAAGTTATATTAGTCTTTTTTTTTCAAAATAAAATTAGGTATTTATTAATAAAAATTAATAAATAGATTAAAAAAATATTCAAATTTAAGAAAAAAGAGTAAAAAAAAATAAAAAGTCAAACCAGTTCATAGTGTAAACAGAAAATTGTGGCTATTATGATTAAAATTCTTATGGTCATTTAGAATTTTCCTATCAAATAAGCATTTTGCTGGATCAGCACTATTTTAGTTGTTACGTTTCAGAGTATGCTTTTATTATGTATAGGCGACTTGAGACTAAATAATGTTAGATATTATGTATATGCCTACTTGAGCCTTGATATCATTGTGTTATATTATGAGACATTTTCATACATAAGTAATGCATGGAATGTGTTTTAATTAAGAAGAGAAATATATTATAAGAACAAATTGTTTTTTTTTAGTTGCAGCGGAAATTGTTGAACTCAACAATAAAACAATTGTCCAAAGTCGACTTCATTTTTTTGGAAATGTAGTTCTGTTCACTAACTAGATATCTTTTAACTGTGTGTGTTTTTGGGAGATTCGGAAGAATTATTCTCTGTAGCGTCCATTTCCTTTTAAAGAGAAGTAGTATACTTGAAGTTTTCTCGATCCCATTACATACCTACATACTGAGTAGTGCATGAGTTGTAAATAATGTCAGCCATTTTTCTATTGACAAGAGTGATGTCCGATTTGAATACAATCCTAGTCTGGTTGGAGTCTCTTGTAGTAGCATTTGTAGCTGATATAAAAAGCATAAAGTACGAGTATAATTCCCAATTAAGAAAGATTTCATTAATTTTGAGCAAACAAAGCGCGAAGCCAAACAATAGTAATTTGAGCATGAGACATGAGTTTTGCGAAGCCGGACAATAGTAATTTGAGCATGAGACATGAGTTTTCTATAATAATTTGACATATATTTCTTAAATTCAAAATAGAGACTCTTACTTAAATACTACTTTTTAAAATAATAATTACAAATGTTACAACAATTTTAATTAAATTATCTAAATAAAAATAATTTAAAATTTAATCTTTTTAATCACATTATATATAATTTTTACTTTTCTAAAATATCTATTCCAATTAAATGTAAAGAAAAGATTATAAACTTGGTATAAACGTTCAAATGCACAAATTTCAAAAATCACATTTTCATCTTCATCTTTGTTTTTCTAGAAATAAAGAATCCCTCTTTTCTTCATATTTATTCTTCCAAAAATTCAAGAATCTCTCTCTCTTCTACATATTAGTTTCTCTAAAAATCCCAAGAATTCCTCTTTCTTTTTCATGTTTATTTTTTCAAAGTTTCAAGAATCTATCTACCATCACTACAATACAATTTTAGAAACAATCTCAAAAATCTCTCTTCTCCATTATTATAGTACATCTCTCATATTTTCGGCCCTTTCCTCATTATCTCTAATAGATGCACATATACGCTTAAATTATATAATATAATATATTGATACACACATATGCATAATATACTATATAGTATATGGTGTCTAATGTATATTACATTCATACTCTTTTGTTACACCCCGTAAATTTTAAATGAATAAATAGCCTAATGGCATGTTGGTTAAGGGATTTAGAAAGAAAAAAAAAGTCGGTTTTTCCATCTTTATCAATAAAAACCAGAAAAAAACAGAGGGTAGCCATGTTAAGGCAAAACCCACAACTTTTATATATAATTCCTTCCGATTACGCTTCGAAACGCGGTCTAAACTCCGTTTCGGCTTAGATACCGAGGTATAAAGCCGCAGAGAGCAATCCTACGGAGTTGGTTTCGTGAAATTTGGCCGGCGAAACGTCGTGCTACCGAGGTAAAGTAAATAGAATTGCTTTAAATTAGTATCAATGTGTTCCTAGCATTGCAGTGAGCATTTATCCCTTCTGGACTATCGAGAAATAATGAGTTTTTGACCATTTTCTGATAAGTCGAAGTTTGGGATAAACATATATCAAAAGTGATAATTTCTCCCGGATATTAATGTATTTAGTTCTAATTGACATATATGTAAATGTAGTTGGGAGAAACAGCAGAAGTACCGACGGAAATCACATTGTTCAGTCGGGTACTCAGAAACCAGGTATGTAAAGTTATTCTTTCGGCAAGCCAGGAAGTACAGTCTAGAAAATAAATAGAATAAAGGCTGTTAACAGATACACAGCGTACAAGAACGATTTTAGTACAATTCCCAGCAAGCATGCTAGTATATCATTACGTATCATGCGATAATCAGAATAACGGATAGTCAGATGATTTTAGACAGTAATGTGGTATCAGCTAGTAGCTCAGCATGTTCTCACGTAATACCCAGAATGAAAGTTGTAAAAGTAGTATAATGAATTAGCAAGATCACAGATAGTATGTATTACATTTGTTGATACTGTATTCGGTAATAGATGGTACATCTTATGTTATGCTATATCCAGTTATAGATGGCATGTCCTATGTTATTGAGTTATATCCAGATGTAATCAGATCAGTAATCAGATATAGAAATAGCTCCAGATACAGATGTAACTCTAGAAATAGATATGGCTCTAGAAACTGATATAGCTTCAGATCACGGGTAACAACAATCAGATAAACAGATAAAGGCCAGGTAGCAGTTAGCCCAGCAATCAGAAACAGTGTAAAACAGAATATAGCATCAGTTGTTTGATACGGACTGGCCTTGAAATAAAAGAAGAGAATATGATTAGTATTTTTCATTTGAGCATGCTTGCTGTGCATGTGTTTTGCATGTTGAGACTTGTTATGGCATGTGGGTGTCCCTTAGCATCCACGCCGCCCTGGGTTATAGCTGTGTCGATACCTGATTCAGATACCGCCCCTAGCTGGGCGATGCCGTCCGCCTAGAGGACGATGATGGCCGGCCACCATAATAATACGGTTCAGATTATCCTGCTTGCAGGGGCAGTTCAGTTTACTTTGCGCAGAGCCAGATTACCCTGTTTACAGGGGCAGACTACTCTGTGTGCGCTTGTGGCCAGGGGCAGTTTCAGATACAAATTTTTATAAAAATTACCCTGTTGCGTGTTTGTACCCAGGAGCAGTTTCAGTCACAGATACAGCAGCAGATTACCCCGTTGAGCGCTTGCGCCCAGAGGCAGGAGTCTTCGGACTCAGACATAGTTCATTGTCAGAGTCCAAGGCCCGAGCTACGTACCCAAGGGGGCGGGTAGGAGGAGCTCACAATTATCAGATGAGTGGAGTGACTTATTTTTTGTTGGTTTAGACCCGGGTAGGGGTAAATAGATTGTTCTGTTGGTTGACACCTTCCGGCTTATGGGGGCCGGTCAGGTATTGTGTGTATTTATACGTATATCTATATGTGCTATTAGTTACTGATAGACAGTAGGACGACACGTCGTTAGGTACGCCCAATTTAGTTACAGAATAGGTAAACTCTCCCCAGTTATCCTCAGCCAGATAGACTCAGCTACTTCCTGCTTATATGTCATGTTATTGTTGTTACCCATTTCAGTTGTATATTTCAATTTGCTTTACATGCTCAGTACCTGTGGTACTGACGCCCGTGGGGGCGCTGCATTGCTTGCCTGTAGGTACACATAGACGAGGAGTCGATCCCTCGTGATCCAGTCAGCAGAGTTATCAGCTCCTATCCTCCGGAGCTAGACAGTCGGAGGTTGTTCCTATTTCCTTTTTTATTACAGTTTGGGTAGGTCGGGGCCCTGTCCTGACCATTTTATTATTACTTCCTAGAGGCTTGCAGTCTGATGTTTCCTGTGGTGGTGGAGCCGATCGTGTGGGGCCGTGCATGTATATATGTGTTTAGTTGTTGATGATGGCCGCGTGGGACCTATTTCTGGTTATAGTTAGTGACCTTGTCGGTCACAAATGTGAATAGCAGTTGCTTCAGATTATAGTGTCATCGTTCTGGTTAGCTGTTGTGCATTGCAGGTGGCTATAGGCCTAATCGGCCGGGGGCTGTATTTACAGCCGCTATATAGCCGGTTCGTTTCTTGAAATAGAGCCAGAGTCTAGTAGGCACCAGGTGCCCGTCATACCCCCCAAGGTGGGGTGTGACATCTTTATATATGAAATACTAAATTCAAAGAAAATTTTGTGGATGATTGTTATGAATAATTTTTTTTATAAAAAATGTAATAATATATATTTAATATATATATATATATATATATATATATATATATATATATATGTATAGTGTTTAGTATAATATATAATAATACATATACAGTGCATATTTAATATATTTAGTATATAATATATATTTTTGTATGCTAAAATTAATTAATCTACTTAAATTATAAAAAAAATAATTAATTATCTCATTAATAAGAATAATATCATATTTAAAATAGTTATTCCATACTCATTTATAAAATGCATATTATACATTATGCAATTTAAAAAATAGTTATATATTATAATTTCTTTTTATATTTATATAACTCGCCGTTTGAAATACGAGACTATATAATAAAATGAACTGTGAGTTATCCGAGAAAAGAAAAGTTACTTTGAGTTTCTAGACTTTGAGCCATGAGCTTTTACGAGACTATCCACATAAGTCCCATAAAATGAGGTTTTATATTTTTATTACTTTATTAGGGGGTGATGCCCCGTGCCAGCATGGCCCAATGCTATTAAGTGTTTTTTTTTAAATTTATCTATTACCATTTCTGTTTTGATGTGAAATTAGAGAAAAGAAAAATTGATGCATCTTAACTGATTTAACATCACATACTAAAGGTTGAATAAAGTATCCAATCTTGGATGGTTGCCAAATGATAAACTGCTCATATTATCTGATCCTAATTTTTAATTTTTTTATATATTAGATTTATCAAAATTTTTAAAAAATATTTATTTTTGAAAAAATAAGTTATTTAAAAAATAAGGAAAATAACTATCTTAGGAGTAGGGAAAACAAGTTCAGAAGATGACAATTCATATTGATTATGTCGTCCTTGTCCTCCAACACACCTTATCTTCAACCCTATCATTGGTAGCCTCCATCTCCCACCATTCCACACTCCTATCATTCAACTCTCACCTTTTATTATATTTGTCCAGATTATATATAAATGATTATAGAATCATATTCTTTTACATATTAATCAAACACAAAAAAATAAATAAAAAATTTACTTAAAAATATTTTTCTTCATACAAACACACCCTAAGAATGACATTATATATATACTAATTACGTATCGACAAAAGATGAGGCATTTTCTCCGGAACAATTGTCGTTCTCAGTTGTCTCGATCCGACCAAAAATACCTGTTTTATTTAAAGTAATGATCAAATCTTAGTGTCCATGTCTTAAATAACTTTTTCCAGTAATGTAGAATAAAAATATGAAACCGATCTATTTATATAAGTACTCCTCTTATTTGCATATTGATATATAAAATGTGATGCAGTCATGTGAATAGTTTCCTCTCGTGCATGCAGGCATTTGACATAAATATTGATATAAGAATGCATTTTTTTGGTTGGAACATGCGCAGCGAAAGCAAACATAAATTAGATCAACAATCTTACATGAATCACTAGATAACAAGGATGAGTTAGATTACGAAATACTAACCTCTTGAAGCTTTCACACAATGCGTCCAACTCGCTCTCCACATCTGTAGTCTTCTAATATGTTCTCAATAATCTCCGAGTGAATAATACTTGTGTGAGCACGTACTGCTTCTCAGAAAAGATGTCACTTTCAAGAAGGAAAGATTGCTATTTATAATCACGTTTTTAGGGTATAAAACTCTAATCCCAAAACGTATAGGATTCCTATTTTCCTTGTATATTCACACATTTTTAAGGGTATAAAACCCAAACGTGTACTACTTACCTTTTATAAAGTTGTTCAAAATCTTGTAGGGTTTTACTACTTCAAGAAAATATTTTTTTTCCTTTTCCAAGTTCTTTAATTAATGAGGCATAGCAGAGACCACATATTTAATTAGTGAGACTTCTAATTATGGTATTATTTCGAAATAATGAATGAATTAACCTACCATAATAAATTACAGATTATTCCATTAAAAATTCGTAATTGCACTTCTCGGCATAATTTCAAAATCAATCATTAAATTTTTATTTAACTCCTCATGTTAAGATTACAGATACCAACCAATCAAATTAAATTTTTGACTATCTAATTCATTGATCAATTTAATCCTTTATTCAAACGTTTAACTTATTTCATGTGACGGATACAGAATCACCTGCAGGGTTTTCACATGAAAACTTATAAGCAATCATAAAGGGATACCATCAATCTCAAGGTCAAGACATGGATTCCATCAACTAACTATCATTTCACAAATATCATTTGTCATCATCCAACCTATCGGGAACATTTTAACTCGCGAAAGAGTTTCACCCTTTGATAGATCAAAACAACAAGCAAATGACATTGATCATAATAGTTATATCAAGATTAAGAGTATAAGTACATTAATGATCTGAGAATTTATTTTACTAAGTCAGACAAAACCTATTCTCTACTTGGTCCCAATACATACAAAATGTACTAGTACAAGAAGTTGGAATAATATCATTTCCATAATCAAGATAAATTATATTTAATCCTGTGCGACAATCATACCGGTGAATTTGTCCAATTCTCATCTTAGATTGTGAACATATACAAACTTTATACTTAAAAGAACCGATGATTTAATCTTCTGTGTATAAGCTAAACTCTATACACTAAACCATCTATTATATAGGTAAAGGACACACATGCAAAATCAATCTATTCAAAACAAGACTTTATTAATCTAACAAATAAAATGAAAGTCTTACATAAAACTGAAACATAACACTATACTAAACCGCGTGGTTAATAGTATATCCTAACATTTTTAACCATTCAATTGGAGATAAAAAAAGCTAGTCAGGGTGATACTAAATGACCACAATTTTGTGTCTACAATTTGATCATAAGGTAAAAAAATCATATTAGTCTTTTTCTTTCAAAATAATATTATATATTTATTAGTAACAACTGATAAATAAATTAAAAAGAAATTAAGAAATTTTAAATTTAAAAAAAAGGTAAAAATATCAATAACAAACCAATTTATAGTGTGAACAGAGAATTGTGGTCATTGTGGCCAAAATCCTTGTGGTCATTTAGATTTATCCTTTTAATCATATCGTCTGGGACAATAGTTCTCTTAACTACACTCTCTGTCTCAATTTATGTAATATAAATTGGGCACATAGTGAGTAAATTTCACGAGTGGTCATCCAACTTTGTCTTCATTACTCAAAAGTCATTATTTTTTATTTTATTACACAAAAATCATTTAACTTTGCCTTATATTTCACAAAAGTAATTTTGATAAAGTTTGGTTAAAATCATACCTAAAATATGAGAGAATATAATAAAAATATCCCTTATGTTTAAGGGTAGGTATAAAATAGTCTCTTAATTATATTTTTTATGCATTTTTGGTCCACTATTTTACAAAAAAATGAGCCATTTTTATTTCATATATTTAACAAACACTAATTACAAAATTTAACAAAAATTTTAAAATAAATAAACTAAAAAATATCTATTTATCATTAATGCAAAATAATTACATTTTCACTTACTTATCTTTTATCAATATACTATTTAATTTAATTAAGTTTTAGATATTTTTTCTTTTCTTTTTAACATAATTTTATTGTGTGCATACTATTTATATATTTATTAAGTAAATAGATATAGATTTTAATTTTTCTTATAATAGTTTCTATAAACGTTATTATCAACTTATTCAGTATGCGACCTAAAGTACAATATTTCTAGTAAATAAATGTTATTAAATACAATTATTATTAAATTAAAAAATTTAAAAAGTTTTGAATGGGATATTCTTTGGTGGGGTTGGGAACGAAGTTGAAAAATTTAAATTTAAAATGGTGGCATACTGAAAATTTTAAAATTTTATACACAATGTTTCACTTCTTGATATTTCAATTATTTCATAAATAAATTGATACCTAGTAAACCTTATTTTTACTAGAATTTATACAATCAATACCTTAAAATTTGTGTCCAATAATCACAAAAAGAGAAAACACCTATTCTTCATTTTTATTGAGCATTAATAGTGAATAGAATAAATAAAAGGATGAAAAGTAATAAAATATTTTTATAAAATTAATTAAACAAAATAGTATTAGTATGAAAAAATAAATAAGTATACATTTTTGCATTAGTGATAAATACGTTAAAGAAATTATTATGAAAAAATAAAAATAACCAAAGTAAGTGTGGTATCATATGTCACATGAAAAGTCAATGTTATTAAGCGAAACTTGGGGAGAGGTCTGAAATTACTCTAAAAATAACATAAATTACACATAAAAGCTATACTAAATCTTGCAATAAACTAAAAAAAGTAAAAAGTACAAAGAAAACATATCTAAGTTTGAGTCCATATTGAATATATTTTTCATAACTCTATAAAATAAACTCAAGTATTTGATGAAACCAAATATGCTCACATTTAGCAAGCTTAAAATATCAAAACTGTTCAAAAATATATTTAAGAAATCATTTTAAACCTACCTTCAAACATAAAAACTATTTTTGTTATTTTCTCTCACATTTTAGGTAGGATCTTAATCAAATTTTGTAAAAATTACTTTTGTGAAAAATGAAGGAAAGTTAAATGATTTTTGTGTAACAAAACAAAGAATAGTGATTTTTGAATAATAAACACAAAACTGAATGACCATTCATGAAATTTATTCGATATATAGTTTAAAAAATATAAGAAGACTTTTTAATATCTAAAATTATCCTTGAGGTTAATGATTTTTTAAATAAAATTGTACCCTATTCTTTGTCAAATAAGTGAAATTTACTACAGGTAAAATGTTGATAGTGTTATTAAATATTTATAATGTGTCATTCTTTTCGAGACGAAGTATAAATTGGGACTTGCATATTTCCTTAGGTAGCTAACGTAATGGCCAATTTGTCAAAGCTGTTGCTACCCTTTAGTTCATCGCTTGTATTACTTGGGTGACCACTCAGATACAACTGAGCAACGAACTTGGATTGGTGAAATTGCATCAAGGATTGTAACTACTTAATTGTGCTTAAGTCTCCGCTGGAGAGATGGCTGCAAAGCTCCTAGAGCTGATTTGTTTGAAGCCAAGCCATCAAAAGAGTTTTGTTTGTTTAATTTTTGAGGCACTTATAATTCCCTCTCGATACAACAATATATAATATTTAAAAGATTTTCCACATCACTAATATTTCAAATGCCTAGCTTCTAGAGATCTTGCTTACATTGATTGGATAATAGGGTACTCAGCCACACCATTGATTTTGCACATTGTTGCATCAAATATTCCAGGTAGTAGTGAAAATTTCTATTTCATTTGTCACAATCCGAGCTAGGATTCGGATCGAGACACGGGACAAAAAACTTCGAGAGGCTCCAAGTCGACTCATGACATGAACATAACATCTAAGCCTAACATAAATAAGCCGAAGTTCAACATACATAATAACGGAAGTCTGCACATAAATCAAACTAGAATAGGATCATACATGACAAGCTAATTTCTACATAATGTCCGAAAGCCTTTAGCATATCTGATGAGTTGATGGCACAACATCTCCAATTAACTCGACAAGTCTGAAACTGAAGAAAATATAACAAATACCGATACTAAATGCCCTCGATGGATGAGGACTCACCAATGCTAGCTGCACAGGTTCGAGAGGGAAGCAGGACTAAAGATGTGGCTGAGACTGATCCCTCAGACCTGTATCATGAAATGATACAACATAGAGTATACGGTCAGTACTTGAAATATATCGAGTTTGCAAGGTAAGTAAAACGGACAATTAAAATACATAAGAGTTCATAAGAGTAGGACAACATGATCATAATATAAACATAAGTGCTCAAGGTTTTCAAAACATTCGTAAATCAGTCATAATCATAATCATAAGAGAAAAACTTAATTAAGCATGACTTGAGCCAAAGTAACATAAACATAACCATGCATAAATCATGAGGAACAATGGGAGGACTTGTCATAACTGACACCATCATGATAGAGCCTTACATGATGCCCCAACTATCTCACTCAAGTGGACAGAGTCGTCCCAGGCTTGCCAGGTAAGAGACGTGCAGTATATGATATCACGAAAAGGAGATCCATTAATATTGAAATATATATAACCCTCCAATGGCACGCAATTCTGAGACACCGGCGTAGTCCTTTGAACGTCGGGCTACTCGATGCTAGACACTGCTCCCAAAAACATGCACATTAGGCTCGTATAGTAACCGTAACATCATTAATGTACTTCATGGCCAATTAAATGATAACATCATTGATCCCCATTTAAAATACATTTTTAGCCATGACAAGGGCCCATGAATTGACCAAGAGTCATAAGTCCATGCATACTTGTAAAACTTGTATAAACTTGACATTTCATAAATCCATGATAAGTACTTGAGAGGAATCGAATCATAAAGCATAAATCATAATTGGGCTAATTAAGATCAAGATCATAATAAAATCATAACTTGACTTTTCATAAAAACATTCATAATTGGGCATAATTGGATTTGAAATCAAATCTATAAACTTATATTTAAAATAGTCATAAAACCTGCTAATTTGTTATAATGCAACAATAGAAACATGCTTGGATCATACCCATGACCGATACTTAGAGAATTCACATATTGGGTAAAACCCCATAGATTTATCAATTAGAATTTTCATGTACTGAGAGAGAATTGGGTATGGGTGTGGACTATTGCACCCATTCATAGCCTTATATATCTGGATAAGTTGATCTTACACTCTTCCTTGAATGTCCAAAGGAAATTGAAGAAGAATTGATGGATTTTAGCCTTGATCACTCCTAGGAACCTTCTAGTCTTGCATACATGGAGAGGAGTGATTTAGAATGAGCTAAACCCTCTTAAAACAATCCTAACTAAGCTTAAAATGACTTAGTTTAGGCCTTAGGGACTTATAAATTATGAAAAAGCCCTTAATAAAATTACAAGGAAAAACATACTGCCATCCCCAACGAGGGATTGGATGACTCGTGGCTTGGACCACGACTCATGGTCAACCTACGGTTGCATGCTCTGGAATTCTTCCTCGGAGGGTCACCACGAGGGACACCACGACTCGTGGTGTACCCAACGACTCATCGTGACCAGTCGTTGCACACACTGCCCACTCATCAAGTCTTTAGTCAACTTTTGACCACGGGACACCTGACGACTCATGGTGTTGACCACGACTCGTGGTCACACCCGTGGTCACCTCAAATCCCAAATTTCAAATCACGGCCAGCCTCCTCTCCACGAGTCACTCCATGACTCGTGGTGCACCCCATGGTTCATGGGACAACTCGTCCTATGACCTGGTATAGAAAATTCTATTTTCTCCATTTCAAATCCCAGATCTGATCTTAGGATTTTCGGGGTATTACACGTTTTTACACAAGCTCGGGAGGAGGCTGTCAGTTTGACTCAGTTTCTGGTGTGCATTATACTAAATCATTATTCCATTGCAGTAAAAATCATAAGATGAAATTATCTATACATAGAGAGAATTATGTTTTCTTTCTCTTGCTTTTGTGAAATTGCAATTTTGTCATGTTGGTACATCTCAAGCAATTTACCTTAGAAAATTTTTGTGTGTTTTGTAGAATTAGTGGTTCCATGCACGATTGTGTTATTAAAAGCTAATATCACACGTATCATTACTTCCATTTACAATTTCACTATCTAATCTCTTTTCTAATGCGCGAGTTGTCTATTTTTCATATCAAAACAAAGTAATAGTTTCAACTTTTACAATATTGGGCCCGTGTCACTGCATAGTTACTATATTAAAAAGAACTTGATTTCGACATGGCTATTTTTTGTCCTTAAAATTTAGTTATGTTTAAGGGAATTATGGTCATTTCTGATATTAGGTTTTGCATTGCAGGTGTACTAACGTGTCTTTCATTTCTACTGACACCGTATAGCTGTGTACAGAGTTTCTTCTCTCTTTCTTTTCTATGTTTGCTCTCCATTTATTTCCTCTTTTTCATTAGCTTCTCTTCTTTCATCGTGGAACCAATCCATGAAGTTTGATCTCTGAAACTTTTGTGGTGGTTGATTCTCTAGAAAATTAGCTCATACCTCAATTTTTTATGGTGGTTGCTTCTGAGTTCTAGAAATTCTTAAAATTCTCGCTAATCCATTGTTCTTCTCTGACTCTGAGGCCTTGATTTCATATTTTTTCAGTTGGTTAATGTTGTCTCTGCCCATATCTCTGTTTTTCATTTGGTTAAAGTGTCAAATTGCTAATGACACTCTAGTGGAAATTTATTAGTAATTTTTTGCGTTAGTTTGGATTGTATGTTGTTGATTTCTACATGCATGTTGGTGACAGTATCAATTTGTACCTAGGTTTGCAAGAGGGGGTGCAAAATGCAATATAAGCTACCTCACCTTTTATTAAGCAATCAACAGTAAGACAATTTTATTCTCATCTTAAAGAGTTAACAAGGCCACAAGAAAATAATTAATATATTGGGTAAATGTCAAACAAATGATGTTTAACCGGTCTAAGGTTAGATTTAATGAGCAAAATAAACCTATCTCAATTGTATAAGCACACACTTCATTTTAGCTATTGTTGGTGTTAGGTTATATGGGTCGACCACCGTACTCTAGACCTGGTCCCTTTACTTGGTTACACAGAAACAGAAACGCACACACACGTAAATAAGGGCGAAAGAGAAAGACACACGATGTTTTATGTGGAAAACCTCCTTGCTCACAGGAAGTAAAAAACCACGACCTACCTCGTAGGATTTCTCAACTCCTCTACTAGATCTGAGCAACAAAAGTTACAAACTCTAGTACACAACTAAGAGGTTAACCTCCTAACCTCCCACTTGTAACACCTCTATTACAAGACTTCAATATTATCTACTTCAGCTAAAACTCAACTGAAATACAAGGCTAACTCTAGCCGAAATGTCTACTAGCTCTAGCAGACCAAAACGAGAAAAACAACTCTTGAAAAAACAAGAAAGTAAACTTGTACAAAAGACAAGGTTTCTATTTTGTTGCAATGCACTTCTTCTCCTTCGATGGAAGCCTCAAAACTTGAGCTCTTTTTCTTCGATTCTTGCTGTCGAACAAGGAAACAATGGCTGCCTTTTAAGAGAGAAGAATAAGCCTTTTCGAAGTCTATTTTTCTGAATTAGTGGATAGGTTTAGTTTGTGTGTCAACTTATGATGTTGCAAGATGCCAGGACAAGTTTTGGACACACAAACAAGAAACCTCTTTCATTGGCTAAGTACACTGCCCCTGCTGCACCCTGCTGCACTGCTGCACTGCTGCCTCACCAACCATCTGCCAAAAAGTACTTTGGACAGCTGTATCAAGAAAGTTTCCCGCCCAGTTCAAATCTGTTCTCAATTTGTAGTATAAGGGATCAGGTCCCTGTATGGGGTTGTCATCATCAAAACCTGTAATCTAACAATTTCCCCCTTTTTGATGATGACAACCATTGCGTAGTTATATTCCCCCTGTCGCCTGCATTCCCCCTAACAACCATACTCCCCAAGGCCATAATCTTCCCCCTTTGGCATCATAAAAAAGAAACACAGTAAACCAAGACTGAGAAAGTAATGACATGTTAACTCATGGCCACTGGGGCAACACTAACATGAATGGAAAATAAAAAGGAACTGCAAGAGAGACAATAGAGACAACACCAAACAGGCAAATTCAAGTAGGCAAGTTAGCATTACAACATCACTAACAAACAGTAATTACAAGAATAGAACATGAACTGAGCAAGTACCATAGACAACATAGATAAGGGAGACAAAAGCAGGGCTTAGAGGAGGGATGTGGGTAGAGAAAGATGAGCATCAGGGGCCAGAGAGCTTTGAGAAGAGAGTGGAGAGGCGATCGTTGAAGGTTTCATGAGCGGTAAGCAATTTCTGAGTTAGGTCCTTGACCTCAACCTTCAAGGCCTCATTCTCCGCTTTTAGAGGGTCACTGGCAGTAAGCAGTTGCTGATTCAAGGCGTGAACCTCAGCCTTTAGTGCAGCATTCTCCTCCTGGAGAGCTGAGACAGTACCAGGTTCCTCCACTGGCTGCACCTTCAGTCGAACCAGTTCAGCCTCCTTCTGAGCAAGCAGGGCAGATAGCCGTTCGATCTCAATATTAGACTTCTCCTGAGAGGCAATTATCTCAGACACCAGGGAGTGACTTTTTACGCCACCTCTTCTCAGAACACACTCACACTCCTCTAGGGTAGAGAGAGCAAACATTTGCTTCTTGGACCCGATTATCCCCAGACTGCAGTTGACATTGAAGAACTCAAAAACTTTGTTCAAGAAAAAACCATATGCAAGACCATGTTTCCCATCTTTGACATGCATGACCTTGTGCATGTGCTCAATCATTATCCTGGGCAGATTGATGTACTGAAAAGTACTCAGGGCTTCCATCAAAAATAGGTCAGCTATCCCAGCAACTGTCCTCTTCTCAGACCTAGGGAGAAGGACTTTGTTAATGAACTCAAAAATCAACTGGTACTCCCCCTTCATCTGCTTCTTTAACACCCTTTCCCCAGATATGTTTCCCAGCTTTGCAATGAGTGAAATGAAGTCCCTCCGAGCACATTCTCCTTCAACCGACCTGATCCCTTTAACAGGAACACGCAGAATGGAACTAAGTATCTTTTCATCAAAAGTAAAGGTGACCCCGCTCACCTTACTCATCAACCTGGTCCCTGCATCAGCAAACGTGAGTTCATGATAGAACTCTCTTACTTCAGCCTCGTACAGGGTAGGAACAGGGGGAACAAACAAGTGTCGCCATCCTTGAAAAGTCACCATTTCTACCAGCTCCATCATCCCATCCATTTCCAATACTTCAAGATCAAACACCCTTCCCCGCAGCACCTTTTGGGATTTGAGGATGATTTGCCTCTCTTCACGTGTCAAACCAGTGGGAACTTCTGTTGTCGAGCGAACCCTAGAGGAACCACCAGGTCCCTTAGTTCTAGGTGCTCTACCTTGAGAGGACGAGGATGAGTTCTCCACCGGCTCTGGTGCTACATTAGAAGGATGCAGTTTTCTCTTCTTAGAAGGAGCTGGGGCTTTCTTGGTGGCACCGCTCTGAGAAAGCTTTTTTTCTGGAGGTGGAAACCTTCTGCTTCCCTTTCCTCTTGTCACTCGGTAGTGGTGCTTGGCGTGTTTTAGGGGAAGAACGGGCTACTGGAGTTTCCTCCTCCTGATCAACAACCACATCCGACTCAATATCCTCTGTATCGATAACCACCTTTCGCTTCATCTTTCTTCGCTTGGCGGTTTTAGAGTGACTTTCCTTTAATGCGTCATCCATCAACTTCCTGGAGGAAGATCTTGTTTGTGAGGAATGAACCAGGTCCCTTGGTTGGCTTAATGGGAGAGCAGTAGCAGGTTTCCTGACTTTCCAAGTGAGGGGTTGCTCATCGGCACTATCACCACTCTCGCTATGAGCATCTGGATTTGTGAGGATGTTGAGCTCTTAAGGAGATCCATCCCACTTGGGAGAAGAATCCACACCCGGTGGAGATGGAGATGGAGAGGGACAGAGGAGAGATTTGTCTTGGGCCTCGTCGGGAGAGGGGTTTTGTGTGGGTGATGGAGGCATGGAGGAAATAGGAGTTCAGAAATCAGGTCCCTGAGTGGTGCGTTCCACCATAATGAAGGACAGGGGGTTGGGAAGGGAGGTTCTCGAGTTGTGAGCATCGGGTGAACCCACCGTCGGAGGACGTAGTGAGGCAAGAGGAGTGGTGGAAAGTGGGTTTTCAAGATTAGGTTCTGGAGAAGCTTCGGATGGACCTGAAGGATCAGGGGTTACGTCCAGTGCAATATTGAGGTCGGCCAGTAGAGAAGAAGGAGGTGATGGTGGATTTTGGGTTGTTGTGGAAAAGGGGTTTACAAAAGGAACCGAAGAGGGGGTAGTTTCCATGGATTTTGTCGTGGAGGAGGAGTGGGCAGATGGGTGCTCTGCTCGGTTAAGGGGGGAGGAGGAGTGAGACATGCTGGTGAAAGTGAGAGAGAAAAGGAGAAAAAAAATTTTCAGTGGAGGAAGAGGGTTTCTTGCAGTGAGAGTGAGAATAGGGAAGGACGAAGGAGAGAGTAGAGTAGTTTCTGTGTTCAGTGGCTTGTAATGAATGTTGATGTGAGGGAGGAGGTTGGTAAGCTTTAAGAGGAAGAGACGTTCACTTGATTTGACATTTGGACTGAGAGGATGACCGGGTACCGAATAAGAAAGGAGGGAAAGAGCCCTTTTTACCAGTTCACATGCTATTCTTACAATTTAGTTCAGGAGTGAGGAAGTAATACTAACCTTAAGGACCTGGTCCCCCTTTGGGTGTTTGTCAAATGAGTTGAGTCTCTGCCTTGTCTCTCTGAATCCCTTTTCACACCCACCATGCATGTATACCTGCAAAAGGTATGAAGCTGAGTTAGACATCTCAAATATAAACTAGCAAGGATACCTGTGCTCAAGTCATAACCAAGTAGAGGAGATCAGAGCTTTGAAGGATTATTGATTTATCTTGATTAACCCCAACTTCAATCTGTTCTTCTCAAACTAGTCCCTGTTCAAGGCTTTAGTGAATATATCAGCAATCTGATCTTCTGTTCTGCAGAACTCCACACGAATGTTTCCCTTTTCAACATTGTCTCTCAAAAAGTGATGTCTGATATCAATGTGTTTGGTTCTCTTGTGTTGAACTGGTTTTTTGGCCATGTTTAGAGCACTGGTATTGTCGCACATCAAGGGCACACATTCAGTTAGGACTCCAAAGTCCTCTAGCTGTTGCTTTATCCATAACAACTGAGCACAACAAGAAGCAGCAGCCACATATTCAGCTTCTGCCGTAGAGAGTGCTACTGAGTTTTGCTTCCTGGATCCCCAAGAGACCAATGAGGACCCTAAGAAATGAGCCATTCCAGAGGTGCTTTTTCTATCAACCAGGTATCCTGCATAGTCAGCATCGGAATACCCCACGAGCTCGATGGAACCACCACGGGGGTAGAACAAAACCAAGTCGTCAGTTCCTTTGAGATACCTAAGAATCCTTTTGGCAGCCTTCAGATGAGATTCTTTCGGACAAGCTTGAAAGCGAGCACACATCCCCACACTAAATACAATGTCTGGTCTACTGGCAGTCAAGTAGAGAAGTGAACCAATAATGCCTCTGTACATAGTTTCATTTACTGGAGGACCGGGTTCATCATTATCCAGTTTTGAAGCAGTCCCTATGGGAGTGTCAATTGGTTTGGCACTTTCCATATGGAATTTTGCGAGCAGGTCCCTGATATACTTCTGCTGACTGATGGCCGTTCCAGCTTTGTCCTGCTTGACCTGCAACCCCAGAAAGAACATAAGTTCTCCCATCATGCTCATCTCAAATTCACTTCCCATGAGCGTTGCAAACTCCTCACAGAGTGAATCAAGAGTGGCTCCAAATATAATGTCATCAACATAGACCTGAACAATAAGCAAATTTCTTCCTCTTTTCTTGAGAAAAAGAGTGTTGTCAATTCTTCCTCTCTTAAAACCATTATCAAGAAGAAATTTCGATAGTCTTTCATACCAAGCCCTTGGACCCTGTTTCAGTCCATACAGTGCCTTGTCCAGCTTGTATACATGATGAGGTCTATCAATATCCTCAAAGCCAGGGGGTTGTTTTACATACACTTCTTCCTTTAAGTACCCATTTAGGAAGGCACTTTTGACGTCCATTTGAAACAATTTGAATTCCATGAAAGAGGCAAAAGCAATCAGCATGCGAATGGCTTCCATTCTGGCTACCGGAGCGAATGTTTCATCATAGTCAATCCCTTCCTCCTGATTGTACCCTTGAACAACCAGTCGAGCCTTGTTTCTGACTGTGACCCCCTGCTCATTTAATTTATTCCTGAAGACCCACCTGGTCCCTATAACAGTTCTATCAGATGGTTTTGGAACCAGGTGCCAGACTTTGCTTCTTTCAAATTGATGCAGCTCCTCCTGCATAGCATTCACCCATTCCACATCCTTCAGTGCCTCCTTGATGTTCTTTGGCTCAATTTGTGATATGAAGGCTGATGAAGCAAATGTGTTTCGAGTTTTGGATCGGGTCTGCATTCCTGAGTCTAATGGAGACATTAAGTTGTCAAGAGGATGAGAAGATTTGTGTTTCCAGTTAGATCCCTTTATGGCAGATTCTCCAACGTCTGAACCAGGTCCCTCTTCTGGGTTGCCTTCTACATCATCTTCCTTCTCTGCCTCCTCTTCTCTGATGTGTTCTGTTGCTTCATCATGAGTGGCCTGGTCTCCATTTTGTGGAGAATTCTTTGTGATGTCAGGTTCTTCAGATGAATCATGATTGACAGCATCTCTTTGGAACAGCCACAGTTCCTCAAATTCATCCTCACCCAGTGCCTCTGTGCTTTTCAGCTTCCCATTTTCATCGAAGACGACATGAATGCTTTCTTCAACACACTAAGTCCGTTTATTATAGACCGGTATGCTTTGCTATTTAATGAGTATCCCAGAAAAATTCCCTCATCGCTTTTGGGATCAAATTTTCCTAGATTGTCCTTGCCGTTGTTTAGCACAAAGCACTTGCATCCAAAGACTCTGAGGTAGTTCAGCATCGGCTTCCTTTTGTTCAGCAGCTCATAGGGAGTTTTTCCAAGTAATGGCCAGATTAGACACCGATTGACCACATAGCAAGCCGTGTTGACCGCTTCTGTCCAGAATGACATTGCCACACCTCCATCTATGAGCAATGTTCTAGCAATATCGGCAAGAGTTCGATTCTTCCTTTCAACTACTCCATTCTGTTGTGGAGTCCTGGGAGCAGAAAAGTTGTGACTGATTCCTTTTGCAGCACAGAAAGCTTCAAATTTGGCATTTTCAAATTCAGTCCCATGATCAGACCTGATCCCTGCAATGTTGCAGTTCAGCTTCACCTGAATTTGGTTTGCAAATGACTCAAAGGTGGGGAATGTTTCATCTTTAGTGCGAAGAAACATCACCCATGTATATCTTGAATAGTCATCAACAATTACAAATATTAGCTTCTTTCCTCCACGACTTGCAACCTTTACAGGTCCACACAGATCCATGTGTAGTAGCTCCAGGGGTCTGGAGGTGCTCACTTCCTTTTTGTTCTTGAATGAAGACCTGGTATGTTTCCCTTGAACACAAGCATCACAGATCTGACTTTGAGCAAATTTCACCTTTTGGAGTCCTCGAACCAGGTCCCTGGACACTAGCTTGTTGAGAAGAACAGAACTTACATGTCCCAACCTTCTGTGCCACAAGGTAGCTTCATCCTCCACCACGCTTAAACAGTTAAGCCCATCTCCAGCAGCTGAGTCAAGATCAGCAACATACATGCTCTTGCATCTGTTTGCAGTCAAAACAACTCTTCCTGATTGAAGATCTGTCACTGTGCACTGGTCTGAAACGAATTTAACCTCATTGCCTTTGTCGCAGATTTGTGAGACGCTCAGGAGGTTGTACTTCAGTCCATTCACATAGAAGACATTTTCTATGGCATGAGCAAGTGTCTTCCCAATCTTCCCAACGCCAAGAATGTGCCCCTTTTTGCCATCTCCAAAAGATACTGAGCCTCCCTCATATGCCTTAAGTGAGAGAAAATTATCAACATTTCCAGTCATGTGCTTTGAGCAGCCGCTATCCATATACCATTTCTGACTGCTTTCTCTCACTCCCTCCTGCACATATAAATTACAGATTAGACTTGGGAACCCATTTGAGCTTGAGTTCCCAGTACCGAGACAGAGGATAAATCAATTTTCTTTTGGACCACTCAGGCAGCCTGATCTGAGACATTTTGGAACCAGGTCCCCTGATGGTCCCTAACTCTCCTTTACTAATCACCGTCTTTCTTAAGGCTGCTTGCCTAGATACACAGTTTGGCTTAAGGTGCCCATTCCTTCCACAGTGTGTGCACAACAAATTATCCGGATTAGATCCATATTTACTGTGAGGATTATAAGGAGGACTACTTTTCTGATAACCTAACCCTTCACCGGAGTTAAATTTTTGTCCAGTTAATTTTTGCAAGATCTGTGAGGAAGCATTCCATTTAAGCGATTTCTCAAGCTCAGCATTCAGTTGGATCACATTTTTCTCAACCTCAGAGTTTCTTTTCATTATTACAGTGAGCTCGTCTTGTGACCTCTTCAGTTCAGCTTCCAATTCTTTTTGAGCATTTTTCATGTCACTAGCCCCCCCCTTTTTAATGAAGGCATTTTGCTCATTAACTAGCTCTTGACACTTTTCTTCTAGTTCTGCCAAACTTGAGATCAAGTTCCCCTTTTCTAGCTCAAGTTTATCTATACATTGATTCAGACTTTCCTTTTCTTTGGTAAGATCATAAATTGAGTCAATTAACACACAAGCTAGTGACCTCAATTCTTTCACATTATAGTCTTTTAGATTCTTTTTAATGTCAAGGAAAGTTACCTCTTCATCTTCATCTCCATCCGAATTTGCCATGAAGGCGAACATTGAGTTAAAGGGTGAGTCATCATCCTCCACAGCCATCATAGAAGCATCTTTCGCAGCATCCTCCTTATCAGATTCATCTGAGGAGTTCCCCCATGCAGCTAGAGCTTGCTTGACTACCATATCAGCTGTATTTCTTCTTTTGACCTTCTCTGGGATCTGGTTCCTCTTGGGTGTCCTCTCAATGTTACTTTGATAATGATCCTGTTTGTGAAGAGGACACTCTTTGATGAAGTGTCTAGGTTTCCCACACTTATGACAACAGTCATTCCCCTTTGGATATCTGCTTGTATTTCCTTTCTTGAGAAAAATCCCATTTTTACCCACCATCTTTTGAAATCTTTGAGTGAGATAAGTCATGTCTGCTTCGTCGTCACTTGAATCATTCTTGGAAGCTTTAAGAACCAGACTCTTCTCCTTATTTAACTCCTTCATCTCTAGATCTTGTTGCATCTTTAACTTGTAGGTCTTGAGATTGCCATTGAATCTGGGTGGTCTAGTGGTAGAGACTCCTTCTTCCAAGTTTGGTGGAGCAGCCATTTAGTAGATCCTTTCTAGGTGTTAACCTTTTAGAAAGTACCTGCTCTGATACCAATTGTTAGGTTATATGGGTCGACCACCGTACTCTAGACCTGGTCCCTTTACTTGGTTACACAGAAACAGAAACGCACACACACGTAAATAAGGGCGAAAGAGAAAGACACACGATGTTTTACGTGGAAAACCTCCTTGCTCACAGGAAGTAAAAAAACAAGACCTACCTCGTAGGATTTCTCAACTCCTCTACTAGATCTGAGCAACAAAAGTTACAAACTCTAGTACACAACTAAGAGGTTAACCTCCTAACCTCCCACTTGTAACACCTCTATTACAAGACTTCAATATTATCTACTTCAGCTAAAACTCAACTGAAATACAAGGCTAACTCTAGCCGAAATGTCTACTAGCTCTAGCAGATCAAAACGAGAAAAACAACTCTTGAAAAAACAAGAAAGTAAACTTGTACAAAAGACAAGGTTTCTATTTTGTTGCAATGCACTTCTTCTCCTTCGATGGCAGCCTCAAAACTTGAGCTCTTTTTCTTCGATTCTTGCTGTCGAACAAGGAAACAATGGCTGCCTTTTCAGAGAGAAGAATAAGCCTTTTCGAAGTCTATTTTTCTGAATTAGTGGATAGGTTTAGTTTGTGTGTCAACTTATGATGTTGCAAGATGCCAAGGACAAGTTTTGGACACACAAACAAGAAACCTCTTTCATTGGCTAAGTACACTGCCCCTGCTGCACCCTGCTGCACTGCTGCCTCACCAACCATCTGCCAAAAAGCACTTTGGACAGCTGTATCAAGAAAGTTTCCCGCCCAGTTCAAATCTGTTCTCAATTTGCAGTATAAGGGATCAGGTCCCTGTATGGGGTTGTCATCATCAAAACTTGTAATCTAACAGTTGGTCTCTTTATAAAATGTTATAGCTGACATTGGATATTGGATATAGGTGGCCATAAAATATGTTAACTAATCTGGGACTAAACATGCACAATATATGAAAATCTATTTCGATCATCTATGTTCATTTGACAAATTCATAACATTTGTAGTTTTGATGTTTGTTGATTTACTGATTTTTTTACTAGGCCACAATGAATGTTAGATAAGTTTTTTTTTCCAGTTAACCTCACCCATAGAAGTTGGGTGCACTTGTATAAAAATCGAAAAAGTGAAGGGGCTTAATACCTAATCTAACAGAACAAGCTGAGGGGAATCAACTTGTTACAAAAATATGTCAGATTGGTTTGTATTCTATACTTCACCTACCAGTCTAAATGCCGACACAAAGAATTAGCTAATAAAAAGATTCACTTTGTCGTATCTAAGTCTTATACTATCCATTTTCCATTTGTCCATTTGGAATGGACCTTTGGCATCTCTATGGAGGTTATGGAAGTGTGGATACAAGGCTGATTCATTATAAATTGCTGTCTGATTGATCGGTTGGTCCGCTACTTAATTGGCCTTCCTATGGTAGTGTGAAGCTTTTGCATGAGTTCATCTCAGTAAAGAAACTATCATCAGTATTTATTTTAATTAGATCATCTGGTAGTTTGATGAGTTTAGAGGTGACAAAATCAATTCATGAGATTATAATCTGTCAAATTTGCTCAAGTTTGGATTGATAATTGACCCGTTCATTTATTAACTCAGTCCATTTTATCCCAACTCATTTCAGTTCATCAAAGTTTGGGCTGATATCTAGCCCAAATTGATTAATGAGAAATCTTATCAAAATATTTTTTTTAAAATATTTTATTTTATTTAATGAACTATATTTAGTCATAATAAATAAAAAATATTAATTTTATAAGTCATAAAATGATTAAAGAACAAATAAAACAATTAAAACTTAACTAGAGTTAGACGGGTTGGGTTATGACCCACATTTTAGCCCAACCCGTTTCAGCCAAGTAATATTTGGACGGGTCAATAACCCGTCATTTATTAACTCAACCTATTTTGACTCGCCCAAATTCAGCCCAACTAGCCCATTTGCCACCTATAGATGAGTTATATGAGTCCACCACCGTATACAGGACCAGGTCCTCTGATTAGGTTGCACAAGATAAATGAACAAATAGATAAATCAGCAAGAAACACAACACATGTTATTTACGTGGAAACCTCCTTGCTCAAGGGAGGAAAAAATCACGAACTACCATATAGGAATTCACCACAACTTCACTAGATCTGAGCAACAACGATCATAGAATCTTGTAATCCTAAGAGATTAAACTCTTAATCTCCCACTTGAAACAACTCTATTACAAAACTTCAATATTCTAACACCATTACTATGCAATCCAGCTAGCTCTAACTGGAACATAAGAGCGATTCTAGCTAAAACCTCAAGTAACTCTAGTTGAGAACTTTTCTAGAATCATTGAACAGTTACAGGGAAAAAGCATACACAAACTTCATATTTTCTAGCTTTTACAACTCAACAAACACAACTCTAACAATGGCCCTAAGATAAGAATGCACGAGCACCAATCTTCAGAGATGGTCACTTCTTCAGAAAAATAGGGAATATGCTTGAGGAGTGTGTGTAATTTCTTTTCTTTGAAAACATACTTTTTGGTTCTCCAAAAACTAGGATAAGTATTGAACACACCAAAATTAAGAATCAATCCCATTGGTCTAGTACATTTGACCAGCTGGGGTAAAGCTGCTGCACTGTTACCAACTTTTTGCAGAAATAGTACTGTTGACACCTGTGTGAAGTTTCCCGCCAACTCCAGCCAAACAAGTCCTTTCAAGGGGATCGAAACGAAGGAGCAGGTCCCTACATAATTCTGTCAATCATCAAAACCAACAATCTAATAATTCCCCCTTTTTGATGATGACAACCATATCCACCAAGTTTTCTCCCCCCTGACAGTGTGGGCGATCACCACATCAACTTTTCCCTTACCTATAGTCCCCTTAGATAATCCAACAAATATCAAGAGCATTCCCCCTGCCTGTGTTCTCCCCACATTTCCACATACTGATATCTTCCCTTTTGGCATCATTAAAAAGTACCACAGTAAACCAAAATAAAGAGGCAACATACATGATAACTCATGGCCACTGGGAAAACAATAACATGAATGAGACATAGAGTAAGATAAGAGAGATAGACAATAGACACAAGGCAAAATATTTTTCATTTATTCAACATTACATATAGTCACTTAGAAAAAAATCACCAAAAATAGTCCAATAACCTGCCATAGCGAAGAGAGGGAAAAGATAGGTTGGGTAAGAGTAGCAAAACATCGAGAAGGGAAAGGATAGGGAGGGATAGGGATTTAGGGTCCGAAAAGCTTTGGGAGGAGAGTGGTGATGAGGTCATTAAAGGTCTCATGAGTTTGAAGCAGCTTCTTAGTTAATTCTTTGACCTCTGCCTTTAGTGCTTCATTTTTCTGTCGTAGACCTGAGACTAGACCTGGTTCCTCCACGGGGTTGGCCTTGAGTCACACGATTTTTGCCTTCTTTTGAGCAAGTAAACCCGTTAGTCGCTCGATCTCCACAGTCGATTTATCTTGTGAGGCTATTAGATCAGACACCAAGGACTGCCCTTTCACCCCTGCTTGTCTTGACACACATCCACACTATTCAAGAGCCGTGAGTGAGAAAATTTGTTTTTTAGTTCCCGCAATACCCGAACCACATTTTACTTTGAAAAATATCAAAGACCCTATTCAACAAAAAACCATTAGAGAGAACGTGCTTCCCATATTTGACAGTAATCACCTTATGCAGATGTTTAATCATCACAGCAGCCAAGTTAATTGGCTGAAAAGTACTCAAGGCTTCCATCAAGAAAAGGTCAGGCACACGGTGATGGTTCTCTTTTCCATCCGTGGAAGGAGGACCTTGTTTACAAACTCAAATAGCACCTGATACTCCCCCTTTATTTGCTTTTTCAACACTCGTTCACCAGTGCAGTTCTCCAATTTGCAGATAAATGAAATGAACTTCCTCCTTGCACACTCATTGTCAACTGACCTGATCACTTCTGTGGGCACCCCAAGGATAGCCCCAAGAGTCTATTCATTAAGCATGAAATTACCCCATTTACCTTGGTGAATAGCTCATTTCCATTCTCAGTAAACACAATCTCATGATAGAATTCCCGAACCTCTCTCTCATGTAGTTTTGGAATTGGAGGTATAAACAAATGCCTCCACGATTGAAAACTGACCACCTCAATTAGCTCATCCATGCCATCCATATCAACAATTTCTGGATCAAATACCCTTCCCTGTAGCACCTTCTGCGACTTCAAAATTTGTTGTCTTTCTTCTCTCATTAGACATAGTGAAGACTCAGGTTGGGACCTGAACCTGGAGGGAATACTAGGTCCCCTCGTCTGATAGGATTGTGATCTTAAAAAGGTTCTACCTAGAGGAATTGTTGGAGAGTCTTCCTCTGGATGTTCTTCCTCGTCAACTTTTGATCCAACACTTGCATGTTTCCTCTTTTTCTGAGTGGCAATCACCTTTCCCTTTGAGGCTGTAGGAACTGCCTTTCTACTGGAACTTGATATTTTTTCCTTTCCCTTGCTCACAGTCTTCTTAACCTTCCCCCTTTCACCAACACCTTTTCTTTGCGTCTCACCTTTTTCCTAATCCACAACAACATCAGGCTGAATATCCTCCTCCTCAGTCACTATTCTTCATTTAAGTTTTCTCCTCTCGAAGTCTAAACTTGAATTGCTTTTAAGGCTTCGTCCAAGAGTTTTCTTGCTGATGCTCTGGTTTTGTGTGCCCGAATAGGGTCCCTTGACTGGGTTTCTTGGGGGCGTGAAGCAATCTTATGAAATTTCCATGAAAGGGGCTGCTCATCCTCACTTTCCTTAGCACCATCTAGGTTTGTAAGAATGTTGAGATCCTGTGGGGGTACCATCCCATTTCGGGGAAGAGGGAAGCCCAGGGGAGGTCGTAAAAGGGGAGGGAACTTTCGGCATGGGTTCAGATGGCTCAGCCCTAGGTTGGTCCTTCTCCGATGAACTAACCATGGAGGTTTAAGGGGGCATGCAACTAGGTTCCCAAATGGGCTCCTCTCCTGTGGAACTTCCCGCAAAAAGCACCGGAGATTGAATCATTTGATGGAGTCTCTGTACTTGTCATGACCGAAGATGCTATTTGCAGGGGAGGAAGAGTGACGAGAGGGGTAGCAGATATAGGGTTTTCTAGACCCTATTTAGTCGATTCATTAGAGGGACTGGAGGGCTCGGAGACTGAGGTTAATGCAATGTTTAAGTATGCTAATGGGGGTTGAGGGGTTGACATGGGGGTTTTAGAAAAAAGGTTTTCAAATGGGGTGGAAGAGGGTGTCGATTCCATGGTTTCAGAATGAATAGGAGAGGATGGGGCCAAGTTTTCAGTTTGCTTTGAAGGAGAGGAGGGTCGAGACATGATTTTAGTAAGTGAGAGAAAGAAGATTGTAGAGAAGAAAAGGAAGGGTTTCTGAAGAACAAGAAGGGAGAGAGTATTCTGATTAGCTTATGAAGGAAAAGATTTGAAATGAAAAGAGGAAATGACAATTGAGAGGTTTTAAAAAGGCTAAGAGGTGCATCGAATCATGAAATGTTTGGACTTAAAGGGTGAGAGAGAGAGAGAATACAGATGACCAGTTACCGGTTGGAATAGGCGGAAAAATAGAGGTAAGGCAGTCATTGACAATCTTTAATATCTTTTCATTAGTGAAGAGTGCACTGCTAACCTATAGGTAGGACCTGGTCCCGCCTTTGAACTCAAATCATGTGTGCCAAGCATCTGTTTTGCTAGCCTCTTGCTTCCTCACATCCACCATGCGTGTGTACCTGTGAAGGTATGGAGCTGAGTTAAGCACATCGTTTGCAACCCTGCAAGGATACCTGCAGCCTGATCATAACCAAGAAAAGAGGAAAATAATTTAGAAGAGGAAATAAAGAAGAAAAGAAAAAAAAATAATTTATCTTGATCAACCCCAGCTTCAGTCTATTTCTTTCAAACTAGTCCCTGTTCAAGGCTTTAGTAAAGATATCTGCAATCTGATCTTCTGTTCTACAAAACTCCACTCGGATATTTCCCTTTTCCACATTGTCCATCAGGAAATGATGCCAAATATCAATGTGCTTGGTTCACTTATGTTGCACAGGATTCTTATCCATGTTAAGAGCACTTGTATTGTCACACATTAGTGGCACACATTTAGGTAGAATTCTAAAGTCTTCCAGTTGCTGCCTCATCCACAGCAATTGAGAACAACATGATGCAACAGTTACATACTCTGCTTCAACTGTAGAGAGTGCCACAAAAGTTTTCTTTCTTGACCCCCATGAAAGCAGTGAAGGGCCCAGAAAATGAGCCATCCCAGAGGTACTTTTCCTGTCAACTGGGTACCCAACATAGTCAGCATCAGAGTATCCAACTAAATCAAAAGAGATTCCAGAAGGATAGAAGAACCAAGTAAATGGTTCCTTTGAGATATCTGAGAATCCTATTAGAAGATTTCAAATGAGATTCCTTGGGACAAGCTTGAAACTGAGCACATATACCCATACTGAACACAATATCAGGCCTGCTGGTTGTCAGGTATAACAGTGATCCAATGATTCCTCTATACATAGTCTCATTCACTGGAGGACCAGGTTCATCAGTATCCAGTTTTGAAGAAGTTCCAATGGGTGTATCAATTGGCTTGGCGTTATCCATTTGAAGTCTTGTAAGTAGCTCCTTGATGTATTTTTACTGGCTGATCATAGCTCCATTTTCAGCCTGCCGGACTTGTAACCCAAGAAAGAAATTGAGTTCTCCCATCATGCTCATTTCGAACTCATTCCCCATAAGCTTAGCAAATTCTTCACATAGAGAGTTGAGGGTTTCTCTAAAGATGATGTCATCAACATATACCTGAACAATGAGCAAGTTTCTCCCTCTATCCTTGAGAAAGAGAGTATTATCAATTTTTCCTCTCTTAAATCCATTATCCAGGAGAAACTTAGATAGTCTCTCATACCATGCTCGAGGGGCTTGCTTCAATCCATACAATGCCTTGTTCAGCTTGTACTTATGATGAGGTCTATCAATATCTTCAAAGCCCGGGGGATGCGTCTCATAGAATTCCTTCTTCAAATATCCATTCAAAAAGGCACTTTTGACATTCATTTGGAACAGTTTGAATTCCATGAAGCAGGCAAAAACAATCAACATTCGGATAGCCTCCATTCTTCCCACAGGTGCGAAGGTTTCATCATAGTCAATTCCTTCTTCTTGATTATATCCTTGAACCACCAGTCTAGCCTTGTTTCTAGTTGTAACACGTTGTTCATTTAGCTTATTCCTGAAGACCCACCTGGTCCCTGTAACTGTTTGATCTGATGTCCTTGGAACCAGATGCCATACTTTGTTTCTTTCAAACTGATGGAGTTCCTTCTGCATTGCATTGACCCATTCAACATCTTTCAGGGCCTCTTTTATATTTATGGGTTCAATTTGGGATATAAAGGCTGAGGACGCAAACCATGTTCTAAGTCTTTGATCTGGTTTGCATGTTTGAATCTAGGGGTGATAGTAAATTATCCAATAGATGTGATAATCAATGTTTCTAGTTGGACCTTCTTACAGAAGATTCTCCATCTGCTGCACTTGGTCCCTCTTCTGGGTTGTTTTCTGCATTGATCCTCCCTTACTAATCTTCTGAACTCAAATTCTTCATTGCATCATTTGAGGGGATATGATTTTCTTCTTGCCTTGAATCCTCCGATGGCTGGCCTTTATTTTTCTCATATGTTTTTACTGATTTTTCAAGTGGATCATGATCAATTGCATCTCTTTAAGTTTTCCATAGCTCTTCAAGCTCATCATCATTGATCATGTCCGTATCCTTCAGCTTTCTGGATTAATCAAATATGACATGAATGCTTTCTTCAACACATTGAGTTCTCTTGTTGTAGACCCTGTATGCCTTGCTATTTGATGAGTAACCTATTCCCCCATCACTTTTAGGGTCAAATTTTCCTAGATTATACTTTCCATTATTCAACACAAAGCATTTGCATCCAAAGACCCGGAGGTAGTACAACATGGGCTTCTTCTTGTTCAACAGCTCGTAGGGAGTTTTCCCAAGAAGGGATCGGATCAGACACCTTTTGACCACATGGCAAGCAGTTTTGAATGCTTCTGCCCAGAAGGACATAAAAATACCTCCATCTATCAGTAGAGTTCTAGAAATATCCACAAGAGTTTGATTTTTCCTTTCCACCACTCCATTTAGCATTCTCGAATTCAGTCCCATGGTCGGACCTGATTCCTGCAATGTTGCATCTTAACTTCACTTGTATTTGATTTACAAAGGATTCAAATACTGGGAATGTCTCATCCTTTGAGAGAAGAAACATTGTCCAGGTGTATCTTGAATAATCATTTACGACCACAAAGATGAACCTCTTTCCTCCACGGTTTGCAATTTTAACAGGTCCACATAAATCCATGTGGAGCAGCTATAACAGTCTAGAGGTACTCACTTTATTTTTATTCTTGAATGAGGTCCTAGTGTGTTTCCCTTTGATACAAGCTTCGCATAACTGATTCTCAGCAAATTTCACCTTGGGAAGTCCTCGAACCAGGTCCTTTGATACCAACTTATTTAGAAGAATCGTGCTTACATGCCCCAACCTTCTGTTTCATAGGGTAGCTTCATCCTCAACAACACTCAAACAGGTATGTCCATCACCAACTACTAAGTCAAGATCAGCAACATACATGCTCTTACACCTGTTAGCTGTCAAAACCACTTTTCCTAATTGAATATTGGTCACTGTGCATAAAGCCGAGAGAAACTTAACCTCATTCCCTTTGTCACAGATCTGAGATACACTCAAAAGACTATACTTCAACCCATTGACATAGAAGACATTTTCAATAGCATGTTCAAGTGCTTTCCCTATATTCCCTACACCAAGAATGTACCCCTTCTTTCCATCTCCAAAGGACATCGAACCCCTTTGGCAGGCCTTGAGTGAGAATTTTTTTTGATTTCTCCAGTCATATGCTTTGAGCAGCCACTATCCGTATATCATTTTTGACTGCTCCCCCTCACTCTTTCCTGCAAGATCAAGTCATGGATTAGACTTGGGAACCCATTTAAGCTTGAGTTCCCAAAAATGAGACAGAGGAAAAATCAGGTTTCTTTTTGTCCACCCAGGCAACTTGATTTGAGATACCCGGGGACCAGGCACCCTATTGTTCATCAATGTTTCTAAACCATCCAGACTCCTTCTCAACGAAATTTTCCTAGACATGCAGTTAGACTTGATATGACCATTTCTCCCACAATGGGTGCACAACAAATTGTTTGGATTAGATACATACTTGCTATGAGGATTATAAGGTGGACAAATCTTTCGATATCTAATCCCTTCACCAGTATTAGACCTCTGATTAGTCAATTTGTCCAAGACTTGAGAGGAAGTAGTCCACTTGAGAGACTTTGACCAGTTCCCTCTCTAGCTCTGAGTTTCTTTCCAAAGAGATAGTAAGTTCCAATTGAGAATTTTTCAATTTAGCTTTGATGTGCTGTGAGTTTACAGCACTTTCGACGCTCAAAACTAAGAAAATTTCATGGACTTAGGTATGTTTATATGGATATAAAATACTTTTTCTTTGGTTATAGGACAAATAGGTGTTGGAGAAGGAATGTGAAAAAGATAGCCCAAAAGTTTAGAAAATAGGGTTAAGTCACAATTCTCAGTACGAGCTGTAGGATGGTGCTATGAGCCATACTGAAGATCGTGCAAAGTTTCAGAAGGCTAAGTATGAAGAGTGTATCCTATGACTCTCAGTATGAGTCGTACAATTTTTTTACGGGCCTTAGTGTAGAATTCATGGAAAGATTCAGAAGATTTACACAAGAGGCTGACTCTTGATACGGATAGACAGTACAAGTCGTGGCTTCATGGTACGAGTCATACCATAACAATCGTGAAGAACTTCAGAAAAATTGAAAATTCTCAGAGTCAGACCACGAAAGCATAATATGACTCGTAGGAAGCATGTACGATTCGTACCAGGATCCCACACTTAGCCAAATTTCAGCCAGTCAATGACGTACGAGAAGCAGGTAGGACACGTACATACCTGCTACAGATCGTAGGATTGGTTGTGACACAGGGGACATCAATTATGGAAATTCACCCTGTTAGCCTAGGAAAAAGATTTTTATGTCTGTATAAATATGTTTTATGTTTTATTTTCATGAGAAATCATAAGACAATCGTTAGAAAACATTAGAGGATGTGAGAATTGAGGGATAGAAGATAGAATTGAGTTGATTCACTTGTGATCAACCTTTTCTTGATTTTCTCTTGATCTTCATACTTTGTTCTTGAGGATTTTGCTAATTTATTTAAAGAAGTTTTTCTCTCATCCATATTTGTAAGTATTGATTTATGTATTTAATTATGAATGCAAATTACAATCTTGCAACTATGAGAGGCTAAAAATTCCATAGCTAGGGTTGTGGGAACCATGGTGGATTAACAAGCTAGGGTGGCATAAAAGTTATTCAAAACCAATGCAAAACACTTGCATTGTATTCTCTTCATGCTTAAACATTTCTTATCGGTGTACAAAGTTAGAACTTGCCTGAATTCTTTACTTGCTTGAGCCTAGAGAGGTAGAGATCAGGAAAAAAGAATTACAATAAAGCCTTGATCTTGATGATCAATGTATTAACTTGAGTTGTGATCGCAGGATAGTTAAATTTGGGACATATTGATAATAGTTAGTTTGCAATTGCTCATAAGACCTGACTCGGTGATTGAGGATAGTCATTCAATAGGGACGAACCGGTTGTTTGGATGAACCTAAGTTCAGTTCTACAAGTAAGCATTGGTGATGATCACGTATGTATACCCGAAGCAGTTATGAACCCGTGGGGATCAAAAAACCTAGTTATCTTTCATTCTTGATTTCAACCAAGATTTTAACATTTGTTTTTTAATTGTTGTTTTCTTTAGAACCCCCAATTTGGAGTAACTACCCAACAAGTTCACTTACTGGCTTTAGTATAGCTCTTCCATATTCCCTATGGGTTCAACCCCAACCTCTAGTTGGGTTCTTTATTGGCAACGTCCGCTTCATACTTCGGTAGGAGGTATGATTTGCGCGTTATCAAGATTCAAGATCAATTTGTGAATTTTCTACATCACTTCCAGTTCCATTTTTAATGGGAGAGTTTTTCAAACAACAACTCTTGGCATTTCTCATTTACTTCAGCTAGGCTAGCAATCAACACAATTTTCTCAGTTTCAAGATTATCAATATTCTTGTTTAGGGCTTCCTTTTCTTTAGTGAGATCACAAAAGGAATCAATTAACACACTGCCTAGAGATCTTAGTTCTTTTAAGTTGTAATCCTTCAGATTTTTCTTAATGTCAAGAAAGGTTACCTCCTCTTATTCATCTACTTCTGAGTTGGCCATGAATGCAAACATTGAGTTGAATAGAGAATCATCATCTTGAACATCCATCATTGAAGCATCTTCTGGTGCTTCATCATTTTCAAATTCACCGGATGAGTCTCCCCATGCTGCCAGAGCTTGTTTAACCAGTTTATCAGCATTGCTCTTCTCTCGAATTTATCTGGGACTCGGTCCTTCTTTCGGGCTTTGTCAGCATTAGCTCTCATATATTCCTTATAGTCAACCTTGTGCATAGGACAATCTTTGATGAAGTGACCTGGTTTTCCACATTTATGACAAAGATCATCCAGACCAAGAACCCTATTGGCAATAGATTTCTTTTGAAATCCTCCACTTCTCCTAATCACTTTTTGAAATCTTCTTGTTAAATAGGCCATGTCTTCATCCTCTTCACTTGAATCAACTTGAGTGCTTTTGAGAGCCAACCCCTTGTCTTTCCTTAGTTCACTTCTGCTTTGTTCTTGCTGGCTTTTGAGCTCATAGGTTGTCAGATTACCTATGAGTTCATCCATGGTGAGAGAGAGTCTTAAGATTTCGGGCTTCAGTGATAGAATCCACCTTGCTTTTCCACGACTTGGGAAGAATGCTAAGAATCTACCTTACCAATCTGCTCGGTTTTATCACCTCTCCCAGACAGTAGAGTTCATTTGTGATAGAGGTGAATCTAGTGTGCATTTCTTGAATAGATTCTCCTTCTCTCATAGAGAGCATCTCATATTGTGTAGTGAGCATGACGACTTTAGATTGCTGGACCTGAATGGTTCCTTCATGAGCTGTTCTAAGGCAATCCCAGATCTCCTTGGCTATCTTACAAGCTGAGATTCAGTTGTATTCATCTGGACCTATGCCACATACCAATAGTTTTTTGGTCTTGTAGTTCTTCTCAATCTGCTTTCGATCACTATCATTGTATTCCCTTCTGGTCTTGGGAACAGATGTGGTAGTTTCTCCTTCTGTTACAGTCTTCATAGCCACATAGGGACCATCTAGAATGATATCCCACAGTTTAGTATCTTTAGCCATGATGAAGTCATGCATACAGGTCTCCCACCATCCATAGTATTGGCCATTGAAATGAGGAGGTCTTGTAGTAGACTGCCCTTCTTCCAGATTCGGTGGTGCTGCCATATTTTACAGGATTCTTTCTAGGTGTTAACCTTTTAGAAAGTACCTGCTCTGATACCAATTTATGAGTTATATGATCCACCATCGTACACAAGACCAGGTCCTCTGATTAGGTTGCACAAGATAAAATGAACAAATAGATAAAGCAGCAAGAAACACAACACACGATATTTACGTGGACTTGCTCAAGAGAGGAAAAAACCATAACCTACCACATAGGGATTTCACCAAAACTTCGCTAGATTTGAGTAACAACGATTACGGACTCTTGTAATCCTAAGAGATTAAACTCTTAATCTCCCACTTGCAATAACTCTATTACAAGACTTCAATTTTCTAACACCATTACTATGCACCCCAGCTAACTCTAACTAGAACATAAGAGCGATTCTAGCTAAAACCTCAACTAACTCTAGTTGACACCTTTTCTAGAATCATTAAACAGTTACAAGGAAAAAGCATACACAAACTTCATGTTTTCTAGCTTTTACAACTCAACAAACACAACTCTAACAATGGCCCTAAGATAAGAATGCACGAGCACCAATCTTCAGAGATGGTCACTTTTTCAGAAAAATAGGGAATATGCTTGAGGGCTGTGTGTTATTTCTTTTCTTTGAAAACATACTTTTTGGTTGTCCAAAAACTAGGATAAGTATTGGACACACCAAAACCAAGAATCAATCCCATTGGTTTAGTACATTTGACCAGCTAGAGTAAAGCTGTTGTTGCTGCTACACTGTTACCAACTTTTTGCATAAATAGTACTGTTGACAACTGTGTGAAGTTTCCCGCCAACTCCAGCCAAACAAGCCCTTTCCAGGGGATCGAAACGAAGGAACAAGTCCTTACATGGTTCTGTCAATCATCAAAACCAACAATCTAACATAGTTTTTTCTAAATAACTTTCTGCCATCGAGGGATTGGTTTTATCTTTTCCACTAGGTAACAAAAATTAGTCCAATTCATATTCATGTCACAGTTAGGGAAACTCACACCAATTGTACATTTGATGTTCCATCTTGCTGAGGAGGAATTCTTTTTGAGCAACATGCATATTTATAAGAACGTCCCAACATATGAAAATAGGAACATATTTCTAAATGAGATTATGGATTGTGTTGTTGGATTTCTTATTCATCCATCGTAGCATAGTGATCTTGACAAAGGAATTTTGATGCTTAATTCCTAGAGGCCCCCCAAAGAAGTTCCATATGTGATTAACAACTTTACTTTAAATAAAGATATGATGTATAGACTTATTGTGAGTAGTGGTGTACGCAGGATTTTTGATCATCAGTGTCATCTTTACAAAGAGAAATAAAAAAAGAAGCTGTGGAGATATGGGCAGGGACCAGGTGTAGTAGATGGTCAATATACAGTGGGAATATCTAATTGGAAACACAGATCTTCACATCTTCTGGACAATTTGCTATCACCTCTAGACTCTAGTATGCAGACCAGGTCAAAATCCAGGAATATGTTTGCTTCTTCAGCATTCATATCTCTAATTGAACCCAATAATATCAAGAAAGCTCTAACAGATGTTCAATGCAATGCAGGAGGAACTTTATCAGTTCGAGAGAAATAAAGTATGACATTTGGTCCCAAGGCCTTCAAACCTAATTGTTATAAGGACCAGGTGGGTCTTCAAAAACAAACTGGATGAACAAGGAGTTACCACAAGAAACAAGGCAAGGTTAATAGTCCAGGGATAAAATCAAGAGGAAGGAATAGACTATAATGAAACCTTTGCTCCAATGACAAGAATTGAGGCAATTTAGATTTTGATTGCTTTTGCATCCTTTATAGAGTTTTATTCCAAATGGATGTCAAAAGTGCCTTTTTTGAATGGGTCCCTGAAGGAAGAGCTTTATGTAAAGCAACCCCCTGAATTTAAAGATATTGATTGAACTCACCATGTGTATAAGTTGGATAAGGTACTGTATGGGCTGAAGCAATCACCTCGAGCTTGGTATGAAAGATTATCCAAGTTTCTCCTAGAAAATGGTTTCAAGCGAGGCAAAATTGATAACACTCTCTTCCTATAATCTAGAGGAAGAGATCTTCTCCATTGTCCAAGTCTATGTCGATGACATCATATTTGGGGCAATTCTTGACTCCTTGTGTGAAGAATTTGCTAAACTTATGGGAAGTGAGTTTGAAATAAGCACAATGAGGTAAATAAATTTCTTCTTGGGCCTACAAGTAAAGTAGGTCAAAAATGGAACCATGATTTGCCAGCAAAAGTACATCAAGAAGCTTCTAGCAATATTTCATATAGATAGTGCCAAGCCAATTGACACTCCTATTGGCACCTTGTCAAAATGGGATGTTGATGAATCGGTCCCCTAGTGAATGAGACCATGTATAGAGGAATCATTAGATAACTTTTGTACTTGATAGCTAGTGGACCTAACATAGTGTTCAGTATGGGAATGTGTGCTCGTTTTCAAGCGTGTCCCAAGGAGTCTCATCTTAAGGATGCCAAGAGGATTCTTAGATATCTCAAAGGAACTGCTGATCTGGTTCTCTTCTACCCTTTTGGGAGCACATTTGATCTAGTTAGCTACATTGATGCTGATTATGTAGGGTATCTAGTCAACAGAAAAGTACCTATGGAATGGATCATTTTCTTGGCTTCTCACTGATTTCTTAGGGATCAAAAAAGCAAAATCCTATGGCCCTCTCTACTACTGAGGCTGGGTATGTAGCAACTGCCTCGTGTTGTGCTAAGCTACTTTGGATCAAGCAGCAGCTAGAAGATTTTGGAATTCTATCCAATTGTGTGCCTCTTATGTGTGATAACACTAGTGCACTCAACATGACAAAGAATCCAGTTCAGCATAGGAGGACCAAGCACATTGGTATCAGACATCATTTCCTGAGGGATAATGTTGAGAAGGGAAATATTTGTATGGAGTTTTGTAAAACTGAAGATTAGATTGCAGACATTTTTACAAAAGCCTTGAACAGGGACCAATACAAAAAGAACCATCTGAAGCTAGTATTGATGAGAATGAACTAGTATCAACTGCTTTTTCCTACTTCTTCCTCTGAAATTCTTATTCTTATTAGCTATGATTAGGTTGCAGGTATCTTATTGTGGTTTTTATGGTATGTTTACCCTAGATTTCATACCCTCACAGATATACACATATGGTGAATGTAGAAGAAGCAAGAGAGAAGGCAGGATAGATGCTGGGATTTTGATTCAAAAATTCAGAGGATGGACCCAGTCCCCACACAGGTTAGCATTATATCTTTTGCTGATTAAGGCATATTAAGAAAATGATCTGCTATTGCCTTATTTTTTTCCCGCTCTTATTTACCATTTCCCTGTCACTAAAATTTCTCTCTCCTAAAATGTAATCATCACACTCTCTCTAATAAGACACGACTTTCAACCCCTTTAAAACCCCCTTTTTAAATTGTCCTTTCAACATTCCTTTTCAAATCTCTGTTCAATCCAAAAAGGGGCAAAACCTTCAAAGTTCTCTTTTTCTTCAATCATCTGCTCCCGACACCTACTCACTCCTTTATCCCTCCTTGAAATCATGTCTCAACTTTCTTCTCCTTCCAAGCCCACTGAAACTCCGGCACCACTCATTCCAACAGAGACAACCGATGTTTTACCATCCCCTTCCTCCACTCCTTTTGAGAACCCTTTCTTAAAAACTCCCGTTCCCTCTTCTCAACCATCTTATGACGACTTGGGAGTGTCAATAGCATTAGAGGTTTCTCCCATGCTTCTCCTCTCTTTAGTTCCTGCCTCTGCTGCAATAATGGTAGATACAACTGAAAGGGAAGAATAAACCCTATCTCTCTAACCCCTCTGTCATCCTTGCCTCTGCTAGATACCGTTGCGAATGTTAACGTTGACAAGGAAAACTAGTGTGAGGGTTGGATCTAGGGTTTCTATTGATGAAGTGCCTGACAGGGTCATCATTGAGGAACCAGGTTGTATGTCTCATTCTATCACTCCTGGATACGAGGTGATAGTGTAAGGACCAACACAGATGGCTTAAGGCAAGGCCCTGGCTACAACCTCCTCACCAATTCACATTTCGATAGATCTGTCCTCCTCACCAAAATGGGATGAGATGAAGCCCTGGGGATTTGAACATCCTAGAGAATCTTGCTACCTTTGAAGACAGTGAAGATGAGCAACCCTTGTCCTAGAAGGTTCAAAGAATTACTTCAAAATATCAGGTAGGTCAGTCAAGGGACTAGGTCCATCCACCCACAACAAGGGCCTCTGCCAAGAAGGTGATGGATGAAGCTTTAAAGGAAAATCAAATCAGAACCAACAAAAGGAGAAAATTGAAGAAAAAGGTAGTTGAGGAAGAGGAGGAGATTCAACAGACGTTATACTTGAATAGAATAATGATGAGACTACTAAGGACGTAGATGATAATGGTTTCATTTGAGTGCTAATAAAAAGGGGGAAAGTGCTGTACCAATCGTCTCCTGACAAGGAAGGAAGGGGTGACGAAACTAGGCCAGTGAGAAAGTCTTCTAAAAGAAGAGTATCTGTAGGATCCAAGAGGAAGCAGTGTGAAGTAATTGCTAAGGAAGAGCGTCATGCACAACCACAGGCCAAAGGGTCCAAGTAAGTTGAGACAAGTCGAGGCCCTCAATCCAAGGGACCAGGTATTCCTACTAGGTTCAACCAACAACCAGTATCTACTCTGTTTCTTACAAGAGAAGAGTGTCAAGAAATTTTTAAAACTCAAAAGGTTCTGGAAGGATGGGTCTGATCCCAATATCTTCAACATGGAGGGAATGTCTGACCTAGTGGAGATGGTTGTGTTTCAGGCCAAGATTCATTTGTTTAAGCCTCCTATTCCAGAGTTACATGAGAAAGAGGTACGGGAATTTTATCATGAACTCATGTTTAATTAGGATAGAAAAGAGCTTCTGACAAAAGTGAATGGAGTTAATTTCATGTTGGATGAATAGATCTTGGGCACATATTGAGAGTGCCTATTGAAGGGATCAGGTTGGTTGAGGAGGAGTATGCAAAGAGAATCTTCTTGTCCTTAATTTGCAAACTTTTAATGGTGAAAGGCTTCTCAAGAAGAAAATGAAAAGAGAGTATCAACTGGTTTTTGAGTTTGTGAACAAAGTCCTTTTTCGATAGACTGAAAAGTGCACCATTGCGGGAGTATCTGATCTTTTCATCATGGAAGCCTTGAGCACATTTCAACCCATCAATCTCCCAGCTCTGATGATTGAGCATATGCACAAGGTGATGATAGTCAAAGATGAAAAACATGGATTGGCTTATAGATTCTTGTTAAACAAGGTGTTTGACTTTTTCAAGGTACCCCGTGGGCTGGGTATTATTGGGAAAAAGAAGAAGATGATTAATTTGACCACACTTGAAGAGATTGAGTATGTGAACAACGTACTGGTGTAAAGGGGCAATCTCTAGTCTCAGATCTCATTTCCTCTCAGGAAAAATCCAATGCCAAGATTAAGAAGTTAACAGGGTTGTTAGCTCAAAAGGAGGTTGAAATTGTGTGCCTCAAGGCTGCCCCCATAGAGGAACCCAGTCTAGTCGCTGCTCTTCGTTAAGAGAATGAGGCCCTGAAGGCAGAGGTTAAAGACTTAAACTCGCAAGTTGCTTCAGGCGTATGAGACTGCCAATGAACGAATGTCCTTGCTTCTCCAAAAGCTGTCTGGCCCTTGATTCCTGGAACCTCTATCTCTTGTATCCCATCCCTTGCTACTCTCACTGTTCTATTTTCCTATATTTGCTTAAGCCACCCCCTCCTCTCATTTGTATTCCTTGTTTGTTAAATTGCCAATGATCATATTAGTCTTTGAATATGCTATTCTATGTAATTTTTGTATTGCTTTTGCCTAATGAATATTGACTTTTTTTCCCTATATCTACTATCCATCTCTACTTGCTCTCTTATGTTTGCTCATGTTAGTGTTGCTCCGGTGATCATGAGTTAATATATTTGTCTCTTCTGTTATTTGATTTTCTGTTTGCCTTTTTTATGATGCCAAAAAGGGAAAGTAATCATGATAGAAGGAGTATGGAGGGAATAGAAGTATGATGTATATATTTTAGTCCTTCAAAAGAGAAGAAGGGCAGTATTGCTGTTGATAAGGGGAAGTGAAAAAATCTGCTCATTGACTGGGGGAAAAAAGTAAAATGACATGTTTGTCATCATCAAAAAGGGGAAAATTATTGTGCTCATGGTTTTGATGATGAACAAACTTATGAAGGGATCCAATACCTCATTATGGTCCTTCGAAAGGAACCAGGTTGGATGAGTGGAAGGAGTCTGTGTACAGCTGTAAGGTGTACTATCTCTGTGCTGGTTGGTAGGATCGCAGCAGGGATGCAACAGTGTGACAAAAGGTCAATTGTATGTGACCAATGAGAGTACACGAGGTTTTTGGGATCTCATACTTATCCAAGAAGAGACAACTTAAAAACCTAGCGATTCAGATACTAAAAATTTTAAAACATATTCTCTCAAGCAGCCGCCATTGTTGAAGTGTGAAGAAACAAGTTCTTGGGATCTATTGTTAGTTTTATTCATCTAGGCTATTGTTAGTTTTGATTATTGAGTTGTAAGCCTACTACAACTGATCTTGGGCAAAATACCATGCCCAAGTGATGCTTTATAACTTAGTTTTATCTTGTTTATCGACTTAATTATATGCATTCTCATGTACTTCTATGTAAATGTGAATATATATACTAACCAACATGATTAGTCCTTGTTTTTGTAGGTTTAAAATGAATTTGAGGACCTAATCCATGAGTTGGTGAAGTGGAGGCATGGAATCGGAAGCAAAACGCGAAAGTCGGCAAAGAGAACACGCAAAATAGACCACCTGCGCGATAGCAATGTGCCATGGCAGGGAGCTATTTCATGCCAGACATAATTTTATACACCTCTCATTTACTATAAATAGGTCCCTTAGCTCCTAAAAACATTTTGTCATGTAATATTTCTGTACCAAGGAGTGAAGGGAGAAGTGGGAGAACTCACCTAGGGTCCTTAAATTTCATCTTCTCTTCTACCAATTCTTGTAAGTATGTTACTTTAATTATGTTTTCTTGTAATTATACGACTTTGAGTGGCTAGAACCCTTCCTCTAGGGTTGAAGCCACAAGGTATGATTGCGATTAAGCGAATTTGTTTTGGTTTTAAGTTATTAGTTGTTGTTTTGTCTTACATTCTTAATTATGGTTGTTTTTATGATTGATCACCATGAAAACACACATGTTAAGCTTAGGTAAATGCTTGAGAAAGACAACCTAGGCAAGAACATGAGAATGTAGGGAGCAAGTTTGTATCTTACGGTATAATTCGCGGTTAGGATAAGAAATTATACCTAATTTGCCTTGCTTGGTTTCTAAAACGAGATGAGTTAGACACCAACTTAGAATTATCACATCACCACTCGAAGAAGTAGTTGTGAAGCTAAGTTGAGTTAAATGATTAGAGGTACGAAAGTCTTCAAGGGCATAAACCCCCAAACCACATTTCCATAATTGAATTGCCCACAAACTAGAATGTCACATCCCCGCTCAATGATGTAGTTGTGAGCCTAGTTTGTTGTGTTTAGAGGTTCGAAAGACCATGAACATGCAATTTTAATTATGTGAGACGACAATTGATAGTTTCATACTTAAACCATTGCAAAGCTTAGTATTGCATGATTATCCGACTTTAACTCTAGTTGCTCCTTGAATGATTTCAGAGTATTTCAATGACCACCCCTAGACTTAATTAAACTTTATCGAAAAAGTCTAAATCAACACTTGTGAAAGTTAATACCACACTTGAACTTGATAATTAGCTGAATTGGTCCAGTCCCTGTTGGTTCGACATCCGGCTCTTAAAAAGGGCCACCGTATTACTTGTAAGATCACGTACGCTTTCGTGTGCGCTTGGGCAGTCGTCAACAAGTTTTTGGTGCCGCTACTGCGTAGTCTCAGCAATAACAATGAAGATTGTATAGGAATTTTATCTTTGTAATTATTGAAGAGAGTGGAGAAAACATCAACTAGAGTTAGTTGAGTGTAGTGCTAGAGTTAGCCATAGAGTACCAGTTTGTGTTAGCTGGATTAAGAATGTTGCAATAGAGCTATTGCTGGGTAGACGTGTCGTAGAGTTACTTCAAGGGTTGTTGGATTAAGAGTTTAATCCAAACGAATTATTGGAATCTTTAATTGTTGTTGCTCAGATTTAGTAAAGAGATTGTTGAAATCCTATATGGTAGGTCGTGGTTTTACTCCCTTGAGAAAGGAGGTTTCCAGGTAAATATTGTGTGTCACCTTTACTGTCTCTTTAGTTATTTTATTTGTTCAAACTCTATTGAACTTGTTGAAGGACCTGGTTCTTAGACTAGTGGTGGACTCTTATAACTCAACATTGAGCTTACCGAATCTAGTGGTATTAGGCTAGTTGAGCTAAATGCCTTTTACTAGCTAGTCCAATTGTCCCACCAAAAACTTGTATCCCCATACAGTATTTGGCCTTGAAGAAATGTGTCAATAAAGATTATTTTGTCTTAGAATTCCACCAGTTTTTGACAACCAGAGTGTTACTTATATCTTCCATCTTCCTCAGGCCTATTCCTCCATCGTCAGTATGCAAGCACAAATTATCCCAAGAGCTCCAATGATGCTTAGATTTATCTAATGAGGAACCCCAAATGAATCTAGAAAAAACATTTTTGAATAAGTTTGAATGTTCCTAAAGGATGGGCCATAGATGCCAAATTATTTGTGAGGATGACCTGAAACATATGTTTGATATGAAAAAGTATGCCACCAAAGGATAAGAACCTGCTCTGTCAACCATGCAACCTTCTAATAATTCTGAGACCATGTCATCAAAATGTACAAGTTTTTTTTATTCCTATATACATGAGACATCTTAGGTAGTTAAAAGGAAAAGACTTGTCAAAAAAATCAGTGCTACCCCTAATAAAGTAAGTTTTGTTTCTGTTAACACTTTAACCAGAGCTCTTTTCATATTTCCTTACTTGTTTCATGACTAAGTTGATAGAATTAGTATTACCACTAGTAAAAATGATAATATCCTCTTCATAAGTAAGGTGATTGATGATTGGTCCTCAACTACTCATTCAGAATGGGGTAAACCCGTTATAAAAAAGATCATTAAGTAATTCGGATAGAACTTCTCCAACAATAATAAAAAGAGAGGATGAGAGATGGTCTACTTGTTTAAGACCTTTGGAAGAAGTAAATAGTCCTTCTCTTTTACCATTTACTATAAAAGAGTACCACTCCTGAGATGAGTTTACCAATAAGGTCTGTGTAAAGCCGAATTTCTTGAGACATACAGGTAAGCCACTTGTTATCATCTTCTGTAACCAAGGTATGAATCAGTTTGTGTTTCAACATACTTATGGAAAAATGTGATGTTCATGAATATTAGAAAAGGGACTTGAGGTAAAAATGTGCATGAGGTCACCGTATAATAGAGTTTGAATACATCCTCAAAGATATCAATCTAGCTTGTTGAAACTTTTGTCAAATTAAGTGGCAGTTTTTGGGATAAGGACCTAAAAAAATTTAACAGTCTATGAAAGAACTTGATTCTTTTATTTATGGATTATAGGTGTTTTAGGTATATTTAAAATGTTACACCCCGCAAAAGTTAACGATTAGTAAGTGCACACGTGGATTTGTGATGAATAAAGAGAGTACGACGCGTGTAGAGAAGCCTCAAAAGTAGGGTCGGATCGGACCAACACACTGGCTAGCGCGGCGCACCAGGCCTGCTGGCGCCTTAAGAGACGCGGCACGCCAGGCTTGCTGCCTCAATGGGCGGAGTGACGCACCAGGATTGCGGCCTCAATGGCAGGCGTAGCGCGCCAGGCTTGCTGCCTCAATGGGAGGCGCGGGGTGCCACCCCTGCCACCGCCCATGTAAGTATAAATAGACCTCTTGTTTTTTTGGAAATCATTTCCCATTTTGGTTTCATCCAGAGAGAGTATTACACGAAGAAATCAATCATTTTTCGTCCGATTACGCTCCCAAACACCGCCTAAACTCAAATTAACTTCAGGTATTGAATTCTAACCATGCAGGGAGAATTACTACGAAGTTATTTTCTCAAAATACGCCTGAAAAACCGGAACTCCACCGAGCAAAAGTCGTAAGAATTGCTCCAAACAGATTTTTATCCGATCACAGGCTTTAAGTAGGCATTTCTCCATTCTGAACCCTCGGGAAATTATAAGTTTTAGGCCGTATTTTATGTAGGTAAATTATAGTTTCTATTAATATCAAAAGTTATCCTTTTTTCGCCGAATTTGGTATTGAAATTCATCTCTTTCTCTCAGTATAATGGTTCCAGTTGAAAAGAGCTGACGAATCCAAGTGAAACTCATCGGTTATTCGGGATACGACATCTAAGGTATGTAAGGCTTAACCCTCGGCAAGTTATTATCATTTTACAGTGTTATGACATATGTTCTTGAATAGAAATAACGGTTCCATATGCTGCAGATAGTTGCTACTAGTAGATTGTGGTTGACATGTTGTAATTAGCTGTTGTTGGTATATATAGATCAGATATGCTGTGCTTAGCTGCTATCAGTAGATTATGGTTATATAAGTTCTGGTTAGCTACTAGAAAATGTATATAGATTATACCATATTATCCCTTGTCAAGAAGGAACATGTTAAGTGTGCGCGCTAGAAGCGTCATAAAAACTCGTCTATTCTCCAGTTCATTGTATTAGTAGGATTCTATGTTTTATTGCCAGGCCTAGACCATAGAAGCTTGTGAATAGTTATCGGGCCTGAGCTTGTAAATTGAATAGCATAGGCGCAGCTAGGCAGTTTAACTATCAGTTTGACGCCTGTATTGTCAGGAAAGCACGCCTAGAGGCCATTGGTGCGCCATAGGGCTAGAAATTTAGCTAGGAAGGCATGTTTAGAGTCATCATCCTAGGGTTGTCTAGTGAACTGAGTGACAGCCTGCCACCTAATTAGCTATTACCAGTGATTGTCAGTCCTAGTTGACTTAGCATTTAACATATAGGTCGCCTAGGAAGCCAGCCTAGTCGTCCAGGTCAAATAGACCCATGGGTACCCTAAGGAAGGGGACCTTATTAGCAGTTAGAGGCCGGGCCAGCGCCCCACCCAGATTCTATAAGATACTTAGGTATAGATTGCCAGGAGTGGCTAAGTCTATATAAACTTATCTATAAGGCTAAGACTCGCCCAGAAAAGTAATATAAGATACGAGTATACTAAGATGAGGTCTAAGGGACTAGTACCACGTTCGTATAGTACTACCTGATCTTGGGCAGAATTGCATGCCCAAGTGATACTCAAATGCTTCATTTCGACTTGTTTATCTATTGTTATGTGTATATTCTCATGTGATTCTTAGGTAAATGTGAATTTATACTAACCAACATGATTAGTGTTGTTTTGCAGGTAGAAGGAAATTTTGGAAGCTAATATATATGTTGGTGAAGTGCCAGAATGGACTTGGAAGCAAGAAGTGGAAGTTGACAAGGGAAGTTGGAAAAAATAGGGGCTCTGTGATGGCGCCGTGTCACGCTACCATCGCGGGGGCATTCTGCCTGGGATGAATTATTTATGTCAAATTCCAGTGGAGGTTCGCGTTACCTCCGTGGCACGGAGGCAGTGCTCCACGATGCACTCCGTGTCACGTTGAGTGTAATTACCTGGAACCTCAAGTTCAAGTAAAGGTGTGCGATAGCACCGTGGCACGGAGGCAGTGCTCCGCGATACACTCCGTGCCACATTGCTTGTTATTCTGGGAAAAATGCTCAATAGTATAAATAACACACTTAGGTTTTATTTTAAACATTCTGACTTGGTTGAGCAAGAACGTGGGTTACAGGCAGTTGAGAGGACGAAAATTCTAGGGTTATTCTCTTCCTTTTTCTCTTTAATTTCAATTGCTTGTATGAATTCTACTTATTTGAAGATGTTTAATCCACAAATGACTGGCTAATTCACCTCTTGCTGAGGTTAAGGATAATTGTAGAGGAATGTAATCATTAATCATTTTAGTTTTCATCTTTTCTTCAATGGTTGTTCTATCAATTCTTGTTCTTACTGCATTAATGTTTGGCCAATGTTAATGTATATCTTCGAAATTCAATTTTGATTCTGAAAAGGAAAGGAATTGGACAGTTGTGAATTGGTAGGATATGATCTTTTCTTAGTTGAGAAAATTGAGAAAAGATTTACGTTCAGAATAAAAATATATCTGAGAAGTCTTATTAGTCATTTATGGAATCAGTTATGTATGGCTAGAGCATGAGATTCTTATATCACAGAAATGTAGAATAAGGTTTCATGATTCTTTAATTGGATAGGAGTCGAAAGATCCAATCCATTGGCAATTAATTCCTGAAAAGCAACCGAAGAGAAGATTAGCTGAATTGAATTAATAAATTACATCCCTGCATGTTTGTCTTAACCTCGGCTTGTTCATTGCTATTGTTCAGACTCAAATTATAATCTTGACTTAGATTCTTATTACTTAGTGATCTTAACTCATAGAACATTATTTATTTGGTTGTCTGCATTCATAGAAATATCGTTCACTGATGCTTAAGTTAATAAATACCGTAGTTTAGTCCCTGTGGGATCGATACTTGGCTTGAAATAAAGCCACTTTACTACTTGTACGACCACGTGCACTTGCGTGTAGTTTTGGCTCGAACAAGTTTTTAGCGCCATTGCTGGGGACTGGCAATTGGTAAATTTAATTTCTTAGTGTTAGTTTACAAATTCAATATAAGTGTTGACAACTTGATCTTAGCCTTTCTCTTGTGGGAGTTGGTGGATTCATTTATAGATCTAGAGAGACAATTTCATCGCCAAAGAAGGGAAGCACTAGAGAAGAAACTGCAGTTGCTAAGACAGGCAATTCTGGAGAAGCAACAAAATCCACCGCTTGTAAGGGCAGTTTTAGTGCCCGAGGAGATGGCAACAAGACCGGTCCGTGAAGTGGCAATCCCACATGCAAATAATGTTACATCCAATATTCGAAGACCAGATCCAGGAGGGAGGTTTGAGCTTAAATAGAATATGGTGCAATTGTTGCACACCAGCAGGCAATTCACAGGTCTCCCTCATGAAGATCCCCAACAACATCTCCAAAACTTTTTGGAGATAAGTGACACTTACATTCCTGCTGGAGTATCATCTGATTATGTGAGGCTTACATATTCCCGTTCTCATTATTGGGGGAAGCAAAGAGGTGGTTGAAAGCTGAACCACCCAATTCTATCACTACTTGGGATGATCTCGCAAGGAAGTTTTTGATACAATTCTTTCCATCTAGGAAGACAGCCCGACTTAGAAGTCAGATTCTAAGTTTCAAACAAAGAGAGGGTGAGAATTTGTATCAAGCGTGGGAGAGGTTCAAGTCAATGTTAAGGGATTGTCCTCATCATCACCAGTCTAATGATGTGTTGGTGCACACATTCATTGAGGGTTTGGAACCACATACTAAAATTTTGTTAGATTCAGCAGCTGGGAGGCAGGCATTGGAGAAGACTTATGAGGAGCTGTATACTTTGTTAAACCGTATTTCACAGGGAAATCCAAAATGGAATGCAGACTCAACACGAGGAGGAGCAAGGAAAGTGGCAGGAGTTTTTGAGGTAGATGGTTTTACAGCTATCGCTGCACAGATAGCTGCGTTGCAAAATCAACTCAACACCCACTTCAGTAGTATGAGCTTGAATCAAGCATAAGCCCCAGTCAATGCAGTTCATCAGGTATGGTGTGAAGTATGTGGGAGTAGTGAACACTCAGCTGAGTGTTGTGGTGCAAATCCAGACTCGGTAAATTTTGTTGGGAACGTCCAGAGGAATAATAATCAACAGTATGGCAACAATTACAACCCAAATTGGAGGAATCATCCGAATTTCTCTTGGGGGAGTAATATCCATCAAGGACAGAGTTCGAATCAGGGCGTGCAGAGAAATCAAGGGGGGCATCAGAATTTTCAGTCTCAATACAGAGGAAACAATGCACCTCCTCCACCACCCAACAACATTGAGGATATGTTTAAAACAATTATAGCTAACCAAGCGTAGATGCAGGCTGATTATGTGAAACTAGTGGCTGACATGAAAAAGCAGTAGTTAGCTACAAAGGAGTTAGAGTATCAGTTTGAACAGTTAGCTGGAGCCCAGGGGAGGACTTCCAAGTGATACTGCTCCAAATCCCAAGCAGGTCAATGCAGTGACAACAAGGAGTGGCATTCAACTTAAGGAGGTGGAACCAGAAAGACCACCTCAGCAATCTGGATCAGTGGAAAATGATAGGGAACATGATGAGGTGAGGGGGAAGGAGAAGGCAGATGAGATAGAAAGACCACCACCCCCGTTCCCTCAGAGATTAAAGAAGCACAAGGAAGAAGCTTGCTTTAAGAAATTCATGGAAGTGCTGAAACAGGTACACATTAATTTGCCCTTGGTTGATGTTTTGCGGGGAGTGCCAAAATATGCCAAGTATATCAAGGACATTGTAGCTAACAAAAGCAGATTGACGGAGTATGCTACGGTGGCGCTTACTGAGGAGTGAACCTCTCGGATACAGAATAGGTTGCCGACAAAGCTCAAGCATCCTGGGAGCTTTACCAGTCAGATTACAATTGGGCAAAGTATTCGAGCTCGCGGATTATGTGATTTGGGAGCAAGTATAAACTTGATGCCGACATCGGTGTTCAAGAAATTAGGGATGGGCAGCCCTAGACCAACTACTATGATCTTGCAGCTAGCTAACCATTCTTTGGCCAGACCAGATGGTATTGTGGAGGACGTGCTAGTGCAAGTGGGCTCTCTCATTTTCCCGGTGGATTTTATTATCTTGGATTTCGAGCCGGATGCGGAAGTCCCATTTATTTTGGGACGTCCTTTCTTGGCAACCGGGCAAGCTTTGATTGAAGTGGCTGCTAGGTAGCTAACCATGAGAGCACATGATAAAGTAGAGGTTTTTGATGTGTACAAGGCCATGAAGCTTTCGGCCATTTATGAGGAGCTGTCGGCGATCAATGTGCAAAATCAGGAATCACTTCTTCAGATTATTGACTCTCAGGACCCATTGGAGAGAGCCTTGATGGGCTCCAATTATTTTGGAGACAGTGCTACGTATGAGATGGTGCAGATGCTGAACGAGCCAAAATGGTTTCCCAGGAAGCAAGAGTTTCAGCCATTGATGAGGTCCTTGGAACCATTGCCAAAACCATCAATTGAGGAGGCACCAAAATTAGAGTTGAAGACATTGCCTCCACATCTGAAGTATGTATTTTTTTGGAAAGATGACACCTTGCCAGTCATCATTTCTGTAGAACTGACAGAGGCACAAGTGAGAGATGCATTGGTGGTCCTCAAGAGGTGGAAGAAGCAATGGGATGGCAAATGTCGGACAATAGAGGAATTAATCCAACTTTTTGCACACACAGGATTTTTATGGAAGAAGGATCCAAGCCAACTGTACAACATCAGTGGAGGTTGAATCCGATGATGAAGGATGTAGTTAGGAAGGAAGTGATCAAGTGGCTTGATGCAGGTATGGTATATCCCATTTTAGACAGTGAATGGGTTAGCCTCGTTCGGTGTGTCCCAAAGAAAGGAGGGATGACCGTAGTCACCAACGAAAAGAATGAGCTGATTCCCACCCACACAGTCACAGGCTGGCGAATTTGCATGGATTACAGGAAGCTCAATGAGGCCACGAGGAAAGATCATTAACCTAATCCATTTATTGATCAGATTTTGGACAGGTTGGCAGGTCAAGAGTATTATTGTTTTCTTGATGGATATTTCGGCTATAATCAAATAGCCATAGCTCCGGAGGATCAGGAGAAGACCACTTTTACATGTCCTTATGGGACATATGCTTTTAGGCGGATGCCATTTGGTCTATGCAATGCACCAACTACATTCCAGAGATGCATGATGGTGATCTTTCACGATATGGTGGAAGATTTTGTCGAGGTATTTATGAATGACTTTTCTGTTTTTGGTAATTCGTTTGCTACATGTTTGCAGAATCTTGACAGGGTGCTAGCTCGACGTGAAGACTCTAACCTTGTGCTCAACTGGGAGAAATGTCATTTTTTAGTCAAGGAGGGTATCGTCCTTGGACATAAGGTGTCATGAAAAGGGTTGGAAGTCGATCGTGCAAAGATTGAAGTGATCGAAAAGCTACCACTACCAGTGTCAGTGAAGGGTGTTCGCAGTTTTCTTGGACATGCAGGGTTCTACAGAAGGTTCATCAAGAACTTCTAGAAAATTTCTAGACCAACATGCCGGTTGCTAGGAAAATAGGTGAAGTTCGAGTTTGACAAAGATTGTGTTAAAGCATTGGAGGAGCTAAAACAAAAGTTGGTAGAAGCGCCTATTCTCATCTCTCCGGATTGGGAGCAACCGTTTGAATTAATGTGTGATGCAAGTGACGTGGCTGTAGGAGCTGTATTGGGGCAGCGGAGGAATAAAATTTTTCATTCCATTTATTATGCAAGCAAAACACTTGACGCAGCCCAGGTTAATTATACAGTCACGGAAAAGGAGATGCTAGCATTGGTGTTCGCATTTGATAAATTCAGGTCCTACCTGGTGGGTTCTAAAGTAGTGGTGTATACTGATCATGCAGCAATTCGATATTTGTTTAACAAGAAGGATGCTAAGCCTAGACTAATCAAATGGATATTGTTTCTACAAGAGTTTGACCTAGAGATTCGGGACAGAAGGGGAGCGAGAATCAAGTGGCAGATCACCTATCGCGATTGGAAAGTCGCTTGCATGTAAAGGAAGGTGACAACATCAAAAAAGAGTTCCCAGATGAGCAACTCTTGGCAATAAGGGAAGTTGAAATCCCTTGGTATGCAGATATCGTGAACTTGCTGGTAAGTGGAGTCTACCCACCGGAGGCTACGACTCAACAAAGAAAGAAGTTGAGACATAATTGCAGGTATTACATATGGGATTAGCCGTATCTTTTTAAGCAGGGATCGGATCAAGTGATGAGATGATGCATCCTAGAGAGCCAGGTTGCAGAAGTATTGAGGAGTTGTCACTCATCGTTGTATGGAGGACACCACGGAGGAGAGCTGACAGCTCACAAGGTGCTCCAGTCAGGTTTCTTTTGGCCTACACTGTTCAGAGGTTCTATAGCATACGTAAAAATGTGTGATAGATGTCAAAGAACAGGCACAATTGGTAGAAGACAGGAGATGCCACTGCAGCAGATATTAGAAGTGAAGATTTTTGATGTATGGGGAATAGACTTCATGGGCCCGTTTCCACCGTCATTTGGTAATCGTTACACCTTGGTAGCGTTTGACTATGTACCTAAGTGGGTCGAGGAAACAACTTGTCCCAAGAATGACAACAAGGTGGTGATGAAATTTGTGAAAAAGCAAATTTTCACCAGGTTCGGGACACCCAGAGCCATTATCAGTGATAGAGGGGCTCATTTTGTGAATGCGAGTTTCAAGAGCTTGCTAGCTAAGTATGGGGTGCGGTACAAGGTAGCAACAACGTATCATCCCCAAACTAGTGGGCAAGTGGAGGTGTCAAATAGAGAGATAAAGCAGATTCTACAGAAGACAGTGAATGCACAATGAATTGATTGGTCAAGCAAACTCGACGATGCATTGTGGGCTTATAGAACTTCATACAAGACACCCAGTGGGACTTCTCCGTACAGATTGGTCTATGGAAAAGCATGTCATTTACCTGTAGAGCTGGAACATCGAGCTTTTTGGGCTGTGAGAAAGCTGAACATGGATCTGGAGCTAGCAGGGAAGAAGAGGTTGATGCAACTTAGCGAACTAGATGAGTTTTGATGGCATGCCTATGAAAGTGCCAAATGCTACAAGGAGAAAACTAAAAGGTGGCACGACAGGCATATGGTGCATCGGATCTTTGAGCCGGGGTAGAAAGTATTGTTATTTAATTCAAGATTGAATCTTTTTCCATGTAAATTGCGGTCCAAGTGGTCAGGGCCATTTGAGCGGTAAGAATGACCCCACACGGGGCAGTGGAATTGTGGAAAGAAGATAGAAGTGCCACATTTTTGGTGAACGGTCAGAGATGTAAGAATTATTGGGGTGAGGACGTTATTCGAGAGAAGACGTCAATCACTCTAGAGGATGATTGAGAATCAATAGCGTCGAGCAGCGACGGTAAATCAGTCGCTGCATGGGAGGCAACCCGTGACTGTGTTGTAATAGAAGAGTAGAATTATTTGACAAAAAAAAAAGAGAAAAAGAAAAACAAAGAAAAAGAAAAATAAAAATTGTTGCGTTGCAACCTATGATTTCTAACCAATTCCTTGTGGTGAAATGAATTTCAGGTGGAACGGAGGGCAAAAACAATACAAAAAAAAAAGCAAAGGAAAAAAATCAAGGTAAGAAAATAAAAATTGGCACATTCCAGTGAGCCTACGCGATGGCTCCGTGTCACGGAGGAGGGCCTCCACGTTACCCTCCGTGACACGTTGAGGTGTATTCCGGATTTTTAAAAATTTTCAGAATACCTGCGCGATGGCTCCGTGTCATGGAGGCAGTGCTCCGCGTTACCCTCCGTGACACGTTGAGGTGTATTTCGCGTTGGGTCACCCGTGCGAAAAACCTCTTTTAAACCCCAATTTCCTTCATTCTTTTCCTATTCTTTCAATTCGTCCTCGACCCACACCCAAAATTCCCTTCTCCCCCAACGTGACACGGACCTAGTGATCAAATTTCTTTGAGTTTTCTTCCATTTCATCGAAGTAAAGGTATGTTCTTGAATTTTTCCTTATCATTGCTCAAATTTTCGATTCTTGAACATGTTTTGTGGTGAAACCTTGCCCTAAGTGAGAAATAAGCTTGAAATCAATTGAGTTATGATTGAATGATGTTCATAGTATCGTTGTGAGTAGATTAACTCAATGATTGCATGTTTTGTTGAAATTCATCGATAGCTAGGGTTGAGGATTTAATAGGAAGAAGACTAAATGCTTTGAAATGTTGATAAATTGGGTTGTGCATGTTGGGTGAAGTGAAATGTATGGTGATTGATGTTGAATATGCTAAGTTAGAAGAGGGATTTTCGGGAGAATGCAATTGGAGAATTACATAGGTTGTTGAAAAAAAATTGCAAAGTGCTAATGATGATGTAATTGAATCGATGGAGAAATTTTTATTCATTGTACGAAGTTTGAGTAGTACAAAGTAATTGTTCCATCGACTTATATGAAGTCACTAAGCATGTTGAATGCTAAGAATGACAAAATCATGAATGTCTTGTCGAATTGTGTTGTTTGCGGCTAAAGACGTGTGGGGTGATCTAATTAAACCCAACCATAGTTGTAGCTAATTAAGACTTGAATAACATTGGGACTGTATGTTTGAATGTACAGGAACAATGTCAGGAAGACAAGACAAGGGAAGGGGAGCATCCATATCGGGCGCCAACAAAAAGAGGGTAAGATTGGGGACAATAGTTCCAACAGCACCAACGGTTCCTAGAGGGCAACGCCGACAATACGAAACCAGATGGGTGACTGATGAGGGGAAGAAGTGGTATGCCAAACATAAAGAAACCAAATACTTCCCGGAGGAGCAGATAGCACGGGAACCACTGGCACAGGAATTCCCGCGGATTGAACACAGGATTGACACTGCTGGGTTAAACTTCATTTTTGAAGAACCCAGGGAGTGCAATCTCCATCTTATCTGGGAGTTCTATGCCAATTAGAACCCGACCTTACGCAGCCACATCATCAAAATCAGAGGGAAGGTTATCACTTTTGAACCCCATCATCTGAATGCAATCCTGGGGGCGCGGGACACAGACGCTCATGTCCTCCATCAGCTGAACATCACTCCACCTTATGCGGGCATCAGACGCACCTTATGTGGAGCCCGATCGACAGCCAGGTGGGGTAGGCACAAGGAAAGGGGCTACCATCAGACATTGCCCTATTCTCAGATGAACAGAGAGGCCCGGATTTGGTTGAAAATTATTTGTTCGTGCCTGATCTCGGGGGTACACATGACTGATGTCACCCGGGATAGAGTGTCTGGTGTATGCCCTGATGAAGGAGTTGGAAATCAATGTTGGGGCGGTGATCATCTCCGCCATGAAGAGAGCCCGACTGGATCAGGGGCATAGATACGGGTTCGGTGGTCTGCTTACCACATTCCTGAGGGGCCACAATATTGGGGAGGAGGCCCTAGATTACATCCCTCAAATTGACAGGCATCCCTTGGATGTCACCAAAACCAAGGCACCTGACACTACTTATGGGCCGGTGCTCACACTAGCCAAGTGACATGCTCGGGATGATCAGTACATGGCCCGCATGTATGGGATGTAGATGTTGTAGCTGCGCATCGGCGGAAGGCCCGCAACGGAGGATGAGCTGTGGCAGGTCGAGTTGGATTACCCAATCAATGAGAATGCCCGGGCTTTATGCAGAGTGGAGCCCGTAGATGATGACGTCCCTACCAATGAGGAGACACGCCGGGAGGACTCAGATGATGAGTCGGACGAGGATGGCGGGGGAGATTCAGATATGGGAGATGAAGCACTAGCACCTGATGAAGAAGTTGAATACTTTGATTGATCAGGGAGTTTCACTACCCAACCTTTGTGATATTTTGCAATTACGTGAACACTGGGGACAGTGTTCGGCTTAAGTGTGGGGTGGGAGTAGTTAGGTGCTAGCTGTTTTGTTTATGTTTGTTGTGCTTGTGCTAAATGTGACCTTGTGACTCTGTGTTTCGTCAACTGTAATTAATGTTGGTGTTGTAATGAATCTTGAGATGTTGTTGTGTTGCTGTTATGTGTGATGTGTAAATATTTTTCAATTATATATTATCTTTTTTTATCGAAATTTTTTGTTGAATTTTTTTATGTTGGGTTTCTCGGTTTTTGTTTTCGGTGCTTTTCTCGAGAATAGTCCCATTGAACCGACATCGTAGATAGTGACTGTTCCCTATGATGGATGGATGATGACCGTCTTAAGGGAAATGTAGTCGGTAGGAGTAGTTCTTTTTCTTTTTCTTCTTTCTTTTGTTTGTTTCCCAAATGTATCGCTACTTAATGGTTCAGAATTCTTGTTACGTGTTGTACATGATATTAAGATGCAAAGGTGATTCGTATGAAAGCATGCAAATATGTTAAACATGTCGAGATACCTAGGCCATAGAATTCGATTTGGTGTGATCGAGGCTTAATAGTGAATTCTTGTAATTAGCTGATTGAAGAGTCCGTGAATATGTCTTAAGTTGAGCATGTGCAATGAGTGTGAGGTGAGGTTTCGACTATTCCATGCTATTGTGAAGTGTCTAGAACTTTCCTGGTGTGTGTACTAAACGAAATGAAGGATGTGGATTGTAGAAAAGGATGTAGGCATTTCTTTGAATAAATCGAAAGTTTCTCCCTTATCATACCTACCTTGAATGTACATCCTAGTTAACCCCATTGAGCCTTTAGCCTATTCTTTGAGAGGTACAAACCGAGCTTAACCCCTTCTTTTCATTAGCCATGAATTTGATCCAAAACCCTTAAGCGCTTAAGAAAAACAATTTTTCCCAAAGTCTAAAGGAGTGAGAAGTGTGAACCGGAAGGAAAGCGGAAGTTATGAAAGCTAAAGAAAAGGTCAAAGGTGCTCTTGTTGAAAATGATTAATTAATAGCACAAAGTAAGAAAATCCATGAATGAGAAAAAAATAAAGATGCATAAATACTATTTTCTAGTGAGTCGAGGGTGCTTAAAGAAATGGGAACAAAAACAAAGAAGAAAATCCAAGAATGAGAGGATGGAGGAAGAAGCAATGTCCGTAATGAAGGTGGGATGCATTGAAAAGCGCTTAGGGAAGCTAGTTGCTATTATTGGTTAGCCTAGTATTGACTAGTTCCTTAGCTCACATTACAACCCATTAAGTCCTACATGATCTTACATCATGAATCCTTATATTAGTGGAGTAAAACACTAGAGGCAAGCTTATGGTTCATGACATGATGCATGTGAATTCTTTGGGAGAGCGAGCGAAACCATATTCATATACCCCTACACGTAGTGCTTCAGAAATCTTATGATGGCAAATGGGGTAATTCTCTTGTGTTGTGAGGGCACATGCTTGATGAGAGATGAAATTTCATGTCGGATGTCTTGATCAGTTGATTTGCACGAGTTTTCCAAGATCGAGAATCGATTCTTAAGGTTAGGAGGTCTTAATGTGGTGTACTTCGTTGTAATGATAAAACCATGCATGTATTTTTTGATGATTTGCTATCTTAAATAATCGGTATAGCCGTAGCTTGAATGGTCGAGCCAAATTAGTTATGCGTGGGTTTCAATTGCATGAGATGTGAGCGTATTGTTCGAGGACGAACAAGGTTTTAAGTGTGGGGTAAGTGATCTTGGGCAGAATTGCATGCCTAAGTGATACTCAAATGCTTCATTTCGACTTGTTTATCTATTGTTATGTGTATATTCTCATGTGATTCTTAGGTAAATATGAATTTATACTAACCAACATGATTAGTGTTGTTTTGCAGGTAGAAGGAAATTTTGCAAGCTAATATATATGTTGGTGAAGTGCGGGAATGGACTTGGAAGCAAGAAGCGGAAGTTGACAAGGGAAGTTGGCAAAAATAGGGGCTCCGTGATGGTGCCGTGTCACGCTACTATCACGGGGGCATTCTGCCTGGGATGAATTATTTATGTCAAATTCCAGTGGAGGTTCGCGTTACCTCCGTGGCACGGATGCAGTGCTCCGCGATGCACTCAGTGTCACGTTGAGTGTAATTACCTGGAACCTCAAGTTCCAGTGAAGGTGCACGATAGTACCGTGGCACGGAGGCAGTGCTCCGTGATACACTCCGTGCCACGTTGCTTGTTATTCTGGGAAAAATTCTCAATAGTATAAATAGCACACTTAGGTTTTATTTTAAACATTCTGACTTGGTTGAGCAAGAACGTGGGTTACAGGTGTTGAGAGGACGAAAATTCTAGGGTTATTCTCTTCCTTTTTCTCTTTAATTTCAATTGCTTGTATGAATTCTACTTATTTGAAGATGTTTAATCCACAAATGACTGGCTAATTCACCTCTTGCTGAGGTTAAGGATAATTGTAGAGGAATGTAATCATTAATCATTTTAGTTTTCATCTTTTCTTCAATGGTTGTTCTATCAATTCTTGTTCTTACTTAATGTTTGGCCAATGTTAATGTATATCTTCGAAATCCAATTATGATTCTGAAAAGGAAAGGAATTGGACAGTTGTGAATTGGTGGGATATGATCTTTTCTTAGTTGAGAAAATTGAGAAAAGATTTACGTTCAGAAAAAAATATATCTGAAAGTCTTATTAGTCATTTATGGAATCGGTTATGTATGGCTAGAGCATGAGATTCTTATATCACAGAAATGTAGAATAAGGTTTCATGATTCTTTAATTGGATAGGAGTTGAAAGATCCAATCCATTGGCAATTAATTCCTGACTAGCAACCGAAGAGAAGATTAGCTGAATTGAATTAATAAATTACATCCCTGCATGTTTGTCTTAACCTCAGCTTGTTCATTGCTATTTTTCAGACTCAAATTATAATCTTGACTTAGATTCTTATTACTTAGTGATCTTAACTCATAGAACATTATTTATTTGGTTGTCTGTATTCATAGAGATATCATTCACTGACGCTTAAGTTAATTAATACCGTAGTTCAGTCCCTGTGGGATCGATACTTGGCTTGAAATAAAGCCACTTTACTACTTGTACGACCACGTGCACTTGCGTGTAGTTTTGGCTCAAACAGTACCCATAGGTTAAGAATGTTAGTAAGCTTCCTGTGGGGAATTAGGGGCTGATCACTCAAAAGCATGTTCGGCCAGTATCAGCGCTACAGTTGTTCTAAGCAGAGGAACTAAGTAGTTAGTGATCTGCGACCCTGCAGTTGTTTATGAGTTATAGTTGTCCGGGCAGGACATTCAGAGTTATGTTAGACCACTCCAGATCTCTCCCTATCCAGCCTAGACCATTAGAAATCATGATCACTATCAGTGTCCTCTCATCAGATATAGGTGCACAGTGTGCCTGCTAGCAGCCTAACAAACTATCCTTGGGGCCGAGCAGCGATAGCGTTAGGCCCAGAAGGACAGTTATGCCTTTTGAATGGCTAGATTAAGATTTTAGTACAACACCTTGGTTGGGGTTGTCCTCACTCAAGAGCCTGTCATAACAAACTCCAGAGTTACTAGCTGTGTTGACGCCCGCCAGGGGCGAGATGTCATCGCTCCAAGGAGCGGTATGTCATCCATGAGGGATGAAGATGGGGTCCCAGGTGATCTTGGGCAGATTTATATGCCCAAGTGATACTCAAACGTATCATTTTCATCTTGTTTATTGTGCAATGTGTATACATTTTCATGTAATTGGTAATAAAATGTGAATTTATACTAACCAACATGATTAGCATTGTTTTGTAGGTAAAACATGATTTTGAGGAGCTAAAATGCATGTTGGAACAATATCGGAGTTGGACTTGGATGCGAGCACGGAAAAGACATTGGAATGCACAATGTAAAGGGGCTCCGCGATGGAGCTGTGCCACGCTACCATCGTGGAGGCACACTGCATGGAGGATGAATTAATTTGGCAATTTCTAGTGAAGCCTCGTGACAGCTCCGTGGCACGGAGGCAAGCCTCCGCGTTGCATGCTGTGCCACGTTGAGGCTATATTCCCGGACCCTGGATTTCTAGTGAGGGTCCGCGTCCACGCCGTGTCACGGAGGCAGTGCTCCGCGTTGGCCTCCGTGACACGTTGCTTGTTATTCCGGGAAAAATTCCCACTAGTATAAATAGAACACTTAGGCTTATTTTTAATTAAATTCAGACTTGGTGGAGCAAGGATGTGGGTTACAGGCAGTTGAGGGACGAAAAAGCTAAGGGTTTTTCTCTCTTTTTTTCTTCTTTCAATCAATTGTTTGTATGATTAACACTTGTTTTAGGATGATTAATCCACAAATGAGTGGCTAATTCTCTTCCTTGCTGAGGTTGTGAACAATGGTGATGAATTTTGATTATTGAATTGTATGGTTTTTCATCTTCTTCTTCCATGTTCTATTAATTCTTGTTTCTACTGCATTAGTGTGTGGCCGAAATTAATGTACATCAAAAAAGTCCAATTTCACTCGAGAGAGCACAAAATTGGAAAGTTGTGAATTAATAGGGTATTGTTCTTAGCTTGATTTGGGAAAATTGGGTTTTGATGTGCTTTCCTGATAGAAATATACTTGAAAGCCGTATTAGTCAATTTAGGAACCGGAATTGTATTGCTAGGTCATGAATTGCATTTGATCACAAAAATATAGACGGATGGTTTATGATTCTTAAGTGAGATTAAATACGAGAGTTTTAATCTCTAGGCTAATGTTCTTGGCTAGCAACAGGAAGAGAAGAATAACCAAATTATGATTATAATCAAGTTCATTACTTGTTCTTAACCTTGGCATGCTCATATCCATAGTTTCAATTCAAAGTAAATATTTGTTAATAGTTTTAGTATATAATTTATAAACAAAAATTCTTTAACTTTTGGTTACGTTGTTGTCAGCATAATTAGAGGTAAGCTAGAATATAGTATACTTAAGCAATTTTACTTATCCAGAGTCTCCTTGGTTCGATACTTGGCTTACTTAGCCACTTTATTACTTGTTTGACCACGTGCACTTGTGTGTCGGTTTTTAACCCCTACCACAGCACCGAACAAGTTTTTGGCGCCGTTGACGGGGAGACTAGGCAATTGGTGAAATTGTGTTAAGTGTAAATTTACTGTATTTTTGTTTTATTTTCTTAAGTGTTGACAACTTGGTCTTAGCCTGTATTTTGCAGACTTGATTTCTGTGAACACTGGCAAAGGACAAGGAGCTGGTGGAATCTTATACAGAGCCTGGACGTGAATTTCATAGTAAGCGCAGAGAAGCTCTACAAAAGAAGCTACAGTTGCTCAGACAGTCTATTATGGAGCAACAAAATCCACAGGTTGTGAGGGCAGTGTTAGTGCCCGACGAAGCAGCAGCAATGCCGGTTCGCGAGGTGGCAATCCCACATGCCAACAATGTACATTCAAGTATCCGCAAAGCAGAGCCTGGAGGGAGATTTGAATTAAAGCATAATATGGTGCAACTTTTGCACACAAGCGGGCAATTTACCGATCTCCCTCATGAAGACCCACAACAACATCTCCAGAACTTTTTGGAGATAAGTGACACTTATATACCCGCTGGAGTGTCACCTGATTATGTTCGGCTCACACTATTTCCGTTTTCCTTACTTGGTGAAGCCAAGAGGTGGTTAAAAGCTGAACCACCAAATTCTATATCAACGTGGGATGATCTTGCACGAAAGTTCTTGATGAGATTTTTTCCCTCTGGTAAAACAGCCAGACTTAGAAGTCAAATTCTAAGTTTCAAACAGAGGGAGGGAGAAAATTTATATCAAGCCTGGGAAAGATTTAAATCCATGTTGCGGGACTGTCCTCATCATCATCAATCCAATGAGGTGTTGGTACACACATTTATTGAGGGTTTGGAACCCTATACTAAAATTTTGTTAGACTTAGCAGCTGGAGGGCAAGCGCTGGAAAAGACTTATGAGGAGCTGTACACTTTGCTCAACCGAATTTCACAGGGCAATCCAGAATGGAATGCAGATTCATCTCGAGGTGGAGCAAGGAAAGCAGCAGGAGTGCTTGAAGTGGATGGATTTACAACTATCGCTGCACAGATAGCTGCCTTGCAGAATCAGTTGAACAACCACTTCAGCAACATGAATTTGAACCAGCCTTCAGCTTCAGTCAATGCGGTCCAACAAATGTGGTGTGAAGTGTGTGGTAGCAGTGAGCATTCAGCTGAGTGCTGTGGAGCAAACCCAGATTCGGTTAACTTTGTGGGCAATGCACAAAGAAATCAGCAGCAGTTTTGTAGCGGCTACAACTCAAATTGGAGGAACAATCCAAATTTTTCGTGGGGTAGCAACAACCAACAAGGCCAAAGTTCGAGTCAGGGTATGCACAGGAATCAAGGAGGGCAACAGAACTACCAATCTCAATTCAGAAATCACAATGCCCCTCCTCCACCACCATCACCTACCATTGAGGAAATGTTCAAGACCATGATCACTAATCAGGCGCAATTGCAGGCTGACTATGTTAAATTGGCAGCCGAAGTGAAGAATAATCAATTAGCGACCAAGGCTCTTGAGTATCAATTTGGGCAATTTGCTAGTGCCCAAAACACAAGGCCCAGAGGAGGACTGCCTAGCGACATGGATCCTAATCCGAAGCAGGTAAATGCAGTGACCACGAGGAGTGGTTTGCAGTTGAAGGAGGTGGAACCGGAAAGACCGCCTCAAAAGTCAGGAGCAGCAGATGTTGAGGGAGAGGAACTTGCGGATAAGGGGAAGACCAAAGAAGCTGAATCAGAAAGGCCTCCACCCCCGTTCCCTCAACGACTCAAGAAACACAAGGAGGAGGCGTGTTTCAAGAAATTTATGGAGGTGCTTAAACAGGTACATGTTAATTTACCTCTTGTTGATGTCTTGCAGGGAGTGCCAAAATATGCTAAATATATTTAAGACATCGTGGCCAACAAAAGTCGTCTGACTGAGTATGCCACGGTAGCTTTGACGGAGGAATGCACTTCCCGGATCCAAAATAGACTGCCCACGAAGCTGAAAGACCCTAGAAGTTTTACTATCCAACTTACTATCGGGCAGAGTATCCGAGCTCGTGGATTATGTGACTTGGGGGCGAGCATAAATCTGATGCCATCTTCGGTATTCAGGAAGTTAGGTCTGGGGAGTCCTAGACCTACAACCGTAATCTTGCAGTTAGCAGACAGATCCTTAGCTAGGCCGGATGGCATTGTTGAGGATGTGCTTGTGCAAGTGGGCTCCCTTATTTTTCCGATCGATTTTATTGGTCTGGATTTTCAACCAGATGCTGAAGTCCCATTTATTTTGGGACGACCCTTCTTGGCAACCGGAAAAGCATTAATTGACGTAGCTGCGGGTCAACTTACAATGCGAGCACATGACAAGGTAGAGGTGTTCGATGTGTACAAAGCACCCAAGCTCCCGATGGTAAATAAAGAACTCTCGGTGATCAATGTAATTGATCATGGGAATGCTAAGCACATGAGTGATTCCCGAGAGTTGAGAGGAAGACCACCAGATAAAGGTGAGCACTACTGGGGGGAGGACAATGATCGTGAAAAATCGTCCATCATCCTAGTGGATAATTGAGCATAAAGGACGTCGAGCCGCAACGGTAAACCAGGCGCTGCACGGGAGGCAACCCGTGAAAAATATTTTTTTTTCTTTTGTTTAGTAAAGTGTAAATAGTTTTTATTTTAATTTTTCTTTTTCTTGATTTAGTACAAATTTTTCGTTTTAGTTAATATTTTTCATTTTAGTTAGGGAAATCTATTAATCTAACCAATTTTGTTTAGTAAGGTGATTTTCAGGTCAAACGGGGAAAAATATGCATGGAATCGGGAAGGAAAAGGCAAGGTATGAAAAAATGAATAAAATGAAGAGACAGTGCACTGGGGCGATGGCTCCGTGTCACGGAGGAAGGGCTCCGCGTTACCCTCCATGACACGTTGAGGTGAAATCTGGATTTTTTAAAAATTCCAGAGAGCCATCGCGTTAGCTCCGTGTCACGGAGGAGGGGCTCCGCGTTACCATCCATGACACGTTGCCCTATATTTTGTGACGGGTCACACCGGGTTGCCGGGTGACCCGCGTATTTCTTTCATTTTAAACACCGAATTTTTGCCCTTTTTCCCCATTTCCTCTCTTCTCCGCGACCAAACACCTAAGTTCCCTCTCCCAACCAACGTGCCACGCTACTAAGCAAACAATTTGTCAAGTTTCTTCGGTTATTCAACGTAAAGGTATGTTTTCCTCGTTTCTCTCAAGTTTTTGGCGATTTTAGTCGAATTTGAGCATGGGAGGTGAGATAAATCACCCTAATTAGCAATTTAGCATAAAATTGAATTATTCTTTAATTGATAAATATTCGGAATGTGGTAATTAGTGTTTGAACTTGTCGATTGCGTGAATGATTCGAATTTGATTGTAAAATTGATTTCTAGGGCTGGGGTTGTTAAAATCGAATTGGGTAACTTGGTAAATTGGTGAATTATATGCCGGGGTGTGTTTGTGAATTGAGATAGTCGTTGTAAATATTGTTTGGAGGTAATAGACGACGAATTCTCGGGTTTTGGGAAAATGTAAAAATTGTTCAAATTGGTTTGGTTATTTGGATTCGTATGTATATAGAATTTTTGTCGTTGTTTTTGTTTGTTGTCTTCGTTGCTAAGTGCGATGGTTGAACTGCTAGCGATGGTAGGATTGGGATTAGCTGTATGAAGTCTGAGTAGTACGCTAAAAGTTATACTGTCGAAAATTTTTTGTGAACGCACTAAGCATAAATTGTATAGTTGTTTGTGTTTAGGTTGTAAATAAAGTAATCCTTGCCGTAGTATCGTAAGAGTAGCTAAGGACTAAGTGTGGGGTAAACTTAGTTTAACCCGACCTTAGCCGAAGCTAATACGCATTTAGCTTGACATGGTGCTTGTTTATCTGTATTGACAGGTACAATGGCAAGTAGGCAGGATAAGGGTAAAGGTGCTTCTACTTCAGGCACCGGGAGAAAACGCATGAGACTGGGCACAGCAGTCCCAGCTGCACCAGCTGTTCCGCGCGGCCAACGCCGCCAGTACGGAATGAGGTGGGTGACCGATGAAGGGAAGAAGTGGTACGCTAAACATAAGGAGAATAAGTACTTCCCTGAGGAGCATATTGCACGGGAACCACTAGCATAGGAGTTCCCCCGTATTGTGCTGAGAATCGAGGCAGCTGGGCTCAGCTTCATATTTTAGGAGCCCAAGGAGTGCAACCTACATCTAGTCCGGGAGTTCTATGCAAATTGGAACTCGGCCATCAGAAGCCACACAATAAAAATCAGAGGGCTGATTGTCACTCTGGAACCCCAGAAATTAAATGCCATCATTGGAGCGTGGGACACAGACGCCCACGTTCTCCGCCAGCTGAACATCACCCCACTATACGCCGATATCAGACGCACTTTGTGTGGGGCTCGATCCATAGCCAGATGGAGCAGACATAAGGAGAGGGGTTACCACCAGACTCTGCCGTATTCTCAAATGAACAGGGAGGCAAGAATATGGCTGAAAATAGTTTGTTCGTGCTTGATCCCGGGGGTGCACATGACGGATGTGACCCGGGACCGTGTGTGCCTGGTGTATGCCCTGATAAAAGGGCTAGAGATTAATGTTGGGGCGGTCATCATATCCGCCATGAAGAGAGCCCGACTACACCAGGGCCACAGGTATGGGTTCGGCGGACTCATCACCACCTTTCTCCGGGGCCTCGACGTCGAGGAAGAGGCTTTGGACTACATCCCGTAGTTGGAGCGGAGGGCCCTTGATGTGACCAAAACCAAGGCCCCCGACACCACACACGGGCCAGTGCCGACACTGGGCGAGCGACATGCTCGTGACGATCAGTACATGGCACGGATGTTTGGTATGCAAATGCTTCAGCTCCGGATTGGTAGGAGACCAGCCACAGAGGATGAATTATGGCAGCTGGAGCTGGATTACCCATTTGGCGAAAACGCCAGAGCTTTGTGCCGAGTGGGGCCAGCCTTCGTAGAGCCCACTGACGATGATGTCCCCACAGACGAGGAGACACGTCGGGAGGACTCCGATGTGGAGTCCGATGACGACGATGGAGGTTACTCGGACATGGGCGATGAGGCAGCAGCACCGGATGAGGAAGTCGAATATTTCGACTGATCAGGGAGTTCCACCACCCGAAATTTTTGGGCTTTTTAATTTTTGTGAACACTGGGGACAATGTTCGATTTAAGTGTGGGTTGGGGAGTAGCTAGGTGCTGGGGCTGGGCTGATGTGCTGTATGTTCTTCCTTTGTTTTGTATGTATGTTTATGTTCCCCTGTGGTTGTGAGTGCAAACTGATTTGTATTTGTATCTGTACATATTTTTGTGGTAATTGATGTGTGTTGTGAAAGGTTGTGGTTGCCAGTGTACATATTTTGTAAATTTTGTAAATATTTTTTTTCTATCAAAATGATCGATATTTTTAAATTTTTTGCGAAAATATTTTGTACATAGTAAAATATTTTGTAAATATTTTTCCATCAAAATGATCGATGTTTTGCAAAAATTTTTCAATTTTTATTTTTGGGTTTCTCGGAGTTTGTTTTCGGTTCTTTTACCGAGAATAGTCCCATTGAACCGATGTCATAGTTAGTGACTGTTCCCTATGATGGATGGATGACGACCGTCATAAGGGAAATGTGGTCGGTAGGAGTAGTGATTTCAATTAGTTTTCAGTTTTTTTCTTTGGTGGATTGCATCACTGAACCTGTAGTTACTATAGGGTTGTGAAATTATGGTTGCGTGTTGTAACTGATATTCAAAATGTAAAAGTGATTCGTATGAAAGCATGCAATTTTGTGAATATGTTGAGTTACCTTGGCTGTAGAATTCGATTCGGTGTGATTGAGGCTTAATTTTTGAATTAATGTAATTGGCTAATTAAAGAGTCTGTGAATGCATCTTGAATCGAGCATGTGCATAAAGTGTGAAGTGAGGTATTGTCATTCCATGCTATTGTGAAGTGTCTAGAACTTGCCTGGTGTGTGTACAAAACGAAATGAAGGAGGTGTAGTGTTAGAAAGGATGTAGGCATTTCTTTGTTTTAACCGAGAGTTTCTATATTTTTTTTTCTTGTCATACTCTACCTTTTTATGTGACTGTATACCTAGCCAGCCCGTTGAGCCTTTAGCCGATTCTTTCTTTCTTTTGTCCAAAAATGTATAAACTAAGCTTTATTCCTTCTTTTCATGAGCCGTAAAGTCTATACAAAACTCTTAAGCGCTTAAGAAGAACAGAAAAATTTTCCCAAAGTGTCAAAGAGTGAGAATAGTGGAAAGAAAAAGAAAAGCAGAGTGAGGAAAGAAAAGAAAAGGTTGAAGAGGCACTTGTTATAATGAAATGATAATGAAGGTGCATGAAAAACCTTTGTGTCATGTCAAGTGTGTTTGGTGAAATGGGCCATACGAAAGTAAACCAGCATGAATGGGATGATGAAAAAAGAAAAGAGAGAAACATTGTTCATGAGTTGATGGGAATGTGTTGAAAAGGCGCTTAAGGATGCTAGTGACTATTATTGGCTAATCCAATATATACTAGTTCCATAGCTTCCATTACAACCCATTAAAGTCCTACGTGATCTTACATTGCATTTCTTTATATTAGTGGAGTAATACACTAAGGGCAAGTCTATGGGTCATGACATGATGCATGTGAACTCTTTTGGGAGAGAGAGTGAAATTAATTTCTACATGCCCCTACGTGAATGTTTGTGTGTTACATGAGCATAAAAAGGGAAGATTCTCTTGAGTTGTGAGGGCACATGCTTGATGAAAGATTGATTTTCGTGTCGGATATCTTGATTAGCTGATTTGCATGAGTTTACCGATATCGAGGGTCGATTCTTAAAGCCTAGGAAGTCTTGATGTATTAAAGGTCGTTGCATTGTTAAGACCATGCATGTTTTCTTGATGATTTACAATATTGAATGATCGGTATGACCGTAGCATAAATTGTCGCACCATAGTGACCAAGGTTGAGATGTAATTTGCATGAGTTGTGTATGTGTTGTTCGAGGACGAACAAGGATTTAAGTGTGGGGTAAGTGATCTTGGGCAGATTTATATGCCCAAGTGATACTCAAACGTATCATTTTCGTCTTGTTTATTGTGCAATGTGTATACATTTTCATGTAATTGGTAATAAAATGTGAATTTATACTAACCAACATGATTAGCATTGTTTTGTAGGTAAAACATGATTTTGAGGAGCTAAAATGCATGTTGGAACAATATCGGAGTTGGACTTGGATGCGAGCACGGAAAAGACATTGGAATGCACAATGTAAAGGGGCTCCGCGATGGAGTCGTGCCACGCTACCATCGCGGAGGCACACTGCATGGAGGAGGAATTAATTTGGCAATTTCCAGTGAAGCCTCGCGACAACTCCGTGGCACGGAGGCAAGCCTCCGCGTTGCATGCCGTGCCACGTTGAGGCTATATTCCCAGACCCTGGATTTCCAGTGAGGGTCCGCGTCCACGCCGTGTCACGGAGGCAGTGCTCCGCGTTGGCCTCCGTGACACGTTGCTTGTTATTCCGGGAAAAATTCCCACTAGTATAAATAGAACACTTAAGCTTATTTTTAATTAAATTCAGACTTGGTGGAGCAAGGACGTGGGTTACAGGCAGTTGAGGGACGAAAAAGCTAATGGTTTTTCTCTCTTTTTTTCTTCTTTCAATCAATTGTTTGTATGATTAACACTTATTTTAGGATGATTAATCCCCAAATGAGTGGCTAATTCTCTTCCTTGCTGAGGTTGTGAACAATGGTGATGAATTTTGATTATTGAATTGTATGGTTTTTCATCTTCTTCTTCCATGTTGTTCTATTAATTCTTGTTTCTACTGCATTAGTGTGTGGCCGACATTAATGTACATCAAAAAAGTCCAATTTCACTCGAGAGAGCACAAAATTGGAAAGTTGTGAATTAATAGGGTATTGTTCTTAGCTTGATTTGGGAAAATTGGGTTTTGATGTGCTTTCCTAATAGAAATATACTTGAAAGCCGTATTAGTCAATTTAGGAACCGGAATTGTATTGCTAGGTCATGAATTGCATTTGATCACAAAAATGTAGACGGATGGTTTATGATTCTTAAGTGAGATTAAATACGAGAGTTTTAATCTCTAGGCTAATGTTCTTGGCTAGCAACAGGAAGAGAAGAATAACCAAATTATGATTATAATCAAGTTCATTACTTGTTCTTAACCTTGGCATGCTCATATCCATAGTTTCAATTCAAAGTAAATATTTGTTAATAGTTTTAGTATATAATTTATAAACAAAAATTCTTTAACTTTTGGTTACGTTGTTGTCAGCATAATTAGAGGTAAGCTAGAATATAGTATACTTAAGCAATTTTACTTATCCAGAGTCTCCTTGGTTCGATACTTGGCTTACTTAGCCACTTTATTACTTGTTTGACCACGTGCACTTGCGTGTCAGTTTTTAACCCCTACCACAGCACCGAACCCCAGGTCCTCATACAGTCCATTCCATGGCTGAACTACTTTTATGCCTTATCGGCACCACACCCCTTCGAGCCTGGTGCCCGGGGTGCAGATATCAGGAGTCCACTGGACTCAGACACAGCTACAAATTAGGAGCCAAATAGGTTCAGTTGCAGACCCAGGGGGACTGGTAGGTTAGCTATAGCAACAGTAGAGTCATAGAAACCTTGATAGGGGTATATAGATTGAGGTGCACTTGCCAGGGCTTATAGGGGCCCAGGTAAGTTATTTCTGTGCTGCTTGTACCTTTTGTCTTACGAGGGCCATGTGAGGTTCTTGTTTGTATTCTTGCCTGCTAGTTATAGTTTATGATGTGTAACTATACAATCTTAGCTCTTATACATGTAGTGTTGGTTAGATGCAGATTACAAATAAGCAGGCACAGGTTAATCTTTCTGCCCTTCTTTCTATTTACTTTCAGTTTTTATCAGCTTATTTATTGCCTTACATAGTCAGTACATATTGTACTGACACCCTCCCCTAGGCACTGCATTACTTGCCTGCAGGTTTAGACAGACAGAATTTAGGATCCTTAGTAACAGCTGTTCAGAGTCAGCAATTTGGCCAACTCCTTTCATTCGGGGTTGCTAGTTGTAGAAAGTGCAATCTTCCTTTTGTATAGCATTTGGGTAGGCCGGGGCCCTGTCCCGACCACTATTTTTATTCTTAAAGGATTGCAGACTACAATTTTCAGTTACTTGGGTGTCATTGGCTGTGTGTGGCCTAATATAGCACCTGATTTTCCTTTCAATTGTAAATAGAAATCATGAAGGCCTTGTCGAGCCGCATAGGATTCCCTGTTATGGTCTGTTGCTGGTTAGCTATTTTATTTTATAGGTAGCTATAAGGCCTTGTTGGCCGGAGGCTGTGTTTACAACCAAGATATAACCCGTTGTTTTCTTGAGTCGAGTTGCAAGCTTGCACCAGATGTGCATAAGCCTAGCCAGGTCAGTCAGATTCCAGTGTGGAACTATGTGCCAGTCATGCCTCCCAAGGTAGGGCGTGACAAACTTGGTATCAGAGCAGTTCGTATCCTAGGGAGTTTGCATGCCGTGTCTAGTAGAGTATTGTTTATAAATGTGTTGTGCACCACATTTTATAAGCAGGAGGCTACGAGGCATGATAGCATGGTTACCCCTCCTTCTTCTCAGATCATGCTATAGAGCAGAGTTGTATAGGGTTGAGTCCCTAAGCTTTCATTGTTATGTCTGTCTAGGATAACGTTTGATATAAGACAGACTCTATCCAGTCGTAAGATGACTACAACAGTAGGAGGAGGTACCAGTGCAGTGCCACAGTTGGGAGACGGTTAGCCTAAAGGCATAAGCAGACGTCTTTCACATTTCCCCACTATCCTCTTGAGGCACCAGAAACTACCTAAGGCAACAGATATGTCAGCATCGTCCCCAATCCCTTCTTTAGCCTTGGAACAATACCTCAGAATAGTATACATATGAGTTGGCTTACCTACTAGATATGTAGAATTAGACAGGGGCAGAGTTAAGGTTGGACCACAACTAAAACATAAAAAGGGCCGTGTAAGGTCTGTACCCCTAGCCTCTAGAATTATTGAAATTCGAGCTCCAACCCTGGTATAGAACGATAGGGTTACTTCCCACCTCCCAGTTTATTCTTTTAGTACAACAAAAATCGTAAGTAGCACTGCCATGTTGCCCAGAATAAAGAGTAAAGTAGGGCAAGAATTATTGACTTCAAGAAAGGTTAGGAAGTGGTTAAGACCCTTAGTGTTTAAATAAGTTATCTAGACCTCTACGGTAGTAAATCATGAGAGAAAATAAGACCTCCAGTAGTACCCAAGTATGTTAGGGAGTCCATAAGTGATAAACCCCCAGCAATAGTAAAGTCAGAAATAGGCCGATTCCAATGCAGTATGTTAATAACGGTAGGACATACCTGCAAGATAATGGCTAGGGCCTTAGTTTGTTATGTCGAAGGACAGAGAGATCATATGAACTAAATGGGCTGGAGTGTGGGTTAGAGGGATACAAGTTGGTAGACTTGGTCAGTAAAATACTTGACAACATAAGGAAGAAGGCACAAACCCCAGAGCTCAGTCCAACGGAGTAAGGAGGAAGGCACGAGTTTTTAACTTTGGAAGTAATATCGAACACCGAGTAGGTTCGGGGATCAGTTTAAGCCCCGGATCTCATGAACTACGTGCCACTGTAGGTATGTTGGGACCCTTTTCATGTTATTCCATGGCCCAAATGGCCTTTTTCATGGTGATATCACACTTTCATGGTTCTACCATTGGCAAGGTATGAACACCCTCCCGACTAGGGTTAGAAGTCGGGCTTCATGTGTGCTCATATGGGGTATGTCAGTTAAGAGAATCTCCCACTGTTCCTCATGATTTATGCATGTTATGATTATGTATGTTGGCTCAAGTCAAGTTAAGTAAAGCTATTCTCTTATGATTACGACTATGTTTATGTTACAAATGTTTTGAAAACCTTGAGCCGTATGATATGTTATTATGATTTATGATACGAGCATGATGTCCTACTCTTATGATCATATATGAATTCAATATATGTTTTAAACGTCCGCTTCACTTACCTTGCATACTTAGTATATTCCACGTACTGATCGCATATATGCTGTATCGTTTCATGATACAGGTCCCAGTTCTCAGGCTCATCTTCACCCGTAGATAGTTTCAGATTCGCTCTCAGTGCCATTGGTTAGTGCTCATGTTTAGAGGGCTGTATGTTCATCCTTTATGTTGTTTCTTTCAGTTTTTGGATGTTGGATTAGTTGGGGAGTTGTCCCATCAATCTACCCTTCATGTTTAGAGGCTTATCAGACTGCAAGTTGTATTCAGCCATATTGTATAAGTCTTGTACTAATACTTCCCTTTGTCTATGTTATGTTTACATTCATATATCTTAAGTCTTATTCTCATGTGATTGGACTAGATATATGCTCATGACATGGGTCGACTTGGGGTCTCTCGGGGCTCATTGTCCCCTGTCTATGATTCGGGTGTATGTTTGGGTCATGAGAAACTTGGTATCAGAGCCATAGGTTTTATGTGTCCTAGAGAGGCTAAAAGCTGCATTAAGTAGAGTCTTTTTCATGGGTGTGAAGCACGCCACACTTATGAAGAAGAGGCTACTAGATGTTTAGGAAATGTTCCCTGATGTGCTGTGGATTTGCAGCATATTCGATGCTCAAAACTAAGAAAACAACATGGACTTAGGTGTATATATGTGGATATGAGGTGCTTTTCCTTTTTTTACAGGATAAACAGGTGTTGGAACTGAAAATTGCAAAAGATAGCTTAAAAAGTGCAAAATGGGCAAAAAGTGCCGACCACAGTGCGGATCGTAGGAAGGACCTATGAGTCGTACTGGTGGTCGTGAGAAGTTGCTGAAAGTTAAGGCTGAGAAGATGTGACCCATGAGTCCCAGCATAATTTGTAGTAGGCTTGTACGAGTCATGATGAGGAAGTCGTGATGAAATCCAGAAGAACTACATTTGAGTCTGACTCCTGGTATGAGAAGAAGGTATGACCCCTGAGACGAAGATATGAGTCGTACCATTCTGGTTGTGATGAAATTCAGAAAAACTTCAAAATCTTTGATTCAAAGTACAGGAGCTCAGTACGAGTCGTACCTAGATACAACACTTAGCCAGAATTTAACTAGCTGAGATTGTACGAGAGGAAGCTACGGGTCGTAGGAGCATTCTACAGATCGTAGCTAGAGTCATGGCACTGGCGGCGACAAATATGGAAATTCACCCTATTGGCTTAGGAAAAGGATTCTTGTGTTTGTATAATTGTATTTTAGGTTTTGTTTTTATAGGAGGACGTCAGTTTGATAGTTTTGGAGAGCAGAAACCTTAAGAAAGAGAGAATTGAGTTGGTATTAACTTGTGATCAACTTGTTCTTGAATTCATCTTGTTCTTGCTACTTGTTTTTCAAGATTTTTGTGGATTAATTGAAGAAGTGTTTTTCTCAATCATTATTGTAAGTATTGATTTTTATTCTTAATCATGAATGCAAATCACAACCTTGCAACTATGAGAGGCTAAAACCTCCATAGCTAGGGTTGTGGGAACCATGGTGAATTAATAAGCTAGGGTTACACAAAGTGATCTTAAAACCAATAGAAACACTTATATTGTATTCTCTTCATGCTTAAACGTTTCTTAACAGTGTGCAATGTTAGGACATGCGCGAATTCTTTACTTGCTTTGGTCGAAGAGGTAGAGATTAGGAAAAGAGAATTACAACAAAGCCATGATTTTGATAATTATTGTATTAACTTGAGCTATGGTCGCAAGATAGTTAAATCTAGCACTTAGTGATAATGGACAGTTTGAAACCGCTCATGAGACTTGGTTGAGTGATTGAGTATAGTCATTCAATTGGGACTGGTCGGTTGTTTGAATGAACCTACGTTATCAATTCTATAAGTAAGTATTGGTGATAATCACAAGTGTATACCTAAAGCAGTTATGAACCCATTGGGAACACAAACCCTAGTTATCCTTTGATATTGACTTAACATTAGAATTTTGATGTTTTCTTTTATTATTGATTTTCATTAGAACCCCCTATTTTAAAGTAACTACCTTACAAGTTCAATTACCGGCTATAATCCAATCCCCCTATTCCCTGTGGGATCGACCCCAACCTCTAGTTGGGTTCTTTATTGACAATGTCTGCTTCTCACTTCAGTAAGAGGTGTGGTTTGAGCATTATCATTCCCTTATTTCATGATCTATGTCGTGCGGTGAGCATTCTTTACTCTTTTAATTCGTGCTATTCGCATTGCAGAATCATGCCTTCAGGTCGAGTAAATGTCAGGAGAAACGGTAATGGTAATGATCATGAGGGTGCCCATGATGGTGAGCATCATCCAGCTCCACCCGTTCATGAGGAGCACGTACTAGAGCCAGCCGCCCACGCTGAGTTTAGGGCGGCGATTCAGATGCCGGTACAGGCCATGACTGCCCAGGTCCAGAATCAGATGGTGGCGCATTTCCCTCAGAATGGGAATGCAGCGGCAGCTAGGGTGAGGGATTTCTTGAGGATGAGACCTCCGGAGTTCACGGGGTCAAAAGTGAACGAGGATCCATATGATTTTATAGAGGAGATTATGAAAATCACCTAGGTTATGGGGGTGAACAATGGGAAATGCATTGACCTGACCTCCTACCATCTAAAGGGGGTAGTGCATATATGGTTTAAGCAATGGAGAGATACCAGGGTGCTGAGTGTAGGCCCGATAGGTTGGGATGAGTTTCACACTGCATTCATGGATTGGTTCTTCCCTCGGGAGATGAGGGAGCTTAAGACGGCCGAGTTTGTTAATCTAAAGCAAGGTAATATTTTGGTCTAGGAATATGCATTAGGGTTCACCCGGTTATCTAAATATTCTCTGGAGTTGGTGGTGGATCAGCGGGATCAGGTGAGCCATTTTGTGCATGGAGTAGCAGATTACTCTAACAAGGATTGCCGGATCACCATGCTTCACCGGGACATTGATTTTCCCCATATTTTATTGCATGCGTAGTAGATGGAGTCGGTCTACAGGAGGTAAAGAGAGTCCAAGAGGGCCAGGAATAATAGCTACGGGGTTTCTCAGGACAGGACAGGGGTGGACCACGTCAGTAGTCCCGGCACAGGTCCATTGCTCCAGCTCCATCATCGGCCAACAAGCCATCTAGGTTCAAGGGAGACCATAGGAGCAGAGCTACACGCTCGAGGGATCATGGTAGCATGCAGGTGGATCGCACTTTTCCAGTTTGTACAAAGTGCGGCAATAATCATCCCCGGAGGTGCTTGGTCGGCGCGGATGCTTGTTTTGGGTGTGGAAAACCCAGAAACAAGATCAGAGATTGCCGTGCAACCAGTTCTACCACTCCAGCAGCATGACCCCCTCAGCAGGGTGCCTCCACTAGTTCAGCAGGTGGTTAGCACTAAAACAGGTTTTATGCCCTAGTGCCTCGCCAGGAGCCGGAGGCTTCACCAGATGTGGTCACGGGTATGTTGCAAGTCTTTTATATTGATGCTTATGCTTTATTAGATCCAGAAGTTACTTTGTCTTTCGTGACCCCTTACATTACTAGTAGTCTTGGAATTAGTCCTGAAATTCTGTCAGAACCATTCTCCGTATCTACTCCAGTCGTTGAATCAGTGGTAGCTAGGGGGGTATTTAGAGGGTGTCCCATCGCAGTGTTGCATAAGGTTACCTACACAGACTTAGTCGAGTTGACCCGTGCGGTGGAATTTTGATTTTCGGGTGAGTCGGTTTTGGAATGGAAGGGTAATTCTGCTGTACTAGTCGGTCGGTTTATTTCATACCTTAAAGCTAGAAAATGATCTCTAAGGATTACATATACCACCTAGTTAGGTTAAGGATGTAGAGTCTGAGACCCCGACTATTCAGTCAGTTCCAGTGGTGTGTGAGTATCCAGAGGTTTTCCCCGATGATTTGCTAGGTTTTCATCCGGAAAGGGAAATTGATTTCAGTATTGATCTATTGCCCGATACGCAGCCTATCTCCATTCCTCCTTACAGGATGGCTCCATCTGAGCTAAAAGAGTTAAAAGAACAGTTGAAGGAGTTGTTGGATAAGGGTTTCATTAGACCGAGCAAGTCTTCATGGGGTATGCCAGGTGTTTCTCGAAGATAGATCTCAGGTCCGGGTATCATCAACTCCGAGTTCAAGAGTGTGATATCCCAAAGACAACCTTCAGAACCCGATATGGCCATTATGAGTTTGTAGTTATGTCGTTTGGATTAACCAATGCTCCTGCAACTTTTATGGATCTAATAGGTAGGGTGTTCAAGGCATATTTGGACATGTTCGTGATTGTGTTCATTGATGACATCCTTATATACTCCTGGAGCGAGGAGGAGCATGCCGCTCATTTGAGAGTAGTACTTCAGACCCTCAAGGATCGTCAGTTGTATGCCAATTTAGCAAGTGCGATTTCTGGTTGAACTCGGTAGCATTTTTGGGCCATGTAGTATCAGGAAAGGGCATAACAGTAGATTCTTAGAAAATTGAGGTGGTGAAGAATTGGGCTAGACCGGTGAGTCCTTAAGAAATTCGAAATTTCTTGGGCCTAGAAGATTACTACCGGAGATTTTTTGAGGGTTGACTCATAAAAAGATAAAATTCCAATGGTCGGAGGCTTGTGAGGAAAGATTCCAAGAATTAAAGACCCGATTCACTTCAGCACCGGTGTTGACTTTACCCGAGGGTACGAATGGCTTTGTTGTATATTGTGATGCTTTGAGGGTCGGTCTGGCATGTGTGTTGATGCAGCATGGGAATGTAATAGCATATGCCTCTCGACAGCTGAAAGTTCATGAAAAGAACTACCCGACACATGATCTCGAGCTGGTCGCGGTGGTGTTCACGTTGAAGATATAGCGGCATTACTTGTATGGGGTCCATGCGGATGTGTTCAGGGATCACAAGAGCTTTCGATATGTGTTAACGCCGAAGGATCTTAATCTTCGGCAAAGGAGGTGGTTGGAGTTATTAAAGGACTACAATATGAGTGTTCTTTACCACCCGGGCAAGGCTAATGTGGTGGCGGATGCACTTAGTAGGCTCTCTATGGAGAGTGTGTCCAACGTGGATGAGGGAAAGAAGGGGTTGGTGAAAGATGTCCACTGGCTTGCAAGATTGGGAGTTAGATTGATCGACTCGACTGATGTTGGCGTGGCTGTGCAGAATTGGTCAGAATCGTCCTTGGTGGTTGATGTCAAATCTAAGCAAGATGAGGATCCGATTTCAAAGAATCTGAAGGAAGCGGTGTGGAGTCAAAAGGTAGAGGTTTTCTCCCAAGTGGGAGATGGTGTGCTATGATACCAGGGTCATCTATGTGTCCCAGACGTTGACAATTTGAGAGTTCAGATATTGCATGAGGCACATGGTACCAGATATTCTATCCATCCAGGATCCACGAAGATGTATCGGGACTTGCGAGAAATCTATTGGTGGGATGGTATGAAGAGGGATATTGCAGAGTTCATAGCCAAATTTCCAAACTGTCAGCAGTTGAAGGTCGAGCATCAAAGGCCGGGAGGCGTACTTTAGGATATTAACATTCCCACTTGGAAGTGGGAAGAGATTAATGTGGATTTCATTATAGGCCTACCCCGTACTTGCTGACACTATGATTCCATTTGGGTGGTGGTAGACAGGTTAACCAAGTCTGCACACTTTCTACCAGTCAAGACAATGGATTCAGTGGATGATTATGTCAAATTATATATTTGAGAGTTGGTTCAACTTCATGAAGTGCCCTTGTCTATTATTTTAGACCGAGGTACTCAGTTTACCTCTCAGTTTTGGCGGTCCTCCCAAAAAGGGCTTGAGACTCAAGTTAAGCTCAGCACAGCATTCCATCCGCAGACGGATGGCCAGGCGGAGCGAACAATCAAGACTCTTGAGGACATGTTGAGGGCATGTGTTATGGATTTTAAAGGTAGCTGGGATGATCATTTGCCCTTAGTCGAGTTTTCTTATAATAACAACTATCACTCCAGTATCCAGATGGCACTGTTTGAGGCTCTATATGGGCGGAGGTGTAGATCTCCCATCGAATGGTTTGATGTTGGTGAGGCATCTATGATAGGGCTAGATTTGGTTCACGAGGCGATGGTGAAGGTTCAGTTGATAAGGGACTAGTTGAAAACCGCTCAGAGTCATCAGAAATCATATGCCGATGTGAGGAGAAGAGATTTGGAGTTCAAGGTGGACGATTGGGTATTTCTAAAGGAATCTCCCATGAAGGGAATCATGCAGTTCGGGAAGAAAGGGAAACTCAGTCCCTGATATATTGGTCCCTATCGGGTTATGAGAAGAATTGGTAAGGTAGCGTATGAGTTGGACTTTCCATCAAAGTTATCTTCTGTACATCCCATGTTTCATAAAAGTGCTTGGGTGATCTAGCTTTAGTAGTCCTGGTGGACAGCGTTGGTGTAAAAGACTACCTCAGTTATGAAGAAGTACCCGTGGATATATTAGATCGTCAAATCCGTGAGCTAAGGAACAAAGAAGTAGCTTTAGTTAAAGTACTATGGAGAAATCAGCATGTTGAAGGGTTACGTGGGAAGCCAAAGCATATATGATGGCTAGATACCTACACCTGTTCTCTACCGGCTCAGTTTCAGTTGGAGGTATCAGTTTTTTCCCTAAACCTCTAATCAGTTTTCATGTTCAGTTCATGCGCACAAGTTTGTTTTATGATATGGTAAATGTATGTGATGTCTGAATTCAGTTTAGTTAAATGGATGTTTTCGGAGGTAGTCAATCCGTCGGTTTTCAACTTAAATGATCAATATTTATATATGGTGATAGCTTGTTTCTGAATCTTCTGCATGTTTCTAACATTCGAGGACGAATGTTCCCAAGGGGGAGATATTTTTATACCCCAAGAACTCAAAGATCGGACCCAAGAGTTGAAACGGGGAAAAACTGAAAATCTAGGTTGCAGGCACAGGACGAATCTAGGTTGGGGACAAGTTGAAAAATAAAATGGAATGATCGACCAGTGTACTTAATGGAGGGAGACCACGACTCGTTATCTCAGGCAATGAGTCGTGGTATGAGTCGTTGGGAGGAATTCTAATAAAATGGGTTTAAGGAGGTAGTGAACTTGACGAGTGGTGGCCACGAGATAATGAATCGTTATGTCGTCCGTCAGAGGTTCCTGTGACCAGTTCAGACAGTGTACTTAACGGGCAAGGTGATGGATCGGGGACTGGCAACGAGTTGTCAGGTCACTCGTTGGGACCCCTGACCGTTATTTTTCCTGCGAGTTGGTAAGGGCTTTTACATAAATTTCTAAGATCCTAAGGCCTAAACTACGATGTTTTGGGTTATGAATAGGGAAATTTAAAGGGGTTAAGTTCAGGTTTCACTTCATTCTTTCATTCAAGCAAGGTAGAGGAAGTTAGGGAGTGAATCAAGCCTAGAATTCATCAAATCCATTGCAATTTCTTCTTGGGTCATCAAATGAGATTCAGAATCGGATAATCCCAGGTATGTAAGGTCATCAATAGGTGAATTCTTCCACACCCATGCTCCTACTCTATGATTTTATTTAAAATTTATCAAAAACTCATGGGGTTTTGTAATCTATTTATAAAAATCAAATGATTTAATTATGAGTTTTATGATTTTGAAATATTATCATAATCTATAGATTTTGATCATCTTTTGAGATTTAAATTGATTATAATATTATTGATTTTGATTTCTAATCAATGAAGCTTAATTATGCATGCCCCATGATGAATCGATTTATGATCTATTTTCCCATTGATGTTCTTTACAAGCCCAACATGAATTATGTTTTAAATTATGAATTTATTATATTACCCATTATGATTTTATGAAATTCAAGCTATATGCATGATCTACAAGTATATATGAATCTTATTAATCATGAATTATGTTTTTGGCTGACTCACGAGCCTCATGTCTTAGCTAGTTCACATATGTTCAAGCATGTTTACGATTATCATGATTTAACTAGCCCATGCACTCATGTATGTATTATTATGAGCACTATATATGTTTTGGGAGTAATATCGAACACCGAGTAAGTTTGGAGCTTAGGTTAAGCCTCGAATATCATGAACTACGTGCCACCATAGGTATGTTGGGACCCCTTTTCCTGGTGATATCACACTTTCATATTTCTACACTTGGCAAGGTACGAATACCCTCCTGACTAGGGTTACAAGTCGGGCTTCATGTGTGCTCATATGGGGTACGTCGGTTAAGAGAATCTCCCACCGTTCCTCATGATTTATGTATGTTATGATTATGTATGTTGGCTCAAGTCAAGTTAAGTAAAGCTCTTCTCTTATGATTATGACTATGTTAATGGTACGAATGTTTTAAAAATCTTGAGCCGTATAATATGTTATTATGATTTACGATACGAGCATGATGTCCTACTCTTATGATCATCTATGAATTTCATATATGTTTTAACCGTCCGTTTTACTTACCTTGCATACTCAGTACATTCCATGTACTGATCACATACCTTCTATGCTGTATCATTTCATGATACAGGTCCCAGTTCTCAGGCTCATCCACACCCATAGATAGTTTCAGATTCGCTCTCAGCACCCTTGGTGAGTCCTCATGTTTCAAGGGCTGTATGTTTATCCTTTATGTTGTTTCTTTCAGTTTCTGGATGTTGGATTAGTTGGGGAGTTGTCCCATCAATCCGCCCTTCATGTTTAGAGGCTTATCAGAATGAGAGTTGTATTCAGCTGTATTGTATAAGTCTTGTACTGATACTTCCCTTTGGCTATGTTATGTTTACGTTCATATATGTTAATTCTTCCGCTCATGTGATTGGACTAGATGTATGCTTATGCCATGGGTCGACTTGGGGTCTCTCAGGGCTCCTCGTCCTGTGTCTACGATCCGGGTGTACATTTGGATCGTGACAGTTGGCTATAGCACCAGTAGAGTCATAGAAACCTGGATAGGGGTATATAATTGAGGCGTACTTTCCAGGGCTTATGGGGGCCTAGGTAAGTTATTTTTGTGCTGCTTGTACCTTCCGGCTTATGGGGGTCAGGTGAGGTTCTTGTTTGTATTCTTGCCTGCTAGTTATAGTTTATGAATGTGTAACTATACAATCTTAGCTCTCGTACACGTAGTGTTGGTTAGATGCATATTATGAACAAGCAGGAGTACAAGTTAATCTTTCTTCCCTTCTTTCTATTTACTTTTAGTCTTTATCAGCTTATTTACTGCCTTACATATTCGATACATATTGTACTGGCGCCCTCCCCTGGGCGCTGCATTACTTGCCTGCAGGTTTAGATAGAAAGAATTCAGGATCCTCAGTAACAGCTGTTCAGAGTCAGCAGTTTGGCCAGCTCCTTTCATTCGGGGTTGCCAGGTTGTAGAAAGTGCGGTCTTCTATTTGTATAGCATTTGGATAGGCAGGGGCACTGTCCTGACCACTTTTTGTATTCTTAAAGTCTTTCAGACTACAATTGTTAGTTAGTTGGGTGTCGTTGGCCGTGTGGGGCCTATATATGTCTTTTTTTATATGTTGGTCGTGTGGGGCCTAATATAGCGCCTGATTTTCATTTCAGTTATAAGTAGATATAATGGAGGCCTTGTCGGCCTGCATAGGATTCCCTGTTATGGTCTATTAATGGTTAGCTATTTTCTTTTACGGGTCGCTATAAGGCCTTGTCGGCCGGAGGCTGTGTTTACAGCCGAGAAATAGCCCGTTATTTTCTTGAGTTGAGTTGCAGGCTTGCACCAGATGTGCATAAGCCTATCCAGGTCAATCAGATTCCAGTGTGGCACTAGGTGCCAGTCATGCCTCCCAGGGTGGGGCGTGATATAAAATTAAAATATTAAAGTGCATGACATATTAGTGGGCATAAAGTGATCAAGAAAATGGTCATTTATATATTTTTGTAACCACTAAGACATGTTCTCTCCACTATCTCTAACTAATTACTTTACTACGCTTTAAATTATTATCCACTATCTTGACATTTACTATGTGAAGAAAATCAACACCTATATAAATGATGCTTTCTTCCTTGTATTGTGTAGATGAGAAGTATTATGTGGTAGATAAAAAAATTGTTGTATTGTATTATATTGCATTTATATTTTGAGGTTAGTGTAGTGAAAGAAAGAGTTAGGACAAAGAAAAATATTTTAAGTCTCCAACTTATTCACTATACAAAAGAGAGAAATTTTATGTAGAAGGAAGGTGTTCTTAAAACTAGTTCGGAGTTCTTTGAGCCATATAATATTGGTGTACTATTGTATCCTGGAGGGGGCAAGTAAAAAAAGTTATACTGCTTGACCGGTGTAGATTCTACCGTTGTAAGCTTGAATCTCTTTAAAAAGAACGAAATATCTACGCCTCAACCTGGATATTTATTTATTTATTTTTATTAATTTTATTTTATAAATATAATTTATGGTATTTTTGACCAACTTGGTTACCCTATATTCAGGTGGACTTACTTTTTAAATAATACTCTGGTAGAAATTAAAAATTTAGGTACACAGTAAAATTACAATTCTTCTATGGTGGAATAACTTGAGAGACTCTTATACTTGTGTCGAATTGAAAACTTAATCTCTGTACTTTACGAGGTTTTATTCTAACCCCTGTACATGTTTAAAATAAATATTTTAAAATGCTCTAATCATTGACCGAGCTTATAAGGTATCAATATAGATGAGTTGAATAAAATATGTGATTGCATGAGTTTAGAAGTGAGTGAATACAATATTTCACATTAAAGATATTAAGGGCCCGTTTGACCATGCGATATAAAATCATGATATGAAATCATATGACATGAAATTGAAGTTTTATTTGGACATGCAATTTAAAATTCTTAAGTTGTATTTTTTCTCATGAACACAAAAACTCCAAAAGTTGTGAAAACTATCAAAATTTTCGCAATTCTTATACAATCTTACCAAATAAGCAAAAGTTCATAACAAAGTATAATATACTATCACAAAGCTATCCTAACAAAAATACAATATTTATTGATCAAACTTTAGTTCAATTAAAAGTAAAATTGAATATGAGTTCTAGTGTACTACTCTTTAATATAATCCTCCCACATAGTATGGACAATCTCCTTACGTTGAACATGCATTTCTCGATCAGATGACCGAGAAGATGAACCAACATTGTTACTTTGAGTCATTTTTTGGTTAATACCATTAGTAACTATATAATCATGTTCATATTCCATGAATATTTCATCACTCCTTTGATATTCTCGCAAAAAATTATGTAACACTTCACAAGTTATAACAATTGTCACTTGTGTGTCAATATCATAATGGTTGGCAAAGGATGGTAAGAGTAATAATACCAACAAAATTTTTTGTTTATATCTTAAATAAATGATTGGTAAATATGATTAGTATATATAAAATGATAATTTTTTTTATAAAATATAAACTTATGGGTCAAATTTTCTATTTGAAAAACATCTTATGATTTGAAATTCCAAATCAAGAATTATTTTTAGAGAATTTGAAATTTCATCTCATGATTTAAAATCATGAGATGAAATCACATGTCCAAATGCTGAGTTCATCTCATGATTTTAAATCACGAGACGAAATCGCATGTTCAAACGCCTAGTTAAATTATAAGAGAAAACAATAATAAATTGAAAAAATAAAAAATAAAGAAGAATCCTCTTCTTCTTCAACCCCCACCCACCCCACTCTCTTCTTCTTCAACACACTATCCCACCCTTTTCTTCTTCTTCGACCCCCCCTTCCCCCCCCCCCCCCCAAAAAAAAAAAAAAAAATTTTTTTTTTCTCCTCTTCCCCTGCTAGTTTGAGATTCCCTCTTTAATTTATTCTGCAAATTACCCCACCCCTACTACCCAAGATCCCCTCCCCCTTACTTTTCTTCTTTCTGCACCACCCCTTTCTCATTCCAGAGTATTTCTTAGATCTTTTTTAAAATTTCTAATTTTTTGATTTGAATTTGAGTTTAAATTTAGAGCAGGTAATTTTTTCTTAGATTTTTAATTATTTATTATTGAACTTTTTATGAATAGATATTATTCTAAAAGAAGAGTTGATATAAGTGGTGTTGGTGCTCATGGTTCTTTCAAGAAATGCGAGTGGTGGGTACGTTTGAAGAAGAGAGGAGAGGTTTTCTTTAATTTTAATTTTTCCCTTTCTTTCTTAATCTTTTATTTATGAAATAATGTGAAAATTAAATTAGCAGTTTGACATAGAATCTGACATGGATGCTAATTTGTCATTAACATCAAGTGAGCGAGCGTCACACAAATCCAGAAGGGATTAAATGTTTATCTTGAACATGTTCAAGGGTTTGGATGAAATCTCGTGAAGCACATCGTTTCAATTTTGGATCTGACATAAGTATAAGGGTCTCTTAGGTAATTTATCCTTCTTCTATTAAAAATATATTAGTTTGTTCATTAGTAGGAAAAAAATACTATAGCTATCTGTTTTAAAATGCACCGCTCAAACATATTTTTGTTTGAAGTTCTTAGACGTATGAGGATGAAATGTACTTATATATCTAACTATTTTAATGTAACACCCCGTATAGTTTAAGCAACAAATCCGTACTTCAAGGTAAGACTGAGAGTATTTAATATACTAAGAAGGAAGTGTTATGAGGTAATTGTGTCACTCTGTGCTCATATGTTATCGTGTGACGTCAATTTAGTTACAGAACAAAATTCGACAAAAGTTATCCAAAACTTCTTTCTTAAAATTCTCTAAAATTTAGGTCAGATATCTCGGTGCTTCCTCCTAATCTATAGGGAAATGGTGGCCGACGATCTACCAAATTAAAGGTCTATGAGATCTTGTTTCAACGCATTAAACCATTTGCTAATATGACTTCTAAGTAGAGATATATTCATGTTTTTGTGAGGTTGCGCAAGTAGGCGACAAGGAACAGAGGAGGTCCCCAATGGAAGCATGTTATTCAACCAAAACGGCATATTATGTCACGTTGTCGCTATGTCGTCCAGCCCCTATATAAGTGTTTTGTTCAGTTGTTGGGTCATTTTTCCATATTTTCCCACTAAGTCACAATGTAAAACCTCTCTCAAGATCCCCTCTTCATTCCTTATTGATTTTGAGGCGAGGAATCAAGTTCTAGTATGATTTTGATGTCGGAAAGTTGGGATTCTTCGCGTATTCACGTTTTGGTGCCATTTCCGGACTTCTTGGTGGCTGTTCGTATTGATGAACCAATTGGTAAGCCATTTTTCTCTACCTTATTCTTAGTGTTTTAAGATGATTTTAAGTAATAATTGGTAGGTTGTTGTTTTGGAATTCATACCGCCGAATTCATCAAAATTTAGCTGAATAAGTGTCGTCTTGTGTTGTTTCTTTGTTTAACTTGTTGGCAGCGTATTTGGGGTGTGAGTTGTGATCTTGGGCAGATTTATATGCCCAAGTGATACTCAAACGTATTATTTTCGTCTTGTTTATTGTGCAATGTGTATACATTTTCATGTAATTGGTAATAAAATGTGAATTTATACTAACCAACATGATTAGCATTGTTTTGTAGGTAAAACATGATTTTGAGGAGCAAAAATGCATGTTGGAACAATATCGGAGTTGGACTTGGATGCGAGCACGGAAAAGACATTGGAATGCACAATGTAAAGGGGCTCCGCGATGGAGCCGTGCCACGCTACCATCGCGGAGGCACACTGCATGGAGGATGAATTAATTTGGCAATTTCCAGTGAAGCCTCGCGACAGCTCCGTGGCACGGAGGTAAGCCTCTGCGTTGCATGCCATGCCACGTTGAGGCTATATTGCCGGACCCTGGATTTCCAGAAGGGGTCCGCGTCCACCCCGTGTCACGGAGGTAGTGCTCCGCGTTGGCCTCCATGACACGTTGCTTGTTATTCCGGGAAAAATTCCCAATAGTATAAATAGAACACTTAGGCTTATTTTTAATAAATGCAGACTTGGTGGAGCAAGGACGTGGGTTACAGGCAGTTGAGGGACGAAAAAGCTAAGGGTTTTTCTCTCTTTCTTTCTTCTTTCAATCAATTGTTTGTATGATTAACACTTGTTTTAGGATGATTAATCCACAAATGAGTGGCTAATCCTCTTCCTTGCTGAGGTTATGAACAATGGTGATGAATTCTGTTTATTGAATTGTATGGTTTTTCATCTTCTTCTTCTATATTGTTCTATTAATTCTTGTTTCTACTGCATTAGTGTGTGGCCGACATTAATGTACATCCAAAAAGTCCAATTTCACTCGAGAGAGCACGAAATTGGAAAGTTGTGAATTAATAGGGTATTGTTCTTAACTTGATTTGGGAAAATTGGGTTTTGATGTGCTTTCCTGATAGAAATATACTTGAAAGCCGTATTAGTCAGTTTAGGAACCGGAATTGTATTGCTAGGTCATAGATTGCATTTGATCACAGAAATGTAGACGGATGGTTTATGATTCTTAAGTGAGATTAAATATGAGAGTTTTAATCTCTTGGCTAATGTTCTTGGCTAGCAACTAGAAGAGAAGAATAACCAAATTATGATTATAATAAAGTTCATTACTTGTTCTTAACCTTGGCATGCTCATATCCATAGTTTCAATTCAAAGTAAATATTTGTTAATAGTTTTAGTATATAATTTATAAACAAAAATTCTTTAATTTTTGGTTACGTTGTTGTCAGCATAATTAGAGGTAAGCTAGAATATAGTATATTTAAGCAATTTTACTTATCCAGAGTCTCCTTGGTTCGATACTTGGCTTACTTAGCCACTTTATTACTTGTTTGACCACGTGCACTTGCGTGTCGGGTTTTAACCCTATAGCAAACCACCAGACAAGTTTTTGGCGCCGTTGCCGGGGAGACTAGGCAATTGGTGAAATTGTGTTAAGTGTAAATTTACTGTATTTTTGTTTTATTTTCTTAAGTGTTGACAATTTGCTCTTAGCCTGTATTTTGCCGACTTGATTTCTGTGAACACTGGCAAAGGACAAGGAGCTGGTGGAATCTTATACAGAGCCTGAACGTGAATTTCATAGTAAACGCAGAGAAGCTCTACAAAAGAAGCTGCAGTTGCTCAGACAGACTATAATGGAGCAACAAAATCCACCGGATGTGAGGGCAGTGTTAGTGCCGGACGAAGCAGCAGCAAGGTCGGTTCGCGAGGTGGCAATCCCACATGCCAACAATGTACATTCAAGTATCCGCAAACCAGAGCCTGGAGGGAGATTTGAATTAAAGCAGAATATGGTGCAACTTTTGCACACAAGCGGGCAATTTACCGGTCTCCCTCATGAAGACCCACAACAACATCTCCAGAATTTTTTGGAGATAAGTGACACTTATATACCCGCTGGAGTGTCACCTGATGTTCGGCTCACCCTATTTCCGTTTTCCTTACTTGGTGAAGCCAAGAGGTGGTTAAAAGCTGAACCACCAAATTCTATATCAACGTGGGATGATCTAGCACGAAAGTTCTTGATAAGATTTTTTCCCTCTGGTAAAACAGCCAGACTTAGAAGTCAAATTCTAAGTTTCAAACAGAGGGAGGGAGAAAATTTATATCAAGCCTGGGAAAGATTTAAATCCATGTTGCGGGACTATCCTCATCATCATCAGTCCAATGAGGTGTTGGTACACACATTTATTGAGGGTTTGGAACCCCATACTAAAATTTTATTAGACTCATCAGCTGGAGGGCAAGCGCTGGAAAAGACTTATGAGGAGCTGTACACTTTGCTCAACCGAATTTCATAGGGCAATCCAGAATGGAATGCAAATTCATCTCGAGGTGGAGCAAGGAAAGCAACAGGAGTGCTTGAAGTGGATGGATTTACAGCTATCGCTGCACAGATAGCTGCCTTGCAGAATCAGTTGAACAACCACTTCAGCAACATGAATTTGAACCAGCCTTCAGCTTCAGTCAATGCGGTCCAGCAAATGTGGTGTGAAGTGTGTGGTAGCAGTGAGCATTCAGCTGAGTGCTGTGGAGCAAACCCAGATTCAGTTAACTTTGTGGGCAATGCACAAAGAAATCATCAGCAGTTTGGTAGCGGCTACAACTCAAATTGGAGGAACCATCCAAATTTTTCGTGGGGTTGCAACAACCAACAAGGCCAAAGTTCGGGTCAGGGTATGCAAAGGAATCAAGGAGGGCAACAGAACTACCAATCTCAATTCAGGAATCACAATGCCCCTCCTCCACCACCATCACCTACCATTGAAGAAATGTTCAAGACCATGATCGCTAATCAGGCGCAATTGCAGGCTGACTATGTTAAATTGGCAGCCGAAGTGAAGAATAATCAATTAGCGACCAAGGCTCTTGAGTATCAATTTGGGCAATTTGCTAGTGCCCAAAACACAAGACCCAGAGAAGGACTGCCTAGCGACACGGATCCTAATCCGAAGCAGGTAAATGCAGTGACCACGAGGAGTGGTTTGCAGTTGAAGGAGGTGGAACCGGAAAGACCGCCTCAAAAGTCAGGAGCAGCAGATGTTGAGGGAGAGCAACTTGCGGATAAGGGGAAGACCAAAGAAGCAGAATCAGAAAGGCCTCCACCCCCGTTCCCTCAACAACTCAAGAAACACAAGGAGGAGGCGTGTTTCAAGAAATTTATGGAGGTGCTTAAACAGGTACATGTTAATTTACCTCTTGTTGATGTCTTGCAGGGAGTGCCAAAATATGCTAAATATATTAAAGACATCGTGGCCAACAAAATTCGTCTGACTGAGTATGCCACGGTAGCTTTGACGGAGGAATGCACTTCCCGGATCCAAAATAGACTGCCCACGAAGCTGAAAGACCCTGGAAGTTTTACTATCCAGCTTACAATTGGGCAGAGTATCCGAGCTTGTGGATTATGTGACTTGGGGGCGAGCATAAATCTGATGCCATCTTCGGTATTCAGAAAGTTGGGTATAGGGAGTCCTAGACCTACAACCGTAATCTTGCAGCTAGCAGACAAATCCTTAGCTAGGCCGGATGGCATTGTTGAGGATGTGCTTGTGCAAGTGGGATCCCTCATTTTTCCGGTCGATTTTATTGTTCTGGATTTTGAACCAGATGCTGAAGTCCCATTTATTTTGGGACGACCCTTCTTGGCAACCGGAAAAGCATTAATTGACGTAGCTGCGGGTCAACTTACAATGTGAGCACATGACAAGGTAGAGGTATTTGATGTGCTAAAAGCCATGAAGCTGCCAGCTATAAATGAGGAGCTTTCGGAAATTAGTATGGTTGAAAATGGAGAAATTAGGCAGGTTGTTGAATCTCATGACCCATTGGAAAGAGCGTTGACGCATTCTGATCATTTTGGGGATAGAGAAGCTTGTGGATTGGTCCAATTGTTGAATGGAGCACCTAATCATCCGAGGAGACAGGAATTTCATTCATTGATGAGATCTCTAGAGCCTTTGCCGAAACCATCCGTTGAGGAGGCACCGAAATTGGAGCTGAAAGAATTGCCTCCACATCTAAAATATATCTTTTTGGGGGAGGGGGAGACGTTACCAGTTATCATCTCTACAGACTTAATGGAGGCACAGGAAAAGGCAGCATTGGGTGTCCTCAGAAAGAGGAAGAAAGCAATGGGTTGGCAAATGTCTGACATTCAGGGTATTAATCCAGCTTTCTGCACACACAGGATATTCATGGAGCAAGGAGCCAAACCAACCATTCAGCCGCAACAGAGACTTAATCCAGCAATGAAGGATGTGGTAAGGAAAGAAATAATCAAGTGGCTTGATGCAGGTGTGGTCTACCCAATTTCAGACAGTGAGTGGGTCAGCCCCGTTCAATGTGTTCCTAAGAAAGGGGGGATGACCGTAGTCCCCAACGAGAAAAATGAGTTGATCCCTACTCGAACCGTCACAGGCTGGCGGATTTGTATGGACTACAGAAAGATAAACGAAGCCACGAGGAAAGATCATTACCCCATCCCTTTCATTGATCAAATACTTGATAGGTTTTCAGGACAGGAGTATTATTGCTTCCTTGATGGGTACTCTGGTTATAACCAAATAGCCATAGCTCCGGAGGATCAAGAGAAGACTACTTTCACCTGTCCTTATGGGACATATGCTTTCAGGCGGATGCCATTTGGGTTATGCAACGCACCCGCCACATTTCAGGGATGCATGATGGCTATTTTCCATGACATGGTTGAGGATTTTGTTGAGGTATTTATGGATGATTTTTCTGTTTTCGGTAATTCGTTTGCTACTAGTTTGCAGAATCTTGACAGGGTGTTGGCTCGATGTGAAGAATCCAACCTTGTATTAAACTGGGAGAAATGCCACTTCTTGGTTAAGGAGGGAATTGTCCTTGGCGAAAAAGTATCTAAAAAGGGGTTGGAAGTCGATCGTGCTAAGATCGAGGTTATTGAAAAATTGCCACCACCAGTGTCAGTGAAAGGTGTGCGCAGTTTTCTGGGGCATGCAGGATTCTACAGACGATTCATCAAAAACTTTTCCAACATTTCTAGACCACTATGCAGACTGCTAGAAAAGGAGGTAAAGTTTGAGTTGAATGATGAGTGTGTTACAGCATTTGAAAAGTTAAAGCAGAAATTGATAGAAGCACCTATACTTACTTCTCCTGATTGGGAACAACCATTTGAGCTGATGTGTGATGCCAGTGATGTGGCTGTGGGAGCCGTATTGGGACAAAGAAAAAATAGAATTTTCCATTCTATTTATTATGCAATCAAAACACTGAATACGGCCCAGAGCAATTACACAGTCACAGAGAAAGAGATGCTAGCCTTGGTGTTTGCATTTGACAAATTCAGGTATTATTTGGTGGGTTCGAAAGTTGTGGTGTACACCGATCATGCAGCTATTCGGTACCTATTCAACAAGAAGGATGCTAAGCCCAGATTGATTAGATGGATCTTACTGTTGCAGGAGTTCGACCTTGAGATCAGACATAGAAAGGGAAGCGAGAACCAAGTAGCAGATCACCTATCACGACTGGAAAGTCGGTCGCATGTGATGGAAAGTGATAACATAAATGAAGAATTCCCAGATGAGCAACTCTTGGCGGTGGGAGAAGCTGAAGTTCCCTGGTATGCAGACATATTCAACTTACTAGTGAGCGGAGTCTACCCACCTGAAACAACAGACAAACAAAGAAGGAAATTGAGGCATGACAGCCGACATTATGTATGGGATGAGCCATATTTGTTCAAACAGGGACCAGATCAGGTGATGAGAAGATGCATCCCAGAGAGTCAGATAGCGGAAGTGTTGAGGGGCTGCCATTCTTCATTGTATGGAGGGCATCACGGAGGCGAAAGAACAGCGCACAAGGTTCTACAGTCAGGTTTCTTTTGGCCAACACTGTTTAGAGACTCTATGGCGTATGTCAAAATGTGTGATAGGTGTCAGCGTACAAGATCAATTGGCAGAAGACAAGACATGCCTTTGCAGAATATACTGGAAGTTGAGCCCTTTGATGTATGGGGCATTGACTTCATGGGTCTATTCCCACCGTCATTTGGTAATCGTTACATCTTGGTGGCTGTAGATTATGTGTCAAAATGGGTGGAAGCAATAGCTTGCCCCAGAAACGACAACAAGGTAGTAACGAAGTTTGTGAAAAAACACATCCTCACAAGGTTCGGGACACCCCGAGCCATTATTAGTGATGGAGGGGCTCATTTTGTCAATGCAAGTTTCAAGAAATTACTAGCCAAGTATGGGGTACGCCATAAAGTGGCAACAACATACCACCCCCAAACTAGTGGGCAAGTAGAGGTGTCAAACAGGGAGGTGAAGCAAATTCTTCAGAAAACAGTGAATACACAACGGAATGATTGGTCAAGCAAACTCGACGATGCGTTGTGGGCTTACCGAACTGCTTATAAGACACCGATTGGAACTTCACCATACCGATTGGTCTACGGCAAAGCATGTCATCTCCCGGTGGAATTAGAGCACCGAGCTTTCTGGGCTGTCAAAAAACTAAATATGGACTCAGAGCTGGCGGGCAAAAAGAGACTAATGCAGCTCAGTGAACTTGATGAGTTCCGCTGGCATGCCTATGAGAGTGCTAAGTACTACAAGGAAAGAACCAAAAGATAGCATGATAAGCATGTGGTGCATCGCATTTTCGAGCCGGGACAGAAAGTTTTGCTCTTTAATTCGAGGTTGAAGTTGTTTCCTGGTAAGCTAAGGTCTAAATGGTCGGGACCGTTTGAAGTGGTAAGAATGACCCCTCATGGGGCCGTAGAACTGTGGCAAGAATTTCGGAGTGCTACGTTCTTGGTAAATGGGCAGAGATGTAAGCACTACTGGGGGGAGGACAATGATCGTGAAAAATCATCCATCACCCTAGTGGATAATTGAGCATAAAGGACGTCGAGCCGCGACGGTAAACCAGGCGCTGCACGGGAGGCAACCCGTGAATAATATTTTTTTCTTTTGTTTAGTAAAGTGTAAATGGTTTTTATTTTTATTTTTCTTTTTCTTGATTTAGTACAAATTTTCGTTTTAGTTAGTATTTTTCATTTTAGTTAGGGAAATCTATTAATCTAACCAATTTTGTTTAGTAAGGTGATTTTCAGGTCAAACGGAGAAAAATGTGCATGGAATCGGGAAGAAAAAGGCAAGGTATGAAAAAATGAATAAAATGAAGAGACAGAGCACTGGGGCGATGGCTCCATGTCACGGAGGAAGGGCTCCGCGTTACCCTCCGTGACGCGTTGAGGTTAAATCTGGATTTTTTAAAAATTCCAGTGAGCCATCGCGTTAGCTCCGTGTCACGGAGGAAGGGCTCTGCGTTACCCTCCATGACACGTTGCCCTATATTTTGTGACGGGTCACACCGGGTTGCCGGGTGACCCGCGTATTTCTTTCATTTTAAACCCCAAATTTTTGCCCTTTTTCCTCATTTCCTCTCTTCTCCGCGACCAAACACCTAAGTTCCCTCTCCCAACCAACGTGCCACGCTACTAAGCAAACAATTTGTCAAGTTTCTTCGGTTATTCAACATAAAGGTATGTTTTCCTCGTTTCTCTCAAGTTTTTGGCGATTTTAGTCGGTAGGGTTGAGCCTATGGTTTATGAAGACTTGTAAGGCTGTGATGGTTTTCAGCATGGTCATACTCATGATTGCATGGATGCCTATAAGGCGGTGACTGTTTCTAGCAAGTCTGTAAAAGTGGATTGATTTGTATATTGTATTGTTGCCTTGTATTATGTTTATTTGATAGTTTTGGATGCTAGATGTGTTGGTAATAACTGAGGTCACTGAGGGGCCTACAATTGACTCAAGTAAGATAGTTAGATGGATCCTGTGTGGTACAAATGGTTATAGGTGAGTTGTATCGGCTAGGTGCCGTCTAATTATTTGTTTATTCACTTATCTTATTATGTTGGACTTTTCGGACTTATGGGGCCCAGGTAGGTTCCATTTCTTTTACTAGATTTGTGATTTTCTATTGATTTGACATCTAATTCTTTTTGTCATTTTCACCTTACATACTCGGTACATTTCCATATTGAGGCCCTAGTTGAGGCGCTGCCTTCATGCTTGCAGGTGCTGATCGACAGGTAGATCGAGTTATGAGTCGTTGAGTGGAGTTTCAGCTGAGTTGGTAAAGTTCCAAGTCTTTTGGCGTTTCTATATGTTGTTTTATGGGTAGGCCGGGGCCCTGTCTCGGACCTTTGAGTATTGTTATATTCATAGGGGTATAGACATTGTGGTAGTCACAGTGTTATCGTAGGCCAGGTGGGCCTTTTTGTATAGATTATTTTCCATTTCGTGGCCTTAACGACCTATTATACTTATTTTTGGTGGTCAAGTGATCCAGCTTATGTTGTTATTGCATTTACTCTAATCTTATAGTAATTGTTATGCCAAATCTCGTTGGTTCTGCCTTGTTGTAGTTAGTTTTATGGTAGGTTGTGCTAAATTAAGTGTGGTACAGGGTGCCAATAACGCCCCTCTGAATTTGGGGTGTGACAAACTTGGTATCAGAGCAGTTCATGTCCTATGGAGTCTATGAGCCATGTCTAGAGACTCTCGTTTATGTGTTCATTGTGCAACATGCTTATAAATAGAAGGCTATAGGACATTTAAGATTGTAACCCTTCTTTCTGGATCAAAATCATGTGAAAGTCAGATGTCGTAGGAGTCCGGTCTAGAATCACGTTTGCTAACTTGTGCAGGAAATGCTTGCTATATGATGGATTGTTGCCAACAAATGGCTAGATGTGGCAGAAGATAAGGTCCTTATCTTGATTTTGGTTATAGTCGTGTCGCACCACAGCAAGGTGCAAAGTTGTTTTATTTGGAATTGTTTGTAGTAGACCCAAGGGTTTCGTGATCATGTGAGGCCATGTCGTGCCGTGGTAGTTCTTGGGTTGGAATTGTACGTATCATCCAACATTTGGGGATGGATATTTCTAAGAGCAGAAGAATGTAACAACCCATATAGTTTATGCAATAAATTCATACTTTGAGATAAGACTAAGCATACTTTATATGCTAAGAAGGAAGTTTTATGAGGTATTTGAGTCACTCTATAGTCGTGTTTAAGGTTTGACATCGATCAAGTTGTAGAACAAAAGTTGGCGAAAGTTATAACAGAACTTCTTTCTTAAAATTTTCTAAAATTTGGGTCAGATGTCTTAGAGATTTTCTCCCAATCTATAAGGAATTAGGTGGGTCCACTACCTAGCAATTAAAGGTCTATGAGTCTAGTTTCCAATGCATTAAACTGTTCGCTAATATGACTTTGGAGTAGAGAGATATTCACATTTTCATAAGACTGTGCAACCAGGCAACGAGGACCAGAGGAGGTCTGCGATGGTAGCACGCCATGCCAAAAAAATGATGTGTTGGGAAATGTGACGCGTTATCCCTTTGTCTGGCCAACCCCTATATAAGTGTTTTGGTCGGTTGTTGGATAATTTTTCCATATTTTTCCAGTAAGTCACGAAGGAAAACCTCTCTCAATTTCCCTTCTTCATGTGTTATTGGTTGAGGTGAGGAATCAAGTTCTAGTATGATTTTGATGTCAGGAAGTCGGAATTCTCCGCGTAATATGTGTTTTGGTGCTGTTTTCAGAATTCTTGGTGGATGTTCTTATTAAACTAGTTGGTAAGCCATTTTATCTACCTTATTCTTAGTTGTTTAAGATGATTTTAAGTATGTAAGTATTGGTAGTTTTTTGCTTTGGAATTCCTACCGCCAAATTCATTGAAAGTTAGCCAAATAAATGTCGTCTTATGTTGTTTCTCTGTGAACTTGTTAGCAGTGTGTTTGGGGTGTGAGTTGTTGCTCTTAGGCAATCTCTTGATGCTTTTGGAAGTGAGGGTGTGGCTTGCTTATGTTCATTGGAGTTTAAGGTACGTTAAGACTTTCATTTCTTCCGTTTTGGCATGATTTTGGTGAACTATCAGTATCCATAGACTCATGCTTGTTGGCTACCTTTAGAGCTTTAAATTGTGTGGCTATTTAATTTTTTGATTTTTTGTTTATACAATAGTTTGTGGGCAAGTATGTGATGGGTTGATTGCTAGCTTCGGGATTGTCCATTGAAGGGCATAGTTGTGACTAGCCGATAGAATTGTGATGGTGATTGTGTGGCTAGGTTGTTGTAGTAGTAGTTGTGTTTTTTTGGCTTATATTATGGGATGGTTGTGCGGTCTTTCCCTCCTTCACCGAGTTCGTTATTTTGGGTAACAGTTTGGTTGATGGGTGTGTGGTGGTAGAGTGTTTGTTAGTATCGGTTATGGAATGCATTGTGGCTGCCGTAGTGTGTGCTGTGGGCTAATTTGTAGCTAGAGTTAGGTTTAAGTAGGTATTATTATATGTGGGTGATGGTTTGATGAAGATTTAGGTGGATGGTACAATGGCTAGATATGTGAGGCTAGTGCTACATTATGGTAGTCAGTTGGTGGAAATTGGTAGCTGGTTGTGAGTTGTTGAGCTTGTGTTTGATTGTATTATTGTTGTTGTTATGATTTTGTGAATTGTATGATTTTTATAGCGCCTGGAGGCTCTGCGATAACCTGTAAGGCCGTGACGATTTATGGCAGGGTTGAGCCCATGGCTTGTGAAGACTTATAAGGCCATGAAAATTTCCGGCATGGTCATACTCATGATTGCGTGGATTCCTATAAGGACATGACGGTTTCTAACATGGTCATGCCCGCAACTTGTGGACACTTGTATGGCCATGACTATTTTCGGCAAGGCTATGATTGTGGTTTGATTTATATATTGTATTGTTGCCTTGTATTATTTTTGTTTGATAGATGTGGATGCTAGATGTGTTTGTAATAGCCGAGGTCGTTCATAGGCCTAGAATTGACTAAAGTAAGACATTTGGATGGATCCTATATAGTAGAGGCAGTTACAGGTGAGTTGTATTAGTTAGGCGCCGACTGTTGTCTGTTTATCACTTATCTTGTTATGTTAGACTTGCCAGGATTATGGGGGACAGGTAGGTTCTGTTTGTTTTACTAGATTTATGATTTCTTGTTGATTTGACATTTGATTCTTGTTGTCATTTCTGCCTTACATGCTTGGTACATTTTAATACTGACGCCCTAGTCGAGATACTGCATTCTTACCTGCAGGTGCTGATTGATAGGTAGATTGATTTCTGAGTCGCTGAGTGGAGTTCCAGTTGAGTTAGTAAAGCTCCAAGTTTTTTGGAGTTTCTAGATATTGTTTTATGGGTAGTTTGAGGCCCTGTCCCGGGTAGTTTACTATTGTTATATTCATAGAGGCTCATAGACGTCTGTGGTTGTCGCTGTGTTGTTGTAGGCTAGGTGGGCCTTGTTGTATAGATTGTTTTCCATTCCATGGCCTTGACGACCTATAGTATTTATTTTTGATTGGTTAGGTGAGCCAGTTTCTGTTCTTATTGGGTTTACTCTGATCTTATAGTAACTGTTTTGCCAAACCTCATCGGTTCTGGCTTATTGTGCTTAGTTTTGTGGCAGAGTGTGCTCGATCAGGTGTGGCACAGTGCGCCAGTCATACCCTTTCGGATTTGGGGTGTGACAATTAAGAATTAAGTTATTTTGATATATAGTACTACTAATTAAAAAAATTTATACGCATTGTTGTTACATAATTATTATTTTTTGGACCAAGATGATATTTGGATAATCTTATAAGATGGTCAAACTAGCTTATAAACACTCTTTGACTTGCTATGGATTTATCAACCCACTAAAGTTCTTAGGTAAGGCCATAACATTTGTATATAAGTGTCTAACATGTGTTGACATGCGCATGATACAATATTTGACTTTAAAAACAATAAGGTGACTTAAATCCTCAAAATATACAAAGTTATATTGCATAGACATCTCGCGAGATTAAATAAAATAATTTGTGTATAGTGTTATAGTTGTGAGTCGCACAAGACCCTTAAAAAATTATCCTAGTTTGGTTTGGTGCTATGTCACGACCTGAAACATACACCCGGATCATAGACACCGGACAAGGGACCCCGAGAGACCCCAAGTCAACCCATGGTTCATGCATTCAACTAATCTCAATTAAATAAATGGAATATTAAGTATAAAACATCACGGAAACGTAACCATGACATAGCATCAGAAAATACCAATATTTACATGAGCTGAATACTACTCATTTGTCCGTAAGCTTCTAATACGTAAGATGGGTTGATGGGACAACATCCCCAACTAACCCGAGCAATACTAAAACATAATCAACAGAAAATTTCATCGAACAGCCCTCGGAACATGAGGACTCACCAACAAGCTGATATCGTAGGCTGGGATGGTCTAAGGATAAGGATGAGCCTGAGATCCGGACCCTGTATCATGAAATTATACAACATAGAAAATATGCGGTCAATACGTGGAATGTACTGAGTATGCAAGGTAAGTAAAACGGACATTTTAAAAGTAGAGTAAACTCATATATAGACATAAGAGAAGGACATCGTGCTTGCATCAAAATCTTCGTAATAAAACATAAGGCTCAAGACTTTCAAATCATTCATAATCATTCATTATCATAATCGTAAATAACTTTATCATAATATAACTTGAGCCAATAACATAAATATAACAATGCATAAAAACATGTGGAACAATGGGAGGACTCATCATAACCGACACCATCATGGTAGAGCCTTACATGATGCCCCACAGTCTCGCTCAAGTGGGCAGAACCGACCCTGGCTTGCCAGGCGAGGGTCGTGCATAAGGCTTGATATCACATTTGAGGGGATCATTATCAATACATCATAACATTTACAACTCATGGTGGCACGTGGTTATGAGACACCAACGTAGTCCTTTGAACGCCGGACTGCTCGGTGCTAGACACGGCTCCCCAAAACATGCATATAGGCTCATACATAAATCATTAACATCATGTATAAAATTAATTTGCTAAGATATAACATTTATCATCATTGATTCCTTTTAAAACATGCTTAGACCAGAATCAAGGCCCTTTTTATTGGCTAACATCATAAATCGATAAATCATGAAATTCATTTCATAAATTATAAATCATTCTTCATCATGTGGGCATTTCCCAATGCTTCATCATACTCAATTCTTTCAAAATATGCTCATAAACATGGGTAACTTGGATTCATGAATTTCCATAATCAATAAACTTAAAATAATGAATATTCATCATAAATCATAATTTTCATGAACTTCCATAAATGGACAATTTAGATTTAAAAAGATTGAAACATGATTTTGAAGGAAATAATATGAAACCTGCCCATCGTGCATATTTCAATAAATAAAACTCAATTAAAACATACCTATAAGGAGAAATCACATTGACATGCTTTGGGAAAAATCCCCATGGAATTTGAGTAGGATAATTCATGACTTTAATCGAAATTGGGCATGGGTGAGTAAGAATTCCACCCATTTTCAAAACCCTACACACCTGGGAATAGATGGACTTAAAGTTCCTTGAGCACCCACAAAGAATTTGAAGAAAATTTGGGGAAGAAGGCCTTGAATCTTCCAAAACCTGTCTAAAATCCTTGCATGAGAATGGGCATGCAATAGGGTTTCAACTCCTCTTATCACACTCAGAAAATATCCAAAACTATGTAGTTTAGGCCTTAGGGGCTTAGGAAATTACGAAAACACCCTCATTAAAACGCAGGAAATCTCTGGTCGCCAGTCCTCACGAGGGACCTAACGGGTCGTTGCCGCAGGGGACGACTCATGGCCTTGATCTGTTGATTCCACTGCCCAAAACTCAAAGGGAACCCCACGGGTGACTTTATGAGTCGTGAGGTCAGACCACGACTCGTGGTCACCTTCCCTACCCATCCCAATATTGCCTATCCTCCAGGATTGACCACGGTGACCTCACGAGTTTTGAGGTCTGACCACGACTCGTGGTCAGGCCCATGGCCTCCTCACTCAGACTTTGCCAAACCAAGATGACCATGAGTCACTTCATGACTAGTGGTCACTCCTCACTACTCACCTCACAAGTCATTTTGTGACCTGGAGTGAATTTTCAATTTTTCTTCATTTTCACTTCTAGGTCTGATCCTTGGGTTTTCGGGGTATAACAATATCTCCCCCTTGGGAACATTCATCCTTGAATATTAAACATGTAGAAAACTCAGAAACAAGTTATCACCATATACGATTACCAATCATTTAAGTCGAAAACTGACGGAATGACAACCTTCGAAAGGAACTACATAGCTAAACTGAATTCAGACATCACATACATTTACCATATCAAAAAAACAAACTTGTACACATAACTGAATGGGAAAAGCTGATTAAAGGTTTAGGGAAAAACTGGTATCTCAAACTGAAACTGAGCCGGTAGGGAACAAATGAGGGTATTTAGCTATCATATCTTCTTTGGCTTCCCACGTAGCTCCCTCAACATGCTGATTTCTCCATAACACCTTTACTGAAGCTACTTCTTTGTTCCTTAGCCTCCGAACCTGAAGATCCAAGATTTCAACGGGAATTTCTTCATAACTGAGGCTATCCTTCACTCCAATGCTGTCTATCGGAACTACCAAGGCTGGATCACCGAAGTACTTCTTCAAAAGTGACACATGAAAGACGGGATGAATCGAAGATATTTCCGAGGGAAAGTCCAACTCATACGCCACCTTACCAACTCTTCTCACAACCCGATAGGGGCCAACATAGTGGGGACTAAGTTTACATTTCTTTCCGAATCGCATGACTCCCTTCATGGGAGATACCTTTAGACACATCAAACTCCAAATCTCTTCTCCTCACATCAGCATATGATTTCTGATGACTCTGAGCGGTTTTCAACTGGTCCCTTATCAACTGAAACTTCACCATCGCCTCATGAACCGAATCTGGTCCGATCATTGCTACCTCACCAACCTCGAACCACTGATGGGAGATCTACACCTCCGCCTGTAAAGAGCCTCGAATGGTTCCATTTGGATACTGGAGTGGTAACTGTTATTATAAGCAAACTCGATCAAGGGAAAATGATCATCCCAGCTACCTTTAAATTCCATAACACATGCCCTCAACATATCCTCAAGGGTCTGAATGGCTCGTTCTTCCTGGTCGTCTGTTTGCAGATGGAAGACTGTACTGAGCTTAACCTGCGTCCCAAGTTCATTTTGAAAAGAACACCACAATTGACAGATAAACTGAGTACCTCGGTCTGAAATAATAGATAAGGGAACTCCATAAAGTCGAACTAACTCCTGAATATAAAACTTAGCATAATCACCCCCTGAATCCGTGGTCTTGACCGGTAGGAAATGTGCAGCCTTAGTTAGCCTGTCCACCACCACCCAAATGGAGTCATAGTGTCGGCGAGTACGAGGTAGGCCTGTAACAAAATCCATATTAATCTCTTCCCACTTCCAAGTGGGGATGCTGATATCCAGAAGTACGCCTCCCAGCCTTTGATGTTTGATTTTCACTTGCTAACAGTTTGGATATTTTGCTACCAACTCCATAATACCCTTCTTCATACCATCCCACTAATAAATTTCTCACAAATCCCGATACATTTTCGTGGATCCTGGATGAATAGAATATCTGGTACCATGTGCCTCATGCAATATCCGAACTCTCAAATTATCAATGTCCAAATCGTAGCACTCCATCTCCCCCTTGGGAGAAAACCTCCACCTTCTGACTCCACACCTCCTCCTTCAGCTTCCTCAATATCGGATCCTCATCTCTCCTGGATTTAACTTCAACTAGCAAGGACGATTCTGACCTGTTATGCACAACAACACCGCCATCAGTCGAATCAATCAATCTAACTCCCAGCCTTGCGAGTCGGTGGACATCCTTCACCAACTCCTTCTTTCTCCCATCCACGTAGGACACACTTTCCATGGAGAGTCTGCAACCACATTAGCCTTGCCCGGGTGGTAAAGGACACTCATGTCATAGTCCTTAAGTAATTCCAACCACCTCATTTGCCGAAGATTTAGATCCTTCTGTGTGAACACATATTGCAATCTCTTGTGATCCTTAAATACATCCACGTGGGCCCCATACAAGTAATGCCGCCATATATTCAATGCAAACACCACCGCGGCCAACTCAAGATCATGGGTCAAGTAATTCTTTTCATGGACCTTCAACTGTCTCGAAGCATATGCTATTACCTTCCCACACTGCATCAACACACATCCCAGTCTGACTCTCGAAGCATCAAAATAGACAATGAAGCCATAGGTACCCTCGGGTAAGGTCAACACTGGTGCTGAAGTGAGTCGTGTCTTCAACTCTTGGAAGCGTTTCTCACAAGAATTTGACCATTGGAATTTCACCTTTTTATGAGTCAACCTGGTCAAAGGTGCTGCAAAAGATGAGAAAACCTCCACAAACCTTCGGTAATAACCTGCTAGGCCCAAGAAACTCTGAATTTCAAAAGGATTCACCGGTCTGGGCCAATTCTTCACCGCTTCTATCTTTTGGGAATCTACCCTTATGCCTTCGCTTGATACTACATGTCCTAGAAATGCTACCGAGTTTAGCCAAATTCACACTTACTAAACTTTGCATACAACTGATGATCCTTGAGGATTTGCAGCACTATCCTCAAATGAGTGGTATGCTCCTCCTCGCTCCAGGAGTATATAAGAATGTAGTCGATGAACAGGATCACGAACATATCAAAATATTGCTTGAATACCCTATTCATCAGGTCCATAAAAGCTGCTGGAGCATTGGTTAGCCCAAAAGACATAACAACAAATTCATAGTGACCATATCGGGTCCTGAAAGCAGTTTTTGGGATGTCACTCTCCCGCACTCTAAGATGGTGATACCTGGACCTAAGATCGATCTTGGAGAAACACTTGGCACCTTGAAGCTGGTCAAACAAATCATCGATCCTGGGTAAGGGGTACCTGTTCTTAACGGTAACCTTGTTCAACTGCCGATAGTCAATAGACATGTGAAGGGAACCATCCTTCTTCTGAACAAATAGAACTGGTGCACCTCATGGAGACTGGCTCGATCTAATGAAGCCCTTATCCAAAAAATCCTTTAACTGATCCTTCAATTCCTTTAGCTCGACTGGAGCCATCCTGTTAGGAGGGATAGAAATAAGCTGCGTATCTGGCAATAGATTAATACCGAAATCAATCTCCCTTTCTGGAACTGGCAAATCCTTGGGAAACACCTCTGGATATTCGCACACCATCGGAATTGATTGAATAGTCGGGGTCTTGTTCTCCACATCCTTAACCCTAACTAGGTGGTACATACATCCCTTAGAGATTATCTTCCTAGCCTTAAGACAGAAATAAACCGACCTGCTGGCACCGCTAAACTGCCCTTCCACTTCAAAATTAACTCACCCGAAAAATGAAACTCCACAGTACGATTCCTACAATTAATCAAAGCATAACATGCAAACAACCAATCCATACTAAGAATAATGTCAAAGTCAATCATGGCTTACTCTACCAAATCTGCGGAGGTAACATTATGCAACACCGTAATAGGAAAACCTCTATATACCCGCCTAGCTATAAATGAATCACCGACTGGAATAGATATGGAGAATGGTTTTGATAGAATTTCAACTAACTCCAAAACTACTAGCAATGTAAGGAGTCATAAAAGAAAATGTGGCTCCCGGTTCTAACAAGGCATAAACATCAATATGAAAGGCACACAATATACCACTGACCATGTCTGGTGAAGTCTCCTGCTCCTGGCATGAGGAAAGGGCATAGAATCGGTTTTGGCGCTGACCACCACCCTCACTAGTAGATGCTCCGTGTGGAGATGAACTGGCTGGAGCTACTGCTGTCCTGGTTGTCTGTGCTCGACCCCTATCCTCACTCTATTTATCATATGGACATGCTCGACGCATGTGCCCAGGTCTACCACACCAAAGCAGACATTCGAACTGTGCAGGCACTCCCTGGTGTGACTCTTGCTGCACCTCTCGTAGGCTGGAGAGGTATACTCTAACTGGGTGCCCCTCTGATCCTTCGACCCTGAAGCCCTGCTCCTCCAATCACCCCTGGGTCTGGACAAAACACTAGTTGATGATAGCGCTGGGGCTAGTGACCTCTGCTGAAATTGTGGATGGTAGTCACCGTTGGACCTCTGATGTGAAAACCCACAACTATTTGTCCAAGCTCTCTTTGCCTCCCTTTCCCTCGCATAAGCCTCCTCCATCTGTTGGGCGTATGCGAGGAAAGTTCATATCTTGATGAAGCATGGCAGTCCTGCAATCCTTGTCTAGATAACCGGCCATGCCATGAACAAATCGGCTCACCGCGCTCTCTGATCCATCACCAACTCTGGGGCATACTTTGACAATCGGGTGAACTCAAGAGAATACTCCAGCATTGTCATCTTTCCTTGCTTGAGGTTAACAAACACAGTTGTTTTCAATTTCTCATCTCCCAAGGGAAGAACCTGTCCAAGAAAGGCCATGTGGAACTCATCCCAACTGATAGGGTCCCCACCGACTGCCCTGCTATCCTTCCATTGCTTATACCAAATATGAGTGACCTCTTTTAGCTGATATGAGGCCAAGTCTATACACTCTCCATTTATCACCCCCATAACCTGAGTGACCTTCAAGTTCCTTTCAATAAACTTGTGTGGATCCTTGTCCACCTTCGATCCCGTGAACTCAGGAGGGTTCATAGTCAAGAAGTATCTAATCCAAGCCGCCGTTGCATTGCCATTCTGTGGAACCTATACAATAGCCTGCTGATTGACCTGAGTGGTTAAGGCCAGTGCCAACATCTGAATCGCCACCCGAAACTCGGCGTGGGCAGTTGGCTCTAATGCTAAGAGCTCCGGAACAGGTGGGGCTTGCTGATGCCCATGGTCATTGCCATCATCATTTCCATTCCTCCTTCCGTTTATTCTCCTAGGAGCCATAATTCTGCAATCGCGAATCGCACGAATTAGAAGGATGGAAAGGCTTTTCATCGCACAACATAGAACATGAAAAAAGGGAACATTTCCTAAAACATTAAGAAGCATCATCATCATAGGTGTGGCGCGCTTCACCCCCATGAAAAGGACTCTACCTAACATGGCTTTTAGACACCCTAGGACACTTCAAACCTGTTGCTCTGATACTAAGTTTGTCACGACCCGAATGTATACCTGGATCATAGACACAGGACAAGGGACCCCGAGAGACCCCAAGTCAACCCATGGTTCATGCATTCAACTAATCTCATTTAAATAAATGGAATATTAAGTATAAAACATCACGGAAACATAACCATGACATAGCATCAGAAAATACCAATATTTACATGAGTTGAATACTACTCATTTGTCCGTAAGCTTCTAATACGTAAGATGGGTTGATGGGACAACATCCCCAACTAACCCGAGCAATACTAAAACATAATCAACAGAAAAGTTCATCGAACAGCCCTCGGAACATGAGGACTCACCAACAAGCTGATATCATAGGCTGGGATGGTCTAAGGATAAGGATGAGCCTGAGATCCGGACCCTGTATCATGAAACAATACAACATAGAAAGTATGTGGTCAATACATGGAATGTACTGAGTATGCAAGGTAAGTAAAACGGACATTTTAAAAGTAGAGTAAACTCATATATAGACATAAGAGAAGGACATCATGCTTGCATCAAAATCTTCATAATAAAAGATAGGGCTCAAGACTTTCAAATCATTCATTATCATAATCGTAAATAACTTTATCATAATATAACTTGAGCCAATAATATAATTATAACAATGCATAAAACATGTGGAACAATGGTAGGACTCGTCATAGCCGACACTATCATGGTAGAGCCTTCATGATGCCCTACTGTCTCGTTCAAGTGGGCAGAGCCGACCCTGGCTTGCCAGGCGAGGGTCGTACATAAGGCGTGATATCACATTTGAGGGGATCATTATCAATACATCATAACATTTACAACCCACGGTGGCACGTGGTTATGAGACACCAACGTAGTCCTTTGAACGCCGGACTACTCGGTGCTAGAAACGGCTCCCCAAAACATGCATATAGGCTCATATATAAATTGGCGAAGATATAACATTTATCATCATTGATTCCTTTTAAAAACTGCTTAGCCCAGAATCAAGGCCCTTTTTATCGGCTAACATCATAAATCGATAAATCATGAAATTCATTTCATAAATCATAAATCATTCTTCATCATGTGGGCATTTCCCAATGCTTCATCATACCCAATTCTTTCAAAATATGCTCATAAACATGGGTAACTTGGATTCATGAATTTCTATAATCAATAAACTTAAAATAATGAATATTCATCATTAATCATAATTTCCATGAACTTCCATAAATGGGCAATTTAGATTTAAAAAGATTGAAATATGATTTTAAAGGAAATAATATGAAACCTGACCATAATGCATATTTCTATAAATAAAACTCCATTAAAACATACCTATAAGGAGAAATCACATTGACATGCTTTGGGAAAAATCCCCATGGAATTTGAGTAGGAGAATTCATGACTTTAATCGAAATTAGGCATGGGTGAGGAAGAATTCCACCCATTTTAAAACCCTACATATCTGAGAATATATGGATGAGTTGCCGTGAATTTACAGTACCATTGACGCTCAAAACTAAGAAAATAGCATGGACTTAGGTTTATTTATGTGGATATGAGGCACTTTTCCTTTGATTTCAGGATAAATGGGTGTTGGAACAATAAATTGAAAAAGAAAGCTAAAAGTGTGCAAAAAAGGGCAAAAAGTGCAGTCCGCAGTACGATCAATAGGATAGACCTACGAGTCGTACTGAGGGCCTTGATAAGAAGATGAAAGTTTAATCTGGAAGACTGATCCCATGAGACTTGTCACGGATCGTACCATGATGGTATGATTCGTGGTAAGCCAGTCGTGATGAAATTCAGAAGAATTGCACAGGAGGCTGATTCTCAGTACGAGAGTACCGTACGATCTGTGAGATGAAGGTATGAGTCGTACCATACTGGTCGCGATAAAGTTCAGATAAAGTTCAAAGTATCAGGATCAAGCCACGGGTGCAATGTACGAGTCATAGGATGTTGGTACGAATCGTACCTTGTCCTAATACTTAGCCAAAATTCATCCAACACTCCAAGACAGGAGTCAATTCCACAGTCCGTGAGAATCCCTTACGAGTGGTAGGTGGACCAGTGACGAGGTTGGCTACAGATATAGAAAGCAGTCCTGTTAGTTTAGGAAAAGGATTCTTGTGTCTCTATAAATACTTTTTATGTTTTATTTTTCATAGAGGACAACACATAGACTTAATTTTAGTAGGAAAACATTGTAGAAAGCAATTTTACATCATTGAAAGAGAGAATTGAGTTGGTTCAACCTTGTGATCAACCTTTTCTTGAACTCATATTGTTCTTGCTACTTGTTATTCAAGATTTCGTGGATTAATTGAAGGAATTATTTTTCTCAGTCATATTTGTAAGTATTGTTTTATGTTTTCAATCATGAATACAATTCACAACCTTGCTACTATGAGAGGCTAAAACCTCCACAGCTAGGGTTGTGGGAACTATGGTGGATTAACAAGTTAGGGTTGCACAAAGTAAGTCTAAAACCAATACTAATTACTTATATTGTAGTCTCTTCATCTTTAATGATCCTTAGCGGTGCGTGCAATGTTAGGAAGTGCCTGAATTCTTTTCTTGCTTTGGTTGAAGAGGTAGAGATTAGGAAAATAAAATTACAACAGAGCCATGATCTTGATGATCATTGTATTAACTTGAGATGTGGTCGCAGGATAGTTGTATCTGGAACTTAGTGATAATGCTTAGTTTGAAAAACTCATGAGACTTGGTCGAGTAATTGAGGATAGTCATTCAATAGGGATTGGCCGATCGTTTGATTGAACCTAAGTTATCAGTTTTGTAAGTAAGTATTGATAAAGATCACTAGTGTATACCGAAAGTTGTTATGAACACATGGGGAACAAAAATCCTAGTTATCCTTTAATTATTGATTCACAACTAAAATCTTGACTGCTGTTTATTTCTATTATTGATTTTTATTAGAATTCCCCTGATTGTGAAGTAATTACCATACGTGTTCATCTACCAACTGTAATCTAGATCTTCCATATTTCCTGTGGGATCGATCCCAACCTCTAAGTTGGGTTCTTTATTAACAACGTCCTCTTCAAGTGGTTTGAGCGTTATCAAAAAGTGGCGTCGTTGCCTGGGATCTCAGCACTGGAGGATGAGTATGAGTCACTTGACGAATTCTGAGTAGTCAAGAGACTTACATCGTGCCGCGACATTAAATTAGGCTCTTCTTGGGAGGCAACCCAAGTGGTGGTTTGTTGAAATCTGAGTAATTAGACTACCTACATCGTGCCGCGACGTTAAATCAAGTGCGTCTTGGGAGGCAACCCAAGTTAGTGAACTAACGTGTGCTCAGTGTGCAGGGAAACAAAAATAGGTGGCTGAAAAATCTGCTGCTACAGAATCTCAGTACGACTCGTGGTGAGGACCTACAAGTCGTGGCAGCAGTGGTGGTGAAAAGCAGAGAAAATTCGAAGCAAAGTCCGACCTATGACTCATCCTACGATTCGTACCTTTGAGGTACGAATTGTAGGATGCACTCGTAGGTCACCAGGTAAGTTCTCGATCGTTAAAATCATTACAGGTTAGGGGACGAGTCATAGGTTGCTCCTACGACTCGTGGTACGAGTCGTGACATGTCAAAATTACCCGATTCGGCCTAGATTTTTAAATCTGCCCTTACCTATTTAAACTTCAAAATTCACCATTCCCCCATGCAAACACCTCACAAAGCCACAACCCATAACTCGAGCATCCTCTTCCCAACACCCATAACTTCTCATCATCAAGAAAGTAAGCACAAAATTCTTGCTTAAACTAAGTGTGCAAAGCCCTAGAAGTTGATTTCCAGTCTATGAATCGACAATCAAGTATGTTATTTACATTGCAAGATCTAAATGTTTGAAAGTGAACTTAAGGGAATTGAAAACCCATAAGAATCACTAGGTATGCTTGAAAGTCAATGGGTACGTTCGAAAACATCAACTCAACTAGAAACCCACTTACAATGTACTGAAGTTTGTCCGTTGAACACCTAAAAGGAGTTACGGGTAAGGGAGGATTGAGTAGTGTAAAAAGGGAATTTACCATATGCTAGACCTAGGGGAAATCCGAGTACCCAAAAATGTGCAAAACAAACACATACAAACTGAGCAAAAGAATCATAAAAATGGTCTAAAAAAGGGTACGCAACACAGTATGGGTCGTAGGTTGACACCACGAATCGTACTAAGTGCTCGTACCACTTATCTTGAAAAATCGATATGGGAAGCCCACCCTACGACTCGTGGAATCGACCTACGGGTCGTACCATGAGTCGTGGTGAAAAAAAGAAATTTAATAAAAATGGGACTTCATCAGAAGACTCAAGGTACAGATCATACCTTCATGGTACGAGTCATACATGCGAGTCGTGGGGCATCATCAGGGCTTCTCACGAGTCATACCTTCGAGGTACGACTCGTAGTGAGGACCCGTGATGAGATACTGAACTTCTTCTATCTGATTTTTCTTTTTCAAAAATGGAATGCTAACCTCTTTCTCACCAGGTACAATGACATACAAATGCAGGGCTAACAAAACACAAGGCCACAGGACATTGATTGATGAAACAACTAACTTAGAGTCTGATAAATCTGGAGATTCACCTAATGGTTCACTTGAGGATTATCAAGTAGACACCTCAGACACCGATGGAACCAGAACCACTAGGGCAAGAGCAAAGTCCCAAGCCGAAGAAACCAATGCCACATCCACTCAAGCTCCCCAGTTTGAAGAGGGAGCTAGAGAGGAACAACAAAGGTCGGAAACCAACTCTAACACTGAGGAAAGGTCAGAAGGGACTCAGAATGATGTGGAAAGCAGTGATGAAGTAGAGGAGGAGGAGACACCTGCCAAAGAAAATAGAACAATGCGGTGGGGAGTGTCAGGTGCTAAAGAGATATATGAACAAGGCATAACTCTCACCGCCAAGAACAAACCAAAAAGAAGCATCCAAGTAGAACCGCGTATCCTTACTAATTCCTTGAACAAAGTTGAGGAGATGAAGCATATTTTTAGCTTCTATGGGTTAGAATGGATGGCCAAGAACCCTACACAATACACAGAAGATATTGTTAGGGAGTTCTATGCCAACTACCTAGCCACAATGGAGGAGAAAGAAAAGGAGGGGCAAAAGATAAAGGATCAACCCTGCTTGGAGAGTGTTCTAGTCTGAGGGCGAGTAGTAGATGTATCCAATTGGACAATTGCATGGATGTTGTATGGACCTCAGTTCAGACTAACAAGGATAACACCAGAGTATGATTATATGATGGAGGCAATGAAGCAGATCAGGAGTCTGAGCAGGGGTGAGCGATAGAGGCAGCTGTAATGGCTAGCAGAGGTGATAGATGAGAATAAGGATGACGCCGAGTGGGTTACAAGTGGCAAGCATGTGACAAAGAATCCAGTAAACTTCATAGCAAAGGCCTGCTGGACACTGGTGAGACATCGATTGGCACCCACAGATAATGACAACATGCTGAGTGCTGACAGAGCGATGTTGGTGGCATGCCTCATGTCTCGCGACCCTCTTAACATCCCGAGGATCATAACTATAGAGATATGAAACTAGGCAGTGGAAGTAAGCACTACTATCCCATTCTCGAGCCTTGCATACAATTTGTGCAGGGAGGCGAGAGTTCAACGGGGTGATCAGAGATTGATTAGAGGCCAAAGAATTGCAGACATAGGCCTTTTCCTAGATGAGATGAAACCGATAAGCAGATCCAGGATGCCTACAGCTATCCCAGCAGCTCAGCCAGCAGGGGATATACAGGTGAATGTCCCCAGTACTCAGGAGCAAAGAGAGACATCGGCCATAGATGCCGGTCATTCAGAGGCAGCTCCTAGTACCTCATCTACACCACTGCCCAGTGTACAGACTCAGACTCCAGCAGGGTACATCTCGGTACCGTAGGATTTCCTCTAGAAGTTAGAAAAGAGATTGACCATGGCCGAGCGCAAAATTTAGGAAATGATGGAGAATGTAAAGCCATGAATATGAGATAGATGCAGTAGCTCAGGCTCTTCATGCCCGCCTGGATAGTTTTGAGAGAAGATTTAACAGGAGGATGGTAGAGTAGTCAGACACCGACAGTCTCCGTGCGGAGCTGGGGGATCTTCGAAGTCAAGTGGTTGAGTTGTCTTTGAGACAACCAACTATTATAGAAGCTCCCACTCTTCCGGACCTAGATGAGAGCTTGATGAGGATATTGATTTGGCAGCATACTGGGGGCCAACTGCAACTGGTGATAAAGGTAAGAACAGAGCCGTTGAAGATACTGGTGAGGAAAGTTTGACAAAAAAGAGAAAGAAGGAGAACAAAGAGTGCAAGCGGGCTAGAGCGGAGAGTATGCGGGCTCATGAGGAGTATATAACTGAGCTACATAAGAGAGTTATAGGAGCGAGAATCTCCACCACAGCTCAGCCCGAGCTTGCTAGTGGCCATGACCCTTCTGGTGAGCCACATTCAGCCCCAGTTACCACAGAGTCCATTCAAGCGGCTACATCCACTGAGTTGGGGACCACTCCCCCCATTGTTACACCATTGAGTGCGCCGGCAACCGCTAGAGCCACTACTACCGCAAAGGTACCACTTTCACAAGATTACAGAGGTGAAGTTTGAGTAGCCACAGGTATGGCCTTCTCCCTACATGCTTATATTTTATTCTTCGGGAATGAAGCTCATTTTTTAAAAAAAGGGGGGGGGGTGTACTTGTATTTTTGGGATATTTTTGTTCGTTTGAGGGTTTTTCTTGCCGTGTTTTTTCCCCTTAGGCATGCTATCTAGTAGACCAACATGTGTTAGGAGTTTTGTTATTAGTTGTGATTTTTGTTTGATTAGAAAGTAACTTAGGAATACTCAGCCAATGGATATGTATTAGTTTTGTTGTTTTTGAAAAAGTTGACCTTGCTTAAAATTTTTTGTTGTTGTGTATTTGTAACAATAATGCATGATTTCTATGGATCGTTTTATGCTATTTAGTTATTAATAGTGCTAGTCTTGTTAAGCCATGTATGAACCAGACAGGTAAAGTAAAAAATAGTTCATGTACCATGTGTGAGTGAGGTCTTAGTATTTATTGCAGTATGTTGTTGAAGATCTAGAACTTGCTTGGTTGGTCTCTGCATAGGTTGAGGATGGTTGGTTAGGATATGATCATAGGCCATTTTTGTGTTAGCTCACTTTTAGCCTATATTGCCCTACCAAAGTTTCATGAATCCCTTGATCCCGAGTTTGAGCCTTTCTAGACCATATTTCTTTGATTACATGTTAACCGTACCCATTTATTTATAATGAATCTATTTGGCCCTGGTCCTTCCTTGGATATTGTGAATCTCAACATAAGCAAAATGCTTAAGTTGAGGGTGGCTAGAATAGGGGTGCATAAATGACGGGAGTGGGAGAAAAGGAAAGAAAAGAAAGAGAAAATAAAAAAATGGTGAAAAAAAAGGTGTGGTGAGGTGAAAAAGTAAAAACATGAAAATTTGAGAATATTAAGAAAAAAGAAAAATTCAAAATAGCTTGAAATTGTTGAAAAATGTGAAAAATCACCTCACCCATGAAAATATTCTTAAAATGTGAAAAAGGGAAGAAAAGAAGACACAAAGAATGATGGTGAAATAGGAGAATGGTGTAGCCAATGGATATAGTGCCAAGGAAGGGATAGTCACTCATAGAATCTTTCAGCTTTATCATGTCCAACCTTAAGCCTACATTACAAGCCATATCAAGTCATATAGTGATCTTAATTTGACCATCTAAAAACCAAAGTAGAGAAAATAAGGGCAAGCCTATGGTATCTAATGCATAATACTTGCAGTTCTTTGAGAGAGTGACTGCTTCATTTGCCTAGTCCCATGTTTGATCTTACACTTCATACTAGAGTGGGGACTTCATTGTTTGTGAGGGTACATGGATTATGTTTGGTTTTACCGTTGGTCTATGTGAAACACATAGGTGATGACTTGATTGCTTGTTGATAGCTAGATGACATGACTTGATACCTGAATATGATGTTTTGATGTTGCTTGCAATACATTAGCTGATGATGTTTCAGGAGAAAGGGTCAATAGAGTTTGTATATAAAGTGCACAAGTTTGTTTGAGTTTTGGCGGTAGTATCTTAAGTTTATTTTCTAGTTGAGCGTTGTGTTTAATTTTTCTTTTTCTTTGCCTGAGGACATGCAAAAGTCTTAAGTTGAGTGTGTTGATGTGTTGTGGATTTACAACACTATTGACGCTCAAAACTAAGAAAATATCATGGACTTACGTGTATTTATGTGGATATGAGGCACTTTTCCTTTGATTTTGGGATAAATGGGTATTGGGACAATAAATTGCAAAAGGAAGCTAAAGGTCTGCAAAAAGGGCAAAAAGTGCAGTGCACAGTATGATTCGTGGGATGGACCTACGAGTCGTACCGAGGGCCTTGATAAGAAGCTGAAAGTTTAACCTAGAAGAATGATCCCATGAGACTTTTCACGGATCGTACCATGATGGTACGAGTCATGGTAAGCCAGTCGTGATGAAATCCATAAGAATTGCACAGGAGGATGATTCTTAGTACGAGAGTACCCTACGATCCATGAGATGAAGGTATGAGTTGTACCATACCGGTCGTGGTAAAGTTCAGACAAAGTTCAAAGTATCAGGATCAAGCCATGGGTGCAATGTATGAAGTTGTAGGATGTTGGTATGAATCATACCTTGGCCCAATACTTAGCCAAAATTTAGCCAACACTCCAAGCCGCGAGTCGATGCCACAGTCCGTGAGAAGCGCTTACGAGTCGTAGGTGGACCCGTGACGAGGTTGGATACAGATATGGAAAGCAGTCCTGTTAGTTTAGGAAAAGAATTCTTTTGTCTCTATAAATAATTTTTATGTTTTATTTTTCATAGAGGACGATGAATAGACTTAATTTTAGTAGGAAAACATTGTAGTAAGCAATTTTACATCATCAAAAGAGAGAATTGAGTTGGTTCAACCTTGTGATCAACCTTTTCTTGAACTCATATTGTTTTTGCTACTTGTTATTCAAGATTTCATGGATTAATTGAAGGAATTTTTTTTCTCAATCATCTTTATAAGTATTGTTTTATGTTATCAATCATGAATAAAATTCACAACCTTGCTACTGTGAGAGGCTAAAACCTCCATAGCTAGGGTTGTGGGAACTATGGTGGATTAACCAGTTAGGGTTGCACAAAATGAGTCTAAAACCAATACTAATTACTTATATTGTAGTCTCTTCATCTTTAATGATTCTTAGCGGTGCGCAATGATCTTGGGCAGAATTATATGCCCAAGTGATACTCAAATGCTTCATTTCGTCTTGTTTATCCATTGATATTTGTACATTTTCATGTGATTTGTAGTTAAAAGGTGAGTTTATACTAACCAACATGATTAGTGTTGTTTTGCAGGAAAAATGTAATTTTAGGAAGCTAAGATGCATGTTGGGAGAAATCAGGAATGGACTCGGAAGCGAGCAGTGGAAAAGGCCAAGGAAATGCAACAAATTAAGGGGATCCGCGATGGAGCCGTGTCACGCTGCCATCGTGGAGGCATTCTGCCCCGAATGATTAGAATAGGCCAAGTTCCAGTGAAGGTGCACGTTGGTGCCGTGGCACGTTGGCTAAGCCACGCGTTGCACGCCGTGGCACGTTGGGCGTAATTAACTGGACGACCGGATTCCAGTGAGGCTCCGTGTTTGTGGCGTGTTACAGAGGCAGTGCTCCGCGATGCACTCCGTGAAACGTTGCTTGTTATTCCGGAAAAAATTTCCACTAGTATAAATAGCACACTTAGGTTTATTTTTAATAGTTCTGACTTGGTTGAGCAAGAACGTGGGTTACAGGCAGTTGAGGGGACGAAATTCTTAGGGTTCTTCTCTATCTCTTTCTTCCTTATTTCAATTGTTTGTATGATTTACACTCATTTAACGATGTTTAATCCACAAATGAGTGGCTAAATTCACTTCTTGCTGAGGTTAAGAACATTTGTAGTGGAATGTAATTATTGATCATTTCAGTTTTTCATCTTTTATTCTATGGTTGTTCTATTAATTCTTGTTCTTACTGCATTGATGTTTGGCCAATATTAATGTATATCTAAAAAATCCGGTTTGCGCTCGAAAGAGAAAGAAATTGGAAAGTTGTGAATTGGTAGGATATGATCTCTTCTTGGTTTGGGAAAATTGAGAATTGATTTATCTTCAGAATAGAAATATATCTGAAAGTCGTATTAGTCAATTAAGGAATCAGTTTCATATGGCTAGAACATGAATTTCTTCTTATTACAGAAATGTAGGTGGAAGGTTCATGATTCTTAAGTTGGGTTAAATACGAGAGTTTTAATCCATAGGCAATAATTCTTGACTAGCAACTGAAGGAAAGATTAACCAATTTGTGTCAATAAATTGCTTCCCTGCATGTTCGTTTTAGCCTCAGCATGCTCATTACTATAGTTCAGACTCAATTTGTACATTTGTTTTAGATTAGTATAAATTAGGAAACAAACTCCCAAAATCTTCTTGAAACTGTTGTCTGCATTATTAGAGTTAGAGTTTATTAACACTTAATTCGATTATTACCTTGGTCCAGTCCCCGTGGGATCGATACTTGGCTACTCTAGCCATTTTACTACTTGTTTGACCACGTCCACTTGCGTGTAGGCATTCCAAACCACCGAACACGCAACGTTAGGAAGGGCCTAAATTCTTTACTTTCTTTGGTTGAAGAGGTAGATATTAGGAAAAGACAATTACAACAGAGCCTTGATCTTGATTATCATTGTATTAACTTGAGCTATGATCGCAGGATAGTTGTATATGGAACTTAGTGATAACGGTTAGTTTGCAAAACTCATGAGACTTGGTCGAGTAATTGAGGATAGTCATTCAATAGGGATTGGTCGATCATTTAAATGAACCTAAGTTATCAGTTCTGTAAGTAAGTATTGGTAAAGATCACTAGTGTATACCCAAAAAGCTGTTATGAACCCATGGGGAACACACACCCTAGTTATCCTATAATTATTGATTCACAACTAAAATCTTGACTGATGTTTATTTCTATTATTGATTTATATTAGAATACCCCCATTGTGAAGTAATTACCATACGAGTTCATCTACCGGTTGTAATCTAGATCTTCCATATTCCCTGTGGGATCGACCCCAACCTCTAAGTTGGGTTCTTTATTGACAACGTCTGCTTTATACTTCATTTGGAAGTTTCTTTTGAGAATTATCAATGGAATTAAAGTTCCTTGAGTGCCAACAAAGAATTTGAAGAAAATTTGGGGAAGAAGGCCTTGAATCTCCCAAAAACTCTCTAAAATTCTTGCATGAGAATGGGCATGCAGTAGGGTCTTAAATCCTCTTATCACACTTTGAAAATATCCAAAACGACGTAGTTTAGGACTTAGGGACATAGGAAATTATGGAAACACCCTCATTAAAATGCAAGAAATCTCTAGTTCCAATCCTCATGAGGGACCTAACGGGTCGTTGCCACAGGGGGCGACTTGTGGCCTTGATCCATTGAGTCCACGACCTAAAACTCCACGGGAACCCCACAGGTGAATTCATGAGTCGTGAGGTTGGACCACGACTCGTGGTCACCTTCGGTGGCCTACACTACCCATCCCAATATTGCCAATCCTCAAAGATTGACCACGGGTGACCTCATGAGTCGTGAGGTCTGACCATGACTTGTGGTCACGCCCATGGCCTCCTCACTCAGACTTTGACAAACCAAGCTAACCACGAGTCACTTCACGACTCGTGGTCACTCCTCACAACTAACCTCACGAGTCATTCTGTGACCTGGTGCGAATTTTCAGTTTTTCTCCATTTTTACTTCCGGGTCTGATCCTTGGGTTCCCAGGGTATAACATGCTATGGTTGTGCCTCACACAAAATATGGGAGAAATTTAAAGTTTTCCTGGTGTGATGCCTATGAAACACATGATGTTTGTGTCTAAGGCCCAAAAAATTGTAGAATGTAAAAAGCAAAGGGAAAAGAACAAGTACTGTATTTCTTCATCATCTTTGAGAGCTTTAATTTGAAGGAGAAATGTGACTTAGGGATTTTCCTTTGCTCCCATGACAAGAATCCAAAATATCTTGTGATCTTCAAATCATTTAACGCAAAAATACACAAGGATTAACATAAGTCACAAATTTTCTATCCATTCTTCGAGAACTCAAGGAGAGACAAACCTAGAGCTTCTTCAGAAATGTAAAACTTGACTCTTTCTCTTGCTATGAGTTATAATGGAGTGTAAGGAACACAATATACAAACTAGTAGATTATTTAAATCAAGGATCAAGTGGGGAGGCTTGCCTAATGTTAAAGCTCAGGAATTGGGGAGAAGTTGATGATGATGGGGGCTTGGAGAGTAGTGTGAACACGAATAATATGTGGACTAGGATATTTAATTGCACTAGGGAAGCAACTAAAGAGATGTTACGGGTCTGGAACGGTATCTTTGGGGGACATAGAAGGGACTAGTGGTGGAATGGAGAGGGCCAAAGAAAAGTGAAACCCAATAAGGTTACTTACATGAAGTTATTAGAGAGCATCGATAAGGAGAAAAAGAGGACGAATAGGGAGAAGTATTGTTGACACCAAATTTTGACCTCCCTATACCCAACCCAAGTTGCCATTTGACTTGTTAATATATATGTCCTACACATAATAATATTTATTTTAATTAAATAGTATTTTATTTCAAATGTAATTTTACACAACTTTTACCATTATTTATAATTAATTCAGATAACATTTTTTGCACAATATTATTGTTAATTATTTTATCAAATTATTTTTATACAGTTGGTTTTATATAAGTATGATATTTTGTTAATTAAATAGTTGCCAAATCTAATTTATTCTCAATTTATTTAAATTATAGCTACTTTTTACTTAATTAATTCCAATTATAGCCAAACCTGAGAAAAATTGACCCAATCTTAAACCCCCAATTCCAATTGTCCCAACCCATGACCCAACTCAGCTACTCGCAAACTTGACCCATTACTAATTTTAAATCCCAACCATTTATCTCGCTAATCCTATGATACATATTAAAAGACCCATATCATTTCCTTTAATGTCACCCAAATACCCATAAACCCTAAAATGTAATCATTCTTCAGACCAGTCCACCGCCGCACACATATTCACTCTCATCTCCTCTCTTCTTCTTCTCTAAATCCTTATCGCCAGTGCTCCGACCACCCTCCGGCCAATAAGTCACCCAATCAAATGGACCCAACACAACCTCTCTCCTTCTCTCTCTTTATTTAATTTGAAACCCTAGCACCACCTTCCATCTTTGATGAACTACCACCAAGACACCACAAGGAGAATCTCCATAGCCTCCCTCTCATCAATCCTATAGTTTGTGTGAATCGTACCAAGACCCGTGATAAGAAGGTCAGAGAAAACAACTAAAATTTTCCAAGTAACCGTCATAGGATCCCACGAATCATGCCAGTATAGGATCTAACCCAAGGCTTTCACCCCTCGTGGCGGTCAGGGGCTGAGCGACACCACCAGGCCTTAACATAAGTAAATAATAAAAAAATATCTACAAGAAGGGGGCATAAACCTTACCTCCCAACCCATGGTGGTTCATAAGTCGGCCATCCTACTAATTTATCCATCTCATCCCCGATACTAGAAATAAAAATCTAGAGACTATGCACCTAAGAAGAGGGGACTCCTCTCAAATACAAAATATCTATGAAAGAAGTAAATAAGGAAGACTCTCCCCTTTACATAGAAATGAAAAAAAGAGAAACCTATTCCCTATAGGGACTTTCTTCACTATAGCCAAAGTGAAGAAAGGCAAAGTAACACCAAAGAGTACCTGAAAGCAACCCTGGACCAGCGTGGTGTGAACCCCAACATTGTGTACTGTCGAGGCACTAAATATGATCAAGGTGGGTCTTTGATCCTCTTGGTATTCATCCTTTTGAACCTAGGCATGCCTATCTTTTCTGCTGTGAGAAGTCCTCTAATGTGCACCGGTAGGTCCTGAAGGCACGTGATATGCGCAACAAGAATAGTAGTATGACTATGTTTGGACAATGCATCAGCAATCGCATTGTTCCCTTTGAAGATGTGACGACATGAGAATGTGTGAAGCTGTCTGATAGTGTCCTAAAGTCTGATAAAAGTGTGGTGGAGATGCCAAGGAGGAACAAAGGTTCCCCTAATCCAACCAACTAGGAGCTTTGAATCAACCTAAAGAATAACGCTTGAGTGGCCATTATGAAGACACTAAGTAAGACCAATACAAGCTGCTTCCAACTCCGCCTGATTATTAGTCCTATCCCCAAGGGGGGGGGGCAACAAAAGAATGGATAAGGTCCCATAGCAATCCCTAAGAATACCACCTGCCCTAATTCTTCTTGGGTTACCAAGAGCACTACCATCTATATTCAGTGTGACTAGTCCAGGAGCTGGCCTAGTCAACTGAACTCTAGTGACTTTCATGTGTACATGGCTGCACTCTGGTACAAAGCTCACCCCAATCTGAAAATAAGGAAAATCCATCCTCAAGAGTTTGTAAACATCACTGACTATACCATACTTCATCCTCAGCAAGTTAGATTATTTGGAACCATACTTAGTAGCACACCTACTCTTCCATAGGTTCAAACATATGAAAATACGGAGGGATCGAAGTGAGTATTGTAAGGCTCACTGCAAGGCTTTTGAGCCCACCAATGCATAAGAAGGGCCCTGAGAGACCTGTCATGGTGTCTGAAACCCATAGCTTTAGAGAAAGGAGTCCATACCATAGTATCAATTTTTACGGAAACCATAACATGTTGAACATCCTCATAACCTCTATTACGGCAACAAACACATTCTGTAGCAGCATCCGAAAACTAGAACTCTAGCTTTTGTAGGGAGCTTATCTCTCAGTGTCCTCCACAAAGTAAAGGAACATTTAAAAGGTACATGCATCTTCCAGGTTCTCCTGTCAATAAGAGTGGTCTAGGATTTCTTGATTACCCCCAAGATAAGAGAAGGTATCAGAGGTAGTGGTCTTGCAATAATGCTGATCAGGTTTATTTGGGTGAAACTGAATCTGGGTTTTGAGAATCTGCAACCAAGTGCTGCAGGAGCTGCTGCTATAGTCAATTTATCTTTCACCGACCCTGGTGTAGAAACTCTGAAACTATGGCCTTGCTCGGTCTGCCTGGAAAAGTCCTATGAGTAGCAAGTCATCCAATATCGAGCCAGTTATCCCACAAAAAATTAGAGCTGCCAGAGTAAACCTTCTACAAGATGTATTCCTCCGCCACCTATTTGTTAGTCATGTGCTTCTTCTAAGTTTAAGACTCACCCGAGTCCCATTTACTAGATACCGGATAAGAACACTGACAGTATTTGGCTAATAGGAAGTCTCTGCAAAGAGAACTCTTAGTCCTGAAGTTCCACCACTGTTTGAGTTCAAGGGATTTGCAAACTTCATAAATCTTTCTGAATCTGACGCCACCTTCATCACAAGGATAGCATAAGGTGTCCCAAGAGGCACAATGAACCTCTTTCTATCATTTTTCATACCCTAGAAGAAATCAACTGTCAACTTCTCAATTTTGTCAAGAATAATTTTAAGAGGAGAAATATAGCTGAGTAGGTGAATAGGAAGTGACTGGAGAAAATATTTGATGAGGGTAGCTTTTCCACCAGAACTGAGCATTTTTAACTGCCACCCTGAAATCCTCCCTATCACTTTGGAGATAATATCTGAGAAAAAACAATCCTCTGTCTCCCTATAAAAAGAGGACAACCAAAGTAGGTGATGGGGGAGTTACAACTATAGGAGGGTGTGCATTGGTAGGAACCATGAAGTGACTTTTGATCCTGTTATTGAGTTGTCCCAAACAACATTCATAATTAGTAGTTTATGCATAATCAACTCAAGTGATCTCCTTCCCCCAAAAGTAAAGATGATGACATCATTTGCAAAACTAAGGTGGTTAACCTGAGGACCTCATTTTTCCATGTAGAATTCATGAAAGAACTAATTATGGTTCAAGTTATTCATCATCCCAGAAAGAACCTCTACGCCTAAAATAAATAGGGCAGGAGCAAGTGGGTCACCCTATTTAAGCCCTCTAGTGGAGTGGAAGAAATCATGTCTGATGCCATTGGTAATAACAAAGTACCAATTATCCACCATAGTCCTCCAAATCATATCAATGAACCTCGTAGAAACCCATTCTTATGAGAACAAGGCAAGTGTATGCCTAGGAAACTCTATCGTATGCCTTCACCATATCAAGTTTAATGACCACATTACCCCTAGATTTCTTTTTCTTGATACCCTGAACAACTTCTTGCGCTAGCATGATATTCTATGAAATACTCCTTCCCTTAACGAAACTAGATTGATTAGCTAAGATAAGACCAGAAAGGATAGGAGCTAGTCAAATACAAATAAGCTTTAAGATAATCTTGTTGGTAATGTTGCTCAAACTGATCGGTCTGAATTCTGACGAATGGTTTGGAGACTCCACCTTTGGGATCAGAACTGGGGAAACATGTGAGAAATATTTGGGAAGAGAAGAACCACAGAAAAAAGACAGAACCACAACAAGCAGGTCCTTCTTCATAATCTCCCAACATACTTGAAAATTTTTTACGTTCATGCCATTTGGCCCTGCTGCAAAATTAGGATTCATATAAAAAACAACTTTCCTCAACTCCTCCAAGTCTGCCATAGTAGTCAACTATTCATTCTTCTCATCTGTGACAAGAGAAGGAATACAGGCAAGTAGGTCCTCTCTAACATAGTGTGTCTGCTATGAAAACAAGTCTTGGAAATGATCACACGCAGCCTTAGCAATATTAGCATCCCCTTGAATCCAATCTCCCATATCACTCTGAATCTTGTGGATGAAAAGATTCCTCCTTCTTCCTCTCATAAGAACATGAAAGTAACTAGTGTTGGCATCTCCCTCTTTGAACCACTACAATTGTGTCTTCTGTTTTGAAATGGATTCTTCCAATTTGAGAAATCTGATGCACTCCACATTCAAAGCATGCAAGCAGATCTATTTGCATCACTATTAGTCTAGATGAACTTCTCTTCAGCAATTTTAACTGCAACCTGAAAATCCTTAACTCGAGCAAAATTATGTCCAAACTCATTTTGACCATTGGCTAAGTGTAGATCTGAGTCTCTTCATCTTCTAGTGAAAAACCAACATAGGATGCCCTTGAATCTCTCTAGTCCAGCGATGTCGCACACTATCCATGAACGTCAAATTCTCCACCTAAAAATGAAGGAACTTGAAGTATCTGACATGTATTTTCTGCCGGTCTGTCATCTCAACAAGAAGCGAACAATGACCTGAACCCACAAAAGGAAGATGAGTAATGGTAGTGAGAGGTATTTTACTGAGCCAATTATCGTTCACCACAGCTCTGCCTAATCTCTGCCAAATCACATCCTCCGGCCTTCTACCATTAGACCAAGTAAATCTGGAACCGTGATAACCAAGATCAATCAAACCACACTGCTTTATCATATGCAGAAATACATAACTTTTTCGCATTATGTAGGGAACCCTTGGTTTCTCTTCTAGAGTGGTAATAGCATTGAAATCCCCAATGGTACACCAAGGAGTGGTAATCTATGTTCTGTGTCTGATATTGTCCCAAAGTGGAGCCTTGAGATTATCCTGACTAGCATAAATGAAAGTCATAGTGAAAACCTCCGCACACTCAACATGTCTAAACTCATAAGTCACCTACTGATCATCAGAACTGAGAAGAACACAATCTATATCATTATTCCATAAAACCCAAATCTTTCCATTGTCATTGTAGATGTATTTGTGCATAGCCAAGTAGTTAGTGAAGAGGTGAATATGGACATTATCACAAAATGGTTCTAAAATAGTGATAATAGCTAGGTTGTGAATCTATTTGAGAGCTTTCAATCTCTCTGAGGCATCAAGAGTCCTGATGCCTCTCATATTCCATATAAGGGAACTAATCAGGGGGATGACAAGTCCTAACCCTCAATCTGATCCTGGTAGCTGGGGGACCTATCCTAGAACTAGGTGAAAAATTTGTAGCTCCTCATGGTGAGAGACCCCATCGGTCTATGAATTCCTTCACTTGGGTGTCTAACATATGAGAAGTAGTTGCACCAAAGGCCTGTATCAACTATAAAGCATGTGAATCATCTGTGGTGTTTATGATTTCATCCTCGGAATCTGATACAATGTCATCCTTTGGATAAACTTGTCTATACTCATCTGCATCAAAATCTTTACAACTTGAAGTATTAAGATTACACACTGCAAACACTGGATCTGGAGGTTCAAAAGCAACTGGGGTGGATTTCTGAACAACAATAGGAGTCTCTGGATTCAGAATAACGGTCTGAATAGGGACCACATCTGTAGTATGCTGAGGATGATCATAAATAAAATAATCATCCTCCACATGATCCTCCCGACTCTCTGTAATACTGTGCAACTGGCCTGAAACCCGATCATCTGAAGTATTCTGACCACAGTCACCTCATGAGGATGATCATAAGTAAAATGATCACCCCCATCAATATCCTTCTGAATCTCAGGACTAATCTATCTCTTTCCTGGAGTCTGAGCCACTGAAGTAGATCGATCACTAGTCACTTCCTTTCCAAAAATTTGTGGCGGAGCCTTATCATAGTTGTCACACCTCACCTTGGGGGGGGGGGGGGTATGACGGGCACCTGGTGCCTGCTAGACTCTGGTGCTTTGGCTGACCTTGGCTCTATTTAAAGAAATGAACCGGCTATATAGCGGCTGTAAATACAGCCTCCGGCCGACTGGGCCTATAGCCACCTGTATAAAACTTCAGCTAACCAGAATCATACTTACAAAAGGGAAACCTATGCGGGCCGACTAGGCCACCATGCTGTATTGTTATCTGTAACTTAATAATAGAGTACTGAATAACTACGTGACTGGCAAGGTCACCACTACTATCAGACTATGGCCCCACACGGCCAACATAATCAACCAAACACATATATACATACACGGCCCCACATGACCGGCTCCACTACCACAGGAAACATCAGACTGCAAGCCTCTAGGGAGTAATAATAGAATGGTCGGGACAGGGCCCCGACCTACCCAAACTGTAATAAAAAAACATAGGAGCATCCTCCGATTGTCTAGCTCCGGAGGATAGGAGCTGACAACTCTACTGACTGGATCACGAGGGATCGACTCCTCGCCTGTGTGTACCTGCAGGCAAGAAATGCAGCGCCCCCATGAGCTTCAGTACCACAGCTACCGAGCATGTAAAGCAAACTGAAATATACAACTGAAATGGGTAACAACAACAACATGAAATACAAGCAGGAAGTAGCTGAGTCTATCTAGCTTAGGATAACTAGGGAGAGTTTATTTATTCTGTAACTAAACTGAGCGTACCGGATGACGTGTCATCCTTCTGTCTATCAGTATCTAATAGCACATATAGATATACATATAAATACACGCAATACCTGACCGACCCCCATAAGCCGAAAGGTGCCAACCAACAAAACAATCTATTTACCCCTACTCGGGTCTAAACCAACCAAAAACAAGTCACTCCACTCATCTGATAACTGTGAGCTCCTCCTACCGGCCCCCTCGGGTATGTAGCTCAGGCCTTGGCCTCTGACAATAAACTGTGTCAGAGTCCGAAGACTCCTGCCTTTGGGCGCAAGTGCACACGGGGTAATCTTCTACTGTATCTATGACTGAAACTACCCGTGGGTGCAAGCACCCAACAGGGTAATTTTATAAAAATATGTATCTGAAACTACCCACGTCCACAAGCGCACACAGAGTAATCTGCCCCTGTAAACAGGGTAATCTGGCTCTGCGCAGAGCGAACTGAACTGGCCCTGCAAGCAGGGTAATCTGGATCGTATTATCATGATGGTCGGCCATCATCGTCCTCTAGGTGGACGGCATCGCCCAGCTAGTGGCGGTATATGAATCTGGTATAGACAAAGCTATAACCCAGGGGCGGTGGGGATGCTAAAGGGTGCCCACATGCCACAACAAGTCTCAACATGCAATACACATACACAGCAAGCATGCTTAAATGAAAAATACTAATCATATTCTCTTCTTTTATTTCAAGGCCAGTCCGTACTAAACAACTGATGCTATATTCTATTTTGCACTGTTTCTGATTGCTGGCTAACTGCTACCTGGCCTTTATCTGTTTATCTGATTATTGTTATCGGAGGTCTAGAGCTATATCAATTTCTAGAGCCATATCTGTTTCTGGAGCTATATCTGTATCTGGAGCTATATCGGTGTCTGGAGCTATTTCTATATCTGATTACTGATCTGATCATATCTGGATATAACTCAATAACATAGAACATGCCATATATAACTGGATATAGCTCAATAACATAAAATGTGCCATCTAAAACCAGATACAGTTTCAACAAATGTAATACATACTATCTGTAATCTTGCTAATTCATTATACTCATTTTACAACTTCCATCCCGGGTATTATGTAAGAACATGCTGAGCTACTAGCGGATACCATATTACTATCTGAAATCGTCTGACTATCCGTGATTCTGATTATTGCATGATACGTACTGATATACTAGCATGCTTGCTGGAAATTATACTAAAATCATTCCTGTACGCTGGATATCTGTTAATAGCCTTTATTCTATTTATTTTCTAGACTGTACTTCCTGGCTTGCCGAAAGAATAGCTTTACATACCTGGTTTCTGAGTACCCGACTGACCGATGGGATTTCCGTCTGTACTTCTGCTGTTTCTCCCAACTACATTCATATACATGTCAGTTAGAACTAAATACACCAATATTCTGAAAGAAAACGTTACTTTTGATATATTTATAGCTTGAACTTTGGCTTATCGAAAGACGGTCAAAACCTCGCTATTTCTCGAAAGTCCAGAAGGGAGAAATATTCACTTTAAGGCTAGGAGTATATTCACACTAATTTGGAGCAATTCCACTTACCTTAGTTTAGTAGCACGATGATTCTCCAGTCGAATTTCGCGAAACTAAATTCGTAGGAATGCTCCTTGCTGCTAAATACCTCGGTATCTAGAGTTAATTTGAGTTTGGACCGCTTTTGACGGCGTAATCGGAAGGAAATTATCAAGAACCCTTCATTCCTCTCCTCTCTAATTTTCTCTCTGTTTTCACTGGAAATTATAAGAATTTTAACATTTAAACCAAAGTGGAGGGCTTTATATACTTGGGCTTGGACAGGGCCAACGTGTCATGGAGCCAACGCAGAGGCTCCACCTCCGTGACACGTTGCCATCGCGGAGGGGCTCTGCCCCGGCTCCTTCTGCGATGGTTCGACATGTTTCTCATCCGGTCTTTTCCCGGGCCTTTTTCTAGCATGTATAACTTTCAAATACTCTTAACCAACACGTGAATAGGCCATCTAAGTGTTGGTAATTTTATGGGGTATAACATTCTCCCCCCCTTAAGAACATTCGTCCTCGAATGTAAACTTCTATCTAGAGGACTTCTCAACTTACTCAACTTGTTTCTAGAAAAATTTTGGCAGAGTTTCCCCTGTAATATGGACTATCCAAAAATCCTAAAATGCAGAAAAGTCCCATACAGGTACTCCACATACTACTATAGTATTTAAATGACAGATTAAAATAGACCTTCTCATTTATATATACTATAAGGCACTGCATAAGATAACAATATTAACATACCTGTTGCCTGACTAGGCTTGAAATAAATGAGGGTATCTGGTCTTCATATCTTCCTCCGCCTCCCAAGTCATCTCCTCTTGGTTCTTGTTACGCCACAATACCTTGACAGACGCAATATCTTTAGTTCTCAATCTACGAATCTGTCTGTCTAAGATGGCTACTGGAACCTCTTCATATGCTAACTCTTCTGTGACCTGGACATCCTGAATTGGAACAACTGTGGAAGGGTCTCCTACGAACTTCCTCAACATAGATACATGGAATACTGGGTGAACAAACGCTAACTCTGGAGGCAAGTTCAATTCATATGCAACTCAGCCTATTCTTCGCTGAATCTGATATGGCCCAATAAACCTCGGGCTAAGCTTGCCTTTCTTGCCAAATCTCATCACCCCTTTCATCGGAGACACCTTCAATATACCCAGTCATCCACTGCAAATTCTAGATTTCTGCGCCGTATAACCGCATAAGACTTCTGGCGGCTCTGAGCAATCAGTAGTCGTTGCCTGATAAGCTTCACCGCCTCTTTTGACTGACGAATAATATCCGACCCAATCAGCGCTGTCTCCCCCACTTCGAACCAGCCGACGGGTGATCTACATTTCTGCCCATATAATGCTTCAAAGGGCACCATCTAGATAGCTGAATGATAACTGTTGTTATAGGCAAATTTAATCAACGACAGATGCTCATCCCAGCTACCCCCAAAATCTAGTACACACGCTCGTAGCATATCTTCGAGCGTCTGGATAGTTCGTTCTGCTTGCCCATCTGTCTGAGGATGAAAGGCTGTACTTAAGTTAATTTGTATCCCCAGACCTCTCTGAAACGACTGCCAAAACCTAGATGTAAACTGTGCTCCTCTGTCCAAAATAATAGATACTGGCACTCCATGTAATCTAACTATTTCTCTAATATATAATTTGGTATAATCCTCGGCTGAGAAAGTAGCTTTCACTGACAGGAAATGAGCTGATTTTGTCAGCCTGTCAACTATCACCCAAATAGTATCGTGTCTTTGTCTCATATGGGGTAATCTTGTTACAAAATCCATATTTATCGCTTCCCATTTCCACAAAGGCACAACTATATCCTGCGTTAGACCGCCCGATTTCTGGTGTTCTGCTTTCACCTGCTGGCAGTTAGGACATCTAGATACAAATTCAGCTATTTCAGCTTTCATACCTAGCCACCAATAGATGTCTCTAACGTCATGGTACATTTTCATTGCTCCTGGATGGAGGGAATAGCGAGCGTAATGTACCTCGTGCATGATTTGCTGGCGAAGCCCTGAAACATTCGGGACACATAGGCGGCCCTTACAACGCAGCACTTCATCCTCAATCACTTGGAAGTCTGGTTCCTTACCTTTCTGAACTCTATCTCTGAGCTGGACTAAGTCAGGGTCCTCGTACTGCTGTTCTTTTACCTCTGTAACTAACGATGACACAGCAGAGTTCTGAATCACCGCTCTGTTATTTTCTGTCTCTACTACTCGAACGGCTAAATCAGCTAGCTGATGAATTTCCTTGGCTAACTCCCGCTTCTCGGGTCGCAAATACGCTAAACTCCCCATTGACTTACCGCTGAGGGCATCTGCTACTACATTAGCTCTCCCTGGGTGGTAGAGAATATTTACGTCATAATCTTTCAGCAATTCTAACCAACGACGTCGCCGCAGATTTAACTCCCTCTGTGTGAAAATGTACTATAGACTTTTATGATCTGTAAAACTGTCTACATGAACGCCATACAAATAATGCCTCCAGATTTTCAGAGCGTGGATCACTGCGGCCAGTTCCAGGTCATGGGTCGGATAGTTCTTTTCGTGCTTCCTCAGCTGTCTGGAAGCATAAGCAATCACCTTACCATGATGCATCAACACACAACCCAGTCCAATGACTGAAGCGTCGCGATACACAGCATACCCATCTGTTCCCTCTGGCAATGCTAGTACTAAGGCGGAGGTCAATCTTTCTTTCAATTCCTGAAAACTCTGCTCACATGCCTTCGTCCACTGAAGTTTCGCTGCTTTCTGTGTTAGCTTTGTCAGAGGTGCTGGTATAGTGGAGAATCCTCCAACAAATCTCTGGTAATACCTTGCTAAACCCAGCAAACTGCGAACCTCGGTCGGAGTGGTAGGTCTGGGCCATTCTTGACCGCCTCTATTTTTTGTGTGTGCACCTGTATACCAGCATCCAACACGATATGCCCCAAAAAGGCAACTGAGTTCAGCCAGAACTCACACTTAGAAAACTTGGCGTACAGCTGACGGTCTCTAAAGATCTAGAGTACTGTTCGTAAATGGTTCTGGTGATCTGTCTCTGAATGAGAATATACCAAAATATCATCGATAAATACTATCACGAACAGATCTAAATACGATCTAAATATGTTGTTCATCAGGTCCATAAACACTGTGGGAGCATTCGTCAGCCCAAAAGACGTGACTAGAAATTCAAAGTGACCATATCTAGTCTTGAAAGCAGTCTTTGGAATGTCCCTCTCTTGAACTCGGACCTGGTGGTATCCGGACCTCAGATCTATCTTAGAGAAACATCTGGCCCCCTGCAACTGGTCAAACAAATCATCTATTCTAGGGAGCAGGTATTTGTTTTTAACCGTTACCTTATTCAGTTGCCGGTAGTCTATACACATACAGAGTGAGCCATCTTTCTTTCTTACAAACAAAACCGGCGCACCCCACGGGGAAGTACTAGGCCTGATAAAGCCTTTGTCGAGCAAATCTTTTAACTGCTCTTTCAACTCTCTAAGATCAGCTGGTGCCATGCAATACGGGGGAATGGATATAGGTTGCGTCCCTGGCAACAAGTCAATTGCAAAATCTATCTCCCTTTCGGGAGGGATACCAGGCAACTCATCTGGAAATACATCAGGGAATTCATTGACCACTGGAACAGACTGAAGAGTCGGAGGTTCCACCCGAATGTCCTGGACTCTAACTAAGTGGTAAATACATCCCTTTACTATTAATTTTCTTGCCTGAAGGTAGGAAATAAACCTACCTTTTGGCGTAGCTGTGCTTCCTTTCCATTCTCGCACTGCTTCCCCCGGAAAGTGAAATCGGACCGTCTTGGTCCAGCATTCTAAGTTGGCATAGCATGGCACTAACCAGTCCATACCCATAATGGCATCGAAGTCGACCATCTCAAGTTCTATCAAGTCTACTGTGGTCTGGCGATCAGCAACCTCTACCATACATCCCCGGTAAACTCTCTTAGCTGTAATCGAGTCACCGACCAGTGTAAGCACTGAAAAGGGCTGCTGAAGCAATTCTGGTTCGATACCCAACTTCGGGGCCACAAATGGTGTAATATTTGACAAAGTAGACCCTAGATCAATCAACACATAAACAGGGTATGAGCAGATAATCAATATACCTGTGACCACGTCGAGAGATGCCTCTGAATCCTGCCTCCCTGGTAATACATAGGTACGGCTGGGGCCTACACTTGAGCTAGAGTCTCCTGATCTACCTCGGCCCCTATTTGCTGAACCTGAGGGCTTGCGCCCTACTGAGGCTGCCGGAGCTTGTGGCCCCGAGGATGTTCTATCCAGACTATCCCGGCTACCCTGCCCTTTGGCCAGACAATCTCTCATTAAATGCCCTTCCTGTCCGCAGTTATAACACCCTGAGAAGCCTTGCTTGCAGGCTCCAGAATGGGGTCGGTGGCATATAGGACAAGGGGTAGGTGCAAACCTATTCTGTTCTGCCCTCCGCTGCTGAGGTGATGCTACTGTCCGTGAACTGCTACCGGACTCTGACTGACTCCAGCGAAAAAATTTGCCTCTCTGCTGATGTACCGGAGGTACAGGTCTGGGCGGCCTATCTGAAAACTGTTGTCTCGGCCCCCTAGGGGTTTCCCCCTGAATCTCAGCGGGTCTGTTTCTATGGCGCTGCTCTGAAGTCGCCTCCCTGTCGCCCCACTACCGCTGTCTCAGGCCCTCAATTGTCTATGCGAAGGCCTGTACCCTGGCTATGTCCATGTCCTCTCTCAAGGTAGCCATCATGCACGTCTCTATGTAATCTAAATTCAGGCCCATAATAAAGTGATGGACTCTGGACGACATGGTGTCCACAAATTCTGGAGCATAGCGGGCTAAGGAGTCAAACTGTAAAGAATACTCACGAACGCTCCTGGCCCCCTGCTCTAAGTGTAAAAACTGGTCCATCCGGGCTTGTCTAACCTCCCGGGGTAAGTAGTGGTCCAGAAAGGCCTTTGAGAAGCTGGACCAAGTAGGAGGGGCTGCATCTCTTCCCCGAGATTTTTCCCAACTTTCGTACCACAAAACAACAATATCCCTCAATCGGAACACTGCTAATTCCACTGATTCTGCTAGGGTTACGTGCATGACTCTAAAGATTCTCTGCATCTGGTCCAGAAAGTCCTGAGGGTCCTCCGCTGAATTTGACCCTGTAATCTGAGGGGATCCCAATGCCAAAAATTCTCTAACCCTGGAACTACCTGGCCCACCTAGGGATTCTGCTGCTGGAGGTAGTACTGGCTGACGCTGAGTAGCTAGCATTTGGGTCAACATAACCACTGCACTACGTAGCTCCTGATCAGATGAAGTGGGTGCAGGAGCTGTGGGAGGCGGTGCTGCCTCAAATGGTGTCTGGCGAGGCGGAGACTACTGGGAGGGTCGAGATGACACCTCCCTATTGCCCTCAAACCGGGATGAATCTAGCTGTAAGTGAGGGATCCTGCTGGTGCCTTTGCCTGCCGCTGTATCTAATCTCCTGCCTATAGCAGGGTGTCGCTGATCTGCCATAGTATCTGTAGACAAAGAGGGTGGTAAGTTTCAAAAGAATCAATCCTATACTGTACTATGCTATGGCACGACTAAGTATGAAAGAAGGGTAACCATCCTATTATGCCTCGCAGCCTCCTGCCTATAGTATGTGGTGCACAACACATACATAGACAAGACTCTACTTAGCACGGCTTGTAGACTCCCTGGGACACGAATTGCTCTGATATCAAGTTTGTCACACCTCACCTTGGGAAGGTATGACGGGCACCTGGTGCCTGCTAGACTCTGGGCTACTAAACGGTGCAGCCTGAGCACATCTGGTGCTTTGGCTGACCCTGGCTCTATTTCAAGAAACGAACCGGCTATATAACGGCTGTAAATACAGCCTCCGATCGACTGGGCCTATAGCCACCTGTATAAAACTTCAGCTAACCAGAAACATACTTACCAAAGGGAAACCTATGCGGGCCGACTAGACCACCATGCTGTCTAGTTATCTGTAACTTAATAATAGAGTACTGAATAACTATGTGACCGGCAAGGTCACCACTACTATCATACTATGGCCCAACACGACTAACATAATCAACCAAACACATATATACATGCACGACCCCACACGACCGGCTCCACTACCACAGGAAACAACAGATTGCAAGCCTCTAGGGAGTAATAATAGAATGGTCGGGACAGGGCCCTGACCTACCCAAACTGTAATAAAAAAAATAGGAGCAACCTCCGACTGTCTAGCTCCGGAGGATAGGAGCTGACAACTCTGCTGACTGGATCACGAGGGATCGACTCCTCGCCTGTGTGTACCTGCAGGCAAGCAATGCAGCACCCCCACAGGCGTCAGTACCACAGGTACCGAGCATGTAAAGCAAACTGAAATATACAACTGAAATGGGTAACAACAACAACATGAAATACAAGCAGGAAGTAGCTGAGTCTATCTAGCTGAGGATAACTGGGGAGAATTTATTTATTCTGTAACTAAACTGAGCATACCTGATGACGTGTCATCCTACTGTCTATCAGTATCTAATAGCACAAATAGATATACATATAAATACACGCAATACCTGACCAACCCCCATAAGCCGGAAGGTGCCAACCAACAGAACAATCTATTTACCCCTACCCGGGTCTAAACCAACCAAAAACAAGTCACTCCACTCATCTTATAACTGTGAGCTCCTCCTACCGGCCCCCTTGGGTACGTAGCTCAAACCTTGGCCTCTGACAATAAACTGTGTCTGAGTCCAAAGACTCCTGCCTCTGGGCGTAAGTGCACACGGGGTAATCTGCTGCTGTATCTGTGACTGAAACTGCCCCTGGGTGCAAGCACGCAACAGGGTAACTTTATAAAAATCTGTATCTGAAACTGACCTCGGCCACAAGCACACACAGAGTAATCTACCCCTGTAAACAGGGTAATCTGGCTCTGCGCAGAGCGAACTGAACTGCCCCTGCAAGCAGGGTAATCTGGACCGTATTATCATGGTGGTTGGCCATCATCGTCCTCTAGGCGGACGGCATCGCCCAGCTGGTGGCGGTATCTGAATCTAGTATCGACACAGCTATAACACAGGGGCAGTGGGGATGCTAAAGGGTGCCCACATACCACAATAAGTCTCAACATGCAAAACACATACACAGCAAGCATGCTTAAATGAAAAATACTAATCATATTCTCTTCTTTTATTTCAAGGCCAGTCCGTACTAAACAACTGATGCTAACTGCTATCTGGCCTTTATCTATTTATCTAATTATTGTTATCCGAGGTTTGAAGCTACATCAATTTCTAGAGCCATATCTGTTTCTAGAGCTATATCTGTATCTGGAGCTATATCGGTGTCTGGAGCTATTTATATATCTGATTACTGATGTGATCATATCTGGATATAAATCAATAACATAGAACATGCCATCTATAACTGGATATAGCTCAATAACATAAAATGTGCCATCTAAAACCGGATACAGTCTCAACAGATGTAATACATACTATCTATAATCTTGCTAATTCATTATACTGCTTTTACAACTTCCATCCCGAGTATTACGTAAGAACATGCTAAGCTACTAGAGGATACCACATTACTATCTGAAATCGTCTGACTATCCATTATTCTGATTATTGCATGATACGTACTGATATACTAGCATGCTTGCTGGAAATTATACTAAAATCGTCCCTGTATGCTGGATATTTGTTAATAGCCTTTATTCTATTTATTTTCTAGACTGTACTTCCTGGCTTGTCGAAAGAATAGCTTTACATACCTGATTTCTGAGTACCCGACTGACCGATGGGATTTCCGTCAGTACTTCTGCTGTTTCTCCCAACTACATTCATATACCTGTCAATTAGAACTAAATACACCAATATTCTGAAAGAAAACATTACTTTTGATATATTTATAGCTTGAACTTTGGCTTATCGAATGACGGTCAAAACCTCGCTATTTCTCGAAAGTCCAGAAGGGAGAAATATTCACTTTAAGGCTAAGAGTATATTGACACTAATTTGGAGCAATTCCACTTACCTTAGTTCGGTAGCACGACGATTCACCGGCCGAATTTCGCGAAACTAAATCTGTAGGAATGCTCTTTGCTGCTAAATACCTCGGTATTTGGAGTTAATTTGAGTTTGGACCGCGTTTGACGGCGTAATCGGAAGGAAATTATCTAGAACCCTTCGTTCCTCTTCCTCTCTGATTTTCTCTCTGTTTTCACTGGAAATTATAAGAAATTTAACATTTAAACCGATGTGGAGGGCTTTATATACTTGGGCCTGGACAGGGCCGATGTGTCACGGAGCCAACACGGAGGCTCCACCTCCGTGGCATGTTGCCATCGCGGAGGGGCTCTGCCCCGGCTCCTTCCGCGATGGTTCGACAGGTTTCTCGTCCGGTCTTTTCCCGGGCCTTTTTCTAGCATGTATAACTTTCAAATACTCTTAACCAACACGCGAATAGGCCATCTATGTGTTGGGAATTTTACGGGGTATAACAATAGTGACTAGAAATCTGAGCAACTTCTAATTAAGCTTTCCTCCATTGTGCTTTTTTTCTCTTCCGAGTGTTAGGTATAACCTTCTTTGTTTGATTAGTGGAGTCAATATCACTGTTCTAGGGCCGACCATTTTGGGTAAGGCTAGCTACTTTGGATGTATCCGGGTGGGTAGGACTGGTACTAGAAGGCTCTATAGGCTTCTCCTGACAACCCTCTAAACCTCCGATAACATCCTCCTGACCATCAATCTTTCCTCCGTCAACACCAACAACCAACACAGAGATAGGGGAGCCATAGGGGAGCGGAGTAGAAGCATTAACAATGGTAACTAGGGATCCATGTGGGAAGGGAGAAGTATCAACAAAATCTAGGGCAGTAGAAGTAGAAACCTTTGCCATATACACCTGTTTTGTGAAGCTACCTTTCCATTGTCCTGCTTCTTTTGATTTTGATGAACTTGTTGCTTTGTATTTTGAGGGACTTTCACATTTGGGCTTTGCGGGTCTTTCTCTTTAAGATTTAAAGGGATTACTTCCTTTTGGATTTTCTGGGACTTGCTCTTTTCCACTATATGGTACCTATTTAGGATTGTTAGCATGAAAAGAAAAGTTACAGATCATACCTGACTTACCTGTCTGATTAGGTGTAGTTTCATTAGCATCTAAGGCTCCTTTGGTTCTCTTTGCAGCTTCTTCTTGATCCTTAGCCATTCTCTTATCATCATAAATCTTTTTGATGGCACAAGCAGGAGGAAAATGCCCTTGGTGCCTACAATAGGTGCAATAAAGTGGTATATCTTCATATTCAATGTCTTGCCATCTTCCTTCTCCATTTGGATTATCATTATCATCATAATTGAGCCAAATACTTTGAACTCTTGGCTTGGTGATATCAATTTGAACTTTAGCTTTTGCCATGCTTCCTCTCGTCTTTTCATGAAAGCCATATCCAAGTGAAGTACTTGACCAACATCGCAAGCAATAAGGTGAAAAATTTCTTGTAGTAACAATGCCAAGGTAGCTTAGGGAGGACAACCCACACAGCAAGAATAGTGGTTTCATAGTTAGGATCAAATGTCGGAGTCCAAACTTGAAATCTCATGTATGAACCATTAATATACATCCTCTTGCTATCCAAGACATTAACTCTGTCAAGCCTATTGTCAAGATCAATATAGATGTGTCTGGAGTTAAAGTGAGTGATCTTCACTTTGCCCCTAAGCTCTGTTTGAGTAATTTAACTCTTCCTTATCACCTCCATTTTAGGAATGGGACTGTAAAATTTTCCAATAAGAGTGTATTTGCAAGTCTCCACAATCTTCACCATATAGTCATCTTTTTTGAACATTATAGCAGCACATCTTTGTTTAGTAGTTCTTTTGGGAAGGTTAATGTCAATCTTGGGCTCGTTATCTACTTGTCTTTCTTTTAATCTTGTAGACCAGGATTTTTTTTGTGGTAGGGGAGGGAGGGTGATTTTTGGTAGTCACTTAAGGTGTGGGAAGCTTAGGGTTGGGAGGGAGAGCACTAGAAATGATAGGAAAAGTCGAATTTTTATGATCGTTTGGATTGAACTTTTGAAAGTTTGAAGATATAACAGGGAAGTTGCTGCTGGTAGGTTTAGGTACTGATTTATAGGATTAGAACTATCCAAAACAGTTAGTTGTGAGGGCCAGCAGGAATTCGGTTGTGGTGGAAGATTAGAGTTAGAATTTTTAGAGCTAGGATGGTAAAAAATAAGGGCTTTTTGGTTTAGGGGGTCTTTTAGAGTATGATTGGTACTGAGGAGTCAAGGGAAGGGGTTTAGAGATTTACAAGAAAGGCCCCAGTGAAAACAAAGAGTCACCATGATTCATGGTATGATGGTACGACTCGTCATTTCAGTCGTGAGTTGAGATATTATAACGCCTCAGACTTTCGGGTTAAGGAAACTGTTCTAGGTATGTGGATAGACTCAAAGCTGATGAATTTTATGAAAACTAAGTGTTGAGATAAATTTTAAGTGTGAGGAGTGAATTGGATATAAATTAAGGTCATAAGAAACCTCTAACACAAGGTTGAGTTGAGAACCTTCTTATTGATTGAGTTTTCATATAAGTTCTTACAAGTGTCAAATTTAAATGATCCTAACCCCCATTATACAAAGTGTTTTTAGGTGATTCAATATATCAAATTGAAATCCTTTGAGTCTTCTTTCCAACTCATCATACCTTGTGTCTATAAGAGTTCGGACTAAAATTTTATGAGTAGTTTAGTGTAGCACTGTTAGGCTTGACGGATAGAAGGACAGGCCTAGACACCACGAGTCATGGTACGACTCATGGTACCAAGGTACGATTTGTACTGACAATCCATGGTAAGAGTTTTTGCAAGATTTTAAGTCACCCAAAAGCCATGAATGCATACCACGATCCATGGTATGTTACCACGAATCATGGTACGACCTGTGATGACTGACAGGCAGTTTTTAGGTGCTATTTTATAAGGATATTTTTGTCATTTTCTATATTTTTAACTCCTAAGTAAGGTCATTTTGGAATCCTAAGGATCATATTAGAGGGGTTTTCCTAGTCTAATCCCTCATTTTTCTCTCAATCACCATACAATTCTTCTCTCCTTCTTCTCTCAAGGCTCAAGAACACCTAGGGTTACTCTACAAGAGCTTTAAGCTTCAAGCTCTAGTAGGGATTTCTCCAATCCAGGTATGTGAGACTTCAATAAAGGTTTCCTTTCACCCTTGTATCCCAAGTATTTTCAGAAACCCTAGCAAATTCAATTTCCTACAAATCATGTCTTAGGATTTTTATTCCATGTATGATTTTTCTAATGTATTCCATGTCGTTCAAGGTTCTTGTGATGAATAAAATATCATGTTCATGGTTTCACTCTCAACTGGATGATGTATACCCATTATTTGATACCAACATGAATTCAAAGATTCAGCCCATGATTTAGCATTGTCTTTGAAAAATTTGGTCTGACTTGAATATATGATTCTACCATGATCTAAGTATGCATGATTTATAGTGTGATTTAAACATACAATTTTCTCATGATTTTAGTATGATTAGTATATTTATGGTTTTTCAGACTTTCAGGACACTTTTAGATAAAGTAGTTTTGACTAGTCTTAGAACATCAGTATCAGTATGTTTATTGTTCTTTAGACTCTCGAGACACTTTTAGATAAATTATTTCTAACTAATCATAGAACATCAGTTTTAGATTATCAGTATTTATGTTTAGTTGGGAGTAGAACTTAGCATCGAATAGGCCCGAGATCTACCATACCTAGGTCTTAGAACTACGTGTCACCATAGGATAAGAGATCCTCATTAGTAGAGAGTGTCTCTCTTTGCCCCAAGGAATATGGGATCCTCTCAAGTTGAGAGTGTTTCTGTTGCCTTAATAGGCTCGTGCAGGAGTCCTCATTAATTGAGAGTGTCTCCTTGAACTTATGAGTGATATCACTTTAGTCATGGTTCTTACCCTCTGCAAGGTATGGACACCCTCCCAACTAGGATTAGAGGTTGCGCTCAATGACGCTTACATTGGAGTTTGTCTATTAATAGGCTCTCCAACAATACAGTTTTAGTTACATTTACAGCTTCAATTTTTAGTGCATGCACCTGACCTTTAGAATCTATTTTACTTGTATTTTCATTAAGTATTTCAGATTAGCATGTCATGTCAGTATTTATGCATCTTATGTTATTGTGCTATACCTCAACTTATATTTTCAGTTATATACTTAGTGTAGACTTTCTCAGATTACTAGCATGTTTTAAACTTTAGATGCATATCCCATATACTTAGTACATTCAAATTACTGACCGCATATGATTTGTGCTATATCATTTCATGATATAGATCCACGTATTTAGACTCATCCCCGTTCTTAGACACATTCCGGTCTTGATCAGCTAGCAGTGGTGAGTCCTTATCTTTCGAGGAATGGAGTTGTTTTCTTTTATTCAGTACTTTGTCTTATTTTAGTTTTTGTATTTTTGAGTTAGCTGGGACTTGTCCCAGTAACTCATCAGTTAGTAGAGGCTTTCAGACATAGAGTTAGTATGTTCAGCTTCGTGTTCATTTATCAGATTATCTTGTTATCCATAAGTGAGTGTTTTACATTTCAATTAGCTTCCACTATGTTTTCTTTATAAGTTATATTATTCTAGAAATATGCGATGCCATGGGTTAACTTGGAGCCATTCGTGGTTCTAGTTACCGTGTCATGTTCGGGGCCTATTGTCTGGTCATGAAAAACTTGGTATCAGTGCTTTAGGTTTAAATGTGTCCTAGGGTGTCTGAAAGCCAAATTAAGTAGAGTCTTTTTTATGGGTGTGAAACATGCTACACTTGTGAGAAAGAGGCTACAAGACGTGTTAGGAAAATTTCCCTTATTTTATGATTCTCATCGTGTGATAGAGTGTAAGCTCTAAAATTTCCCTTCTAACTTGTTCTCTACATGTTTGCATAAAATGCCTCCCAGATGAGCAAACAAAAGGAGAAATGAAAATAGGGATTAGTGGCTCCGCCAACTCCAGAAGAACCAATGAATGAACAAGTTAGACATATAGAGTTTCAGTCTTCATTCCAAGTGTTGGTGCAGGTCAACCATCAGGCAGTTGCACTCATGAACCCTAACGAGAATGCCATAGCGACAAGGGTGTGAGATTTCATTAGGATAAACCCAACAGAAATTTATGGTTTGAAGGGGATAAGGATCCACAAGAGTCCATTGATGAGATTTAGTAGATCATCCAGATTATGGGGATTTCCAGAGAAGAGAGTGCATATTTAGCCTCCTACATGCTGAAGGGGGTCGCTCATATATGGTTTAATAGTGGAAGAAAGGCTGTAAGGCAGACTGTAACACCCCAAAAGTTCCTAAGATCAGACCCTAGACTTGAAGCAAGAAACTAGTAGGAAATGGAAAAATTTTCCTCAAAACGAGTCATAGAATGACTTGTTAGAAGTTACCACGAGTCGTGGTCAGACTCATGGTAGGAAGTTAGAAGAAATTTTGGCCACAACATGACTTAAGGAATGAGTAATTTTAGGGAACAATGCCCCGTTATGTGCCCCGTCATGAGACAACAATCTAGACTTCCCAAAAACAACAAGTTAAGTAACGACTCATTACAACAGGTAATGGACCATCTCGATGAGTCGTCAAGTGGTGTTTAGAAAGGGTTCAAATTTGGTTTAGTGAAAATGAAAGGATGTAACAAATCGTGGTAACCAGCGATGACCCACGGTGAGGAACTGTTGGAAGAATTTTCGGAAAAAGACTAAGTTGGACAATAGTGACAACAAGAGAGGTGATGGGTCATTATTGCAAGTAATGACTCATCCCATCCAGTTGTTGGGTGAAAAATCAAAAAGTAGCAAGTCAACTCCAGAAGTAACGGATGAATCTAATGAGTCGTGAAGTCAGGCAATGATGGGAAGATCGTTGTCATTGATCGACAGATTTTTAAATCAAATCTCCAGGGGTATTTTAGAAAATTTCTGTGCTCCTAAGTCCTAAGTGAGGTTATTTTGGGTATTCTAAGGGATAAATTAAAAGGGTTTTCCTATCCCAAACCCTCATTCCTCTCAAATCACTAGTAAGCTCTTCTTCCCTCTTCTCTCAAGGATGAAGAACTAGGGTTCTTCATCAAGAGCTGCAAGGTTCAAGTTCTTGTGGGGGATTTCATCAAGACAAGTATGTGGGATTTCAACAAGGGTTTTCTTCCACCCTTGTATCCCAAGTATTTTCATGAACACTAGAACTTGAATTTTCCAGTAAAGAATGACCTAGGGTTTTGGTTCTAAGCATGAGTTTTTCTATGTCATCCATGTTTCTTAAGTCCTTATGATCTATGATAATGTGTGTTCATGACTTCTCTCAAATTCCATGATTTTGTCCATGATATGATGTTAGTATGATTTGTAAAACTCATCCATGATTTAGCATTGGTTTTTTTTAGAATATTCCCTTTTGAAATATATATGATCTTATCATGATTTTAGTACATATTATTTAATTATGATTCAAGTCTATGATTTTCATGATGTCAGTATGATTAGTATGTGTATGGTTCTTTTGACTCTCAGGTCCCTTGTTAGTAGAAAGTGGCCCTGACAAGTCCTAGAACCTCAGCTTCCTTAAGACTTTTAGGTCTCTTGCTATCAGAGAGTAGTCCTGACTAGACTTAGATATCCGTTTGAGTCCTTAGTATTAGCATGTTCATGACCCCTTTAGGCTCTCGGGATCCTTGTTAGATAAAATGATTTCGACTAGTCTTAGGGTATCAGTTTCAAATTTATCAATATACATGTATCTATATGTTCAGTTGGGAGTAGTACTTAGCACTGAGTAGGCCAGGGTTCCAATGTACCTAGGTCTGAAAACTACATGCCATCGTAGGATAAGGGATTTCAACAGTAGAGAATGTTTCCCTTAGTCCGAGGAATATGGGATCCTTTTAATTTGAGAGTGTCTCCCTAGACTTAATGGGCACATGCTGGGGTCATCGTTATTAGAGATTCGAGTCACGAGTGATATCACACCAGTCAGAGTTTTCACCCTTGGCAAGGTATGAACACCTTTCCAAACAGGGTTACATGTCGGGCTCCATGAGGCTCACATTGGAGTTTGTCGGTTAACAGACTCTCCCACAGTATAGCTCAGTTTAAATTTTAGTATAATTATCTTCATTACAATTTTAGTTGATGATTTTAGATTCAGTCAACAGTTCGTGCGCATGACCCCAAAACTAGATTTATTTATATTTCATTAAATGTTTTCAAATGGGCATACCATATTAGTATCTAAGCATCTTGGTTAGGGTCATTGTTCTTCACCTTAGTTATGCATTCAGTTATGTATTTAGTTCAGTTTTTCTCAGCATACTAACATGTTTTAGTTCCACTTACATTTTCCCATATTCTCAGCATATACCAAATACTAACCACATAATTTATGTGCTATATCATTTTATGATATAGATCCAGGTTTTTAGACTCAGCCTCACGGTTAGACATGTTCTAGACTCTTTTAGATGACAGTGGTGAGTCTTCATCTGCCGAGGATGGGAGTGTTGGTTACTCTATTTTAGTGCAATTATAGTTTCTGGCTTTGGAGTTTGTAGGGGCTTGTCCCTGAAACTCATCAGATTAGTAGAGGCTTTTAGACCAATGTAGTACTAGTTTAGCTTTGACTCAGTGTTGTTATCAAACTTTTATCCTTTCCCTTTATTAGTTATGTTTCAATTAAGCTTCCGCTCAGTTATGTTCTATTAGTTGTTGTTATGTTAGTTTTATGCTATGCCATGGGTTAGCTTGGAGCAACTTGTGGTTCTAGGTCCCATGCTACGGCTAGGGTGTGGACTCAGGTATTGACAAACTTGGTATCAGATCATTAGGTTTAGAGTGTCCTAAAGGTGTCTGAAAGCCGCGTCAAGTAGAGTCATTTTGATGAGCGTGAAGCGTGCCACACTTATGAGGGGGAGGCCATGAAGCATTTTTAGGGAAATTTCCTTTCTTCATGATTCTTCTCGTGCGTAGAGTGAGAAACTCTAAAAGTTCCCTTTCTAACACGTGCTTCACTCGTTCACAGATAATGCCTCCCAGACGAACAAACTGAAGAAGGAACGGTAATGGGCACCAGCCAGCCCCACCAGCTCCAGCAGACTTGACGAATGAGCAAGTTACCTATGAAGAGTTTCGAGCACATTCTAGGCGTTGGCACAGGCCATCACGACACAGGATAACCCATAGGAAATGGCACCCCTGAACCCTAGCGGGACAACTATGGCAGCAAGCATGAGAGATTTCATTAGAATGAACACACCATAATTCTTTAGGATGAAGGTGGATGAGGATCCACATGAATTCATATAGGAGGTGCAGAAGATCACCCAAATTATGAGGGTGACTATTGAGGAGAGTGTGGATTTAGCCTTTTATTAGCTGAAGGGGGCCACACACATACGGTTCAGACAATGGAAAGAAGGCCGCAGGGTAGATGTGGCACCGGTGGGTTGGAATGAGTTTGTGACAACCTTCTTAGATAGGTTCTTTCCTTGGGAGTTGAGGGAGGCTAAGGCAACCGAATTCATCAATTTGAAACAAAACAATATGACTATCCAGGAGTATGCCTTGGAGTTTATCCAGTTGACCAAATATGCACCGGAGATGGTTGCCGATCCAAGGGCTCACATGCGCAGGTTTGTAAATGGAGTCTCAAAATTAGTGTTCAAGAAGTGCAGGATCCTTATTAGTGTCATAGACATTTCCAGACTCATGATCCATGCTCAACAGATCGAGGAGGAAAAGTTAAAGGAGTTGGAAAGGGAGAACAAGAGACCTAGGATAGGAGACTTAGAGTTCTCTCATCGTAGGACGAGTGATGCACACTGCTCATGCTCCCAACAGAGATCATCAGCCCCAGCACCTTCGGTAGCCAGTGTTTCGTACAGACCCAAGGTAAGGGAGATTATATACCATCTTGCAAGAACTGCAGAAGAATCATTTGGGAGAGTGCATGGCTGGTTCAGGCGCTTGATTTTGGTGCGGCAATTTAGGCCATAATCTTAGAGATTGCCTAGTAGCCAAGCGGGGTGAATGTAGAGCCCCAACCACCTCTTCAGTAGCTTCAACAACCTGCCCATCTCAGGTGAGCGCATCATCTAGCGCTGGTGATAATGCTCAAACTCACACCTCCTGCTAAAGTATGAAGCATACATTGTAAAAAAAAAAACCAACAAAAAGGTTGAGGTCAAAGCCACAGAGAATATGGAAGATCTAGAGTAATACCGGTAAGTGAACTTGTTGGTCAGTTACTCCAATTGGCGGGTTTAAGAAAAATAATAATTAAAAATAATGATTGAAATTGTGATGTAAAATCAAGAGTGAGGACTAACTAGGGTTTGTGTTCTCCATGGGTTCATAACTTCTTTGGGTATACACACGTGATCGATACTAATGCTTACTTGTAGAACTGATAACTAGGGTTCATCCAAATGACTGGTTAGTCCCTATTGGATGACTATACTCAATAACTGGGTCAGGTCTCATGAGCGATTTCAAATTAACCGTTATCAATTTGTTCCAAATTTAACTATCCTATGATCACAACTCAAGTTAATACAATGATCATCAAGATCAAGGCTTTGTTGTAATTCTCTTTTCCTAATCTCTACCTCTCCAGGCTCAAGAAGTAAAGAATTCGGGAAAGACCTAACGTTAAAGTCTTACACCTTTAATAAACATTTAAGCATGAAGAGAATACAATACAGACATTTTGCATTGATTTTGAATCACTTTTGTGCAACTCTTGCTCGTTAATCCACCATCGTTCCCACAACCCTAGCTATGGAGGTTTTAGCCTCTCATAGTTGCAAGGTTGTTATATGCATTCATAATTAAACACATAAATCAATACCTACAATTGTAGATGAGAGTAAAACTTCTTCGATTATACCCGAAATAACTCAAGGACTATTCACAAAGATCAAGAAGAAATCAAGAAAAAGTTGGTCACAAACCAATCAACTTAGTTCTTTATTGTCTCGATGTTCTCTAAAGTTTTCTCACGTCTTCTATCCTCCTACTAAGAAAATAAAACATAAAAAGCATTTATACAGATATAAAAATCCATTTCCTAAGCTAACAGGGTAAATTTCCATAATTGGTGCTGCCTGATCCACGACAGATCCTACGACCCATAGCGAGATTGTACGGGTCATACCTGCTATCCGTATGTCCTTGGCTTGCTGAATTTTGGCTAAGTGTTGGGCCTTGGTACGACTCATACATGCTTCCTATGAGTCGTACTGTTCTTCCGTTGCTTGACTCTGAGAATTCTCAATTTTTTTGAAGTTTGTCACGAGTGTGATGGTACGACTAGTACCTTGCCTCCACGACCCGTATTTTCTATCTGTGTCAGGAGTTGGCCTCTTGTGTAATTCTTCTGAATATTTCCACGACTCAATGCTACAGCTCATACTAGCATTATACGACTTATACTGAGAGTCGTAGGATACACTCTTCACAACTCAGCCATACAAAACTTTTCATGGTCTTCAGTATAGCTCGTAGCATCATCCTACGGCTCATAGTGAGACTGTGACTTTAGCCCATTTTCTGCACTTTCAGGCTATCTTTTGCACATTCTTGCTCCAACACCTATTTGTCCTGTAACCAAAGAAAAAGAGCCTTATATCCTTATAAACACACCTAAGTCCATGCTACTTTCTTAGTTTTGAGTGCCGAAAGTGCTGTAAACTCACATCACATCAATACCCTCAACTTAAGACTTTTGCATGTCCTCAGGCAAAGAAAAACTAAACACGATGCTCAACTAGAAAATAAACCTAGGATACTACAGCCAATACCAAGCAAAACTTGCACTATACTTTCAACAACTTTTGACCCTCTTTCCATGAACCAATATCAGCTAATGTACTACAAAAAATCATAAAACATACTAAGCAGGGATCAAGACATGTCATCTAGCTATCAATAGGCAGTCAAGTCATCACCGATGCTTTAAACACAGACCAATCATAAAAGTAAACACAACCCATGTACTCTCACAATAAATGAAGTCCCCACTCACAGATATAGTGTCAGATATTGCATGGGACTAAGCAAGTGAGACTCTCACTCTCACATAGAAATTTCAAGTACTGTGTATCAGATACCATAGGCTTGCCCTTATTTTCTCTGCTTCGGTCTGTTAGATGGTCAAATTAGGATCACTATAGGACTTGTTGTGGCTCGTAATGTAGGCTTTAGGGATGGACATGATAAATATGAGAGATATTTTGAGTGACTAACCCTTCCTTGGCACTACATATATTAGCTTCACCCTTCACCTATTTCACCCTCTTTTTTCCCTCCCTTTTCTCCTTTTTGCGTGCATTTATATGGGTGTGGTGTATCTTCAACTTTTCAGGCATTATTATTATTATTATTATTATTATTATTATTATTATTATTATTATTATTATTATTATTATTATTATTATTATTATTATTATCATCATCATCATCATTATTATCATTATTATTATTATTATTTTTATTATTTTCTTTCTTTCTTTTGAACTTTCTTTTTCAAGATTTTCAACTTTTTCATCTTTTGTTTTTCTCATTTGTCACACCACACCTCATTTTTAACCTTTTCTCTTTTCTTTCCCTTTTCCTCGTTTCCACCATTTATGCACCTCTACTCTAGCCACCCTCAACTTAGGCATTTTGCCTATGTTGAGGTTCACAATGTCCAAGGAGGGACCGGGGCCAAAATAGGTTCATTATAAAAAATGGGTACAGTTAATTGGTTGATCAAAGAAAAGAATGGTCTATTTAAGGCTCAAAAATTTGGATCAAGGGAATCATATGATTTTGGTAGGGTTATTTAGGCTAAAAATCAACAAGAACGGCCTATGATCCTTTCCTAACCAACCATCCTAAAACCTATGCAAAGATCAACCCGGCAAGTTGTAGATCCTCTATGCAGTATTCAACTAGGTATTAGACCTCACTCACTCATGGTACATGACTTGCATTCACTCTACTTGTCTTGTTTATACATGGCTTACAAAAACTATACATGCTAATATACTAAATGACATAAAAAGATCCACAGAAATTATGCTTGCAATCATAAGTACATAGCTAATCATCAAAAATTTCTAAACAAGCTCATCTTTTTACCAATCCAAAACTAGTGCAATTTATTGGCTGAGTACTCCTTAGCTACTTTTTAATTAAATAAAAATCACAAAAATAAAATTCTAAACATGTAAGTCTACTAGATAGCATACCCGAGGGAAAATAAATATGACAAGAAAAACCCTCATACGAATCAAAATCCCCAAAAATTACAAGCACACTCTCTCCCCTATTTAAAAAGCATGCTTCATCCCTGAAGCATAGAATGTAAAAACAGAGGGAAGGGAACATACCTGTGGCTACTCAGACTTCACCATCCACTGGTTGCCTCCCATGCAACGCCTGATTTAACATCGCGGCACGACATAAGTATCTTGACTACTTAGACTTCGTCAAGGAACTTGGACTCATCCTCCACTTTCTTAAATGCTTGGCTTTGCCAAGAGGTTCCCTGGATAATAGAAAACAAAACAAACAAAAATGTAAAAGAGGAAATAACAATAAAAAGTTAAATACAAGCAATTAATCTAATCTTAGCCGTATTCCCCGGCAACAACGCCACTTTTTGATAATGCTCAAACTCACGCCTGCTGAAGTATGAAGTGGACGCTGTCAATAAAGAATCCAACAAATATGTTAGGGAATATGGAAGATCTAGACTAATGCAGGTAAGTGAACTTGTTGGTCAGTTACTCCAATTGGGGGTTTTAAGAAAAATAATAATTAAAATAATGATTGAAATTGTGATGTAAAATCAAGAGTTAAGACTAACTAGGGTTTGTGTTCCCCATTGGTTCATAACTGCTTCAGGTATACACACATGATGAATACCAATGCTTACTTGTAGAACTGATAACTAGGATTCATCCAAACGACTGATTCGTCCCTATTGGATGACTATACTCAATCACTAGGTCAGGTCACATGAGCGATTTCAAATTAATCGTTATCATTGTTCCAAATTTAACTATCCTGCGACCATAGCTTAAGTTAATACAATGATAGTCAAGATCAAGTCTTTGTTGTAATTCTTTTTTCCTAATATCTACCTCTCTAGGCTCATGAAAGTAAAGAATTCGGGCAAGTCCTAATGTTGTGCACTGTTAAGAAATATTTAAACATGAAGATAAAACAATACAAGCATTTTGCATTGATTTTGAATCACTTTTGTGCAACCCTAGCTCATTAATCCACCATGGTTCTCTCAACCCTAGCTATGGAGGTTTTACTCTCTCATAGTTGCAAGGTTTTGATATGCATTCATAATTAAACACATAAGTCAATACTTAACATTTGTAGATGATAGTAAAACTTCTTTGATTATACCCAAAATAACTCAACTATTCACAAAGATCAAGAAGAAATCAAGAAAAGGTTGATCACAAACCAATCAACTCAGTTCTATGTTGTCTCGATGTTCTCTAAAGTTCTCCCACGTCTTCTCTCCTCCTCTTGTGAAAATAAAACATAAAAAGTATTTATACAGATATAAAAATCCTTGTCCTAAGCTAACAAGCTAAATTTCCATAACTGGTGCCGCCTGAGCCACGACAGATCCTACGACCCATAGCGGGATTGTACGGGTTGTACCTGCTATCCGTATGTCCTTGGCTTGCTGAATTTTGGCTAAGCATTGGGCCTTGGTACGACTCATACATGCTTCCTACGAGTCGTACAGTTCTTCCATGGCTTGACTCTGGGAATTCTCAATTTTTTTGAAGTTTTTCATTAGTGTGATGGTACGACTCGTACCTTGCTGCCACGACCCGTATTGTCTATCCGTGTTAGCAGTTAGCCTTTTGTGAAATTCTTCTAAATATTTCCACGACTCAATGCTACGGCTTGTACCAGCGTTGTACAACTCATACTGAGAGTCTCAGGATGCACTATTCAGAACTCAGCCATCTAAAACTTTTCACAGTCTTTAGTACGGTTCGTAGCGTCATCCTATTGCTCGTACTGATACTGTGACTTTAGCCCATTTTCTGCACTTTCAGGCTATCTTTTGTGTATTCTTGCTCCAACACCTATTTTTCCTGTAACCAAAGAAAAAGTTCCTTATATCTATATAAATACACCTAAGTCCATGCTATTTTCTTAGTTTTGAGCATCAAAAGTGCTGCAAACTCACAGCACATCAGCTGGTGGCGGACAGCGTTAGAACCGCTTCTATGCCCTATCATTATGCTCGGATCAAAAGAACTCACCAGAAGTATTCAAAAGTATGTTATGATATTTTCATGATAATCCTTGCATATTTTTAGAACCGGGAGTCACAAAATAAGGTAAAAGACTCTTTTTGCATCCTGGTATAAGGTTTGTTCGTGGAGGGTATGAAATGGTTATAAGTACAAAGCCTTTAGTGATAACTTTACATGCGAACAGTAAGTCAAGAGTTAGTGGGTTTATCCAATCCTTATGAAAAGATTGAAGAGCCCTAGAAGATTGACTTTAAGCTAAGGGGGAGATGATAAGTTGAAAGGCGAAGTCAAGTCCTAGGCATTATAGTAGAGGGATTCCATACATAGTAACTATGGGGTGTTAATCCTTTCCTATTTGGATGTTTTCCCTTATGTTCCAATCAAGGTTATGTTCTACTCATGCTTATTTTCAAACTCCTAGGATTATAGAACCGCTTCAGATAGTGACCCCAGACTTATTCCATGATTTCCTAAGTCTCAACCTCATATCATGAAACTTGTTAGATATGTAAACTCGTGTCTCCTAGTATGCTCAGCTCTATAGATTTAATCCTCAAAATTCGCCTTAGAGTCTTAGTAGATCAGGTTACTTAATTATGTTCTCATCTTAGATGTCATGAACAATTCATGGTTACAATCTCCTTACTCTCAGTCAGATCAGATATCATGATAGCTAGTCAGATATTAGAAAGTAGTTCGAGATTGATAACTCCATCCTAACTAGCTCAGTTTTAGTTTGGAGAAATTGTTCCTCCTTAGTGCTCTACCTAGTTCTAGGTCAGTCTCATGTCTCTCAGTTCCTTTCATGCCTTAGTATGCATGCATGAATCATGAATTCAGCTCAGTTATGTATTTCATCTTCAGAGTCAGTAACTTTTTCAGTTTTTAGAATAGCTACGTAGTTTTAGGATCGCAACCCTTTCCTTATTCTTTTAGCTTAGTCAGCCTACTTTCGATGATGAATGTTTCCAAGGGTGAGATAATGAAACATCACAAAAGTTCTTAAGATCAAATCCCAGACTTGAAGCAAGAAACTAGAAGGAAGTGGGAAATATTTCCTCAGAATGAGTCTTAGAACGACTCGTTAGAAGATACTACGAGTCATGGTCAGGCTCATGGTAGGCAATCAGTAGAAATTTTGTCCACAAGATGACTTAGGGAATGAGTCATTTAGGGAACAATGCCCCGTTATATGCCCCGTCATGAGACAACAGTCCAGACATCCCAAAACCAATAAGTTAAATAACGACTCATTACAACAGGTAATGGATCATCCTAATGAGTCGTCAAGTGGAGTTTTGAAAAGGTTCAAATTTAGTGTAGTGATGATGAAAGGATGTAACGACTCGTCGTGACTAGTGACGACCCGTGGTGAGGAACTTTTGGAAGAATTTCAAGAAAAAGACCAAGTGGGATAGTGGCAACAACGAGAGAGGTGACGAGTCATTATTGCAAGTAATGACTTGTTCCATCTAGTTGTTGGGTGAAGAATTAGAAAGTAGTAATTCAGCTGTAGAAGTAATGGATGGATCCAATGAGTTGTGAAGTCAGGCAATGACTGGTTGTGAAGATCGTTGTCACTGACGGGCAAATTTATAAATTGAATCTCCAAGGGTATATTAGAAATTTTATAGGCTCCTAAGCCTTAAGTGAGGTCATTTTGGGTATTCTAAGGGACGAATTAAAAGGGTTTTCCTATCCCAAACCCTCATTCTTCTCAAATCATCAGTAAGCTCTTCTCCCCTCTTCTCTCAAGGCTCAAGAACTAGGGTTCTTCATCAAGAGCTTCAAGGTTTAAGTTCTAGTAGGGGATTTCGTCAAGCCAGGTATGTGGGACTTCAAAAATCATTTTCTTCCATCCTTGTGTCCCAAGTATTTTCATCAACCCTAGAACTCGAATTTTCTAGAAAAACATGACCTAGGGTTTTGGTTCTAAGCATGACTTTTTCTATGTCATCCATGTTTCTTAAGTCTTTATGATCTATGGTAATGTATGTTCATGACTTCCCTCAAATTCCATGATTTTGTCCATGATATGATGTTAGCATGATTTTTAAGTCTTAGCTATGATTTAGCACTTTGTTTTTTTGAGAATATGCCCTTTTGAAATATATATGATCTTACCATAATTTCAGTACATATTGTTTAATTATGATCCGAGTCTATGATTTTCATGATGTTAGTATGATTAGCATGTGCATGGTTCTTTTGACTCTCAGGTCCATTGTTATTAGAAAGTTATAACACCCCAAAACTTTCCTAGACAAAACTCACTTAGCGTGAAAAAGCAGAAAGAACCAGAATTCTTTTGTCTCAGACGAGTCGTTGTCAGTAGCAACGACTCGTTGTCAGATATAGTAACGAGTCGTCCTATCACTCAATGTATTTCCAGCTCAAAAATTATTAGACCCCTCCCAGGAACCCACGAGTCAGATGACGAGCCATCGTCTGATGTAACGACTTGTGGGGTGACACGTTAGTTGGAACTCCAAAGTGTTGTGTATAATCTCTTCCAGTGAAAATTAGAGGAAATAATGACACGTTGTTTCACACAATGAGTCGTTCTGTCCACGCATGGTGACAAGACCAGAAATCCTTCAAAATTCCAATAGCAAGGACGAGAGGTGACAGCAACTCGTTGGTTCGGCCAACAATTCGTGGTGTCATCCGTTAGAGGGGACCCAGTATTGTCATGAACTGAACGTAGATTTGGATCGAGACATGGGACAAGAAAACCCAAGAGGCTCCAAGTCGACCCATGACATGAACATAACGTGTAAACTCAACATAGTAAAGTAGAAGTTTAACATATATAATAGAGGAATTCTGCACATATACATATCTATCAAGCTAAAACTGAATCAACAATGACAATCTGATTTCCACATAATGTATAAAATGCCTCTAACATAACTGATAAGCTGATGCAAAAGCACCCCCAACTAACTCGACAAAGTCTTAAACTGAAAGAACATTACAAGCTATAGATGACTGAATGTCCTTGAAGGATGAGGACTCATCAACATCGGCTAAACAGGTCTGAGAGGGAAGCAGAGGCTAGTGATGCGACTGAGAGTAATCCCTTGGACCTGTACCATGAAATGATACAACATAGAGTATGCGGTCAGTACTTGGAATGTACTAAGTATGCAAGGTAAGTAAAAACGAATAGTTAAAATACATAAGAGTAAGGCAACATGATCATAAAGTAAATATCATAATGTAAACATAGGGCTCAAGGTTTTCAAAGCATTCATAAATCAGTCATAATCATAATCGTAGGAGAAAAGCTTCATTAAAACCTGACTTGAGCCAAAGTAACATAAACATAACCATGCATAAATCATGAGAAACAATGGGAGGACTCGTCTTAACCGACACCATCATGATAGAGACTTACATGATGTCCCACTATTTTGCCAAAGTGGTCAAGACCGTCCCCCGCTTGCCAGGTAGGGGGAAGTGCATGCGTGGTGATATCAGAGAGATCCAATAATAAATATATACATATACCTACGGTGTCACGAGTTCTGAGACCACATGATTTTTCTTTGAACGCCGGGTCTACTCGGTGCTGGGCACTACTCCCAAAACATGCACATGAGGGCTCATATCATAATCGTAAAATCATTCATGAAATTCATGGACAAATAAATAATAACATGATGGATTCCACTTGAAATACATGATTATCTATGAATAAGGGCCAATGAATCGGCCAAGGGTCGCAAATTCATAAATCATGAAAATCCATGCATACTTATAAGACTTGTATATACTTGTTATTCATAAATTCATGATGAGTACTTGAGAGAAATCATGTCATAAATCATAAATCATAATTTTAGAGTTGATAAGATCAAAATCATAATAGAATCATAACTTGATTTTTCACGAAGACTGCAAAATTAGGCATACTTTAGTTAGAAGTTGAAACTATAAATTAATAATCAAAATAATTATAAAATCTACCCAAAGATCATAAAACATGATTTGATATATGGAAGGAATCAACCCATAGATAGATCATAGAGAATTTCACAAGAATTGGAATAAACCCCATAAGATCATGAAACTTGAATCTAGAATTGAAATATATGGAATTGAGAATAATTTAGGACATCAGAGTGAAAGGAACTCTCATTCATAGACTCACACACTTGGTTAAATCGAATTCATACTCCCACTTGAAAGCCCAAAGGAAATTGGAGAGGATTGGATGAAGTTCCTCAAATTTGAACTTTAAGGAAGGCTCTAGGTTGCATGCATGGAGTGGGGATACTTAGAATAGATTTATCCCCTTAAAACCCTACTAACTAAGCTTAGAACAATGTAGTTTAGGACCTTAGGGTTCAAGAATGATGAAAATACCCTTAATGAAAAACCTGAAAAATCTGCACTGCCAGTGACCACGACTAGTCCAACGGATCGTTACCAGCTCCCACGAGTCGTTGCCTCTCTCGTTGTTTCATTCCTATTTCCTGTCTCTGGTCTTATACCACAACCAAATAGGACAAGTCGTTACAAGATCCAATGACTCATCATTGCCAGCCGTCGTCAATACTGCTCCTATCCTGGTATTCCTCCTAACAGACACTTATAACGACTCATTATTCCCAACAATGAGTCGTCCCATGGCTCGTGCCTGCATTCCTTGCCCAAGACCACCCTCACAACGAACCACTCACAATGACTCATTACAACAAATGAAGGATCGTTCCTTGACCCTTTACTCCCAAGTCCAATCCTATATCTTCTCACCACGGGCACAACCAACAGGTCGTTAGTCCTACCAATGACCCGTACAATGACTCGTTCTGAGAAGAAATCTCAGATTACTACTACTTTTCATTTCAAATCCCGAATGTAGTCTTCGGTACTTTCAGTGTATTACAATATCTCCCCCTTGGGAACATTCATCCTCAAATATGGGTAAACATACTGAAAAGCTGAGAAAATGCAAATACCATACCAAATACTAAACATTTAAGCTGAAAACTAACGGAGTAACCAACTCTGGACTAGATTACATGATTGAATTGAATTCATAAATCACACATACATACATTCATTGACATTAAAGAAACTGCGGAACATGAGCTAAACATGAAACTGAAGAGGGTACTAAGGAGGAAACTGATACCTCAAGCTGAAACTTAGCTAGAAGGGGATAGATGTGGGTATTTAGCCATCATACCTGCTTCGACTTTCCACGTAGCTCCCTCAACATACTGATTCCTCCACAAATCCTTGACTGAGGATACTTCTTTGTTTCTTAGCTTACGAACCTGACGATTAAGTATTTCTGCTAGAACCTCCTCATAACTAAGGTTATCTTTGACACCAACACTGTACACCGGAACCACAAGAGCTGGATCACCCAAACACTTCTTCAAGAGCGATACACGAAAAATCGGATGAACTGAAACTAGTTCTGAAGACAATTCCAACTCATACACTACCTTGCCAACCTGTTTCACAATTTGGTATGGACCAACATAACAGGGATTGAGTTTCACTTTCTTTTCTAATCTCATCACTTCCTTCATGGGAGACACCTTTAGAAACACCCAATTATCCACCTTAAACTCAAGTTCTCTCCTCTTCACATCCGCATAGGACTTTTGGCGACTCTGAGCTGTTTTCAACCTGTCCCTTATAAGCTAAACTTTCTCCGTAGCCTCGTGGACTGAATCCGGCCCTATCATTACAGCTTCACTGACTTCAAACCAACCAATAGGCGATCTACATCTCTGCCCGCAGAGAGTCTCCGACGGAGCCATCTGAATGCTGGAAGCTGAAAGGCTAGAAGAGGCGCTTTCAAAATCCCGTGATTCTCAGTCATCTATCTTTTTTTCACCAGAAAATTCTGGATTGGGGGGAGAATCGAGAAAAAGAAAAAGATGGTAGCTATTGTTATATGAAAACTCAATGAGAGGTAAATGATCATCCCAAATACCATTGAAATCAATCACACACGCTCTCAACATATCCTCCAGAGTCTGAATGGTCTGCCCCGCCTGCCTATCTATTTACAGGTGAAATGCAGTGCTAAGCTTAACCTAGGTACCGAATCCCTTTTGAAACGATCTCCAAAACTCGGAGGTAAACTGAGTACCTATATTTGATATGATGTACAAGGGCACTCCATGCAACCGAACTAACTCCCGAATGTAAAACTTAGCATAATCTTTTGCTGAATCAGTAGTATTGACCAGAAGGAAATGAGCTGCTTTAGTGAACCTGTCCACAACCACCCAAATAGAGTCATACTGTCGGCATATGCGAGGTAACCCTGTAATGAAGTCCATATTGATTTCCTCCCACTTCCAAGTAGGGATACCAATGTCCTGGAGCACACCTTCTTGTCTTTGATGCTCAACCTTTACTTGTTGACAATTTGAACTCTTAGCCACAAACTCTGATATGTCCTTCTTCATGCCGTTCCACCAATAGACTTCCCGTAGGTCATGGTAAGTCTTGGTGGAACCTGGATGTATAGAGTATCTGGAACTATGAGCTTCATGCAATATCTGCTCCCTCAAGTCACCAGCATCCGGTACACACAAATGACCCTGATATCGGAGCACACCATCTCCCCCTTGGGAGAAAACCTCGACATTCTGCTTCTGAACTGCTTCCTTCAACTTCACCAAAATAGGTTCCTCATCTTGCCTAGCCTTAACATCGGTCACTAAAGATGATTTTGATCAATTCTGAACAATGACACCACCATCCATCGAGTTAACCAGAGGAACTCCTAGTCGTGCAAGTCGGTGCACATCCTTTACTAACTCTTTCCTCTCCTCGTCTACATGAGATACACTTTTCATAGAGAGCCTGCTAAGAGCGTCAGCCACCACATTTTCCTTGCCCAGATGATAAAGGACACTCATATCATAGTCTTTAAGAAGCTCTAACCATCTCCTCGGATGTATATTTAGATCCTTCTGGTTAAACACGTACTGTAAGCTTTTGTGGTTCGTAAACACATCCACATGGACCCCATATAGATAGTTTCTCCAAATCTTCAAGGAAAATACTACTGCCGCCAATTCGAGATCATGAGTTGGGTAGTTCTTTTCATGGACCTTCAGCTGCCCGGAAGCATAGGTTATAACTTTACCGTGCTACATCAATACACAACCAAGGCCGATGCTTGAAGCGTCGCAATATACCACAAACCCCTCGGTACCCTTAGGTAAGGTCAACACTGGTGCTATGGTGAGTCAAATCTTCAATTCTTGGAAGCTCTTCTCGAAAGCCTCCGACCATTGAAACTTCACTTTCTTCTGGGTCAATTTAGTCAACGGGGCTGTAATGGATGAAAACCCCTCAATAAATCTCCGATAATAACCAGCTAAACCCAAGAAACTCCTGATATCCAAAGGATTCACTGGTCTAGGCCAATTCTTCACCGCTTATATCTTTTGAGAGTCTACCTTTACACCCTCACTTGAAACCACATGACCCAAAAATTCCACCGAGTTCAACCAAAACTCGCATTTACTGAATTTAGCATACAACTGGTGATCCTTAAGAGTTTGTAGAATGACCCTCAAATGAGTGGCATGCTCATCCTCGCTCCGAGAGTATATATGGATTTCAACTATGAACACAGTCACGAACATATCCAAGTATGGCTTGAACACCCTGTTCATCAAATCCATAAAAGTTGCAGGAGCATTTGCTAGTCCAAAAGACATAACTACATACTCATAGTGACCATACCGAGTCCTGAAGGCTGTCTTTGGGATGTCAATTTCCCTAACTCTTAGCTGATGATATCCTGATCTGAGGTCTAGCTTTGAAAAGCACTTGGCACCCTGAAGCTGGTCAAACAAATCATCGATCCTGGGGAGAGGATACCTGTTCTTGATTGTGACCTTGTTCAATTGCCAATAATCATTGCACGTCCGAAGGGAACCATCCTCCTTGCAGACAAAGAGAACCGGTGCACCCTATGGGAATTTGCTTTTGTTGATGAAACCCTTGTATAAGAGATCCTTCAATTGCCCCTTCAACTTCTTTAGCTCAACTGGAGCCATTTTGTAAGGAGGAATAGATATAAGCTGCGTATCGGGAAGAAGGTCAATTTTAAAATCGATCTCCCGCTTGGGAGGAATTCTCGGTAAGTCTTCTGGAAACACTTTTGGATATTCACACACTATAGGAATTTACTGGATAGTTGGTGTTTCAGACGTAGCATCCTTAACCCTAAGTAGATGGCACACACAACCTTTAGAAATCATCTTTCTAGCCTTAAGATAGGAAATGAAGTGACCTACAGGCACGAGTGAACTACCCTTCCACTCTAGGACTTGCTAACTCGGAAATTTGAAATCTACTGCATGGGTTTTATAATTGACTGATGCATAACATGTATGTAACCAGTCCATGCCGAAGATAACATTAAAATCAATCATGGCTAGCTCTACTAAATCTGCTGAAGTGACTTTATGAAGGACTGTGATAGGGCAATTTCTATATACCTATATAGCTATAATTGAATCACCAAGTAGAGTAGAGACTGAGAAGGGTTCTGATAAAATCTTGGGACTGACTCTGAAACTACTAGCACCACAGGGCTTCACAAAAGATAAAGTAGCCCCTGGATCTAACAATGCATATACATCAAGGTGGAATACTCGTAACATACTGGTAACCATATCTGGTGAAGTCTCCTGCTCTTGTCGAGATGCAAGGGCATAAAACATGTTTTGGCGTTGGCCACCTCCTACACTGGTGGACGCACCCTACAGAGCTGGGTGTGTTGGTGCTGCTGCTGAGTTGGTAACCTGAGTATGACCTCTACCATCACCCTATCTAGCAACCGGACACTCCCGATGCTTGTGCCCGGGTCTACCACACCCAAAAGAGATATCCGACCCAATCAAGCACTCCCCTATATGATTCTTTCAACACTTCCCGCATGCTGGGAAAGTACGCTCTATCTGCATGCTACTCTGGCCTCTCGAACCTAAGATTCTACTCCTCTGATCACCTCACATTCTAGACAGTGCATTGGCTGATGTTGGTGCTGGAGCTAATGACCTATGATGAGACTGCTGGCGATGTCCGCCTCCCGATCTCTGCTGAGAGAACCCATAACTGTCTGTCCTGGACCTCTTGGACTCTCTCTCTCTTAGATGCACCGCCTCCATCTACTAGGCATACAAAACCATCCGGGGAAAATCGATATTCTGATTAAGAATGGCGATCCTACAATCCTTGTTTAGGTAGTCCGCCACTCTATTTACAAACCTACTCACCCGAGCTCTCTAATCAGCGCTAGCTCTAGTGCATACTTGGACTAACGAGTGAACTCCAAAGCATACTCCTGGACTATCATGTTACCTTGCTACAGGTTCACAAACTCCATTACTTTATTGTCCCTCATTTCATGAGGGAAGAACCAATCCAGAAATGCGGTATGAAACTGTCATGATCCGAACGTTGACTCGGATCACAACAGGGACAAGGAGCCTCGAGAGACTCCAAGACGACCCATGGCATAAAATACATCTAATTCAGTCCAATAAAGTAGAATACTCAACATAATAACATAGTAGACGCATAATCATGATGTAACATAGAAAACAAAACACACTTTATACATGATAGCTGAATACTACACATAGTCTGAAAGCCTCTAACATACCGGATGGGACGATGAGACAACACCCCCAACTAATCCGACAAGTTTCGAAAACTAACCATAATCATAACTAATATCAACTGGTCCTCAGGAGATGAGGACTCACCACTGAACTAGATGCTAATTCCGAGAATGAGCTAAAGATGGTGCTGGGTCTGAAGGTTGGAGCCTGTATCATAAATCGATACAACATAAAGTATGCGGTCAGTACGTAAAATGTACCGAATATGCAAGGTAAGTAAAATGGAAATTTAAAATACGTAAAAGTTCATAAGAGTGGGACAACATACTCATAACATAATTATAAAAATGTAACATAAGGCTCAAGGTTTTCAAAACATTCGTAAATAAGTCATAAACATAATAATAGGAGAAAAGCTCCATTAAACATAACTTGAGCAAAAGTAATATAAACATAACCATGAATAATCATGAGGAAATGGGAGGACTTGTCATAACCGACACCAACTTGGTAGAGCCTTACATGATGCCTCAACTATCTCACTCAAGTGGGCAGAGTCGTCCCAGGCTTGCTAGGCAAGGGACGTGCAGTATGTGATATCACGAAAGAGAGGATCCATTGACTTTGTAATGTATCAATATGAACCTACGGTGGACGTAGTTATGAGATACCGACGTAGTCCTTTGAATGCAGGGCTACTCGGTGCTAGACACTGCTCCCAAAAACATGCACATTAGGCTCGTAAGTAAATCCTAAACATCATTCATGAGATTCATGGCCAAATAAACATTAAAATCATTGATCCCCATTTAGATACATGTTTAGCCATGAATCAAGGGCCCATGAATCGGCCAACATCATAAATCGATCAATCATGAAATTCATATCATAAATCATAAATCATACTTGATCATGTGGGCATTGCCTAATACTTTAACATGCTTGAAAATACTCAATTCACTTGAAAATATGATTATAAACATGGGTAACTTGAAACCATTCCTTTCATCAATAATATCTCATCATACACGAATATTCATCATAAATCTTGAAATTCATGAACTTCTCATAAATGGGAATTTAAATTTATAAATCTTGAAACATGATTTTAATGGAAAACACGTAAAACTTCTCAATGATTCATAATTCAATAGTAAGAAGTCATATAGATCCTACCCATGTAGAGAATTAGGAATTTCATGCATTGTGTTAAAACCCCATAGAATCAACATAAGAATTTCTATGATTTAGAGAGAGATTGGGCGTGGGTGTGAACGGATTCACACATTCATGACCCAACATACCTGGGGAAGATCTGATTTTTCCACTCCTTGAAAGCCCAATGAAATATTGAAGGAAAGCTTGAAGCATTCTAACCTGATCACCTCCTCAGCCCCTTCAATATGCATGCATGGATGCGAATGAGCCTAGGATACATTTTTCCCTCATAAAACACTGCATTTAGAGCCTTAAACGATGTAGTTTAGGACCCTAGGACTTAGGAATGATGAAAATACCCTTAATGAATTTCCAGAAATTTCTGCACTGGCAGTTACAAAGGCCGATCCTACAGGTCGTACCAGGATACCACGACTCGTGGTGCCCATCCATTACATCGCCTGCCAATTCGTAACTTCTCAGATTCTAATCCTACGACTCGACTGGAATGGGTCATTACACCAGACGACATACCGTTGAATCCTTCCGTTGTTTACCTTGATGACCTGCACTTGGACCTTCCCACGAGCCACACCACGACTCTTGCCTACTTCCAACAAGTCATGGTTTCCATCCGTCACCTCGATTGGAGGTTTTCTTACTCCTTCCCACGGTTACTTACCAGGATCCATTGTTACTCACAATGAGTCATTCTATGACTCGTTACTACCTCATAGACTAAGGACCAGCCTCACCAAGACCACAAACAATGACTCGTGACATCAACCCACGGGTCATTCCTTGACCCATTACTCCAAACTCCAACTCGGCTGTACCTCACCACGAACACCTCCCACAGGTCATTGGTGAGACCAACGATCCGTGGCATGACCCGTTCTATGAAAATTTCCCAGATTTCTGCCATTTTCCATTTTTAAATTTTGGGTCTAGTCTTAGGCACTTTCGGGGTAATATAATATCTCTCCCTTGGAAACATTCGTCCTTGAATGTGGGAAAATGTACAAAAAATAGAGAATGCAATCATCATAATCAAATACTGATTATATAAGATGAAAACTGACAAAATGACTAACTCTGATTTAAACTACATGAAACTGAATAAAGTTTTAGGGCAAAAACTGATACCTCAAGTTGGAACTTAGCCGGTAGAGAATAAATATGGGTATCTAGCCATCATGTCTGCTTTGACTTCCCACGTAGCTCCCTCAACATGCTGATTCCTCCATAAAACTTTCACTGAAGATACTTCCTTGTTTCTTAGCCTTCGAACTTGATGATCCAGTATTTCCACCGGAACCTCATCATAACTAAGGCTGTCTTTCACACCTACACTGCACCAGGACAATTAGAGCTGGATCACCCAAACACTTCTTTAAGAGTGATACATGACAAATAGGATGAACATAAGCTAATTCTGAGGGCAACTCCAATTCATATGCCACCTTACCAACCCACTTCACAATCCAATAGTGGCCAACATAACGAGGACTGAGTTTTCCTTTCTTTCCAAACCTCATCACTCCCTTCATAAGTGACACCTTCAGATACACCCAATCATCAGCTTCAAACTAAAGTTCTCTCCTCCTCACATCGGCATAGGACTTTTGGCGACTTTGATCTATTTTCAACCTATCCCGTATGAGTTGAACTTTCTCCATGGCCTCATGGAATTGAATCTAGTCATACATTGCAGCTTCACTAACTTCAAACCAACCAATAGGCGATCTACATCTCCGCCCGTAGAGAGCCTCGAACGGAGCCATCTAAATACTGGAATGGTAGCTTTTATTGTACGCAAACTCGATAAGAGGCAAATGGTCATCCCAACTACCCTTGAAGTCAATGCACATGCTCTCAACATTTCCTCGAGAGCTTGAATTGTCCATTCCGCTTAACCATCCATTTGCGGGTGGAATGCTATGCCGAGCTTAACCTGAGTACCTAGTCCTTTTTGAAATGACCTCCAAAACTGAGAGGTAAATTGGGTATCTCTGTGTGATATGATGGACAAGGGCACTCCATGTAATCGAACCAATTCCCAAACATATAGTTTGGCATAATACTCCACGGAATCAATGGTTTTGACTAGATGAAAGTTAGTGGCTTTAGTCAATCTGTCTATAACAATCCAAATGGAGTCATCTTGCCGATGAGTGCGAGGCAACCCTGTAATGAAGTCCATATTGATTTCTTCCACTTCCACATAGGAATACTGATATACTGAAGCATGCCTCCCGGTCTCTAATGCTCAACTTTCACCTGCTGACAGTTTGGGCACTTAACTACAAACTCCACAATGTCCTTCTTCATGCCATTCGAGCAATAGACTTCCCGTACGTCATGGTACATCTTGGTTGCACCTGGATGGATAGAATACCTAGATCCATGGGCCTTGTGCAACATTCGGTTCCTCAAATCATTAACATCTGAAATGCATAAGCGACCTTCATATCGAAACACACCATCTCCCTCTTTGGAGAAGACCTCTACCTTATGATTCTGAACGACTTCCTTTCACTTTACCAAATTGGGTCAACGTCTTGCCTAGATTTTACATTAGTCACCAAGGAAGATTCTGATCCATTTTGAACAATAACACCGCCATCAGTTGTGTCAACCAACCGAACTCCCAACCTTGCAAGTCGATGCCACATGCTTCACCAATTCCTTTCTCCCCTCATCCAGATATGACACACTCTCCCTAGAGAGTCTACTAAGTGCGTCTGCTACTACATTATCCTTTCCCAGATGATAAAGAACACTCATGTCATAATCATTAAGTAGCTCCAACCACCTCCTTTGCCAAAGGTTTAGATCCTTCTGGGTAAACACATATATTAGACTCTTATGATCCATAAACACATATACATGAACCTCGTACAAATAATGTCTCCATATCTTCAAGGCAAATACCACTGCCGCCAACTCAAGATCATGGGTCGGGTAATTCTTCTCATGAACTTTCAACAGTCTGGAGGCATATGCTATAACCTTGTCGTACTGCATCAAAACACAACCAAGGACGATTCTTGAAGCATCACAATACACCACAAACTCATCAGTACCCTCTGGTAGGGTTAACACCGGTGTTGAGGTAAGTCGAGTCTTCAACTCCTAAAAGCTTCTCTCACAAGCCTCCGATCATTAGAATTCCACTTTCTTTGGGTCAGTTTGGTCAATGGTGCTACAATAGATAAAAAGCCCTCAAAAAAGCTCCGATAGTAGCCAGCTAAGTCTAAAATGCTCTGGATATCTGAAGGATTCACCGCTCTAAGAGAATTCTTCACCGCTTCTATCTTTTAGGAGTCCACCTTTATACCCTTACTTGAAACCAGATGGCCCAAAAACGCCACTGAGTTCAACCAAAACTTGCACTTGCTGAATTTAGCATATAGCTGGTGGTCCTTGAGAGTCTGCAGCACCACCCCTCAAATGAGCGATATGCTCCTCCTCACTCCGAGAGTATATCAGGATGTCATCAATAAATACAATCACGAACATATCCAAGTATGACTTGAAAACCCTATTCATCAAGTCCATAAAAGCTGCAGGAGAATTTGTTAGTCCAAAAGACATAACTACAAACTTATAATGATCATACCGCATCTTGAAGACTATTTTCGGGATGTTGCTCTCCTGAACTCTGCGCTGATGGTACCCAGATCTAAGATCTATCCTCGAAAAGCACTTGGCACCATGAAGCTGGTCAAACAAATCATCTATTTGAGGAAGAGGATACCTGTTTTTGATGGTGACCTTGTTCAATTGCCGATAGTTAATGCACATCCGAAGGGAACCATCCTTCTTTCGGACAAATAAAACTGGTGCACCCCATGGAGACTCTCTAGGTTTGATGAAACCCTTGTCTACCAGGTCCTTTAATTAATTTTTCAACTCCTTTAGCTTAGCTGGGGACATTTTGTAAGGAGGAATATATATAAGCTGTGTGTCGGGTAGGAGGTCAATACCAAAATAGATTTCCCTCTCTAGAGGAATACCTGGTAGATCATGTGGGAATACTTTTGGATACTCACATACCACTGTAACTGACTGGATAGTCGGGTCTCGGACATAGCATCCTTAACCCTAACTTGATGGTACACACAACCTTTGGAAATCATCTTTCTGGCCTTAAGATAGGAAATAAAATGACCCACAGGCACGACTGAACTACTCTTACACTCTAAAATTGACTCATCCGAAAAGTGGACTTCCACCGCACGGGTTCTGCAGTTAACAAAAGCATAACATGCATATAGCCAATCCATGCCGAGAATAATAACAAAGTTAATCTTGGCTAACTATACTAGGTCTGCGGAGGTGATTTTTTGCAACACTTTGACCAGGAAACTTCTATACACGCATCTAGATACAATTGAATCATCAACAGGAGTAGAGACTGAGAATGGTTCTGAAAAAATTTTGAGGCTGACTCCAAAGTTACAAGAAATATAAGGTGCCACAAAAGACAAGGTAGCCCCTGGATCTTACAAAGCATAAGCATCAAGGTGAAACACTCGTAATATACTAGTAACAACATTTGGTGAAGTCTCCTGCTCCTGATGTGAGGCAAGGGCATAGATTCTATTTTGGCGCTGCCCGCCACCCCCACTAGTGGATTCCTCTTGTGGAGCTAAGCATGCCAGAACTGTTGCTAACCAAGTAGTATGAGCACGACCTCTATCACCACCCTATCTAGCTAATGGGCACTGTCGATGCATGTGGCCTGATCTACCGCACCTATAACAGATATTTGAGCCGAGCAAGCTTTCCCTGGCATGACTCTTGCCACACTTCCCGCAGGACAGAAAGGTGTGCTCTTTTTGCATGCCCCTCTAGTCCCTCGAACCTGAGGCCCTGCTCCTCTGATCACCCTTGGGTCTGAATAGAACACTAGCTGATGATGGTGCTGGAACTAATGATCTTTGGTGAATATGAGGGCGTTGACCACCGCTGGATCTCTACTGAGTGAACCCATAGCTTTCTGTCCATACCCTCTTGGCCTCTCGCTCTCTCAGACGCACTGCCTCTATTTTTCGAACGTGCAACACTATACGGGGAAAGTCAATATCTCGATGCAGCATGGAAATCCTACAATCCTTATCCAAATTGTCTGCCACTCCATGTACGAACCTGCTCACCCGAGCCCTCTGGTCAGCCACTAACTCTGGGGCGTATCTAGACAAAAGGGTGAACTCTAAAGCATACTCTTGAACTTTTATCTTCCTTTTCTTTAGATTCACAAACTCTGCTACTTTAATCTCCCTCAATTACCGAGGGAAGAACTGATCCATAAAAGCGATATGGAACTCCTCCCAACCAATAGGACCTGCTCCCACGTCCCTACTATCCTTCCATTGCTTAAACCAGATGTGTGCGACCCCCTTCAGTTGATATTAGGACAAATCAGAACACTCCTCCCCAGTCACCCCCATTATCTGGGAGATCTTCAGAATTTCATCAATGAACTCATGCGGGTCCTCATCTACTTTTAACCCAAGGAACTTTGGTGGGTTTGTCCTTAAGAAATCTCTGACTTGTTGATCTTGGGCAGATTTATATGCCCAAGTGATACTCAAAAGTATCATTTTTGCCTTATTTATCTAGAAATATGTATACATTTTCATGTAATTGGGAATAAAATGTGAATTTATACTAACCAAAATGATTAGCATTGTTTTGCAGGTAAAATGTCATTTCGAGAAGCTAAAATGCATGTTGGATGATATCGGAGTTGGACTTGGGTGCGAGCAAGGGAAAAGGCATTGGACAACATGAATTAAAGGGGCTCCGCGATGGAGTCGTGTCATGCTGCCATCACGGAGGAATTCTGCCTGGATGGGGAAAATTCACCAAATTTCCAGTGGAGGTCCGCATTTGCTCCGTGGCATGGAGGCAGTGCTCCGCGATGCACGCCGTGCCACGTTGAGCTTGAATTCCCGGACCCCCAGTTCCAGTGAGGGTCCGTGTTCATGGCATGTCACGGAGGCAGTGCTCCGCGGTACACTCCATGACACGTTGCTCATTATTCCGGGAAAATTCCCAGCAGTATAAATAGAACACTTAAGTTCATTCTTCATAATTCAGACTTGGTGGAGCAAGGACATGGATTACAGGCAGTTGAGGGATGAAAAGTTCAGGGTTTTTTCTCTCTTTATTTCTTCTTTAATTCAATTGCTTGTATGATTAACACTCATTTTATGATGATTAATCCACAAATGAGTGGCTAATTCCTCTGCTTGCTGAGGTTATGAACACTTGTGATGAAATTTGATTATTGATTATCTGGTTTTTCATCTTTTCTTCCATGTTGTTTATTAATTCTTGTTCTTACTGCATTGGTGTGTGTCCTACATTAATGTACATCTAAAAAGTCCGATTTCACTCGAGAGAGCACGAAATTGGAAAGTTGTGAATTAATAGGATATTGTTCTTTACTTGGTTTGGGAAAATTGAGTTTTGATTAGCTTTCAGGATAGAAATATACCTGAAAGTCGTATTAGTCAATTTAGGAACCGGAATTGTATGGCCAGAACATGAATTGCATTTGATCACAGAAATGTAGACGGATGGTTCATGATTCTTAATTGAGATTAAATACGAGAGTTTTAATCTCTTGGCAAATGTTCTTGGCTAGCAACAGGAAGAAAAGATTAACCAATTTATGATGATAATCAATTTCATTACATGTTCGTTTCACCTCAGCATGCTCTTATCCATAGTTCAGATTCAAAGTAGATAATTGTTCTTAGTTTTAGTATAAAATTTATCAAACAAACTATCAACTTTTTGGTTACGTTGTTGTCAGCATATTTAGAAGTAAAATATAGTATACTTGAGAAAATTGCACTTAACCCAAGTCTCTGTGGGATCAATACTTGGATTACTAAAGCCACTTACTACTTGTTCGACCACGTGCACTTGCGTGTTGTTTTATGTACCCATATAACACACCGAACAAGTTTTTGGCGCCGTTGCCGGGGACTTGGCAATTGGTGAATTTGTTTTAAGTGTTAATTTACTGTATTTTTATTTTTCTTAAGTGTTGACAACTTGGTCTTAGCCTGTAATTTTTAGACTTAATTGTTGTTGAACACTGGCAAGAGACAAGGAGCTGGTGGAATCTTATATAGAGTCAGAACGTATATTTTACAGTAAGAGAAGAGAAGCTCTACAAAGAAAGCTGCAGTTGCTCAGACAGACGATCATGGAGCAACAACAGAATCCACCAGTTGTAAGGGCAGTGTTAGTGCCCGAAGAAGCAGCAGCACGGCCAGTTCGCGAGGTGGCAATCCCACATGCCAATAATGTTACATCAAGTATCCGCAAGCTAGAGCCTGGAGGGAGATTTGAACTCAAACAAAATATGGTGCAATTGTTGCACACAAGTGGGCAATTTACCGGTCTCCCTCATGAAGATCCACAACAGCATCTCCAAAACTTTTTGGAGATAAGTGACACTTACATACCCGCTGGAGTGTCACCAGACTATGTCCGACTTACATTATTTCCATTCTCATTACTAGGAGAAGCCAAGAGGTGGTTGAAAGCTGAGCCACCGAATTCTATTTCTACGTGGGATGATCTTGCACGGAAATTCTTGATAAGGTTTTTTCCCTCTGGTAAAACAACAAGACTTAGAAGTCAAATTCTAATTTTCAAACAGAGAGAGGGAGAAAATTTATATCAATCCTGGGAGAGATTTAAATCCATGTTGCGGGACTGTCCTCATCATCATCAGTCCAATGAGGTGTTGGTGCACACATTTATTGAGGGTTTGGAACCCCACACCAAAATATTGCTAGATTCAGCAGCTGGAGGGCAAGCGTTGGAAAAGACTTATGAGGAGCTGTATACCTTGTTAAATCGGATTTCACAGGGCAATCTAGAATGGACTGCTGATTCATCACGAGGTGGGACAAGGAAAGCAGCAAGAGTGCTTGAAGTGGATGGGTTTACAGCTATCGCTGCACAGATAGCTGCCTTGCAAAATCAATTGAACAACCACTTCAGCAACATGACTTTGAACCAGCCTCAAGCCCCAGTTAATGCAGTCCAGCAATTGTGGTGTGAAGTGTGTGGAAGCAGTGAGCACTCAGCTGAGTGTTGTGGAGCCAATCCTGACTCGGTAAACTTTGTGGGTAATGCACAAAGGAACCACCAGCAGTATGGTAGTAGCTACAACTCCAATTGGAGGAATCACCCTAATTTGTCATGGGGTAGCAACAACCATCAAGGCCAAAGTTCGGGTCAGGGTGTGCAAAGGAATCAAGGAGGGCAACAGAACTACCAAGCTCAAGTCAGGAACAACAATGCACCTCCTCCACCACCATCACCCAGCATTGAGGAGATGTTCAAGACCATGATAGCTAACCAAGCTCAATTGCAGGCTGACTATGTGAAATTGGCAGCCGAAGTGAAAAACAATCAGTTAGCTACCAAGGCTCTTGAGTATCAATTTGGGCAAGTTGTTAGTGCCCAAAATACAAGGCCTAGAGGAGGACTGCCAAGCGACACGGATCCCAATCCCAAGCAGGTAAATGCAGTGACCACAAGGAGTGGTTTGCAGCTGAAAGAGGTGGAACCAGAAAGACCACCTCAACATTCGGGAGCAGCAGAAGTTGAGAGGGAGAAAGGTTCGGAAAGGGGGAAAACTAAAGAAGCTGAATCAGAAAGACCTCCACCCCCGTTCCCTCAACGACTCAAGAAACACAAGGAGGAGGCGTGTTTCAAGAAATTCATGGAGGTGCTTAAACAGGTACATGTTAATTTACCTCTTGTTGATGTCTTGCAGGAGTGCCTAAATATGCCAAGTACATAAAGGACATCGTGGCAAACAAAAGTCGGTTGAGTGAGTATGCTACGGTGGCTCTAACGGAGGAGTGCACTTCCCGAATCCAAAATAGACTGCCCACAAAGTTAAAAGACCCTGGGAGTTTTACTATCCAGCTTACTATTGGGCAGAGCATCTGAGCTCGTGGATTGTGTGACTTGGGGGCGAGCATAAATTTGATGCCATCTTCGGTATTCAGAAAGTTGGGTCTATGGAGTCCTAGACCCACAACGGTAATCTTGCAGTTGGCGGATCGATCATTAGCTAGGCCAGATGGCATTGTTGCGGACGTTCTAGTGCAAGTTGGCTCCCTAATTTTCCCGGTAGATTTTGTCATGCTGGATTTTGAACCAGACGCGGAAGTCCCATTTATTTTGGGACGACCCTTCTTGGCAACCGAGAAAGCACTAATTGACGTAGCTGTGGGGCAACTCACAATGCGAGCACATGACAAGGTAGAGGTGTTCGATGTGTATAAAGCACCCAAGCTCCCGACGGTGCATGAAGAACTCTCGGTGATCAATGTTATTGATCATGGTGATGACAAGCAGATGAAGGATTTCCGAGAGTTAATGGGAAGACCACCGGATAGGTGTAAGCACTACTGGGGGGAGGACGGTGATCGAGAGAAATCGTCCATCACCCTAGTGGACAATTAAGCTTAAATGACGTCGAGCCGCAACGGTAAACCAGGCGCTGCACGGGAGGCAACCCGTGAAAATTTTTTCTTTCATTTTGTAAAGTGTAAATAGATTTTTCTTTTTCTTTTTCTTTATTGATTACAAAATATTTCATTTTAGTTTTTGTTTATTTATATTTAGGTGAAACCTATAATTCTAACCAATTTCGTATAGTGAGATGATTTTCAGGTCAAACGGAGGAAAATGTGCACGGAATCGCGAAGGAAAAGCCGAGGTATGAAAAATTAATAAAAAGTGGAAAACAGTGAGCTGGGGCGTTAGCTCCGTGTCACGAAGGAGGACCTCCGCGTTACCCTCCTTTATACGTTGAGGTATAACCCGAAAATTTTAAAATTTCCAGAATGCTATCACTATGGCTCCGTGTCACGGAGGCAGTGCACCACGATGCACTTCGTGACACGTTGCCTTGTATATCGCGATGGGTCACATCGGGTCACCGGGTGACCCGCGTATTTTTCTACCTTTTTAACCCCGAAACCTCCCCTTTTCCCCTCATTTTCTAATTCCTCCGTGACCAAACATCCCAAAACCATCCCCCATCAACGTGACACGGAGTAAGGCAACAAATTCACCGATTTTTCTTCAATTCTTCAACTTCAAGGTATGTTTTCCGATTCCCTCTCAAATTCTTGTCGATTTTCTTTGATTTTGAGCATGAGAGGTGAACTAAGTTGCCCTACATAGTAATTAAGCATGAATTCAAGTTATGTGTTGTTGATGAATGTTCAGAATGTTGTCATGATCGTTTGAATTCGTCGATTGCATAATTTGATCGAATTTGATTGATAATCTCAATTCTAGGGCTTGTTGTTGAATGTGAAGTTGGAAATGTGTTGCAATTGTGAATTTTATGTCGGGGTGTACGTGTTGAATGAGATGATTCGTTGTACAAATTTTTAGGATGTTAATAAACGACGAATTCTCGGGTTTGGGGGAAATGTTGAAATTTGTAGAAATTGGTTGGTTGGATAGGTTCATGTGTATAAATTTTTGTTGTTGTTTTGTTTCTTCGTTTTTCTTTGCTAAGTGTGATGGTTAAAATGTTAGTGATGGTAGTGATTGTGATTAGCTGTACGAAGTCTGAGTAGTACGCAGAAGTTATACCATCGAATTTACATTTGAACGCACTAAGCATGATTGTATAGTTGGTTGTTTTGTGTAAATAAAGATATTCTTGCCGTAGTGTTGTAACTGTAGCTAAGGACTAAGTGTGGGGTAACCTAGCGTAACCCGACCTTAGCCGAAGTTAATATTTATTTAGCTTAACATTGAGCTTTTTTACTTGGGTTGACAGGTAAAATGGCAAGCCGGCAAGAGAAAGGGAAAGGTGCATCAACTTCAGGCACCAGAAGGAAGCGACTCAGACTGGGCACAGCAAACCCAGCTGCACCAGTAGTTCCACGCGGCCAGCGCCGCCAATACGAAACAAGATGGGTGACGGACAAGGGGAAAAAGTGGTACGCGAAGCACAAAGAGAACAAATATTTCCTCGAGGAGCATATAGCACGGGAGCCATTGGCACAGGAGTTCCCCAGGATGGTTCACCAGATCGAGGCAGCTGGGCTCAATTTCATATTTGAGGAGCCCAAGGAATGCAATTTGCACCTAGTTCGGGAGTTCTATGCCAATTGGAACCCGTCAATCGGAAGCCACACCATCAAAATCAGAGGGCAGATAGTCACTCTAGAGCCCAACCAACTCAATGCCATCATAGGAGCGCGGCACATAGACGCCCACGTTCTCCGACAGTTGAATATTACCCCACCGTATGCTGACATCAGACGCACATTGTGTGGGGCCCGATCTATAGCTAGATGGAGCAGGCACAAAGAAAGGGGCTACCACCAGACTCTGCCATATTCACAGATGAACAGGGAAGCCCGAATCTGGCTGAAGATAGTCTGCTCATGCCTCATCCCGGGGGTACATATGACTGATGTAACCCGAGATCGTGTTTGCCAGGTGTACGCCCTGATGAAAGGGCTGGAGATCAACGTCGGGGCGGTTATTATATCCTCCATGAAGAGAGCCCGGTTGCACCAGGGGCACAGGTATGGTTTTGGTGGACTACTCACCACCTTTCTCAGGGGCCTTGATGTTGAGGAGGAGGCCCTCGATTATATCCCGCAGTTGGAGCGGCGGGCCATGGATGTTACCAAAACTAAGGCTCCCGATACCACCCACGGGCCAGTTCTTACACTTGGCTAGCAACACGCTCGTGATGACCAGTACATGGCACAGATGTTTGGGATGCAGATGCTAAAGCTGAGGATAGGTGGGAGGCCAGCGACGGAGGAGGAGCTATGGTAGCTCGAGCTAGACTACCCCTTCGGCGAAAACGCCAGGGCTCTATGCCGAGTGGGGCCAGCATTTGTAGAGCCCACAGATGATGACGTCCCACAGATGAGGAGACGCGTCGGGAGGACTCCGATGTGGAGTCCGATGATGACGACGGAGGCGACTCGGATATGGAAGATGAAGCAGCAGCACTCGACGAAGAAGTGGAATACTTTGACTGATCAGGGAGTTCCACCACCCGATTTTATGCTATTTAATTTTTGTGAACACTGGGGACAGTGTTCGAGCTAAGTGTGGGGTGGGATTAGTTAGGTGTTGGGCTGGGCTGTTTTGTTTGTATGTTCTCCTCTGTTATTGTGTATATTGTTTGTCCCTGTGATTTGTGAATTGTTTAAGTGTTTTTCTGTATTTGTAAATTGTTGTGAAATTGATGTGTGTTGTTGAATGTTGCCAGCTGATTCTGTAAATATTTTTGTTTATCGAAATGATCGATATTTTTTAAAAAAACATGTAAATATTTTTGTTATCGAAATGATCGATATTTTCGACATTTTTTTTATTTTGGGTTTCTCGGCGTTTGTTTTCGATTCTTTTACCGAGAATGGTCCCATTAAACCGACGTCTTAAGTAGTGACTGTTCCCTATGATGGATGGATGACGACCGTCTTAAGGGAAATATAGTCGTTAGGAGTAGATTTTTTTCGATTAATTTTCAGTTTTTTTCTTTGGTGGATTGCATCCCAAAACCTGTAGTAACTATATGGTTGCGAGAGTTTGGTTGCGTATTGTACATGATAATCAAAATGCAAAGGTGATTCGTATGAAAGCATGCAATTTTGTAAAATATGTTGAGATACCTAGGATGTAGAGTTTGATTCAGTGTGATTGAGGCTTAATGTTTGAATTCATGTAATTAGCTGATTGAACAGTCTGTGAACACATCTTGAATCGAGCATGTGCATAAAGTGTGAAGCGAGGTGTTGACATTCCATGCTATTGTGAAGTGTCTAGAACTTGCCTGGTGTGTGTACAAAACGAAATGAACGAGGTGTATTGTAGGAAAGGATGTAGGCATTTCTTTGTTTCAACCGAGAGTTTCTATATTTTTTTTCTTGTCATGTCCCCCTTTCTGTGATTGTATACCCTAGTCAGCCCTTTGAGCCTTTAGCTGATTGATTTCTTTCATTTGTCCAAAAAGTGTAAACCGAGCTTCATTCCTTCTTTTCATTAGCCGTAAAGTCTATACAAAAATCTTAAGTGCTTAAGAAGAGAAAATCATTTTCCCAAAGTGTCAAAAGAGTGAGAATGGTGAAAAGAAAAAGAAAAGCAGAGTGATAGAAGAAAAGAAAAGGTTGAAGGTGCACTTGCTATAAATAAAAGATAATGAAGGTGCATGAATAATCTTTGTTGTTGTGTCAAGTGTGCTTAATGAAATGGCCCATACTAAAGAAAATCATCAAGAATGGGATGATGAAAAAAAAAGATGGAAACAATGTCCATAAATTGATGGGATGTGTTGAAAAGGCGCTTAAGGATGCTAGTGGCTATTATTGGCTAATCCAATATTTACTAGTTCCATAGCTTCCATTACAACCCATTAAAGTCCTACGTGATCTTACATCGCACTTCTTTATATTAGTGGAGTAATACACTAAGGGCAAGCTTATGGGTCACGACATGATGCATGTGAATTCTTTTGGGAGAGAGAGTGAAATTGTGTGTACATGCTCCTGTTTGAATGTTTGTGTGTCACATGAGAAAAAAGGGGAAGATTCTCTTGTGTTGTGAGGGCACATGCTTGATGAAAGATTCATTTTCGTTTCGGATATCTTGATCAGCTGATTTGCATGAGTTTGCCGATATCAAGAGTCGATTCTTAAAGTCTAGGAGGTCTTAATGTATTGAAGGTCATTGCATTGTTAAGACCATGCATGTTTTCTTGATGATTTGCTGTATTGAGTAATCGGTATGACCGTAGCTTAAATTGTCGTACCATAGTAGCGAGGTTGGGATGTAAATTGCATGAATTGTATGTTTGTTGTTCGAGGACGAACAAGGATTTAAGTGTGGGGTAAGTGATCTTGGGCAGATTTATATGCCCAAGTGATACTCAAAAGTATCATTTTCGCCTTGTTTATCTAGCAATGTGTATATATTTCATGTAATTGGGAATAAAATGTGAATTTATACTAACCAACATGATTAGCATTGTTTTGTAGGTAAAATGTGATTTCGAGAAGATAAAATGCATGTTGGATGATATCAGAGTTGGACTTGGATGCGAGCAAGGGAAAAGGCATTGTACAGCATGAATTAAAGGGGCTCCGCGATGGAGCCGTGTCACGCTGCCATCGCGGAGGAATTCAGCCTGGATGGAGGTCCGCGTTTGCTCCGTGGCACGGAGGCAGTGCTCCGCGATGCACGCCGTGCCACGTTGAGCTTGAATTCCCGGACCCCCAGTTCCAGTGAGGGTCTGCGTTCATGGCATGTCACGGAGGCAGTGCTCCGCGGTACACTCCGTGACACGTTGCTCATTATTCCGGGATAAATTCCCAGCAGTATAAATAGAACACTTAAGTTCATTCTTCATAATTCAGACTTGGTGGAGCAAGGACGTGGGTTACAGGCAGTTGAGGGACGAAAAGTTCAGGGTTTTTTCTCTCTTTCTTTCTTCTTTAATTCAATTGCTTGTATGATTAACACTCGTTTTATGATGATTAATCCACAAATGAGTGGCTAATGCCTCTCCTTGCTGAGGTTATGAACACTTGTGATGAAATTTGATTATTGATTATCTGGTTTTTCATCTTTTCTTCCATGTTGTTCTATTAATTCTTGTTCTTACTGCATTGGTGTGTGGCCTACATTAATGTACATCTAAAAAGTCCGATTTCACTCGAGAGAGCACGAAATTGGAAAGTTGTGAATTAATAGGATATTGTTCTTTACTTGGTTTGGGAAAATTGAGTTTTGATTAGCTTTCAGGATAGAAATATACCTGAAAGTCGTATTAGTCAATTTAGGAACCGGAATTGTATGGCTAGAACATGAATTGCATTTGATCACAGAAATGTAGACGGATGGTTCATGATTCTTAAGTGAGATTAAATACGAGAGTTTTAATCTCTTGGAAAATGTTCTTGGCTAGCAACAGGAAGAAAAGATTAACCAATTTATGATGATAATCAATTTCATTACATGTTCGTTTAACCTCAGCATGCTCTTATCCATAGTTCAGATTCAAAGTAGATAATTGTTCTTAGTTTTAGTATAAAATTTATCAAACAAACTATCAACTTTTTGGTTACGTTGTTGTCAGCATATTTAGAAGTAAAGTATAGTATACTTGAGCAAATTGCACTTAACCCAAGTCTCTGTGGGATCGATACTTGGCTTACTAAAGCCACTTACTACTTGTTCGACCACGTGCACTTTCGTGTTGTTTTATATAATCATATAACAGAAAGAACACCTATGCTGTCGCCGCATTTCTGTTTTGTAGGACATGCGCCACTGCCTACTGGTTGACTTGAGTGGTCAAGTCCAACACTAGCATCTGAATGGCTGGCCGGAATTCAGCATGGGCAACCCGCTCCGGTGCATGGTGCTCCTGGACTGGTGGGGCTTGTTGGTACCCGTGTCCGTTTCCATCCTCGTGGCCGTTTCCATTTCCATTCCTTCTACCCTTAACTTTGCGGGGAGCCATGATTCTGCAATCATGAATAACACGAGTTAGAAATGTCACACCCCTGCCTTGGGGGGTATGACTGGCACCTGGTGCCCTACTAGGACCTGAACTGCTGGACTGCTAAGCCTGGGCACATCTGATGCCTGGCTGGTTCTAACTCATATCTCTGGAAACAAAGGGCTATATAACGGCTGTAAACACAGCCCCCGGCCCATTGGCCTATAGCCTTCTGTACCTGTACTAACAGTTGACCAGAAACATCTCAATTCAGGGAAACCTATGCGGGCCGACAAGGCCACCATGCTGTCTAGTTATCTGTAACTTAATCATAGAATATTAGGAAGCTATGTGACCGGCAAGGTCACCGCTACTGTCAAGCTATGGCCCCACACGGCCAACATGAAAGAAACAGATGTACTAACAACTATATAACTGTACGGCCCCACACGACCGGCTCATCTGACCACAGGGAAATATACACAGACTGCAAGCCACTAGGAATAGCAATAGAGATGATCGGGACAGGGCCCTGACCTACCCGTACTATACAACAAAAGAAACTGAAATACACCTCTGGAATTCAGTCTCCGGATGACAGGAGCTGAATACTCGATCGCTGCCAGGAATCACGTAGTATCGCCCGCTCGTCTATGAGTACCTGCAGGTAAGTAATGCAGCGCCCCACCGGGCGTCAGTACCACTGGTACTGAGTATGTAAAGCAATAACTGAAGCAAAATCTGAAAACAACAATGTAACTGATGAAACTGAAGTAGAAAGAAATAGATTAACTGTCTGATAATGTAAGTCATACCTTCTCTCAATTATACTGGAAGGACTAGGAGTCATACCTGAGGATTTATCATTCTACTGTCGATCTACTCGTATCTACTGTAACACGGTATAACATATCATAACATATATAGCACACACAAACCTTACCCGGCCCCCATAAGCCGGGAGGTACAACCAACACGGAATCTACACCCCTACCCCGGTCATCCCATCTCCTATAACCCTGTAAGCGTCCTGCCGGTCCCCTGGGTATGCACTTGGGCTCACTGAGCCCCTGACTATAACTGCATCTGAGTCCGAAGGACTCCTGAATCAACACCCGGGCGTATCCGCTAGACAAGGGTGTGTAAAAGCCGACCAAGGCACAATATGGGGAAAACTGGCATCCCATCTTCGTCCCCTGTGGGACGGCATGCCACTCCATAGAGCGACGTATCCTCGTCCTCTGGCGGACGAGTCGATATAGCTATTAACCCTGGGGCATTCATGGATGCTAGGTAATCCAACCCCATACAATACAATAGTCTCAACTAGTAATACTATCTGCATATACCACATACTGAAGCTAATGATAATAAAGTGTTTGTACATACTGCATGCTGAACTAGTGATAGCGATATGTACGTATTTAATACATGCTGAGACTGATAATAGCATATATATATAGATATAATCTTCTGCCATACTGTACTGAGTCTAATACTGAACATGATATAGTATTTCTGCTGAAAACTATGCTGTATGCTGAGTTTCTATAGTAACATGATTTACTATTCCTAACATGCTTTCCAACTTCATTTTAACTTATTATTCCATTTCCGAGATGTCTTACAGATACTACGTTGCTCTACTAGGTTTCAACTGAATACAATGATATCCTAACATTCTGTGTCAGATCACATACTGAGCATGCTGTGGAATTCCTAATACTTATATTAGAATCTATATCGCGCCAGCAAGTTTCGCGCAAGTTATAACCTGATGCTTCTAATATCGTATCAACATTCGTAATAAACATAGTACATGGCTTCTGACATTCTATTGGCCTTTAAATTACTGTACTGTACCGAGATTACGTAACTTGCCGAGGAAACTAACTTTACATACCTTATCCTTGAACTATTCGTCTGTCGGACGAGGCTCGGCCGGTACTTCAACTATTTTCTCCCAACTGCATTCATAAATATGTCAATTAATACTAAATACAGCTTTATTTTAAAAGGCAATGTCACTTTCGATTTAGTTTATAGTCTAAACTTAGGCTTATCGAAAGACGGCCGGAAACTCGCTATTTTTCAGAGGTCCAGAAGGGAGAAATATTCACTTCACAGCTAGGAACACATAGACACTAATTTAGAGCAATTCCACTTACCTTAGCTCGGTGGCTCGATGATTCGTCGTCCGTATTTCACGAAACTGAATCCGTAGGAATGCTCTCTGCTGCTAAATACCTCAGTATCTGAAGTTAATTTGAGTTTGGACAACGTTTAGCAGCGTAATCGGATGAAAATTATATTATTTCTTCGTTCCTTTTCCTTCTCATGCGTTTGCTCTCTGTTTTCTGGAAATTTGTAAGTGGTTTGATCATTTAAAACCGAAGTGGGGCTTTATATACTTGGGCCTGGGCAAGGCCAACATGTCACGGAGCCAACGCGGAGGCCTCTCCTCCGTGACACGCTGCCATCGCGGAGGGGCTCTGCCTCGGCTCCTTCCGCGATGGTTCGACAGGTTTCTCGTCCGATCTTTTCCCGGGCCTTTCTCCAGCACGTATGGCCTTCAAATATGCTTAACCAACGTGCAAATAGGTCATCTAGGTGCCGGGAATTCTACGGGGTATAACAAGAAAGATAGGGAGATATTTCATCGCATGACATAGGTTATGAAAGAAGGGAACATATCCTAAACATCTCATAGCCTCTACGTCATAAGTGTGGTGCGCTTCACACCCACGAAAAAGAATCTACTTAATGCGAATTTTAGACACCCTAGGACACTTCAATCCTATGGCTCTGATACCATGTTTTTCATGACACGAATGTTGACCTGGATCGCAACATGGGACAAGGAGCCCCGAGAGACTCCAAGTCGACCCATGGCATGAACATACATTTAACTCATTCTAATAACGCATAATACTCAACATAATAACATAGCGGAAGCATAATCTTGACATAACATAGATAATGAAATGCACTTCATACATGACACCTGAATACTACATATAGTCTGAAAGCCTCTAACATATCTGATGGGTTGATGGGACAACACCCCCAACTAACCCGACAATTCTGGAAAACTAAACATACGAATAACTAATATTAACTGGTCCTCAAGAGATGACGACTCACCACTGAACTAGATGCTACCTCCGAGAATGAGCTAATGACGATGCTGGGTTTGAAGGTAGGAGCCTGTATCATAAAATGATACAACATAAAGTATGCGGTCAGTACGTGAAACGTATCGAGTATGCAAGGTATGTAAAATGGGCATTTAAAATACATTAAAGTTCATAAGAGTGGGACAACATGTTCATAACATAATTATCAAAATGTAACATAAGGATCAAGGTTTTCAAAACATTCGTAAATCATTCATAATCATAATAATAGGAGAAAAGCTCCACTAAATGTAACTTGAGCCAAAGTAATATAAACATAACCATGCTAAATCATGAGGAACAATGGGAGGACTCGTTATTACCATGATTCTTGCCTACTTCCAACAAGTCATGGTTTCCATCAGTCACCTCGACTGGAGGTTTTCTTACTCCTTCCCATGGTTGCTTACCAGGATCCATTGTTACTCAGAACGAGTCATTCTACGACTCGTTACTACCTCATAGACTAAGGACCAGCCTCACCAAGACCACAAACAATGACTCGTGACATCAACCCACGGGTCATTCCTTGACCCATTACTCCAAACTCCAACCCGACTGTACCTCACCACGAACACCTCCCACAGGTCATTGGTGAGACCAACGATCCGTGGCATGACCCGTTCTATGAAAATTTCCCAGATTTCTGCCATTTTCCATTTTTAAATTTTGGGTCTAGTCTTAGGCACTTTCGGGGTAATATAATATCTCCCCCTTGGAAACATTCGTCCTTGAATGTGGAAAAATGTACAAAAAATAGAGAATGCAATCATCATAATCAAATACTGATTATATAAGATGAAAACTGACGAAATGACTAACTCTGATTTAAACTACATGACTAAACTGAATTCATGAATCATACATACATCCATATACACGAAAGAAACTGGGGCACATGAACTAAACATGAAACTGAATAGAGTTTTAGGGCAAAAACTAATACCTCAAGTTGGAACTTAGCCGGTAGAGAATAAATATGGGTATCTAGCCATCATGTCTTCTTTGACTTCCCACGTACCTCCCTCAACATGTTGATTCCTCCATAAAACTTTGACTGAAGATACTTCCTTGTTTCTTAGCCTTCGAACTTGATGATCCAGTATTTCCACCGAAACCTCATCATAACTAAGGCTGTCTTTCACACCGACACTACACCAAGACAATTAGAGCTGGATCACCCAAACACTTCTTTAAGAGTGATACATGACAAATAGGATGAACATAAGCTAATTCTGAGGGCAACTCCAATTCATATGCCACCTTACCAACCCACTTCACAATCCAATAGTGGCCAACATAATGAGGACCGAGTTTTCCTTTCTTTCCAAACCTCATCACTCCCTTCATAAGTGACACCTTCAGATACACCCAATCATCAGCTTCAAACTCAAGTTCTCTCCTCCTCACATCGGCATAGGACTTTTGGCGACTTTGAGCTATTTTCAACCTATCCCGTATGAGTTGAACTTTCTCCATGGCCTCATGGAATTGAATCTAGTCATACATTGCAGCTTCACTAACTTCAAACCAACCAATAGGCGATCTACATCTCCGCCCGTAGAGAGCCTCGAACGGAGCCATCTAAATACTGGAATGGTAGCTGTTATTGTACGCAAACTCGATAAGAGGCAAATGGTCATCCCAACTACCCTTGAAGTCAATGCACATGCTCTCAACATTTCCTCGAGAGCTTGAATTGTCCATTCCGCTTAACCATCCATTTGCGGGTGGAATGCTATGCCGAGCTTAACCTGAGTACCTAGTCCTTTTTGAAATGACCTCCAAAACTGAGAGGTAAATTGGGTATATCTGTGTGATATGATGGACAAGGGGACTCCATGTAATCGAACCAACTCCCAAACATATAGTTTGGCATAATACTCCACGAAATCAGTGGTTTTGACTAGATGAAAGTTAGTGGCTTTAGTCAACCTGTCTATAACAACCCAAATGGAGTCATCTTGCCGATGAGTGCGAGGCAACCCTGTAATGAAGTCCATATTGATTTCTTCCACTTCCACATAGGAATACTGATATACTGAAGCATGCCTCCTGGTCTCTGATGCTCAACTTTCACCTGCTGACAGTTTGGGCACTTAGCTACAAACTCCACAATGTCCTTCTTCATGCCATTCGAGCAATAGACTTCCCGTAAGTCACGGTACATCTTGGTTGCACCTGGATGGATAGAATACCTAGATCCATGGGCCTTGTGCAACATTCGGTTCCTCAAATCATTAACATCTGAAATGCATAAGCGACCTTGATATCAAAACACACCATCTCCCTCTTTGGAGAAGACCTCTACCTTATGATTCTGAACAACTTCCTTTCACTTTACCAAATTGGGTTGACGTCTTGCCTAGATTTTACATTAGTCACCAAGGAAGATTTTGATCCATTTTGAACAATAACACCGCCATCGGTTGTGTCAACCAACCGAACTCCCAACCTTGCAAGTCGATGCCACATGCTTCACCAATTCCTTTCTCCCCTCATCCAGATAGGACACACTCTCCATAGAGAGTCTACTAAGTGCATCTGCTACTACATTATCCTTTCCCAGATGATAAAGAACACTCATGTCATAATCCTTAAGTAGCTCCAACCACCTCCTTTGCCAAAGGTTTAGATCCTTCTGGGCAAACACATATTGTAGACTCTTATGATCCGTAAACACATATACATGAACCTCGTACAAATAATGTCTCCATATCTTCAAGGAAAATACCACTGCCGCCAACTCAAGATCATGGGTCGGGTAATTCTTCTCATGAACTTTCAACAGTCTGGAGGCATATGCTATAACCTTGTCGTACTGCATCAAAACACAACCAAGGACGATTCTTGAAGCATCACAATACACCACAAACTCATCAGTACCCTCTGGTAGGGTTAACACCGGTGTTGAGGTAAGTCGAGTCTTCAACTCCTAAAAGCTTCTCTCACAAGCCTCCGATCATTAGAATTCCACTTTCTTTGGGTCAGTCTGGTCAATGGTGCTACAATAGATAAAAAGCCCTCAAAAAAGCTCCGATAGTAGCCAGCTAAGTCTAAAATGCTCTGGATATCTGAAGGATTCACCGCTCTAAGAGAATTCTTCACCACTTCTATCTTTTAGGAGTCCACCTTTATACCCTTACTTGAAACCAGATGGCCCAAAAACGCCACTGAGTTCAACCAAAACTTGCACTTGCTGAATTTAGCATATAGCTGGTGGTCCTTGAGAGTCTGCAGCACCACCCCTCAAATGAGTGATATGCTCCTCCTCACTCCGAGAGTATATCAGGATGTCATCAATAAATACAATCACGAACATATCCAAGTATGACTTGAAAACCCTATTCATCAAGTCCATAAAAGCTGCAGGAGCATTTGTTAGTCCAAAAGACATAACTACAAACTTATAATGATCATACCGCATCTTGAAGACTATTTTCGGGATGTTGCTCTCCTGAACTCTGAGCTGATGGTACCCAGATCTAAGATCTATCCTCGAAAAGCACTTGGCACCCTGAAGCTGGTCAAACAAATCATCTATTCGAGGAAGAGGATACCTATTTTTGATGGTGACCTTGTTCAATTGCCGATAGTTAATGCACATCCAAAGGGAACCATCCTTCTTTCGGACAAATAAAACTGGTGCACCCCATGGAGACTCTCTAGGTTTGATGAAACCCTTGTCTACCAGGTCCTTTAATTAATTTTTCAACTCCTTTAGCTTAGCTGGGGACATTTTGTAAGGAGGAATATATATAAGTTGTGTGTCGGGTAGGAGGTCAATACCAAAATAGATTTTCCTCTCTGGAGGAATACCTGGTAGATCATGTGGGAATACTTTTGGATACTCACATACCAATGTAAATGACTGGATAGTCGGGTCTCGGAAATAGCATCCTTAACCCTGACTTGATGGTACACACAACCTTTGGAAATCATCTTTCTGGCCTTAAGATAGGAAATAAAATGATCCACAGGCACGACTGAACTACTCTTCCACTCTAAAATTGACTCACCCGAAAAGTGGACTTCCACCGCACGGGTTCTGCAATTAACAAAAGCATAACATGCATATAGCCAATCCATGCCGAGAATAATAACAAAGTTAATCTTGGCTAACTATACTAGGTCTGCGGAGGTGACCTTTTGCAACACTGTGACAAGGAAACTTCTATACACCCATCTAGCTACAATTGAATCATCAACAGGAGTAGAGACTGAGAATGGTTCTGAAAAAATTTTGAGGCTGACTCCAAAGTTACAAGAAATATAAGGTGCCACAAAAGACAAGGTAGCCCCTGTATCTTACAAAGCATAAGCATCAACGTGAAACACTCGTAATATACTAGTAACCACATCTGGTGAAGTCTCCTGCTCCTGACGTGAGGCAAGGGCATAGATTCTATTTTGGCGCTGCCCGCCACCCCCACTAGTGGATTCCTCCTGTGGAGCTAAGCATGCCAGAGTTGTTGCTAACCTAGTAGTATGAGCACGACCTCTATCATCACCCTATCTAGCTAATGGGCACTGTCGATGCATGTGGCCTGATCTACCGCACCTATAACAGATATTTGAGCCGAGCAAGCTTTCCCTGGCATGACTCTTGCCACACTTCCCGCAGGACAGAAAGGTGCGCTCTTTTTGCATGCCCCTCTGGTCCCTCGAACCTGAGGCCCTGCTCCTCTGATCACCCTTGGGTCTGAATAGAACACTAGCTGATGATGGTGATGGAACTAATGATCTTTGTTGAATATGAGGGCGTTGACCACCGCTGGATCTCTACTGAGTGAACCCATTGCTTTCTGTCCATACCCTCTTGGCCTCTCGCTCTCTCAGATGCACCGCCTCTATTTTTCGAACATGCAACACTATACGGGGAAAGTCAATATCTCGATGCAGCATAGAAATCCTACAATCCTTATCCAAATTGTCTGCCGCTCCATGTACGAACCTGCTCACCCGAGCCCTCTAGTCAGCCACTAACTCTGGGGCATATCTTGACAAAAGGGTGAACTCTAAAGCATACTCTTGAACCTTTATCTTCCTTTTCTTTAGATTCACGAACTCTGCTACTTTAACCTCCCTCAATTCCCTAGGGAAGAACTGATCCATAAAAGCGATATGAAACTCCTCCCAACCAATATGACCTGCTCCCACGTCCCTACTATCCTTCCATTGCTTAAACTAGATGTGTGCGACCCCCTTCAATTGATATTAGGACAAATCAAAACACTCCTCCCCAGTCACCCCCATTATCTGGGTGATCTTCAAAATTTCATCAATGAACTCATGCGGGTCCTCATCTACTTTTAACCCAAGGAACTTTGGTGGGTTTGTCCTTAAGAAATCTATGACCTGTTGATCTTGGGAAGATTTATATGCCCAAGTGATACTCAAAAGTATCATTTTTGCCTTGTTTATCTAGCAATGTGTATACATTTTCATGTAATTGGGAATAAAATGTGAATTTATACTAACCAACATGATTAGCATTGTTTTGCAGGTAAAATGTGATTTCGAGAAGCTAAAATGCATGTTGGATGATATCAGAGTTGGACTTGGATGCGAACAAGGGAAAAGGCATTGGACAACATGAATTAAAGGGGCTCCGCGATGGAGTCGTGTCACGCTGCCATCGCGGAGGAATTCTGCCTGGATGGGGAAAATTCACCAAATTTCCAGTGGATGTCCGCGTTTGCTCCGTGGCACGGAGGCAGTGCTCCGCGATGCACGCCGTGCCACATTGAGCTTGAATTCCTGGACCCCCAGTTCTAGTGAGGGTCCGCGTTCATGGCGTGTCATGGAGGCAGTGCTCCGCGATGCACTCCGTGACACGTTGCTCATTATTCCGGGAAAAATTCCCAGCAGTATAAATAGAACACTTAAGTTCATTCTTCATAATTCAGACTTGGTGGAGCAAGGACGTGGGTTACAGGCAGTTGAGGGACGAAAAGTTCAGGGTTTTTTATCTCTTTCTTTCTTCTTTAATTCAATTGCTTGTATGATTAACACTCGTTTTATGATGATTAATCCACAAATGAGTGGCTAATTCCTCTCCTTGCTGAGGTTATGAACACTTGTGATGAAATTTGATTATTGATTATCTGGTTTTTCATCTTTTCTTCCATGTTGTTCTATTAATTCTTGTTCTTACTTCATTGGTGTGTGGCCTACATTAATGTACATCTAAAAAGTCCGATTTCACTCGAGAGAGCACGAAATTGGAAAGTTGTGAATTAATAGGATATTGTTCTTTACTTAGTTTGGGAAAATTGAGTTTTGATTATCTTTCAGGATAGAAATATACCTGAAAGTCATATTAGTCAATTTAGGAACCAGAATTGTATGGCTAAAACATGAATTGCATTTGATCACAGAAATGTAGACGGATGGTTCATGATTCTTAAGTGAGATTAAATACAAGAGTTTTAATCTCTTGGAAAATGTTCTTGGCTAGCAACAGGAAGAAAAGATTAACCAATTTATGATGATAATCAATTTCATTACATGTTCGTTTAACCTCAGCATGCTCTTATCCATAGTTCAGATTCAAAGTAGATAATTGTTCTTAGTTTTAGTATAAAATTTATCAAACAAACTATCAACTTTTTGGTTACGTTGTTGTCAGCATATTTAGAAGTAAAATATAGTATACTTGAGCAAATTGCACTTAACCCAAGTCTCTGTGGGATCGATACTTGGCTTACTAAAGCCACTTACTACTTGTTCGACCACGTGCACTTGCGTGTTGTTTTATATACCCATATAACACACCGAACACCTGTGCTGTCGCTGTATTTCCATTTTGTAGGATATGCGCCACTGCCTACTGGTTGACCTGAGAGGTCAAGTCCAACGCTAGCATCTGAATGGCTGCCCGGAATTCAGCATGGGCAACCCGCTCCGGTGCATGGTGCTCCTGGACTAGTGGGGCTTGTTGGTGCCCGTCTCCGTTTCCATCCTCGTGGCCATTTCCATTTCCATTCCTTCTACCCATAACTTTGTGGGGAGCCATGATTCTGCAATCATGAATAACACGAGTTAGAAAGATAGGGAGATATTTCATCGTATGACATAGGTTATGAAAGAAGGGAACATTTCCTAAACATCTCATAGCCTCTTCGTCATAAGTGTGGTGCGCTTCACACCCATGAAAAATAATCTACTTAATGCGAATTTTAGACACCCTAGGACACTTCAATCCTATGGATTTGATACCAAGTTTGTCATGACTCGAATGTTGACCTGGATTGCAACATGGGACAAGGAGCCCCGAGAGACTCCAAGTCAACCCATGGCATGAACATACATCTAACTCATTCTAATAAAGCATAATACTCAACATAATAACATAGCGGAAGCATAATCTTGACATAACATAGAAAATGAAATGCACTTCATACATGACAGCTGAATACTACATATAGTCTGAAAGCCTCTAACATATCTAATGGGTTGATGGGACAACACCCCCAACTAACCCGACAAGTCTGGAAAACTGAACATACGAATAACTAATATTAACTGGTCCTCAAGAGATGACGACTCACCACTGAACTAGATGCTAACTCCGAGAATGAGCTAATGACGGTGCTGGGTTTGAAGGTAGGAGCCTGTATCATAAAATGATACAACATAAAGTATGCGGTCTGTACGTGAAACGTATCGAGTATGCAAGGTAAGTAAAATGGGCATTTAAAATACATAAAAGTTCATAAGAGTGGGACAACATGTTCATAACATAATTATCAAAATGTAACATAAGGATCAAGGTTTTCAAAACATTCGTAAATCATTCATAATCATAATAATAGGAGAAAAGCTCCATTAAATGTAACTTGAGCCAAAGTAATATAAACATAACCATGCTAAATCATGAGGAACAATGGGAGGACTCATTATTACCGAAACCATCATGGTAGAGCCTTATATGATGCCCCAACTATCTCACTCAAGTGGGCAGAGTCATCCCAGGCTTGCCAGGCAAGGGACGTGCAGTATGTGATATCACGAAAGAGGGGATCTATTAACATTGTGATATATCAATATGAACCTACGGTGGCACATAGATATGAGACACCGGTGTAGTTTAAGGTCAAAAGGGACTCACATAGTATCACAATGTTAATTCCAGGCAAGGAGTTATGATAAGATGTCAGTGGAGAGTTAGGGCAGACTACTCAGGAGCATGTCCGATTAGTAGTAGCCCCATAGTTGTTCTCAGTGCATGAACTAGATAGTTGGTTACCTGCAACCTTACAATTTGCTTATGAGTTATTCTTGCCTTAGCATGACCTTCAAACTATAGCTTAGGTCACCCTCATCCTTTTCCGTCTAAGTCGATAGAGGTTGTGATCACTGCCAGGACCCTCTGATCAGGTGTAGGCACATAAATTATTCCTATTGGTAGTTATATAGACCAGTCCAAGGGTGAGTAAGAGTAGCAGTAGCCTTAGGCCTAAGGAGCCTAGACAACTCATATTCAGTTACAAGAGCCCAGATGGCTCATATTCAGTTACAGGAGCCCAGACGGCTCATATACAATTACAGGAGCCCAGATGGCTCAGATACAGTTATAGTTACTTGTAGGGCCTAGGGCCTAGATAGGTTATAATTGTGTTGGTTGTACCTTCCAAGCTTATGGGGGCCAAGTTTGATTCTTCTTTGTATACTTGACTGTTAGCTATAGTTTGTGAATATATAGTCGTACAGTTTCAGCTCATATACGTGTAGTGATTTACTAGATGCAGGTTATGGATATGAAAGCTTATAGGTTATCTCCTACCGCTTCTTGCTACTTATTTTCGATCTTTATCAGCTTCTAATAAGCTTTTTGTTACCTCCTTACATATTTAGTACATATTGTACTGACGCCCAACTTTAGGGCGCTGCATACTTGCCTGCAGGGTTAGACTGATAAGTTTTGGGATCTCCTAGCAGCTGTTCAAAGTCAGCAGATTAGCCAGCTCCTTTCATTCAGAGTTTCCAGGTTGTAGAGGTTGCCTATTTTTTATTTGTATATCATTTGGGTAGGCCGAGGTCCTTCCTCGACCAATATGTTCATTCTTAGAGGCTTGCAGACTACAATATTCAGTTAGTTGGTTGTTGTTGGCTGTGTGGAGCCCATATATGTCTTATTTTATGTGTTGCCCATGTGGGGCCCATGTAAGTCTTATTTTATGCATTGACTGTGTGCAGCCTAGTATAGTTGCCTGTTTTCATTTCTGTTATAACTAGAAAACATGATGGTCTTATCGGCTTGCATAGGATCCCTTTATTATTATGTTTGCTGAGTTAGCTGTCTTCCTTTATAGGTGCTGCTTGGCATTGTCAGCCTGAGGTTGTGTTTACAGTCGAAATATAATAGTTGTTTTCTTGAATTGGAGTCACTGGTAGGCAAAAGAGGTGCCTATGAACAGCCAGGTCAGCCCAGATCCAGTGTGGCATCAGGTGCCAGTCATGCCTCCCAAGGTGGGGCATGACACATGATTATCCATGAATAAGGGATGGTGAATCAGCCAAGAGACATAAATCCATAAATCATGAAAATCCATGCATACTTGTAAAACATGTATATACTTGATATTCATAAATTAATGATGAGTACTTGAGAGAAATCATGTCATAAATCATAAATCATAATTTTAGACTTGATAAGATCAAAATCATAATAGAGTCATAACTTGATTTTTCATGAAGACTACATAATTGGGCATATTTTAGAAGTTGAAACTATAAAGTACTAATCAAAGTAATTGTAAAATCTACCCAAAGATCATAAAACATGATTTGATATATGGAAGGAATCGATCCATAGATTGATCAAAGAGAATTTCACAAGAATTGGAATAAACCCCATAAGATCATGAAACTTGAATCTAGAATTGAAATCCATGGAACTTAGAAGAATTTATGGCATGAGAGTGAAAGAAACTCTCATTCATATCCTCACATACCTGGGTAAATTGAATTTACACTCCCACTTGAAAGCCCAAAGTAAATTGGAGAGAATTCGATAAAGTTCCTCAAACTTGATCTTCAAGGAAAGCTCTAGGTTGCATATGTGGAGCGGGGATGCTTAGAAGAGGTTTACCCCCCTTAAAACCTGCTAACTGATCTTAAGATGACGTAGTTTAGGACATTAGGGCTTAGGAATGATGAAATTACCCTTAATGAAAAACCTGGAAAATCTGCACTACCTGTGACCATGACCGGTCCAACGGATCTTTACCAGCTCCCACGAATCATTTCCTCTCTCATTGTTTCATCCCTATTTCTAGTCTCTAGTCTTCTACCATGACTAGACAAGACGAGTCGTTACAAGCTCCAATGACTCATCGTTGCCAACCATTGTCAACACTGCTCCTATCCTCGGTTCCCAACAACAGGTCGTCCCATGACTCGTGCCAGCCTTCTTTTCTGAAGATCACCCTCACAACAACCCACTCAAAATGACTCATTACTCCAAATGACGGGTCGTTCCTAGACCCGTTGCGCCCAAGTCCAATTATGTAGCTTCTCACCACGAGCCCAACCAACGAGTCGTTAGTCCCATCAATGACTTGTAAAATGACTTGTTCTAAGAAGAAATCTCAGATTTCTACCAATTTTCATTTCAAATCCCAAGTCTAGTCTTAGGCTTTTTTGGGGTATTACAAGTATTTCGCTCGAAACCCTGCCAGTGGCCATGAGAGGTACCAATGACCCGTTGGTTCGTCCAACGTCATGGTCCCCTTTTGTTACCAAGTTCTGTTGAGCCTAGATTTCAGACCCAGGACCAATGATTGGTCCCAACGAGTCATGATGTCAACCAACGACTCGTTGTGTGACCCGTTGGATCCAGACGGGCAGTTTTCAGACTTTTATCTCAGGGGCATTTTTGTAACTTCTCACCTTTTTAAGCCATAAACTATATCATTTTGGGAAAGTTTTGGAGAGAAATAAAGGGGTGATCGAATTAATCCCTCTCATTTCTCTCAACTCTCAATTTTTCAAAATGTAAAAGATCCAAACAGTCAGTGCAAAGCTAAGCTAGGGCTTCCAGTGTTCTTCAAGATTCTCCAAATTTCTTCTCAAGGATTCTTCACTAGATATATGGGAATTAAACAAGTAATTACCCTTCCTTAGTGCCCCAAAATTCTTCTGTAATTCCTTATCAGTCTTAGCCCTGAGTATCAAAAATACAGTTAGCTTCAGTCAGATTATGAATATACTTGGGGATTGAAATTCGTGTGAATTCTTGCATTGTTTTCACTATTTATCAAGCATGTTGTTTCTCTCTTCATGATATATTATTTTAGCCCTAGTTCTATGAAATGCAGTAAATTTGGGTCTTTCACAGTTAATTAGATACGATTGTTGCTTGACTCTGTAGTTCCTAAATTTCCAAGTTATTACAATCATGTGAGTTCATGGTCAGTTTGCATGTCAGTCTAGTGTCAGTCATAAACTAGCTTTTTCAGTATCTTTCGGCAAGTCAGCTGATCAATTTGGCAATAGTCAAATCTTGAGGAATTTAGTTCAGTAATACTCCCTAGTTTCAGTTATTAGTTAGTTCTCTAGACGGTTACGACGCTTCCAGATAAGCAGCTTTGACCAGTCTTAGAACAATCAGTATCAGTTATCAGTTAGTTCTCTAGACGGTTACGACGCTTCCAGATAATTAGCTCTAACCAGTCTTAGAACACCAGTTTTAGTTATCCGATCCTACAGACTCTTAATTTACTTTAAGATAAGTATTCCTAACTTAGTCCAGGACCCTAGCTTCGAGCTATAATCTTAGCAGTCAAGTTAGGACTATCCAGTGGGAGTAGTACTTAACACTGAGTAGACAAGGGTTCTAGCACACCTCGGTTCCCAGAACTACGCTGCCACCGTAGGTTATTAGCCTAAATGGGCCCCAGACTTGTGATCACCCAGCTCAACCACTATACCCTGAAAATATCTAGCTCACGTGGTTATATGTTGATTATAGACACTCCCACTTATCAGTAAAATTCAATTCAGTTCGGTCACTCAGTACCAGGACATGTTTATGACCATCAGTTAGGATGTATATTGAGCTCATCACAATATTAGCTCTATTCTATCAGTATGCAGTATCATCGATCATTTCATGTTATTTCATTTCAGTTGCTTATTTTTCATTCTTATTGTATATCTCACTTACTCATACATTCAAAGTACTGACGCATACTTTCTATGTTGTATCGTATTATGATACAAGTGTAGGTTCTCAGTCTTAGCATCGTCATCCGATGATTTCAGCAGGAGCGTTATTTGGTGGATCCTCATCTTCCAAGGACAATGTTTGCTTTTCAGTTAGTTTTTATTTAGTCAGATTTTAGAGTTAGCTGGGGGTTTGTCCCAGCAACTCATTAGTTAGTAATTGGCTTTTAGACATAGTTATTCAGTATTCTTTTCAGTTATGTTTACTCCTTCTAAAACAATTTTAATTGGATAATTATTTTTACATAGCTTCCGCTGATGCTTACTTAGTTTACCAGTGTGATGTTAGACCATAGGTTATCGTGAGGTCACTTGTGCAACAAGTACTGTGTATCGTCCATGTTGTAGACTCGGGTCATGACAAAGTTGGTATTAAAGCCCTAGGTTTAGAGTATCCTAGGATGTTTGAAAACCATGTCAAGTAGATTCCTTTTCATGGGTATGAAGAGCGCCACACTTATGACAGGGAGGCTACCAGAGTTATTAGAAAAACTCCCTTTTGTTCATACTCCTTATCATGTGTTGAAGTTGAATCCCACTAATGTCCTCCTAACTTGTGCTCCATTCGTTTTAGTGATTATGTGCCTCCGAAATGAGGAAATGGAATGAGGGCTGACAATGCCAACCGACCTGCCCCACCTACTCAAGCAAACCCTCAGGACGATCAAGTGTCCTTGGTAGAATTTTGAGCAGAGATCCAGCTATTGACATAGACATTGACCAACCAAGTGAACCAGCAGGTGGTTCCAGTGAATGCAAAATAGGTCTATAACAACTGCTAGGGTTCAGAACTTCACCTAAATGAACCCTCTATCTTTTTATGGATCTATGGTGGGAGAGGACCCGCAGGAGTTTGTAGATGAGGTGCGGAAGATCACCTGGATTATGGGTGTTAGTTCTATGGAGAGTGTTGATCTGGCTGCCTACCAATTGAAAGGGGTGGCTCAGATTTGGTACAATTAGTGGAATGAAGGGAGGCCAGCAAAATTATTATTAGTAGAGTGAGATGAGTTCACTACGACATTTCTAGATAGATTCTTCCTCAAGAATTGAGGGAGGCTAAGGTCGCGAAATTTATGAATTTGAGACAGGGTAACAGGAATAGTTGAGGAATATGTGTTAGAGTTCATTCAATTGTCGAGGTATGCTCCAAAGATGGTTATTGAGCCAAGAGATAGCATGCTCAAATTTGTCAATGGAGTGTCCGAGTTGGTACTTAAGGAGTGCAGAACTGCAATGCTCAACAAGGACATCGACCTCTCTAGTCTCACCATTCATGCACAATAGATTGAGGCAGATAATTCTGAAGAATATTAAGTGGGAGAACAATTGGGCTAGAACAGGCCAGTCGGATTATGGCCTCCAGAGGTCCAGCGGCAGTAGTTGCCCACGACAACAACAACAGAGAACTCCAACACCCACATCATCCAGCACCATTTCTTTCTGGTCCCGCAAGGATCGAAAGGGTGGAGCATCTGGCTTTCAGTCCCAGAGTTACAATGCCAGCAACCATCAACTAGCTTGTCCTAAGTGTGGTTCGAACCATCCAGGTGAATGCCACATGGGAAAAGAGGGTTGCTTTGGATGTGGGCAGTTAGGTCACAGGTTAAAAGAGTGTCCATCGATAGGACGGGGTAGAACTCAGTCTACTTCAGTATCCCCAATAGGTCATCTAGCTCTGCAGGGGACTACTTCAGGTATGGATGGCGGTTAGTGCTGAAGCCATTTTTATACTTTATTCTCTCGTTAGGATCAGGAGAGCTCAGCTGACGTGGTCACGGGTATGTTACGTCTTTTCCATCTAGATGTATATGCCCTACTAGATCCAGGAGCCACACTTTCATTCATAACTCATTATGTAGCTGTTCAATTTGAAATCAGTCCAGAAGACCTCTCAGAACCATTCTTAGTCTCTAGCCCAATTGGTGAGTTAGTTAGAGCTAACAGGATATATAGAAACTGCCCAGTCTCAGTGTTGAGTAAAGTTATTCCAACTGATCTAGTAGAGCTAGACATGGTCGATTTTGACCTTATTCTTGGCATGGATTGGTTACATTTCACCTATACCTCTATCGACTGTAGAACTAGGATCATCAAGTTTAAGTTTCCCAATGAGCCAGTCTTAGAATGGATGGGTAGTGCTTCAGCACCTAAGGGTGGATTTATTTCCTACCTTAAGTCAAGGAAGCTCATTTCGAAAGGGTTCATCTATCACCTAGTTTGGGTCAAAGATTCTAGCTTCGAGTCCCTAACAATTCAGTCAGTTTTAGTTGTCAGCGAATTCCTAATGTGTTTCTTAAAGATCTTCCTGGAGTCCCTCTTGAGCGGGAAATAGACTACAGTATAGACCTTCTTCTAGACACTCAGCCCATGTACATTCCTCCTTACAAAATGGATCTAGCTAAGCTTAAGAGTTGAAGGAACAACTTAAACACCTTTTAGATAAGGGTTTCATTAGGCCTAATATCTCTCCATGGGGTGCTCTAGTATTGTTCGTGCGAAAGAAAGACGGTACTATTAGAATGTGTATCGACTACCGTCAACTAAACAAAGTTAGAATTAATAACATGTATTCCCTACCCAGGATTGACGACTTGTTTGATCAGCTTCAAGGAGCCAGTTGTTTTTCCAAGTTAGATCTCAGGTCAGGATATCATCAACTCAGGGTCGGGGAATGTGACATACCGAAGACAACCTTTAGAACTCGGTATGGTCACTATGAGTTTGTGGTTATGTCCTTTGGACTAACTAATGCCCCTGCAGCTTTCATGGACCTGATGAACAGGATATTCAAATAGTATCTGGACATGTTCATTATTGTGTTCATAGAAGACATCTTGGTATACTCTAGAAATGAGGAGGACCATGCTAACCATCTGAGGATAGTGTTACAGATTCTCAAAGACCGCCAGTTGTTCGCTAAATTCAGCAAATGTGAGTTCTGGGTGAAGTATGTGGCTTTCCTCAGTAACATGGTCACAGGTTAGGGTATTCAGGTAGATCCTCAGAAGATAGCAGTGGTGAAAGACTGGCCAAGACCTACTTCTCCAATAGATATCTGGAGTTTCCTAGGTCTAGCCGATTATCACTGATGGTTTGTAGAGGGGATTTCTTCTATTGCGTCTCCTCTGACTAAGCTAACTCAGAAAAAAGGTGAAGTTTCAATGGTCATATGCATGTGACAAGAGTTTCCAAAAGTTGAAGACTTGGCTCACTACATCTCCAGTTTTGACCTTACTAGAAGGAATAGATGGGTTCATAGTCTATTGTGATGCTTTTAGAGTTGGCGTCAATTGTGTTCTGATGCAGCGGGGTAAGGTGATAGCTTATTCCTCCAGAAAGCTCAAGGTTCACAAGAAGAACTATCTTACTCTTGATCTTGCATTGGTAGCAGTGGTGTTTGCTTTAAGATATGGAGGCATTACATGTATGGGGTTCACGTGGATGTTTTCATTGACCACATGATAGTAAGAAGGATTTGAACCTTCGTCAGAGAAGGAAGGATTATGATATGAGTGTGTTGTACCACCCGGACAAAGCAAATCTTATGGCAGATTCCTTGAGTAGAATGTCCATGGGAAGAGTTACTCATGTTGAAGAGGGAAGACAAGAGCTGGAAAATGATATTCACAGGTTAGCTTGATTGGCAGTGCAGTTGGTGGATTCACCTGAGGGTGGAGTAGTACTGCAGAGTGGGTCCAAATCGTCATTATTTATTGAGGTTAAGTAAAAGCAGGATGAAGATCCCATGCTGCTTAAGCTGTAAGAAGTAGGTCTAACAAAGAAAGTTGAGGCTTTCTCTAAAAAGGGAGATGGTGTGCTTCGTTACCAGGGCAGATAATGTGTTCTGGACGTAGATGAATTAAGACAGCGAATACTGGCAGAAGTACACAACTATAGATATTCGATCCACTTAAGTTCCACTACGATGTATCGTTAGCTACGGGAATTCTACTAGTGGAATGGCATGAAGAGGGACATTACAGAGTTTGTCGCTAAGTGTCCAAATTGCCAGTAGCTTAAAGTTGAACATCAAAGACCTGGGGGTATGACTCAGGATATCAGCATACCTATATGGAAGTGGGAAGAAGTGCATATGGATTTCATTACAGGTTTACCTCATACTCGTCAGCAATATGATTCAATTGGGGTGATAGTAGATCGGATGACTAAGTCAACACATTTCCTCCCAGTTAAAATTATAGACTCAGCTGAGGATTATGCTAGAATGTACATTCAAGAGTTAGTCAGACTACATGGAGTCCCCTTACCCATCCTTTCAAATAGAGGTACCCAGTTCACCTCGCATTTCTACAGGTCATTTCAGAAAGGACTTGGTACTCAAGTCAAGCTCAGCACAACTTTTCACCCTCAGAAGGATGGGCAAGCTGAATGGACCATTCAGACCTTAGAAGATATGCTGAGAGCTTATGTGATCGACTTCAAGGGCAGTTAGGATGATCACCTACCTCTCATCAAGTTTGCATATAACAACAACTACCACTCCAGTATTCAGATGACCCTGTTTGAGGCATTATATGGTACGAGGTGTAGGTCTCCTATAGGGTGGTTTGAAATTGGTGGAGCTACTTTGATAGGATTCATGAGGCTATGCAAAAAGTGCAGCTTATAAGAGAAAAGTCGAAAATAGCTCAGAGTTGCCAGAAATCATATGCAAATGTGAGGAGGAGAGAACTAGAATTTTCTGTAGATGATTGGATTTATCTAAAAATTCACCCATGAAAGGGGTGATGAGTTTTGGTAAGAAAGGGAAACTCAGTCCGAGGTTTGAAGGACCCTATAGGATTTTGAGGCAAATTAGCACTGTGGCCTGTGTTAGAATTACCTTCAAAGTTAGCATTTGTGCACCCAGTCTTCCATGTGTCACTGTTGAAGAAGCGCATCTATGATCCGTCCTCAGTTGTGCCACTAGACAATGTGGGAGTGAAGGATAGTCTCTCTTATGAGGAAATCCCAGTTCAGATCCTAGACCATCAGGTTCGTAAGCTGAGAAACAAGGAGATCGCTTTAGTAAAATTCTTATGGAGGAATCAACTAGTTGAGGAGGCCACATGAGAATCAGAAGCAGACATGATGGTTAAATATCCCCATTTATTCCCTTCTAGTTCGATTTCAGCATCATGTGTTAAATTTCTCCTCAGTACTCTATTCATTTCCATACTCATTAGCTCTATTCATTTTCTTAATATGCATCTTAGTTGCATCAGCTCAGTTAGTATGCCTATTCTAGTTCGGAGTTAGTCACTCCTTTAGAAAATCAGTTTATAGTTCGGTTTGGAAATTACAACTCTTTTCCTAGTTTTCTAGCAGTTTTAGCCTTCAATCGAGGATGAATGATTCCGAGGGGGAGATATTGTAACACCCCAAAACTTTTCTAGATCAAACTCAAACTTAGCATGAAAAATCAGTAAGAACCATAATTTTTTTGTCTCAGAATGACCGAGACAATGAGTCATTATCAGTAGTAACGACCTATTATTTAGCTCGTGGTTGGCCCTACTGCTTGCCTTCAGGAACCAATGAGACATGGGATGACCTGTCAGATGTAGTAATGAGTCATCCTGTCACTTGTTGTATCCTCAGCTCAAAAATTTGTTAGACCCCTCCCAGGAACCCGTGAGTCAGAGGATGAGTTGTCGTTTTATGTAACGACTCGTGGAGTGACTCATTAGTTGGAACCCCAAAGTGTTATGGATAATCTTTTCCAATGACAATGAGTGGCAACAATGACCCATTGTGTCCCACGATGATTCGTTGTGTCCACTCAAGGTGACAAGCCCAGAAATCCTTCAAAATTCCAGTAGCAAGGACGAGAGGTGACAATAACTTGTTGGTTCGACCAACGAGTTGTGGTGTCGTCAATTAGAAGGGGTCCAGTGTTTTGCTCGAAACCTTGCCAGTGACCCCGAGAGGTACCAACGAACTATTGGTTCGTCCAACAAGTCGTGGTCCCCTTTCATTGCCAAGTTCCAGTGAGCCCAGATTTTAGGCCTAGGACCAACGATTGGTTCCAATAAGTCGTGGTGTCAACCAACGACTCATTGTGTGGCCCGTTGGATCCCGACGTACATTTTTCAGACTTTTATCTCAGGGGAATTTTTGTAACTTTCCACCTTTTAAATCCCTAATCTACATCGTTTTAGGCACATTTTGGAGAGAACTAAAGGGGCGATCGACTTAATCCCTCTTATTTCTCTAACCTCTCGATTTTTCAGAAGGTAGAAGTTTCAAACAGTTATTACAGAGCTAAGCTAGGGCTTCTAGTGTTCTTCAAAATTCTCCAGATTTCTTCTCAAGCATTCTTTACCAGGTATGTGGGAATTCAACAAGGGAGTTTCCCTACCCTTGTGCCTGAAACTGTTCTGTAATCCTTATCAGTCTTAGCCCTAAAAATCAGAAATAGGGTTAGCTTATGTCAGATTATGAATATTCTTGCGGATTGAAATTCTTGTGAATTCTTGAAATGTTTTCACTATTTATCAAGCATATTGTTACTCTCTACATGAAATATTGTTTTAGCCCTAGTTCTATGAAATGAGTAAATTTGGATCTTGCATAGTTGATTAGATATGATTGTTGCTTCACTTTGTAGTTCCTGAATTTCCATGTTATTACAATCATGTAAGTTCACGATCAGTTTATATGTTAGTCCAATCTTAATCAGAAACCAGTATTTTCAGTATCTTTTAGTAAGTCAGCTAATCAGTTTGACAATAGTCAAATCATTAGGAGTTCTCTTCAGTAATACTCCCTAGTTTCAGTTATTAGTTAGTTCTCTAGACGGTTATGGTGCTTCCAGATAAAAAGCTCTGAATAGTATTAAAACCATCAATATCAGTTATCAGTTAGTTCTCTAGACAATTACAATGCTTCTAGATATGCATCTTTGACCAGTCTTAGAACACCAGATTTCAGTTAACCGGTCCTACAGACTCTCAGGTTACTTTCAGATAAGTATTCTTGACTTAGTCCAGGACCACAGCTTCGAGTTGTCAGCTTAGTAGTCAAGTTAGGACTATCCAGTGGGAGTAGTATTTAGCACCGAGCGGACCAGGGTTCCGGTGCACCCAGGCTCTTAGAACTACATTGCCAACGTAGGTTATTAGCCCAAATGGGCCCCAGACTTGTGGTCACCCAACTCAGCCACTATACCCTGGAAAGGTACAGTGGGCTTTCTCCGATGGGGTGTGTACATCGGACTCCACATCTAGCTCACGTGGTTATATGTTGGTTATAGACTCTCCTACTTGTCAATATAGTTCAATTCAGCTCAATTTCAGTTCAGCTCAGTTTCAATTTATCTTAGTTTAGTCACTCAGTCCCAGGACATGTTTATGACTATCAGTTAGGCTATATATTGACCTCATCACAGTATTAGCTCCGCTTCTATCAATATGTAGTATCAGTGGTCATTTCATGTTATTTTAGTTCAGTTTCTTATATACATGCTTATTTTATATCTCACTTACTCAGTATGTTCAAAGTATTGACGCATACTTTCTACTTTGTATCATATTATGATATAGGCACAGGTTCTCAATCTCAGCATCGTCAATTGTTCCCTACGATGATTTCAGTAAGAGTGTCGTTTTGTGGTCCTTACTTTTGAGGGAGATATTTGGTTTTCAGTTAGCTCTTATTTAGTCAGATTTTAGAGCTAGTTAGGGGCCTGTCCCAGCAACTCATCAGTTAGTAGTTGGCTTTCAGATACAATTGTTTAGTATCCTTTTCAGGCATGTTTACTCCTTCTAAAATAGTTTTAAATGGATAATTATTTTTACACAACTTATGCATATGCTTACTTAGTTTACTAGTGTGATGTTAGAACATGGGTTAGCTTGGGGTCACTTGTGACACCAAGCACCGTGTCTCGTCTAGGTGTAGACTAGGATCGTGACAAAATTGGCCCTGAAAATTCCTAGAAGCTTAGCTTCCTTTAGACTTTCAGGTCTCACGCTATTAGAGAGTAGCCATGGCTAAACATAGAATATCAGTTTAAGCCCTCAGTATTAGCATGTTCATGACCCCTTAAGGCTCTTAGGATCCTTGTTAGATAAAATTGTTTTGAGTAATCTTAGGGTAACAGCTTACATGTATCCATATGTTCAGTTGGAAGTAGTACTTATCGCCAAGAAGGCTAGGGTTCCAGCGTACCCAGGTCTCAGAACTACGTGTCACCGTAGGATAAGGGGTTCTCAATAGTAGAGAATGTTTTCCTTAGATCAAGGAATATGAGATCCTCATTATTTGAGATTGTCTCCCTCACCTCAATAGGCACATGCAGAGGTCATCATTATTGGATATTGTCGCCCCAAGTCACGAATGATATCACGCCAGTCAGAGTTATCACCCTTGGCAAGGTATGAGATCCCTTCCATCCAAGATTACAGATTAGGCTCCATGAGGCTTACATTGGAGTTTGTTGGTCAATAGACTCTCACTCAATATAGCTCAGTTTCATTTCAGTATAGTTATTTCAGTTATAGTTTTAGTTGATGATTTCAGATTCAGTCTTCAGTTCATGTACATGACTACAAAACTATATTTACTTATATTTCATTAAATGTTTTCAAATAGCCATAGCATATCAGCATCTACGCGTCTTGGTCAGGGTCATTGTACTTCAGCTCAGTTATTCATTCAATTATGTATTCAGTTGAGTCTTTCTTAGCATACTAACATGTTTTAGTTCCACTTACATTTTCCCATATATTTAGTACATTTCAAATACTGACCGCATACTTTATGTGCTATATCATTTTATGATGTATATTTATGTTTCCAGACTCAGCCCCAGTTAGGCACGTTCCATACTCTTTCAGCTGACATTGGTGAATCCCCATTCTCCGTGGATGGGAGTTTTGTTTACTTTATTTAAGTATAATTCTAGTTTTCGACTTTGGAGTTTGCTGGGGGCTTGTCCCAGCAACTCATCAGATTAGTAGAGGCTTCAGACCAGTGTAGTACTAGTTCAGCTTTGACCCAGTGTTGTTTTTGAATTTTTATCCTTTCCCTTTATTAGTTATGTTTTAGTTAAGCTTCTTCTCAATTATGTTCTAGTATTTGTTGTTATGTTAGTTTTATGCTATGCCACAGGTTATCTTGGAGCAATTCGTGGTTATAGGTCCCATGTTATAGCCAGGGTGTAGACTCATGTTGTGACACAGACGTAGCTCCAGTGAATTGGGTTGAGTTCGTGGCAGCCTTCTTGGATAGGTTACTTCCTAGGAGTTGAGGAAAGTAAAGGTTGCAGGGTTCATCAATCAAAAATAGAATAACATGATGGTTCAGGAATATGCTTTGAAATTTACTCAACTGTACAGATATTCTCCAGAGATGGTTGCTGAACCAAAGACTAGGATGATAAAGTTCATTTCAGGAGTTTTAGACCTTGTGGTCAAGGAGTGCAGGACTACCATGCTCAATAGTGATATGGACATTTCCAGACTTATGATCCATACCCTGTAGATTGAGGAGGAAAAATTAAAGGAAGGGGGAAGCGAGAGCAAGAAATCTAGGACAGGGGAATCATAGTATTCCTAGTAGAGGACATGTGATGAACATCATTAACAGTCCCATCAAAGGTCATCATCCCTAATGCTACCTTCAGCTAGTGTTCCATCCAGGTCCAGGAATGATTAGAGAGGTAGAGCATCAGGCTCTAAGATTCGACGGAGCATGTCTAAGACTCTTACACTCCCATCTTGCAAGAACTGTGGAAGGAACCACCTTAGAGAGTGCATGGCGTGTTCAGATGCTTTCTTCGAGTGTGGTAAGCCTGGTCATAAACTCAGAGATTGTCCAGCAGCCAAATGAGGTGACGGTAGAGGCTGTGCCCTAGCCACCTCTTCAGTAGCTCTGGCAGCTCGCTCACCTCAGCAGGTGCATCATCTAGTGCAGGTGACGAACAACATGAGAACTGTTTCTACGCCTTTTCATCACGCTAGGATCAGGAGAACTCCCTAGAAATAGTCACTGGTATGTTATAAGCTTTTCATGTTGGTCCTTATATGATGCTAGGCCCAGGAGCTATAGTATAAGGCATAAACATCTTAGTATAAGTTTTATTCAGTGTATTATATTGAATGGTTATAGGATTGGATTATGGAGGGGTACGACAGAAGAAGTCTGAAGCCTTCATAGGTATCCTTAGAGACACATGAGAAGTCAAGAGTTAGTGATGTTAGCCTAGGCTTAAGAAAGGGTCTATAGCCTTGGAATGGTGACTTTTAAGTTAAGGGGGTAGCTTATAAGGTGAAGGACCAAGTCAAGTCTTGAGTTTCCAAGTGTGGAAGTTCCAGGAACAGTAACTATGGAATGTCAATCCATTCTTATTTAGATGTTTCCCTTCTTCTTCGGTCAACATGACACTCTACACATGTCCATATTCAGATTACTAGAATAAGAAGTAACTGCTTAAGATAGCGATACTAGTCTTACTCCATGATTCCATAAATCCCAGCTTCATGTCATAAAACTCGTTATGTATGTAAACTCATGTCTCACAGTATGCTCAGCTCTATGAACTCAATCCTTAGGATTCTCCTTAACAACTAATAAGATCATGCTACATCGTGTATATTCTCAGTTTAGATTTTTTGAATGATTCAGGCTTATGATTTCCTTACTCTAAGCACTATGTATGCGCACCCATGATAAAATGATGGTTACAATGTGTATTTTTAGAATGATTTCCTTTTTATGCCTTAGAGGCTTGGTATTAGAAAATGATGAAAAATGCAGTTGTTAGTTGTATCAGGGAGATAAAGAAGTTCTTGGATAGTATAAGCTATAAAGAAGCCTTAAGATGATTGTAGTTATAGGCTCGAATGATGTGGTGGCATTCAGGGAAGTTGGTGTGAATAACAGTCTCTTTTATGAAAAAGGTTCCAGTTGAAATCTTGGAAAGTTAGGTTTGTAAGTTGGGGGAAATAAGGGAGTGGTTTTAGTAAAGGTTTTATGAAGAAATTAGCCAGCGGAAAGAATTACTTGGGAAGCCGAATTCAGTTATGTCTTACTCTTAGTCAGATCAGTTATAGTGTTAGCTATTCAAATATCAGAAAGCAGTTTTGGGATTTATAATTCCGTCCTTATCATCTCAGTTCTAGTTTGAGGAAATAGTTTCTCCTTAGTACTCTACTCAGTTACATGACAGCTTCATGTCCTTTAGTTCTTCTCATGTCTTAGCATGCATGTATGATTCATGAATTCAGTTCATCCATGTATCTCAATTCAGAGTAAGTTACTCCATCAGTATTCAGTTCTCAACTTTTAGTTTTTGGGATTGCAGCTCTTTCCCTACCTTTTTAGCTTATTTAGTCTCTATTCATGGACGAATATTCCTAAGAGGGAGATAATGGAACACTCCAACAGTCGCTAAGATGAGACCCTATATATAAAGTATGAACCAACAGGAAAAACTAGTTTCCCTCAGTATGAGTCTCAATACAATTTGTGATGGTATGGTACAAATTGTACCAAAACCTGTGACAAGAAGATCAGAAAAAAAACCAAAATTTTCCAAGTAACCATGATAGGATCCCACGAATCATACCAGGATAGTACGATTGGTACTGAGAAGTCATGGGAAGGGGTTTAGAAGTTGACCAGCAAGACCTTAGTGACTACGAAAAGTCACCATGATTTGTGGTATGATGGTAAGAATTATTATTTCAGTTGTGAGTTGAGATATTGTAAAGCCTCGGACTTTTGGGCTAAGTTGGAAATCATTTTAGGTATGTGGATAGACTCGAACCTAATGAGTTTTATAAAAACTAAGTTTTGAAATCAATTCCTAAGTGTGAGAAGTGTATTGGATACAAATTAAGATCATAAGGAATCTTTAACACAAAGTTGAGTTGGGAGCCTTCTTATCAATTGAGTTTGGGTCCACTTTGAATGATCTTAACTCACATTTTACAAAGTGTTTTTAGGTAATTCAACAAATCAAATTGAATCCATTTGAATCTTCTTTAAAACTCACTCCATCTTTTATTAATTGGAGTTCTAAGTAAAAAATTATGAGTAGTTTAGGGAAGCATTGTCAGGTTTGATGGACATAAGGACATGCCCAGATACCACGAGTCATGGTACAACTCGTGGTACCAAGGTACGATTTGTACTGACGAACTATGGTAAGAGATTCTGCAAGCTTTTAAGTCACCCAAAAGCCACATATGTATACCATGATCCGTGGTATATCACCACGAGTCATGATACAACACGTGAAGATTGGCAAGCAGTTTTTATGTGCGATTTTCTAAGGGTATTCTTGTAACTTCCTATGCTTTTAACTCCTAAATGAGGTTGTTTTGGGATTCCTAAGTGGCATATTAGAGGGGTTTTCCTAGTCTAATCCTCATTCTTCTGTCAATCACCATATAGTTCTTCTCTCTTTATTCTCTCAAGCCTCAAGAACACCTAGGATTACTCTCCAAGAGCTTCAAGCTTCAAGTGCTAGTAGGTATTTCTACAAGCCAGGTATGTGGGACTTCAACAAGGGTTTTCTTTTACCCTTGTGTCCCAATTATTTTCAAAAAACCCTAGAAAATTCAATTTCCTAGAAACCATGTCTTAGGGCTTCATTGTATGTATGGTTTCTCTCATATCTCCCATGTCCTTCAAGGTTCTTGTGGTGAATAGCATATCATATTCATGATTTTATTCTCAATTGCATGAAGTATTCCCATGATCTGATACCAACTTGAATTTTAGGATTCAGACCATGATTTAGCATTGTCTTTGAAATATATGATCCGTTTTGAATATAGAGTTCTACCATGATCTTAGTATGCATGATTTACATTATGATCTAAACCTATGATTATCTCGTGACTTCAATTTGATAAGTATGTTTATGGTTCTTTAGAATCTCAAGACACTTTTAGATATAGTTCTAACTAGACTTAGAACATCACTATTAAGCCATCAGTATTAGTATGTTTATGGTTCTTTAGACTCTCATTTTATTTTTAGATAAAGTAGTTCCGACTAGTCCTAGAACATCAATTTCAGATTATCAGTATTTACGTTCAATTGGGAGCAGTACTTAGTACCGAGTAGGCTGGGATACTAGCGCACCTAGGTCTCAGAACTACGTGCCACAATAGGATAATAGATCCTCATTAGTAGAAAGTATCTCTCTTTGCCCAAGGAATATGGGATCCCCACCAATTGATAGTGTTACCCTCGCCTCAATGGGCTCATGCAGGGGTCCTAGTTAGTTGACAGTGTGTTGTTGAACTTATGAGTGATATCACTCCAGTCATGGTTCTTACCCTTGGCAAGGTATGAATACATTCCCAACCAGGGTTACAGTCGAGCTCCATGAGGCTCACATTGGAGTTTGTCGGTTAATGGGCTCTCCCACAATACAGTTTCAGTTATAGTTACAGTTACAACTTTAGTTTTCATTAATTCAAAAATTACTTTACAATATCTAATGCCTATATTTCTATGATCGTTGGATAATAGTAAAAGCATTTGAGCTTTTTCCTATATTAACTAAGCATGATTGTAGGGTATATTTCTATCCTCAACAACTAATTCATTCCCTTTTCTAATAAGGTTTACAAATCTGGTTGATTTCTCCTTTTTACCCTAACGATTCTCTCTTTTGAGTTAATCAACGATTCACGAGTATTACTTGCAGGGTGATCAATTTAACAAATAATTTAAAGATCATGAAGAAACAAGTAATCCAACAATGGAGAAATTCAATTTAGCATAAACAAATTTTCAAATATGAACCTTCATGTTTGTGCTAAAACCCTAGAATAAAGTAGTTTAGCTACTCATTAATCTTGATAAACTCAAATAATTCATGAGAGAACACTATTTAATCCAAAAAAAATAAAATAACAATGAACAAACTCGAAGAATGTTGCCATTTTTCCCTGGGATTTCTTTCCAAACATTGTTGACTCTTTTCCCAACATCAAAGTTTCTATTTATATCCCCGGGTAATGAATGAAATCAACTAAAGAAAATCCTACATAGACTAGGAAGCTTCTAGCTTCGCTCCACTCTCACATCGCAAGGGAAAGTGTGACAGACTTTTATACTTTTTAATCACCTAGCATCGTAAGTAGTGGCTCAAAAATGAAATTTTAATTATTTCAGTAGGATTCTTCGCACCACCATTGTGATAGTACTTTTGCAGTAACTGTTTACCCATTCGTGCTTCCCTTACGTCTCAAGGTGTGACACAATTTCTGTATGCATTTGGAAAATCTTTGTTTGAATTGATCTTTCTTTCAATATTCAACCAAAATGCCTTGAAATGCTTCTTTTTTACTCATGTTGTCTTCACACACTTAATTCACACGATTTTAGTAAAATATGAACAAATCAACAAGAAAAGTTGACAAATATTGCTAAAATGTGAGACAATTGATGGTTAAAGATGCACATTTTTTCCCCAGCGTCAACACACACTCTTAGAATCTTGCTCATCCTCAAGCAAACATTTAAGATCATCTCCATTCTCCCTCTATGCGGACACAACATTTGAATAGGTCTACTTGGATTATGAATCATATGACCACCTTGCAGACATTGCTAAAATTATGCATCAACCACTCAATTTTGTTCACATATAGCCCCTCAAAACAACCTAGCCGCAAGGACTGACTCAAGCTCTATGACTATGGTGAACAAAATCTTATGTCACCTAATCAAGAGATCAAATATTTCACCTACCTTTTTGTCAACTATGCGCTCTCACAAAATAAGAGAGTCACCCACATATTTTTCTTTCACAAGAATCTGATAAAATCATAAATATAGGTGTATCAATAAAGAAATTGACACTCACTCTCATAAAAAAACATCTCATGCAAGATGGGATGAATCATAGGCTTGCCCTTATTTTACATACTCCATTAGTGTATGAATGTTGATTTTAGGATCAAGTAGGACTTAAATGGTTATAATATAGGCTAACGGACAGTACTATCCTCCCTAAGCACTTTAAAACTTTACAAATTTCTTCAAACTTTATTAAGCAAAATTCTTCAACTTGCTATTTTTTCTTTATACTTCTTACCCTTCATTATTCCTTATATGTCTATTCATTTAAGCACATTTCTTTCTGCCAATAGTAGAAAGCGATCAGTTTTTATTTTCTTTTCTTTCATTCTTCTTTTTCTGCTCCATACTAATAACACATATTTTGTTTCACTTCTTGCACCCTCAATCTTTTTCTTTAAGTTTCCACCTTTCAACTACCCTTTTTTCTCCACTTGTACTCCCTTCACAACTAAATTTTCTGATTAAAGTGCATTAGGAGTTATTTGAATCAAATTAGAGGATCATTAAAACAAAGAGATTTAGCTTTAATATGGTTACCAAAAGAATAGGCTAAAGGATTTAATGGATAACTAAGGGTATCACATATAGGTGGGTAATTCATAGGATAAAAGTAGCTTAATCAAAGAAACTCCTATATCAACTCCTAGATTCAACACTCCTCAATTTGCTTAGTACACACATCGGACAAGTTCAAGACATCGCATATGAAATCATGGAATGTATGCAAAATATCTCACGCACACATGGAACATGTTCAACTCAAGATGGATTTATGTAGATCCTCAATTAAGCAAATAATAAAAAGAATTCTATATCACACAAGAGTCTAGAAAACGTGCCTAGGTGTCTGAAAAGAGGTTATTCATTTTTTTTCTTTTATAACATGTTTTAAACTTCAAAAGCTTTACTTGAATTATTTGGTCAAATTTGCACATAACCCAAGTACCTAGCGTTCAAATGGCTCCAAGGCTCTAACTTTGTTCTTTTTATAGACTAATTTCCCTCAAGACGATCATCAACCATCCATCATTGTGAAAATTTCTTGTACCTATGACTAAAAAAAATGTCCACCCAGTTCAAAGGCCCCCTCTTTGAAAAGAACCAAGGTCAAAAGAAAATCTGAGGGGTAAATATTTATGCCGCACATAGGGACTAAAAAGCTACAAAAAGAAAACTAAAAGTAAAAAAATAATATTTTTTATCAACTATGGCATAAACATCTTGGCCTCAAAATGTTGTTACAAAAGTAGTATCTCCCACCCCATACTTAAACCATGCAATGTCCGTAATGCATATCAAAGTGTAAAGCACTAAAGTAAGGCAAGAGATACTCCCTGTGGACCTCTAGGGCCTACTCCTCGTTGGAGCCCTCAACGTCATCTTCTTCATCAGATTACTCATTTTCCTCCTCATCATCATTATTAGCTACATCATTATTATCAGTGACATCTGACTCCTTATCTTCACCCTCTTTTGAGGCACTACTCATCAGGTACTAAGCGTTGACGTCTTCATTGTCAAGAAGCTCTTCTCCTTCCCCTAACACATTCTTGCTAATCGATAATAGGGGAAAATGGTGTCTAACTCAGTGAAATCCATACCAACCTGGCAAAATTGCCACTCTATTATCTTGTGCATAAATGCAGGAATATTGGCTTGCACGTCTCTCTCCTTTGCCTAAGTCAGCTTAGCTCTAGGTTCCTCATCCGAGCCTTAAACAGTAGTAATGTCTACTATTGTAGTTGGGGTGGAAATGACTCTATCACCTCAGGGGTCAAAGATGTTTGTTGACCTTTGTATCACTAGTACCTCTAATCTTGTGCATCTCCTTTAACATCCAGTACCCAATGTTTACAGGCCTCCGATCATGAAGAAATAAATCATGCAAGCCTCTCCTGCCTCAGTATTTTGCAACGGTCAAGTGGCATGATCTGGTTGTTAAGCAATCGTAGCCATACTCGAGCTGGCTTCTAGAATTTGCTCATATGCATGTACCGGTGAGTTTTGTGTTTATCATTTCACCTTGACCACTGATGTGAAGATCCATGACTACATAGAAGATCTCTCATGGATGCATAATCTGGCCACTTGATGAAATCATTCAAAGGCTCTATTAGGTGATCTGGTACACTAAGGATCGTGTAGAGGCTTGTTCTATTCACCCCAAGGGGAACATCTCTTAGTATTGCCCTATCCTGGTAATGACCAGGGCTGTGTGAGAATAGATTGTGGCATACAACTCTAGCACCACATCAATGTTTATCGGTCCGGCTTGTTGGAACACTTGTGTCCATCCCATCTCTGCTATAGCTTGATGAATGAGAGGGAAATTCTTCCTTAGAACATGTTCATCGATTACCCTCTTATGGGAATATCCGATGAGTTAAAATTTCTTGTACCACTCCTTTCCCCACTCATGCACTTTTTTTAACCCAAAATTTATTTTATGTTGGGTGTCGGAACGGGCACAATGGGATTCTTACTTCCCTTATTGTTTGTCCTCCATTTGGTGGTCGAAGGAGTTTCTTCGCTTTCTCTCTTTCTTAGGGGGGTTAGAAAATAAGGAGGATATATTTGTGCTTTTGGTTCGTATCATTTTCCTATGGTCAAATAGAGTTTATAGTAATATTATGCATATATCAATCTCATTTAGGGTCAACATGACCCCAAAATTATGTTACATTATGCTAAAATAAACAAAGGAAGAGGGTATGGGAACAAAACAAAACAAATAAGGCCTTCATTGCCTATGTCGCAACCCCTTACCGACATTGGTCGAGGCTGTGAGTCTATGGTACCCTCACACCCAAAAGGATGACTGTGAGAATTTTCTACCAAAAAATCTTGATGTGTAATATTTCTCAAGGTTTTATAGTCCAATTATGAGTGAAATTCTACTCAAGACTTCGCAAAATCACTCAAATTGGTGTGTTGACATTTTATCAAACACCTTGTGAGGCATAGAGACAAGTTCTCTCTTTCAAGAATAATGAAGGGTGTAAAACCCTGCCCAATTGAATAGGGACTTGTAGTTCCATTTCCTAGAAAACAAACAACAATAATATATAAAGCTTTCCAAAAAAATTTGCCTAAAACTCTCACTCCACACTTAAAGTTCAAGAACACGAGAAAAGAGAAGATTCATGAAATCTTAACAACTATGTAATGGAATCATAAAATTTCTTACCTTGTTTTGTTGAAGGAAGGAAGGTTAGCTTGTGTGAAGTTCTTTTTTCAATGTAGTTGGGATTATGGAGGGTGTGGGAGAATTTTCATGCTTTATGCTCTCCAAAACCATTTTTTGGGTAATGGGCAATGTGTGGTCTGAAGTTGGTGTTTACCCAATTTTTTCAGACCAATAAACCTTCGCACCACTCTTCGAGTTGCAAGGAGTGGCAGAACTGCTACTTCTTTATGATGCAGGGGTGGCGCAAATGTGGCATGAGAAAACACCCCCTTCTAAGCTTATTCTGCAAGCTCGTGCCACCCTTCGTGTTGAAAAGGGTGGCGCAACTGCTCCTCAACAATTATTTTTTCATGCATTGTTCCTGCTTCCCGCTTATTCCTGCAAGTTATCAAAAAAAAATTCAACCAAGTTAGGAAAAAAATGTTAGGTCGCCTCCCCACTAGCACCTTAGTTAGAGTCGTGGGTTGATACTTTATATATATATATATATCCGATCAGCATCTGATTTAACATCATGACACGATAAAATTTCTCTTACTCTCCTTTTAGAAGATTGAGGCCCTTTTTCTCCCCACGTCACCCCTAAAATAATGCTTCAATCTTTAACTGTTAATAATGAAGGTCGTGTTCGATTATAGGGGTTTCAACTCAACTGCATTATGGATGTCACTCTCACGATCTCAAATGGGCCTAACCATTTAAATTTTAACTTTCCCTCAAACAACTTTAGTCTTGTGTTGTAAAGAGACACCCTTTGTCCAAGTTCAGATTCAAGAGGCTGAATATGCTTGTCACCATTTCTTTGTGCGCTCCTTATATAACTTAGCTTTCTCATACGCATTCAGACGAAACTCATCAAGCTCGTGAAGTTGTAACAATCATTTTTCCCGTGCAGCCCTATATCTATATTCAATTTTCATATTTTGCAGAACCATTGATGTTCAAGTTCATAGATAGATGACATATTTTCCTAAAAACCAGCCTACATCGCAAAGTGCTAATAGGATTTTAATAAGTAGTTCTGTAGGCCCTAAGTGCATCATCTAGCTTATTTGACCATACCTTTCTATTAATGCTCACCGTCTCTTTGAGAATTGTCACAACTCGAGTCTACACCCTGGACGAGACATGGTACTTGGTGATCTTGGGCAGATTTATATGCCCAAGTGATACTCAAACGTATCATTTTTACCTTGTTTGTTGTGCAATGTGTATATAATATCATGTAATTAGTAATAAAATGCGAATTTATACTAACCAACATGATTAGAATTTGTTTTGCAGGTAAACGTGATTTTTAGGAGCTAAAATGCATGTTGGAATTATGTCAGAGTTGGACTTGGATGCGAGCGTGGAAAAGACCTTGGAATGCACATTTTATAGAGGCTCCACGATGGAGCCGTTCCACGCTACCATCGCGGTAGCACACTGCCTGAACATGAATTAAAATGGCAAATTCTAGTGTGCCTTCGCGTCAGCTCCGTGGCACGGAGAGAGGCCTCCGCGTTGGCCTCCGTGCCACGTTGAGGTTAATTTACCGGACCCTGGAAATTCCAGTGAAGGTCCGCGTCCACGCCGTGTCACGGAGGCAGTGCTCCGCGTTGGCCTCCGTGACACGTTGCTTGTTATTTCGGGAAAAATTTCCCACTAGTATAAATAGCACACTTAGGTTTATTGTAATGAGTTTTTTAGTTTTTAGACTGAGTTCAGAAGTGGAGAGCAGGAACGTGGGTTAGTAGCAGTTGAAGAACAAAAAAGCTAAGGGATTTCTTCTCTTCCTTTCTTCTTTCTATCAATTGTACGTATGATTTACACTCATTTTAGGATGATCAATCCAAGAATGAGTGGCTAATTCTCTTCCTTGCTGAGGTTTTGAACATGTGTAATGAATTTTGATTGTAAATGATATGGTTTTCTTCTTCTTCTTTAATGTTGTTCTATTAATTCTTGTTCTTACTGCATTAGTGCTTGGCCAACATTAATGTACATCTAAAAAGTCCAATTTCACTCGAAAGAGCAAGAAATTGGAAAGTTGTGAATTAATAGGATATTGTTCTTAACTTGATTTGGGAAAATTGGGTTTTGATGTACTTTCCTGATAGAAATACTTGAAAGCCGTATTAGTCAATTTAGGAACCGGAATTGTAGTGCTAGGTCATAAATTGCATTTGATCACAGAAATGTAGACGGATGGTTTATGATTCTAAAGTGAAATTAAATACGAGAGTTTTAATTTCTAGGCGAATGTTCTTGGCTAGCAACATGAAGAAGAGATTAACCAAATTATCATGATTATCAAGTTCATTACTTGTTCTTAACCTTGGCATGTTCATATCCATTGTCTAAATTCACTAGTAAATAGTTGTTATTAATTGTAGTATATATAGTTTAGAAACAAAAACTCAAAGTAACTCTTGGTTACATTGTTGTTAGCATAATTAGAAGTGAAATAGGAATATAGTAAACTAGGCAATTTCACGTATCTTGAGCCTCCTTGGATCGATACTTGGCTACTTAGTCACTTTATTACTTGTTTGACCACGTGCACTTGCGTGTCGGTTTTTAATATAAATTACCAACGAGCAGAACAACACCGAACAAGTTTTTGGCGCCGTTGCCGGGGAGGCTAGGCGATTTGTAAAATTGTGTTTAGTGTAAATTTACTGTATTTTTATTTTTATTTTCTTAAGTGTTAACAACTTGGTCTTAGCCTGTATTTTGCAGATTTTATTTCTGTGAACACTGGCAAGGGACAAAGAGCTGGTGGAATCTTACTTAGAGCCTGAACGTGAATTTCATAGTCAACGTAGAGAAGCTCTACGAAAGAAGCTGCAGTTTCTTAAACAATCTATGATGGAGCAACAAAATCCACCAGTTGTGCGGGCAGTTTTAGTGCCCGATGAAGCAGCAGCAAGGCCGGTTCGCGAGGTGGCAATCCCACACGCCAATAATGTCCATTCTAGCATCCGCAAACCAGAGCCTGGAGGGAGGTTAGAATTAAAGCAGAATATGGTGCAACTTTTGCACACAAGCGGGCAATTTACCGGACTCCCTCATGAAGATCCACAACAACATCTCCAGAACTTTTTGGAGATAAGTGACACTTATATACCCGCTGAAGTGTCACCTGATTATGTTCGGCTCACCTTATTTCCATTTTCCTTACTTGGTGAAGCCAAGAGGTGGTTAAAAGCTGAACCACCCAATTCTATATCAACGTGGGATGATCTTGCGCGGAAGTTTTTGATCAGATTTTTCCCTTCTGGTAAAACAGCCAGACTTAGAAGTCAAATTCTAAGTTTTAAACAGAGGGAACGGGAAAATCTATATCAAGCCTGGGAAAGATTTAAATCCATGTTGTGGGACTGTCCTCATCATCATCAGTCCAATGAGGTGTTGGTACACACATTCATTGAGGGTTTGGAACCCCACACTAAAATTCTGTTAGATTCAGCAGCTGGAGGGCAAGCGCTGGAAAAGACCTATGAGGAGCTGTACACTTTGCTCAACCGAATTTCACAAGGCAATCCAGAATGGAATGCAGATTCTTCAAGAGGTGGGGCAAGGAAAGCAGTGGGAGTGCTTGAAGTGGATGGATTCACAGCTATCGCTGCACAGATAGCTGCTTTGCAAAATCAGTTAAACACTCACTTAAGCAATATAAATTTGAACCAGCCTTCAGCTTCAGTCAACGCAGTTCAACAAATGTGGTGTGAAGTGTGTGGTAGTAGTGAGCATTCAGCTGAATGCTGTGGTGCAAATCCTGATTCTGTTAACTTTGTGGGCAATGCACAGAGAAATCAACAGCAGTTTGGTAGTGGCTACAACCCAAATTGGAGGAACCATCCGAATTTTTCGTGGGGTAGCAACAATCAACAAGGCCAAAGTTCAGGGCAGGGTATGCACAGGAACTAAGGAGGGCAACAAAATTGTCAAGCTCAATTCAGAAATCACAATGCCCCTCCTCCACCACCATCACCGACTATTGAGGAGATGTTCAAAACCATGATCGCTAATCAGGCACAATTGCAGGCTGACTATGTTAAATTGGCAGCCGAAGTGAAGAACAATCAGTTGGCGACCAAGGCTCTTGAATATCAGTTTGGGCAGTTTGCTAGTGCCCAAAATACTAGACCCAGAGGAGGACTACCTAGCGACACGGATCCTAATCCAAAGCAGGTAAATGCAGTGACCACGAGGAGTGGTTTACAGTTGAAGGAGGTGGAACCGGAAAGACCGCCTCAAAAGTCAGGAGCAGCAGATGTTGAGGGAGAGCAAGGCTCAGATAAGGGGAAGACTAAAGAAGCTGAACCAGCAAGGCCTCCACCCCCGTTCCCTCAACGATTTAAGAAACACAAGGAGGAGGCGTGTTTCCAGAAATTCATGGAGCTACTTAAACAGGTACATGTTAACTTACCTCTTGTTGATGTCTTGCAGGGAGTGCCAAAATATGCGAAATATATTAAAGACATCGTGGCTAACAAAAGTCGTTTGACTGAGTATGCCACAATAGCTTTAATGGAGGAATGCACTTCCCGTATTCAGAATAGGTTGCCCACAAAACTGAAAGACCCTGGAAGTTTCACTATCCAGCTTACAATTGGGCAAAGTATCCGAGCGCGTGGATTATGTGACTTGGGGGAAAGCATAAATATGATGCCTTCTTCGGTATTCAGAAAGTTAGGTCTAGGGAGTCCTAGACCTACAACAGTACTCTTGCAGCTAGAAGATAGGTCTTTAGCTAAGCCGGATGGCATTGTGGAGGATGTGTTAGTGCAAGTAGGCTCCCTCATTTTTCCGGTCGATTTAATTGTTCTGGATTTTGAACTAGATGCTGAAGTCCCATTTATTTTGGGATGACCCTTTTTGGCAACCGGAAAGACATTAATTGATGTAGCTGCGGGTCAAGTCACAATGCGAGCACATGACAAGGTCGAAGTGTTCGATGTGTACAAGGTACCTAAGCTCCCGACTGTTTCTAAGGATCTCTCGGTGATCAACGTGATTGATCATGGGAATGCTAATGGATTGAGTGATTCCCGAGAGTTACTAGGTAGGCCACCGGATAAGGTAGAGAACTACTGGGGGGACAACCATGATCGGGACAAATCGTCCATCTCCTTAGTAGACAAATGAGCATAAAGGACGTCGAGCCGCGACGGTAAACCAGGCGCTGCACGGGAGGCAACCCGTGAAAAATATTTTCTTTCTTTCTTTTTAGAGTAAATAATTTTTAATTTTTCTTTTTCTTTTCTTGATTAGGTTTAGATTTTCATTTTAGATAGTATTTTTTTATTTTAGTTAGGGAAATGTATTAATTTAACCAATTTTTGTTTAGTGAGGTGATTTTCAGGTATAACGGAGGAAATATACATGGAATCGAGAAAATGAGGCGAGGTATGAAAAATTAAATTTATTGAAGAAACAGTGCACTGGCGCGTTGGCGCCGTGTCACGGAGGCAGTGCTCCGCGTTGGCCTCCGTGACATGTTGAAGGCAAAATCCGAATTTTTCAAAAATCCAGTAAGCCAACGCGTTGGCTCCGTGTCACGGAGGAGGGGCTCCGCGTTACCCTCCGTGACACGTTGCCCCTTATTCAGTGCCGGGTCACACCGGGTTTCCGAGTGACCCGCGTGTTTTCTTAATTTAAAACCCCCGATTTCGCCCTATTTTTTCCCATTCCCTCTTCCCTCCGCGACCAAACACCCGTTTCCCCCTCCCCAAGCACCGTGCCACGTTCCTAGGCAAGGAAAACGAAAAGTTTCTTCGGTTCTTCAATTCTAAGGTATGTTTTCATCGTCTATCTCAATTTTTTGGCGATTTTTGTCAAATTTGGGCATGTAAGGTGAGATATATCACCCTAGGGAGAAATTAAACATGAATGTGGATTATTTGTGATTGATTATGTTCGGATTGTTGTAGTTAGCGTTCGATTATGTGAATAATTGAAATTTGATTGTCAAATTGTATTCTAGGGCTTGGGTTGGTGAATTTGACTTGGGCAACTTGATAGTTTGATGAATTCGACGCCGGGGTGTGTTTATTATTTGAGAGAAGTCGTGGTAAATATTGTGTAAATGTTCCAAGACGACTAATTCTCGAATTTTTGTGGGAAAATGCATAAAATGTGTGAATTGGTTAGATTGTTTAGATTAGCTTGTATATAAAATGTTTTTATAGTTGTTTTTATTTTTGTTGTTGTTTTTGTTGCTTGTGCGATGTGTGAATTGTTGGCGATAGTAGGATTGAGATTAGCTGTATGAAGTTTGAGTAGTACGCTAACCGTTATGCTGTCGAAATTTTGTTGCGAATGCACTAAGCAATATGTGTATAGTTTTTTGTGTTTGGGGTTATGAATAGAGCTATCCTTGCTGTAATTTTGTAAATATTGTTAAGGACTAAGTGTGGGGTAAATTTTGTGTAACCCGACCTTAGCCGAAGCTAACAAGTTTATAGCTTAACGTTGTGCTTGTTTGTGTAAATTGATAGGTACAATGGCTAGCAGACAAGATAAAGGCAAGGGTGCTTCTACCTCAGGCACAGGTAGGAAAAGGATGAGACTGGGCACCGCAGTCCCAGCTGCACCCGCTATTCCGCGCGGCCAACGCCGCCAATACGGAACACGATGGGTCACCGATGAAGGGAAGAAATGGTACGCAAAACACAAATAAAACAAGTACTTCCCCGAGGAACATATTGCTCGGGAACCACTCGCACAGGAGTTCCCTCGCATTGTATAGAGAATCGAGGCAGCTGGGGTCAGCTTTAATTTTCTGGAGGCCAAGGAGTGCAACCTTCACTTGGTCCGGGAATTTTATGCAAACTGGAACCCGGCCATCAGGAGCCACACTATAAAAATCAGAGGGCAGATTGTCACTCTGGAACCCCAGCAGCTAAATGCCATCGTTGGAGCGCGGGACACAGACGCCCACGTTCTCCGCCAGCTAAACATCACCCCACCGTATGCCGACATCAGACGTACATTGTGTGGGGCTCGATCCACAGCCCGATGGAGTAGACATAAGGAGAGGGGTTACCACCAGACTCTGCCTTATTCGCAGATGAACAGGGAGGCCAGAATCTGGCTGAAGATTGTATGTTCGTGCTGGATCCCAGGAGTTCATATGACAGACGTGACCCGGGACCGTGTCTGCTTGGTGTATGCCCTTATGAAAGGGCTTGAGATTAATGTGGGGGCGATCATAATATCCGCCATGAAAAGAGCTAGACTGCACCAGGGCCACAGATACGAGTTTGGCGGACTCATCACCACCTTCCTCCGAGGCCTCGACATTGAGGAAGAAGTCTTGGATTATATTCCGCAGTTGGAGCGGAGGGCCCTCGACGTGACAAAGACTAAGGCCCCCGACACTACACACGGACCGGTGCTGACTTTGGGCGAGCGACATGCTCGTGACGATCAGTACATGGCCCGTATGTTCGGCATGCAGATGCTGCAGCTACGGATTGGTGGGAGACCAGCCACCGAGGAAGAATTATGGCAGTTGGAGCTGGACTACCCCTTTGGCGAGAACGCCAGAGCCTTATGTCGGGTAGGGCCAGCCTTTGTGGAGCCGACAGATGAAGATGTCCCTACTGATGAGGAGACACGTCGTGAGGACTCCGATGTGGAGTCCGATGACGACGATGGAGCTGATTCAGATATGGGCGACGAGGCCGCAGCACCGGATGAGGAAGTCGAATATTTCGACTGAGCAGGGAGTTCCACCACCCAAAATTTTGTGCTTTGTATTGTTGTGAATACTGGGGACAGTGTTCGATTTAAGTGTGGGGTGGGGAGTAGTTAGGTGCTGGGACATAGGCTCTAAATTGCTGTATATTTTTCCTTGATGTTTATGAATGTTTGCGCTTTCCCTGTTGTGAACTGATTTGTGATGTATGTGTATATATTTGTTTTGTGGCTGATGATGTGTGTTTTTGAAAGTTATGGTTGCTAGTGTAAATATTTTGTAAATTTTGTAAATATTTTTTTTCCCTCTATCGACATGATCGATATTTTTCAAAATTTTTGCGAACATATTTTGCAATTATCAAAATCTTGTGTAAATATCTTTCTATCGAAATGATCGATGTGTTGCAAAAATTTTTCGATTTTTATTTTTTTTTGGGTTTCTCGGAGTTTGTTTTCGGTTCTTTTACCGAGAATAGTCCCATTGAACCGATGTCGTAGTTAGTGACCGTTCCCTATGATGGATGGATGACGACCGTCTTAAGGAAAATGTAGTCGGTAGGAGTAGGATTTTTTTTTTGTTTTTAGTTTTCTTTGGTGGATTGCATCAATGAACTGTAGTTGCTTATGGTTGCTAAAATTTCGTTGCGTGTTGTAATTGATGTTCAAAATGTGAAAGTGATTCATTTGAAAGCATGCAATTCTGTAAATACGTTGAGTTACCTAGGCTATAGAATTTGGTTCAGTATGATTAAGGCTTAATCTTGAATTCATGTAATTGACTAATTAAAGAGTCTGTGAATGCATCTTGATTCGAGCATGTGCATGAAGTGTTAAGTGAGGTTTTACTATTCCATGTCATTGTGAATTGTCTAGAACTTGCCTGGTGTGTATACAAAACGAAATGAAGGAGGTGTAGTGTTGGAAAGGATGTAGGCATTTCTTTGTTTTAACCGATAGTTTCCATTTTTTTCTTGTCAAATTCTACCTTTTTATATGTTGTATACCCTAGTCAGCCCGTTGAGCCTTTAGCCGATTTCTTTCTTTTATCCAAAAGTGTATAAACTAAGCTTTATTCCTTCTTTTCATTAGCCTTAAAGTCTATAAGAAGCTCTTAAGCGCTTGCAAAGAAAAGAAAATGTTTCCCAAAGTGTTAAAGAGTGAAAAGAGTGAAAAGAAAAAGAAAAGCAAAGTGAAGAAAGAAAAGATGATGTTGAAGAGGCACTTGTTGTAATTAATTGATAGTGAGGGTACATGAAAACCCTTTGTTTTGTGTCAAGTGTGGTTGATGAAATGGGCTGTATGAAAGTAACCCAGCATGAATGGGAGAAAAAGAGAAAAGAGAGGAACAATGTCCATGAGTCGATGGGAATGAGTTGAAAAGGCGCTTAAGGATGCTAGCGACTATTATTGGCTAATCCAATATATATATACTAGATCCATAGCCCCGTTACAACCCATTAAAGTCCTACGTGATCCTATATTGCATTTCTTTATATTAGTGGAGTAATACACTAAGGGCAAGCCTATGGGTCATGACATGATGCATGTGATTTCTTTTGGGAGAGAGAGTGAAATTAATTTTTATATGCCCCTACTTGCATGTTTGTGTGTTGCACGAGCATAAAAGGGGAAGTTTCTCTCTTGTTGTGAGGGTACATGCTTGATGAAAGATTGATTTTCGTGTCGGATTTCTTGATTAGCTGATTTACATGAGTTTGCCGATATCAAGAATCAATTCTTAAAAGTCTAGGAAGCCTTGATGTATTAAAGGTCATTGTATTGTACGGCCAACCATGTTTTCTTGATGATTTGATAAAATTGAATAATCGGTGTGACCGTAGCGTAAATTGTTGCACCATAGTGATGAAGGTTGGGATGTAATTTGCATGATTTGTGTATGTGTTGTTCGAGAACGAACAAGGATTTAAGGGTGGGGTAAGTGATCTTGGGCAGATTTATATGCCCAAGTGATACTCAAACGTATCATTTTTACCTTGTTTGTTGTGCAATGTGTAGATAATATCATGTAATTAGTAATAAAATGCGAATTTATACTAACCAACATGATTAGCATTTGTTTTGCAGGTAAATGTGATTTTTAGGAGCTAAAATGCATGTTGGAATTATGTCAGAGTTGGACTTGGATGCGAGCGTGGAAAAGACCTTGGAATGCACATTTTATAGAGGCTCCACGATGGAGCCGTTCCACGCTACCATCGCGGTAGCACACTGCCTGAACATGAATTAAAATGGCAAATTCTAGTGTGCCTTCGCGTCAGCTCCGTGGCACGGAGAGAGGCCTCCGCGTTGGCCTCCGTGCCACGTTGAGGTTAATTTACCGGACCCTGGAAATTCCAGTGAAGGTCCGCGTCCACGCCGTGTCACGGAGGCAGTGCTCCGCGTTGGCCTCCGTGACACGTTGCTTGTTATTTCGGGAAAAATTTCCCACTAGTATAAATAGCACACTTAGGTTTATTGTAATGAGTTTTTTAGTTTTTAGACTGAGTTCAGAAGTGGAGAGCAGGAACGTGGGTTAGTAGCAGTTGAAGAACAAAAAAGCTAAGGGATTTCTTCTCTTCCTTTCTTCTTTCTATCAATTGTACGTATGATTTACACTCATTTTAGGATGATCAATCCAAGAATGAGTGGCTAATTCTCTTCCTTGCTGAGGTTTTGAACATGTGTAATGAATTTTGATTGTAAATGATATGGTTTTCTTCTTCTTCTTTAATGTTGTTCTATTAATTCTTGTTCTTACTGCATTAGTGCTTGGCCAACATTAATGTACATCTAAAAAGTCCAATTTCACTCGAAAGAGCAAGAAATTGGAAAGTTGTGAATTAATAGGATATTGTTCTTAACTTGATTTGGGAAAATTGGGTTTTGATGTACTTTCCTGATAGAAATACTTGAAAGCCGTATTAGTCAATTTAGGAACCGGAATTGTAGTGCTAGGTCATAAATTGCATTTGATCACAGAAATGTAGACGGATGGTTTATGATTCTAAAGTGAAATTAAATACGAGAGTTTTAATTTCTAGGCGAATGTTCTTGGCTAGCAACATGAAGAAGAGATTAACCAAATTATCATGATTATCAAGTTCATTACTTGTTCTTAACCTTGGCATGTTCATATCCATTGTCTAAATTCACTAGTAAATAGTTGTTATTAATTGTAGTATATATAGTTTAGAAACAAAAACTCAAAGTAACTCTTGGTTACATTGTTGTTAGCATAATTAGAAGTGAAATAGGAATATAGTAAACTAGGCAATTTCACGTATCTTGAGCCTCCTTGGATCGATACTTGGCTACTTAGTCACTTTATTACTTGTTTGACCACGTGCACTTGCGTGTCGGTTTTTAATATAAATTACCAACGAGCAGAACAACACCGAACAAGTTTTTGGCGCCGTTGCCGGGGAGGCTAGGCGATTTGTAAAATTGTGTTTAGTGTAAATTTACTGTATTTTTATTTTTATTTTCTTAAGTGTTAACAACTTGGTCTTAGCCTGTATTTTGCAGATTTTATTTCTGTGAACACTGGCAAGGGACAAAGAGCTGGTGGAATCTTACTTAGAGCCTGAACGTGAATTTCATAGTCAACGTAGAGAAGCTCTACGAAAGAAGCTGCAGTTTCTTAAACAATCTATGATGGAGCAACAAAATCCACCAGTTGTGCGGGCAGTTTTAGTGCCCGATGAAGCAGCAGCAAGGCCGGTTCGCGAGGTGGCAATCCCACACGCCAATAATGTCCATTCTAGCATCCGCAAACCAGAGCCTGGAGGGAGGTTAGAATTAAAGCAGAATATGGTGCAACTTTTGCACACAAGCGGGCAATTTACCGGACTCCCTCATGAAGATCCACAACAACATCTCCAGAACTTTTTGGAGATAAGTGACACTTATATACCCGCTGAAGTGTCACCTGATTATGTTCGGCTCACCTTATTTCCATTTTCCTTACTTGGTGAAGCCAAGAGGTGGTTAAAAGCTGAACCACCCAATTCTATATCAACGTGGGATGATCTTGCGCGGAAGTTTTTGATCAGATTTTTCCCTTCTGGTAAAACAGCCAGACTTAGAAGTCAAATTCTAAGTTTTAAACAGAGGGAACGGGAAAATCTATATCAAGCCTGGGAAAGATTTAAATCCATGTTGTGGGACTGTCCTCATCATCATCAGTCCAATGAGGTGTTGGTACACACATTCATTGAGGGTTTGGAACCCCACACTAAAATTCTGTTAGATTCAGCAGCTGGAGGGCAAGCGCTGGAAAAGACCTATGAGGAGCTGTACACTTTGCTCAACCGAATTTCACAAGGCAATCCAGAATGGAATGCAGATTCTTCAAGAGGTGGGGCAAGGAAAGCAGTGGGAGTGCTTGAAGTGGATGGATTCACAGCTATCGCTGCACAGATAGCTGCTTTGCAAAATCAGTTAAACACTCACTTAAGCAATATAAATTTGAACCAGCCTTCAGCTTCAGTCAACGCAGTTCAACAAATGTGGTGTGAAGTGTGTGGTAGTAGTGAGCATTCAGCTGAATGCTGTGGTGCAAATCCTGATTCTGTTAACTTTGTGGGCAATGCACAGAGAAATCAACAGCAGTTTGGTAGTGGCTACAACCCAAATTGGAGGAACCATCCGAATTTTTCGTGGGGTAGCAACAATCAACAAGGCCAAAGTTCAGGGCAGGGTATGCACAGGAACTAAGGAGGGCAACAAAATTGTCAAGCTCAATTCAGAAATCACAATGCCCCTCCTCCACCACCATCACCGACTATTGAGGAGATGTTCAAAACCATGATCGCTAATCAGGCACAATTGCAGGCTGACTATGTTAAATTGGCAGCCGAAGTGAAGAACAATCAGTTGGCGACCAAGGCTCTTGAATATCAGTTTGGGCAGTTTGCTAGTGCCCAAAATACTAGACCCAGAGGAGGACTACCTAGCGACACGGATCCTAATCCAAAGCAGGTAAATGCAGTGACCACGAGGAGTGGTTTACAGTTGAAGGAGGTGGAACCGGAAAGACCGCCTCAAAAGTCAGGAGCAGCAGATGTTGAGGGAGAGCAAGGCTCAGATAAGGGGAAGACTAAAGAAGCTGAACCAGCAAGGCCTCCACCCCCGTTCCCTCAACGATTTAAGAAACACAAGGAGGAGGCGTGTTTCCAGAAATTCATGGAGCTACTTAAACAGGTACATGTTAACTTACCTCTTGTTGATGTCTTGCAGGGAGTGCCAAAATATGCGAAATATATTAAAGACATCGTGGCTAACAAAAGTCGTTTGACTGAGTATGCCACAATAGCTTTAATGGAGGAATGCACTTCCCGTATTCAGAATAGGTTGCCCACAAAACTGAAAGACCCTGGAAGTTTCACTATCCAGCTTACAATTGGGCAAAGTATCCGAGCGCGTGGATTATGTGACTTGGGGGAAAGCATAAATATGATGCCTTCTTCGGTATTCAGAAAGTTAGGTCTAGGGAGTCCTAGACCTACAACAGTACTCTTGCAGCTAGAAGATAGGTCTTTAGCTAAGCCGGATGGCATTGTGGAGGATGTGTTAGTGCAAGTAGGCTCCCTCATTTTTCCGGTCGATTTAATTGTTCTGGATTTTGAACTAGATGCTGAAGTCCCATTTATTTTGGGATGACCCTTTTTGGCAACCGGAAAGACATTAATTGATGTAGCTGCGGGTCAAGTCACAATGCGAGCACATGACAAGGTCGAAGTGTTCGATGTGTACAAGGTACCTAAGCTCCCGACTGTTTCTAAGGATCTCTCGGTGATCAACGTGATTGATCATGGGAATGCTAATGGATTGAGTGATTCCCGAGAGTTACTAGGTAGGCCACCGGATAAGGTAGAGAACTACTGGGGGGACAACCATGATCGGGACAAATCGTCCATCTCCTTAGTAGACAAATGAGAATAAAGGACGTCGAGCCGCGACGGTAAACCAGGCGCTGCACGGGAGGCAACCCGTGAAAAATATTTTCTTTCTTTCTTTTTAGAGTAAATAATTTTTAATTTTTCTTTTTCTTTTCTTGATTAGGTTTAGATTTTCATTTTAGATAGTATTTTTTTATTTTAGTTAGGGAAATGTATTAATTTAACCAATTTTTGTTTAGTGAGGTGATTTTCAGGTATAACGGAGGAAATATACATGGAATCGAGAAAATGAGGCGAGGTATGAAAAATTAAATTTATTGAAGAAACAGTGCACTGGCGCGTTGGCGCCGTGTCACGGAGGCAGTGCTCCGCGTTGGCCTCCGTGACATGTTGAAGGCAAAATCCGAATTTTTCAAAAATCCAGTAAGCCAACGCGTTGGCTCCGTGTCACGGAGGAGGGGCTCCGCGTTACCCTCCGTGACACGTTGCCCCTTATTCAGTGCCGGGTCACACCGGGTTTCCGAGTGACCCGCGTGTTTTCTTAATTTAAAACCCCCGATTTCGCCCTATTTTTTCCCATTCCCTCTTCCCTCCGCGACCAAACACCCGTTTCCCCCTCCCCAAGCACCGTGCCACGTTCCTAGGCAAGGAAAACGAAAAGTTTCTTCGGTTCTTCAATTCTAAGGTATGTTTTCATCGTCTATCTCAATTTTTTGGCGATTTTTGTCAAATTTGGGCATGTAAGGTGAGATATATCACCCTAGGGAGAAATTAAACATGAATGTGGATTATTTGTGATTGATTATGTTCGGATTGTTGTAGTTAGCGTTCGATTATGTGAATAATTGAAATTTGATTGTCAAATTGTATTCTAGGGCTTGGGTTGGTGAATTTGACTTGGGCAACTTGATAGTTTGATGAATTCGACGCCGGGGTGTGTTTATTATTTGAGAGAAGTCGTGGTAAATATTGTGTAAATGTTCCAAGACGACTAATTCTCGAATTTTTGTGGGAAAATGCATAAAATGTGTGAATTGGTTAGATTGTTTAGATTAGCTTGTATATAAAATGTTTTTATAGTTGTTTTTATTTTTGTTGTTGTTTTTGTTGCTTGTGCGATGTGTGAATTGTTGGCGATAGTAGGATTGAGATTAGCTGTATGAAGTTTGAGTAGTACGCTAACCGTTATGCTGTCGAAATTTTGTTGCGAATGCACTAAGCAATATGTGTATAGTTTTTTGTGTTTGGGGTTATGAATAGAGCTATCCTTGCTGTAATTTTGTAAATATTGTTAAGGACTAAGTGTGGGGTAAATTTTGTGTAACCCGACCTTAGCCGAAGCTAACAAGTTTATAGCTTAACGTTGTGCTTGTTTGTGTAAATTGATAGGTACAATGGCTAGCAGACAAGATAAAGGCAAGGGTGCTTCTACCTCAGGCACAGGTAGGAAAAGGATGAGACTGGGCACCGCAGTCCCAGCTGCACCCGCTATTCCGCGCGGCCAACGCCGCCAATACGGAACACGATGGGTCACCGATGAAGGGAAGAAATGGTACGCAAAACACAAATAAAACAAGTACTTCCCCGAGGAACATATTGCTCGGGAACCACTCGCACAGGAGTTCCCTCGCATTGTATAGAGAATCGAGGCAGCTGGGGTCAGCTTTAATTTTCTGGAGGCCAAGGAGTGCAACCTTCACTTGGTCCGGGAATTTTATGCAAACTGGAACCCGGCCATCAGGAGCCACACTATAAAAATCAGAGGGCAGATTGTCACTCTGGAACCCCAGCAGCTAAATGCCATCGTTGGAGCGCGGGACACAGACGCCCACGTTCTCCGCCAGCTAAACATCACCCCACCGTATGCCGACATCAGACGTACATTGTGTGGGGCTCGATCCACAGCCCGATGGAGTAGACATAAGGAGAGGGGTTACCACCAGACTCTGCCTTATTCGCAGATGAACAGGGAGGCCAGAATCTGGCTGAAGATTGTATGTTCGTGCTGGATCCCAGGAGTTCATATGACAGACGTGACCCGGGACCGTGTCTGCTTGGTGTATGCCCTTATGAAAGGGCTTGAGATTAATGTGGGGGCGATCATAATATCCGCCATGAAAAGAGCTAGACTGCACCAGGGCCACAGATACGGGTTTGGCGGACTCATCACCACCTTCCTCCGAGGCCTCGACATTGAGGAAGAAGTCTTGGATTATATTCCGCAGTTGGAGCGGAGGGCCCTCGACGTGACAAAGACTAAGGCCCCCGACACTACACACGGACCGGTGCTGACTTTGGGCGAGCGACATGCTCGTGACGATCAGTACATGGCCCGTATGTTCGGCATGCAGATGCTGCAGCTACGGATTGGTGGGAGACCAGCCACCGAGGAAGAATTATGGCAGTTGGAGCTGGACTACCCCTTTGGCGAGAACGCCAGAGCCTTATGTCGGGTAGGGCCAGCCTTTGTGGAGCCGACAGATGAAGATGTCCCTACTGATGAGGAGACACGTCGTGAGGACTCCGATGTGGAGTCCGATGACGACGATGGAGCTGATTCAGATATGGGCGACGAGGCCGCAGCACCGGATGAGGAAGTCGAATATTTCGACTGAGCAGGGAGTTCCACCACCCAAAATTTTGTGCTTTGTATTGTTGTGAATACTGGGGACAGTGTTCGATTTAAGTGTGGGGTGGGGAGTAGTTAGGTGCTGGGACATAGGCTCTAAATTGCTGTATATTTTTCCTTGATGTTTATGAATGTTTGCGCTTTCCCTGTTGTGAACTGATTTGTGATGTATGTGTATATATTTGTTTTGTGGCTGATGATGTGTGTTTTTGAAAGTTATGGTTGCTAGTGTAAATATTTTGTAAATTTTGTAAATATTTTTTTTCCCTCTATCGACATGATCGATATTTTTCAAAATTTTTGCGAACATATTTTGCAATTATCAAAATCTTGTGTAAATATCTTTCTATCGAAATGATCGATGTGTTGCAAAAATTTTTCGATTTTTATTTTTTTTTGGGTTTCTCGGAGTTTGTTTTCGGTTCTTTTACCGAGAATAGTCCCATTGAACCGATGTCGTAGTTAGTGACCGTTCCCTATGATGGATGGATGACGACCGTCTTAAGGAAAATGTAGTCGGTAGGAGTAGGATTTTTTTTTTTGTTTTTAGTTTTCTTTGGTGGATTGCATCAATGAACTGTAGTTGCTTATGGTTGCTAAAATTTCGTTGCGTGTTGTAATTGATGTTCAAAATGTGAAAGTGATTCATTTGAAAGCATGCAATTCTGTAAATACGTTGAGTTACCTAGGCTATAGAATTTGGTTCAGTATGATTAAGGCTTAATCTTGAATTCATGTAATTGACTAATTAAAGAGTCTGTGAATGCATCTTGATTCGAGCATGTGCATGAAGTGTTAAGTGAGGTTTTACTATTCCATGTCATTGTGAATTGTCTAGAACTTGCCTGGTGTGTATACAAAACGAAATGAAGGAGGTGTAGTGTTGGAAAGGATGTAGGCATTTCTTTGTTTTAACCGATAGTTTCCATTTTTTTCTTGTCAAATTCTACCTTTTTATATGTTGTATACCCTAGTCAGCCCGTTGAGCCTTTAGCCGATTTCTTTCTTTTATCCAAAAGTGTATAAACTAAGCTTTATTCCTTCTTTTCATTAGCCTTAAAGTCTATAAGAAGCTCTTAAGCGCTTGCAAAGAAAAGAAAATGTTTCCCAAAGTGTTAAAGAGTGAAAAGAGTGAAAAGAAAAAGAAAAGCAAAGTGAAGAAAGAAAAGATGATGTTGAAGAGGCACTTGTTGTAATTAATTGATAGTGAGGGTACATGAAAACCCTTTGTTTTGTGTCAAGTGTGGTTGATGAAATGGGCTGTATGAAAGTAACCCAGCATGAATGGGAGAAAAAGAGAAAAGAGAGGAACAATGTCCATGAGTCGATGGGAATGAGTTGAAAAGGCGCTTAAGGATGCTAGCGACTATTATTGGCTAATCCAATATATATATACTAGATCCATAGCCCCGTTACAACCCATTAAAGTCCTACGTGATCCTATATTGCATTTCTTTATATTAGTGGAGTAATACACTAAGGGCAAGCCTATGGGTCATGACATGATGCATGTGATTTCTTTTGGGAGAGAGAGTGAAATTAATTTTTATATGCCCCTACTTGCATGTTTGTGTGTTGCACGAGCATAAAAGGGGAAGTTTCTCTCTTGTTGTGAGGGTACATGCTTGATGAAAGATTGATTTTCGTGTCGGATTTCTTGATTAGCTGATTTACATGAGTTTGCCGATATCAAGAATCAATTCTTAAAAGTCTAGGAAGCCTTGATGTATTAAAGGTCATTGTATTGTACGGCCAACCATGTTTTCTTGATGATTTGATAAAATTGAATAATCGGTGTGACCGTAGCGTAAATTGTTGCACCATAGTGATGAAGGTTGGGATGTAATTTGCATGATTTGTGTATGTGTTGTTCGAGAACGAACAAGGATTTAAGGGTGGGGTAAGTGATCTTGGGCAGATTTATATGCCCAAGTGATACTCAAACGTATCATTTTTACCTTGTTTGTTGTGCAATGTGTAGATAATATCATGTAATTAGTAATAAAATGCGAATTTATACTAACCAACATGATTAGCATTTGTTTTGCAGGTAAATGTGATTTTTAGGAGCTAAAATGCATGTTGGAATTATGTCGGAGTTGGACTTGGATGCGAGCGTGGAAAAGACCTTGGAATGCACATTTTATAGAGGCTCCGCGATGGAGCCGTGCCACGCTACCATCGCGGTAGCACACTGCCTGAACATGAATTAAAATGGCAAATTCCAGTGTGCCTTCGCGTCAGCTCCGTGGCACCTTGAGAGGCCTCCGCGTTGGCCTCCGTGCCACATTGAGGTTAATTTACCGGACCCTGGAAATTCCAGTGAAGGTCCGCATCCACGCCGTGTCACGGAGGCAGTGCTCTGCATTGGCCTCCGTGACACGTTGCTTGTTATTCCGGGAAAAATTTCCCACTAGTATAAATAGCACACTTAGGTTTATTTTAAAGAGTTTTTTAGTTTTTAGACTGAGTTCAGAAGTGGAGAGCAGGAACGTGGGTTAGTAGCAGTTGAAGAACGAAAAAGCTAAGGGATTTCTTCTCTTCCTTTCTTCTTTCTATCAATTGTACGTATGATTTACACTCATTTTAGGATGATCAATCCAAGAATGAGTGGCTAATTCTCTTCCTTGCTGAGGTTTTGAACATGTGTAATGAATTTTGATTGTAAATGATATGGTTTTCTTCTTCTTCTTTAATGTTGTTCTATTAATTCTTGTTCTTACTGCATTAGTGCTTGGCCAACATTAATGTACATCTAAAAAGTCCAATTTCACTCGAAAGAGCAAGAAATTGGAAAGTTGTGAATTAATAGGATATTGTTCTTAACTTGATTTGGGAAAATTGGGTTTTGATGTGCTTTCCTGATAGAAATATACTTGAAAGCCGTATTAGTCAATTTAGGAACCGGAATTGTAGTGCTAGGTCATAAATTGCATTTGATCACAGAAATGTAGACGGATGGTTTATGATTCTAAAGTGAAATTAAATACGAGAGTTTTAATTTCTAGGCGAATGTTCTTGGCTAGCAACATGAAGAAGAGATTAACCAAATTATCATGATTATCAAGTTCATTACTTGTTCTTAACCTTGGCATGTTCATATCCATTGTCTAAATTCACTAGTAAATAGTTGTTATTAATTGTAGTATATATAGTTTAGAAATAAAAACTCAAAGTAACTCTTGGTTACATTGTTGTTAGCATAATTAGAAGTGAAATAGGAATATAGTAAACTAGGCAATTTCACGTATCTTGAGCCTCCTTGGATCGATACTTGGCTACTTAGCCACTTTATTACTTGTTTGACCACGTGCACTTGCGTGTCGGTTTTTAATATAAATTACCAACGAGCAGAACAACACCGAACACTTGGTGCCACAAGTGACCCCAAGCTAACCCGTGGTCTATCATTACACTAGTAAGTGAAGTAAACATAAGCGGAAGATTTATTAAAACAATTATGTAATAAATTCTGTCGAGAGTGTAAACATAACTAGAAACAATACTAAATAACTGTGTCTGAAATCCACTACTAACTGATGAGTTGTTGGGACAAGCCCCTAGCTAACTCTAAAGTCAGACTGAAAAGAAACTAACTAAAAAGTACATAACATCCTTGGATGATGAGGGCTCACCAAACGAACCACTACTGCTGGAATCATCGAAGAGAACTACTGACGATGTTGGGACTGAGAACATGCACTAGTATCATAATACGATGTAGAATAAAAAGTATGAATTAGTACTTTGAATGTGCTGAGTAAGTGAGATATACAATAAGAATGGAAAATAAGATCTGAAATGAAATAACATGAAATGACCAATTGATACTGAATACTGATATGGTCAATAATGATCACGACTTATGGTCATAAACATGTCCTAGAATTAAGTGACTGAACTAAGCCAAGCTGAACTATACTAAGTTGATCTGAAGCTGTACTGACAAGTAGGAGAGTCTATAACTGACATATCACCACGTGAGCTAAATGTTGAGTCTGATGTATACACCCCATTAGAGAAAGCCCATTGTACCTTGCCAGGGTATAGTGGCTAAGCTGGATGATCACAAGGTTAGGGCCCGTTGGTCCAATAACCTACTGTGGAAATATAGTTCTGGGAACCTGGGTGCGCTGGAACCCCACTCTGCTCGGTGCTAAGTACTACTCCTACTGGATAGTCCTAACTTGACTACTAAGCTGATAGCTCAAAGCTGGGAGTCTATCGGACCGGATAACCATAAACTGGTGTTCTAAGACTGGCCAGAGCTGCTTATCTGAAATCGTCATATCCGTCTGGAGAACAAACTGATAATTGAAAGTGTTGGTTCTACGACTGGTCAAAGCTACTTATCTTAAAATGTCATAACTGTTTAAAGAACAAACTGATAATTGATTACTGAAAATTGGGACAGGGAGGTATTACCGGCACCTCAAGAGACTAACTATAGTCAAATTGATGAGCTGACATTTATGTAAAATACTAAAATTTACTAAGTACTGACTAAGAATAAACAATCAATAATTCTACTCTTGATCATACAACTATTCTATCCTGGTGATTTCAAGAACAATCAGAATCGAGCAACACTTGTATTAAGAACATGCTGAAATACTCAACCAACTGTATTCAAAGAAACAAGGGCTAAAATCATATAAATTCATGAAAGGAGATAATGACCAGAAGTATAGCTAACAAAAACCCTCAATACTAATTAAAATTTTAACAGGAAAAAAATCATAATTTGCTAACAAATGAACTTTAACTGTGAACTTCAGGGCTAGAACTGATAAGCATTGCAGAAGAGTTTTGGGGCACAAGGGAAGAACAATTCCCTTGTTGAATTCCCGCATTCCTCGTGTAGAAATCCCTGAGAAAACCCTTGAGGAATCTGAGGAGAAGAATTGAAAGCCCTAGCTTGCTCTGAGAGAACTGTCGGGAACTTCTTTGCTTCGGAGATTGAGAGTTGAGTGAAAATGAGAGAGATTTAGTCGACTACCCCTTTAGTTCTCTCCAAAACATGCCCAAAATGACGTAGCTTAGGGATTAAAAAGATGTGAAGTTATAATACCCCTAAAAAAATCTTAAAAACTACTTGACAAGGACAAACGAGTTGCACAATGAGTCGTTAATTGATACGACGTCTCGTTGGGTCCATTCGTTGGTCATGGGCCTGGAATTAGGGATCACTAGAATTTGGAAACGTAAGGGGAGCACGACTCATTGAATGAACTAGTTGGTATTGGTACCTCTCGTTGTCACTAGCAGGAAAACTTGGTCCCTCAGTGAACGGACTACACAATGACTCATTGGTAGAACCAATGGGTCGTTGTGTCTACTCTTGGTCAACACTTCCAGGACCTGAGATCTTGTGACAGGTGGAAATGACAACTCATTAGAGGTGACAATGAGTCATTGGTTCCACTTGTTGCTTCTTGGAGATGTCTGGTAGATTTCTGAACTTGGGATGCAACGAATGACCGGACGACTCGTTAATCCTTCCAACGGGTCATCCCATGCCTCATTGGTCCCCGAAAGGAAATTCTGCAGAGTTGAAAATGACTCAGACAACGCCCCATTACAGGTGCAACGATCTATTTTCTAGGTTGTTCCGCGACAAAATTTTCTGGTTTCCCCTGGTTTCTCATGGAAGGTCGGAGTTTGGTATAGGAAAGTTTTGGGGTGTTACAATATTTCCCCCTTGGGATCATTCATCCTCGAATGATGGCTAAAGCTACTGGAAAACTAAGAAAAAAACTATAATTCCAAGATTGAAACTATAAACTGATTTATGAAGGAATGACTATAAATTGATTTATAAAGGAATGACTAACTCCGAACCAATTTAACCATACTAACTGAGTTGATGCAACTAGGATGCATATTAGAAACATTATTAGAGCTGATGAGTACGGAACTAAATATAGAGTATCGAGGAGGAATTTAATACTTGATGCTGAAATTTAACTGGAAGTGAATAAATGAGGGTACTTAGTCATCATGTCTACTTCTGCCTCCCACGTGGCAACCTCAACTAGCTGGTTCCTCCACAAGACTTTCACTGAAGCGACTTCCTTGTTTCTCAACTTACGAACCTGACGGTCTAGGATATGAACTGGGACCTCTTCGTAAGAGAGACTATGCTTCACTAACGCACTATCTAGTGGCACAAATGATCACTGATGCACTTCTTCAACAGTGACACATGGAAGACTAGGTGCACAGATGCTAGCTTCGAAGGTAATTCTAACTCATAGGCCACATTTCCAATTCACCTCAGAATCCTATAGGGTCCTACATACCTCGGACTGGGTTTTCCTTTCTTTCCAAACCTCATCACCCCTTTCATGGGTGAAATTTTTAGATACACCAATCATCTACAACAAATTTTAACTCTCTCCTCCTTACATCAGCATATGATTTTTGTCAGCTTTGAGCTGTTTTCAACCTCTCTCTGATTAGTTGAACTTTTTGCATAACTTTATGAACTGAGTCTGGTCCTATCAAGGTAGCTTTGCCAACTTCAAACCACCCTATAGGATACCTACACCTTCTACCATATAATGCCTCAAATGGGGACATCTGAATACTGGAGTGGTAGTTGTTGTTGTATGCAAACTCGATGAGAGGTAGGTGATCATCCCAATTGCCTTTGAAGTCGATCACACAAGCTCTCAGCATATCTTCTAAGGTCTGAATTGTTCGCTCAGCTTGTCTATCTATCTGATGGTGAAAAGTTTTTCTAAGCTTGACCTGAGTACCAAGTCCATTTTGAAATGACTTCCAGAAATGCTAGGTGAATTGGGTACCTCTATGTAATATGATGGATAAGGTAACTCCATGTTGTATGACTAACTCCCGGATGTACATTCTAACATAATCCTCATCTGAGTCTATAGTTTTAACTGGGAGGAAATATGTTGACTTTATCATCCGATCTACTATCACCCAAATTGAATCATGCTACCGATGAGTACGAGGTAGACATGTAATGAAGTCCATATTCACTTTTTCCCACTTCCACGTGGGTATCCTAATATCTTGAGTCATACCCTCTAGTCTTTGGTGTTCAAGCTTAACCTACTGGTAGTTCGGGCACTTAGCCAAAAATTCTGCAATATCTCCCTTTATGTTGTTCCACCAGTAGATTTTTCATAAGTCACGGTATATCTTAGTGGCACCTGGGTGGATAGAATATCTGGAGCTATGTGCTTCTGCCAGTATTTGCTATCTCAAGTCACCTACATCCGGAACACATATCCTACCCTGGTAATGAAGCACACCATCTCCCCCTTTGTAGAAAGCCTCCACTTCTTTTCTTAGAACTGCTTCTTTCAGCTTAAGCAGTATCGGATCTTCATCCTTCTTTGACTTAACCTCAACAACTAACAAGGATTCTGACCCACTCTATCGTACTACTCTGCCCTCAGCTAAATCCACCAAATACACTCCCAACCGAGCTACCCTGTGAATATCCTTTGCCAGTTCTTTTTTTCCCTCTTCAACATGAGCAACGCCTCCCATGGACATCCTACTTAGGGCATCAACCCCCACATTGGCCTTGCCTAGGTGATATAGCATGCTCATGTCATAATCCTTCAGTAACTCCAACTACCTTCTCTGATGAAGGTTTAAATCTTTCTGATTGAACACATACTGAAGGCTCTTGTGTTCGGTGAAAATATCCACGTGAACCCCATAAAGGTAATGCCTCCATATTTTTAGAGAAAACACCACTCCCACCAATTCAAGATGATGAGTCGGATAATTATTCTCATGAACTTTGAGTTGTTTGGAGGCATAAGCTATCACCTTACCCCGCTGCATCAGAATGCAGCCGAGGCCAACTCTAGAAGCATCACAATATACTAAGAACCCATCTGTTCCTTTTGGTAAGGTCAAAATTGGAGCTGTAGTGAGTCGAGTCTTCAGCTCTTGGAAACTCTTCTCACATGCATCTGGCCATTGAAACTTCACCTTTTTCTGAGTTAGCTTAGTTAGAGGAGACGCGATAGAAGAAAATCCTTCTACAAACCGTCGATAATAACCGGCTAGACCAAGAAGCTCCTGATATCTGTTGGGGAAGTGGGTCTTGGTCGGTCTTTCACCATTGCTCTCTTTTGAGGATCTACCTGAATACTCTCACCTGAAACCACATGACCAAGAAAAGCCACAGACTTTAGCTAGAATTCACATTTGTTGAATATAGCAAACAACTGGTGGTGTTTAAGAGTCTGCAACACTATCCTCTGATGGTTAGCATGCTCTTCCTCATTTCTGGAGTATACCAGAATGTCATCTATGAATGCAATGACGAACATGTCTAGATACTATTTGAATACCCTGTTCATTAGGTCCATAAAGGCTGCGGGGGGAATTAGCTAGTCCAAAGGACATAGCCACAAATTCATAGAGACTGTACCAAGTTCTGAAGGTTGTTTTTGGTGTGTCACATTCCCTGACTCTAAGCTGATAATACCCCGACCTGAGATCTACCTTGGAAAAACAACTGGCTCCCTAAAGCTGATCAAATAAGTAATCAATTCTGGGTAGGGGATACCTGTTCTTAACTATAACCTTGTTCAATTGAGAGTAGTTGATACACATTCTGAGATTATCGTCTTTCTTTCGCTCGAATAACACTGGAGCACCCCATGGGGAGATGCTGGGCCTGATGAAACCCTTATCAAGAAGGTCCTTTAGTTGTTCCTTCAACTCCTTAAGCTCGGTTGGAGCCATTCTGTAAGGAGGAATAGAGATGGGCTGAGTTTCTGGAATAAGGTCTATGCCAAAGTCTATTTCCCGCTTGGGAGGGACTTCATGAAGATCCTCGGGAAACACGTCAGGGAATTCACTGACAACTAAAACTGACTGAACAGTTAAGGTCTCGAGGCTAGAATCTTTGACCCAAACTAAGTGATAGATGCAACCTTTTTAAATGAGCTTCCTTTCCTTAAGGTAGGAAATAAACCGACCCTTAGGCGCTGAAACACTACCCATCCATTATAAGACTGGCTCATTAGAGAACTAAAACCTGACAAATCTAATTTTGCGTCGACTGAGGCATAACTAGAATGTAACCAATTCATGTAAAAAATGAGGTCAAAATAGGCCATGTCTAGGTATACTAGATAAGCTGGAATGAATTTATTCAACACTGAGACTGGGCAGTTTCTATATACCCGGCTGGCTCTGACTGACTTACAAACTGGGGTAGAGACTAAGAATCTTTCTAAGCAAAATTCTAGATTGATTTCAAACTTAATAACTACATAAGAAGTCACAAACAATAGTGTGGCTCCCGGATCTAGTAGGGAATATACATCTAGGTGGAAAAGACGTAACATACCCATGACCACGTCAGGTGAGCTCTCTTGATCCTGACGAGAGGACAAAGCATAAAAGTAGTTTTGGCACTAACGGCCATCCATCCCTAAAGTACTACCCTGTTGTGCTGGATGGCCTACTAGGGCTGCTGAAGTAGACTGAACTCTCTCCCGTCCTACTGAAGGACACTCTTTTAACCTCTGACCCAACTGTCCACATCCAAAGCAACCCTTCTTACCCATGCAGCATTCCCCTGGATGGCTCTTGCAATACTTAGGACAAGCTGGATAATGGTTACTGGCACTACAACTCTGGGACTGAGAGCCAAATGCTCCACCCTATTGATCCTTGCGGGACCGAAAAGTAGGGGCACTAGCTGATGTGGGTGTTGGAGTCTTCTGTTGCTGCTGCTGTGGGTGACTACTTCCAGCGGACCTCTAGTGGACATAATCTGACTGGCCTGTTCTAGCCCGCTTGTTCTCTAGCTCCATATCCTTCAACTTTTTAGCCTCAATCTACCGAGCTCGAATGATGAGGCTGGAGAGGCCAATTTCCTTGATGAACATCGCCTTTCTGCACTCCTTAAGTACCATGATTGACACTCCATTCACAAATTTAAGCATGCGAGCCCTTGGATCTGCTACCATCTATGGAGCATACCTTTACAGCCGAGTGAACTCTAATGCATATTCCTCCACGATTCTATTACCCTATCTTAAGTTGATGAACTCCTCAACCTTGGCCTCCCTCAATCCAGAGGAAAGAATCTATCTAGAAATGCAGTTGAGAACTCTTCCCACTCTACTGGCCCTGTTGCTGCTGGCTTCACTTCCTTCCATTGGTTGTACGAAATCTGAGCCACCCCTTTCAACTAGTAGATAGCTAGATCGGCATTCTCCACGGAATTAACACCCATAATTTGGGTGATCTTCTTTACCTCATCCATAAACTCTTGCAGGTCCTCTCTCACCTTAGATCCATGGAAAGCTGGAGGGTTCATTCGGGTTATATCCCAAACCTAGAAGCTACTACAGACTTGTTTGTATTCAATGGAACCACCTGCTGGTTCACTTGGTTGGTCATTGTTTGAGCCAGCATCTGGATTGCCGCTCGGAATTCTGCTGAGGAAACTTGGTCATCATGAGGGGCTGTTTGAGCTGGTGGGGCAGGTCGGTTGGCATTGCCAGCCCTCCTTCCATTTCCTCATTTTGGAGGCATATTTTTCACTAAAATGAATAAAGCACGAGTTAGGAAGAAATTTTAGGATTCAACTTCAACACACGATAAAGAGTATGAACAAAAGGGAGTTTTCCTAATAACGTATCATAGCCTCCCCATCATAAGTGTGACGTGCTTCACACCCATGAAAAGGACTCTACTTGATGCAACTTTCAGACATCCTAGGATATTCTAAACCTAGTTCTCTGATACCAAGTTTTCATGACTCAAGTCTAAACCTTGGACGAGACATGGTACTTGGTGCCACAAGTGACCCCAAGCTAACCCATGATCTATCATTACACTGGTAATGTAAGTAAACATAAGCAGAAGCTTTATAAAAACAATTATAGAATCAATACTGCTGGGAGCGTAAACATAATTGGAAACAATACTAAACAACAGTGTCTCAAACCCACTACTAACTGATGAGTTTCTAGGACAAGCCCCTAGCTAACTCTAAAGTCAGACTGAAAATAAACTAACTGAAAAGAAAATAATGTCCTCGAAAGATGAGGACTCACCAAATGGACCGCTGCTGTTGGAATCATTGAAGGGAACTACTGACGATGCTGGGACTGAAAACCTGCACCTTTATCATAATACGATGTAGCATAGAAAGTTGTGCCAGTACTTTGAATGTATAGAGTAAGAGAGATATACAATAAGTAGGGAAAATAACAATTGAACTAAAATAACATGAAATGACCAACTGATACTGAATACTAACATGGTCAATAATGACCCAGACTGATGGTCATAAAAATGTCCAGGAATAGAGTGACCGAACTGAGCTAAACTAAAATTGAGTTGAACTAAACTATACTGATAAGTGGGAGAGTTTACAACCGAAATATAACCACGTGAGCTAAACGTTGAGTCTGATTATACACCCCATCGAATAAAGCCCACTGTACCTTGCAAGAGTATATTGGCTAAGCTGGGAGATCACAAGACTGGGGCCCATTAGGCCAATAACCTACGGTGGCAATGTTGTTTTGGGAACCTGGGTGTGCTGGAAGCTTGGTTGCTTGGTGCTAAGTGATCTTGGGCAGATTTATATGCCCAAGTGATACTCAAATGTGTCATTTTGCCTTGTTTATCTATCGATGTTTGTACATTCTCATGTGAATTGTAATAAAATGTGAATTTATACTAACCAACATGATTAGCATGGTTTTGAAGGAAAAATATAATTTTACGAAGCTAAGATGAAGGTTGGGAGAAATTGGGATGGGACTCAGAAGCTAGCAAGGAAAAAAGCACAATTAAAGCATGAATTAAAAAGGCTCCGCGATGGAGCAGTGTCACGCTGCCATCGCGGATGCATTCTGCCTGGATGCTGAAATTATGCCAAATTCCAGTGAAGGTGCGCGTTGGGGCCGTGGCACGTTGGCCTAGCCCCGCGTTGCACGCCGTGCCACGTTGGGTGTTAATACTTGGATGACCGGATTCTAGTGAGGGTCCGCGTTGGTGGCGTGTCACGGAGGCAGTGCTCCGCGATGCACTCCGTGACACGTTGCTTGTTATTCTGAGAAAAATTCCCAATAGTATAAATAGAACACTTAGGTTCATTTTCAATTATTCTATCTTGGTGGAGCAAGAACGTGGGTTACAAGCAGTTGAGGGGACGAAAATCTCAGGGTTTTTCTCTATCTCCTTCTTCATTTCAATTGCTTGTATGATTAACACTCATTTAACGATGTTTAATCCACAAATGAGTGGCTAAATTCCCTTCTTGCTGAGGTTAAGAACATTTGTATTGAAATGTGATTATTGATAAATTGGTTTTTCATCTTTTCTTCCATGGTTGTTCTATTGATTCTTGTTCTTACTGCGTTAATGTGTGGCCATCGTTAATGTATATCTAAAAAGTTCAGTTTCACTTGAGAGAGCAAGAAATTGGAAAGTTGTGAATTGATAGGATATGATCTTTTCTTAGTTTGGGAAAATTGAGAATTGATTTACCTTCAAGATAGAGATATACCTGAAAGTCGTATTAGTCAATTAAGGAATTGGTTTTGTATGGCTAGAACATGAATTTATTTTTATCACAGAGATGTAGGTGGAAGGTTCATGATTCTTAAGTTGGGTTAAATATGAGAGTTTTAATCCATAGGCAATAATTCTTGACTAGCAACCGGAGGAAAGATTAATCAAATTGTATCGATAATTTATTTATCTACATGTTCATTTTAGCCTCAGCATGCTCATACTTATAGTTCAGACTCAAATTATATATTCGTTTTAGACTTAGTATAAAATTAGGAAACAAAATATCAAAATATTCTTCGCACTGTTGTCTACAGTTTAGAGTTAAAGTTTGTTGACACTTGATTAGATTCATACCTTAGTCCAGTCCCTGTGGGATCGATACTTGGCTTACTTGAGCCACTTTACTACTTGTTCGACCACGTGCACTTGTGTGTAGTTATACCAAACAGTCCGAACAAGTTTTTGGCGTCGTTGCCGGGGACTGGCAATTGGTAAAATTTTCTTAAGTGTTAGTTTACTATTTCTTCTTAGTGTTGACAACTTGGTCTTAGCCTGTATTTTGCAGATACTAATTTCTGTTGAACACTGGCAAGAGACAAGGAGCTGGTGGACTCATCTTTAGAGCCGGAAAGACAATTCCATCGTCAAAGGAGAGAAGCTCTAGAGAAAAAGTTGCAGTTGCTCAGACAAACAATCCTGGAGCAACAACAGAATCCACCAGTTGTAAGGGCAATGTTAGTGCCCGAGGAAATGGCAGCTAGGCCGGTTTGCCAGGTGGCAATCTCACATGCTAACAATGTCACATCCAGCATCCGCAAACTTGAGCCAGGAGGGAGGTTCTATCTTAAACAGAACATGGTGTAATTGCTACACACCAGCGGGCAGTTCACAGGTCTTCCTCATGAGGATCCACAGCAACATCTCCAAAATTTTTTGCAGATAAGTGACACGTACATCCCCGCTGGAGTGTCATCAGATTATGTTAGGCTTACATTGTTCCCATTTTCACTTTTGGGAGAAGCTAAGAGGTGGTTGAAAGCCGAGCCACCTAATTCCATCACCACATGGGATGATCTTGCAAATAAATTCTTGATACAGTTCTTTCCATTCGGTAAAACAACAAGACTTAGAAGTCAAATTGTAAGTTTTAAACAGAGAGAGGGAGAGAATCTGTATCAGGCCTGGGAGAGATTCAAATCTATGTTGCGGGATTGTCCTCATCATCACCAATCCAATGATGTGCTGGTACATACTTTCGTAGAGGGTTTGGAACCCCACACAAAAATCTTGTGAGACTCAGCAGCTGGGGGACAAGAATTAGAGAAGACTTATGAGGAGCTGTATACCTTGTTAAATCATATTTCGCAGGGGAATCCGGAGTGGAATGCGGATTCGTCAAGAGGAGGAACAAGGAAAGCAGCAGGAGTCTTAGAAGTGGATGGTTTTACAGTTATTGCTGCACAGATAGCTGCGTTACAGAATCAACTCAACACCCACTTCAGTAACATGAGCATGAACCAGTCTCAAGCCCCAGTGAATGTAGTGCAGCAGATTTGGTGTGAAGTGTGTGGGAGTAACGAACACTCAGCTGAGTGTTGCGGAGAAAATCCTGATTCGGTGAACTTTGTTGGTAATGTACAGAGAAATAACCATTTGCAGTATGGCAACAGCTACAATTCCAACTAGAGGAATCACCCGAATTTCACTTGGGGTAGCAACAACCATCAAGGGAAAAGTTCGAGTCAGGGGGCGCAGAGAAATTAAGGAGGGCAGCAGAACTATCAGTCACAATACAGAAGCAACAATGCACCTCCTCCACCACCATCACCCAGCATTGAGGAAATGTTCAAGACAATGATAGCTAACCAAGCTCAATTGCAGGCTAATTATGTGAAATTGGCAGCCGATGTAAAGAACAATCAGTTAGCTACAAAGGCTCTGGAGTACCAGTTTGGGAAATTTGCCGGAGCTCAAAACACCAGGCCGAGAGGAGGACTTCCGAGTGACACGTACCCCAACCCCAAGCAAGTAAATGCAGTGACCACGAGGAGTGGTTTGCAACTCAAGGAGGTGGAACCAGAAAGACCACCACAGCAGTCGGGAGCAGGTGAAAAGGAGAGGGAGCACAATGATGATAGGGGTAAGGAGAAGGAAGCTGAACCAGAAAAACCACCACCCCCGTTCCCTCAATGACTAAGGAAACACAAGGAGGAAGCGTGTTTCAAAAAGTTCATGGAGGTGCTTAAGAAGGTACACATTAATTTACCTCTTGTTGATGTTTTGCAGGGAGTGCCGAAGTACGCAAAATATATCAAGGACATCGTGGCAAACAAAAGCAGGTTGACTAAGTACGCTACGGTGGCGCTTACGGAGGAGTGCACTTCACGGATACAAAACAGGTTGCCCACAAAGCTCAAGGACCCTGGGAGTTTTACAATTCAAATTACAATTGGGCAGAGTATTCGAGCTCGTGGATTATGTGATTTGGGAGCGAGCATTAACTTGATGCCAACATCGGTATTCAAGAAGTTGGGTCTAGGGAGTCCTAGACCAACAACAGTGATCTTGCAGCTGGTGGATCATTCCTTAGCCAAACCTGATGGCATTGTGGAAGACGTGCTGGTGCAAGTGGGATCCCTTATCTTCCCGGTAGACTTCGTCGTGCTGGATTTTGAGCCAGACGCGGAAGTCCCATTTATGTGAAACCTATAAATTCTGACCAATTTCTTGTTGTGAGATGAATTTCAGGTTGAACGGAGGGTAAAAATGCAAAGGATCGCAAAGGAAAAATTGAGGTAAGAAAAATAATAAAACGTGGCAAAACAGTGAGCCTGCGCGATGGATCCGTTTCATGGAGGGAGTGCTCCGCGTTACCCTCCGTGACACGTTGAAGTGTAATCTGGAATTTTTGAAAAATTCTAGAGTACCTGCGCGATGGCTCCGTGTCACGGAGGGCATGCTCCACGTTACCCTCCGTGACACGTTGAAGTGTTATTCGCGACGGGTCACACCGGGTCGCCGGGTGACCCGCGTGAAAAACCTCCCTTTTAACCCCTAAAACACCCCATTTTCCCCATTTTTCACTCCCCTCCGCGACAAACAACCCAAAATCCCCCCTTCCCCAACGTTCCATGGACTTAGAAGCTAAAATTCTTCAACTTTTCTTCGATATCATCGAATTGAAGGTATGTTCGTTAACTTCATCTCATTTCTTGTCTAATTTTTCCGATTTTGAGCATAAGAATTGAGGAAAACTTGCCCTAATTGTAAATTGAGCTTGAATTCATGTAAGCTATTGTTGATTGATGTTTGTAGTATCCTTGTGATTATATGAACTCAATAAATACATGGGTGATTGAAATTCTTGCGAAATTGTAGCTAGGGTTAGAATTCGAATATGAAGAAGTTAAAATTGAGTTGAAATGTGAAATTCTTCTTGGTTTGTGCATATTGGGTGAGGAAAATTATGTTGTGCTTAGCGTTAAGATGCTAAAGGCGCAACGGATTGTCGGGATAATGAAATTGTTGAAATTGCATAGAAATTGGGGGAATTGCATCGGTTTTGTTGATAGAAATTTGCGCTAAGTGCTATGTGATGAAATGTTATCGATGGTAATAGTGGATTAGCTGTACGAAGTCTGAGTAGTACATAGAATTTATACCGTCAAACTCTCTGAATGCACGAGGCATTTTTGTTATTGTTTTGTTTTATTTTTTATTTTGAAAGTTAGAAAAAGACGATTGTCTTGCTGTAATGTTGTGATTGTGGCTAAAGACTAAGTGTGGGGTGGCCTAGCTTAACCCAACTTTAGTCGAAGCTAATTTTAATTGGAATAACATTGGACCTGTCTGCTTGGTTTGACAGAAACAATGGCAAGCAGGCAAGATAAAGGGAAGGGCGCATCTACATCGGGCGCCGGAAGGAAAAGAGTCAGACTGGGAACAGCAGTCCCAGCAGCACCAGCAGTTCCGCGTGGCCAACGTTGGCAATACAGAACCCGATGGGTGACAGAGGAGGGGAAGAAATGGTACGCAAAGCATAAGGAAAGCAAATACTTCCCTGAGGAACACATTGCTAGGGAACCGTTGGCACAAGAATTCCCCAGGATTTTCCATAGGATTAAGGCAGTTGGGCTGAACTTCATCTTTGAAGAGCCCAAGGAGTGCAATCTGCACATAATTCGGGAGATCTACGCCAATTGGAACCCGACATTCAGAAGTCACACCATAAAGATAAGGGGGCAGGTAGTCAATTTGAGCCCCATCACCTTAATGCCATCTTGGGGGCACGGGAGACAGACACCCATGTACTCCGGCAGCTGAATATCACTCCACCATATGCGGACATCAGACACACTTTGTGTGGAGCCAGGTCTACAGCACGGTGGAGCAGGCATAAGGAGAGGGGCTACCATCAGACATTGCCCTACTCACAGATGAACAGGGAAGCCAGGATATGACTTAAGATTGTTTGTTCCTGCCTGATCCCAGGGGTGCATATGACAGATGTCACCCGGGATCGTGTGTTCTTGGTCTTTGCCTTGATGAAAGGGCTGGAGATCAATGTTGGGGCGGTGATTATCTCCTCCATGAAGAGAGCCCGTTTGCATTAAGGGCACAGGTACGGGTTTGGTGGCTTACTGACCACGTTCCTAAGGGTCCTGGATATTGAGGAAGAGGCCCTTGACTACATCCCGCAGATGGAGAGGCGGGCCTTAGATGTCACCAAAACTAAGGCACCCGACACCACTCACAGGACAATTCTTACACTAGCCGAGCGACATGCTCGGGATGATCAGTACATGGCTCGCATGTTTGGGATGCAGATGCTCCAGCTGCGCATAGGCGGGAGGTCGGCAACAGAAGATGAGCTGTGGCAGCTCGAGCTAGACTACCCTTTTGGCGAAAATGCTAGGGCTCTATGCCGAGTGGGGCCAGCTTTTGTGGAGCCCACTGATGATGATGTCCCCACAGATGAGGAGACACATTGCGATGACTCCGATGTTGAGTCAGATGATGTTGATGGGGGCGATTCAGACATGGGAGACGAGGCAGCGACACCTGACGAAGAAGTGGAATACTTCGATTGATCAGGGAGGTTCACCACCCACTTTTGTGCTATGCTGAATTTTGTGAACACTGGGGACAGTGTTCGATTTAAGTGTTGGGTGGGAGTAGTTAGGTGCTGGTTGTTGTTGTTATTAATGTCTCTGTTCTGTTGTTGTGCTTGGAAAAACTTGTGACCTTGTGATTTTTGTATGTATGTCTGTATTGTAATTAAGGTGAAGCTGTTGTGTGCTGTTGAATGTTGTTAGCTGATTTTGTAAATATTTTTGTGTTATCAGAATTATTGATATTTTAAAAAAAAAAATTCGTGAAATTTTTTATTTTTGGGTTTCTCGGCGTTTGTTTTCGGTTCTTTTACCGAGAATAGTCCCATTGAACCGAAGTCGTAATTAGTGACCGTTCTCTATGATGGATGGATGATGACCGTCTTAAGAGAAATGTAGTCGATAGGAGTAGATTTCTTTTGTTCTTTTTAATTTTTTTTCTTTCTTTTGTTTGTTTGTATCCCAAACGTGTCGTTACTTTATGGTTGCGAAATTCTGGTTGTGTGTTGTACATGATATTTAAAAGGCAAAGGTGATTCATATGAAAGCATGCAACTTTGTAAATATGTTGAGATACCTAGGCCATAGAGTTCGATTAGGTGTGATTGAGGCTTAATGTTTGAATTCTTGTAATTAGCTGATTGAAGAGTCTGTGAATATGACTTGAGTTGAGCATGTGCAATGAGTGTGTGGTGAGGTTTCGTTTCTTCCATGCTATTTTGAAGTGTCTAGAACTTGCCTGGTGTGTGTACAAAACGAAATGAAGGATGTGGATTGTAGGAAAGGATGTAGGGATTTCTTTCTTTAACCGAAAGTTTTTTTTCATTATTGTACCTACCTTGAATGTACATCTTAGTTAGCCCATTGAACCTTTAGCCTATTTTTTTCTTTTGTCAAAAAGGTGTAAACCGAGCTTAACCCCTTCTTTTCATTATCCGCGAATTTGATCCAAAACTCTTAAGCGCTCAAGAAAAATAATTTTCCCACAGTGTCTGGGAGTGAGAATTGTGAAAAGAAAAGAAAAAGCAGAGTGATGAAAGGAAAGAAAAGGTCAAAGGTTCACTCGTTATAAATTAAATATAATGAAGACGTATAACTAATCTTTGTTTTTAAGTCAAGTGTGCTTAAAGATATGGGGACAAAAAAAGACAGACTTCAAGAATGGGAGGATGAAGGAAAAAAACAATGCCCATAAGGTTTATGGGATGTATTGAAAAAGCGCTTAAGGAGACTAGTTGTTATTATGGGTTAGCCTAGTATTTGCTAGTTTTGTAGCTTACACTACAACCCGTTAAGTCCTACGTGATCTTACATCACGCGTCCTTATATTAGTGGAGTAATACACTAAAGGCAAGCCTATGGTTCATGACATGATTCATGTGAATTCTTTTGGGAGAGAGAGCGAAATCTTGTTTATATCCCCCTGCATGTAATATCTTTGAATTCATGTGATTAAAAAGGGGAAAATTCTCTTGTGTTGTGAGGGCACATGCTTGACGAGAGATTGAATTTCGTGTTGGATATCTTGATCAGCTGATTTGCATGAGTTTGCTGATATCGAGAGTCGATTCTTGAGTCTAGGAGGTCTTAATGTGTTGAAGGTCATTGTATTGATAAGACTATGCATGTTTTCTTGATGATTTGCTATATTAAATAATCGGTATAACCGTAGCTTGAATTGTCGAGCCAAAGTAGCTAGTATTGGGTGTCAATCGCATGAGGTGTAAGATTATTGTTCGGGGACGAACAAGGATTTAAGTGTGGGGTAAGTGATCTTGGGCAGATTTATATGCCCAAGTGATACTCAAATGTGTCATTTTGCCTTGTTTATCTATCGATGTTTGTACATTCTCATGTGAATTGTAATAAAATGTGAATTTATACTAACCAACATGATTAGCATGGTTTTGCAAGAAAAATATAATTTTACAAAGCTAAGATGAAGGTTGGGAGAAATTGGGATGGGACTCGGAAGCTAGCAAGGAAAAAAGCACAAGTAAAGCACGAATTAAAAAGACTCCGCGATGGAGCCATGTCACGCTGCCATCGCAGATGCATTCTGCCTGGATGCTGAAATTATGCCAAATTCTAGTGAAGGTACACATTGGGGCCGTGGCACGCTGGCCTAGCCTCGCGTTGCACGCCGTGCCACGTTGGGTGTTAATACTTGGATGACCAGATTCCAGTGAGGGTCCGCGTTCGTGGCGTGTCACGGAGGCAGTGCTCCGCGATGCAGTCCGTGACACGTTGCTTGTTATTTTGAGAAAAATTCCCAATAGTATAAATAGAACACTTAGGTTCAGTTTTAATTATTCTGACTTGGTGGAGCAAGAACGTGGGTTACAGGCAGTTGAGGGGACGAAAATCTCAGGGTTTTTCTCTATCTCCTTCTTCTTCATTTCAATTGCTTGTATGATTAACACTCATTTAACGATGTTTAATCCACAAATGAGTGGCTAAACTCCCTTCTTGCTGAGGTTAAGAACATTTGTATTGAAATGTGATTATTGATAAATTGGTTTTTCATCTTTTCTTCCATGGTTGTTCTATTGATTTTTGTTCTTACGGCGTTAATGTGTGGCCAACGTTAATGTATATCTAAAAAGTCCGGTTTCACTCGAGAGAGCAAGAAATTGGAAAGTTGTGAATTGATAGGATATGATCTTTTCTTAGTTTGGGAAAATTGAGAATTGATTTACCTTCAAGATAGAGATATACCTGAAAGTCGTATTAGTCAATTAAGGAATCGGTTTTGTATGGCTAGAACATGAATTTCTTTTTATCACAGAGATGTAGGTGGAAGGTTCATGATTCTTAAGTTGGGTTAAATACGAGAGTTTTAATCCATAGGCAATAATCCTTGACTAGCAACCGGAGGAAAGATTAATCAAATTGTATCGATAATTTATTTCTCTACATGTTCATTTTAGCCTCAGCATGCTCATACTTATAGTTCAGACTCAAATTATATATTCGTTTTAAACTTAGTATAAAATTAGGAAACAAAATATCAAAATCTTCTTCGCACTGTTGTCTGCAGTTTAGGGTTAAAGTTTGTTGACAATTGATTAGATTGATACCTTAGTCCAGTCCCTGTGGGATCGATACTTGGCTTACTTGAGCCACTTTACTACTTGTTCGACCACGTGCACTTGCGTGTAGTTATACCAAACAGTCCGAACACTAATTACTACTCCCACTGGATATTTCTAACTTGACTACTAAGTTGATAGCTCGAAGCTGGGGTATTGGACTTAGTTAGGAATACTTACCTGGAAGTACCCTGAGAGTCTATCGGGCTGGATAATCATAAACTGGTATTCTATGACTGGCCAGAGCTACTTTTCTGGAACCATCATAACCGTCTGAAGAACAAACTGATAATTGAAAGTGTTGGTTCTAAGACTGGTCAGAGATACTTATCTGTAAATGTTGTAACTGTCTCAAGAACAAACTGATAACTAATACTGGATACTGGGACTGGGAAGTATTACTGGCACCTCAAGAGGCTGACTATAGTCAAATTGATGAGCTGATATTTCTGTAAAGTACTGAAATTTACTAAGTACTGACTGAGACTAAATGATCAATAATTCTACTCTTGATCATACAACTGTACTATGCTGGTGATTTCAAGAATAATCAGAATCGAGCAACACGTGTTTTGAGAACATGCTGAAATACTCAATTCACTGTATTCAAAGAAATTAGGGCTAAAATCATATAATTTCCTGAAAGGAGATAATGACCAGAAGTATAGCTAACAACAACTCCTAATACTCATGAAAATTTTAATAGGAAGAAATTCATAATTTATTGACAAATGAACTTTAACTGTGAACTTCAGAGCTAGAACTGATAAGCATTTCAAAAGAGTTTTGAGGCACAAGGGAAGATCAATTCCCTTGTTTAATTCCCACATACCTGGCGTAGAAGTCCCTGAGAAAACCCTTGAGGAATCTAAGGAGAACAATTGAAAGCCCTATCTTGCTCTGAGAGAACTGTCAGGAACTTCTTCGCTTTGGAGATCGAGAGTTGAATATAAATGAGAGGGATTTAGTCAACTACCCCTTTATTTCTCTCCAAAACATGCCCAAAATGATATAGTTAAGGGATTAAAAAGATGGAAAGCTACTAAAATGCCCCTGAAAGTAAATTTTGAAAACTGCCTGACAAGGACCAACGTGTCACACAATGAGTCGTTGGTTAATACCGTTGTTATACCCCGGAAACCTAAAGATCAGACCCGGGATTCGAAATGGAGAAAAACCTAAAATTGGCACTAGGCACAGAACGAGTTGTGCGGAGACTCGTGAGAGCAGCCCACGAGTCGTGATGTGACTTGTGAGGAGGCCCAGGAATTCAAATGTGAAACTTGAGAAACGAGACCCCACAGGCATGACTATGACTCGTGGTAAGGCCCCATGAGTTGTTAGGTTAGTGTGGGGTGAGTGAGAAGGAAAAGAGAAGGAAGAAGGGCAGTGTACTCGACAGAAGGACCCTAAGAGTCGTGGTCAGTCCCCATGATTTTTGGGGAGGGTCGTGGCCAAGCAGGGATTGTTTTTGTTGAAGTTAAGGTAGTGCACTTTAGGATGGTGACCACGAGTCGTGGTCACCTGGTCACGAGTCGTTATGACCCCCGTTATGAGCTTAGGAGACCTATTGAGCAGTGTACTTCACGGACGACTCCATGAGTCATGGTCCAGTGTAACGAGTCGTTAGGTCCCCCGTTGGGACCATCTGGTAGTTATTTTCTTCAAATTTAGTAAGGGATTTTCCATAATTCCTAAGATCCTAAGGCCTAAACTACGTTGTTTTGAGCTATGAATAGTGACTTTTAAAGGGGTTAAGTTCATTTTAGGCCATTTTCATATTCTTGCACGCAAGAGTGCTAGGCTAAAGAAGTGATTAAGGCAATACTTCAAGGTTGTCTTTAATTCTTTCTTGGTTATTCAAGGGAGGGTAAGAATCAGCCATTTACAGGTATGTAGGGTTATGAATGAGTGTTTTCGTTCACACCCATGCCCAATCTTCCTAATTCATTAAGTTTGATAAAAAATCTTATGGGGTTTTAACTTAAATCTTGTGGAATTCTAATGATCTATTAATGGGTTATTATCTTTCTCGATTTACGTTATATTTTATGAATTATGATTAGATTCTACAAGTATTTTGATTATAACTTTATTTCTTTGATTTCTAAATTAAGCCTAATTTTGCATGTTCTATGATGAATCGAGTTATGATCTTTACCTCAAATATTGATATTCATAAACTCATCATGATTTATGATTCGTAATAGGGATTTTTTCAAATTCCCATTATAAATTGATGATTTACAAAGTCTACGTATGATTTATGTGTATGGATGAATCTCATGATTTTACTAATTTTGTTTTGGCTGACCTACGAGCCTTACCCGCATGGCTAGTTCATGTATTTACAAGCATGTTTATGATTATCACGATTTAACTAGTCCATGAATCTCATGCATATTATACCATGAGCACTATCAACCCCACTCTTATGACCATTTATGAGTTTTTATGTATTTTAAATGTCCTTTTTACTTACCTTGCATACTCAGTACATTCTCGTACTGACCGCATATTTTATGTTGTATCATTTCATGATACTGGATCCGACTCTCAGGCTCAGCCCCATCAGTAGTATATTTCAGAGTTTAGCATCTAGCCTTTTGGTTAGTCCTCTTTTTTCAAGGGCCATATGTTCTGATTATGATGTTCCTGTTGTTTCAGTTTTGTCGTGTTAGTTGGGGATGCTGTCCCATCAACCTATCTGATGCAATAGAGGCTTTCAGAAATTTTTTAGTAATCAACTGTTATGTATTTTAGTACGTTCATATTATCATGTTATGTTATGTTATGTTTATGTTTCTCCTATATCATCATGTTGAGAATTCCTCTTAATGATAAGAAGTTAGATGAATGTTCATGCCATGGGTTGACTTGGAGTCTCTCGGGGCTCCTTGTCGCATGTTACGATCCGGGTCTATTTTCGGATCCTGACAAACTTGGTGTCAGAGTAATAGGTTTGAAGTGTCCTAGGTTGTCTAAAAGTCGTGTTAAGTATAGTCTTTTTCATGGGTGTGAAGCGCGCCACACTTATGGAGAAGAGGCTACGAGATATGTAGGAAATGTTCCCTTCTTTCATGATCTATGTCGTGCAATGAAATGTCTCTTTATCCTTATAATTTGTGCTATTCGCGATTGCAGAATCATGGCTCCCTGAAGAATGAATGGTAGGAGGAACTGAAATAGAGACAACCAAGAGGATGGCAACAGGAATGTGCACCAGCAGGTCCCACCAGTTTTGGAGCACCAGGCACCAGAGCCAGTTTCCCTTACTGAGTTTTGGGAAGCTATCCAGATGCTTGCGCAGGCCTTGACCACTCAGGTCAATCAGTAGGTTGTTGCGCATGTTCTTCAAAATGGCAATGCAGCGGTGGCTCGAGTCAGATATTTCTTGAGGATGAACCCGCCGGAGTTCCTTGGGTCCAAGGTAGATAAGGACCCACATGAATTCATCGATGAAATTTTAAAGATCACCCAGGTCATGGGGGTGAAAAATAGATAGTTTGTTGATTTTGCCTCTTATCAGCTGAAAGGGGTGGCGCATATCTGGTTTAAGCAATGGAGAGACAATAGGGTAGTAGGGGTAGGCCTTATAGGTTGGGAAGAGTTTCGTGCAGCCTTTCTAGATTGGTTCTTCCCTCGTGAGATGAGGGAACTGAAGGCAGCCGAGCTTGTAAATCTGAAGTAGGGTGATATATCGGTTTAGGAGTACGCTCTGGAGTTCACCCGCTTATCCAAGTATGCACCAGAGTTAGTGGCAGACCAGAGGTCTTGGGTGACCCGATTTGTGCATGGAGTGGCGGACTACCTAGATAAGGACTATAGGATCTCCATCCTAAATCGAGATATAGATTTTCCCCACATAGTATTTCATGCCCAGCAGATGGAGTCAGTATATCGAAGGCAGAGAGAGGTCAATAGGTCCAGGACAAACAATTATGGGATTTCTTAGCCTAGATCGGGGGATGGATAGCGCCAGCAGCCTCTTCACAGGTTTGTTACTCTAGCACCATCATCAGCTAGTACACCATCTAGATCACGAGGGGATCGGAGGAGCAGGGCTTCAGATTCGAGAGGCTAGGGTGCACCTTCCCAGTTTGTGCGAAGTGTGGCAAAAATCACCCAGGGAGGTTCCTAGTTGGCTCAGAAACTTTCTCGGGTGTGGGAAAGTTGGATACAGGCTTAGGGATTGCGCTTCGGCAAGATCAGGAGGCGACAGAGCCCGTATGCCAGCCGCTAGTACAACCGCTCCAGCAGCACGTCCCCCTCAGCAGGGTGCCTCGACTAGTTCAGCTGGCGGTTAGCACCAGAACAGGTTCTATGCCCTTGTGACCTGTCAGGAGCAGGAGACTTCACCGGATGTGGTTACTGGTATGTTACGAGTGTTTCACCTTGATGCTTATGCTTTGTTAGATCCAGGGGCTACCTTGTCTTTTGTAACACCTTATATTTCTTGTAGCTTTAGAGTTAGTCCCAAAACTCTATCAGAACCATTTTTAGTTTCTACTCCTGTTGGTGATTCGGTTGTAGCTAGGAAGGTGTATAGATGATGCCCGATTGCTATATTGCATAAATTCACCTCCGCAGACCTTGTAGAATCATCCATGATTGACTTCAATATTATTCTTGGATGGATTGGTTATATGCGTGTTATGCTTTTATTAATTGTAGAACCCGTGCAATGGAGTTCCGCTTTCCGGGAGAGTCAGTCTTGGAGTGGAAGGGTAGTTCGACCATGCTTGTAGGTCGTTATATTTCCTATCATAAGGGCAGGAAGATGATTTATAAGGGTTGTATGTATCATCTAGTTAAGTTTAAGGATGTTGAGTCTGAGACCCCGACTATTCAGTCAATTTCGGTAGTGCGGGAGTACCCAGAAGTATTCCCTGATGAATTACGAGGCGTTCCTCCCGAGAGGAAAATTGATTTTGGTATTGACCTTCTTCCCAAAACACAGCCTATATCTATCCCTCCTTACAGAATGGCTCCAGTTGAGCTAAAAGAGTTGAAGGATCAATTGAAGGACCTGCTAGATAAGGGTTTCATTAGACCGAGCAAGTGTCCATAGGGTGCACCAGTTCTCTTTGTCCGGAAGAAGGATGGTTCTCTTCGGATGTGTGTTTATTATCGGGAATTGAACAAAGTCACTGTTAAGAACATGTATCCCTTACCCTGGATTGATGATTTATTTGACCAGCGTTAGGGTGCCATGTGTTTCTCAAAGATAGATCTCAGGTTTGGGTATCACCAGCTCATTGTTCGGGAGTGTGACATCCTGAAGACAGCCTTTAGAATGCAGTATGGCCATTATGAGTTTGTAGTTATGTCTTTTGGACCAACGAATTCTTATGTAGCTTTGATGGACTTGATGAACAGGGTGTTCAAGCCATACCTGGACATGTTCGTGATTGTATTATTGATGACATCTTGATATACTCTCGGAGAAAGGAGGAACATGTCGCTCATTTGGGAATAGTGCTTCAAACCCTCAAGGAGTGCCAATTGTATGCCAAATTCAGCAAGTATGAGTTTTGTTTGAACTCTGTAGCATTTTTGGGCCATATGGTAACAAGTGAGGGTATAAGGGTGGATTCCCAGAAGATAGAAGGGTAAAGAATTGGCCTAGACCAGTGAATCCTTCAGATATTTGGAGCTTCTCGGGTTTAGCTGGCTATTATCAGAGATTTGTTGAAGGTTTCTCATCAATTGTAGCACCTTTGACCAAATTGACCCAGAAGGAGGTGAAATTCCAATGGTCAGATGTGCTATGGATTTACAACACTTTCGACGCTCTAAAATAAAGAAAATAGCATGGACTTAGGTATGTTTATATGAATATGAGGTACTTTTCTTGTGTTTTCAGGTAAACTTAGGTGTTGGAATAAGGTTGTGCAAAAGAAGCTTAAAAGAGTAGAAAATGAGCCAAGATGACAGTCTCAGTACGAGTCGTACATTGATGGTACGAATTGTACTAAGACTCATGAAAATATTTCGAAGGATGAGCTAAGAAAGATGCAATCCACGACTCACAGTACGAGGCTTAATTTCAAGTCGTGGAAAGATTCAGAGAAATTTCACAAAGGCAGACTCATGGTACGGAAGACTACAGTACGAGTCGTGAAGGCAAGGTATGAGTCGTACCAAGACACTCACGACAAACTTCAGAAAAATTCATAGTCTTCAGATTCAAACCATGGAAGCTCAGTACGACTAGTAGAAAGTTGGTACAAGTCATACCAAGGACCAACACTTAGCCAGATTTTAGCAAGCTAAAGACCTACAGATAGCAGGTATAACCCGTACAAGCCTGCTACAGGTTGAAGGTCTGGTCGTGGCTCGAGCGGCAGCAAATATGGTATTTTACCCTGTTAGCATAGGAAAGGGATTTTTATGTATGTATAAATATGTTTTATGTTTTATTTTCGTAAGGGAGTCGACTAGAAGTAATTAGGAGTGATTAGAACTGATTAGCAATGAAATTAAGGAGATATAGACGTGAGAATTGAGTTGTTCAACTTGTGATCAACCTTTTCTTGATCTTCATATTGTTCTTGAGGATTTTGCTGATTAATTCAGGAAGTTTTTTCTCTCAATTATAATTTTAAGATTGATTTATGTCTTTAATTATGTAAAAAAATCACAACCTTGCAACTATGAGAGGCTAAAACCTCCATAGCTAGGATTGTGGGAACCATGATGGATTAACAAACTAAGGTTAGCCCAAATTGATTCAAAATCAATGCAAACGCTTGTATTGTATTCTCTTCATACTTTAATGTTTCTTAATGGTGTACAACGTTAGGACTTGTCTGAATTGTTTACTTGCTTTAGCCTAGAGAGGTAAAGATTAGGAAAAGAGAATTACGACAAAGCCTTGGTCTTGATGATCGTTGTATTAACTGAGCTATGGTCGCATGATAGTTATATTTGGGACAAATTGATAACGGTTATCTTGCAATCGCTCATGAGACCTGACTTGGTGATTGAGTATAGTCATCCAATAGGGACGAACCAGTTGTTTGGATGAACCCTAGTTATCAGTCCTACAAGAAAAGCATTGTAATTGATCACTTGTGTATATCCAAAGCTGTTATGAACCCATAGGGAACACAAACCCTAGTTAGTTTTAATTCTTGATTTTACAACACAATTGTAATCATTTTTTTCGTTATTATTCTCTATAAACGCCCCCACTTTGGAGTAACTACCTAAAAAAGTTAACCGGCAATAGTCTAGTTCTTCCATATTCCTGTGGGATCAACCCCAACCTTTAGTTGGGTTCTTTATTGACAACGTCCACTTCATGCTTCAGTAGGTGGTATGGTTTGAGCGTTATCAAAAAGTGGAGCCATTGTTGAGGAATACGGCTAAGACTAGATTATTTTCTTGTATTTGACTTTTTTGGTAGTTATTTCCTTAATTATGTTTTCTTTTTATTTTTGATACCCATAGGTTGTTCTACGATGAATGCCAAGCTCTCGGAGTAGTGGATATCCCATGATTCCATTGAACCTAGAAATTGAAAAAACACTGCACAAAATGGAAAACTAGGAACAAAGAGATTCCCGCATATCTGAAGAAGCTAGGTAAGCTAAACTAGCTCGGCAAGCTGCACTTCAGGATGTGGAAGATATCAGAGAAGAGGTAGTGAATGCTAGTCAACATGGGAAGGGCAACAGAGGTTACATACATGCCTCTCAGTTCTTCGATGATGAGGACCTAAACATTGATGAAGTTGGGTCGACTGGAGCAATTGTGCCACCACCACTGCCCGCTGGGGCCAAGTTCGATATCACGAGCACCATGATTCAATTACAAAACATGAAAGGGGTGTTCAGTGGTCATGCAGTGGATAATGTCAACCTGCACTTGATGAACCTCATAGGAATAAGCAAGGCGTACATATTTCTCGGAGTTAGCCAGTACAGCTCAGACTGTACCCCTTCTCTCTATTAGGGGAAGACACTTTATGGTTATCGGAGTTTCCCAACGACTCCATAACCAACTAGAGGGAGCTCAAAAAGGCCTTCTTGGAAAGATTCTTTCCCCCCTCCAGAATGTTGCAGCTAAAAGATGAAATCTACAACTTCCGAAAAATTAAGACAGAGGCAGTTCATGAAACCTGGTTGAGGTTCAAAAAGAAGTTGACAAAGTTCCCGAACCACAAGATCCCAAATGAAATTTTGTTGGAAATTTTTACAGGTCTTTGAATAATAACACAAAAGCTATAGCAGACACAGTGGCAGGAGGAGCATTGATGAGTCACACCTGGGAGCAAGCTACAACTATCCTTGACAGGGTGACTAAGACGAATAGGGCATGGAATATGAGGGAGGCTGATGCAACAATCAGTACATATGTTGTTGGTTTGATTGTAGACCAACGAAGGAAAGAAGAAGAATGCAACCAAAAGTTGGCTCATACGCACACATCATTGGACTTGCTGACAAAGCATATTATGGGAGGTGGAGCCAAAAAGGTAAATGCAGTGGGAACTCAAGGAATGGAGCAGGGAGCTAATCACTCTGATTTTGAGGAAGAGGTAGACTTCCTGGATAACCAAGTACTGGGTTTTTGAGCCAATTCCTAAGCGTATGGATAAGACAATTGGCGCCAAGGTTCTGGAAATCAAGGTTGGAACCAATATAGAGACAACTACAACAGAAACGGGTTCAGATACAGGAGGCAAGGTTGTGAGCGCGAAGGTGAATGGAGAAGAAACGATGGATACCGCAATGACCGGGCTGGAATTTATATGCCTCCCTATGCACGAGAGGGGGAGGATGGGCAATCAAATATGGAAAGCATGATGGCTGAGATGCTGAAGAAGGCGAGGTCCACTGATGAGCAATTAAAGGAAATCCAAAGTGACTTATCGAGTATGGGTTAGAAAGTGGAGTCTCATGCTACAACAATCAAGTAGATCGAACATCAACTTGGGTAACAGTCAGCATCAATGAACCCTATACAAAAGGGTACACTACCTAGCAACACTGTCCAAAACCCAAAGAACGATGGCCATTGCATGGCGTAATGACTAGGAGTGGTAAGACCACAGTTGACCCCGTTTTCCGGTTGTAGTTGAACGGATGAAAGAAAGCATAATGGAGGAGAATGAGAATAGTGTTGAGACAGAGGGCGCTGAGCATGCTGAGGCCCCAAGAGGTGAAGAAGAACCTGAATTGACCAAGGAGCAACACAAATCTACAAAGTTATCCCACGACTACTGCCACCATTACTTCAAAGGATGAAGAAAAAGGCGGAAATCGGTAAGTTCCAGAAATTCCTTTCAATGCCTAAACAATTATTTGTGAACATACCACTGGTTGAGGAATAAGAACAAATTCCGGGATATGCAAAGTTTATGAAGGACTTGGTGACTAAGAAGAGATCCGTGAGCTATGAGCCGGTTGACAATGTACATCACTGTAGTGCCATAGCTACAAGGGTCCTCGCTCAAAAGAAGGAAGGCCTAGGTGCTTTCACTATACCGTACACAATTGGCTATGTCGAGTTCGCAAAGGCGCTTTGCGATCTGGGAATAAGCATAAATTTGACGCCCCTAGCAGTGTTCAAGAAATTAGGCATAAGAGCCTATGCGGCTACTGATGGCTGATAGAACTATTAAAAAGCTAGTGGGGATCCTATTCGATGTGCTTGACAAGGTAGACAAATTTATGTTCCCTGTAGACATCATGATTTTGGATTGAGAGGTTGATTATGAAGTCCCCATCATTTTGGGGTGACCATTCCTTGCAACCGGAAGGGCCCTAATAGATGTGGAGTCTGGCCTGCTGAGGTTTAAACTAAACAAAGAGGAGGTCACTTTCAACATCTTTCGAACAATGCAGCAAGCCAAGGAATTCAGCGTAGTCTCAGCACTAGAGGATGGATATGAGTCACTTGACGAATTCTGAGTAGTCAAGAGACTTGCATTATGCCGCAACGTTAAATCAGGCGCTTCTTGGGAGGCAATGATAACCCTCAAACCACACTTCCAACTGAAGTATGAAGCAGATGTTGTCAATAAAGAACCCAACTAAGAGGTTGGGGTCGAACCCATAGGGAATATGGAAGATCTAGATTACAGCCGGTAGATGAACTTGTATGGTAATTACTTCACAATGGGGGAATTCTAATAAAAATCAATAAAAGAAATAAACAACGGTCAAGATTATATTTGTGAATCAATAATTAAAGTAATAACTATGGTTTGTGTTCCCCATAGGTTCATAACAACTTTGGGTATACACTCGTGATCTTTACCAATACTTACTTACAGAACTGATAACTTAGGTTCATTCAAACGATCGACCAATCCCTATTGAATGACTATCCTCAATTACTCGACCAAGTCTCATGAGTTTTTCAAACTAACTGTTATCACTAGGTCCCAGATATAACTATCCCGTGACCACAACTCAAGTTAATACAATGATAATCAACATCAAGACTCTGTTGTAATTCTCTTTTCCTAATCTCTACCTCTTCGACCAAAGAAAGTAAGGAATTCAGGCACTTCCTAATGTTGTACACCGCTAAGAATCATTAAAGATGAAGAGAATACAAAATAAGTAATTAGTATTGGTTTCAGACTCACTTTGTGCAACCCTAACTTGTTAATCCACTATGGTTCCCACAATCCTAGCTATGGAGGTTTTAGCCTCTCATAGTTGCAAGGTTATGATTTGTGTTCATGATTGAAAAAATAAAACAATACTTACAAAGATGATTGAGAAAAAAAATAATTCCTTCAATTAAACCATGAAATTTTGAATAACAAGTAGCAAGAACAAGATGAATTCAAGAAAAGGTTGATCACAAGGTTGAACCAACTCAATTCTCTCTTCCAATGATGTAAAACTCCTTACTACAATGTTTTCCTACTAGAATTAAGTCTATTCGTCATCCTCTATGAAAAATAAAACACAAAAAGTATTTATAGAGACACAAAAATCCTTTTCCTAAACTAACAGGACTGCTTTTCATATCTGCTGCCAACCTTGTCACGGGTCCACCTATGACTCGTAGGGGCTTCTCAAGGATCATGGCATCAACTCGTAGCTTCGATTGTTGGCTGTGTTTTGTCTAAGTGTTGGGCCAAGGTACGATTCATACCTACTTCCTATGACTCGTTCATTGCACCCGTGGCTTGATCCTGGTAGTCTTGAACTTTTTCTGAACTTCACCACGACCAGTATGGTACAACTCGTACCTTCATCTTACGGGTCATAAAGTGCTCTCGTACTGAGAATTATCCTTTTGTGCATTTCTTCTGAATTTCATCACGACTGGCTTACCACGACTCATACCACCATGGTACGATCCATGACAAGTCTCATGGGATCAATCTTCCAGGTTAAGTTTTCATCTTCTTATCAGGGCCTTCAGCACAACTCGTAGGTCTATCCTACGGATCGTACTATGGTATGCACTTTTTTTCCCTTTTTTGCACACTTTTAGCTCCCTTTTGTAATTTATTGTTCCAACACCCATTTATCCTGAAATCTAAGGAAAAGTGCCTCATATCCACACGAATACACCTAAGTCCATGCTATTTTCTTAGTTTTAAGCGTCAATAGTGCTGCAAATCCACATCACATCAACACCCTCAACTTAAGACTTTTGCATGTCCTCAAATAAAGAAAAAGAAAAACTAAACACGACGCTCAACTAGAAAATAAACTTAAGGTACTACAGCCAAAACTAAAACAAATTTGTGCACTGTGTATACAAACTCTATTGACCCTTCCTCTTGAAACATCATCAGCTAATGTATTGCAAGCAACATCAAAATATCATATTCAGGAATCAAGACATGTCATCTAGCTATCAAAAAGCAAACAAGTCATAACCTATGTATTTCACACAAACTAATGGTAAGAGCAAACATAATCCATGTACCCTCAAACAAAATGAAGTCCCCACTCTAGTATGAAGTATCAATTGAAACATGGGACTAGGAAAATGAAGCACTCATTCTCTCAAAGAACTGCAAGTATTATGCATCAGATATCATATGCTTGCCCTTATTTTCTCTGCTTTGGTTTGTTAGATGGACAAATTAAGATCACTATAGGACTTGATATGGATTGCAATGTAGGATTAGGGCTGGACATGATAAAGATGAAAGATTTTATTAGTGACTATCCCTTCCGTGGCGCTATATTGATTGGCTACACCATTCTCCTATTTCACCCTTCATTTCTTTTGTCTTCTTTTCTTCCCTTTTTTCCATTTTAAGAATTTTTGCATGGCTGAGGTGATTTTTCAGATTTTTCAACACTTTCAAGCTATTTTGAATTTCTCTCTTTTTTTTCTCAATATTCTCAAATTTTCAGCTTTTTACTTTTTCACCTCACCACGTCTTTTCTCACCATTTTTTTTCTTTTCTCTTTTCCTTTTCTCCCACTCCCACCATTTATGCACCCCTACTCTAGCCACCCTCAACTTAAGCATTTTGCTTATGTTGAGGTTCACAATATCCAAGGAAGGACAATGGCCAAACAGGTTCATTATAAACAAATGGGTACGGTTAACAAGTAAATCAAAGAAATATGGTCTAGTAAGGCTCAAACTTGGGATCAAGGGATTCATGAAACTTTGTTAGGGCAATATAGGCTAAAAGTGAGCTGACACAAAAATAGCCTATGATCATATCCTAACCAACCATCCTCAACCTATGCAGAGACCAACCTGGAAGTTCTAGATCTTCAACAACATACCACAATAAATACTAAGACCTCACTCACACATAGTACATGAACTATTTTCACTTTACATGTTTGGTTTATACATGGCTTAACAAGACTAACACTATCAATAACTAACTGACATAAAATGATCCACAAAAATCATGCATGTTGTCACAAATACATAGAAATTTTTTTTTAAACAGGATCAATTTTTTAAAAACAACAAAAATAGTGCATATTCATCGACTGAGTATTCCTAAGTTATTTTCTAATTGAAAAAAACTCACAACTAAAAAAATCCTAACATATGCTGGTTCTACTAGATAGCATGTCTGAGAGAAAAGAAGCATGGCAAGAAAAACCCTCAGACGAACAAAAATCTCCCAAAAATAACAAGTACACCCCCCCTTTTTGAAAAATGAGCTTCGTCCTCGAAGAATAAACTATAAGCATGAAGGGAAAAAGGGACATACCTGTGGCTACTCATACCTTGCCTCTATCATCTTGCAAAGGTGGTACCTGTCCGGTGCTTTGGTTAGGGGTTAAAAACCGACACGCAAGTGCACGTGGTCAAACAAGTAGTAAGTGGCTTGAGTAAGCCAAGTATCGAACCAAGGAGACTCTGGATAAGTAAAAATTGCTCAAGTATACTATATTCTATCTTACTTCTATATATGCTGACAACAAAGTAACCAAAAGTTAAATAATTTGTTTATAAATTATATACTAAAACTATTAACAAATATCTACTTTGAATTGAAACTATGGATATGAGCATGCCAAGGTTAAGAACATGTAATGAACTTGATTATAATCATAATTTGGTTAATCTTCTCTTCCTGTTGCTAGCCAAGAACATTGGCCTAGAGATTAAAACTCTCATATTTAATCTCACTTAAGAATCATAAACCATCTGTCTACATTTCTGTGATCAAATGCAATTTATGACCTAGCAATACAATTCCGGTTCCTAAATTGACTAATACGGCTTTCAAGTATATTTCTATCAAGAAAGCACATGAAAACACAATTTTCCCAAATCAAGTTAAGAACAATACCCTATTAATTCACAACTTTCCAATTCCGTGCTCTCTCGAGTGAAATACCACTTTTTAGATGTACATTAATGTCGGCCACACACCAATGCAGTAGAAACAAGAATTAATAGAACAACATGGAAGAAGAAGATGAAAAACCATATAATTCAATAATCAAAATTCATCACCATTGTTCATAACCTCAGCAAGGAAGAGAATTAGCCACTCATTTGTGGATTAATCATCCTAAAACAAGTGTTAATCATACAAACAATTGATTGAAAGAAGAAAGAAAAAGAGAAAAACCCTTAGCTTTTTCGTCCCTCAACTGCCTGTAACCCACGTCCTTCCTCCACCAAGTCTGAATTCATTAAAAATAAGCCTAAGTGTTCTATTTATACTAGTGAGAATGTTTCCCGGAATAACAAGCAATGTGTCACGGAGGGTAACGCAGAGCACTGCCTCTGTGACACGGCGTGGACGCGGACCCTTTCTGGAAATTTAGGGTCCAGGAATAAAGCTTCAACGTGGCACGGCAGGCAATGCGGAGGCTTGCCTCTGTGCCATGGAGCTGTCGCGAGGCTCCACTGGAAATTGGCAAATTATTCATCCTCCAGGCAGAGTGCCTCCGCGATGGTAGCGTGACACGGCTCCATCGCGGAGCCCCTTTATATTGTGCAGTCCAATGCCTTTTTCGTGCACGAATCCAAGTCCAACTCCGATATTGTTCCAACATGCATTTTAGCTCCTCAAAATCATATTCTACCTACAAAACAATGCTAATCATGTTGGTTAGTATAAATTCACATTTTATTACCAATTACATGAAAATGTATACACATTGCACAATAAACAAGGCGAAAATGATACGTTTGAGTATCACTTGGGCATATAAATCTGCCCAAGATCACTTACCCCACACTTAAATCCTTGTTCGTCCTCGAACAACAAATACACAATTCATGCAAATTACATCCCAACCTTTGCCACTATGGTGCGACAATTTACGCTACGGTCATACCGATCATTCAATATTGTAAATCATCAAGAAAACATGCATTGTCTTACAATGCAATGACCTTTAATACATCAAGACTTCCTAGACTTTAAGAATCGACCCTCGATATCCGCTAACTCATGCAAATCAGCTAATCAAGATATCCGACAAGAAAATCAATCTTTCATCAAGCATGTGCCCTCACAACTCAAGAGAGTCTTCCCCTTTTTGTTCATGTGACACAAAAACATTCAAGTAGGGGCATGTAAAAATTAATTTCACTCTCTCTCCCAAAAGAATTCACATGCATCATGTCATGACCCATAGGCTTGCCCTTAGTGTATTACTCCACTAATATAAAGAAATGCAATGTAAGATCACGTAGGACTTTAATGGGTTGTAATGGAAGCTATGGAACTAGTATATATTGGATTAGCCAATAATAGTCACTAGCATCCTTAAGCGCCTTTTCAACACATTCCCATTAACTCATGGACATTGTTTCTCTCTTTTCTTTTTTCATCATCCCATTCATGCTGGTTTACTTTCGTATGGCCCATTTCATCAAACACACTTGACACAACAACAAAGGTTTTTCATGCACCTTCATTATCATTTAATTATAGCAAGTGCACCCTCCACCTTTTTCTTTTCTTTCCTCACTCTGCTTTGCTTTTTCTTTCCACCATTCTCACTCTTTGACACTTTGGGAAAATTTTTTGTTCTTCTTAAGTGCTTAAGAGTTTTGTATAGACTTTACGGCTAATGAAAAGAAAGAATTAAGCTTAGTTTATACATTTTTGGACAAAAGAAAGAAAGAATCGGCTAAAGGCTCAACGGGCTGACTAGGGTATACAATCACATAAAAAGGAGAGTATGACAAGAAAAAAATAGAAACTCTCGGTTAAGACAAAGAAATGCCTACATCCTTTCCAACATTACACCTCCTTCATTTCATTTTGTACACACACCAGGCAAGTTCTAGACACTTCACAATAGCATAGAATAACAATACCTCACTTCACACTTTATGCACATGCTCGATTCAAGATGCATTCACAGACTCTTTAATTAGCCAATTACATGAATTCAAAATTTAAGCCTCAATCACACCGAATCAAATTCTACAGCCAAGGTAACTCAACATATTTACAAAATTGCATGCTTTCATACGAATCACATTTGCATTTTGAATATCAGTTACAGCACGCAACCAACATTTCACAACCATATAGTAACTACAGGTTCCGTGATGCAATCCACCAAAGAAAAAACTAAAAATAAATTAAAATCACTACTCCTACCGACTACATTTCCCTTAAGACGGTCGTCATCCATCCATCATAGGGAACGGTCACTAACTCTGACTTCGGTTTAATGGGACTATTCTCGGTAAAAGAACCGAAAACAAACTCCGAGAAACCCAAAAATAAAAATTGAAAAATTTTGCAAAACATCGATCATTTCGATGGAAAATTATTTTCAAAGTTTTTTAATATGTACAAAATATTTTTTCAAAATTTAAAAATATCGATCATTTCGATAGAGACAACAAAATAAATTAAATGAAGAAAATATTTACAAAATTTTTTACAGAGACTTAGCTGGCAACCACAACATTTCACAACACACATTATCAATTACCACAAATATGTACAAATACAGAGCAGTTTGCACTTTGCACTTCACAAACACAGGGCAACATAAACATACAAAACAAACAGAGGAAAAACATACAGCAAACCAGCCTAGCCCCAGCACCTAACTACTTCCCACCCCACACTTAAATCGAACACTGTCCCCAGTGTTCACAAAAATTAAAATCACAAAATTTTGGGTGGTGGAACTCCCTGATCAGTCAAAATATTCGACTTCTTCATCCGGTGCTGCTGCCTCATTGCCCATGTCCGAGTCACCTCCATCGTTGTCATCGGACTCCACATCGGAGTCCTCCCGACGTGTCTGCTCGTCCGTGGGGACATCATCGTCAGTGGGCTCTACAAAGGCTGGCCCCACTCGGCATAGAGCCCAGGCGTTTTTGCCAAATGGGTAATCCAGCTCGAGCTGCCACAATTCCTCCTCTGTGGCTGGTCTCCCACCAATCCGAAGCTGGAGCATTTGCATACCAAACATCCGTGCCATGTACTGGTCGTCACGAGCATGTGGCTCGCCAAGCGTCAGCACTGGTTCGTGTGTGGTGTCGGGGGCCTTAGTTTTGGTCACGTCAAGGGCCCTCCGCTCCAACTGCGGAATGTAGTCCAAAGCCTCTTCCTCGACGTCGAGGCCCCGGAGAAAGGTGGTGATAAGTCCGCCGAACCCATACCTGTGGCCCTGGTGTAGTCGGGCTCTCTTCATGGCGGATATGATGACCGCCCCAACATTAATCTCTAGCCCTTTCATCAGAGCATACACCAGGCAGACACGGTCCCGGGTCACATCAGTCATGTGCACCCCTGGAATTAGGCACGAACAGACTATCTTCAACCAAATTCTGGCCTCCCTGTTCATTTGAGAATACGGCAGAGTCTGGTGGTAACCCCTCTCCTTATGTCTGCTCCATCTGGCTGTGGATCGAGCCCCACACAATGTGCGTCTGATATCGGCATATGGTGGGGTGATGTTCAGCTGGCGGAGAACGTGGGCGTCTGTGTCCCGCGCTCCAATATTGGCATTTAATTTCTGGGGTTCCAGAGTGACAATCTGCCCTCTGATCTTGATTGTGTGGCTTCTGATTGCCGGGTTCCAATTTGCATAGAACTCCCGGACTAGATGTAGGTTGCATTCCTTGGGCTCCTGAAATATGAAGCTGAGCCCAGCTGCCTCGATCCTTTGCACTATGCGGGGGAACTCCTGTGCTAGTGGTTCCCGTGCAATATGCTCCTCGGGGAAGTATTTGTTTTCCTTGTGTTTGGTGTACCACTTCTTCCCTTCATCAGTTACCCACCTCGTTCCGTATTGGCGGCGTTGGCCGCGCGGAACTGCTGGTGCAGCTGGGACTGTTGTGCCCAGTCTAAGTCGTTTTCTCCCGGTTCCTGAAGTAGATGCACCCTTACCCTTATCCTGCCTACTTGCCATTGTACCTGTCAATACAAATAAACAAGCGCAATGTCAAGCTAAATGCATATTAGCTTCGGCTAAGGTCGGGTTAAGCTAAGTTTACCCCACACTTAGTCCTTAGCTACGGTTACGATACTACGGCAAGGATCACTTTATTTACACCAAAAACAAACAACTATACAATTTATGCGTAGTGCGTTCGCAAAGAAAATTTCGACGGTATACTTTAGCGTACTACTTAGACTTCATACAGCTAATCCCAATCACTACCATCTTAAGCAATTCAACCATCGCACTTAGCAAAGAAAACAACAAAACAAAAACAACAACAAAAATTCTATTTACATATGAACCTATATAATCAACCCAATTTGAACAATTTTCAACATTTTCCCAAAGTCCTCGAGAATTCGTCATCTATTACATTCAAACAATATTTACAACGACTTATCTCAATTCACAAGCATACCCCGGCATATAATTCACCAATTTACCAAGTTACCCATTTCGATTTCAACAACCAAGCCCTAGAATTGAAATTCACAATCAAATTCGAATCATTCACGCAATCGACAAGTTCAAACACGCATTACAACATTCCGAACATTTATCAATCAAGGAATAACTCAATTTCATGCTAAATTTCGACTTAGAGTAATTTAGTTCACTTCCCATGCTTAAATTCGAATGAAATCGACAAAAACTTGAGAGAGAATCGGAAAACATACCTCGTAGTTGAATAATCGAAGAAAACTTGATAATTTCTTTGCTTAATACCGTGGCACGTTGATGGGAGAGGGAAATTTGGGTGTTTGGTCGCGGAGAAGTGTACAAAATGAGGGGAAAAGGGGTTTTTCGGGGTTTAAAATGAAGAAAAACACGTGGGTCACCCGGCAACCCGGTGTGACTCGTCACAAATTATAGGGCAACGTGTCACGGAGTGCATCGCGGTGCACTGCCTCCGTGACACGGAGCCATCGCGACAGTCCTCTGGAATTTTTAAAAATTCCAGATTAAACCTCAATGTGTCATGGAGTGCATCGCGGAGCACTGCCTCCGTGACACGGAGCTATCGCCCCAGCTCACTGTCTCTGCATTTTATTCATTTTTTCATACCTCACCTTTTCCTTCACGATTCTGTGCACATTTTTCTCCGGTTGACCTGAAAATCATTTCACTAAACAAACTTGGTTAGATTAATAGATTTCAAAAACTAAAAATAAAAAAAATACTCCTAAAACGAAAAATTTGTACTAAATCAAGAAAAAAAAGAAAATTAAAAAATAAAATCTATTTACACTTTACAAAATAAAAGAAAAGATATATTTTTCATGGGTTGCCTCCCGTGCAGCGCCTGGTTTACCATCGCGGCTCGACGTCCTTTATGCTCAATTGTCCACTAGGGTGATGGACGATTTCTCACGATCATTGTCCTCCCCCCAGTAGTGCTCACCCTTATCTGGTGGTCTTCCCATCAACTTTCGGGAATCATTCATTTGTTTAGCATTCCCATGATCAATTACATTGATCACCGAGAGTTCTTCATTCACCATCGGGAGCTTGGGTGCTTTGTACACATCGAACACCTCTACCTTGTCATGTGCTCGCATTGTAAGTTGACCCGCAGCCACGTCGATTAATGCTTTCCCGGTTGCCAAGAAGGGTCGTCCCAAAATAAATGGGACTTTCGAGTCTGGTTCAAAATCCAGAACAATAAAATCTACCGGGAAAATTAGGGAGCCTACTTGCACAAGCACATCCTCAACAATGCCATCCGGCCTAGCTAAGGATCTATCTACCAACTGCAAGATTACGGTTGTAGGTCTAGGACTCCCTAGACCTAACTTTCTGAATACCGAAGATGGCATCAGATTTATGCTCGCCCCCAAGTCACACAATCCACGAGCTCGGATACTCTGCCCAATAGTAAGCTGGATAGTAAAACTTCCAGGGTCTATTTTGGATCCGGGAAGTGCATTCCTCCATCAAAGCTACCGTGGCATACTCAGTCAAACGACTTTTGTTGGTCACGATGTCTTTAATATATTTGGCATATTTTGGCACTCCCTACAAGACATCAACAAGAGGTAAATTAACATGTACCTGTTTAAGCACCTCCATAAATTTCTTGAAACACGCCTCCTCTTTGTGTTTCTTGAGTCATTGAGGGAACGGGGGTGGAGGCTTTTCTGATTCAGCTTCTTTGGGCTTCCCCCTATCCGAAGTTTGCTCTCCCTCAACATTTGTTGCTCCTGACTTTTGAGGTGGTCTTTCTGGTTCCACCTTCTTCAGCTGCAAACCACTCCTTGTGGTCACTGCATTTACCTGCTTCGGATTAGGATCCGTGTCGCTAGTCAGTCCTCCTCTGGGCCTTGTGTTTTGGGCACTAGCAAATTGCCCAAATTGATACTCAAGAGCCTTGGTCGCTAACTGATTATTTTTCACTTCGGCTGCCAATTTAACATAGTCAGCCTGCAATTGCGCCTGATTAGCGATCATGGTCTTGAACATCTCCTCAATGCTAGGTGATGGTGGTGGAGGAGGGGCATTGTAATTTCCGAATAGAGATTGGTAGTTCTGTTGCCCTCCTTGATTTCTTGGAATCCCCTGACCCGAACTTTGGCCTTGTTGGTTGTTGCTACCCCACGAAAAATTTGGATGGTTCCTCCAATTTGAGTTGTAGCCACTACCAAACTTCTGCTGATTTCTTTGTGCATTGCCCACAAAGTTAACAGAATCTGGGTTTGCTCCACAGCACTCAGCTGAGTGCTCACTGCTGCCACACACTTCACACCACATTTGCTGGACCGCATGACTGAAGCTGAAGGCTGGTTCAAATTCATGTTGCTGAAGTGGTTGTTCAATTGATTCTGTAAGGCAGCTATCTGTGCAGCGATAGCTGTAAATCCATCCACTTCAAGCACTTCTGCTGCTTTCCTTGCTCCACCTCGTGATGAATCAGCATTCCATTCTGGATTGCCCTGTGAAATCCGGTTTAGAAAAGTGTACAGCTCCTCATAAGTCTTTTCCAGCGCTTGACCTCCAGCTGCTGAGTCTAACAAAATTTTAGTATGGGGTTCCAAACTCTCAATAAATATGTGTACCAACACCTCATTGGACTGATGATGATGAGGACAGTCCCGCAACATGGATTTAAATCTTTCCCAGGCTTGATATAAATTTTCTCCCTCCCGCTGTTTGAAACTTAGAATTTGACTTCTAAGTCTGGTTGTTTTACTAGAGGGAAAAAATCTTATCAAGAACTTTCATGCTAGATCATCCCACGTTGAGATAGAATTTGGTGGCTCAGCTTTTAACCACCTCTTGGCTTCACCAAGTAATGAGAACGGAAATAGTGTGAGCCGAAAATAATCAGGTGACACTCCAGCGGGTATATAAGTGTCACTTATCTCCAAAAAGTTCTGGAGATGTTGTTGTGGGTCTTCATGAGGGAGACCGGTAAATTGCCCGCTTGTGTACAATAGTTGCACCATGCTCTGCTTGAGTTCAAATCTCCCTCCAGGCTCTGGTTTGCGAATACTTGAATGTACATTGTTGGCATGTGGGATTTCCACCTCGCGAACCGGCCTTGCTGCTGCTTCGTCGGGCACTAACACTGCCCTCACAAACGGTGGATTTTGTTGCTCCATAATAGTCTGTCTGAGCAACTGCAGCTTCTTTGGTAGAGCTTCTCTGCGTTTACTATGAAATTCACGTTCAGGCTCCATATAAGATTCCACCAGCTACTTGTCCTTTGCCAGTGTTCACAGAAATCAAGTCTGCAAAATACAGGCTAAGACCAAGTTGTCAACACTTAAGAAAATAAAATAAAAATACAGTAAATTTACACTTAATACAATTTCACCAATTGCCTAGTCTCCCCGGAAACGGCGCCAAAAACTTGTCCGGTGCTTTGGTTAGGGGTTAAAAACCGACACGCGAGTGCACGTGGTCAAACAAGTAGTAAGTGGTGATCTTGGGCAGATTTATATGCCCAAGTGATACTCAAACGTATCATTTTTACCTTGTTTGTTGTGCAATGTGTATATAATATCATGTATTTGGTAATAAAATGCGAATTTATACTAACCAACATGATTAGCATTTGTTTTGCAGGATAATGTGATTTTTAAGAGCTAAAATGCGTGTTGGAACTATGTCGGAGTTGGACTTGGATGCGAGCGTGGAAAAGACCTCGGATGGCATATTTTACACTGGCTCCGCGATGGTGCCGTGCCACGCTGCCATCGCGGTAGCACACTGCTTGGAGAGGAAATTAATTGGCAGATTCCAGTGAGGCCTCGCGACAGCTCCGTGGCACGGAGACAGGCCTCCGCGATGGCCTCCGTGCCACGTTGAGGCTAATTATCCGGACCATGCAATTTCCAGAGAGGGTCCGCGTCCACGCCATGTCACGGAGGCAGTGCTCCGCGATTGCCTCCGTGACACGTTGCTTGTTATTCCGGGAAAAATTTCCTACTAGTATAAATAGCACACTTAGGTTATTTTTAAAGGAGAGTTTTTTTAGTTTTAGTTTTTTTAGCCTGAGTTCAGAAGTGGGAGCAGGAACGTGGTTTTGTGGCAGTTGAAGAATAGAAAAGATAAGAGTTTTCTTCTCTTCACTTCTTCTTTCCTTCAATTGTATGCATGATTCACACTCATTCTAGGATGATTAATCCAAGAATGAGTGGCTAATTCCTTTCTTGCTGAGGTTTTGAACTTGTGTAATGAATGTTGGTAATAATTGATATGGTTTCTTCTTCTTCTTGCATGTTGTTCTATTAATTCTTGTGCTTATTACATTCTTGATTGGCCACCATTACTGTATATCTAAAAAGTCCAATTTCACTCGAGAGAGCATGAAATTGGAAAGTTGTGAATTAATAGGGTATTGTTCTTAACTTGATTTGGGAAAATTGGGTTTTGATGTGCTTTCTTGATAGAAATATACTTGAAAGCCGTATTAGTCAATTTAGGAACCGGAATTGTAGTGTTAGGTCATAAATTGCATTTGATCACAGAAATGTAGACGAATGGTTTATGAATCTAAAGTGAAATTAAATACGGAAGTTTTAATTTCTAGGCAAACGTTCTTGGCTAGCAATATGAAGAAGAAGATGACCAAATTATCATGATTATCAAGTTCATTACTCGTTCTTAACCTTGGCATGTGCATATCCATTGTCTAAACTCAACATAAATAGTAGTTATTAATTTTAGTAGATAATTAGTTTAGAAACAAAACTCACTCAAATCTTGGTTGGATTGTTGTTAACATAGTTAGAAATAGAATAGAGATATAGTAAACTAGGCAGTTTTGCATATCTAGAGCAGCCTCCTTGGATCGATACTTGGCTACTTAGCCACTTTATTACTTGTTTGACCACGTACACTTGCGTGTCGGTGTATAATATATACCGAGCAGCAGAGAGCGAGCAAGTTTTTGGCGCCGTTGCCGGGGAGGCTAGGCGATTTGTAAAATTTTGTTTAGTGTAAATTTACTGTATTTGTATTTTTATTTTCTTAAGTGTTAACAACTTGGTCTTAGCCTGTATTTTGCAGATTTTTATTTCTGTGAACACTGGCAAGGGACAAGGAGCTGGTGGAAACTTACTTAGAGCCAGAACGTGAATTGCACAGTCAACGTAGAGAAGCTCTTTGGAAGAAGTTGCAGTTGCTGAAATAGTCTATAATGGAGCAACCCAATCCACCAGTTGTGCGGGCAGTGTTAGTGCCCGAGGAAGTAGCAGCCAGGCCGGTTCGCGAGGTGGCAATCCCACACGCTAATAATGTACATTCCAGCATCCGCAAACCAGAGCCTGGGAGGAGATTTGAGTTAAAGCAAAATATGGTGCAACTTTTGCACACTAGCGGGCAGTTTACCGGTCTCCCTCACGAAGATCCACAACAACATCTCCAGAACTTTTTGGAGATAAGTGACACTTACATCCCCGCTGGAGTGTCACCTGATTATGTTCGGCTCACCTTATTTCCATTTTCCTTACTTGGTGAAGCCAAGAGGTGGTTAAAAGCTAAACCACCCAACTCTATATCAACGTGGGATGATCTTGCAAAGAAGTTCTTGATCAGATTTTACCCTTCAGGTAAAACAGCTAAACTTAGAAGTCAGATTCTAAGTTTTAAGCAGAGGGAAGGAGAAAATCTTTATCAAGCCTGGGAAAGATTCAAGTCCATGTTACGGGACTGTCCTCATCATCATCAGTCAAATGAGGTGTTGGTCCACACTTTTATTGAGGGTTTGGAACCCCACACTAAAATTTTGTTAGACTCAGCAGCTGGAGGGCAAGCGCTGGAGAAGACTTATGAGGAGCTGTACACTTTGCTCAATCGAATTTCACAAGGCAATCCGGAATGGAATGCAGATTCTTCAAGAGGTGGAGCAAGGAAAGCAACGGGAGTACTTGAAGTGGATGGATTCACAGCTATCACTGCTCAGATAGCTGCTTTGCAAAATCAGTTAAACACTCACTTCAGCAATATGAATTTGAACCAGCCTTCAGCCTCAGTTAATGCAGTCCAACAAATGTGGTGTGAAGTGTGTGGTAGTAGTGAGCATTCAGCTGAATGTTGTGGTGCAAATCCTGATTCTGTCAACTTTGTGGGCAATGCACAGAGGAATCAACAGCAGTTTGGCGGTGGCTACAACTCGAATTGGAGGAATCATCCAAATTTTTCGTGGGGTAGAAACAATCAACAAGGTCAAGGTTCAGGGCAGGGTATGCACAGAAACCAAGGAGGGCAACAAGGCTATCAGAATCAGTTTAGAAATCACAATGCCCCTCCTCCACCACCATCACCGACTATTGAGGAAATGTTCAAGACCATGATTGCCAACCAGGCACAATTGCAGGCTGACTATGTCAAACTCGCGGCCGAAGTAAAGAACAATCAATTGGCAACCAAGGCTCTTGAATATCAGTTTGGGCAATTTGCTAGTGCCCAAAATACTAGACCAAGGGGAGCACTACCTAGCGACACAGATCCCAATCCTAAGCAGGTAAATGCAGTGACCACGAGGAGTGGTTTACAATTAAAGGAGGTGGAACCGGAAAGACCGCCTCAGAAGTCAGGAGCAGAAGATGTTGAGGGAGAACAAACCTCAGATACGGGGAAAACCAAAGAAGCTGAACCAACAAGGCCTCCACCCCCGTTCCCTCAACGACTGAAGAAACACAAGGAGGAGGCGTGTTTCCAGAAATTCATGGAGGTACTTAAACAGGTACATGTTAACTTACCTCTTGTTGATGTCTTGCAGGGTGTGCCAAAATATGCAAAGTATATCAAAGACATCGTGGCCAACAAAAGTCGCTTGACCGAGTATGCCACGGTGGCTTTGACGGAGGAATGCACATCCCATATTCAGAACAGGTTGCCCACTAAACTGAAGGATCCTGGAAGTTTTACTATCCAGCTGACGATTGGGCAAAGTATCCGAGCTCGTGGGTTATGCGACTTGGGGGCAAGTATAAATCTGATGCCATCTTCGGTATTCAGAAAGTTAGGGCTAGGGAGTCCTAGACCTACAACAGTGATCTTGCAAGCTAGCAGACAGGTCTTTAGCTAAGCCGGATGGCATAGTTGAGGATGTGCTAGTGCAGGTAGGCTCCCTCATTTTTCCGGTAGATTTCATTGTTCTGGATTTTGAGCTAGATGCGGAAGTCCCATTTATTTTGGGACGACCATTTTTGGCAACCGGAAAGGCATTGATCGATGTAGCTGCGGGTCAACTCACGATGCGAGCACACGACAAGGTTGAGGTGTTCGACGTGTACAAGGCACCTAAGCTCCCGACTGTCTATAAGGAACTCTCGGTGATCAACGCGATTGATCATGGTAATGCAAATGGATTGAGTGATTCCCGAGAGTTACTAGGTAGGCCACAAGACAAGGTTGAGAACTACTGGGGAGATGACCATGATTGGGTCAAATCGTCCATCTCCCTAGTAGAAAATTGAGCGTAAAGGCTGTCGAGCCGCGACGTTAAACCAGGCGCTGCACGGGAGGCAACCCGTGAAAAATATTTTTCTTTCTTTTTCCTTAGTGTAAAGTTTTTCTTTTCTTTTATCTTCTTTTCTTTTTCTTGACTAGGTTTAGATGTGCATTTTAATTAGTAATTTTTATTTTATTTTGTAGGGAATCTAGTCATTTGACCAATTTTTATTTAGTGAGGTGATTTTCAGGTATACCGGAGGAAAAATACTTGGAATCGAGAAAACGAGGCGAGGTATGAAAAATAAAATTTGATAGTGAAACAGAGCACTGGCGCGTTGGCGCCGTGTCACGGAGGCAATGCTCCGCGTTGGCCGCCGTGACACGTTGAAGGCAAATCTGGAATTTTTTTTAATTCCAGTAAGCCAACGCGTTGGCTCTGTGTCACGGAGGAGGGCCTCCGCGTTACCCTCCGTGACACGTTGCCCTTATCCCAGTGCCGGGTCACACCGGGTTTCCGGGTGACCCGCGTGTTTCTTTTAAATAAATCCCCGATTTTCGCCCATTTTTCCCCATTCCCTCTACCCTCAGCGACCAAACACCCATTCCCCTACCCCCAAGCTCCGTGCCACGTTAAGAGGCAAGGAAAACGTCAAGTCTTTATCGATTCTTCAATTCCAAGGTATGTTTTCATCGTCTATCTCAAATTTTTGGCGATTTTTGTCGCTTTTGAGCATGTGAGGTGAGATATATCATCCTAGGTAGAAATTAAACATGCCGTGAATTATTTTGCGATTGATTGTGTTCGGATTGTTGTAGTTGACGGGTGAACTTATCGATTGATTGAATAATTCATTGTTGATTGTCGAATTGAGTTCTAGGGCTTGGGGTTGTTGAATTTTAACTTGGGTAACTTGATAGTTTGACGAAATTGATGCCGGGGTGTGTTTATTATTTGAGATAAGTCGTGGTAAATATTGTATAATTGGTGAAAGACGACTAATTCTCGAATTTTTGTGGGACATTGCGTAATATGTGAATTGGTTGAATTTCTTAGATTAGTGTATATAAAATGTTTGTATTGTTGTTTCTATTTTGTTGTTCTTATCGTTGCTAAGTGCTAAGGGTGAATAGCTGTCGATAGTAGGATTGGGTTAGCTGTATGAAGTCTGAGTAGTTCGCTAGCCGTTATGCTGTCGAATTTTTGTGAACGCACTAAGCAATATGTTTATAGTGATTGTGCTTGGGGTGTAAATAGAGCTATCCTTGCTAACATGTTATAAATATTGTTAAAGACTAAGTGTGGGGTAAATTTTGTTTAACCCGACCTTAGCCAAAGCTAACAAGTTTTTAGCTTAACGTTGTGCTTGTCTGTGTAAATTGACAGGTACAATGGCCAGCCGACAAGATAAAGGCAAGGGTGCTTCAACCTCAGGCACCGGCAGAAAGAGAATGAGACTGGGCACTGCTGTCCCAGCTGCACCTGCTGTTCCACGCGGTCAACACCACCGATACGGAACACGATGGGTTACCGATGAAGGGAAGAAGTGGTACGCAAAACATAAGGAGAACAAGTACTTCCCGGAGGAATATATTGCAAGGGAACCACTCGCACAGGAGTTCCCTCGTATCGTACAGAGGATTGAGGCAGCTGGGCTCAGCTTTATTTTTCAGGAGCCCAAGGAGTGCAACCTTCACTTGGTCCGGGAATTTTATGCCAACTGGAACCCGGACATCAGAAGCCACACTATTAAAATCAGAGGGCAGATTATCACTTTGGAACCCCAGCAGCTGAATGCCATCGTTGGAGCGCGGGACACAGACGCCCACGTTCTCCGCCAGCTCAACATCACCCCACCGTACGCCGACGTCAGACGTACGTTGTGTGGGGCTCGATCCACAGCCCGATAGAGTAGACACAAAGAGAGGGGTTACCACCAGACTCTGCCTTATTCGCAGATGAACAGGGAGGCCAGAATCTGGCTAAAAATTGTATGTTCGTGTTTGATCCCGGGAGTACATATGACAGACGTGACCCGAGACCGTGTCTGCCTAGTGTATGCCCTTATGAAAGGGCTTGAGATTAATGTGGGGGTGGTTATAATATCCGCCATGAAGAGAGCCAGACTACACCAGGGCCACAGATACGGGTTTGGCGGACTCATCACCACCTTCCTCCGAGGCCTCGACGTTGAGGAAGAAGCCTTGGATTACATTCCGCAGTTGGAGCGGAGGGCCCTTGATGTGACAAAGACCAAGGCCCCCGATACTACACACGGACCTGTGCTGACTCTGGGCGAGCGACATGCTCGTGACGACCAGTATATGGCCCGTATGTTCGGTATGCAGATGCTGCAGCTACGGATAGGTGGGAGACCAGCCACCGAGGATGAATTATGGCAGCTGGAGCTGGACTACCCTTTTGGCGAGAACGCCAGAGCTTTATGCAAGGTGGGGCCAGCCTTTGTGGAGCCGACTGACGACGATGTCCCTACTGATGAGGAGACACGTCTTAAGGACTCTGATGTGGAGTCCGATGACGGCGAGGGAGCTGATTCAGATATGGGCGATGAGGCCGCAGCACCGGATGAGGAAGTCGAATATTTCGACTGAGCAGGGAGTTTCACCACCCAAAATTTTGTGCTTTGTATTTTTGTGAACACTGGGGACAGTGTTCGATTTAAGTGTGGGGTGGGGAGTAGTTAGGTGCTGGGTCATAGGCTCTAAATCTGCTGTATATTCTTCCTTGACGTTTATGTATGTCTGTGCTTTCCCTGTTGTTGTGAACTGATTTGTGAATGATGTGTATATATTTGTTTGTGGCTAATGATGTGTGTTTTTAAAAAAGTTATGGTTGCCTTTGTAAATATTTTGTAAATTTTGTAAATATTTTTTTCTCTATCGATATGATCGATATTTTTCAAAATTTTTGCGAAAAGATGTTGCACTTATCAACATATTTTGTAAATATTTTTTTCATCAAAATGATCGATGTGTTGCAAAAATTTTGAAGTTTTATTTTTGGGTTTCTCGGAGTTTGTTTTCGGTTCTTTTACCGAGAATAGTCCCATTGAACCGATGTCATAGTTAGTGAACATTCCCTATGATGGATGGATGACGACCGTCTTAAGGGAAATGTAGTCGATAGGAGTAGATGTTTTGTTTTTAGTTTCTTTGATGGATTGCATCAATAAACTGTAGTGGCTTGTGGTTGCTAAAATTTTGTTGCGTGTGTAATTGATGTTCGAAATGTGAAAGTGATTCGCTTGAAAGCATGTAATTGTGTAAATATGTTGAGTTACCTAGGCTATAGAATTTGGTTCATTATGATTGAGGCTTAATCTTGAATTCATGTAATTGACTAATTAAACAGTCTGTGAATGCATCTTGATTCGAGCATGTGCATGAAGTGTGAGTGAGGTTTTGCTATTCCATGTCATTGTGAATTGTCTAGAACTTGCCTGGCGTGTATACAAAGCGAAATGAAGGAGGTGTAGTGTCGGAAAGGATGTAGGCATTTCTTTGTTTTAACCGTTAGTTTCCATTGTTTTCTTGTCAAATTCTACCTTTTTATATGTTGTATACCCTAGTCAGCCCGTTGAGCCTTTAGCCGATTTCTTTCTTTTGTCCAGAATTGTATGAACTAAGCTTTATTCCTTCTTTTCATTAGCCTTAAAGTCTATAAGAAGCTCTTAAGCGCTTACAAAGAACAGAAAATTGTATCCCAAAGTGTTAAAGAGTGAAAAGAGTGAAAAGAAAAGAAAAGCAAAGTGAGGAAAGAAAAGATGATGTTGAAGAGGCACTAGTTGTAATTAAATGAAATTGAGGGTACATGAAAACCTTCCGTTTGGGGTCAAGTGTGCCTGATGAAATGGGCTGTATGAAAGTAAACCAGCATGAATGGGAGAAAAAGAGAAAAGAGAGGAACAATGTCCATGAGTCGATGGGAATGAGTTGAAAAGGCGCTTAAGGATGCTAGCGACTATTATTGGTTAATCCAATATATATATACTAGATCCATAGCCCAGTTACAACCCAATAAAAGTCCTATTTGATCCTACACTGCATTTCTTTATATTAGTGGAGTAATACACTAAGGGCAAGCCTATGGGTCATGACATGATGCATGTGAATTCTTTTGGGAGAGAGAGTGAAATTAATTTTTATATGCCCCTACTTGCATGTTTGTGTGCTGCACGAGAATAAAAGGGGAAGTTTCTCTCGAGTTGTGAGGGTACATGCTTGATGAAAGATTGATTTTCGTGTCGGATTTCTTGATTAGTTGATTTGCATGAGTTTGCCGATATCAAGAATCAATTCTTAAAAGTCTAGGTAGCCTCGATGTATTAAGGTCATTGTCTTGTACGACCAAGCATGTTTTCTTGATGATTTGCAAAAATCGAATAATCGGTATGACCGTAACGTAAATGGTTGCACCATAGTGACAAAGGTTGAGATGTTATGTGCATGATTTGTGTATGTGTTGTTCGAGGACGAACAAGGATTTAAGTGTGGGGTAAGTGATCTTGGGCAGATTTATATGCCCAAGTGATACTCAAACGTATCATTTTTACCTTGTTTGTTGTGCAATGTGTATATAATATCATGTATTTGGTAATAAAATGCGAATTTATACTAACCAACATGATTAGCATCTGTTTTGCAGGATAATGTGATTTTTAAGAGCTAAAATGCGTGTTGGAACTATGTCGGAGTTGGACTTGGATGCGAGCGTGGAAAAGACCTCGGATGGCATATTTTACACTGGCTCTGCGATGGTGCCGTGCCACGCTGCCATCGCGGTAGCACACTGCCTGGAGAGGAAATTAATTGGCAGATTCCAGTGAGGCCTCGCGACAGCTCCGTGGCACGGAGATAGGCCTCCGCGATGGCCTCCGTGCCACGTTGAGGCTAATTATCCGGACCATGCAATTTCCAGAGAGGGTTCGCATCCACGCCGTATCACGGAGGCAGTGCTCCGCGTTGGCCTCCGTGACACGTTGCTTGTTATTCCGGGAAAAATTTCCCACTAGTATAAATAGCACACTTAGGTTATTTTTAAAGGAGAGTTTTTTTAGTTTTAGTTTTTTTAGCCTGAGTTCAGAAGTGGGAGCAGGAACGTGGTTTTGTGGCAGTTGAAGAATAGAAAAGATAAGAGTTTTCTTCTCTTCCCTTCTTCTTTCCTTCAATTGTATGCATGATTCACACTCATTCTAGGATGATTAATCCAAGAATGAGTGGCTAATTCCTTTCTTGCTGAGGTTTTGAACTTGTGTAATGAATGTTGGTAATAATTGATATGGTTTCTTCTTCTTCTTGCATGTTGTTCTATTAATTCTTGTGCTTATTACATTCTTGATTGTCCACCATTAATGTATATCTAAAAAGTCCAATTTCACTCGAGAGTGCATGAAATTGGAAAGTTGTGAATTAATAGGGTATTGTTCTTAACTTGATTTGGGAAAATTGGGTTTTGATGTGCTTTCTTGATAGAAATATACTTGAAAGCCGTATTAGTCAATTTAGGAACGGGAATTGTAGTGTTAGGTCATAAATTGCATTTGATCACAGAAATGTAGACGAATGGTTTATGAATCTAAAGTGAAATTAAATACGGAAGTTTTAATTTCTAGGCAAACGTTCTTGGCTAGCAATATGAAGAAGAAGATGACCAAATTATCATGATTATCAAGTTCATTACTCGTTCTTAACCTTGGCATGTGCATATCCATTGTCTAAACTCAACGTAAATAGTAGTTATTAATTTTAGTAGATAATTAGTTTAGAAACAAAACTCACTCAAATCTTGGTTGGATTGTTGTTAACATAGTTAGAAATAGAATAGAGATATAGTAAACTAGGCAGTTTTGCAAATCTAGAGCAGCCTCCTTGGATCGATACTTGGCTACTTAGCCACTTTATTACTTGTTTGACCATGTACACTTGCGTGTCGGTGTATAATATATACCGAGCAGCAGAGAGCGAGCAAGTGGCTTAAGTAAGCCAAGTATCGAACCAAGGAGACTCTGGATAAGTAAAAATTGCTCAAGTATACTATATTCTATCTTACTTCTATATATGCTGACAATAAAGTAACCAAAAGTTAAATAATTTGTTTATAAATTATATACTAAAACTATTAACAAATATCTACTTTGAATTGAAACTATGGATATGAGCATGCCAAGGTTAAGAACATGTAATGAACTTGATTATAATCATAATTTGGTTAATCTTCTCTTCCTGTTGCTAGCCAAGAACATTGGCCTAGAGATTAAAACTCTCGTATTTAATCTCACTTAAGAATCATAAACCATCCGTCTACATTTCTGTGATCAAATGCAATTTATGACCTATCAATACAATTCCGGTTCCTAAATTGACTAATACGGCTTTCAAGTATATTTCTATCAGGAAAGCACATGAAAACTCAATTTTCTCAAATCAAGTTAAGAACAATACCCTATTAATTCACAACTTTCCAATTTCGTGCTCTCTCGAGTGAAATCGGACTTTTTAGATGTACATTAATGTCGGCCACACACCAATGCAATAGAAACAAGAATTAATAGAACAACATGGAAGAAGAAGATGAAATACCATATAATTCAATAATCAAAATTCATCACCATTGTTCATAACCTCAGCAAGGAAGAGAATTAGCCACTCATTTGTGGATTAATCATCCTAAAACAAGTGTTAATCATACAAACAATTGATTGAAAGAAGAAAGAAAGAGAGAAAAACCCTTAGCTTTTTCATCCCTCAACTGCCTGTAACCCACGTCCTTGCTCCACCAAGTCTTAATTCATTAAAAATAAGCCTAAGTGTTCTATTTATACTAGTGGGAATTTTTCCCGGAATAACAAGCAACGTGTCACGGAGGGTAACGCGGAGCACTGCCTCCGTGACACGGCGTGGACGCGGACCCTTTCTAGAAATTTAGGGTCCAGGAATGAAGCTTCAACGTGGCACGATAGGCAACGCGGAGGCTTGCCTCCGTGCCACGGAGCTGTCGCGAGGCTCCACTGGAAATTGGCAAATTATTCATCCTCCAGGAAGAGTGCCTCCGCGATGGTAGCGTGACACGGCTCCATCGCGGAGCCCCTTTATATTGTGCAGTCCAATGCCTTTTTCATGCTCGAATCCAAGTCCAAGTCCGATATTGTTCCAACATGCATTTTAGCTCATCAAAATCATATTCTACCTACAAAACAATGCTAATCATGTTGGTTAGTATAAATTCACATTTTATTACCAATTACATGAAAATGTATACACAATGCACAATAAACAAGGCGAAAATGATACGTTTGAGTATCACTTGGGCATATAAATCTGCCCAAGATCAGTACCTCCGCGGTAGTAGTGGCCCTAGCGGTGGCCGACGCACTCAATGGTGTAACAATGGGGATAGTGGTCCCCCCTTCAGTGAGTGTAGCCGTTTGAACGGCCTCTATGGAAACCAGGGTAGGATGTGGCTCACCCGAAAGGTCATGGCCACTAGCAAGCTCGGGCTGAGCTGTGGTGGAGCTTCCCAATCCTCTTACTCTCTCATGCAACTCATTCATATGCTCCTCATGAGCCTGCATACTCTCTGCTCGAGCCCGCTTGCGCTCTTTCTTCTCCTTCTTTCTCTTCTTTCTTTAACTCTCCTCACCAGCATCTTCAGCAGCTCTTTTGATGCCTTTATCACCGGCTGCAGTTGGCCCCTAGTATGCTGCAAAATCAATATCCCCCTCAAGATCTGTATCCAGATCTGGAAGAGTGGGGGCTGCTATAATAGTTGGTTGCCGTAAAGACAACTCAACCACTTGGCTCCGAAGAGCCCTCAACTGCACACGGAGACTGCCGATGTCTGACTGCTCCACCATCCTCATGTTGAATCTACTCTCAAAACTATCCAGGCAGGCATGAAGGGCCTGAGCTACTACATCTATCTCGGATTTGACCCATGGCTTTACATTCTCCATCAGTGCCTGAATTTTGTGCTTGGCCATGGTCAATCTCTTTGTTGGCTTCTGGAGGAAATCCTGCGGTACCAAGATGTACCCTCTTGGAGTCTGAGTCTGTACACTAGGCAGCAGCGTAGCTGAGGTGCTGGGAGCTGACTCTGAATGACTGACATCTATAGCCGGTGTCTCGCTCTGCTCCTGAGTACTGGGGACAATCACCCGTACGTACCCTCCTGGATGAGCTACTTGATGGCTGTGGGCATTCTGGATCTGCTTATCTAGTTCATCTCATCCCAAATAAGGCCTATGTCTGCAATTCTTTAGCCTCCGATCAATCTATCATCACCGCGTTGTACTCTCGCCTCCCTGCACAAACTGTATACAAGGTTGGGGAATGAAATAGTAGTGCTTACTTCCACTGCCCAGTCTCGTATCTCTGTAGCTATGATACTCAGGATGTTAAGAGGGTAGAGAGACTGAGGCATGCCACCAACGCCGCTCTATCAGCACTCAGCGTATTATTATTGATTGTGGGCACTAATCGATGTCTTACCAGTGCCCAGTAGGCCATTGCTATGAAATTCAGTGAATTCTTTGTCACCTTCTCACCACCTGTAACCCACTTAGCCTCATCCTTATTCTCGTCTATCACTTCTGCTAGCCATTGCAGTTGCCTCTGTCTCTCACCCCTGCTTAGACTCCTAATCTGCTTCATCGCCTCAACCCGGTAATCATACTCTGGGGTTATTCTTGTTGGTCTGAACTGAGGTCCACATAACATTCGTGCACTAGTTTGAGCAGATACATCCACTACTCACCCTCAGACTAGAACACTCTCCAAGTAGGGCAACTCCTTTATCTTTTGCCCCTCCTTTGCTTTCTCCTCCATTACGGCAAGGTAGTTGGCGTAGAACTCCCTGATGATCTCCTCAGTGTACTTTGAAGGGGTCTTGGCCATCCACTCTATCCCATAGAAGCTAAAAATATGCTTCATCTCCTCAACTTCATTCAAGGAATTAGTGAGGATCCCCAATTCTTTTTGTATGCTTCTTTTTGGTTTGTTTGTGGCGGCGAGAGCGATGCCTTGTTCATATATCTCTTTAGCACCTGGTACTCTCCACCGCATTGTTCTGTTCTCTCTGGCAGGGGTTTCCTCCTTCATTTCTTCCACACTACTTTCTGCATCATTCTAGGTCCCTTCTGACCCTTCCTCAGTGTTAGAGTCTGTTCCCGGCCTTTGTTGTTCCTCTCTAGCTCCCTCTTCAGATTGGGGAGCTTGAGCGGATGTGGTCGTTGTTGCATTGGCTTGGGCCTTTTCTTTTTCCCTAGTGGTTCTTGTTCCATCTGTGTCTGAGGTGTCTACTTGATAATCCTCAAGTGAACCACAAGGTGAATCTCCAGCTTGATCAGACTCTAAGTCCGTTGTTTCATCTATCAATGTCCTGCGAGCTTGTGTTTTGTCTGCCCTGCATTTGTATGTCATTGTACCTGGTGGGAAAGAGGTTAACATTCCATTTTTGAAAAAGAAAAACTAGATAGAAGAAGTTCAGTATCTCATCACGGGTTCTCAGTACAAGTCGTACCTCCGAGGTACAACTCGTGAGAAGCCCTGATGGTGCCCCACGACTTACAGGTACGACTCATACCATGAAGGTACGATCTGTACCTTGAGTCATTTGATGAAGTCCCATTTTGCATAAATTCTATTTTTCATCATGATTCGTGGTACGACTGGTAGGTCAATTCCACGAGTCGTAAGGTGGGCTTCCCAGATCGAATTTTTAAAGATAAGTGGTACGAGCACTTAGTACGACTCGTAGTGTCAACCTACAATCCGTACTGTGTTGGGTACCCTTTTTAAGCCCCTTTTTTTACAATTGTTTTGCTCAGTGTGTAAGTGTTTGTTTTGCAAATTTTTGGATACTCAGATTTCCCCAGGTCTAGCATTTGGTAAACTCCCTTTTTACACCACTTAATCCTCCCTTACCCGTAACTCCCTTTAGGTGTTCTTGGTTTAAAAATCAATAAATTTCCAGTGGGTTTTTGGTCGAGTAGGAGTTTTTCGCACATACCCATTGATTTTCAAGCATACCCAGTGATTCTTATGGGGTTTCGATTCCCTTAAAATCCCTTTCAAGAATTAAGAACTTACAATGTAAATCACTTACTTGATTGTCAATTCATAGACTGGAAATGAACTTCTAGGGCTTTGCACACTCAGTTGAAGCAAGAATTTCATTCTTTAATTTCTTGATGATGGGAAGCTAAGGCTATTGGGAAGAGGGTTCTCAAGTCGTGGGTCGTGGGTTTTGAGGTGTTCGCATGGGAAGATGGTTGATTTTGAAGTTTAAGTGGGTGAGGGTTATTTTAAAAATCTTGGCCGAATTGGGTAATTTTGACTAGTCACGGTTCGTACCACGAGTCGTAGGAGCAACCTACTACTCTTCCCTGGCCTGTAATGACTTTAGCTACAGAGAGCTTACCAGGTGACCTACGAGTGCATCCTATGACTCGTACCATTAAGGTATGAATCGTAGGATGAGTCGTAGGTCAGACTTTGCTTAGAGTTTCCTTTGCTTTCCACCACCACTACTACCACGACTCGTAGGACCGCACCACGAGTCGTACTGAGATCTTGTAGCAGCATATTTTTCAGCCACCTGTTTTTGTTTCCCTGCACACTGAGCACACATTAGTTCAATAACTTGGGTTGCCTCCAAAGAAGCACTTGATTTAACGTCGTGGCATGACACAGGTGGTCTGGTTACTCAGATTTCACCAAACCACTACTTGGGTTGCCTCCCAAGAAGTGTCTGATTTAACGTTGCAGCACGACGAAAGTCTCTTGACTACTCAGAATACGTCAAGTGACGCATACTCATCCTCACTGCTGAGATCACACTAAATTCCTTTGGTTTCTTCATGGTCATACAAATGTCGAAATTGACCTCTTCATTATTTAGCCTGAATTTTAACAGGCCAGCTTCAAGATCAACTAGAGCTCTCCTAGTAGTGAGGAATGGTCGCCCCAGGATGATGGGAACCTCATAATCAACCTCGTGCAATCCAAGATCACGAAGTCCACTGGGAATATGAACTTATCAACCTTGACGAGCACATCAACTAGGATGCCCATTGGTCTCTTTACTTTTCTATCAGCCATCAGTAGCTGCATGTTGGTTGGTGTGGGGGCTCCCAATCCTATCTTCTTGAAGAACACCAAGCGAATTAGATTAATGCTAGCTCCCAGATCACAGAGTGCCCTTTCGAACTCAACATTACCAATGGTGCAATGTATCGTGAAGGCACCTGGGTCTTCCTTTTTCTGAGCTAAGACCCTTATTGCTATGGCACTGCAGTGATGGACATTGTCAACCAGCTCATAGCTTACAGATCTTTTCTTCGTCACTAGGTCCTTCATGAATTTTGCATACCCCAGCATTTGCTCTAGTGCTTCGACCAACGGATATTCACAGAAAGTTGTTTAAGCGTTGAAAGAAATTTTTGGAACTTACCGTTGTCTGCCTTTTTCTTCATCCTTTGTAGAAATGGTGGAGGTGGTCTCGGGATAGCCTTTTGCACTAGAGTTCCCCCTTGATCAATGTCGCATTCCTTCTCACCCTTAGGGGTCTCTTGTAACTCATCATGTTGTGTCTCATCGCCAATCTCTTCTTCCTCACTCACGCTCTCTTTCCTCCTTTCAACTTCAACAGGGAACGGGCGGTCAACTATGGTTTTACCACACCTTGTCATCACTGACATGCAATGAGCATCATTCTTTGGATTCTGGACAGTGTTTCTAGGAAACGTACCCTTTTGCCTACGGTTCGTTGATACCGATAGTACCCAAGTTGGTGTTTTATCTGCTTAATTGGTGGTGGCGTGAGATTCCACTTTCTGACCCATGCTAGATAAATCACTTCGAATTTCTTTTAACTGATCATCCGTGGACCTCACCTTTTTCAGCATTTCGGCCATCATACTCTCCAACTTTTATTGTCTGGCCTCCCCTTCTCGTGCGTTGGGAGGCACATAGACTCCATCCCAATCATTGCAATATCCGTCATTTCTTCTCCATTCTCCCTCTCACTCACGACCACAGCTCCTATATCTGAACCCATTCCTGTTGTAGTTGTCTCAGTATTGGTTCCGACCTTGATATGCAGAACCTTGGTGCCAATTGTCTTATCTAGACGCCTAGGTGTTGGCTCGAAAAATCGCCACCTGGCTATCTAGGAAGTTTGCCTCTTCCTCAGAATCAGAGTGATCTGCTCCCTACTCCTTTCCTTGAGTTCCCACTGCATTTACCTTTTTGGCTCCTGCTCCCAAGATATGCTTTGTCAGCAAGTCCAATGATGTGTGCATGTGAGCCAACTCCTGATCGCGTTCTTTCTCCTTCATTCATTGGTCGGCAGTCAAACCAATAACATATGTACCTGTCACTGCATCAGCCTCCCTTGTACACCAGGCCTTGTTTGTCTTTGTCACCCTGTCAAGGATAGTGGCTGCTTCTTCCCAAGTGTGACTCATCTATGCTCCACCCGCCACCGTATCTACTACAGCCTTGGTGCTATTATTAAGAGACCTATAAAAGATTTCCAAGAAACTATCATCTGGGATTTTATGGTTCGGGCACTTAGTAAACTTCTTTTTGCACCTCAACCAGGTTTCATGAAGTGCCTCCGTCTTAATTTGCCAGAAGTTGTAGATCTCATCTTTTAACTGTAACATCCTTGATGGGGGAAAGAATCTCTCCAAGAAGGCTTGTTTAAGCTCCCTCCATTTGGTTATGAAGTCGTTGGGCAACTCCAAAAACCACAAAGTAGCTTCCCCTGATAGAGAGAAAGGGAAGAGTCGAAGTCTTATTGCATCCTGGCTTACTTCGGGCAACCTGTATGCCTTGCATATTCCTAAAAAATTCATCAAGTGCAAGTTGGCGTCATCCGTTTCGTGGCCACTGAACACCCCTTTCATGTTTAGCAATTGAATCATGGTGCTCGTAATGTCAAATTTGGTTCCAGCGGGTGGTGGCACAATTTCTCCAGTTGACCCAACCTCATCTATATCTGGGTCATCATCATCGAAGAACTGAGGGGAAAATATTTGAGCTCGGTTGCCCCTCCCATGTCAACCAACGTTTACCACCTCATCTCTGTCATCACAAGCCTGCTGAATTGCAGCTAACCGAGCTAGCTCGGCTTGCCTAGCTTCTTCAGCTAAGCGGGCTTCTCTCTGCTCTGGGAGTTCTCAATTCTATGCAGTGCTTGTTTGATTTCAAGATTTAGTGGAACAATGGGGTCTCCTCTACTCTGAGTGCTTGGCATTCACCGGAGGATAGCCTGTGGGTATCACAAAAAAAACACAAAAGTAAACATAATTAAGGAAATAATTATCAAAAAGTCAAATACAAGAAAATAACCTAGTCTTAGCCGTATTCCCCAGCAGCGGCACCACTTTTTGATAACTCTCAAACCAAACTTCCAACTAAAGTATGAAGCGGACGTTGTCAATAAAGAATCCAACTAAGTGGTTGGGGTCGAACCTATAGGGAATATGGAAGATCTACATTACAGGCGGTAGATGAACTATGCGACTACTGATGGATGACAGAACTGTTAAAAAGCTAGTGGGGATCCTATTCGATGTGCTTGTCAAGGTATACAAATTTACGTTCCAAGCAGACATCGTGATTTTGGATTGAGAGGTTGATTATGAGGTCCCCATCTTTTTTGGGTGACCATTCCTTGCAACCGGGAGGGCCCAAGTAGATGTGGAGGCTGGCCTGCTGAGGTTCAGACTAAACAAAGAGGAGGTCACTTTCAACATCTTTCGAACAATGCAGCAAGCCAAGGAATTCAGTGTAGTCTCAGCACTAGAGGATGGATATGAGTCACTTGACGAATGCTGAATAGTCAAGAGACTTGCATTGCGTTGCGACGTTAAATCAGGCGCTTCTTGGGAAGCAATGATAACACTCAAACCACACTTCCAACTGATGTATGAAGCGGACGTTGTCAATAAAGAACCCAACTAAGAGGTTGGGGTCGAACCCACAGGGAACATGGAAGATCTAGATTACAGCCGGTAGATGAACTTGTATGGTAATTACTTCACAATGGGGGGAATTCTAATAAAAATCAATAAAAGAAATAAACAACAGTCAAGATTATATTTGTGAATCAATAATTAAAGGAATAACTAAGGTTTGTGTTCCCTATGGGTTCATAACAGCTTTGGGTATACACTCATAATCTTTACCAATACTTACCTACTGAACAGATAGCTTAGGTTCATTAAAATGATCAACCAATCCCTATTGAATGACTATCCTCAATTACTCGACCAAGTCTCATGAATTTTTCAAAATAACTGTTATCACTAAGTTCTAGATATAACTATCATGCGACCACATCTCAAGTTAATATAATGATCATCAAGATCAAGGCTCTGTTGTAATTCTCGTTTCCTAATCTCTACCTCTTCGATCAAAGCAAGTAAAGAATTCAGGCACTTCTAATGTTGTACACCGCTAAGAATCATTAAAGGTGAAAGAATACAATATAAGTAATTAGTATTGGTTTCAGACTCACTTTGTGCAACCCTAACTTGTTAATCCACCATGGTTCCCACAACCCTAGCTATGGAGGTTTTACGCTCTCATAGTTGCAAGGTTGTGATTTGTATTCATGATTGAAAACATAAAACATACTTACAAAGATGATTGAGAAAAAAACAATTCCTTCAATTAAACCACGGAATCTTGAATAACAAGTAGCAAGAACAAGATGAATTCAAGAAAAGGTTGATCAAAAGGTTGAACCAACTCAATTCTCTCTTCCAATGATGTAAAACTCCTTACTATAATGTTTTCCTACTAGAATTAAGTCCATTGGTCATCCTCTATGAAAAATAAAATATAAAAAGTATTTATAGAGACACAAGAATCCTTTTCCTAAACTAACAAGATTGCTTTCCATATTTGTTGCCGACCTCATCATGGGTCCACCTACGACTCATAGGGGCTTCACACGGACCGTGGCATCAACTCATAGATTGGATTGTTGGCTGAGTTTTGGCTAAGTGTTGGGCCAAGGTACGATTCATACCTTCTTACTACGACTCGTACATTGCACCCGTGGCTTGGTCGTGGAACTCTTGAACTTTTTCTGAACTTCACCTCGACCAGTATGGTACGACTCATACCTTTATCTTACGGGTCAAAAGGTGTTCTCGTACTGAGAATCAGCCTTCTGTGCATTTCTTCTGGATTTCATCACGACTGGCTTACCACGAATCATACCACCATGGTACGATTCATGACATGTCTCATGGGATCAATCTTCCAGGTTAAGTTTTTAGCTTCATATCAGGGCCTTCAGTACAACTCGTAGGTCCATCCTATGGATCGTACTGTGGTCTGCACTTTTTGCCCTTTTTTGCACACTTTTAGCTCCCTTTTGCAATTTATTGTTCCAACACCCATTTATCTTGAAATCAAAGGAAAAGTGCCTCATATCCACATAAATACACCTAAGTCCTTGAAATTTTCTTATTTTTGAGCTTCAATAATGCTGTAAATCTACAGCACATTAGGCACCCTAAGTGGTGGCTTGGTGAAGTTTGAGTAACTGGGCCACCTGCATCATACCGTGACATTAAATCAAGTGCTTCTTGGGAGGAAACCCAAGTTATTGAACTAATGTGTGCTCAATGTGCATGGAAAACAAAAATTGGAGGTAGAAAAACTACTAAAAAAGCAGTTGCTACGGCTCTTAGTACGACTTGTGACATCCTTGTACGAGCCGTAGCAGGAGGTGTGGTGAGGTTCAGAAAAGAAATTCAAAGCAATAACCTATGAGTCATCATACGAACCGTACCTACATGGTACGAGTCGTAGGACATACTCATAGGCCCACACGTACGTTCTTAATTTTTGAAAGCACGGGTCCAGGGGACGATCGTGACGGGTCAAAAACATCAATATTACCTGATTCGGCCCAGATTTTTTAAAATTTGCCCTTTACATATTTAAATCCCATACCTAACCGACCCTTATCCCACACAAAAAACATACAACCCACGGCCTACACTCACCCTCCCCACACACCCGTGACTCAAAAGCTAAGAAGAATCAAGCAATTTCTTTCTCAACCTAAGTTCCTCTCAACCCACAATTCTGATTGTCAGTCGAAGAAAGAATCATTAAGTAAGTAAAATCTTTGAATATCAAAAATATTAACTTGATTGAAGTCCTGGCTGCCAAACCCCTGTAAATCGCTTGTTGAATTTTTTTTAAATAATACGATGGTCAGGGGAATTATTGAACTGTGTATGAACTGGGAAAAATACAGAGGAATCGTGGAATCGACCTACGAGTCGTACCATGAGTCATGGAAAAATACAGAGGAACAATAAAGTTGGGGCTTCATCAAATGACTCAACGTATGGGTCGTACCCTTGAGGTACGAGTCGTACCTATGAGCCGTAGTAATCACATAGAGTTTCTGGGTCTTCAAACGAGTTGTACCTTCCTGGTACGACCCGTGATAAAAATCTGATACTGTTCTTTTCTTGATTTTTTTCCTCAAATATGGAATTCTGACTTTCTTCTCTACAGGTACAATGACACTGAAGCGAAAGGAATCCAAAGAAACAACCCGGAGAACATTAATTAATGAAACATCTGAGTCTGAGGTTGGGAAAGCAGGAAACTCCCCTAGTGGTTCGGTTGAGGATTACCAGATAGACACTTCAGACACAGATAGAACTAGAACCACTAGTGCAAAAGCAAGAGCACAAGCTGAAGCAGCCACTGCCACATCTGCCCAAGCTCCCCAATCTGAGGGGGGAACTAAAGGAGATAATCAAGAGTGCGGAAATGACTCTAATGCAGAACAAATGTCTGAGGAGACCCAATCAGGTGAAGCAAGTGGAAGCGATGAATTAGAGGAGGAGATCCCAGATGCTGCACAATAATAGACCCCACTTAGAGAGAACCGCACAATCAAGTGGAGAGTGTCGGGAGATAGAGAGATTTATAAGTAGGGTATTTCTCTCACTGCTAAGAACAAGCTAAGGTGGAGCGTCCAGGAAGAGCCGCAGATCCTCACAAACTCACTGAATGAAGTTGAGAAGATGAAACAGATATTCAATTTATATGGTTTCGAGTGGATGGCAAGAATCCAACTCAGTATACAACATAATTGGTCTGGGAGTTCTATGCCAACTATTTGGCCACCATGGAGCTAAATGTGAAGGAGGGGTAGAAAATAAAAGACCAGCCTTGTCTTGATAGTGTTGCGGTTCGGGGTCGAGAGGTTGACATATCTAAGCTGACCATCGCTCAAATTCTATATGGACCACAACTCTTGCCTACATGGATGATGCCAGAATACGAGTACAGGGTGGAGGCAATGAAGCATATTAGGAAGTTGGGCTTGGAAGAAAGACAGAGGTAGTTGAAATGGCTGGCAGAGGTGATTGCTGATGACAAGGAGGGAGTTGAGTGGGTTGCTAGGGGAAAGCAGGTTACTAAGAGCTCATTGAAGTTTATTTCTAAGGCCTGCTGGACTCTAGTACGCCACATACTAGCACCCATAGTCAATGACAACACCCTCAGTGCTAACAGGGCAGCTTTGATGGCATGCCCCATGTGCCGCTATCGAATCAACATCTCGAGGATCATTACAGATGAGATACGAGACTGTGCGGTGGGAGTAAGCACTACCATCCCATTCCTGAGTCTTGTTTTCAAGCTAAGTACAGAGGTAGGGGTGCCATTATGGCGGGGTAAGGAGCGACTGATCGGAGGTCAGAGGATTGCAGACATAGGCCTTATCCGGGATGAGATGAACCCGGTAAGCCGCGCCAGGATTCCTACTGTGATTCCAGCAGTCCAGCCAGCAGGAGACACACAGGTGAATGTCCCTATTAATCAGGAGCATAGAAAGACACCAGCTAAAGATGTCGGTCATTTAGAGGCAGCTCCTAGCACATCTGCCACACCACCACCTAGATTGTAGACTCAAACCCTAGCAGGGCATGCTTTGGTACCATAGGACTTCCTCTAGAAGATGTCCAAACGGTTGACCATGAAAGAGCAAAAGATTTAGGCCATAATGGAAAATTTAAAGCCATGGGTCAAGGCGGAGATAGACGCAGCAGCTCAGGCTTTACATGCTCGCCTAGATGGATTTGAGAGTCAATTAAATGTTCGGATGGTGGAGTAGACATACACCAACAGTCTCCGTGAGGAGTTAGGGGCTCTTCAGATCCAAGTAGTCGAGTTTTCATCACCACAATCGACAGTTATAGTGACCCCTACTCTTCCAGACCTAGATGCAGAGCTTGATGAGGAGATTGACATGGCGGCTTATTGGGAGCCAATGGTAGTTACTGGAGATAAGGGAAAGAACAGAGCTGCGGAGGATGCTGGAGAGGAGAGTCTGAGAAAGAAGAAGAAAAAGGAGAGGAAAGAATGCAAGCGAGCCAGAGCATAGAGCTTGCAGACTCTCGATGCACATATGTCAGAGCTGCAGGAGCGAGCTAGAGGAGCAGGAAGCTCCACCATGAATCAGCCCAGTCTTGTCAGTGGTTGTGACCCTTCGGGTGAGCCACATTTCGCCCAGATTGACACCAAGGCCATTGAAGCTACCAAAACAACTGAGGGGGTAACCACTCCCACTGTGGATACTTCATGGAGTGCGCTGACCATCACTAGCGCCACGATTACAGCGGAGGTACCTCCTCCGCAGGACGATCAAAGCGCCTAGAGCGCCACAGGTATATTCCCTTCCCTACGATCTTATAGTTCATGCTTCGGGGATGAAGCTTAAGTTTCAAAAAGGGGAGGGGGTGTACTTGTGATTTTTGGGATTTTTGATACGTCTGAGGGTTTTTCTCGCCGTGTTTCTTTTTCCTCTGGAACGCTATGTAGTAGAACCAACATTTTTAGAATTTTATTTTTATTTTTGTGATTTTTGTTAATTAGTAAATAACTTACGAGTACTCAGCCAATAAAAATGCACTAGTTTTGGTTTTTTTAAAAATTTGACCCTGTTTAAAATTTTTTGATGCATTAGCTATGTATTTGTGACTGCATGCATGTTTTCTGTGTATCTTTTGATGTCATTTAGTTTATTAGCATGAGAAGTCTCGTTAATCCATGTATAAACCAGACAAGTGAGGTGAATATAAGTTAGGTACCTTGAGTGAGTGAGTTATGTTACTTAGTTCAGTATTGTGTTGAAGATTAAGAACTTGCCTGGTTGTTCTTTGCATAGGCTAAGGATGGTTGGTTAGGATATGATCATAGGTAATTTTTTTAAAGCTCACTTTTAGCCTAAATAACCCTACCAAAATCATATGATTCCCTTGACCGCAATTTTGAGCCTTTAATAGACCCTTTTTCTTTAATTTACTGATTAACCATCCTATTTCTTTATAATGAACCTGTTTTGACCCTGATCCTTCCTTGGATATTGTGAACCCAACATAGGAAAAATGCCTAAGTTGAGGGTGGCTAGAGTAGGGGTGCATAGAGGTGGGAATAAGAAAAAGGAAAAGAAAAGAGGAAAAGGTGAAAAATGAGATGTGGTGGAAGGAAAAAAGAGATGAAAAAGCTGAAAATCTTGAAAAAAGAAAATTCAATAAAATACTTGAAAAAATTCAAAAATACACCACACTCATGCTAAAGAACATAAAAGGAGTGAAAAGGGAAGAAGAACAATGAAAGGAACAAAGGGTGAAATAGGTTAAGAGTAAAGTCAGTGCCAAGGAAGGGATATTCACTTAAAAAAGATCTCATCTTTATCATGTGTAGCGCTAAGACTACATTACAAGCCATATCAAGTCCTATAGTGATCCTAATTTGACCAGCCGACAAACTGAAGCAGAGAAAATAAGGGCAAGCCTATGTTATCTGATACATAATACTTGTAACTTATTTGTAAGAGTGAGCGCCTTACTTGTTTAGTCCCATGCAATGTTTGACATTATATTCATATGATTGGGGACTTTATTTATTGTGAGGGTACATGGATTATGTTTACTTTTACTGTTGATCTGTGTAAAAACTATTGGTGATGAGTTGATTGCCTATTGATAGCTAGATGACATGTTTTGATCCCTGTTTATTATGTTTTGAGGTTGCTTGTAATACATTAGCTGATGTTGGTTCATGGAAAAGGGTCAGAAGTTGTTGTATGTAAAGTGCAAATTTTATTAAATGTTGGCTGTAGTATCTTGGGTCTATTTTCTAGTTCAGCGTCATGTTTTAGTTTTTCTTTTTCTTTTTCTTTGCCTGAGGACATGTAGAAGTTTTAAGTTGAGGGTGTTGATGTGCTATGGATTTACAGCACTTTCGATGCTCAAAACTAAAGAAAATTACATGGACTTAGGTATGCTTATATGGATATGAGGCACTTTTCTTGTGTTTTCAGGTAAACTTAGGTGTTGGAATAAGATTGTGCAAACGAAGCTTAAAATAGCAGAAAATAAGCCAAGATGACAGTATCAGTATGAGTTGTACATGATGGTATGAATCGTACTAAGACTCATGAAAATATTCAGAAGGATGAGTTGAGAAAGATGCAATCCACAACTCATAGTACGAGCCGTAATTTCAAGTCATGGAAAGATTTAGAGAAATTTCACAGAGACTTACTCGGGGTACAAAAGACTACAGTATGAGTCGTGAAGGCAAGGTATGATTCGTACCAAGACACTCGTGACAAACTTTAGAAAAATTCATAGTCTTCAGATTCAAACTAAAGAAGTTTAGTATGACTCACAGGAGGTGGTACGAGTCGTACCAAGGCCCAACTCTTAGCCGGATTTTAGCAAGCTAAAGACCTATGGATAGCAGGTACATCTCGTACAAGCCTGCTATGGGTCGTAGGTCTGGTCATGGCTCGAGCGGAAGCAGATATGGAAGTTTACCCCGCTAGCTTAGGAAAAGGATTTTTATGTCTGTATAAATACATTTTATATTTTAATTTCATAAGTGAGTCGACTAGAAGTAATTAGGAGTGATTAGAACTAATTAGCAATGAAATTAAGGAGATATAGACGTGAGAATTGAGTTGTTCAACTTGTGATCAACCTTTTCTTGATCTTCATATTGTTCTTGAGGATTTTGCTGATTAATTCAAGGAAGTTTTTTCTCTCAATTATAATTGTAAGGATTGATTTATGTCTTTAATTATGCAAACAAATCACAACCTTCCAACTATGAGAGGCTAAAACCTCCATAGCTACGGTTGTGGGAACCATGGTGGATTAACAAACTAGGATTAGCCCAAAGTGATTCAAAATCAATGCAAAACGATTATATTGTATTCTCTTCATACTTTAATGTTTCTTAACGGTGTACAACATTAGCAGTTTCCTGAATTCTTTACTTGCTTTAGCCTAGAGAGGTAGAGATTAGAAAAAGAGAATGACAACAAAGCCTTCGTCTTGATGATCATTGTATTAACTTGAGCTGTGGTCGCAGGATAGTTATATTTGGGACAAATTGATAATGGTTAGCTTGCAATCGCTCATTAGACTTGACCTGTTAATTGAGTATAGTCATCCAATAGGGGTGAACCAGTCGTTTGGATGAACCCTAGTTATCAGTCCTACCAGCAAAGCATTGTAATTGATCACTTGTGTATACTCGAAGTTGTTATGAACCCGTGGGGAACACAAACCCTAGTTAGTTTTAATTCTTGATTTTACAACACAATTATAATAATTTTTTTTAGTTATTATTCTCTTTAATCCCCCCCACTTTGGAGTAACTATCTAACAAAGTTCACTTACTGACAATAGTCTAGTTCTTCCATATTCCTAGTGGGATCGACCCCAATCTTTAGTTGGTCTTTATTGACAACGTTCGCTTCATGCTTCGGTAGGAGGTATAGTTTGAGAGTTATCAACCTCCTTTGTGATTGTCCCCTTGCCCAAATGGGCCCTTTAATGTGTGATATCACGCCCTTCATGGTTCTGCCCTTGGCAAGGTACGAACACCCTCTCGACTACGAATTTACAGGTCGGGCTCCATGTCGATTATAAGAATCTCCCACTGTTCCTCATGATTTATGCATGTTTATGATTCTGCATATTGGCTCAAGTCATGTTCAATTAACGCTTTTCTCTTGTTATTATGATTATTATTGAATTACGAATGTTTTAAAAACCTTGAGCCCTACGTTATCATATGCTACTTATGTTATGAGCATGTTGTCCCACTCTTATGAACATTTACAAGTTTTTATGTATTTTAAATGTCCGTTTTACTTACCTTACATACTTGGTACATTCCACGTACTGACTAAATACTTTATTATGTATCGTTTCATGATACAACATCCAGCTCTTAGGCTCAGCCCCGTCAGTAATCCATTTTCGAGTTTAGCATCCAGCCTTTTGGTGAGTCCTCATTTTACGAGGGCCATACGTTCAAATTATGATGTTCCTTGCGGTTAGTTGGGGATGTTTTCCCATCAACCTATCTGATGCAATAGCGGCTTTTAGACAAATTGTAGTACTCAGCTGTTATGTATTTTAGTAAGTTCCTCTTATCATGATATGGATGTTCTCACCGATCACAAGAGCCTTTAGTATGTGTTCAGTCAGAAAGACTCAAATATTTGTCAGAAAAGATGGTTGGAGCTATTGAAGGACTATGACATCAGTGTGCTGTACCACTCAGGCAATGCCAATATGGTGGCTGATGCCCTAAGCAAGATGTCTATAGGAAGCGTGGCTCATGTTGAAGAGAGAAAAAAGGAACTTGCAAAGGATATTCACAGGTTAGCTCAGTTGGGAGTGCAGTTGGTTGATACAGCTGAGGGTGGAGTAGTGGTGCAAAGTGGATCAGATTCCTCGTTAGTAGTTGAAGTTAAGTTAAGGCAAGATGATGATCCCATACTGCTTAAGCTAAAGGAAGCAGTTCTCAGAAAAGAAGTGGAGGCTTTCTCCAAAGAGGGAGATGGTGTACTCCATTACCAGGGTAAGCCGTGTGTATCGGATGTAGGTGATTTGAGACAGCAGATACTACCTGAAGCACACAATTTGAGATATTCTATCCACCCAGGTGCCACCAAGATGTACCATTATCTACAACATATTTACTGGTGGAACGACATGAAATGAGACAACATAATTTGTGGCTAAGTGCCTGAACTGCTAGCAGGTTAAGGTGGAACATCAGAGATTTGATCTTCTTATCTTCTCAAAAGCATCTCACGAGGCCTACAAAAAGGATTCAAAAGACTCAAAAAAAGTGTGCAACTTCACTTGATCAACCTTACAAATTCTAGTCTTACTCAATCATTTTAACTCGATATAGTTATTAGTGAGATCAAAAGAAAAAATAGAGTTAGGTAGGCATACAGGTAGAGGCTGTACCTATTTCATAGAATTGCCACTCACCAAGTCTGTTGGTAAATCGCTTTTTGTAATCAAATTCAATCAAAGCTATAAGGGAACTCTTGAAACCCAAGGGGACTGGATTAGGCACCACCCTGGTGATATAAACTAGTATAAAAACTCTATGTCCTTATCATATCTTGTTCTTTAATTCTAAGTTACACTCTATTGACTTTTTCTCCACATAGTCGACCGATTAGATGTTCACTAATAAATTTTTTAAATTCAACTCCCTCTTTGTTTATCGATTCTGTTAGTGTATTGTTGAAATGGAATGAGAGAACCAACTTCTATGTAATTGATACTAGTTCTGGGGAAATGACTGCTTCTTCGTGAAGTCGTACTATGCCTGCACCTATAATGGCAGTGATAGAGAAATCTGAAAAGTTTTCCGACGTTGGATTTAAACATTGGCAGCAAAAGATATTTTTCTATGTTTAATTGAAGAAAATTTTGGATGCCAAATTTCGAGAACTTGAGATAATTTTCAGCAAGATTGTCATATCTCAAATTCAAGAATTACAAGTCATTATTCATTATTCCTTTGCTGAAGGTATGATCCGAATCAATATTTGTACTGAAAAAATTGACTATGTTAATACTTGAAAGAATGATCATTAATGAAGAATTTCAAATAGCGACGTTTATTGAACCGTTTCCTTATTTGTGGAGAAACTTTAAAAACTTCTTAAAACGTAAATCCAGAAAATAAAGTTGGAGGATCTAATTGTTCATCTTAGAATTGAAGAGGACAATAGATGTCACGACCCGAGTTCACACCCTGGCCGTAACACGGGACAAGGGACCCTGAGAGGCTCCATGTCGACCTATGGCATTATCATGGAATACACTTAACATGAGAAATGACTAACATAGATAAGTGGAAGAAATAACAAGAATCTAATATAAACCATAAGGACAATATCATAACACTTAGATACAATGCTGAAACAATCTAGACAAGTTTGAAAGCCTTCTACTAAACTAACGAGTTACTGGGACAAGCCCCCAGCTAACTCCCAACATCTGAAACTAAAACATAAAGAATATGGAACATAAATCATGTCCTCGAAAGATGAGGACTCACCACTATCAACTGAGAGAGGATGAAGCGTATCTAACTATTCGCGTGATTTGTGGGTATATAAAATGACACGCAAGTGCACGTGGTCGAACAAGTAGTAAAGTGGCTTTAGTAAGCCAAGTATCGATCCCACAGAGACTTGGATGAAGTGCAATCTGCTCAAGTGTACTATATTTTACTTCTAAAAATGCAGACAACTGTGTAACCAAAAGTTTGATAGTTTGTTTTATAATTTTTATACTAAAGCTAAGACAATTATCTACTTTGAGTCTGAACTATCAATGAGATCATGCTGAGGTTAAACGAACATGTAATGAAATTAATTATCATTATAATTTGGTTAATCCTTTCCTCCGGTTGCAAGCCAAGAACTATTGCCAAGAGATTAAAACTCTCGTATTTAACCTCACTTAAGAATCATAAACCATCCACCTACATTTCTGTGATTAAATGCGATTCATGTTCTAGCCATACAAACCCGGTTCCTAAATTGACTAATATGACTTTCAGGTATATTTCTATCCTGAAAGCAAATCAATACTCAATTTTCCCAAACCAAGTAAAGAACATATCCTATTAATTCACAACTTTCCAATTTCTTGCTCTCTCAAGTGCAACCGGACTTTTTAGATATACATTAACGTAGACCACACATTAATGCAGTAAGAACAAGAATTAATAGAACAACATGGAAGAAAAGATGAAAAACCAAAGAATCAATGATCACATTTCATCACAATTGTTCATAACCTTAGCAAGAAGAGGAATTAGCCACTCATTTGTGGATTAAACATCTTTAAATGAGTGTTAATCATACAAGCAATTGAATTAAAGAAGAGAGAAAAAACCCTGATATTTTCGTCCCTCAACTGCCTGTAACCCACGTTCTTGCTCCACCAAGTCAGAATATTAAAAATGAACCTAAGTGTTCTATTTATACTGGTGGAAATTTTTCCCGGAATAACAAGCAACGTGTCACGGAGTGCATCGGGGAGCACTGCCTCCGTGACACGCTACGGACGCGGACCCTCACTGGAACTGGGGGTCCAGGAATTAAAGCTCAACGTGGCACGGTGTGCAACGCGGAGCCAAGCCACCGTGCCACGGACCAGACGCGGACCCTCTCTGGAATTTGGGCGTAATTTCCCTATCCAGGCAGAAGGCCTCCGCGATGGCAGCGTGACACGGCTCCATCGCGGAGCCCCTTTATTTCCTGCTATCCACTGCCTTGTCCCGTGATCGCATCCAAGTCCAACCCCGATATCATCCAACATGCATTTTAACTTCCCGAAATTACATTTTACTTGCAAAACAATGCTAATCATGTTGGTTAGTATAAATTCACATTTTATTACCAATTACATGAGAATGCATACACATTGATAGATAAACAAGGCTAAAATGGTACTTTTGAGTATCACTTGGGCATATAAATTTGCCCAAGATCACTAACCCCACACTTAAATCCTTGTTTGTCAACAACAATCCTACACTTCATGCAATTTACATCCCAACCTCGCTACTTTGGTTTGACAATTTAGGCTACGGTCATACCGATTATTCAATACAGCAAATCATCAAGAAAACATGCATGGTCTTATCAATGCAATGACCTTCTATACATCAAGACCTGCTAGACTTTAAGAATCGACTCTCGATATTGGAAAACTCATGCAAATCAGCTGATCAAGATATCCGACATGAAAATTAATCTCTCATCAAGCATGTGCCCTCACAACACAAGAGACTCTTCCCCTTTTTTCTCATATGACTCATAAAATTTTAAGCAAGGGCATGTAAACACAATTTCGCTCTCTCTCCCAAAAGAATTCACATGCATCATGTCATGACCCATAAGCTTGCCCTTAGTGTATTACTCCACTAATATAAAGAAGTGCGATGTAAGATCACGTAGGACTTTAACGGGTTGTAATGGAAGCTACAGAACTAGTAAATATTGGGTTATCCAATAATAGCCACTAGCATCCTTAAGCACCTTTTCAACACATCCCATCAACTCATGGACATTGTTTCTTTTTTTACATCATCCTATTCTTGATGTTTTTCTTTAGTATGGCCCATCGTGTTAAGCACAGTTGACACAACAACAAAAATTATTCGTGCACCTTCATTATCGTTTATTTATAGCAAGTGCACCTTCAACCTTTTTTTTTCTTCCCTCACTCTGTTTTTCTTTTTCTTTTCACCATTCTCACTCTTTGACACTTCGGGAAAATGATTTTCTCTTCTTAAGAGCTTAAGAGTTTTGTATAGACTTTACGGCTAATGAAAAAAAGGAACTAAGCTCGGTTTACACTTTATGACAAAAGAAAAAAAATAATAGGCTAAAGGCTCAAAGGGCTGACTAGGGTATACAATCAAGGTGTGTACGACAAGGAAAAATAGAAACTCTCAGTTAAAACAAAGAAATGCCTACATCCTTTCCTACAATACACCTCCTTCATTTCGTTTTGTACACACACCAGGCAAGTTCTAGACACTTCACAATAGCATGGAATAACAACACCTCACTTCACACTTTTTGCACATGCTCAATTCAAGATGTATTCACAGACTCTTCAATCAGCTAATTATAGGAATTCAAAATTAAGCCTCAATCACACTGAATCGAACTCTATGGTCTAGGTATCTCAACATATTTACAAAGTTGCATGCTTTCATACAAATCACCTTTGCATTTTAAATATCATGTACAACACGCAACCAGAATTTCACAACCATATAGTAACTACAGGTTTTGGGATGCAACCCACCAAAGAAAAAAACTAAAAAATAATTGGAAAAAAAAATCTACTCCTAACGATTACATTTCCCTTAAGAAGGTCGTCATCCATCCATCATAGGGAATGGTCACTAACTATTACTTCGGTTCAATGGGACCATTCTCGGTAAAAGAACCGAAAACAAACACCAAGAAACCCAAGAGTTTAAAAAATGTTGAAAATATCGATCATTTCGATAGAAAAAATATGTAAAAAATATTTTAAATTTTTTTTAAAAAAATTTCGATCATTTCGATAACAAAAATATGTACAGAATCAGAATCAGCTAGCAACACACATCAATTTCACATACATTTACAAACAGAACAACAACTTAACAATTCACAACTCATAGGGACAAAAAAATTTTCACATACACGACAACAGAATAGAGCATACATACAAAGCAGCCCAGCCCAACACCTAACTACTCCCACCCCACACTTAGCTCGAACACTGTCCCCAGTGTTCACAAAAATTTAACATAGCAGAAAATCGGGTGGTGGAACTCCCTGATCAGTCAAAGTATTCCACTTCTTCGTCGGGTGCTGCTGCTTCATCTCCCATGTCTGAGTCGCCCCCCGTCGTTATCATCGAACTCCACATCGGAGTCCTCCTGACCTGTCTCCTCATCTGTGGGGACATCATCATCTGTGGGCTCTACAAATGCTGGCCCCACTCAGCATAGAGCCCTGGCGTTTTCGCCGAAGGGGTAGTCTAGCTCGAGCTGCCATAGCTCCTCCTCTGTCGCCGGCCTCCCGCCTATCCTCAGCTAGAGCATCTGCATCCCATACATTCGAGCCATATACTGATCATCACGAGCATGTCGCTCGCCAAGTGTAAGCACTGGCCCCTGGGTGGTGTCGGGAGCCTTAGTTTTAGTAACATCTAAGGCCCGCCGCTCCATCTGCGGGATATAGTCAAGGGCCTCCTCCTCGACATCTAGGCCCCTGAGGAAGGTGGTGAGTAGTCCACCAAAGCCATACCTGTGCCCCTGATGCAACCGGGCTCTCTTCATGGCGGAGATGATCACCGCCCCCACGTTGATCTCCAACCCTTTAATCAGGGCGTACACCAGGCATACACGATCCCGAGTTACATCTGTCATATGTACCCCCAGAATTAGGCATGAGCAGACTATCTTCAGCCAGATTCGGGCTTCCCTGTTCATCTGTGAATATGGCAAAGTCTAGTGGTAGCCCCTCTCTTTGTGTCTGCTCCATCTAGCTGTCAATTGGGTCCCACACAATGTGCGTCTGATGTCTGCATACGGTGGGGTAATGTTCAGCTGTCGGAGTACGTGGGCGTCTGTGTCCCACGCTCCTATGATGGCATTGAGGTGGTGGGGCTCCAAGGTGACTATTTGCCCTCAGATCTTGATGGTGTGACTTCTAATAGTTGGGTTCCAGTTGGCATAAAATTCTCGAACCAAGTGCAGATTGCATTCCTTGGGCTCTTTAAAAATGAAATTGAGCCCACCTGCCTCGATTCGGTGGACCATCCTAGGGAACTCCTGTGCCAATGGTTCCCGTGCTATGTGCTTCTCGAGGAAATATTAGTTTTCTTTGTGCTTTTCGTACCACTTTTTCCCCTCATCAGTCACCCATCTCGTTCCGTATTGGCGGCGTTGGCTGCGTGGAACTGCTGGTGCTGCTGGGACTGCTGTGCCCAGTCTGATTCACTTCCTTCCGGCGCCCGAAGTTGATGCGCCTTTCCCTTTCTCTTGCCAGCTTGCCATTTTACCTGTCAACCCAAGTAGACAAGATCAATGTTAAGCTAACGGATATTAACTTCGGCTAAGGTCGGGTTACACTAGGTTACCCCACACTTAGTCCTTAGCTACAGTTCCAACAATATGGCAAGATTATCTTTATTTACACACAATAACTAACTATACAATCATGCGTGCGTTCGAAAAATTCCACGGTATATCTTTTGTGTACTACTCAGACTTCGTACAGCTAATCACAATAACTACCATCGCTAACATTTTACCAATCGCACTTAGCAAGGAAAAACAAAGAAACAAAAACAACAACAAAAATTTATCTACACGAACCTATACAACTAACCAAATTCTTACAAATTTCAACATTCCCTTAACCCGAGAATCCGTTGTTCCATTAACATCCTGACAATTTGTACATCGACTCATCTCAATCAACATGTACATCCCGGCATGAAAGTCCCAATTTCACTACATTTTCAACTTCAAATTCAAAATACAAGCCCTAGAATTGATATTATCAAGCAAATTCGATTAATTTATGCAATTGAAAAGTTCAAGCAATCATAATGACATTCCGAACATTCATCAATAATGATTTACTTGAATTCATGATTAATTTCTACTTAGGGCAATTTAGCTCACCTCACATACTCAATATCGAAGAAATTCGACAAGAATTTGAGAGGAAATCGAAAAACATACCTTGACTTTGAAGAATCGAAGAAAACTTGTTGAATTTCTTGGCATACTCCGTGTCACGTTGATGGGGGATGGGTTTTGGGGGGTTTGGTCACGGAGAGATTGAAAAATAAGGGAAAAGGAAGGGTTTTTGGGGTTAAAAAGTAGGGAAAGCGCGCGGGTCACCCGGCGACCCGGTGTGACCCGTCGCGATATACAAGGCAACGTGTCACGGAGTGCATCGCGGTGCACTGCCTCCGTGACACGGAGCCATCGCGAGACTGTTCTGGAAATTTTTAAAATTTCCGGATTATACCTCAACGTGTCACGGAGGTAACGCGGAGGTCCACCTCCGTGACACGGAGCTGTCGCCCTAGCTCACTGTTTGCCACTTTTTATTAATTTTCATACCTCGACTTTTCCTTCGCGATTCCGTGCATATTTTTCTCCATTTGACCTAAAATTCATCTCACTATACAAAATTGGTTAGAATTATAGGTTTCACTCTAAATACAAATAAAACAAAAACTAAAATCAAAAATTTTGTACTCAATCAAGAAAAATAAAAAGAAAAGAAAAATCTATTTACAGTTTACAAAATGAAAGAAAAAATTTTCTTTCCCACGGGTTGCCTCCCGTGCTGCGCCTGGTTTACCGTCGCGGCTCGACGTAGTTAAGCTCAGTTGTCCTCTAGGGCGCCAAAACCTTGTTCGCGTGATTTGTGGGTATATAAAACGACACGCAAGTGCACGTGGTCGAACAAGTAGTAAAGTGGCTTTAGTAAGCCAAGTATCGATCCCACAGAGACTTGGATGAAGTGCAATCTGCTCAAGTGTACTATATTTTACTTCTAAAAATGCAGAAAACAGTGTAACCAAAAGTTTGATAGTTTGTTTTATAATTTTTATACTAAAGCTAAAACAATTATCTACTTTGAGTCTGAACTATGAATGAGAGCATGCTGAGGTTAAACGAGCATTTAATGAAATTAATTATCATTATAATTTGGTTAATCCTTTCCTCCGGTTGCTAGCCAAGAACTATTGCCAAGAGATTAAAACTCTAGTATTTAACCTCACTTAAGAATCATGAACCATCCACCTACATTTCTGTGATTAAATGCAATTCATGTTCTAGCCATACAAACCCGGTTCCTAAATTGACTAATACGACTTTCAGGTATATTTCTATCCTGAAAGCAAATCAATACTCAATTTTCCCAAACCAAGTAAAGAACATATCCTATTAATTCACAACTTTCCAATTTCTTGCTCTCTTGAGTGAAACCGGACCTTTTAGATATACATTAACGTAGGCACACATTAATGCAGTAAGAACAAGAATTAATAGAACAACATGGAAGAAAAGATGAAAAACCAAAGAAACAATGATCACATTTCATCACAATTGTTCATAACCTCAGCAAGAAGAGGAATTAGCCACTCATTTGTGGATTAAACATCTTTAAATGAGTGTTAATCATACAAGCAATTGAATTAAAGAAGAAAGAAAGAGAGAAAATAACCTGATATTTTCGTCCCTCAACTGCCTGTAAACGTTCTTGCTCCACCAAGTCAGAATATTAAAAATGAACCTAAGTGTTCTATTTATACTGGTGGGAATTTTTCCCGCAATAACAAGCAAAATGCCACGGAGTGCATCGCGGAGCACTGCCTCCGTGACATGCTACAGACACGGACCCTCACTGGAACTGGGGGTCCAGGAATTAAAGCTCAACGTGGAACGGCGTGGAACGGCGTGCAACGCGGAGCCAAGCCACCGTGCCACGGACCAGACGCGGAGCCTCTCTGGAATTTGGGCGTAATTTCCCTATCCAGGCAGAAGGCCTCCGCGATGGCAGCGTGACACGGCTCCATCGCGGAGCCCCTTTATTTCCTGCTGTCCACTGCCTTTTCCCGTGATCGCATCCAAGTCCAACCCCGATATCATCCAACATGCATTTTAGCTTCCCGAAATTACAGTTTACCTGCAAAACAATGCTAATAATGTTGGTTAGTATAAATTCACATTTTATTACCAATTACATGAGAATGCATACACATTGATAGATAAACAAGGCTAAAATGGTACTTTTGAGTATCACTTGGGCATATAAATTTGCCCAAGATCACTAACCACGAGGCTGCGTCTTGAAACCTGAATCTATATCATGAATGATATAGCACAAGAAGATGTGCAGTCAGTACTTGGAATGTACTAAGCACGCAGGAAGCGTAATTAAACTAAACATACAAATATACAAAGAGGAAGTAATTTAAACACACATTAATAGTAATATAACTAAAAGGAGATACAACAATCTTATATGAGATTTACATATACATATTAACATAATCACTTATAGGGACTGATCTTGGGCAGATTTATTTGCCCAAGTGATACTCAAACGTATCATTTTCGGCTTGTTTAACATTGAGCTTGTTTACTTGTGTTGACAGGTAAAATGGCAAGCAGGCAAGATAAAGGTAAGGGTGCATCAACTTAAGGCACCGGAAGGAAAAGACTCAGACTGGGCACAGCAGTCCCAGCTGCACCAGCAGTTCCACGCGGCCAGCGCCGCCAATACGGAACGAGATGGGTGACTGATGAGGGGAAGAAGTGGTATGCTAAGCACAAAGAGAACAAATATTTCCCCGAGGAGAATATAGCACGGGAGCCATTAGCACAGGAGTTCCCCCGAATAGTTCAACGGATCGAGGTTGCTGGGCTAAGTTTCATATTTCAGGAGCCCAAGGAATGCAACCTGCACTTGGTCCGGGAGTTCTATGCTAATTGGAACCCGGCAATCAGAAGCCATACCATCAAGATCAGAGGGCAGATAGTCACTCTGGAACCCCAACAGCTAAATGCCATCATAGGAGCACGGTACACAGACGCCCACGTTCTCCGCCAGCTGAACATTACCCCACCGTATGCCGACATCAGACGCACACTGTGTGGGGCTTGATCCCCAGCTAGATGTCTGTCTGAGCAACTGCAGCTTCTTTGGTAGAGCTTCTCTGCGTTTACTATGAAATTCACGTTCAGGCTCTATATAAGATTCCACCAGTTCCTTGTCCTTTGCCAGTGTTCACAGAAATCAAGTCTGCAAAATACAGGCTAAGACCAAGTTGTCAACACTTAAGAAAATAAAATAAAAATACAGTAAATTTACACTTAATACAATTTCACCAATTGCCTAGTCTCCCCGGAAACGGCGCCAAAAACTTGTCCGGTGCTTTGGTTAGGGGTTAAAAACCGACACGCAAGTGCACGTGGTCAAACAAGTAGTAAGTGGTGATCTTGGGCAGATTTATATGCCCAAGTGATACTCATACGTATCATTTTTACCTTGTTTGTTGTGCAATGTGTATATAATATCATGTATTTGGTAATAAAATGCGAATTTATACTAACCAACATGATTAGCATCTGTTTTGCAGGATAATGTGATTTTTAAGAGCTAAAATGCGTGTTGGAACTATGTCGGAGTTGGACTTGGATGCGAGCGTGGAAAAGACCTCGGATGGCATATTTTACACTGGCTCCGCGATGGTGCCGTGCCACGCTGCCATCGCGGTAGCACACTGCCTGGAGAGGAAATTAATTGGCAGATTCCAGTGAGGCCTCGCGACAGCTCCGTGGCACGGAGACAGGCCTCCGCGATGGCCTCCGTGCCACGTTGAGGCTAATTATCCGAACCATGCAATTTCCAGAGAGGGTCCGCGTCCACGCCGTGTCACGGAGGCAGTGCTCCGCGTTGGCCTCCGTGACACGTTGCTTGTTATTCCGGGAAAAATTTCCCACTAGTATAAATAGCACACTTAGGTTATTTTTAAAGGAGAGTTTTTTTAGTTTTAGTTTTTTTAGCCTGAGTTCAGAAGTGGGAGCAGGAACGTGGTTTTGTGGCAGTTGAAGAATAGAAAAGATAAGAGTTTTCTTCTCTTCCCTTCTTCTTTCCTTCAATTGTATGCATGATTCACACTCATTCTAGGATGATTAATCCAAGAATGAGTGGCTAATTCCTTTCTTGCTGAGGTTTTGAACTTGTGTAATGAATGTTGGTAATAATTGATATGGTTTCTTCTTCTTCTTGTATGTTGTTCTATTAATTCTTGTGCTTATTACATTCTTGATTGGCCACCATTACTGTATATCTAAAAAGTCCAATTTCACTCGAGAGAGCATGAAATTCGAAAGTTGTGAATTAATAGGGTATTGTTCTTAACTTGATTTGGGAAAATTGGGTTTTGATGTGCTTTCTTGATAGAAATATACTTGAAAGCCGTATTAGTCAATTTAGGAATCGGAATTGTAGTGTTAGGTCATAAATTGCATTTGATCACAGAAATGTAGACGAATGGTTTATGAATCTAAAGTGAAATTAAATACGGAAGTTTTAATTTCTAGGCAAACGTTCTTGGCTAGCAATATGAAGAAGAAGATGACCAAATTATCATGATTATCAAGTTAATTACTCGTTCTTAACCTTGGCATGTGCATATCCATTGTCTAAACTCAACATAAATAGTAGTTATTAATTTTAGTAGATAATTAGTTTAGAAACAAAACTCACTCAAATCTTGGTTGGATTGTTGTTAACATAGTTAGAAATAGAATAGAGATATAGTAAACTAGGCAGTTTTGCATATCTAGAGCAGCCTCCTTGGATCGATACTTGGCTACTTAGCCACTTTATTACTTGTTTGACCACGTACACTTGCGTGTCGGTGTATAATATATACCGAGCAGCAGAGAGCGAGCAAGTTTTTGGCACCGTTGCCGGGGAGGCTAGGCGATTTGTAAAATTTTGTTTAGTGTAAATTTACTGTATTTGTATTTTTATTTTCTTAAGTGTTAACAACTTGGTCTTAGCCTATATTTTGCAGATTTTTATTTCTGTGAACACTGGCAAGGGACAAGGAGCTGGTGGAATCTTACTTAGAGCCAGAACGTGAATTGCACAGTCAACGTAGAGAAGCTCTTCGGAAGAAGTTGCAGTTGCTGAAATAGTCTATAATGGAGCAACCCAATCCACCAGTTGTGGGGGCAGTGTTAGTGCCCGAGGAAGTAGCAGCCAGGCCGGTTCGCGAGGTGGCAATCCCACACACTAATAATGTACATTCCAGCATCCGCAAACCAGAGCCTGGGAGGAGATTTGAGTTAAAGCAAAATATGGTGCAACTTTTGCACACTAGCGGGAAGTTTACCGGTCTCCCTCACGAAGATCCACAACAACATCTCCAGAACTTTTTGGAGATAAGTGACACTTACATCCCCGCTGGAGTGTCACCTGATTATGTTCGGCTCACCTTATTTCCATTTTCCTTACTTGGTGAAGCCAAGAGGTGGTTAAAAGCTAAACCACCCAACTCTATATCAACGTGGGATGATCTAGCAAAGAAGTTCTTGATCAGATTTTACCCTTCAGGTAAAACAGCTAAACTTAGAAGTCAGATTCTAAGTTTTAAGCAGAGGGAAGGAGAAAATCTTTATCAAGCCTGGGAAAGATTCAAGTCCATGTTACGGGACTGTCCTCATCATCATCAGTCAAATGAGGTGTTGGTCCACACTTTTATTGAGGGTTTGGAACCCCACACTAAAATTTTGTTAGACTCAGCAGCTGGAGGGCAAGCGTTGGAGAAGACTTATGAGGAGCTGTACACTTTGCTCAACCGAATTTCACAAGGCAATCCGGAATGGAATGCAGATTCTTCAAGAGGTGGAGCAAGGAAAGCAGCGGGAGTACTTGAAGTGGATGGATTCACAGCTATCACTGCTCAGATAGCTGCTTTGCAAAATCAGTTAAACACTCACTTCAGCAATATGAATTTGAACCAGCCTTCAGCCTCAGTTAATGCAGTCCAACAGATGTGGTGTGAAGTGTGTGGTAGTAGTGAGCATTCAGCTGAATGTTGTGGTGCAAATCCTGATTCTGTCAACTTTGTGGGCAATGCACAGAGGAATCAACAGCAGTTTGGCGGTGGCTACAACTCGAATTGGAGGAATCATCCAAATTTTTCGTGGGGTAGCAACAATCAACAAGGTCAAGGTTCAGGGCAGGGTATGCACAGAAACCAAGGAGGGCAACAAGGCTATCAGAATCAGTTTAGAAATCACAATGCCCCTCCTCCACCACCATCACCGACTATTGTGGAAATGTTCAAGACCATGATTGCCAACCAGGCACAATTGCAGGCTGACTATGTCAAACTCGCGGCCGAAGTAAAGAACAATCAATTGGAAACCAAGGCTCTTAAATATCAGTTTGGGCAATTTTCTAGTGCCCAAAATACTAGACCAAGGGGAGGACTACCTAGCGACACGGATCCCAATCCTAAGCAGGTAAATGCAGTCACCACGAGGAGTGGTTTACAATTAAAGGAGGTGGAACCGGAAAGACCGCCTCAGAAGTCAGGAGCAGCAGATGTTGAGGGAGAACAAACCTCAGATACGGGGAAAACCAAAGAAGCTGAACCAACAAGGCCTCCACCCCCGTTCCCTCAACGACTTAAGAAACACAAGGAGGAGGCGTGTTTCCAGAAATTCATGGAGGTACTTAAACAGGTACATGTTAACTTACCTCTTGTTGATGTCTTACAGGGTGTGCCAAAATATGCAAAGTATATCAAAGACATCGTGGCCAACAAAAGTCGCTTGACCGAGTATGCCACGGTGGCTTTGACGGAGGAATGCACATCCCGTATTCAGAACAGGTTGCCCACTAAACTGAAGGATCCTGGAAGTTTTACTATCCAGCTGACGATTGGGCAAAGTATCCGAGCTCGTGGGTTATGCGACTTGGGGGCAAGTATAAATCTGATGCCATCTTCGGTATTCAGAAAGTTAGGGCTAGGGAGTCCTAGACCTACAACAGTGATCTTGCAGCTAGCAGACAGGTCTTTAGCTAAGCCGGATGGCATAGTTGAGGATGTGCTAGTGCAGGTAGGCTCCCTCATTTTTCCGGTAGATTTCATTGTTCTAGATTTTGAGCTAGATGCGGAAGTCCCATTTATTTTGGGACGACCATTTTTGGCAACCGGAAAGGCATTGATCGATGTAGCTGCGGGTCAACTCACGATGCGAGCACATGACAAGGTTGAGGTGTTCGACGTGTACAAGGCACCTAAGCTCCCGACTGTCTATAAGGAACTCTCGGTGATCAACGCGATTGATCATGGTAATGCAAATGGATTGAGTGATTCCCGAGAGTTACTAGGTAGGCCACCAGACAAGGTTGAGAACTACTGGGGAGATGACCATGATTGGGTCAAATCGTCCATCTCCCTAGTAGAAAATTGAGCGTAAAGGCTGTCGAGCCGCGACGTTAAACCAGGCGCTGCACGGGAGGCAACCCGTGAAAAATATTTTTCTTTCTTTTTCCTTAGTGTAAAGTTTTTCTTTTCTTTTATTTTCTTTTCTTTTTCTTGACTAGGTTTAGATGTGCATTTTAATTAGTAATTTTTATTTTTTTTTGTAGGGAATCTAGTCATTTGACCAATTTTTATTTAGTGAGGTGATTTTCAGGTATACCGGAGGAAAAATACTTGGAATCGAGAAAACGAGGCGAGGTATGAAAAATAAAATTTGATAGTGAAACAGAGCACTGGCGCGTTGGTGCCGTGTCACGGAGGCAATGCTCCGCGTTGGCCGCCGTGACACGTTGAAGGCAAATCTGGAATTTTTTTTAATTCCAGTAAGCCAACGCGTTGGCTCCGTGTCACGGAGGAGGGCCTCCGCGTTACCCTCCGTGACACGTTGCCCTTATCCCAGTGCCGGGTCACACATGGTTTCCGGGTGACCCGCGTGTTTCTTTTAAATAAACCCCCAATTTTCGCCCATTTTTCCCCATTCCCTCTACCCTCCGCGACCAAACACCCATTCCCCTACCCCCAAGCTCCGTGCCACGTTAAGAGGCAAGGAAAACGTCAAGTCTTTATCGATTCTTCAATTCCAAGGTATGTTTTCATCGTCTATCTCAAATTTTTGGCGATTTTTGTCGCTTTTGAGCATGTGAGGTGAGATATATCATCCTAGGTAGAAATTAAACATGACGTGAATTATTTTGCGATTGATTGTGTTCGGATTGTTGTAGTTGACTGGTGAACTTATCGATTGATTGAATAATTCATTGTTGATTGTCGAATTGAGTTCTAGGGCTTGGGGTTGTTGAATTTTAACTTGGGTAACTTGATAGTTTGACGAAATTGATGCCGGGGTGTGTTTATTATTTGAGATAAGTCGTGGTAAATATTGTATAATTGGTGAAAGACGACTAATTCTCGAATTTTTGTGGGACATTGCGTAATATGTGAATTGGTTGAATTTCTTAGATTAGTGTATATAAAATGTTTGTATTGTTGTTTCTATTTTGTTGTTGTTATCGTTTCTAAGTGCTAAGGGTGAATAGCTGTCGATAGTAGGATTGGGTTAGCTGTATGAAGTCTGAGTAGTTCGCTAGCCGTTATGGTGTCGAATTTTTGTGAACGCACTAAGCAATATGTTTATAGTGATTGTGCTTGGGGTGTAAATAGAGCTATCCTTGCTAACATGTTATAAATATTGTTAAAGACTAAGTGTGGGGTAAATTTTGTTTAACCTGACCTTAGCCAAAGCTAACAAGTTTTTAGCTTAACGTTGTGCTTGTCTGTGTAAATTGACAGGTACAATGGCCAGCCGACAAGATAAAGGCAAGGGTGCTTCAACCTCAGGCACCGGCAGAAAGAGAATGAGACTGGGAACTGCTGTCCCAGCTGCACCTGCTGTTCCACGCGGTCAACACCGCCGATACGGAACCCGATGGGTTACCGATGAAGGGAAGAAGTGGTACGCAAAACATAAGGAGAACAAGTACTTCCCGGAGGAATATATTTCAAGGGAACCACTCGCACAGGAGTTCCCTCGCATCGTACAGAGGATTGAGGCAGCTGGGCTCAGCTTTATTTTTCAGGAGCCCAAGGAGTGCAACCTTCACTTGGTCCGGGAATTTTATGCCAACTGGAACCCGGACATCAGAAGCCACACTATTAAAATCAGAGGGCAGATTGTCACTCTGGAACCCCAGCAGCTGAATGCCATCGTTGGAGCGCGGGACACAGACGCCCACGTTCTCCGCCAGCTCAACATCACCCCACCGTACGCCGACGTCAGACGTACGTTGTGTGGGGCTCGATCCACAGCCCGATGGAGTAGACACAAAGAGAGGGGTTACCACCAGACTCTGCCTTATTCGCAGATGAACAGGGAGGCCAGAATCTGGCTAAAAATTGTATGTTCGTGTTTGATCCCGGGAGTACATATGACAGACGTGACCCGAGACTGTGTCTGCCTAGTGTATGCCCTTATGAAAGGGCTTGAGATTAATGTGGGGGCAGTTATAATATCCGCCATGAAGAGAGCCAGACTACACCAGGGCCACAGATACGGGTTTGGCGGACTCATCACCACCTTCCTCCGAGGCCTCGACGTTGAGGAAGAAGCCTTGGATTACATTCCGCAGTTGGAGCGGAGGGCCCTTGATGTGACAAAGACCAAGGCCCCCGACACTACACACAGACCTGTGATGACTTTGGGCGAGCGACATGCTCGTGACGACCAGTATATGGCCTGTATGTTCGGTATGCAGATGCTGCAGCTACGGATAGGTGGGATACCAGCCACCGAGGATGAATTATGGCAGCTGGAGCTGGACTACCCTTTTGGCGAGAACGCCAGAGCTTTATGCAAGGTGGGGCCAGCCTTTGTGGAGCCGACTGACGACGATGTCCCTACTGATGAGGAGACACGTCTTAAGGACTCTGATGTGGAGTCCGATGACGGCGAGGGAGCTGATTCAGATATGGGCGACGAGGCCGCAGCACCGGATGAGGAAGTCGAATATTTCGACTGAGCAGGGAGTTTCACCACCCAAAATTTTGTGCTTTGTATTTTTGTGAACACTGGGGACAGTGTTCGATTTAAGTGTGGGGTGGGGAGTAGTTAGGTGCTGGGTCATAGGCTCTAAATCTGCTGTATATTCTTCCTTGACGTTTATCTATGTCTGTGCTTTCCCTGTTGTTATGAACTGATTTGTGAATGATGTGTATATATTTGTTTGTGGCTAATGATGTGTGTTTTTAAAAAAGTTATGGTTGCCTTTGTAAATATTTTGTAAATTTTGTAAATATTTTTTTCTCTATCGATATGATCGATATTTTTCAAAATTTTTGCGAAAAGATGTTGCACTTATCAACATATTTTGTAAATATTTTTTTCATCGAAATGATCGATGTGTTGCAAAAATTTTGAAGTTTTATTTTTGGGTTTCTCGGAGTTTGTTTTCTGTTCTTTTACCGAGAATAGTCCCATTGAACCGATGTCATAGTTAGTGAACATTCCCTATGATGGATGGATGACGACCGTCTTAAGGGAAATGTAGTCGATAGGAGTAGATGTTTTGTTTTTAGTTTCTTTGGTGGATTGCATCAATAAACTGTAGTTGCTAAAATTTTGTTGCGTGTGTAATTGATGTTCGAAATGTGAAAGTGATTTGTTTGAAAGCATGTAATTGTGTAAATATGTTGAGTTACCTAGGCTATAGAATTTGGTTCATTATGATTGAGGCTTAATCTTGAATTCATGTAATTGACTAATTAAAGAGTCTGTGAATGCATCTTGATTCGAGCATGTGCATGAAGTGTGAGTGAGGTTTTGCTATTCCATGTCATTGTGAATTGTCTAGAACTTGCCTGGCGTGTATACAAAGCGAAATGAAGGAGGTGTAGTGTCGGAAAGGATGTAGGCATTTCTTTGTTTTAACCGTTAGTTTCCATTGTTTTCTTGTCAAATTCTACCTTTTTATATGTTGTATACCCTAGTCAGCCCGTTGAGCCTTTAGCCGATTTCTTTCTTTTGTCCAGAATTGTATGAACTAAGCTTTATTCCTTCTTTTCATTAGCCTTAAAGTCTATAAGAAGCTCTTAAGCGCTTACAAAGAACAGAAAATTGTTTCCCAAAGTGTTAAAGAGTGAAAAGAGTGAAAAGAAAAGAAAAGCAAAGTGAGGAAAGAAAAGATGATGTTGAAGAGGCACTAGTTGTAATTAAATGAAATTGAGGGTACATGAAAACCTTCCGTTTGGGGTCAAGTGTGCCTGATGAAATGGGTTGTATGAAAGTAAACCAGCATGAATGGGAGAAAAAGAGAAAAGAGAGGAACAATGTCCATGAGTCGATGGGAATGAGTTGAAAAGGCGCTTAAGGATGCTAGCGACTATTATTGGCTAATCCAATATATATATACTAGATCCATAGCCCAGTTACAACCCATTAAAAGTCCTATTTGATCCTACACTGCATTTCTTTATATTAGTGGAGTAATACACTAAGGGCAAGCCTATGGGTCATGACATGATGCATGTGAATACTTTTGGGAGAGAGAGTGAAATTAATTTTTATATGCCCCTACTTGCATGTTTGTGTGCTGCACGAGCATAAAAGGGGAAGTTTCTCTCGAGTTGTGAGGGTACATGCTTGATGAAAGATTGATTTTCGTGTCGGATTTCTTGATTAGTTGATTTGCATGAGTTTGCCGATATCAAGAATCAATTCTTAAAAGTATAGGTAGCCTCGATGTATTAAGGTCATTGTCTTGTACGACCAAGCATGTTTTCTTGATGATTTTCAAAAATCGAATAATCGGTATGACCGTAACGTAAATGGTTGCACCATAGAGACAAAGGTTGAGATGTGATGTGCATGATTTGTGTATGTGTTGTTCGAGGACGAACAAGGATTTAAGTGTGGGGTAAGTGATCTTGGGCAGATTTATATGCCCAAGTGATACTCAAACGTATCATTTTTACCTTGTTTGTTGTGCAATGTGTATATAATATCATGTATTTGGTAATAAAATGCGAATTTATACTAACCAACATGATTAGCATCTGTTTTGCAGGATAATGTGATTTTTAAGAGCTAAAATGTGTGTTGGAACTATGTCGGAGTTGGACTTGGATGCGAGCGTGGAAAAGACCTCGGATGGCATATTTTACACTGGCTCCGCGATGGTGCCGTGCCACGCTGCCATCGCGGTAGCACACTGCCTGGAGAGGAAATTAATTGGCAGATTCCAGTGAGGCCTCGCGACAGCTCCGTGGCACGGAGATAGGCCTCCGCGATGGCCTCTGTGCCACGTTGAGGCTAATTATCCGGACCATGCAATTTCCAGAGAGGGTTCGCGTCCACGCCGTGTCACGGAGGCAGTGCTCCGCGTTGGCCTCCGTGACACGTTGCTTGTTATTCCGGGAAAAATTTCCCACTAGTATAAATAGAACACTTAGGTTATTTTTAAAGGAGAGTTTTTTTAGTTTTAGTTTTTTTAGCCTGAGTTCAGAAGTGGGAGCAGGAACGTGGTTTTGTGGCAGTTGAAGAATAGAAAAGATAAGAGTTTTCTTCTCTTCCCTTCTTCTTTCCTTCAATTGTATGCATGATTCACACTCATTCTAGGATGATTAATCCAAGAATGAGTGGCTAATTCCTTTCTTGCTGAGGTTTTGAACTTGTGTAATGAATGTTGGTAATAATTGATATGGTTTCTTCTTCTTCTTGCATGTTGTTCTATTAATTCTTGTGCTTATTACATTCTTGATTGGCCACCATTAATGTATATCTAAAAAGTCCAATTTCACTCGAGAGAGCATGAAATTGGAAAGTTGTGAATTAATAGGGTATTGTTCTTAACTTGATTTGGGAAAATTGGGTTTTGATGTGCTTTCTTGATAGAAATATACTTGAAAGCCGTATTAGTCAATTTAGGAACCGGAATTGTAGTGTTAGGTCATAAATTGCATTTGATCACAGAAATGTAGACGAATGGTTTATGAATCTAAAGTGAAATTAAATACGGAAGTTTTAATTTCAAGGCAAACGTTCTTGGATAGCAATATGAAGAAGAAGATGACCAAATTATCATGATTATCAAGTTCATTACTCGTTCTTAACCTTGGCATGTGCATATCCATTATCTAAACTCAACGTAAATAGTAGTTATTAATTTTAGTAGATAATTAGTTTAGAAACAAAACTCACTCAAATCTTGGTTGGATTGTTGTTAACATAGTTAGAAATAGAATAGAGATATAGTAAACTAGGCAGTTTTGCATATCTAGAGCAGCCTCCTTGGATCGATACTTGGCTACTTAGCCACTTTATTACTTGTTTGACCACGTACACTTGCGTGTCGGTGTATAATATATACCGAGCAGCAGAGAGCGAGCAAGTGGCTTAAGTAAGCCAAGTATCGAACCAAGGAGACTCTGGATAAGTAAAAATTGCTCAAGTATACTATATTCTATCTTACTTCTATATATGCTGACAACAAAGTAACCAAAAGTTAAATAATTTGTTTATAAATTATATACTAAAACTATTAACAAATATCTACTTTGAATTGAAACTATGGATATGAGCATGCCAAGGTTAAGAACATGTAATGAACTTGATTATAATCATAATTTGGTTAATCTTCTCTTCCTGTTGCTAGCCAAGAACATTGGCCTAGAGATTAAAACTCTCGTATTTAATCTCACAAGAGAATCATAAACCATCCGTCTACATTTCTATGATCAAATGCAATTTATGACCTATCAATACAATTCCGGTTCCTAAATTGACTAATACGGCTTTCAAGTATATTTCTATCAGGAAAGCACATGAAAACTCAATTTTCTCAAATCAAGTTAAGAACAATACCCTATTAATTCACAACTTTCCAATTTCGTGCTCTCTCGAGTGAAATCGGACTTTTTAGATGTACATTAATGTCGGCCACACACCAATGCAGTAGAAACAAGAATTAATAGAACAACATGGAAGAAGAAGATGAAATACCATATAATTCAATAATCAAAATTCATCACCATTGTTCATAACCTCAGCAAGGAAGAGAATTAGCCACTCATTTGTGGATTAATCATCCTAAAACAAGTGTTAATCATACAAACAATTGATTGAAAGAAGAAAGAAAGAGAGAAAAACCCTTAGCTTTTTCATCCCTCAACTGCCTGTAACCCACGTCCTTGCTCCACCAAGTCTTAATTCATTAAAAATAAGCCTAAGTGTTCTATTTATACTAGTGGGAATTTTTCCCGGAATAACAAGCAACGTGTCACGGAGGGTAACGCAGAGCACTGCCTCCGTGACACGGCGTGGACGCGGACCCTTTCTAGAAATTTAGGGTCCAGGAATGAAGCTTCAACGTGGCACGGCAGGCAACGCGGAGGCTTGCCTCCGTGCCACGGAGCTGTCGCGAGGCTCCACTGGAATTTGGCAAATTATTCATCCTCCAGGAAGAGTGCCTCCGCGATGGTAGCGTGACACGGCTCCATCGCGGAGCCCCTTTATATTGTGTAGTCCAATGCCTTTTTCGTGCTCGAATCCAAGTCCAAGTCCGATATTGTTCCAACATGCATTTTAGCTCATCAAAATCATATTCTACCTACAAAACAATGCTAATCATGTTGGTTAGTATAAATTCACATTATATTACCAATTACATGAAAATGTATACACATTGCACAATAAACAAGGCGAAAATGATACGTTTGAGTATCACTTGGGCATATAAATCTGCCCAAGATCGGTACCTCCGCGGTAGTAGTGGCCCTAGCGGTGGCCGACGCACTCAATGGTGTAACAATGGCGATAGTGGTCCCCCCTTCAGTGAGTGTAGCCGTTTGAACGGCCTCTATGGAAACCAGGGTAGGATGTGGCTCACCCGAAAGGTCATGGCCACTAGCAAGCTCGGGCGGAGCTGTGGTGGAGCTTCCCAATCCTCTTACTCTCTCATGCAACTCATTCATATGCTCCTCATGAGCCTGCATACTCTCTGCTCGAGCCCGCTTGCGCTCTTTCTTCTCCTTCTTTCTCTTCTTTCTTTAACTCTCCTCACCAGCATCTTCAGCATCTCTTTTGATGCCTTTATCACCGGCTGCAATTGGCCCCTAGTATGCTGCAAAATCAATATCCCCCTCAAGATCTGTATCCAGATCTGGAAGAGTGGGGGCTGCTATAATAGTTGGTTGCCGTAAAGACAACTCAACCACTTGGCTCCGAAGAGCCCTCAACTGCACACGGAGACTGCCGATGTCTGACTGCTCCACCATCCTCATGTTGAATCTACTCTCAAAACTATCCAGGCAGGCATGAAGGGCCTGAGCTACTACATCTATCTCGGATTTGACCCATGGCTTTACATTCTCCATCAGTGCCTGAATTTTGTGCTTGGCCATGGTCAATCTCTTTGTTGGCTTCTGGAGGAAATCCTGCGGTACCAAGATGTACCCTCTTGGAGTCTGAGTCTGTACACTAGGCAGCAGCGTAGCTGAGGTGCTGGGAGCTGACTCTGAATGACTGACATCTATAGCCGGTGTCTCGCTCTGCTCCTGAGTACTGGGGACAATCACCCGTATGTACCCTCCTGGATGAGCTACTTGATGGCTGTGGGCATTCTGGATCTGCTTATCTAGTTCATCTCATCCCAGATAAGGCCTATGTCTGCAATTCTTTAGCCTCCGATCAATCTATCATCACCGCGTTGTACTCTCGCCTCCCTGCACAAACTGTATACAAGGTTGGGGAATGAAATAGTAGTGCTTACTTCCACTGCCCAGTCTCGTATCTCTGTAGCTATGATACTCAGGATGTTAAGAGGGTAGAGAGACTGAGGCATGCCACCAACGCCGCTCTATCAGCACTCAGCGTATTATTATTGATTGTGGGCACTAATCGATGTCTTACCAGTGCCCAGTAGGCCATTGCTATGAAATTCAGTGAATTCTTTGTCACCTTCTCGCCACCTGTAACCCACTTAGCCTCATCCTTATTCTCGTCTATCACTTCTGCTAGCCATTGCAGTTGCCTCTGTCTCTCACCCCTGCTTAGACTCCTAATCTGCTTCATCGCCTCAACCCGGTAATCATACTCTGGGGTTATTCTTGTTGGTCTGAACTGAGGTCCACATAACATTCGAGCACTAGTTTGATCAGATACATCCACTACTCACCCTCAGACTAGAACACTCTCCAAGTAGGGCAGCTCCTTTATCTTTTGCCCCTCCTTTGCTTTCTCCTCCATTACGGCAAGGTAGTTGGCGTAGAACTCCCTGATGATCTCCGCAGTGTACTTTGAAGGGGTCTTGGCCATCCACTCTATCCCATAGAAGCTAAAAATATGCTTCATCTCCTCAACTTCATTCAAGGAATTAGTGAGGATCCCCAATTCTTTTTGTATGCTTCTTTTTGGTTTGTTTGTGGCGGCGAGAGCGATGCCTTGTTCATATATCTCTTTAGCACCTGGTACTCTCCACCGCATTGTTCTGTTCTCTCTGGCAGGGGTTTCCTCCTTCATTTCTTCCTCACTACTTTCTGCATCATTCTAGGTCCCTTCTGACCCTTCCTCAGTGTTAGAGTCTGTTCCCGGCCTTTGTTGTTCCTCTCTAGCTCCCTCTTCAGATTGGGGAGCTTGAGCGGATGTGGTCGTTGTTGCATTGGCTTGGGCCTTTTCTTTTTCCCTAGTGGTTCTTGTTCCATCTGTGTCTGAGGTGTCTACTTGATAATCCTCAAGTGAACCACAAGGTGAATCTCCAGCTTGATCAGACTCTAAGTCCGTTTTTTCATCTATCAATGTCCTGCGAGCTTGTGTTTTGTCTGCCCTGCGTTTGTATGTCATTGTACCTGGTGGGAAAGAGGTTAACATTCCATTTTTGAAAAAGAAAAACTAGATAGAAGAAGTTCAGTATCTCATCACGGGTTCTCAGTACAAGTCGTACCTCCGAGGTACAACTCGTGAGAAGCCCTGATGGTGCCCCACAACTTACAGGTATGACTCATACCATGAAGGTACGATCTGTACCTTGAGTCATTTGATGAAGTCCCATTTTGCATAAATTCTATTTTTCATCATGACTCGTGGTACGACTGGTAGGTCAATTCCACGAATCGTAAGGTGGGCTTACCAGATCGAATTTTTAAAGATAAGTGGTACGAGCACTTAGTACGACTCGTAGTGTCAACCTACAATCCGTACTGTGTTGGGTACCCTTTTTAAGCCCCTTTTTTTACAATTGTTTTGCTCAGTGTGTAAGTGTTTGTTTTGCACATTTTTCGATACTCAGATTTCCCCAGGTCTAGCATTTGGTAAACTCCCTTTTTACACCACTTAATCCTCCCTTACCCGTAACTCCCTTTAGGTGTTCTTGGTTTAAAAATCAATAAATTTCTAGTGGGTTTTTGGTCGAGTAGGAGTTTTTCGCACATACCCATTGATTTTCAAGCATACCCAGTGATTCTTATGGGGTTTCGATTCCCTTAAAATCCCTTTCAATAATTAAGAACTTACAATGTAAATCACTTACTTGATTGTCAATTCATAGACTGGAAATGAACTTCTAGGGCTTTGCACACTCAGTTGAAGCAAGAATTTCATTCTTTAATTTCTTGATGATGGGAAGCTAAGGCTATTGGGAAGAGGGTTCTCAAGTCGTGGGTCGTGGGTTTTGAGGTGTTCGCATGGGAAGATGGTTGATTTTGAAATTTAAGTGGGTTAGGGTTATTTTAAAAATCTTGGCCGAATTGGGTAATTTTGACTAGTCACGGTTCGTACCACGAGTCGTAGGAGCAACCTACTACTCTTCCCTGGCCTGTAATGACTTTAGCTACAGAGAGCTTACCAGGTGACCTACGAGTGCATCCTATGACTCGTACCATTAAGGTATGAATCGTAGGATGAGTCGTAGGTCAGACTTTGCTTAGAGTTTCCTTTGCTTTCCACCACCACTACTACCACGACTCGTAGGACCGCACCACGAGTCGTACTGAGATCTTGTAGCAGCATATTTTTCAGCCACCTGTTTTTGTTTCCCTGCACACTGAGCACACATTAGTTCAATAACTTGGGTTGCCTCCAAAGAAGCACTTGATTTAACGTCGTGGCATGACACAGGTGGTCTGGTTACTCAGATTTCACCAAACCACTACTTGGGTTGCCTCCCAAGAAGTGTCTGATTTAACGTTGCAGCACGACGAAAGTCTCTTGACTACTCAGAATACGTCAAGTGACTCATACTCATCCTCACTGCTGAGATCACACTAAATTCCTTTGGTTTCTTCATGGTCATACAAATGTCGAAAGTGACCTCTTCATTATTTAGCCTGAATTTTAACAGGCCAGCTTCAAGATCAACTAGAGCTCTCCTAGTAGTGAGGAATGGTCGCCCCAGGATGATGGGAACCTCATAATCAACCTCGTGCAATCCAAGATCACGAAGTCCACTGGGAATATGAACTTATCAACCTTGACGAGCACATCAACTAGGATGCCCATTGGTCTCTTTACTTTTCTATCAGCCATCAGTAGCTGCATGTTGGTTGGTGTGGGGGCTCTTAATCCTATCTTCTTGAAGAACACCAAGCGAATTAGATTAATGCTAGCTCCCAGATCACAGAGTGCCCTTTCGAACTCAACATTACCAATGGTGCAATGTATCGTGAAGGCACCTGGGTCTTCCTTTTTCTGAGCTAAGACCCTTATCGCTATGGCACTGCAGTGATGGACATTGTCAACCGGCTCATAGCTTACAGATCTTTTCTTCGTCACTAGGTCCTTCATGAATTTTGCATACCCCAGCATTTGCTCTAGTGCTTCGACCAACGGATATTCACAGAAAGTTGTTTAAGCGTTGAAAGAAATTTTTGGAACTTACCGTTGTCTGCCTTTTTCTTCATCCTTTGTAGAAATGGTGGAGGTGGTCTCGGGATAGCCTTTTGCACTAGAGTTCCCCCTTGATCAATGTCGCATTCCTTCTCACCCTTAGGGGTCTCTTGTAACTCATCATGTTGTGTCTCATCGCCAATCTCTTCTTCCTCACTCACGCTCTCTTTCCTCCTTTCCACTTCAACAGGGAACGGGCGGTCAACTATGGTTTTACAACACCTTGTCATCACTGACATGCAATGAGCATCATTCCTTGGATTCTGGACAGTGTTTCTAGGAAACGTACCCTTTTGCCTACGGTTCGTTGATACCGATAGTACCCAAGTTGGTGTTTTATCTGCTTGATGGTGGTGGCGTGAGATTCCACTTTCTGACCCATGCTAGATAAATCACTTCGAATTTCTTTTAACTGATCATTCGTGGACCTCACCTTTTTCAGCATTTCGGCCATCATACTCTCCAACTTTTATTGTCTGGCCTCCCCTTCTCGTGCATTGGGAGGCACATAGACTCCATCCCAATCATTGCAATATCCGTCATTTCTTCTCCATTCTCCCTCTCGCTCACGACCACAGCTCCTATATCTGAACCCATTCCTGTTGTAGTTGTCTCAGTATTGGTTCCGACCTTGATATGCAGAACCTTGGCGCCAATTGTCTTATCTAGACGCCTAGGTGTTGGCTCGAAAAATCGCCACCTGGCTATCTAGGAAGTTTGCCTCTTCCTCAGAATCAGAGTGATCTGCTCCCTGCTCCTTTCCTTGAGTTCCCACTGCATTTACCTTTTTGGCTCCTGCTCCCATGATATGCTTTGTCAGCAAGTCCAATGATGTGTGCATGTGAGCCAACTCCTGATCGCGTTCTTTCTCCTTCATTCATTGGTCGGCAGTCAAACCAATAACATATGTACCTGTCACTGCATCAGCCTCCCTCGTACACCAGGCCTTGTTTGTCTTTGTCACCCTGTCAAGGATAGTGGCTGCTTCTTCCCAAGTGTGACTCATCTATGCTCCACCCGCCACCGTATCTGCTACAGCCTTGGTGCTATTATTAAGAGACCTGTAAAAGATTTCCAAGAAACTATCATCTGGGATTTTATGGTTCGGGCACTTAGTAAACTTCTTTTTGCACCTCAACCAGGTTTCATGAAGTGCCTCCGTCTTAATTTGCCAGAAGTTGTAGATCTCATCTTTTAACTGTAACATCCTTGTTGGGGGAAAGAATCTCTCCAAGAAGGCTTGTTTAAGCTCCCTCCATTTGGGTATGAAGTCGTTGGGCAACTCCAAAAACCACAAAGTAGCTTCCCCTGATAGAGAGAAAGGGAAGAGTCGAAGTCTTATTGCATCCTGGCTTACTTCGGGCAACCTGTATGCCTTGCATATTCCTAAAAAATTCATCAAGTGCAAGTTGGCGTCATCCGTTTCGTGGCCACTGAACACCCCTTTCATGTTTAGCAATTGAATCATGGTGCTCGTAATGTCAAATTTGGTTCCAGCGGGTGGTGGCACAATTTCTCCAGTTGACCCAACCTCATCTATATCTGGGTCATCATCATCGAAGAACTGAGGGGAAAATATTTGAGCTCGGTTGCCCCTCCCATGTCGACCAACGTTTACCACCTCATCTCTGTCATCACAAGCCTGCTGAATTGCAGCTAACCGAGCTAGCTCGGCTTGCCTAGCTTCTTCAGCTAAGCAGGCTTCTCTCTGCTCTGGGAGTTCTCAATTCTATGCAGTGCTTGTTTGATTTCAAGATTTAGTGGAACAATGGGGTCTCCTCTACTCTGAGTGCTTGGCATTCACCGGAGGATAGCCTGTGGGTATCACAAAAAAACACAAAAGTAAACATAATTAAGGAAATAAATATCAAAAAGTCAAATAAAAGAAAATAACCTAGTCTTAGCCGTATTCCCCAGCAGCGGCACCACTTTTTGATAACTCTCAAACCACACTTCCAACTAAAGTAAGAAGCGGACGTTGTCAATAAAGAATCCAACTAAGTGGTTGGGGTCGAACCTATAGGGAATATGGAAGATCTACATTACAGGCGGTAGATGAACTATGCGACTACTGATGGATGACAGAACTGTTAAAAAGCTAGTGGGGATCCTATTCGATGTGCTTGTCAAGGTATACAAATTTACGTTCCAAGCAGACATCGTGATTTTGGATTGAGAGGTTGATTATGAGGTCCCCATCTTTTTTGGGTGACCATTCCTTGCAACCGGGAGGGCCCAAGTAGATGTGGAGGCTGGCCTGCTGAGGTTCAGACTAAACAAAGAGGAGGTCACTTTCAACATCTTTCGAACAATGCAGCAAGCCAAGGAATTCAGTGTAGTCTCAGCACTAGAGGATGGATATGAGTCACTTGACGAATGTTGAGTAGTCAAGAGACTTGCATTGCGTCGCGACGTTAAATCAAGCGCTTCTTGGGAGGCAATGATAACACTCAAACCACACTTCCAACTGATGTATGAAGCGGACGTTGTCAATAAAGAACCCAACTAAGAGGTTGGGGTCGAACCCACAGGGAACATGGAAGATCTAGATTACAGCCGGTAGATGAACTTGTATGGTAATAATTTCACAATGGGGGGAATTCTAATAAAAATCAATAAAAGAAATAAACAACAATCAAGATTATATTTGTGAATCAATAATTAAAGGAATAACTAAGGTTTGTGTTCCCTATGGGTTCATAACAGCTTTGGGTATACACTCATAATCTTTACCAATACTTACCTACTGAACAGATAGCTTAGGTTCATTAAAATGATCAACCAATCCCTATTGAATGACTATCCTCAATTACTCGACCAAGTCTCATGAGTTTTTCAAAATAACTGTTATCACTAAGTTCTAGATATAACTATCATGCGACCACATCTCAAGTTAATATAATGATCATCAAGATCAAGGCTCTGTTGTAATTCTCGTTTCCTAATCTCTACCTCTTCGATCAAAGCAAGTAAAGAATTCAGGCACTTCTAATGTTGTACACCGCTAAGAATCATTAAAGCTGAAAGAATACAATATAAGTAATTAGTATTGGTTTCAGACTCACTTTGTGCAACCCTAACTTGTTAATCCACCATGGTTCCCACAACCCTAGCTATGGAGGTTTTACGCTCTCATAGTTGCAAGGTTGTGATTTGTATTCATGATTGAAAACATAAAACATACTTACAAAGATGATTGAGAAAAAAACAATTCCTTCAATTGAACCACGGAATCTTGAATAACAAGTAGCAAGAACAAGATGAATTCAAGAAAAGGTTGATCAAAAGGTTGAACCAACTCAATTCTCTCTTCCAATGATGTAAAACTCCTTACTATAATGTTTTCCTACTAGAATTAAGTCCATTCGTCATCCTCTATGAAAAATAAAATATAAAAAGTATTTATAGAGACACAAGAATCCTTTTCCTAAACTAACAAGATTGCTTTCCATATTTGTTGCCGACCTCATCATGGGTCCACCTACGACTCATAGGGGCTTCACACGGACCGTGGCATCAACTCATAGATTGGATTGTTGGCTGAGTTTTGGCTAAGTGTTGGGCCAAGGTACGATTCATACCTTCTTACTACGACTCGTACATTGCACCCGTGGCTTGGTCGTGGAACTCTTGAACTTTTTCTGAACTTCACCTCGACCAGTATGGTACGACTCATACCTTTATCTTACGGGTCAAAAGGTGTTCTCGTACTGAGAATCAGCCTTCTGTGCATTTCTTCTGGATTTCATCACGACTGGCTTACCACGAATCATACCACCATGGTACGATTCATGACATGTCTCATGGGATCAATCTTCCAGGTTAAGTTTTTAGCTTCATATCAGGGCCTTCAGTACAACTCGTAGGTCCATCCTATGGATCGTACTGTGGTCTGCACTTTTTGCCCTTTTTTGCACACTTTTAGCTCCCTTTTGCAATTTATTGTTCCAACACCCATTTATCTTGAAATCAAAGTAAAAGTGCCTCATATCCACATAAATACACCTAAGTCCTTGAAATTTTCTTATTTTTGAGCTTCAATAATGCTGTAAATCTACAGCACATTAGGCACCCTAAGTGGTGGCTTGGTGAAGTTTGAGTAACTGGGCCACCTGCATCATACCGTGACATTAAATCAAGTGCTTCTTGGGAGGCAACCCAAGTTATTGAACTAATGTGTGCTCAATGTGCATGGAAAACAAAAACTGGAGGTAGAAAAACTACTAAAAAAGCAGTTGCTACGGCTCTTAGTACGACTTGTGACATCCTTGTACGAGCCGTAGCAGGAGGTGTGGTGAGGTTCAGAAAAGAAATTCAAAGCAATAACCTATGAGTCATCATACGAACCGTACCTACATGGTACGAGTCGTAGGACATACTCATAGGCCCACACGTACGTTCTTAATTTTTGAAAGCACGGGTCCAGGGGACGATTCGTTGGTATTTCCTACGACTCGTGATACGAGTCGTGACGGGTCAAAAACATCAATATTACCCGATTCGGCCCAGATTTTTTAAAATTTGCCCTTTACATATTTAAATCCCATACCTAACCGACCCTTATCCCACGCAAAAAACATACAACCCACGGCCTACACTCACCCTCCCCACACACCCGTGACTCAAAAGCTAAGAAGAATCAAGCAATTTCTTTCTCAACCTAAGTTCCTCTCAACCCACAATTCTGATTGTCAGTCGAAGAAAGAATCATTAAGTAAGTAAAATCTTTGAATATCAAAAATATTAACTTGATTGAAGTCCTGGCTGCCAAACCCCTGTAAATCGCTTGTTGAATTTTTTTTTAAATAATACGATGGTCAGGGGAATTATTGAACTGTGTATGAACTGGGAAAAGATTGAAATTTGATTGAAACACACCTATAAGGTGAAAAATTTAAATTTGAGTCGCGGGTAGTAAGTAGAAAGGGGAGGAATGAGTATGGGTTAAATTGATTGAATCATATGCCTAGACCTAGGGGAAATCTGAGTATCCAAAATGTGAAAAAGAGAATCCCTACAAAACTAAATAAAACTAAACAAGTTAAGAACAAGGTATGAACCACAATACAGATCATGGTTTGCCATCACGAGTCGTACTGTGTGTTCGTACTCAAGATCTGAACAGGGCTAAGACAGATGAGGCAGAAGAGTCCTTCCTATGACTCGTGGAATCGACCTACGAGTCGTACCATGAGTCATGGAAAAATACAGAGGAACAATAAAGTTGTGGCTTCATCAAATGACTCAACGTATGGGTCGTACCCTTGAGGTACGAGTCGTACCTATGAGCCGTAGTAATCACATAGAGTTTCTGGGTCTTCAAACGAGTTGTACCTTCCTGGTACGACCCGTGATAAAAATCTGATACTGTTCTTTTCTTGATTTTTTTCCTCAAATATGGAATTCTGACTTTCTTCTCTACAGGTACAATGACACTGAAGCGAAAGGAATCCAAAGAAACAACCCGGAGAACATTAATTAATGAAACATCTGAGTCTGAGGTTGGGAAAGCAGGAAACTCCCCTAGTGGTTCGGTTGAGGATTACCAGATAGACACTTCAGACACAGACAGAACTAGAACCACTAGTGCAAAAGCAAGAGCACAAGCTGATGCAGCCACTGCCACATCTGCCCAAGCTCCCCAATCTGAGGGGGGAACTAAAGGAGATAATCAAGAGTGCGGAAATGACTCTAATGCAGAACAAATGTCTGAGGAGACCCAATCAGGTGAAGCAAGTGGAAGCGATGAATTAGAGGAGGAGATCCCAGATGCTGCACAATAATAGACCTCACTTAGAGAGAACCGCACAATCAAGTGGAGAGTGTCGGGAGATAGAGAGATTTATAAGTAGGGTATTTCTCTCACTGCTAAGAACAAGCTAAGGTGGAGCGTCCAGGAAGAGCCGCAGATCCTCACAAACTCACTGAATGAAGTTGAGAAGATGAAACAGATATTCACTTTATATGGTTTCGAGTGGATGGCAAGAATCCAACTCAGTATACAACATAATTGGTCTGGGAGTTCTATGCCAACTATTTGGCCACCATGGAGCTAAAGGTGAAGGAGGGGTAGAAAATAAAAGACCAGCCTTGTCTTGATAGTGTTGCGGTTCGGGGTCGAGAGGTTGACATATCTAAGCTGACCATCGCTCAAATTCTATATGGACCACAACTCTTGCCTACATGGATGATGCCAGAATACGAGTACAGGGTGGAGGCAATGAAGCATATTAGGAAGTTGGGCTTGGAAGAAAGACAGAGGTAGTTGAAATGGCTGGCAGAGGTGATTGCTAATGACAAGGAGGGAGTTGAGTGGGTTGCTAGGGGAAAGCAGGTTACTAAGAGCTCATTGAAGTTTATTTCTAAGGCCTGCTGGACTCTAGTACGCCACATACTAGCACCCATAGTCAATGACAACACCCTCAGTGCTAACAGGGCAGCTTTGATGGCATGCCTCATGTGCTGCTATCGAATCAACATCTCGAGGATCATTACAGATGAGATACGAGACCGTGCGGTGGGAGTAAGCACTACCATCCCATTCCTGAGTCTTGTTTTCAAGCTAAGTACAGAGGTAGGGGTGCCATTATGGCGGGGTAAGGAGTGACTGATCGGAGGTCAGAGGATTGCAGACATAGGCCTTATCCGGGATGAGATGAACCCGGTAAGCCGCGCCAGGATTCCTACTGTGATTCCAGCAGTCCAGCCAGCAGGAGACACACAGGTGAATGTCCCTATTAATCAGGAGCATAGAAAGACACCAGCTAAAGATGTCGGTCATTTAGAGGCAGCTCCTAGCACATTTGCCACACCACCACCTAGATTGTAGACTCAAACCCTAGCAGGGCATGCTTTGGTACCATAGGACTTCCTCTAGAAGATGTCCAAACGGTTGACCATGGAAGAGCAAAAGATTTAGGCCATAATGGAAAATTTAAAGCCATGGGTCAAGGCGGAGATAGATGCAGCAGCTCAGGCTTTACATGCTCGCCTAGATGGATTTGAGAGTCAGTTAAATGTTCGGATGGTGGAGTAGACATACACCAACAGTCTCCGTGAGGAGTTAGGGGCTCTTCAGATCCAAGTAGTCGAGTTTTCATCACCACAATCGACAGTTATAGTGACCCCTACTCTTCCAGACCTTGATGCAGAGCTTGATGAGGAGATTGACATGGCGGCTTATTGGGAGCCAATGGTAGTTACTGGAGATTAGGGAAAGAACAGAGCTGCGGAGGATGCTAGAGAGGAGAGTCTGAGAAAGAAGAAGAAAAAGGAGAGGAAAGAATGCAAGCGAGCAAGAGCATAGAGCTTGCAGACTCTCTATGCACATATGTCAGAGCTGCAGGAGCGAGCTAGAGGAGCAGGAAGCTCCACCATGAATCAGCCCAGTCTTGTCAGTGGTTGTGACCCTTCGGGTGAGCCACATTTCGCCCAGATTGACACCAAGGCCATTGAAGCTACCAAAACAACTGAGGGGGTAACCACTCCCACTGTGGATACTTCATGGAGTGCGCTGACCATCACTAGCGCCACGATTACAGCGGAGGTACCTCCTCCGCAGGACAATCAAAGCGCCTAGAGCGCCACAGGTATATTCCCTTCCCTACGATCTTATAGTTCATGCTTCGGGGATGAAGCTTAAGTTTCAAAAAGGGGAAGGGGTGTACTTGTGATTTTTGGGATTTTTGATACGTCTGAGGGTTTTTCTCGCCGTGTTTCTTTTTCCTCGGGAATGCTATGTAGTAGAACCAACATTTTTAGAATTTTATTTTTATTTTTGTGATTTTTGTTAATTAGTAAATAACTTACAAGTACTCAGCCAATAAAAATGCACTAGTTTTGGTTTTTTTAAAAAATTGACCCTGTTTAAAATTTTTTGATGCATTAGCTATGTATTTGTGACTGCATGCATGTTTTCTGTGTATCTTTTGATGTCATTTAGTTTATTAGCATGAGAAGTCTCGTTAATCCATGTATAAACCAGACAAGTGAGGTGAATATAAGTTAGGTACCTTGAGTGAGTGAGTTATGTTACTTAGTTCAGTATTGTGTTGAAGATTAAGAACTTGCCTGGTTGTTCTTTGCATAGGCTAAGGATGGTTGGTTAGGATATGATCATAGGTAATTTTTTTAAAGCTCACTTTTAGCCTAAATAACCCTACCAAAATCATATGATTCCCTTGACCGCAATTTTGAGCCTTTAATAGACCCTTTTTCTTTAATTTACTGATTAACCGTCCTATTTCTTTATAATGAACATGTTTTGACCCTGATCCTTCCTTGGATATTGTGAACCCAACATAGGAAAAATGCCTAAGTTGAGGGTGGCTAGAGTAGGGGTGCATAGAGGTGGGAATAAGAAAAAGGAAAAGAAAAGAGGAAAAGGTGAAAAATGAGATGTGGTGGAAGGAAAAAAGAGATGAAAAAGCTGAAAATCTTGAAAAAAGAAAATTCAATAAAATACTTGAAAAAATTCAAAAATACACCACACTCATGCTAAAGAACATAAAAGGAGTGAAAAGGGAAGAAGAACAATGAAAGGAACAAAGGGTGAAATAGGTTAAGAGTAAAGTCAGTGCCAAGGAAGGGATATTCACTTAAAAAAGATCTCATCTTTATCATGTGTAGCCCTAAGACTACATTACAAGCCATATCAAGTTCTATAGTGATCCTAATTTGACCAGCCGACAAACTGAAGCAGAGAAAATAAGGGCAAGCCTATGTTATCTGATACATAATACTTGTAACTTATTTGTAAGAGTGAGCGCCTTACTTGTTTAGTCCCATGCAATGTTTGACATTATATTCATATGATTGGGGACTTTATTTGTTGTGAGGGTACATGGATTATGTTTACTTTTACTGTTGATCTGTGTAAAAACTATTGGTGATGAGTTGATTGCCTATTGATAGCTAGATGATATGTTTTGATCCCTGTTTATTATGTTTTGAGGTTTCTTGTAATACATTAGCTGATGTTGGTTCATGGAAAAGGGTCAGAAGTTGTTGTATGTAAAGTGCAAATTTTATTAAATGTTGGCTGTAGTATCTTGGGTCTATTTTCTAGTTCAGCGTCATGTTTTAGTTTTTCTTTTTCTTTTTCTTTGCCTGAGGACATGTAGAAGTTTTAAGTTGAGGGTGTTGATGTGCTATGGATTTACAGCACTTTCGATGCTCAAAACTAAAGAAAATTACATGGACTTAGGTATGCTTATATGGATATGAGGCACTTTTCTTGTGTTTTCAGGTAAACTTAGGTGTTGGAATAAGATTGTGCAAACGAAGCTTAAAATAGCAGAAAATAAGCCAAGATGACAGTATCAGTATGAGTTGTACATGATGGTATGAATCGTACTAAGACTCATGAAAATATTCAGAAGGATGAGTTGAGAAAGATGCAATCCACAACTCATAGTACGAGCCGTAATTTCAAGTCATGGAAAGATTTAGAGAAATTTCACAGAGACTTACTCGGGGTACGAAAGACTACAGTATGAGTCGTGAAGGCAAGGTATGATTCGTACCAAGACACTCGTGACAAACTTTAGAAAAATTCATAGTCTTCAGATTCAAACTACAGAAGTTTAGTATGACTCACAGGAGGTGGTACGAGTCGTACCAAGGCCCAACTCTTAGCCGGATTTTAGAAAGCTAAAGACCTATGGATAGCAGGTACATCTCGTACAAGCCTGCTATGGGTCGTAGGTCTGGTCATGGCTCGAGCGGAAGCAGATATGGAAGTTTACCCCGCTAGCTTAGGAAAAGGATTTTTATGTCTGTATAAATACATTTTATGTTTTAATTTCATAAGTGAGTCGACTAGAAGTAATTAGGAGTGATTAGAACTAATTACCAATGAAATTAAGGAGATATAGACGTGAGAATTGAGTTGTTCAACTTGTGATCAACCTTTTCTTGATCTTCATATTGTTCTTGAGGATTTTGCTGATTAATTCAAGGAAGTTTTTTCTCTCAATTATAATTGTAAGGATTGATTTATGTCTTTAATTATGCAAACAAATCACAACCTTCCAACTATGAGAGGCTAAAACCTCCATAGCTACGGTTGTGGGAACCATGGTGGATTAACAAACTAGGATTAGCCCAAAGTGATTCAAAATCAATGCAAAACGATTATATTGTATTCTCTTCATACTTTAATGTTTCTTAACGGTGTACAACATTAGCAGTTTCCTGAATTCTTTACTTGCTTTAGCCTAGAGAGGTAGAGATTAGAAAAAGAGAATGACAACAAAGCCTTCGTCTTGATGATCATTGTATTAACTTGAGCTGTGGTCGCAGGATAGTTATATTTGGGACAAATTGATAATGGTTAGCTTGCAATCGCTCATTAGACTTGACCTGTTAATTGAGTATAGTCATCCAATAGGGGTGAACCAGTCGTTTGGATGAACCCTAGTTATCAGTCCTACCAGCAAAGCATTGTAATTGATCACTTGTGTATACTCGAAGTTGTTATGAACCCATGGGGAACACAAACCCTAGTTAGTTTTAATTCTTGATTTTACAACACAATTATAATAATTTTTTTTAGTTATTATTCTCTTTAATCCCCCCCACTTTGGAGTAACTATCTAACAAAGTTCACTTACTGATAATAATCTAGTTCTTCCATATTCCTAGTGGGATCGACCCCAATCTTTAGTTGGTCTTTATTGACAACGTTCGCTTCATGCTTCGGTAGGAGGTATAGTTTGAGAGTTATCAACCTCCTTTGTGACTGTCCCCTTGCCCAAATGGGCCCTTTAATGTGTGATATCACGCCCTTCATGGTTCTGCCCTTGGCAAGGTACGAACACCCTCTCGACTACGAATTTACAGGTCGGGCTCCATGTCGATTATAAGAATCTCCCACTGTTCCTCATGATTTATGCATGTTTATGATTCTGCATATTGGCTCAAGTCATGTTCAATTAACGCTTTTCTCTTGTTATTATGATTATTATTGAATTACGAATGTTTTAAAAACCTTGAGCCCTACGTTATCATATGCTACTTATGTTATGAGCATGTTGTCCCACTCTTATGAACATTTACGAGTTTTTATGTATTTTAAATGTCCGTTTTACTTACCTTACATACTTGGTACATTCCACGTACTGACTAAATACTTTATTATGTATCGTTTCATGATACAACATCCAGCTCTTAGGCTCAGCCCCGTCAGTAATCCATTTTCGAGTTTAGCATCCAGCCTTTTGGTGAGTCCTCATTTTACGAGGGCCATACGTTCAAATTATGATGTTCCTTGTGGTTAGTTGGGGATGTTTTCCCATCAACCTATCTGATGCGATAGCGGCTTTTAGACAAATTGTAGTACTCAGCTGTTATGTATTTTAGTAAGTTCCTCTTATCATGATATGGATGTTCTCACCGATCACAAGAGCCTTTAGTGTGTGTTCAGTCAGAAAGACTCAAATATTTGTCAGAAAAGATGGTTGGAGCTATTGAAGGACTATGACATCAGTGTGCTGTACCACTCAGGCAATGCCAATATGGTGGATGATGCCCTAAGCAAGATGTCTATAGGAAGCGTGGCTCATGTTGAAGAGAGAAAAAAGGAACTTGCAAAGGATATTCACAGGTTAGCTCAGTTGGGAGTGCAGTTGGTTGATACAGCTGAGGGTGGAGTAGTGGTGCAAAGTGGATCAGATTCCTCGTTAGTAGATGAAGTTAAGTTAAGGCAAGATGATGATCCCATACTGCTTAAGCTAAAGGAAGCAGTTCTCAGAAAAGAAGTGGAGGCTTTCTCCAAAGAGGGAGATGGTGTACTCCATTACCAGGGTAAGCCGTGTGTATCGGATGTAGGTGATTTGACACAGCAGATACTGCCTGAAGCACACAATTTGAGATATTCTATCCACCCAGGTGCCACCAAGATGTACCATTATCTACAACATATTTACTGGTGGAACGACATGAAATGAGACAACATAATTTGTGGCTAAGTGCCTGAACTGCTAGCAGGTTAAGGTGGAACATCAGAGATTTGATCTTCTTATCTTCTCAAAAGCATCTCACGAGGCCTACAAAAAGGATTCAAAAGACTCAAAAAAAGTGTGCAACTTCACTTGATCAACCTTACAAATTCTAGTCTTACTCAATCATTTTAACTCGATATAGTTATTAGTGAGATCAAAAGAAAAAATAGAGTTAGGTAGGCATACAGGTAGAGGCTGTACCTATTTCATAGAATTGCCACTCACCAAGTCTGTTGGTAAATCGCTTTTTGTAATCAAATTCAATCAAAGCTATAAGGGAACTCTTGAAACCCAAGGGGACTGGATTAGGCACCACCCTGGTGATATAAACTAGTATAAAAACTCTATGTCCTTATCATATCTTGTTCTTTAATTCTAAGTTACACTCTATTGACTTTTTCTCCACATAGTCGACCGATTAGATGTTCACTAATAAATTTTTTAAATTCAACTCCCTCTTTGTTTATCGATTCTGTTAGTGTATTGTTTAAATGGAATGAGAGAACCAACTTCTATGTAATTGATACTAGTTCTGGGGAAATGACTGCTTCTTCGTCAAGTCGTACTATGCCTGCACCTATAATGGCAGTGATAGAGAAATCTGAAAAGTTTTCCGACGTTGGATTTAAACATTGGCAGCAAAAGATATTTTTCTATGTTTAATTGAAGAAAATTTTGGATGCCAAATTTCTAGAACTTGAGATAATTTTCAGCAAGATTGTCATATCTCAAATTGAAGAATTACAAGTCATTATTCATTATTCCTTTGCTGAAGGTATGATCCGAATCAATATTTGTACTGAAAAAATTGACTATGTTAATACTTGAAAGAATGATCATTAATGAAGAATTTCAAATAGCGACGTTTATTGAACCGTTTCCTTATTTGTGGAGAAACTTTAAAAACTACTTAAAACGTAAATCCAGAAAATAAAGTTGGAGGATCTAATTGTTCATCTTAGAATTGAAGAGGACAATAGATGTCACGACCCGAGTTCACACCCTGGCCGTAACACGGGACAAGGGACCCTGAGAGGCTCCATGTCGACCTATGGCATTATCATGGAATACACTTAACATGAGAAATGACTAACATAGATAAGTGGAAGAAATAACAAGAATCTAATATAAACCATAAGGACAATGTCATAACACTTAGATACAATGCTGAAACAATCTAGACAAGTTTGAAAGCCTTCTACTAAACTAACGAGTTACTGGGACAAGCCCCCAGCTAACTCCCAACATCTGAAACTAAAACATAAAGAATATGGAACATAAATCATGTCCTCGAAAGATGAGGACTCACCACTATCAACTGAGAGAGGATGAAGCGTATCTAACTGTTCGCGTGAATTGTGGGTATATAAAACGACACGCAAGTGCACGTGGTCGAACAAGTAGTAAAGTGGCTTTAGTAAGCCAAGTATCGATCCCACAGAGACTTGGATGAAGTGCAATCTGCTCAAGTGTACTATATTTTACTTCTAAAAATGCATACAACTGTGTAACCAAAAGTTTGATAGTTTGTTTTATAATTTTTATAGTAAAGCTAAGACAATTATCTACTTTGAGTCTGAACTATGAATGAGAGCATGCTGAGGTTAAACGAACATGTAATGAAATTAATTATCATTATAATTTGGTTAATCCTTTCCTCCGGTTGCTAGCCAAGAACTATTGCCAAGAGATTAAAACTCTCGTATTTAACCTCACTTAAGAATCATAAACCATCCACCTACATTTCTGTGATTAAATGCGATTCATGTTCTAGCCATACAAACCCGGTTCCTAAATTGACTAATACGACTTTCAGGTATATTTCTATCCTGAAAGCAAATCAATACTCAATTTTCCCAAACCAAGTAAAGAACATATCCTATTAATTCACAACTTTCCAATTTCTTGCTCTCTCAAGTGCAACCAGACTGTTTAGATATACATTAACGTAGGCCACACATTAATGCAGTAAGAACAAGAATTAATAGAACAACATGGAAGAAAAGATGAAAAACCAAAGAATCAATGATCACATTTCATCACAATTGTTCATAACCTTAGCAAGAAGAGGAATTAGCCACTCATTTGTGGATTAAACATCTTTAAATGAGTGTTAATCATACAAGCAATTGAATTAAAGAAGGGAGAAAAAACCCTGATATTTTCGTCCCTCAACTGCCTGTAACCCACATTCTTGCTCCACCAAGTCAGAATATTAAAAATGAACCTAAGTGTTCTATTTATACTGGTGGAAATTTTTCCCGGAATAACAAGCAACGTGTCACGGAGTGCATCGGGGAGCACTGCCTCCGTGACACGCTACGGACGTGGACCCTCACTGGAACTGGGGGTCCAGGAATTAAAGCTCAACGTGGCACGGCGTGCAACGCGGAGCCAAGCCACCGTGCCACGGACCAGACGCGGACCCTCTCTGGAATTTGGGCGTAATTTCCCTATCCAGGCAGAAGGCCTCCGCGATGGCAGCGTGACACGGCTCCATCGCGGAGCCCCTTTATTTCCTGCTATCCACTGCCTTGTCCCGTGATCGCATCCAAGTCCAACCCCGATATCATCCAACATGCTTTTTAGCTTCCCGAAATTACATTTTACTTGCAAAACAATGCTAATCATGTTGTTTAGTATAAATTCACATTTTATTACCAATTACATGAGAATGCATACACATTGATAGATAAACAAGGCTAAAATGGTACTTTTGAGTATCACTTGGGCATATAAATTTGCCCAAGATCAGTAACCCCACACTTAAATCTTTGTTCGTCAACAACAATCCTACACTTCATGCAATTTACATCCCAACCTCGCTACTTTGGTTCGACAATTTAGGCTACGGTCATACCGATTATTCAATACAGCAAATCATCAAGAAAACATGCATGGTCTTATCAATGCAATGACCTTCTATACATCAAGACCTCCTAGACTTTAAGAATTGACTCTCGATATTGGAAAACTCATGCAAATCAGCTGATCAAGATATCCGACATGAAAATTAATCTCTCATCAAGCATGTGCCCTCACAACACAAGAGACTCTTCCCCTTTTTTCTCATATGACTCATAAAATTTTAAGCAAGGGCATGTAAACACAATTTCGCTCTCTCTCCCAAAAGAATTCACATGCATCATGTCATGACCCATAAGCTTGCCCTTAGTGTATTACTCCACTAATATAAAGAAGTGCGATGTAAGATCACGTAGGACTTTAACGGGTTGTAATGGAAGCTACAGAACTAGTAAATATTGGGTTATCCAATAATAGCCACTAGCATCCTTAAGCACCTTTTCAACACATCCCATCAACTCATGGACATTGTTTCTTTTTTTACATCATCCTATTCTTGATGTTTTTCTTTAGTATGGCCCATCGTGTTAAGCACAGTTGACACAACAACAAAAATTATTCGTGCACCTTCATTATCGTTTATTTATAGCAAGTGCACCTTCAACCTTTTTTTTTCTTCCCTCACTCTGTTTTTCTTTTTCTTTTCACCATTCTCACTCTTTGACACTTCGGGAAAATGATTTTCTCTTCTTAAGAGCTTAAGAGTTTTGTATAGACTTTACGGCTAATGAAAAAAAGGAACTAAGCTCGGTTTACACTTTATGACAAAAGAAAAAAAATAATAGGCTAAAGGCTCAAAGGGCTGACTAGGGTATACAATCAAGGTGTGTACGACAAGGAAAAATAGAAACTCTCGGTTAAAACAAAGAAATGCCTACATCCTTTCCTACAATACACCTCCTTCATTTCGTTTTGTACACACAACAGGCAAGTTCTAGACACTTCACAATAGCATGGAATAATAACACCTCACTTCACACTTTTTGCACATGCTCAATTCAAGATGTATTCACAGACTCTTGAATCAGCTAATTACAGGAATTCAAAATTAAGCCTCAATCACACTGAATCGAACTCTATGGTCTAGGTATCTCAACATATTTACAAAGTTGCATGCTTTCATACGAATCACCTTTGCATTTTAAATATCATGTACAACACGCAACCAGAATTTCACAACCATATAGTAACTACAGGTTTTGGGATGCAACCCACCAAAGAAAAAAACTAAAAAATAATTGAAAAAAAAAATCTACTCCTAACGATTACATTTCCCTTAAGAAGGTCGTCATCCATCCATCATAGGGAATGGTCACTAACTATTACTTCGGTTCAATGGGACCATTCTCAGTAAAAGAACCGAAAACAAACACCAAGAAACCCAAGAGTTTAAAAAATGTTGAAAATATCGATCATTTCGATAGAAAAAATATGTAAAAAATATTTTAAATTTTTTTTTAAAAAAATATAGATCATTTCGATAACAAAAATATGTACAGAATCAGAATCAGCTAGCAACACACATCAATTTCACATACATTTACAAACAGAACAACAACTTAACAATTCACAACTCATAGGGACAAAAAAATTTTCACATACACGACAACAGAATAGAGCATACATACAAAGCAGCCCAGCCCAGCACCTAACTACTCCCACCCCACACTTAGCTCGAACACTGTCCCCAGTGTTGACAAAAATTTAAAATAGCAGAAAATCGGGTGGTGGAACTCCCTGATCAGTCAAAGTATTCCACTTCTTCGTCGGGTGCTGCTGCTTCATCTCCCATGTCTGAGTCGCCCCCGTCATTATCATCGAACTCCACATCGGAGTCCTCCTGACCTGTCTCCTCATCTGTGGGGACATCATCATCTGTGGGCTCTACAAATGCTGGCCCCACTCAGCATAGAGCCCTGGCATTTTCGCCGAAGGGGTAGTCTAGCTCGAGCTGCCATAGCTCCTCCTCTGTCGCCGGCCTCCCGCCTATCCTCAGCTAGAGCATCTGCATCCCATACATTCGAGCCATATACTGATCATCACGAGCATGTCGCTCGCCAAGTGTAAGCACTGGCCCCTGGGTGGTGTCGGGAGCCTTAGTTTTAGTAACATCTAAGGCCCGCCGCTCCATCTGTGGGATATAGTCAAGGGCCTCCTCCTCGACATCTAGGCCCCTGAGGAAGGTGGTGAGTAGTCCACCAAAGCCATACCTGTGCCCCTGATGCAACCGGGCTCTCTTCATGGCGGAGATGATCACCGCCCCCACGTTGATCTCCAACCCTTTAATCAGGGCGTACACCAGGCATACACGATCCCGAGTTACATCTGTCATATGTACCCCCAGAATTAGGCATGAGCAGACTATCTTCAGCCAGATTCGGGCTTCCCTGTTCATCTGTGAATATGGCAAAGTCTAGTGGTAGCCCCTCTCTTTGTGTCTGCTCCATCTAGCTGTCGATCGGGTCCCACACAATGTGCGTCTGATGTCTGCATACGGTGGGGTAATGTTCAGCTGTCGGAGTACGTGGGCGTCTGTGTCCCACGCTCCTATGATGGCATTGAGGTGGTGGGGCTCCAAGGTGACTATTTGCCCTCAGATCTTGATGGTGTGACTTCTAATAGTTGGGTTCCAGTTGGCATAAAATTCTCGAACCAAGTGCAGATTGCATTCCTTGGGCTCTTTAAAAATGAAATTGAGCCCACCTGCCTCGATTCGGTGGACCATCCTAGGGAACTCCTGTGCCAATGGTTCCCGTGCTATGTGCTTCTCGAGGAAATATTTGTTTTCTTTGTGCTTTTCGTACCACTTTTTCCCCTCATCAGTCACCCATCTCGTTCCGTATTGGCGGCGTTGGCTGCGTGGAACTGCTGGTGCTGCTGGGACTGCTGTGCCCAGTCTGATTCACTTCCTTCCGGCGCCCGAAGTTGATGCGCCTTTCCCTTTCTCTTGCCAGCTTGCCATTTTACCTGTCAACCCAAGTAGACAAGATCAATGTTAAGCTAACGGATATTAACTTCGGCTAAGGTCGGGTTACACTAGGTTACCCCACACTTAGTCCTTAGCTACAGTTCCAACAATATGGCAAGATTATCTTTATTTACACACAATAACTAACTATACAATCATGCTTAGTGCGTTCGAAAAATTCCACGGTATATCTTCTGTGTACTACTCAGACTTCGTACAGCTAATCACAATAACTACCATCGCTAACATTTTACCAATCGCACTTAGCAAGGAAAAACAAAGAAACAAAAACAACAACAAAAATTTATCTACACGAACCTATACAACTAACCAAATTCTTACAAATTTCAACATTCCCTTAACCCGAGAATCCGTTGTTCCATTAACATCCTGACAATTTGTACATCGACTCATCTCAATCAACATGTACATCCCGGCATGAAAGTCACAATTTCACTACATTTTCAACTTCAAATTCAAAATACAAGCCCTAGAATTGATATTATCAAGCAAATTCGATTAGTTTATGCAATTGACAAGTTCAAGCAATCATAATGACATTCCGAACATTCATGAATAATGATTTACTTGAATTCATGATTAATTTCTACTTAGGGCAATTTAGCTCACCTCACATACTCAATATCGAAGAAATTCGACAAGAATTTGAGAGGAAATCGGAAAACATACCTTGACTTTGAAGAATCGAAGAAAACTTGTTGAATTTCTTGGCATACTCCGTGTCACGTTGATGGGGGATGGGTTTTGGGGGGTTTGGTCGCAGAGAGATTGAAAAATAAGGGAAAAGGAAGGGTTTTTGGGGTTAAAAAGTAGGGAAAGCGCGCGGGTCACCCGGCGACCCGGTGTGACCCGTCGCGATATACAAGGCAACGTGTCACGGAGTGCATCGCGGTGCACTGCCTCCGTGACACGGAGCCATCGCGAGACTGTTCTGGAAATTTTTAAAATTTCCGGATTATACCTCAACGTGTCACGGAGGTAACGCGGAGGTCCACCTCCGTGACACGGAGCTGTCGCCCTAGCTCACTGTTTGCCACTTTTTATTAATTTTCATACCTCGACTTTTCCTTCGCGATTCCGTGCATATTTTTCTCCATTTGACCTAAAATTCATCTCACTATACAAAATTGGTTAGAATTATAGGTTTCACTCTAAATACAAATAAAACAAAAACTAAAATGAAAAATTTTATACTCAATCAAGAAAAATAAAAAGAAAAGAAAAATCTATTTACACTTTACAAAATGAAAGAAAAAATTTTCTTTCCCACGGGTTGCCTCCCGTGCTGCGCCTGGTTTACCGTCGCGGCTCGACGTAGTTAATCTCAGTTGTCCTCTAGGGCGCCAAAACCTTGTTCGCGTGATTTGTGGGTATATAAAACGACACGCAAGTGCACGTGGTCGAACAAGTAGTAAAGTGGCTTTAGTAAGCCAAGTATCGATCCCACAGAGACTTGGATGAAGTGCAATCTGCTCAAGTGTACTATATTTTACTTCTAAAAATGCAGAAAACAGTGTAACCAAAAGTTTGATAGTTTGTTTTATAATTTTTATACTAAAGCTAAAACAATTATCTACTTTGAGTCTGAACTATGAATGAGAGCATGCTGAGGTTAAACGAGCATTTAATGAAATTAATTATCATTATAATTTGGTTAATCCTTTCCTCCGGTTGCTAGCCAAGAACTATTGCCAAGAGATTAAAACTCTAGTATTTAACCTCACTTAAGAATCATGAACCATCCACCTACATTTCTGTGATTAAATGCAATTCATGTTCTAGCCATACAAACCCGGTTCCTAAATTGACTAATACGACTTTTAGGTATATTTCTATCCTGAAAGCAAATCAATACTCAATTTTCCCAAACCAAGTAAAGAACATATCCTATTAATTCACAACTTTCCAATTTCTTGCTCTCTTGAGTGAAACCGGACTTTTTAGATATACATTAACGTAGGCCACACATTAATGCAGTAAGAATAAGAATTATTAGAACAACATGGAAGAAAAGATGAAAAACCAAAGAATCAATGATCACATTTCATCACAATTGTTCATAACCTCAGCAAGAAGAGGAATTAGCCACTCATTTGTGGATTAAACATCTTTAAATGAGTGTTAATCATACAAGCACTTGAATTAAAGAAGAAAGAAAGAGAGAAAATAACCTGATATTTTCGTCCCTCAACTGCCTGTAAACGTTCTTGCTCCACCAAGTCAGAATATTAAAAATGAACCTAAGTGTTCTATTTATACTGGTGGGAATTTTTCCCGCAATAACAAGCAAAATGCGACGGAGTGCATCGCGGAGCACTGCCTCCGTGACATGCTACGGACACGGACCCTCACTGGAACTGGGGGTCCAGGAATTAAAGCTCAACGTGGAACGGCGTGGAACGACGTGCAACGCGGAGCCAAGCCAACGTGCCACGGACCAGACGTGGACCCTCTCTGGAATTTGGGCGTAATTTCCCTATCTAGGCAGAAGGCCTCCGCGATGGCAGCGTGACACGGCTCCATCGCGGAGCCCCTTTATTTCCTGCTGTCCACTGCCTTGTCCCGTGATCGCATCCAAGTCCAACCCCGATATCATCCAACATGCATTTTAGCTTCCCGAAATTACAGTTTACCTGCAAAACAATGCTAATAATGTTGGTTAGTATAAATTCACATTTTATTACCAATTACATGAGAATGCATACACATTGATAGATAAACAAGGCTAAAATGGTACTTTTGAGTATCACTTGGGCATATAAATTTGCCCAAGATCACTAACCACGAGGCTGCGTCTTGAAACCTGAATCTATATCATGAATGATATAGCACAAGAAGATGTGCAGTCAGTACTTGGAATGTACTAAGCACGCAGGAAGCGTAATTAAACTAAACATACAAATATACAAAGAGGAAGTAATTTAAACACACATTAATAGTAATATAACTAAAAGGAGATACAACAATCTTATATGAGATTTACATATACATATTAACATAATCACTTATAGGGACTGATCTTGGGCAGATTTATTTGCCCAAGTGATACTCAAACGTATCATTTTCGGCTTGTTTAACATTGAGCTTGTTTACTTGTGTTGACAGGTAAAATGGCAAGCAGGCAAGATAAAGGTAAGGGTGCATCAACTTAAGGCACCGGAAGGAAAAGACTCAGACTGGGCACAGCAGTCCCAGCTGCACCAGAAGTTCCACGCGGCCAGCGCCGCCAATACAGAACGAGATGGGTGACTGATGAGGGGAAGAAGTGGTATGCTAAGCACAAAGAGAACAAATATTTCCCCGAGGAGAATATAGCACGGGAGCCATTAGCACAGGAGTTCCCCCGAATAGTTCAACGGATCGAGGTTGCTGGGCTAAGTTTCATATTTCAGGAGCCCAAGGAATGCAACCTGCACTTGGTCCGGGAGTTCTATGCTAATTGGAACCCGGCAATCAGAAGCCATACCATCAAGATCAGAGGGCAGATAGTCACTCTGGAACCCCAACAGCTAAATGCCATCATAGGAGCGTGGTACACAGACGCCCACGTTCTCCGCCAGCTGAACATTACCCCACCGTATGCCGACATCAGACGCACACTGTGTGGGGCTCGGTCCCCAGCTAGATGGAGCAGACATAAAGAAAGGGGCTACCACCAGACTCTGCCATATTCTCAAATGAACAGGGAAGCCTAAATCTGGCTGAAGATAGTCTGCTCGTGCCTAATCCTGGGGCTACACATGACTGATGTGACCCAGGACCGTGTTTGCCTGGTGTATTCCCTAATGAAAGGGATGGAGATTAATGTTGGGGCGGTCATCATATCCGCCATGAAGAGAGCCCGATTACACCAGGGCCACAGGTATGGGTTCGGTGGACTACTCACCACCTTTCTCCGGGGCCTCGACGTCGAGGAAGAGGCTTTGGATTATATCCCGCAGTTGGAGCGGCGAGCCTTGGATGTGACCAAAACTAAGGCCCCCGACACCACCCACAGGCCAGTGCTGACGCTTGGTGAGCGACATGCTCGTGATGACTAGTACATGGCGCGGATGTTTGGGATGCAAATGCTCTAGCTCAGGATCGGTGGGAGACCAGCCACGGAGGAGGAGCTATGGCAGCTCGAGCTAGATTACCCATTTGGCGAAAACGCCAGGGCTCTATGCCGAGTGGGGCCAGCCTTTGTAGAGCCCACTGACGATGACATTCCCACGGACGAGGATACACGTCGGGAGGACTCCGATGTGGAGTCCGATGACGACGACGGAGGCGACTCGGACATGGGAGATGAGGCAGCAGCACCTGATGAAGAAATGGAATACTTTGACTGATCAGGGAGTTCCACCACCCAATTTTGTTATTTTTAATTTTTGTGAACACTGGGGACAGTGTTCGGTTTAAGTGTGGGGTGGGGAGTAGTTAGGTGCTGGGCTGGGCTGGTTTGCTTGTATGCTTTACTCTGTATTTTTGTATGTATGTTTCCCTGTGTTTGTGAATTTTCAAATTGTTCTGTATCTGTACATGTTTGTGGAATTGATTTATGTTGTGGAATGTTGATGTTGCCAGCTAAGTCTGTAAAATTTTTGTAAATATTTTTGCTTATCGAAATGATCGATAATTTTACAATTTTGCGAAAATTTTTTGTTCATATTTAAAATATTTTGTAAATAATTTTTCCCTCGAAATGATCGATGTTTTGCAAAATTTTTCAATTTTTATTTTTGGGTTTCTCGGCGTTTGTTTTTTGTTCTTTTACCGAGAATGGTCCCATTGAACCGACGTCATAGTTAGTGACCGTTCGCTATGATGGATAGATGACGACCGTCTTAAGGGAAATATAGTCAGTAGGAGTAGTTATTTTAATTTATTTTCAGTTTTTTACTTTCTTTGGTGGATTGCATCACGGAACCTGTAGTTACTATATGGTTGTGAAATGTTGGTTGCGTGTTGTACCTGATATTCAAAATGCAAAAGTGATTCGTATGAAAGCATGCATGTTTGTAAATATGTTGAGATACCTAGGCTGTAGAGTTCGATTCGGTGTGATTGAGGCTTAATGTTTGAATTCATGTAATTAGCTGATTGAAGAGTCTGTGAATGCATCTTGAATCGAGCATGTGCATAAAGTGTGAATTGAGGTATTGTTATTCCATGCTATTGTGAAGTGTCTAGAACTTGCCTGGTGTGTGTACAAAATGAAATGAAGGAGGTGTAGTGTTGGAAAGGATGTAGGCATTTCTTTGTTTTAACCGAGAGTTTCTAATTTTTTCTTGTCATACTTCCCCTTTATGTGATTGTATACCCTAGTCAGCCCTTTGAGCCTTTAGCCTATTCTTTCTTTCTTTTGTCCAAAAAGTATAAACTGAGCTTAATTCTTTCTTTTCATTAGCCGTAAAGTCTATACAAAACTCTTAAGCGCTTAAGAAGAAAAAATAATTTTCCCAAAGTGTCAAAGAGTGAGAATGGTCAAAAGAAAAAGAAAAGGAGAGAGAGGGAAGAAAAGAAAAGGTTGAAGGTGCACTTGCTATAATTAAATGATAAAGAAGGTGCGTGAAAAACCTTTGTTATCGTGTCAAGTGTGCTTAATGAAATGGGACATACTAAAGTAAATCATCAAGAATGGGATGATGAAAAAAAAAAGAGAAAAGAGAGAAACAATGTCCATGAGTTGATGGGAATGTGTTGCAAAGGCGCTTAAGGATGCTTGTGGCTATTATTGGCTAATCCAATATATACTAGTTTCATAGCTTCCATTACAACCCATTGAAGTCCTACGTGATCTGACATTGCATTTCTTTATATTAGTGGAGTAATACACTAAGGGCAAGCTTATGGGTCATGACATGATGCATGTGAATTCTTTTGGGAGAGAGAGTGAAATTAATTTTTACATGCCCCTACTTGAATGTTTGTGTGTCACATGAGCAAAAAGGGGAAGAGTCTCTTGAGTTGTGAGGGCACATGCTTGATGAAAGATTGATTTTCGTGTCGGATATTTTGATTAGCTGATTTGCATAAGTTTGCCAATATCGAGAGTCGATTCTTAAAGTTTAGAAAGTCTTAATGTATTGAAGGTCATTGCATTGTTAAGACCATGCATGTTTTCTTGATGATTCGCAATATTGAATGATCGGTATGACCGTAGCTCAAATTGTCGCACCATAGTGGCGAAGGTTGGGATGTAAATGGCATGAATTGTACGTTTGTTGTTCGAGGACGAACAAGACTTTAAGTGTGGGGTAAGTGATCTTGGGCAGATTTATATGCCCAAGTGATACTCAAACGTATCATTTTCGGCTTGTTTATCTAGCAATGTGTATATATTTTCATGTAATTGGTAATAAAATGTGAATTTATACTAACCAACATGATTAGCATTGTTTTGTAGATAAAATGTGATTTCGGAAAGCTAAAATGCATGTTGGATGATATCGGAGTTGGACTTGGATGTGAGCAAGGGAAAAAGCATTGGACTGCAAAAATTAAAGGGGCTCCGCGATGGAGCCGTGTCACGCTGCCATCGCGGAGGCATTCTGCCTGGAGGGTGAAAAATTCATCAATTCCAGTAGAGGCTCGCGACAGCTCCGTGGCACGGTGGCTAGCCTCCGCGTTGCACGCCGTGCCACGTTGGTGCTTTATTCCCGGACCCCTAATTTCCAGTGAGGGTCCGCGTTCACGCCGTGTCACGGAGGCAGTGCTCCGAGATGCACTCCGTGACACGTTGCTTGTTATTCCGGGAAAAATTCCCACTAGTATAAATAGAACACTTAGGTTCATTTTTCATAATTCAGACTTGGTGGAGCAAGGACGTGGGTTACTGGCAGTTGAGGGACGAAAAGTTCAGGGTTTTTTCTCTCTTTCTTTCTTCTCTAATTCAATTGTTTGTATGATTAACACTTGTTTTAGGATGATTAATCGACAAATGAGTGGCTAATTCCCTTCCTTGCTGAGGTTATGAACACTTGTGATCAATTTTGATTATTAATTATATGGTTTTTCATCTTTTTCTTCCATGTTGTTCTATTAATTCTTGTTCTTACTTCATTGGTGTGTGGCCTACATTAATGTATATCTAAAAAGTCCGATTTCACTCTAGAGAGCACGAAATTGGAAAGTTGTGAATTAATAGGATATTGTTCTTTACTTGATTTGGGAATATTGAGTTTTGATGTGCTTTCCTTATAGAAATATACTTGAAAGCCGTATTAGTCAATTTAGGAACCGAAATTGTATTGCTAGGTCATGAATTGCATTTGATCACAGAGATGTAGACGGATGGTTTATGATTCTTAAGTGAGATTAAATACGAGAGTTTTAATCTCTTGGCTAATGTTCTTGGCAAGCAACTGGAAGAAAAGATTAACCAATGTATGATTATAATCAGTTTCATTACATGTTCTATAACCTCGGCATGCTCATATCCATAGTTTAAATTCAAAGTAGATAATTGTTAGTAGTTGTAGTATAAAATTTATAAAACAAATTATTCACTTTTTGGTTACATTGTTGTCAGCATATTTAGAAGTTAAATATAGTATAGTATACTTAAGCAAACTTCACTTAATCCGAGTCTCTGAGGGATCGATACTTGGCTTACTAAAGCCACTTACTACTTGTTCGACCACGTGCACTTGCGTGTCGGTTTAGATACCCATATAACACAGACCGAACAAGTTTTTGGCGCCGTTCCCGGGGACTTGGCAATTGGTGAAATTGTGTTAAGTGTAAATTTACTGTATTTTTATTTTCTTTTCTTAAGTGTTGACAACTTGGTCTTAGCCTGTATTTTGCAGACTTAATTGTTGTGAACACTGGCAAGAGACAAAGAGCTGGTGGAATCTTATATAGAGCCTGAACGTATATTTCATAGTAAACGGAGAGAAGCTCTACAAAGGAAGTTGCAGTTGCTCAGACAGACTATTACGGAGCAACAAAATCCACCGGTTGTGAGGGCAGTGTTAGTGCCCGAAGAAGCAGCAGCAAGGCCGGTTCGCGAGGTGGCAATCTCACATGCCAACAATGTTACATCCAGTATCCGCAAACCAGAGCCTGGAGGGAGATTTAAACTCAAGAAAAATATGGTGCAATTGCTGCACACAAGCGGGCAATTTACCGGTCTCCCTCATGAAGTCCCACAACAGCATCTCCAAAACTTCTTTGAGATAAGTGACACTTATATACCCGCTGGAGTGTCACCTGATTATGTTCAGCTTACATTATTTCCGTTCTCATTACTCGGTGAAGCCAAGAGGTGGTTGAAAGCTGAGCCACCAAATTCTATTTCAACGTGGGATGATCTTGCACGAAAGTTCTTGATAAGGTTTTTTCCCTCTGGCAAAACAGCAAGACTTAGAAGTCAAATTCTAAGTTTCAAATAGAGGGAGGGAGAAAATTTATATCAAGCCTGGGAAAGATTTAAATCCATGTTGCGGGACTGTCCTCATCATCATCAGTCCAATGACATGTTGGTGCACACATTTAATGAGGGTTTGGAACCCCATACCAAAATATTGCTAGATTCAGCAGCTGGAGGGCAAGCGCTGGAAAAGACTTATGAGGAGCTGTACACCTTGCTAAATCGGATTTCACAGGGCAATCCAGAATGGAATGCTGATTCATCACGAGGTGGGGCAAGGAAAGCAGCAGGAGTGCTTGAAGTGGATGGATTTACAGCTATCGCTGCACAGATAGCTGCTTTGCAGAATCAATTGAGCAACCATTTCAGCAACATGACTTGGAACCAACCTTCAGCTCCAGTTAATGCAGTCTAGCAAATGTGGTGTGAAGTGTGTGGAAGCAGTGAGCACTCAGCTGAGTGTTTGTGGAGCAAATCCTGATTCGGTTAACTTTGTGGGGAATGCACAAAGAAATCATCAGCAGTATGGGAGTAGCTACAATTCAAATTGGAGGAACCATCCAAATTTTTCATGGGGTAGCAACAACCATCAAGGCCAAAGTGTGGGTCAGGGTATGCAAAGAAATCAAGGAGGGCAACAGAACTACCAATCTCAATTCAGAAATAACAATGCCCCTCCTCCACCACCATCACCCAGCATTGAGGAAATGTTCAAGACCATGATCGCTAATCAAGCGCAATTGCAGGCTGACTATGTTAAATTGGCAGCCGAAGTGAAAAATAACCAGTTAGGGACAAAGTCTCTTGAGTATCAATTTGGGCAATTTGCTAGTGCCCAAAATACAAGGCCCAGAGGAGGACTGCCGAGCGACACGGATCCGAATCCGAAGCAGGTAAATGCAGTGACCACAAGGAGTGGTTTGCAGCTGAAGGAGGTGGAACCAAAAAGACCACCTCAAAATTCGGGAGCAGCAGAAGTTGAGGGGGAGCAAAGTTCGGAAAGGGGGAAGACCAAAGAAGCTGAATCAGAAAGAGCTCCACCCCCGTTCCCTCAACGACTCAAGAAACACAAGGAGGAGGCATGTTTCATGAAATTCATGGAGGTGCTTAAACAGGTACATGTTAACTTACCTCTTGTTGATGTCTTGCAGGGAGTGCCTAAATATGCCAAATACATTAAAGACATCGTGGCCAACAAAAGTCGTTTGACTGAGTATGCCACGGTGGCTTTGATGGAGGAGTGCACTTCCCGGATCCAAAATAGACTGCCCACGAAGCTAAAAGACCCTGGAAGTTTTACTATCCAGCTTACTATTGGGCATAGCATCCGAGCTCGTGGATTGTGTGTCCTGGGAGCGAGCATAAATCTGATGCCATCTTCGGTATTCAGAAAGTTGGGTCTAGGGAGTCCTAGACCTACAACCGTAATCTTGCAGTTGGCGGATCGATCATTAGCTAGGCCGGATGGCATTGTTAAGGATGTTCTAGTGCAAGTGGGCTCCCTAATTTTCCCGGTAGATTTTATTGTTCTGGATTTTGAACCAGACGCGGAAGTCCCATTTATTTTGGGACGACCCTTCTTGGCAACTGGGAAAGCATTAATCGATGTAGCTGCTGGTCAATGTAATTGATCATGGTAATGCTAAACAGATGAATGATTCCCGAGAGTTGATGGGAAGACCACCGGATAGGTGTAAGCACTACTGGGGGGAGGACAATGATCGTGAGAAATCGTCCATCACCCTAGCGGAGAATTGAGCGTAAATGACGTCGAGCCGCGACGGTAAACCAGGCGCTGCACGGGAGGCAACCCGTGAAAATTTGTTTCTTTCTTTCATTTTGTAAAGTGTAAATAGATTTTTCTTTTTTTTTCTTTTTCTTGATTTAGTACAAAAAATTTTCGTTTTAGTTAGTATTTTTTTTATTTTTCGTTAGGTGAAACCTATTATTCTAACCAATTTTGTTTAGTGAGATGATTTTCAGGTCAAAGGGAGAAAATTGTGCACGGAATCGTGAAGGAAAAGGCGAGATATGACAAATTAATAAAATATAGAAGAGAGAGAGCTGGGGCGATAGCTCCGTGTCACGGAGGAGGACCTCCGTGTTACCCTCCGTGACACGTTGAGGTGTAATCCGGAAATTTCAAAATTTCCAGAAGGCTATCGCGATGGCTCCGTGTCACGGAGGCAGTGCACCGCGATGCACTCCGTGACACGTTGCCGTATAAATTGTGATGGGTCACACCGGGTTGCCGGGTGACCCGCGTGTTTTCTACATTTTAAACCCCGATTTCTCCCTTTTTTCCCTCATTCTCATTTTCCTCCGCGACCAAACATCCCAAAATCCCTTCCCCGCCAACGTGCCACAGCTTAAGGCAACGAATTACCAAGTTTTCTTCGCTTATTCAACGACAAGGTATGTTTTTCGATTCTCTCTCAAGTTTTTGTCGATTTTATTCGAAATTAAGCATGGGAGGTGAACTAAATTACCCTAAGTCAAAATTAAGCATGAATTCGAGTTATTTATTGATTGATAAAAGTTTGGAATGTTGTAATGATTGTGTGAACTTATCGATTGCATGAATTATTCGAAGTTGATTGCGAAATTCAATTCTAGGGCTTGGTTGTTGAATTTGAAATTGGTAATGTGTTGAATTTGTGAATTCTATGTCGGGGTGTACTTGTTAAATGAGATGAATCATTGTAAGAAGTGTTTGAATGTAATAGATGAAGAATTCTCGGGGTTTTGGAAAATGTTGAAATTTGTTCGAATTTGGTTGGTTGTATAGGTTCATGTGTATAAAATTTTGTTGTTGTTTTGTTTCTTCGTTTTTTTCTTGGCTAAGTGCGATGGTTGAAATTCTAGCGATGGTAGTGATTGGGATTAGCTGTACGAAGTCTGAGTAGTACGCAGAAGTTATACTGTCGAATTTTTGTTTGAACGCACTTAAGCATGAGTGTATGGCTGGTATTTTGGTGTAAATAAAGTTATTCTTGCCGTAGTATCGCAACTGTAGCTAAGGACTAAGTGTGGGGTAAACTTAGCGTAACCCGACCATAGCCGAAGTTAATATTCATTTAGCTTAACATTGAGCTTGTTTACTTGTGTTGATAGGTAAAATGGCAAGCAGGCAAGATAAAGGTAAGGGTGCATCAACTTCAGGCACCGGAAGGAAAAGACTCAGACTGGGCACAGCAGTCCCAGCTGCACCAGCAGTTCCACGCGGCCAGCGCCGCCAATACGGAACGAGATGGGTGACTGATGAGGGGAAGAAGTGGTATGCTAAGCATAAAGAGAACAAATATTTCCCCGAGGAGCATATAGCACGGGAGCCATTAGCACAGGAGTTCCCCCGAATAGTTCAACGGATCGAGGTTGCTGGGCTAAGTTTCATATTTCAGGAGCCCAAGGAATGCAACCTGCACTTGGTCCGGGAGTTCTATGCTAATTGGAACCCGGCAATCAGAAGCCACACCATCAAGATCAGAGGGCAGATAGTCACTCTGGAACCCCAACAACTAAATGCCATCATAGGAGCGCGGGACACAGACGCCCACGTTCTCCGCCAGCTGAACATTACCCCACCGTATGCCGACATCAGACGCACACTGTGTGGGGCTCGATCCCCAGCTAGATGGAGCAGACATAAAGAAAGGGGCTACCACCAGTCTCTGCCATATTCTCAAATGAACAGGGAAGCCTGAATCTGGCTGAAGATAGTCTGCTCGTGCCTAATCCCGGGGGTACACATGACTGATGTGACCCGGGACCGTGTTTGCCTGGTGTATGCCCTGATGAAAGGGATGGAGATTAATGTTGGGGCGGTCATCATATCCGCCATGAAGAGAGCCCGATTACACCAGGGCCACAGGTATGGGTTCGGTGGACTACTCACCACCTTTCTCCGGGGCCTCGACGTCGAGGAAGAGGCTTTGGATTATATCCCGCAGTTGGAGCGGTGAGCCTTGGATGTGGCCAAAACTAAGGCCCCCGACACCACCCACAGGCCAGTGCTGACGCTTGGCGAGTGACATGCTCGTGATGACCAGTACATGGCGCGGATGTTTGGGATGCAAATGCTCCAGCTCAGGATCGGTGGGAGACCAGCCACGGAGGAGGAGCTATGGCAGCTCGAGCTAGATTACCCCTTTGTAGAGCCCACTGATGATGACGTCCCCACGGACGAGGAGACACGTCTGGAGGACTCCGATGTGGAGTTCGATGACGACGACGGAGGCGACTCGGACATGGGAGATGAGGCAGCAGCACCTGATGAAGAAGTGGAATACTTTGACTGATCTGGGAGTTCCACCACCCAATTTTGTGATTTTTAATTTTTGTGAACACTGGGGACAGTGTTCGGTTTAAGTGTGGGGTGGGGAGTAGTTAGGTGCTAGGCTAGGCTGGTTTGCTTGTATGCTTTACTCTGTATTTTTGTATGTATGTTTCCCTGTGTTTGTGAATTTTCAAATTGTTCTGTATCTGTACATGTTTGTGGAATTGATTTGTGTTGTGGAATGTTGATGTTGCCAGCTAAGTCTGTAAAATATTTGTAAATATTTTTGCTTATCGAAATGATCGATAATTTTACAATTTTGCGAAAATATTTTGTTCATATTTAAAATATTTTGTAAATAATTTTTCCATCGAAATGATCGATGTTTTGCAAAATTTTTCAATTTTTATTTTTGGGTTTCTCGGCGTTTGTTTTCTGTTCTTTTACCGAGAATGGTCCCATTGAACCGACGTCATAGTTAGTGACCGTTCCCTATGATGGATGGATGACGACCGTCTTAAGGGAAATATAGTCGGTAGGAGTAGTTATTTTAATTTATTTTCAGTTTTTTACTTTCTTTGGTGGATTGCATCACGGAACCTGTAGTTACTATATGGTTGTGAAATGTTGGTTGCGTGTTGTACCTGATATTCAAAATGCAAACGTTATTCGTATGAAAGCATGCATGTTTGTAAATATGTTGAGATACCTAGGCTATAGAGTTCGATTCGGTGTGATTGAGGCTTAATGTTTGAGTTCATGTAATTAGCTGATTGAAGAGTCTGTGAATGCATCTTGAATCGAGCATGTGCATAAAGTGTGAAGTGAGGTATTGTTATTCCATGCTATTGTGAAGTGAGGTGTAGTGTTGGAAAGGATGTAGGCATTTCTTTGTTTTAACCGAGAGTTTCTAATTTTTTCTTGTCATACTTCCCCTTTATGTGATTGTTGTTATACCCCGTAGAATTTCTGGCACTTAGATGACCTATTCGCACGTTGGTTAAGTATATTTGAAAGCCATACGTGCTAGGGAAAGGCCCGGGAAAAGATCGGACGAGAAACCCGTCGAACCATCGCGGGAGGAGCCGAGGCAGAGCCCCTCCGCGATGGCAGCGTGTCACGGAGGTGAGGCCTCCGCGATGGCTCCGTGACACGTTGCCCAAATTCAGGTCCAAGTATATAAAGCCCCCACTTCGGTTTAAATCATTTAAACTCTTAAAAATTTCCAGAATAGCACAGAGAACATAGGAAAACGAAGGAAAATTAAATGTTTTCGTCCGATTACGTTGCCAAACGCTGCCCAAACTCAAATTAATCCTAGATACCCAAGTATTTAGCAGCAGAGAGCATTTCTACGGATTTAGTTTTGTGAAATACGGCCGACGAATCGGCGAGCCACCGAACTAAAGTAAGTAGAATTGCTCTAAATTAATGTCTATGTGTTCCTAGCTGAGAAGTGAATACTTCTCTCTTCTGGGCCACTGAAAAATAGCGAGTTTTCGACCGTCTTTCGATAAGCCTAAGTTTAGGCTATAAACTATATCGAAAGTAACGTTGCTCTTTACAATAAAGCTGTATTTAGTATTGATTGACGTATTTATGAATGTAGTTGGGAGAAAATAGTTGAAGTACCGGCCGAGCCTCGTCCAACGGACGAATAATTCAAAGAGAAGGTATGTAAAGTTAGTTTCCTTGGCAAGTTTAGAAATATTGAGACAGTATGGTAATTTACAGACCAGTAGAATGTTTAGAAGTCGATTAGTGTGTCATTATGAATATTGGTGCAATATGAGAAGTTTTGGGTTGTAACGTGTACGAGACCTATCTGCATGATATAGATTCTGACGTGAGTATTAAAGATTTCCCAGTATATTCAGTATGTGATGTAATATTCCATGTTAAGATATTGTTGTGTTTAGCTGGAACCTCGCGAAGTAGTACAGTATCCGTAAAACATTTCAGACATAGAATAGTGACTAAATAGAGTTTAGTAAGCATGTTAGAAATAGGAAATTATGTTAATACAGAAACTCAGCAAACAGCATAGCTTTCAGCAGAAACACCCTCTTGTATAGCCTTTGCTCCAGTACAGTTTGACAGGAGACTATATTCATATTTATACTTACCTATCTCAGCATGTATCAGACACCTACTGATTACTATTATTAGCTCAGCATGTAATTTATATGATATCTTACCCCTGTTAGCCTTAGCTTGTGAGATATACAGACAACACGACTAGTTGAGACCGTTGTATTGATTGGGGTTGGATTACCTAGCATCCTTGACCGCCCAGGGTTAATAGCTGTATCGACTCGTCCACCAGAGGACGAGGATACGTCACTCTACGGAGTGATATGCCGTCCCGCAAGGGGACGAAGATGGGATGCCAGTTTCCCCATATTGTGCCTTGGTCGACCCTTATACACCCCCGTCGAGCGGGTACGCCCGGGGTGTTGATTTTAGAGTCCTTCGGACTCAGGTACAGTTATAGTCAGGGGCTCAGCGAGCCCAAGTGCATACCCAGGGACCGGCAGGATGCTTACAGCCACTATAGGAGATGGGATGACCGGGGTAGGGGTATAGATTCTGTGTTGATTGTACCTCCCGGCTTATGGGGGCCGGGCAAGGTTGTGTATGCCATGTTATGTTATGTATGTCATGTTATGTTACATTAGACATGAGTAGATTAGTAGTAGAATGATACGTCTCCAGACGCGACACCTACTCCTCCCAGTATGGTTGAGAACAGGTACGACTTACATCTTCACACAGATCATCTAATTCTTCCTGTTTTCAGTTTCATCAGTTATATTATTGATACAGATATCTTTTTCAGTTATTGCTTTACATACTCAGTACCAGCGGTACTGACGCCCGGTGGGGTGCTGCATTACTTGCCTGTCGGTACTCATAGATGAGCAGGCGATTCTACGTGAGTCCCTATCAGCGGTTGAGTATTCAGCTCCAGTCATCCGGAGGCTGAATCCCAGAGGTGTAGTCCAATTCCTTTTGTTGTACAGTACGGGTAGGTCGGGGCCCTGTCCCGATCATTTCTATTATCCTTCCTAGAGGCTTGCAGTCTGTTTATATTCCCTGTGGTCAGATGAGCCGGTCGTGAGAGGCCGTGCAGTTGTATAGTTGTTAGCATTCATTCCTTCTATTGTGATGGTCGTGTGGGGCCATAGTTATCAGTAGTGGTGACCTTGCCGGTCACGTAGCTTTTAATACGCTATGATTGAGTTGCAGATAACTAGACAGCATGGTGGCCTTGTCGGCCCGCATAGGTTCCCCTGAATTACTATGTTTCTGGTCAGCTGTTAGTACAGGTACAGAAGGCTATAGGACAATGGGCCGGGGGCTGTATTTACAGCCGTTATATATCCCTTAGTTTCCATAAATGTGAGTTAGAGCCAGCCAGGCGCCAGATGCGCCCAGGCTTAGCAGTCCAGTAGGTCAGGTCCTAGTAGGGCACCAGGTGCCAGTCATACCCCCTAGGGTGGGGTGTGACAAACTTGGTATCAGAGCAGGTCGTATCCCAGGGAGTCTGCAAGCCGTGCTAAGCAGAGTCTTGTCCATGGATGTGTTGTGCACCACATACTATGGATAGGAGGCTGCAAGGCATGATAGGATGGTTGTCTTTTATTCTTATTCAGTCGTGCTGTAGAGCGGTACAGTTTAGGGTTGAGTCCCTAAAAATCTTACCATACTCTTTGGTTACAGATAATGTAAGACCAGCGCCATCCTGTCACGGGTCGGAACTTAGACATTGCAGCAGGAGAAGGCACCAGTAGGATGCCTCCCCCTCATATAGAGACAGACCGATCAGAGGGCACTACAGAGGTATCGTCCCAACCTCCTCAGCAGTCTCCACCACGTCAGGAGCCACCTGGGGCGACACTACCTTGAGCAGCCCCTATATTGACTCCTTCTGACCAGGCGGTTAGGAGTGTTGTAGTTATGTTAGCACAGATGATGGCTGCTCAGTGTCATCCAATGCCATCTACAGTTGTAGAATCATCAGGAGGGCCCGGTAGTTCGAGGGTCCGAGAGTTCTTAGCTTTGAATCCTCCAGAATTTACAGGCACGGACCGGACAGAGGACCCTCAGGATTTTCTGGACCAAATGCAGAGGATCTTCAGGGTTATGCATGCCACGTCTACCGAGTCAGTTGAGTTGGCAGCATTCCGGTTACGGGATATTGCGGTGTTATGGTATGAAAGCTGGGAAAGGTCCCGAGGGAGAGATGTTTCCCCTCCCACCTGGTCCAGCTTTTCAGGAGCCTTTCTGGATCATTATTTGCCGCGGGAGATTCGACAGGCCCGGGTAGACCAGTTCCTACATCTATAACAGGGGGCCATGAGTGTTCGGGAATATTCTTTGCAGTTTGATTCCTTAGCCCAATATGCACCGGCCTTCGTTGATACCATGGAATTCAGGGTGCATCGTTTTATTACGGGATTGAATCCAGAATATGTTGAGATTTGCACTACAGCCACACTGCTAGAGGACATGGATATTGCTCGCATTCAGGCATTTGCCCAGAATATTGAGGGCATCAGACAGCGACAACGAGAGGTCAGAAGGATTAATCAGGAACAGCGTCGCCGGGACAGGCCAGTTGAGTAACAGAGAGAGGCCCGGGGAGGACCCAGGCCCCGATTGTCAGACAGGCCGCCCAGGCCCCCACCTCCGCCACAGTCGCAAGGGGGTAGATTCAGTCGTAGAGGGCAGTCAGGGACTGGTAGAGGCTCGCAGATGGCAGATTCACCACTACAGAGGAGGGCGGAGCAGAGTAGGTATACCCTACCACTTTGCCCTATATGCAATCGACGCCATCCTGGAGCATGCAGATATGGCTCCACCGCATGTTATATTTGTGGCCAAGAAGGCCATTTGATGAAAGATTGCCCAGCCAGAGGTCGAGAGGACCGCGATAGACAGGATAGGACATCAGCAGGGTCACGAGCCACAGCATCCTCGACTGGGCGTAGGCCCTCAGTTTCAGTAGGCAGGGGTCGGAGCAGATCAGGGGCCTCCAGTACAGGTGCGGGTCCAAGCCGCACGTATGCCTTACCAGGGAGGCAAGATTCAGAAGCGTCGCCTGATGTTGTGACAGGTATGCTAACTATCTGTTCACACCCCGCTTATGTGTTAATTGATCCAGGGTCTACCCTGTCCTATATTACTCCATTTGTGGCACGGAAGTTTAGTATTGTACCAGAATCATTACAGCAGCCCTTCTTAGTACCTACGCCCGTCGGTGACTCTATCACAGCTAGCCGAATTTACCGCGGGTGTACAGTAGAGGTTGCTGATCGTCAGACTACAGTAGATCTGGTCGAGTTAGAAATGATAGACTTCGATGCCATAATGGGTATGGATTGGTTAGTACCATGTTTTGCTAATGTTGAATGTTGGACCAAAACGGTCCGATTCCACTTCCCGGGGGAGGCAGTACGGGAGTGGAAGGGCAGCACCGCGACGCCAAAAGGTAGGTTTATTTCCTACCTTCATGCGAGAAAGTTGATATCTAAGGGGTGCATCTACCATCTTGTCAGAGTTCAGGATGTCCAAGCAGAATCTCCGACACTCCAGTCTGTCCCAGTGGTAAATGAATTCCCAGATGTATTTCCTGATGAGTTACCTGGTATTCCCCCAGAAAGGGAAATAGACTTTGCTATCGACTTGTTACCAGGCACTCAGCCAATATCAATACCTCCTTATCGTATGGCTCCTGCGGAACTCAGAGAATTAAAGGAGCAGTTGAAAGACTTGTTAGATAAAGGTTTTATCAGGCCGAGTACTTCCCCGTGGGGTGCTCCAGTCTTGTTTGTGAGGAAGAAAGATGGCTCGCTCCGAATGTGCATAGATTATCGGCAGCTAAACAAAGTTACAGTAAAGAACAAGTATCCGCTTCCCAGAATTGATGACTTATTTGATCAGCTACAGGGAGCCAGATACTTTTCCAAAATTGACTTGCGGTCCGGATATCACCAGGTCTGAGTACGTTAGAGGGATATTCCAAAGACAGCATTCAGGACCCGATATGGGCATTTTGAATTTCTGGTTATGTCCTTCGGACTAACGAATGCCCTAGCAGTCCTTATGGACCTGATGAACAGTATTTTCAGACCCTTCCTGGACTTGTTCGTGATAGTATTTATTGATGATATTCTGGTGTATTCTCGCTCTGAAGCAGATCACCGGACTCATTTACGGACAGTGCTCTAGATCCTCAGGGACCGCCAATTGTATGCTAAATTTTCGAAGTGTGAATTCTGGCTTAACTCAGTGGCCTTTTTAGGGCATATTGTCTCAGACGCTGGTATACAGGTAGACAAGCAGAAGATAGAAGCAGTTAAGTCATGGCCTAGGCCTACCACCCCGACTGAAGTTCGTAGCTTCCTGGGGTAGGCAGGATATTATCAGAGATTCGTTGAGGGATTCTCAACCATTGCAGCACCTTTAACTAAATTGACACAGAAAGCAGCAAAGTTTCAGTGGACGGAGGCATGCGAGCAGAGTTTCCAGGAACTGAAAGACAGATTAACCTCCGCCCCAGTATTAGCATTGCCGGAAGGCACAGAGGGTTATTTAGTCTATTGCGACGCGTCAGGTGTCGGATTGGGTTGTGTGTTGATGCAGCATGGTAGAGAAATTGCATATTTCCTCCAGACAGCTGAGGAAACACGAAAAGAATTACCCTACCCATGACCTGGAATTGGCCGCAGTAATTCATGCCTTGAAGATGTGGAGGCATTATCTGTACGGCATCCATGTTGATATTTACACAGATCATAAGAGCTTACAGTACATTTTTACTCAGAGGGAGTTGAATCTACGGCAACGTCGCTGGTTAGAATTGTTGAAGTATTATGATGTAAACATCTTGTACCATCCAGGAAAAGCCAACATTGTAGCAGACGCCCTGAGCCATAAGTCAATGGGGAGTTTGGCGTATTTGCGACCTGAGAAACAGAAATTAGCTAAAGAAATTCATCAGTTAGCTGATCTAGCTGTTCGAATAATGGAAACAGAAAATAATGGAGCAGTAATTCAGAATTCTGCAGTGTCATCGTTAGTTACATAGGTAAAAGGACAACAGTATGAGGATCCCGATTTAGTCCAGCTCAGAGATAGAGTTCAGAAGGGTAAGGAATCAGATTTTCAGATGACCGAGGATGGTGTGCTACATTGTAAGGGCCGCCTTTGTGTCCCGAATGTCGCAGGACTTCTTGGGCAGATCATGCATGAGGTACACTACGCTCACTATTCCCTTCACCCAGGGGCGACGAAAATGTACCACGACATCAGAGACATCTACTGGTGGCCAGGTATGAAAACTGAGATAACCGAATTTGTATCTTGATGCGCTAATTGTCAGCAGGTGAAAGCAGAGCACCAGAAACCGGGTGGTTTGACTTAAGAGATAATGATACCTATGTGGAAATGGGAAGTGATAAACATGGATTTTGTAACAGGGTTACCCCGTACTAGACGCAGAAATGATTCCATTTGGGTAATAGTTGATAGGCTGACAAAATCAGCTCATTTCCTACCAGTGAAAGCTACCTTCTCAGCTGAGGATTATGCCGAATTATATAACAGAGAAATAGTTAGATTGCATGGAGTGCCGGTATCTATTATTTCAGTTAGGGGAGCACAGTTTACAGCTAGATTCTGGCAGTCGTTTCGAAAGGTCTAGGGACGCAGATTAATTTGAGCACAGCATTCCATCCTCAGACAGACGGGCAGGCTGAACGTACAATTCAGACGCTCGAAGATATGCTACGAGCGTGTGTGTTAGATTTTGGGGGTAACTGGGATGAACACCTCTCGTTAATCGAATTTTCTTATAATAACAGCTACCATTCAGCTATTCAGATGGCGCCTTTCGAGGCATTGTACGGGCGAAAATGTAGATCGCTGGTGGGCTTGTTTGAAATAGGAGAATCAGCATTAGTTGGCCAAGACATTGTTCGGCAGTCCGAGGAAAAGATAAAGCTTATCCGAGAACGTTTACTGACTACTCAGAGCTTCCAGAAGTCCTATGCAGATAGGCGACGCAGAAATCTAGAATTTTCGGTAAACGACTGGGTATATCTGAAAGTGTCGCCGATGAAAGGGGGAATGAGGTTTGGCAAGAAAGGCAAGCTTAGCCCAAGATTCATTGGGCCGTATCAGATTCGGCGAAGAATAGGCCGCGTGGCATACGAGTTAAACTTGCCTCCAGAATTAGCCTCTGTTCACCCAGTATTTCATGTTTCTATGTTAAGGAAGTTCGTAGGGGACCCTTCTACAGTAGTTCCAGCTCAGGATGTTCAGATCACAGAGGAGTTAGCCTATGAAGAGGTTCCCGTAGCTATCTTAGACAGGCAGATTCGCAGGTTGAGAACTAAAGATGTTGCATCTGTCAAAGTATTGTGGCGTAACAAAAATCGGGAGGAAATGACGTGGGAGGCTGAAAAAGATATGAAAATTAGATACCCTCACCTATTTCAGGCCTAGTCAGACGACAGGTATGTCCGTATCATTACTTATACAGTATCTTATGATTGTATGGTGTAAATGATAAAGAAGAAGTGATATTTAGTTGTTTAGTGAATCTTAGAACATTGTGTGCAGTGCCTGTGTTGGACTTTTCTGCATTTCAGGTTTTTTCGATAGTCCATATTACAGGGGAAACTCTGCCGAAATTTTTCTAGAAAGTAAAGTAAGTAGTCCTCTAGATGACAGTATACATTCGAGGACGAATGTTCCTAAGGGGGGGAGAATGTTATACCCCGTAGAATTCCCGGCACTTAGATGACCTATTCGCACGTTGGTTAAGTATATTTGAAAGCCATACGTGCTAGGGAAAGGCCCAGGAAAAGATCGGACGAGAAACCCGTCGAACCATCACGGGAGGAGCCGAGGCAGAGCCCCTCCGCGATGGCTCCGTGTCACGGAGGTGAGGCCTCCGCGATGGCTCCTTGACACGTTACCCAAGTCCAGGCCCAAGTATCTAAAGCCCCCACTTCGGTTTAAATCATTTAAACTCTTAAAAATTTCCAGAATAGCGCAGAGAACAGAGGAAAACGAAGGAAAATTAAATGTTTTCGTCCGATTACGCTGCCAAACGCTGCCCAAACTCAAATTAATCCTAGATACCCAAGTATTTAGCAGCAGAGAGCATTTTTACGGATTTAGTTTCATGAAATACGGCCGACGAATCGGCGAGCCACCGAACTAAAGTAAGTAGAATTGCTCTAAATTAATGTCTATGTGTTCCTAGCTGAGAAGTGAATACTTCTCTCTTCTGGGCCGCTGAAAAATAGCGAGTTTTCGACCGTCTTTGGATAAGCCTAAGTTTAGGCTATAAACTATATCGAAAGTAACATTGCTCTTTACAATAAAGCTGTATTTAGTATTGATTGACGTATTTATGAATGCAGTTGGGAGAAAATAGTTGAAGTACCGGCCGAGCCTCGTCCAACGGATGAATAATTCAAAGAGAAGGTATGTAAAGTTAGTTTCCTCGGCAAGTTAAGAAATATTGAGACAGTATGGTAATTTACAGACCAGTAGAATGTTCAGAAGTCGATTATTGTGTTATTATGAATATTGGTGCAATATGAGAAGTTTTGGGTTGTAACGTGTACGAGACCTATCTGCATGATATAGATTCTGACGTGAGTATTAAAGATTGCCCAGTATATTCAGTATGTGATGTAATATGCCATGTTAAGATATTGTTGTGTTTAGATGGAACCTCGCGAAGTAGTACAGTATCCGTAAAACATTTCAGACATAGAATAGTAACTAAATAGAGTTTAGTAAGCATGTTAGAAATAAGAAATTATGTTAATACAGAAACTCAGTAAACAGCATAGCTTTCAGCAGAAACACCCTCTTGTATAGCCTTTGCTCCAGTACAGTTTGACAGGAGACTATATTCATAATTATACTTACCTATCTCAGCATGTATCAGACACCTACTGATTACTATTATTAGCTCAGCATGTAATTTATATGATATCTTACCCCTGTTAGCCTTAGCTTGTGAGATATACAGACAACACGACTAGTTGAGACCGTTGTATTGATTGGGGTTGGATTACCTAGCATCCTTGACCGCCCAAGGTTAATAGCTATATCGACTCGTCCGCCAGAGGACGAGGATACGTCACTCTATGGAGTGATATGCCGTCCCGCAAGGGGACAAAGATGGGATGCCAGTTTCCCCATATTGTGCCTTGGTCGGCCCTTATACACCCCCGTCGAGCGGGTACGCTCGGGGTGTTGATTTTAGAGTCCTTCGGACTCAGGTACAGTTATAGTCAGGGGCTCAGCGAGCCCAAGTGCATACCCAGGGACCGGCAGGATGCTTACAGCCACTATAGGAGATGGGATGACCGGGGTAGGGGTATAGATTCTGTGTTGATTGTACCTCCCGGCTTATGGGGGCCGGGCAAGGTTGTGTATGCCATGTTATGTTATGTATGTCATGTTATGTTACATTAGACATGAGTAGATTAGTAGTAGAATGATACGTCTCCAGACGCGACACCTACTCCTCCCAGTATGGTTGAGAACAGGTACGACTTACAGATCATCTAGTTCTTCCTGTTTCAGTTTCGTCAGTTATATTATTGATACAGATATCTTTTTCAGTTATTGCTTTACATACTCAGTACCAGCGGTACTGACGCCCGGTGGGGCACTGCATTACTTGCCTGCAGGTACTCATAGACGAGCAGGCGATTCTACGTGACTCCCTATCAGCGGTTGAGTATTCAGCTCCAGTCATCTGGAGGCTGAATCCCAGAGGTGTAGTCCAGTTCCTTTTGTTGTACAGTACGGGTAGGTCGGGGCCCTGTCCTGATCATTTCTATTATCCTTCCTAGAGGCTTGCAGTCTGTTTATATTCCCTGTGGTCAGATGAGCCGGTCGTGAGAGGCCGTGCAGTTGTATAGTTGTTAGCATTCATTCCTTCTATTGTGATGGTCGTGTGGGGCCATAGTTATCAGTAGTGGTGACCTTGCCGGTCACGTAGCTTTTAATACGCTATGATTGAGTTGCAGATAACTAGACAGCATGGTGGCCTTGTCGGCCCGCATAGGTTCCCCTGAATTACTATGTTTCTGGTCAGCTTTTAGTACAAGTACAGAAGGCTATAGGCCAATGGGCCGGGGGCTGTATTTACATCCGTTATATAGCCCTTTGTTTCCAGAAATGTGAGTTAGAGCCAGCCAGGCGCCAGATACGCCCAGGCTTAGCAGTCCAGCAGGTCAGGTCCTAGTAGGGCACCAGGTGCCAGTCATACCCCCTAGGGCGGGGTGTGACAATTGTATACCCTAGTCAGCCCTTTGAGCCTTTAGCCTACTCTTTCTTTCTTTTGTCCAAAAAGTATAAACTGAGCTTAATTCTTTCTTTTCATTAGCCGTAAAGTCTATACAAAACTCTTAAGCGCTTAAGAAGAAAAAATAATTTTCCCAAAGTGTCAAAGAGTGAGAATGGTGAAAACAAAAAGAAAAGCAGAGAGAGGGAAGAAAAGAAAAGGTTGAAGGTGCACTTGCTATAATTAAATGATAATGAAGGTGCATGAAAAACCTTTGTTATCGTGTCAAGTGTGCTTAATGAAATGGGCCATACTAAAGTAAATCATCAAGAATGGGATGATGAAAAAAAAAAGAGAAAAGAGAGAAAGAATGTCCATGAGTTGATGGGAATGTGTTGCAAAGGCGCTTAAGGATGCTAGTGGCTATTATTGGCTAATCCAATATATACTAGTTTCATAGCTTCCATTACAACCCATTAAAGTCCTACGTGATCTGACATTGCATTTCTTTATATTAGTGGAGTAATACACTAAGGGCAAGCTTATGGGTCATGACATGATGCATGTGAATTCTTTTGGGAGAGAGAGTGAAATTAATTTTTGCATGCCCCTACTTGAATGTTTGTGTGTCACATGAGCAAAAAGGGGAAGAGTCTCTTGAGTTGTGAGGTCACATGCTTGATGAAAGATTGATTTTCGTGTCGGATATCTTGATTAGCTGATTTGCATAAGTTTGCCAATATCGAGAGTCTATTCTTAAAGTTTAGAAAGTCTTAATGTATTGAAGGTCATTGCATTGTTAAGACCATGCATGTTTTCTTGATGATTCGCAATATTGAATGATCGGTATGACCGTAGCTCAAATTGTCGCACCATAGTGGCGAAGGTTGGGATGTAAATTGCATGAATTGTATGTTTGTTGTTCGAGGACGAACAAGACTTTAAGTGTGGGGTAAGTGATCTTGGGCCGATTTATATGCCCAAGTGATACTCAAACGTATCATTTTCGGCTTGTTTATCTAGCAATGTGTATACATTTTCATGTAATTGATAGTAAAATGTGAATTTATACTAACCAACATGATTAGCATTGTTTTGTAGATAAAATGTGATTTCGGGAAGCTAAAATGCATGTTGGATAATATCGGAGTTGGACTTGGATGTGAGCAAGGGAAAAAGCATTGGACTGCACAAATTAAAGGGGCTCCGCGATGGAGCCGTGTCACGCTACCATCGCGGAGGCATTCTGCCTGGAGGGTGAAAAATTCATCAATTCCAGTGGAGGCTCGCGACAGCTCCGTGGCACGGTGGCTAGCCTCCGCGTTGCACGCCGTGCCACGTTGGTGCTTTATTCCTGGACCCCTAATTTCCAGTGAGGGTCCGCGATCACGCCGTGTCACGGAGGCAGTGCTCAGCGATGCACTCCGTGACACGTTGCTTGTTATTCCGGGAAAAATTCCCACTAGTATAAATAGAACACTTAGGTTCATTTTTCATAATTCAGACTTGGTGGAGCAAGGACGTGGGTTACTGGCAGTTGAGGGACGAAAAGTTCAGGGTTTTTTCTCTCTTTCATTCTTCTCTAATTCAATTGTTTGTATGATTAACACTTGTTTTAGGATGATTAATCCACAAATGAGTGGCTAATTCCCTCCCTTGCTGACGTTATGACCACTTGTGAAGAATTATGATTATTAATTATATGGTTTTTCATCTTTTTCTTCCGTGTTGTTCTATTAATTCTTGTTCTTACTGCATTGGTGTGTGGCCTACATTAATGTATATCTAAAAAGTCCGATTTCACTCTAGAGAGCACGAAATTGGAAAGTTGTGAATTAATAGGATATTGTTCTTTACTTGATTTGGGAAAATTGAGTTTTGATGTGCTTTCCTGATAGAAATATACTTGAAAGTCGTATTAGTCAATTTAGGAACTGGAATTGTATTGCTAGGTCATGAATTGCATTTGATCACAGAAATGTAGACGGATGGTTTATGATTCTTAAGTGAGATTAAATACGAGAGTTTTAATCTCTTGGCTAATGTTCTTGGTTAGCAACTGGAAGAAAAGATTAACCAATGTATGATTATAATCAGTTTCATTACATGTTCTATAACCTCGGCATGCTCATATCCATAGTTTAAATTCAAAGTAGATAATTGTTAGTAGTTGTAGTATAAAATTTATAAAACAAATTATTCACTTTTTGGTTACGTTGTTGTCAGCATATTTAGAAGTTAAATATAGTATAGTATACTCAAGCAAACTTCACTGAATCCGAGTCTCTGAGGGATCGACACTTGGCTTACTAAAGTCACTTACTACTTGTTCGACCACGTGCACTTGCGTGTCGGTTTAGATACCCATATAACACAGACCGAACAAGTTTTTGGCGCCGTTCCCGGGGACTTGGCAATTGGTGAAATTGTGTTAAGTGTAAATTTACTGTATTTTTATTTTCTTTTCTTAAGTGTTGACAACTTGGTCTTAGCCTGTATTTTGCAGACTTAATTGTTGTGAACACTGGCAAAAGACAAAGAGCTGGTGGAAACTTATATAGAGCCTGAACGTATATTTCATAGTAAACGGAGAGAAGCTCTACAAAGGAAGCTGCAGTTGCTCAGACAGACTATTACGGAGCAACAAAATCCACCGGTTGTGAGGGCAGTGTTAGTGCCCGAAGAAGCAGCAGCAAGGCCGGTTCGCGAGGTGGCAATCCCACATGCCAACAATGTTACATCCAGTATCCGCAAACCAGAGCCTGGAGGGAGATTTGAACTCAAGAAAAATATGGTGCAATTGCTGCATACAAGCGGGCAGTTTACCGGTCTCCCTCATGAAGACCCACAACAGCATCTCCAAAACTTCTTGGAGATAAGTGACACTTATATACCCGCTGGAGTGTCACCTGATTATGTTCGGCTTACATTATTTCCGTTCTCATTACTCCGTGAAGCCAAGAGGTGGTTGAAAGCCGAGCCACCAAATTCTATTTCAACGTGGGATGATCTTGCACGAAAGTTCTTGATAAGGTTTTTTCCCTCTGGCAAAACAGCAAGACTTAGAAGTCAAATTCTAAGTTTCAAACAGAGGGAGGGAGAAAATTTATATCAAGCCTGGGAAAGATTTAAATCCATGTTGCGGGACTGTCCTCATCATCATCAGTCCAATGACGTGTTGGTGCACACATTTATTGAGGGTTTGGAACCCCATACCAAAATATTGCTAGATTCAGCAGCTGGAGGGCAAGCGCTGGAAAAGACTTATGAGGAGCTGTACACCTTGCTAAACCGGATTTCACAGGGCAATCCAGCTGAGTGTGTGGAAGCAGTGAGCACTCAGCTGAGTGTTGTGGAGCAAATCCTGATTCAGTTAACTTTGTGGGGAATGCACAAAGAAATCATCAGCAGTATGGGAGTAGCTACAATTCAAATTGGAGGAACCATCCAAATTTTTCATGGGGTAGCAACAACCATCAAGGCCAAAGTGTGGGTCAGGGTATGCAAAGGATTCAAGGAGGGCAACAGAACTACCTATCTCAATTCAGAAATAACAATGCCCCTCCTCCACCACCATCACCCAGCATTGAGGAAATGTTCAAGACCATGATCGCTAATCAAGCGCAATTGCAGTCTGACTATGTTAAATTGGTAGCCGAAGTGAAAAATAACCAGTTAGGGACAAAGGCTCTTGAGTATCAATTTGGGCAATTTGCTAGTGCCCAAAATACAAGGCCCAGAGGAGGACTGCCGAGCGACACGGATCCGAATCCGAAGCAGGTAAATGCAGTGACCACAAGGAGTGGTTTGCAGCTGAAGGAGGTGGAACCAGAAAGACCACCTCAAAATTCGGGAGCAGCAGAAGTTGAGGGGGAGCAAAGTTCAGAAAGGGGGAAGACCAAAGATGCTGAATCAGAAAGACCTCCACCCCCGTTCCCTCAACGACTCAAGAAACACAAGGAGGAGGCGTGTTTCATGAAATTCATGGAGGTGCTTAAACAGGTACATGTTAACTTACCTCTTGTTGATGTCTTACAGGGAGTGCCTAAATATGCCAAATACATTAATGACATCGTGGCCAACAAAAGTCGTTTGACTGAGTATGCCACGGTGGCTTTGACGGAGGAGTGCACTTCCCGGATCCAAAATAGACTGCCCACGAAGCTAAAAGACCCTGGAAGTTTTACTATCCAGCTTACTATTGGGCATAGCATCCGAGCTCGTGGATTGTGTGACCTGGGAGCAAGCATAAATCTGATGCCATCTTCGGTATTCAGAAAGTTGGGTCTAGGGAGTCCTAGACCTACAACCGTAATCTTGCAGTTTGTGGATCGATCCTTAGCTAGGCCGGATGGCATTGTTAAGGATGTTCTAGTGCAAGTGGGCTCCCTAATTTTCCCGGTAGATTTTATTGTTCTGGATTTTGAACCAGACGCGGAAGTCCCATTTATTTTGGAATGACCCTTCTTGGCAACCGGGAAAGCATTAATCGATGTAGTTGCAGGTCAACTTACAATGCGAGCACATGACAAGGTAGAGGTGTTTGATGTGTACAAAGCACCCAAGCTCCCGAGGGTGAATGAAGAACTCTCGGTGATCAATGTAATTGATCATGGTAATGCTAAACAGATGAATGATTCCCGAGAGTTGATGGGAAGACCACCGGATAGGTGTAAGCACTACTGGGGGAGGACAATGATCGTGAGAAATCGTCCATCACCCTAGCGGACAATTGAGCGTAAATGACGTCGAGCCGTGACGGTAAACCAGGCGCTGCACGGGAGGCAACCCGTGAAAATTTGTTTCTTTCTTTCATTTTGTAAAGTGTAAATAGATTTTTCTTTTTTTTTCTTTTTCTTGATTTAGTACAAGAAATTTTCGTTTTAGTTAGCATTTTTTTTATTTTTCGTTAGGTGAAACCTATTATTCTAACCAATTTTGTTTAGTGAGATGATTTTCAGGTCAAACGGAGAAAAATGTGCACGGAATCGTGAAGGAAAAGGCGAGGTATGACAAATTAATAAAATATAGAAGACAGTGAGCTGGGGCGATAGCTCCGTGTCACGGAGGAGGACCTCCGTGTTACCCTCCGTGACACGTTGAGGTGTAATCCGGAAATTTCAAAATTTCCAGAAGGCTATCGCGATGGCTCCGTGTCACGGAGGCAGTGCACCGCGATGCACTCCGTGACACGTTGCCGTATAAATTGTGACGGGTCACACCGGGTTACCGGGTGACCCGCGTGTTTTCTACATTTTAAACCCCGATTTCTCCTTTTTTTCCCTCATTCTCATTTTCCTCCGCGACCAAACATCCCAAAATCCCTTCCCCACCAACGTGCCACGGCTTAAGGCAATGAATTACCAAGTTTTCTTCGCTTATTTAACGACAAGGTATGTTTTCCGATTCTCTCTCAAGTTTTTGTCGATTTTATTCGAAATCAAGCATGGGAGGTGAACAAAATCACCCTAAGTGGAAATTAAGCATGAATTCGAGTTATTTATTGATTGATAAAAGTTCGGAATATTGTAATGATTGTTTGAACTTGTCGATTGCATGAATTATTCGAAGTTGATTGCGAAATTCAATTCTAGGGCTTGGTTGTTGAATTTGAAATTGGTAATGTGTTGAATTTGTGAATTCTATGCCGGGGTGTACTTGTTAAATGAGATGAATCATTGTAAGAAGTGTTTTAATGTAATAGACGAAGAATTCTCGGGTTTTGGGAAAATGTTGAAATTTGTTCGAATTTGGTTGGTTGTATAGGTTCATGTGTATAAAATTTTGTTGTTGTTTTGTTTCTTCGTTTTTTTCTTGGCTAAGTGTGATGGTTGAAATGCTAGCGATGGTAGTGATTGGGATTAGCTGTACGAAGTCTGAGTAGTATGCAGAAGTTATACCGTCGAATTTTTGTTTGAACGCACTTAAGCATGAGTGTATGGCTGGTATTTTGGTGTAAATAAAGTTATTCTTGCCGTAGTATCGCAACTGTAGCTAAGGACTAAGTGTGGGGTAAACTTAGCGTAACCCGACCTTAGCCGAAGTTAATATTCATTTAGCTTAACATTGAGCTTGTTTACTTGTGTTGACAGGTAAAATGGCAAGCAGGCAAGACAAAGGTAAGGGTGCATCAACTTCAGGCACCGGAAGGAAAAGACTCAGACTGGGCACAACAATCCCAGCTGCACCAGCAGTTCCACGCGGCCAGCGCCACCAATACGGAACGAGATGGGTGACTGATGAGGGGAAGAAGTGGTATGCTAAGCACAAAGAGAACAAATATTTCCCCGAGGAGCATATAGCACGGGAGCCATTAGCACAGGAGTTCCCCCGAATAGTTCAACGGATCGAGGTTGCTGGGCTAAGTTTCATATTTCAGGAGCCCAAGGAATGCAACCTACACTTGGTGCGGGAGTTCTATGCTAATTGGAACCCGGCAATCAGAAGCCACACCATCAAGATCAGAGGGCAGATAGTCACTCTGGAACCCCAACAACTAAATGCCATCATAGAAGCGCGGGACACAGACGCCCACGTTCTCCGCCAGCTGAACATTACCCCACCGTATGCCGACATCAGACGCACACTGTGTGGGGCTCGATCCCCAGCTAGATGGAGCAGACATAAAGAAAGGGGCTACCACCAGACTCTGCCATATTCTCAAATGAACAGGGAAGCCTGAATCTGGCTGAAGATAGTCTGCTCGGGCCTAATCCCGGGGGTACACATGACTGATGTGACCCGGGACCGTGTTTGCCTGGTGTATTCCATAATGAAAGGGATGGAGATTAATGTTGGGGCGGTCATCATATCCGCCATGAAGAGAGCCCGATTACACCAGGGCCACAGGTATGGGTTCGGTGGACTACTCACCACCTTTCTCCGGGGCCACGACGTCGAGGAAGAGGCTTTGGATTATATCCCGCAGTTGGAGCGGCGAGCCTTGGATGTGACAAAAACTAAGGCCCCCGACACCACCCACAGGCCAGTGCTGACGCTTGGCGAGCGACATGCTCGTGATGACCAGTACATGGCGCGGATGTTTGGGATGCAAATGCTCCAGCTCAGGATCGGTGGGAGACCAGCCACGGCGGAGGAGCTATGGCAGCTCGAGCTAGATTACCCATTTGGCGAAAACGCCAAGGCTCTATGCCGAGTGGGGCCAGCCTTTGTAGAGCCCACTGACGATGACGTCCCCACGGATGAGGAGACACGTCGGGAGGACTCCGATGTGGAGTCCGATGACGACGACGGAGGTGACTCGGACATGGGAGATGAGGCAGCAGCACCTGATGAAGAAGTGGAATACTTTGACTGATCAGGGAGTTCCACCACCCAATTTTGTGATTTTTAATTTTTGTGAACACTGGGGACAGTGTTCAGTTTAAGTGTGGGATGGGGAGTAGTTAGGTGCTGGGCTGGGCTGGTTTGCTTGTATGCTTTACTCTGTATTTTTGTATGTATGTTTCCCTGTGTTTGTGAATTTTCAAATTTTTCTATATCTGTACATGTTTGTGGAATTGATTTGTGTTGTGGAATGTTGATGTTGCCAGCTAAGTCTGTAAAATATTTGTAAATATTTTTTCTTATCGAAATGATCGATAATTTTACAATTTTGCGAAAATATTTTGTTCATATTTAAAATATTTTGTAAATAATTTTTCCATCGAAATGATCGATGTATTGCAAAAATTTTCAATTTTTATTTTTGGGTTTCTCGGCGTTTGTTTTCGTTTCTTTTACCGAGAATGGTCCCATTGAACCGACATCATAGTTAGTGACTGTTCCCTATGATGGATGGATGACGACCGTCTTAAGGGAAATATAGTCAGTAGGAGTAGTTATTTTAATTTATTTTCAGTTTTTTACTTTCTTTGGTGGATTGCATCACGGAACCTGTAGTTACTAAATGGTTGTGAAATGTTGGTTGCGTGTTGTGCCTGATATTCAAAATGCAAAAGTGATTCGTATGAAAGCATGCATGTTTGTAAATATGTTGAGATACCTAGGCTGTAGAGTTCGATTCGGTGTGATTGAGGCTTAATGTTTGAAATCATGTAATTAGCTGATTGAAGAGTCTGTGAATGCATCTTGAATCGAGCATGTGCATAAAGTGTGAATTGAGGTATTGTTATTCCATGCTATTGTGAAGTGTCTAGAACTTGCCTGGTGTGTGTACAAAATGAAATGAAGGAGGTGTAGTGTTGGAAAGGATGTAGGCATTTCTTTGTTTTAACCGAGAGTTTCTAATTTTTTCTTGTCATACTTCCCCTTTATGTGATTGTATACCCTAGTCAGCCCTTTGAGCCTTTAGCCTATTCTTTCTTTCTTTTATCCAAAAAGTATAAACTGAGCTTAATTCTTTCTTTTCATTAGCCGTAAAGTCTATACAAAACTCTTAAGCGCTTAAGAAGAAACAATAATTTTCCCAAAGTGTCAAAGAGTGAAAATGGTGAAAAGAAAAAGAAAAGCAGAGAGAGGGAAGAAAAGAAAAGGTTGAAGGTGCACTTGCTATAATTAAATGATAATGAAGGTGCATGAAAAACCTTTGTTATCGTGTCAAGTGTGCTTAATGAAATGGGCCATACTAAAGTAAATCATCAAGAATGGGATGATGAAAAAAAAAGAGAAAAGAGAGAAACAATGTCCATGAGTTGATGGGAATGTGTTGCAAAGGCGCTTAAGGATGCTAGTGGCTATTATTGGCTAATCCAATATATACTAGTTTCATAGCTTCCATTACAACCCATTAAAGTCCTACGTGATCTGACATTGCATTTCTTTATATTAGTGGAGTAATACACTAAGGGAAAGCTTATGGGTCATGACATGATGCATGTGAATTCTTTTGGGAGAGAGAGTGAAATTAATTTTTACATGCCCCTACTTGAATGTTTGTGTGTCACATGGGGAAGAGTCTCTTGAGTTGTGAGGGCACATGCTTGATGAAAGATTGATTTTCGTGTCGGATATCTTGATTAGCTGATTTGCATGAGTTTGCCAATATCGAGAGTTGATTCTTAAAGTTTAGAAAGTCTTAATGTATTGAAGGTCATTGCATTGTTAAGACCATGCATGTTTTCTTGATGATTCGCAATATTGAATGATCGGTATGACCGTAGCTCAAATTGTCGCACCATAGTGGCGAAGGTTGGGATGTAAATTGCATGGATTGTATGTTTGTTATTCGAGGACGAACAAGACTTTAAGTGTGGGGTAAGTGATCTTGGGCAGATTTATATGCCCAAGTGATACTCAAACGTATCATTTTCGGCTTGTTTATCTAGCAATGTGTATACATTTTCATGTAATTGGTAATAAAATGTGAATTTATACTAACCAACATGATTAGCATTGTTTTGTAGATAAAATGTGATTTCGGGAAGCTAAAATGCATGTTGGATGATATCGGAGTTGGACTTGGATGTGAGCAAGGGAAAAAGCATTGGACTGCACAAATTAAAGCGGCTCCGCGATGGAGCCGTGTCACGCTGCCATCGCGGAGGCATTCTGCCTGGAGGGTGAAAAATTCATCAATTCAAGTGGAGGCTCGCGACAGCTCCGTGGCACGGTGGCTAGCCTCCACGTTGCACGCCGTGCCACGTTGGTGCTTTATTCCCAGACCCCAAATTTCCAGTGAGGGTCCGCGTTCACGCCGTGTCGCGGAGGCAGTGCTCCGTGATGCACTCCGTGACACGTTGCTTGTTATTCCGGGAAAAATTCCCACTAGTATAAATAGAACACTTAGGTTCATTTTTCATAATTCAGACTTGGTGGAGCAAGGACTTGGGTTACTGGCAGTTGAGGGACGAAAAGTTCAGGGTTTTTTCTCTCTTTCTTTCTTCTCTAATTCAATTGTTTGTATGATTAACACTTGTTTTAGGATGAATAATCCACAAATGAGTGGCTAATTCCCTTCCTTGCTGAGGTTATGAACACTTGTGATGAATTTTGATTATTAATTATATGGTTTTTCATCTTTTTCTTCCATGTTGTTCTATTAATTCTTGTTCTTACTGCATTGGTGTGTGGCCTACATTAATGTATATCTAAAAGGTCCGATTTCACTCGAGAGAGCACGAAATTGGAAAGTTGTGAATTAATAGGATATTGTTCTTTACTTGATTTGGGAAAATTGAGTTTTGATGTTCTTTCCTGATAGAAATATACTTGAAAGCCGTATTAGTCAATTTAGGAACCGGAATTCTATTGCTCGGTCATGAATTGCATTTGATCACAGAAATGTAGACGGATGGTTTATGATTCTTAAGTGAGATAAAATACGAGAGTTTTAATCTCTTGGCTAATGTTCTTGGCTAGCAACAGGAAGAAAAGATTAACCAATGTATGATTATAATCAGTTTCATTACATGTTCTATAACCTCGGCATGCTCATATCCAAAGTTTAAATTCAAAGTAGATAATTGTTAGTAGTTGTAGTATAAAATTTATAAAACAAATTATTCACTTTTTGGTTACGTTGTTGTCAGCATATTTAGAAGTTAAATATAGTATAGTATACTTAAGCAAACTTCACTTAATCCGAGTCTCTGAGGGATCGATACTTGGCTTACTAAAGTCACTTACTACTTGTTGGACCACGTGCACTTGCGTGTCGGTTTAGATACCCATATAACACAGACCGAACAGGGACATTCATTAACATAGGATCAACTGATGCGCAACATGTACCAAACGGAAATAATACAAAGGTACGATGTCGTGACTGATATCAAGAGAGTTCCTGACTATCCAAGGGGGAGTCCCTGATTGTCAAAGGGAGCGTCCCTGACTATCAAAGGGAAACACTCTCACTAGGGAGAATCCCTGACTTTCAAAGGGAGGAAGATGCTCTGATATAAAGAGTCAGTGACTGACTAGGGATGTTAGTCCCGACCAACTAAGGAGAAACATGCACGGCTAATAGTTAGGGATATGAGTCCTAATCGACTAGGGATGTGAGTCCCGACTGACTAGGGATATGAGTCCCAACTGACTATTGATGTGAGTCCCGACCAACTAGGGATGTGAGTCCCGACTAACTAGTGATGTTCTAACTACTACAACTAATCAGAGACAAGGACATTCGCCACTTTCACATGTAATATTCATTCTGAAATTATTAAAGCTATCTTCTAGTAGACATAGGCTTAACAAGTAAACATATTATTCACATGCTTTATCATCGTAACTCACATCATCACAGAACCAATTCAATATTAGCTTTAACATGTCACCCCAATGAGCATGTTATAGATTTGCATTAAGCACTATTCTATCATGAGATCTCAATTCAGAACTCATCTCATCCAATATGTAACACAAGGTCATGCATAATCATGGGTAGTTTTAGAAACATGCTTTTCATCATCAACCTCATCACCATTTCACATTTATCATAAATCATTTCTTTTAAAAAAAATTTATCCATGGGCATTTTAGATTCAAAAATTTGGAAAACAATTTTCGTAAGGAAAAACAATTAAGAATCCACCCAAGCTTCATAATCCATCAATATAAGTACAATCTAATCATAACCAATCAATTAATCAAAAACATGGTAATGATTCATAATTTACTTTCATTTTCTCAAGCCCACAAAATCCAACTTGTCCTAACATATTTATTAATGTCATAATCGGGTCATTAGGGTTAATCATACAATATTTTCACAACTCCATCATGTTTATGAATTACTACGATAATCAAGGGAGAAATAAACAAATCCCACTCAATACTCATACATTCCCAACTTTTATTTCACAATTCAAGACAACCCATTGCTTATATCACACTAATATCATAATCACAGTATATAATAGCATTTATGAGGAATATAAAAGAAATTTACCCATAACACAAGCCCTAGATCGTGCTTTTCTAGATTTGTTGAAATCGGATTTTTAATAAAAATATTCTTGGGGCACAAGGATGGAAGAGTATCCTTGTTGAAAGACCCGCATACCTGGTAGAAGAAACCTTGCTCGAAATCACACCTTTGAGCCCTTGGAGAAAACCCTTGAAGAATCCTTGAACTTGAAAGAGGGGAGGAAGAAAGGTTTGAGAGAGTACTTTGAGAGAATGAGAGATTAGGCTTAGGAAAACCCTAAAAAATGTGCAAGGTAGTACCCAAAATGACGTAGTTTAGAAGTTAAAAGCGTAGGAGTTTACGAAAATGCCCCTGGAGAAAACTAGGAAAAACTGCCCGAATTGAAGCCACAACTCACGTGACGAGTCATTGCCACCTCAAATGACTCATCAACACGCCCGTTAGGCACACTGGAAAAAAATCACACAGTATCATCATTTTTCAAACCACGACCAACGTAACAAGTCATTAGACCACCCAATGACTCGTTAGGCCCACTCATCAAGTGCACTGGAAGATTACTTCAGAACTTTATATTCCTCAACTCACGATCAACATGATGAGTCGTAGGTTCCTCTAACAACTCGTCAAGTCCACCCGTCAAGTTCACTGTATAATATTTCACAACTTCAACTCTTTCCCATCTAACGATTGACATGACGAGTCGTTCCCACACTTAACGACTCAGCACATCCTTCCGTCAACTACACTAACCTCTCAAGTGATTCACTACCCAATGACCAACCTAACGAGTCGTTGCCTGGCAAGATGACTCTTCAAGTCATCCGCTTTCCATCCCCTTCTTACAGTTCTTCACTGGTCAAACCACAACCTGTTAGGTCTCTTAACGAGTCGTTCCTTGACTCGTTCTGAGGAAAATTTCTGCTGACTTCTCTGCTGAGCTTCATCTAACTTCGGGGTCTGATCTTTAGGACTTCCGGGATGTTACAATATCTCCCCCTTGGGAACATTCATCATAATATCATAATCATAGTAGATAATAGCATTTATGATTAATATAAAAGAAATTTACCCATTACACAAGCCCTAGATCATGCTTTTCTAGATTTGTCGAAATCGGGTTCTTAATAGAAATATTCTGGGGGCACAAGGATGGAAGAGTATCCTTGTTGAATGACCCGCATACTTGGTAGAAGAAACCCTGCTCAAAATCGCACCTTGGAGCCCTTGGAGAAATCCCTTGAAGAATCCTTGAATTTGAAAGAGGGGAGGAAGAAAGGTTTGAGAGAGTATTTTGAGATATTGAGAGATTAGGATTTGGAAAACCCTTAAAAACATGCAAGGTAGTACCCAAAACGATGTAGTTTAGAAGTTAAAAGCATAGGAGTTTACAAAAATGCCCCAGGGAAAAATTAGAAAGAACTGCCTGAACTGAAGCCACGACTCACGTGAAGAGTCTTTGCCACCTCAAACGACTCTTCGTCACGCCTGTTAGGCAGACTTGAAAAATCACATAGTTTCATCATTCTTCAAACCACAACCAATGTAATGAGTCGTTACTCCACCCAATGACTCGTTAGGCCCAATCATCAGCTACACTGGAAGATTACTATAGAACTTTAGATTCCTCAACTCACGATCAACATGACAAGTCGTTGCTTCCTCTAACGACTCATCAAGTTCACTATATAGTATTTCACAACTTCAACTCTTCCCATCTAACGACTGACATGGTGAGTGAGTCGTTCCCATATTTAACGAATCGTCACATCCTTCCGTCAACTACACTCACTTCTCATGTGATTCACTACCCAACAACCAACTTAACAAGTTGTTTCCAGGTAAGATGACTCGTCAGGTTGTCTGTGGCGACTGGGCTTGCCATCCCCTCCATACAGTTCTTCACAGATCAAACCACGACCTATTAGGTCTCATAATGAGTCGTTCCCTAACTTGTTCTGAGGAAAATTTCTACTGAGCTTCATCTAACTTCGGGGTTTGATCTCTAGGACTTCCAGGGTTTTATAATATCTCCCAAGGGGTCTGATCTCTAGGACTTCCAGGGTGTTACAATATCTTCCCCTTGGGAACATTCATCCTTGAATGTTAGCTAAACATGCTGATAAGATAGAGAAAAACTGATATCTAAATACCAATCAATCACCGCTATACACCAATGGAGTATTTGACTCCGGACCAACCCTATGCACCAAATCTGAATATCCACATCTAACATGCATACCATGGTACAAGGGAAACCGAAGAACATGAGACCAACATAGAACTAGGCAAAACACCAAAAAAATGCTTTCCCCTTTTCCTCTAGCTCAGAACTGATACAGACTGATCCCTCATTCTCAAATAGCTTCTTGCTACTAAGCTAACATTCATGATCTCAAATCTAACTTAGCGTAGGGAATTCATGAGCACAATTTATTCACGACATGTAAAATTGAGTGCATACAAGAGATAATCCGACTCTACTAACTTAATAAACCACTTCTAAAGACTGAGTTCAAGATGACCACTCTGGAAAACATAAATCAACACACATAACTGATTCATAACACGAAAATAAGCATAAGGGACTCATAGAGTAAGGCTAGCATCACTATCTAAAGAGTTTACCGCTAAACCTCGGGAATCTGCAAATAGGAATAAACACCATTTTAACTTCAACTAAATCACAGGAAAACTTATCTGAGCCCTGAAGAGATCGACATACTGCAACTGCTAAAGCTGGAACATCTTATGAGGATTCTCAAGGTCCAACTTATTTCACATATTCACTATCTCCCCCTTAGCTTAACATCATCATTCTAATGTTCCCGAATCTCTCTTCAAGTCAGGCTAAATTACTAATTCTTATCTCCTCTTTCACTTCGACCCTTCACCACAAGCCTTACACTAACAGCTACTCACATTACACATCATCAATCTCTTTCCAATACTGAGGTTGGAAACATATAAAGGAAAACACAAGACTCACAACATACCTATGGACACTACCAGCACTTTGACCTTATCCTGATGGGCTGCTATGGCATAGGAGCGGTTTTGACAATGCCCGCACCTAGATAAGAAGATGCACCTTGCTGAAATGGCGGGCTATCGGAGCTGTTGAAGAAGTGGTCGAGGATCTACCCTCTCCTTGCTTAGACATTGTGCAACCTTGGTGCATATGGCTCACCTTACCGCACCAAAAACAAACATCTAAGCCGGCCATGCATACTCCCAAGTGGTGCTTTCCACAGTTCAGACACAATGGGTACGTAATCTCCCTCACCTTGGGCTGATATGGAACACTGGCTGTCGAAGGTGCTAGGGCTGAAGATTTCTGCTGGTGACGTGAGCGATATCCACCACTCGACCTCTGTTTGGAGAACTCTAGATCTCCAGTCCTTGCCCTTTTTGACCCTCTCTCTTTCTTTTTCACCTGTTTTGCTTCCATCTGCTGAGCAAATATTACCAAGCGTGGGAAGTATATGTCGTTGTGCAACATGGCAGTCCTACATTCGTTGACCAAGGAGCCTAACACTCCATTCATGAACCTGCTCACTCCAGCTGGTCGGCCACCATCTCTAGTGCATACTTGGATAACCGAGTAAATTCCAATGCATACTCCCGAACAGTCATATCATTCTATTTCATATTAATGAACTCTTTCGCCTTTGCCTCTTTCAACTCCCGAGGGAAAAACCTATCCAAAAATGTTGTCATAAATTCATCCCAACTTACAGAACCCGCTCCAACTCCCCGACGGTTCCTCCACTAACAATACCAAATATAAGCAACTCCCTTTAATTGGTAAGAGGCTAAGTCTGCGCTCTCATTCCTTGTCACTCCTATGATGTGAGTAATCTTTTGGATATCTTCTAAGAACTCATGCGGGTCCTCATCCACCTTTGACCCTAAGAATTTGGGTGGATTCATCCGAAGAAAATCTTTTATCCTTGTCGCCGCTTCATTTCCATTCTGAGGAGCACGGGCCACTGCCTGCTGGTTAATCTGAGCGGTCAGGGCTGCGCCAACAAGTGAAAGGATGCTCGAAACTCAACGTGAGTAACATGATCATCCATTGGGTTCGCCTAGGCTGGTGGTACCGGTTGGCGGCCGTTACCACTTCCTTTTCCATTCGCTTGTTGGGGAGGCATTATCCGCGAGCGCGTAAAGCACGAGTCAAGGTAAAGGACTTTTTAGAGCTTCATACTCTACGCACGATAAGAATCATGAAGAAAAGGGAACATCCCTAAAATGTCTCATAGGCTCTTCGTCATAAGTGTGGCGCGCTACTCACCCATGAAGAAGACTCTACTTAACACGGATTTTAGACACCCTAGGACACTCTAAACCTTTGCTCTAATACAAAGTTTATCACGACCCGAGTTCACACCCTGGCTGTAACATGGGACAAGGGACCCCGAGGGGCTCCATGTCAACCCATGGCATTATCATGGCATATGCTTAACATGAGAAACGACTAACAACATGGATAAGTAGAAGCACTAACACGAATCTAATATAAACCATAAGGACATCATAATAACACTTAGATACAATGTTGAAACTGTCTAGACAAGTCTGAAAACCTTCTAAACTAACGAGTTACTAGAACAAGCTCCCAACTAACTCCCAACATTTGAAACTAAAAGATAAAGAATATGTAACATAAATCACGTCCTCAGAAGATGAGGACTCACCACTATAAGTTGAGAGAGGATAAAGTGTATCTAACCACGAGGCTGCATCTGGAAACCTGAATCTATATCATGAAACGATATAGCAAAAAAATGCGTGCAGTCTGTACTTGGAATGTACTGAGCATACGGGAAGCGTAATTAAACTAAACATACAAATATATAAAGAGGAAGTAATTTAAACACACATTAATAGTAATATAATTGAAAGGAGATACAACAATCTTATATGAGATTTACATATACATATTAACATAATGGGAGTAATTATTGTTGAAACTACTCCAACAAATTCTAAGAAAAGGGAGGGACCTTCTAGAAGAAAAATCTTCCAAATAAGAAAAAGTTCAAGGAAAATTTCTATAACTATGGCAAGTTTGTCACATGTCTTCAGAATGTTGTGCTCCAAAGTAAGCTAAGAAGAAGGTTCAAGCAAATAATGTAGAAATTAATGAAGACATGGACAAATTATGTGCCATGCTTTCAAAATGCAACTTGATAGGCAATCCACAGGAATGTTGTATCGATTTTGGTGCCACGTGCCATGTTTGTACTAACAAAGAACTATTTGGTTCTTTGATCACGTCTAAATTATACCTCATAAAAAAGTATAAAGCAGTCACTGTCAAATATAGTAACCCAACTACATTAGGATTTATCCCACAGGGAATAGGAAAGAAATAATATGTTAATGATGAGCAATCAACAGTAGTTAGAATTTCAGAAGAGGGTTTGCAGTAAAGAAAAAAATAATTCTAAATAGTGATTAAGTTGTTATCAAATTAATGAGATAAAACTAGGGTTGTGTTCCCAATAATTTCATAATATAGTAGGCTAATTTTATTAGTGGTCTATCCTGATGAATTTTGTGTAAGACTAATAATGAAGTTTACCTAATGTCTCTCAACTTACATAGATGAATTTCACCTAAATCCTCTCGGACTTTAGGTGTGTATATTTTTCCCTCGCCATAAGTCATGGATTTACTACCCTCAGTTAGAGCTCAATTTGATTAGATGAGGGTTGGTCGCCTCAAATTTCCATTGTTATTTTCTTTTCCTAATTCCAACATCTTTGGTCAAGCAAGTTGAAGATACAAATACAATTTAACGTTTGCAACCACTAAAACTCATTAAAACAAATAGATTAACAATCTACTCAATTCACCATTCAAGAATCACTATTTTGTCTTGCCTACATCTGTTAATCCATCATGGTTCCCACAACTCTGGCTCAAGAGATTTAGCCAGCCATGTTTGAAGAAACAATATCATAAGATTTATAAGAAGTCATAATGAAATACTTACAATAATATGAAATTGTTTGAAAAATCTCCAAAGATAATTAGAATCACAAGAACTTGGTGAATTCTCAAATAATATCTTTCGCACTTACAACAATAATGCTCAATCTAATGTAAACTATTGTATGTTGTGAAAAACTTCTCTAACTTGCATGTAAAAGACATCCTAAGAAGGGGTATATATAGTAGTAGAATAAGTCTGCATTGTTTCTTCCTGGACTGGGATTAGATTTTGCAGCTTCTTTTTCTAATTGAACTGGGATTGGACTTTTGCAGATTTTGAGTCGGCCATCCTTTGTCACGACCCGAGCATAGACTCCGGACTGCGACAAGACCTAGAATTAGAAATGGTTTCAACCTAACCCATGGCACATACATATCATGATAAAGAGCATAAGCTAAGCGAAAGTAAAGAATGAACATATCATAAACAGAAGTCTGATTATCACAATGCATAAGCGTAGACAACATGTCAACAATGCTGAACCATCTACATATAGCTGTCTGAAAAGCCTTTAATTATACGATGAGCTAATGGGACAACACCCCCAACTAGCTCACTAAGTTTGAAACTGAAAGACTTAAAGGAAGCAAACATAAATCAAATCTACCGCCCTCGGATCATGACGACTCACTAAAATTCGAACTTAACTGGACTGAAGCGGGAGCAAAGTTAACATCGGGCTTGAGATTGATCAACCAAACCTTTATCATGAGACTATATAGCATAAAGTATACGGTCACTACTTGGAATGTACTGAGGATGTAGGTTAAGTAACAACATGCTAGTAAAGTGATAGTCTAAAATCATGAGTATGAAGCAAACTAAAACATGAGAGTGAGGACAACATGCTAAAGTCATAATCGTGAGATAGTAAAAAATATGATTTATTCCTCATAAGGAGCATAATGACCCAAGATTTTGAAAGAAAATCATAGGGTTTAACATATTTGAAAATGTAAGTAAAAGCTCATAATTTAATAAATGGTTCAATCATACCATGAAAGATGATATCATAAATCTGGTACATGAGTAACATATGACATGAGGAATAGTGGGAGATTCTTATAACCGACATTTCCCACATGAACATACATGGAGCCTAAATTATAGCCCTAGCTGGGAGGTATGTCCATACCTTGCCAAGGGCATGGACCATGAAGGTGTGATATCACTCATGGGTTGCCCATTTGGGCATGGGAGACACATTCATGGAGGGCCCCATCATGGTTACATTGGCACATAATTCTGAGACTTGGGTACGTTGGAACCCCGACCTACTCGGTGTTAAATACTACTTCTAACATATATATAGTTCTCATATTATAATCATGAAACATAGGTTTACATATACTAGTATAAAACATGAAATTTATAACATTGTAACATTCATGAACAAGACATGCAAACAATGCCATAGGTCGACCATGATATATAAGCTTGAAATTCATTACAATCCGACATATTTTTATAAAATCATCATAGCTTCTAAATCATAGGTTCATGAGAGATACTCTAATGAATTCAATTACAACTTTATGATTTCAAAGTCTTACAATTATGATGACCAATTATTAAAGTTCATGAAGAGTTGAGATTATGAACTATGTTTTCAAGAATGATGAAATGTCTATGAGAAAAGTATTATTTCAAATTACCCATGTTTATATACATGATTTTGACTATCTCAAAGCATGTACAAGTTTGAGCAAGCCCATATGATAAAGCATGTTTCATGATTTACTTCAATTTCATGTGACTATCTCAAAGCATGTACATGTTTAGGCAATCCCAGAATGGGAATGTGGAAGTGGCAAGAGTCAGAGATGTTCTCGGATGAACCCTCTAGTGTTCCTTGGATCGAAGGTGGACGAGGATCCACACGAGTTTATTGATGAAATCCAGAAGATCACCCAGATTATAGGGGTGATAGGGGAGGAGTGCATAGACCTAGGCTCTTATTTGTTGAAAGGGGTTGCCCATATTTGGTTTAGATAGTGGAATGATAGCAGGGCAATTGGAATGGGTCCCATTGGTTGGGAGAGTTTCATACTGCGTTCTTGGATCAATTCTTTCCCCGAGAGATAAGGGTGTCAAGGCAGCTGAATTTGTGTACCTGAGGAAGAACAACATGACAGTCCAAGAGTGCTTTAGAGTTCACCTGCCTATCCAAATATGCACCAGAGATGGTGGCTGATCAGAGGGCTTAAGTGAGCAGGTTCGTACATGGGATAGCTGACTACTTGGCCAAGGATTGCAGAACCGCTATGCTTCATCATGATATGGACTTCTCATAGTTGGTTCTGTGCGCCCAGTAGATAGAGGCAGTACAGGTGATTGAGCAAGACAGAGAGGCCAAGAGGCCAGGATTAGTAGTTTTGGGTTCTCCCAATAGAGGCCTGGTGGTGGACATTGTCAGCAGTCCCACTAAAGATCATTAGCCCCAGCACCGTCTGCAGGAAGTGTGCCATCCGAATCTTAGCGTGACCAAAGGGGACAAGCTTTAGGCTCTCAAGGCCAGGGGAGCAGACCTGTAGTGCCCAACATTCCAGGTTGTTACAGGTGTGGCAGGAGGCACACTAGTCAGTTCTTAGTAGGTACAAGTGCTTGTTTCGGGTGTGGGAAGCCTAGACATATGCTCAGATATTGTCCAGTAGCTATATAGGTCCATGGTAGAGGCTGAGACACAGCCACTAGTTCAGCAACCCCACCAACATGCTAAGCTCAGTAGGGAGCCTCCACTAGTGAAGGTGGTGGTCAGCGTCAGAAAAAGTTCTATCCCCTCACATCGCGTCAGGAGCAGGAGGTTCTCCCTGATGTAGTCACTGGTATGTTATGTGTATTCCACCTTGATGTGTATGCACTGTTAGATCTAGGGGCTACTTTTCTTTTGTGATGCCCTATGTTGCTATTAATTTCAGAGTCAGTCCCAAAATCCTATCAAAATCTATCTTAGTCTCTACTCTAGTTGATGATTCAACGATAGCTCAATGGGTATATAGAAATTTTCCTATCACAGTCCTTCAGAAAGTCAGCTTAACATATTTAGTAGAGCTAGCCATAATAGATTTTGATGTTATCTTTTGCATGGATTGGCTACATGCATGTTATGCCTCAGTAAATTATAGAACCCGTGCAATAGATTTCCAGTTTCTGGTGAGCCAATCCTAGAGTTGAAGGGTAGTTCAGTTGTGCCTGTAGGTCATTTCATTTCCTACTTTAAGGCCAAAATGATGATCTCTAAGGATTGTGTGTGCCATATAGTTAGGGTTAAGGATGCTACATGCGAAATCCCAACTATTCAGTCAGTTTTGGAAGTGTACAAATATCTGTAAGTCTTTCCAAATGATATACCAGGAATTCCTCCCAAGTGGGAGATCAACTTTGGCATTGAACTTCTTCCCAGTACATTGCCTATATTTATTCCTCCTTACAAAATGTCTCTAGCTAAGCTAAAGGAGCTGAAGGAGCAGGTGAAAGACCTCGTAGACAAGAATTTCATCAGACCTAGCAAGTCCCCATAGGGTGGACCAGTTCTCTTTGTTCAGAAAAAGGATGGTACCCTTCGGATGTGCATTGACTATCGACAGTTGAACAAGGTCACAGTCAAGAATATGAATTCTCTCCACAAAATTAATGACCTGTTTGACCAACTTCAGGGTGCTAAAGTGTTTTTCAAAGATAGACCTCATATTTGAATATCATCAGCTTAGGGTTAGGAAGAGTGACATCCCGAAGATAGCCTTCAAGACTCGGTATAGTCACTATGTATTTGTAGTTATGTCTTTTGGACTAAAGAATACTCCTGCAGCTTTTATATATTTGAAGAATAGGGTGTTCAAACCATATTTGGACATGTTCGTGATTGTGTTCATAGATGACATTCTCATATACCCTCGAAGCGAGGAGAGCACGTCGCTCATTTGAGGGTGGTGCTACAGACTCTTAAGGATTGCCAACTATATGCTAAATTCAGTAAGTGTGAGTTTTGGTTAAACTTAGTAGCATTTTTGGATCATGTGGTGTCAAGTGAGGGTATACAGGTGTACTCTCAAAAGATAGAAGCTGTGAAGAATTGGCCCAGACCAATTAGTCCTTCAAATATCAGGAGTTTCTTAGGCTTAGCTGGTTACTACCGGAGGTTTGTCGAAGGGTTTTCATCCATTACAGCACCATTGACTCAGTTGACCTAGAAGAAAGTGAAGGTTTAATGGTCATAGGCTTGTGAGAAGAGCTTCAAAGATTTGAAGACTCGACTCACCTCAGAACCAGTGTTGACTCTACCTGAGGGTACCGATGGGTTTGTGGTATATTGTGACGCCTCGAGGATCAGCCTTGGTTGTGTATTAATGCAGCATGGTAAGGTTATATCCTATACTTCCAGGATGCTTAAGTCCATGAAAAGAACTATCTGACTCACGACTTCGAGTTGGAAATGGTAGTATATTCCTTGATGATTTGGAGACACTATCTATACGGGGTCCATGTGGATGTGTTTACGGACCACAAAATCCTACAGTACATGTTTACTAAAAGGATCTAAACCTACATCAAAGAAGGTGGTTGGAGCTTCTTAAGGATCACTATATGAGTGTCCATTATCACTCGGGCAAAGCTAATGTGGTGGCAGATGCTCTTAGCAGGCTTTCTATGGAGTGTGTGTCCCATGTAGATGACGGGAGGAAAGAGTTGGTAAAGGAGGTGCATTACTTACACGACTAGGAGTTCGTCTTGTCGACTCAGCAAATGTTGGTATGTTATATCCCGGGAGCTCAAAGATTGGACCCAGGAGTTGAAATGGGGAAAAAGTGGAAATTGTTATTGTAGTCTCAGGACGAGTCATCTCACGACTCGTGAGGACAGCCCAAGAGTCATCAGGTGACCCGTAGGGAAGGCTTGAGTTTTGAGAAGAAGTCATGGAAGAGTTGAGACCCCACGGGTGAGGCCAAGACTCGTGGTCAGGACCCACGACTCGTTGGGTCAGCCGTGGGGAAAGAAAAATAGTTGGGAAAAGGAAAGATAGGCGTTGTACCTGGAGGGAGTCTCCACGAGTCTTTGTTAGCCTTAATGATTCATGGGGTGAGTTGTTGACAGTCTTGGAGCCCAATGTTTGGAAATGAGACAGTGTACTTAACGACTGGTGACCACGACTGATGAGTCGTGAAGTAACCCATTACGAGACCAGGAGAATAAATGATACAGTGTACTTGACAAGTAGAGTGACGAGTTGTGCCTCCAACAACGAGTCGTCAGGTCATCCGTTAGGACCACCTGGCAGTAAATTTCCTGCAAATTAGTAAGGGCCTTTTCGTAATTCCTAATTTTTGAAAGCCTAAACTACGTCATTTTAGCCTATGAAAGGTGGGTTTTAGATAGGGAAACTATCCTAAGTCTTCTTTCATGCATGCAAGAGAATAAAAGAGTGATAGAGAGGTGATCAAAGGGTGATTCAAGGGTTTCTTCATCAATTCCTTTTGGGCATTCAAGGGATATTAAGATTCATCCATTTTAAGGTATGTAGGGATACGAATGGGTGTTTCTGTTCACACCCATGCCCATTCTCTATTAGTTTCTGAAGATCTATCAAAAAAATCTCGTGGGGTTTTGAATTCAATTTTGTGAAAATCTAATGTTTTGCTAATGGGATATTATGATTTATGATTTACAACATATTTTATGGATTTTTATTAGGTCTTACGATTATTTTTCTTATAAAATTATTGATTTCAATTTCTACAAAATTAAGCCTAATTATGCATGATCTATGATGAATCAATTTATGATCTATGTCTCAATTGTTGGTATTTACAAACCCAACATGATTTATGATGTGAAATATAGTTTTATTCAATTACCCATCATGATTTGATGATTTATAAGTTATATATATGATCTACAAGTATGCATGAAACCTATGATTCATGAATTATGTTTTGACCGACTCACGGGCCTTATGTCATGGCTAGTCCGCGTATGTACAAATATGTTTATATTATCATGATTCAACAAGCACATGAATTCATGCATGATATACTATGAGCACTATATATGTTTTGGGAGTAGTATCAAACACCGAGTAGGTTCGGGGCCTAGGTTATGCCCACAGAGCTCATAAACTACGTGCCACTGCAGGTATGTTGGGACCTCCTATGTGACTGTCCCTGATAAAAATGGCCCTTTCATGGTGATATCACACTTTCATTTTCCTACCCTTGGCAAGGTACGGATACCCTCATGACTAGGGTTACAAGTCGGGGTTCGTGTGTGCTCATATGGGGTATGTCGGTTAAGAGAATCTCCCATTGTTCCTCATGATTTACGCATGTTTATGATTACGTATGTTTGCTAAAGAAATGTTCATTTTTTCTTTTCTCTTATGATCATGATTACAATTGTATTACAGATGCTTTGAAAACCTAAAGCCTTGTGATATTTTATGTCATGATATTTATGATATAGGCATGATGTCCTACTCTTACGATGTTTTATGAGCTTTTTTACATATTTTAAATGTCCTTTTTTCTTACATTGCATACTCGGTACATTCCACGTACTGACCGCATACTTACTATGTTGTATTATCTTATGATACAGGTTTCGGATCTCAAGCTCAACTTTACATCTAGATCATCTCAGAGTGTACTTTTAACTTATTGGTAAGTCCTCATGTTCCGATGGTCGTTTGACAGACATTCATGCTATTTTATGCTTCAGTACTTGTCGGGGTTAGATGGGGGTGTTGTCCAATCAACCCATCGTATGTAGTAGAGGCTTTCAGATAGTGTGTAGTACTCAGTTGGTGTTTTTCTAAGTGTTTTCGTTTGTTATGATATGTCATGTTTAAGGTTACGTTTCCGCTATGCCTTGTGATTAGTCTTCCGCTTATATTGAATGAAGTTAGATGTATGCTTATGCCATGTCTGAACTTGGGGCCTCTCAGGGTTTTTTGTCCCGTGTTACGATCCGAGTCTACATTTGGGTCATGGCATGGTGTCATTTTTCATAATGGATCCAAATCTTCCTTGGTGACTGATGTGAAGGCTAGGCAAGACGATGATCTTATTTTGGTAAAGTTGAAGGAGGTGGTCCAGAATCAGAAGGTGCAGGTTTTCTCCCCAAGGGGAGATGGTGTACTATGATATTATGGTCGTTTGTGTGTTTCAAGTGTTGGTCATTTGAGAGATCGGATGCTGCATGAGGCTCATGGGTATCGATATTCTATACATTCAGGTACCACCAAGATGTAGCGTGACCTACGAGAAATCTATTGGTGTAATGGTATGAAGAAGGACATAACAAAGTTTGTGAAGTGTTCGAATTCTCAACAGGTGAAAGTTGAGCTCCAAAGATCAGGAGGTGTGCTTCAAGAATAGTATCCTCACTTAGAATATGGAGGAAATCAATATGGACATCATTATAAGATTGCCTCATACTCGTCGACAATATGACTCTATATGGGTAATCATGGATAGGTTGACCAAGGCAGCTCATTTCTACTAGTCAAAACTACCGATTCAGCAGAACATTATGCCAAATTGTATATTCGGGAGTTAGTTTGGTTTCATGGAGTGCCCTTGTCCATATTAGATAGAGGTATTCAGTACATCCCAGTTTTGGAGATCATTTTAGAAGGGACTTGGTACTCAGGTCAAGCTTAATACAACTTTTCAACCGCAGACAGACGATCAGGTCGAATGGATCATTCATACTTTTAAGGACATGTTGAGAGAATGTGTGATTGATTTAAATGGTAGTTGGGATGACCATTTACCTCTCATTGAGTTTGGATATAATAACAACTACCATTCAAGCATTCAGATGGCTTCATTTGAGGCTCTTTATGGGTGGAGGTGTAGATCGGCTATTGGTTGGTTCAAAGTCGGTGAAGCTACATTAATAGGGCCAGGATATGTCCATGAGGCTACTGAAAATTCCATCTTATAAGGGAAAGGTTCAAAGCATCTCAGAGTCGACAAAAGTCCTATGCTGATGTGAGGAGGAGAGAACTCGAGTTTGAAGTTGATAATTGGGTATTTCTGAAGGTATCTCCCATGAAAGGGTTGATGAGATTCGGAAATAAGGGGAAACTTAGTCCCTGCTATGTCGGCCCATACTGGATTGTGAGACGTGTTGACAAGGTGTCTTATGAGTTGGAGTTGCTCTGAGAATTGGCCTCAGCACATCAAGTTTTCCATGTATTGCTCTTGAAGAAGTGCATAGGAAACCTGTCCTTGGTTGTTCCGGTGGAGAGCATAGGTGTGAAGGATAGCCTTAGCTACAAAGAGGTTCTGGTTGAAATAGTTGATCGTTAGGTTCGAAAGCTAAGAAATAAAGAAGTAGCTTCAGTAAAGGTTTTATTAAGAAATTTTCATATTGAGGGAGCTATGTGGGAAGCTGAAGCAGATATGATGGCTAAATACCCGCATATATTCCCTTTCAATTCAGTTCCAACTTGAGGTACTAGTTTCCTCCTTAGTACTCTATTTAGATTCATGTTCAATTCATGTGTTCCAATTTATTTAATGTCGGTGTATGTATGTGTGATTCATGAATTCAGTCCAGTCATGTATTTCAGTCCGGAGTTAATCACTCCATCAGTTCTCTGCTCTAGATATTCAGTGTTTGAGATGACAGGTTTTTCCCAAGTGATTTAGTAAACACTATATTTGAGGACGAATGTTCCCAAGGGGAAGATATTGTAATACACTGAAAGTGCCTAAGACTAGACTTGGCATTTGAGAATGTGATTAGCAGAAAAATCTGAAATCATGACTCAGGACGACTCGTGGTATGAGTCATAGGGTGAACAAATGGACCATAGGATCACTCGTGGTTAGCAGTTGCTATTGATAAGTTGGTAACAATGAGTCCAGTAATGACTCATAGGGTGATGGTACGAGTCATTGGTTAGAGTCATTGTTTGATTCTGGATTGTCAGGAGGGATTGTACGACTCATGGTATGACCCGTGTTGAGAAAGCATAGATCATAGTAAGGACCCTTTGGTTGGGGTCTAGGGTGGCAAAGTTGAATGGTACGGGTCAAGGTATGACCCTCTATATGGGAAAATGAGTCGATGCTTACACCCGTAGGAAGGAGCAGGAAATTTCTCCTAATCCTAGTAACGGATAGATCCCATGACTCGTTGGATGAAGGCACCAGTAATGGTATGACCGGTGGAAAAGTTTTAAACTCAGGTTTTATCATATGCTGAAATGGGAAGAAACTATGACCTGAATGATCGAGGAACAAGATTCGATCTGCCAGGGATGAGAAATGACTTCTCCAACATCATTTCCCAATTCAACCACCGTCAATGGCATGTATTTGCTGAGCCTGTGCCACAATACTACACCAACTTGGTGCCTGAGTTTTATGCTTCATATCAGGAACAAAACGAAGCTATGAAGCATAAGGGAAAAGTTGATGAATTCCCTTGTCTACCTTCAGTCCGAATAAGGGGTGTGGAGGTTGATATCACCCCGATGCCATCAATGCATTATTTTGGCTGATGAGATTGACCCAGAAATGGAGTACACCGAAGGAGTAGAAAACAAAAAAGCTCCATTCAACTGGACACCTCTAATTATTGCTAGTGGTAAGCCAATATGGACCTCTATAGGTGGGGAGATTTCAAGGCATGACCTCAAGTTCGAGGCAAAACTATGGCTGCAGTTTGTGGTTTGCCAGATCGTGTCATGAAAGAATGACCAAAGAGTAAACTTGGAGGCTTCTATCCTCATCGTCTATATCATGACAGGAGCGCCAATCAATTTTGGGGAGATCATGGCCTCTCAAATGAAAAGAAAGGCCAAGCAATAGGGAACGTCTATGCCATATGCAGTACTGATCTCTCAACTATGCCTCAATGCAGGGGTGCCACTCTTTCCTGATGAGTGTCCTAGCTCTACCACTGGTGTGATCAACGTGGATAGAAAAAGGGATGTTGAGGCACCCAATGTGAAGAGAAAAAGGCTGCAGGCTTTTGAGGCTCCCAAAGGCTGCCCCTCCCATGACATAGAAGAGAACTCCATTGCTCCTGACTTTAATTTTGCCACACCCTAAAACATCGGGTCACACATCAGGGGAAGCACCATTTTGAGGGCCTTCACCTCCCCACACATCCTCTCACCCAGGAGGCATACAAAAGTTGGCCGAAATGATTGCTTCTCATGAGAGCCAGCTGTAACAACTGGCCCAAAATCTCTCGGGCCTTACGCCAAAACTGTGAAATGGGAGTTGAAGAATATTTATGATAGCCTAACCAAACTTTGCTCCCCAGTGGATTTAGTGAAGGGCACCATAACATCTCTTTGGGCTGAAGTGCGAGAATGGCAGTAACAGGCGCCACTATCAGACCCAGATTTGAGCACCCTTGATGCAGCAATGGCTTCCCCATCCACAGCCCAGGGCCCTATCAACCATTTGTTCAAGGGTTTGGGCAAGAAGGAGCCACATGTGGCCGGCTTTGATGACGAGGAGGAGGATGATGGGGATGAGGATTAGCCATTTCAGGGAGTTCGCACTACCCTTTTTGTTTTTTAGAATACATTGGGGACAATGTATTGTTATAGTTGGGGGTGGTTCGAGCTCTCTTTTTCTCTCTTGTGGTTGTTTTTGATTTTCTATGCCTTGTCGGGCTTGTTTTTTATATTTTTATTGCCCTTGTCCGCCGGAATTATCAATGTTATGTAATGAATTGTAGTTTTTAATTGTTGTGGTGGAATACCTTTATTAGGCATATGATGAAGGAAAAAAAATGAATGAAAATTTGCTATTAAATTGTTAGTGCCAATGATGGGTTATTTTAAATTACAAAATGTTGTTGGCCCATGTTTTGACTATCGCCTTTTGTTTATAGTAGTTAGTGAATAAAATCCTGTAGGTTTTGTTTATACCACGGTTCTTTCCCGAGCAGTGTTTTTCTTTTCTTTTCTTTTGTTGTCAAATCGGGTGTCATTTTCCAATGATTAATTGAGAGACAACTTTCTTAAGAAAAAACGCCAGGTTTAAGTTTTTTTGAGTCAATGATTGTAACGGCTACCAAGAGGTACCGCCAGAAAAATTTCTTGAATGGCATGGATAAATTGTGAGGAAGAAAGGGGCAGTTGAATTTGAGAATGGAGTACTCTTTGGCCATAAATTACACATTCTTTATTTTGCTTCCTAATTCTCATGTTATTTTGTTTTATGACTCTTGATGTGGTCATGAAAATGGTGTGAAACCCTTGGATAGTGATTCTTTTTGGGAAAGGTTTTAATTTAGTTCTATTACATAAACGATTGTTTAGAACTTGCCACAAGTGTGACTCAAGGCGAAATCCTAGATATTGTTGCACTTGGAAGATGATTTTAGGCTTTCTTTTGGATAGCTACTTTACCCATATGACCTCCTTGAGTATGAATCCTTGTTAGTCAATGTTGTGCCTTTAAGCCTTTTTCCTTGAAAACCACAGTACAAGCCCAACACCACTTTCGTAATCCCTCTTTAGCACCCATCCTCCCTAGTGCTAGTTGTGAGAAGAATTGCAAAAATGATGCCCAAAGTACAAAAAGTGTGGGAATAGAAAAGGAAAAGATGAGACAAAATCCTAAGTTTGGCAGTTGCAAGAAGGAAAATGAAAAGAAATAATGTGAACTTCAATGTGAGGTAGCACCATATCATGAAAAGAATAAATGAATTACTTGAGTGAAACGAAGTGAATTATGAAAAGGAGTTGCCTCTTGCTCAAATAAGATGAAAAGTGGTTACTAAGGAGAGATAAGGTGGGCCTTTATTTCAAAATTTGAAATGATGTTCAAGGAGAGATAAGGTGAGGGTAATCTAAAAATAAGATGGAGCATGCAATAAGATTCACAAAAGGGCATTTGAGAGGTTCTAGTCACTAGAACATAAAAGTCATCCTACCTTTACCCCTAGCCTAGATCATGACCTCATAGTCCTTGTTGATTTTAAGTGTAGCAACTCTACATTAGTGGTGAGTCACATAAAGGGCAAGCCTATAGGGAAAGTTATGTGTATGAGAATTTCTTTGTAAGAGTAAGCATATTTGTTTCATTCTATAAACTCTTGAGTTTGAATTGCTTGATAACTAAATGGAATTCTCTCTTGTTGTGAGTAGCATCACCTCCTTGGGGAACATGCTTGCACATGCCAAATGATATGATTGAGACAAGATTGTAGTGAGCTTGAAGGCAAACTTTGAATGTGAATTTTTATTGAATTCAGATGCTCTACAAGCTTGTTGTGACCAACAATTCCCATTGTTTGGAATGAAAGAATCATATATGAATCATGCCAAATTGATTGCGGTAATCTCTTGAAGCATTTACATAAATTTTTTAGTCTCCTCTTTTCTTTTATACTGGTGAGAGATATTTGGGTTGTCTAGGTCGTAGTTGTCCCTTGTGCATAATCTCATATGACATGATTTTTCCTAATGTTTATATGTAAAGAATTGCAATACTTGAGAACAAGCAATGGTTCAAGTTTGGGGGTTTGATGAGTTGGTAATTTACCAACTCATTAGGCATTTAAACATGAGATATTGCTTAGTTTTCAAGTCATTTGAGAGGATTTATTCTCTTTTTCTTTAGTTTCTGCAGGTATTTAATTTAAGTAGAGAAAGCAAGAACCTAGGCAAAAGCATGGAATTAAAGAAGAGGACTGAAGTTTGACCGGATGGGACCGGCACTCCACTAGATGGAGCCGGTGAAACGCCGGCCGAAATATAGGAACTTACTGAACCAGAGTGGATAGTCCACCATCAAAATGTGGGTCAGCACCTACGAACCGCCTGTGCCAACACCGGTTACACCCAGGTTCATTACTCTCGCACCTGCGACACATACGCATTCTGCTAATAGGCACTGGCACAATGCTGGTGACTCGCAAGTGACACTTCCTGCAGGAAGGGAAAAATCATCCAGAGTGGAATTTTAGGAGCATTTTGACCTATTTATGTACATTCTTCAGAAAGTACCATATCATTCCATTCCAGATTTTTAGAAATTTAGAGAGAGAAATATTGAGTGGCTTTTTCTTCTCCTTCTTATTCAAGGTAAAAAACCTCAATTGAAGCAATTGTGAGCTTGAATTTAACTCTTGGTGATGAATTTCATGATTTTAATTGTTGATATAATTTTGTATTTCTCATCAATGAGTAGCTAAATCTCTTTGCATGGGTGTGTGCATGCATTAGGGTTAAATTGGATTGGGTGTTGCTAGATTAATCTTAAAGTTACTCATTTTATATAAATCTATTGTTTTCTCCTAACTTATAATTAAATTACTCATAGTCGTAAATGTGAATGATGCTTACTTACTCTATTTTTGCTTGAAAAAGGAAAATTGAGTATAGCTGAGAAAACAATGATGGGTAATTGGATATTGATTGTGTGGAGTTAGGCTAGAGATAGCTAAATTACTCTATTTTTGCTTGAAAAAGGAAAATTGAGTATAGCTGAGAAAACAATGATGGGTAATTGGATATTGATTGTGTGGAGTTAGGCTAGAGATAGCTAAAACTCATAATCATTCACCCATTACAGATTTGAGGCTAGAAATAGCTGAAATCTGATCCAAGTCTTAATGAACATATTATTTAGGACCTTGAGGTTTGAGAAAACCCAACGCAAAAGGCACCCTAGTGGTTGAAGAACATCTGGTGCCACCTCATCCATGATTGTTTATATTTATGAGTAATAATTTGACTGCCCAATCAATTCTAATCAATTTAAAGCCCCATTCAAAAGCATACCCCTAGCTCTTGCTTATATTTGTAATTCAAGTTGGTTATCTTAGTGATTGATCAATAGTTTTTTTTTCATTTTAATTATAATCTTTCGAACCCCTAAATATTTATTTGTTTGTTTTCAATTTAATGATGCTTCTTGATGTGACTTGATAGACAACTTTTGCGCCATCTAAGTACTATTCCCAGTGGGATTTGACCCCGACACTCGTCAGGTATATTTGTTTTGCTAACGACCTTTTACACTCTCTCTTTATGACGAGTGAATTTGGATATTATCAAGGAGAAATTCTTAATGGAGAGGATCCCATATTCCTCAGGCTAAGGGAAACATTCTCTACTATCGAGAATCCCTTATCCTATAATGGCATGTAGTTTTGAATCCTGGTTGTGCTAGAACTCCAGCCTACTCGATGATAAGTACTACTTCGAACTGAACATAAGGATACATATATACTGCTAATCTAAAATTAATGTCCTATGACTAGCCAGAACCACTTTATCTAGCAAGAGTCTCCAAAGCTTAAAGGACCATAAACATACTGATATTGAGGGCTCAAAACTAATATTCTAAGACTAGTCGAGGCTACTTTATCTAGTGAGAGGTCTGAGAGTATAAAGAATCGTAAACATGCTGATTGTACTAGATTCATGAAATTCGTAGACTAAAGAGATTATGTAAATCATGTATACTGAGAACATGGAAAAATCATATATGTCCAACATACCATATTATTGAAAATAATGCTGAATCATGGTTGGGCCTAAAATCATGCTAAGATCATATCATAGACATAAATCATGAAACAGAGAGTGGAATCATGAATACGCATAGTTATTCATCATGAGGGCCTTGAGGGCATGACTAATCATAGGAGAGTTCACTCGTAGAATTGAAACCCTAAGACATGCTTTTCTAGAGAATTGAAAATTCTAGTGGTTATGAAAGTTGTTGTGACACAAGGGTGAAAGAAAACCCTTGTTGAAGTCCACATACCTTATCCTTCACCCCAAAATTATTAATATGAAGCAACAATCCTTTTATAACATCAATATATAACAATTATTTGGATAGAAACTACAATCAATAGCATAACGAAGAAATCCAAGTCATGGAGGCATTTCATCAAATACCCAGAGGGCATAGGAAATTCAAGACTCTTATCAGTGGGGTGTCCTAACACCCACTTCTTTCTAGCCATTTAAAAGCAAGAACAACTATTACAAGTCCAACCAAAACAACTACATCCATCCTCAACACCAAAACAGTCTCGTAAACCCTAACCCTAGGTCATCTCATGAATTCATTGCTTCCTAGCACTGTCCCATGAGTCCTGACCTTAGAACATCCCTAATGAGTAGAAAACATTACTCATATAAGGTATGTGGAGAGCGACTTACCTTGGAATGAGGAGTGCAAAAGATTTCATGTCTCTGAACTCAAATATTGTTCCTGAACTTCCTAGATATAGGAAGATGATTTTTCCATTAGAATCATGAAGAAATTCATGGATTTATATTGTAATAGGTTGAAGAGTGCTTATCTAGCTTAGGAGGGTTGAAGAAAGCTCTTGGAACTGGTAGAGTTGATCTTGAGGTGGAACAATACCATAAAAATTTCACTTGTTTCAGCCTGTGCTTTAAAAAGTGCTTCAGCACAAAATAAAAAACGATCTCTCCAACACATAAATAGTTGTGAGTTCACGTTCTCATCATCTTTGGTAAAATCAAGTCCACCGCGAAGACATTCATAAAAAGAAAATTGTTTAAGGTGACTATTAAAAGCCCTGAAACCCCCAAATAATGTGCCAAGTGAATGGACATCAGTCCCCCAATAGACCGTCAAGTTGCCCATCACTTTGGAGCGGAAATTCGCAGCTTCTGGTTAAGGGTGACGGAGCAATCTCGATGGGCCGTTGGGTGGTTGACCGGACATCACTCTTCCCATCACAAATGATAGTGCTCCACTAAATTACTCATAACCTTTTACTTTGAACTCCAATTGGTGCAAGGTCAGATGGGATGGAAAGAAAACTCAAAGAGCTTCAGTTTGATATATTGAATCACCTAGAAGCACTTCATAAATTAGGTGTTATTATTGTTTGAAGTTGACTCTTGTAAGAATTATACCAAAACTCAATTGGTAAAAAGGCCTCAACTCAACTTTGTGCTAGAGGTTCCTTATTACCTTAATTCGCATCCAGTGCACTTCCCACACTTATGAATTCATCTTAAAACCTAGCTTCCATCAGAATTTAGTCGGCTTCGGGTCTGTCTACATAACACGACGGTTTCAAACTTAGCCTAATAGTCCAAGGCATTACACAGTTGGTTCTCTCATTTCAGTTCGAAATTACCCAAACCGAATTAATCAAATGGTGAAGTTTTTATTCTTCAAATCGAGTGCAAAAATTTGTTAAGTTAATGATGTTTTTATATCTTCAAATCAAGTGTAAAAATTTTATTAATTTGATGAAGTTTTTACATCTTCAAATCAAGTATATTAAAAGAAATTTGAAGATTTTAGCCTCCAATCAAAATAGATGAGCATAGCAATATCTAAAACTTAACTTCTTTAAGTTTGTTATATATGTATTCAAATTATAAATTGAAACAAAACAATGAAAGACTAATGAAGTTCCAAGCCCACACAAAATTATGTTTTCTTAAAGAATTTAATCCCCCCATATTTGTCCAAGGTTTGAATTTATTTCTCCTAGGAGAGTACAAAATACTATTCTATAATACTAGTAATCGAAATGGAAGAACTTTAGTGAACTCAAGAAATAGAGCAAATCACATGACACTTATTTTTTTCTTTTAAAACCAATACAGAAAAATGAGGACAATCCTCTCAAAATTTGATAGCCAACTAACTGATGTAGAGGTACCTGCTTGGGAAGAAAAGTATCTCTTTGCTATCAAGTTTTAAATTTGTAATGACCATTGGGGAAGACCAAATCTGAGTCGAGCTATGACAACGACACGAGGAAAGACTCTCTTCTCAACCCTTTATGAGATAGAAGATATGCTTCTCAATCTGTCATTCATAACATTTTAAGTCGATCCTACACATTATCTTTTGACATTACATAGTAAATTTTGATAACTTCACTAGTGAGTAACTATCTAACATTATTATGTTGATGTCTTCTTTGTATGTGACGATATTTTAATTATATATAACATTTTCAACCCTTTCTATTACAGCTTAACTATTACAATGTATGGATATAAAGGTCATTGGCTGTCACGCCCTGAGTTTACACCCTAGACGAAACACGGTACTTGGAGTTACAAGTAACCCCAAGTCAACCCTTGGTCTATAATACACTGGTATTTTGAGTAAAACATGCATAGTGGAAGCTTTGAAATAATATATAATAGCATTTATGAAAATTATAAACTGAACATAGAGATTTAAAATATCTGAGAATCTAAAATCAAGTCTGTGTCTGAAAGCCATTTAACTGAGCAGTTGCTGGGACAAACCCTCAGCTAACTCTAAGACTAACTGATAATGATAAAGAAGACTTAAATTTACTAAATAATGCCCTCGAAATATGAGGACTCACACTACTACTGCGATAGAGAGATCCGAACAAAATCGGCAATTGGTGCTGGGTCTGAGAACCTGCGGCTGTATCATGAAACGATACAACATAAAAGTATGCGTTAGTACTTTGAATGTACTAAGTAAGTGAGATAAGCATAATGATAAATATATAGATGATTGGGCTGAAATGACATGCAATGAACAATTGATAAACTGAATTGAAGAATCTGAAGTAAACTGAGATGGTCAACATGACCCTGTCTGGTGGCAAAAAACATGCCCTAAGTCTGAAAGTTTTAATTATGAGATACTCTACTAATCTGAGCTGAGCTGAAACTGAACTGAGATGCTTATTTTGAAACTGGACTGGACAGACTAGTGGGAGAGGCTATAACCGACATATAACCACGTGAGCTAGATGTAGAGTCTGATGCACACACCCCGTCGGTAGGACCCAATATACCTTGCCAGGGTATAAAGGCATGGACTGTGAGATCACAGTCTGGGGCCATGAGGCTAATAAATATAACCTACGGTGGCAACGTAATTTTGGAACCTGGGTGCGCTGGAACCCTGTCCTTCTCGATGATAAGTCCTACTCCCACTGGATAATTCTACCATGACTACTACTGCCAAGCGGATAGCTTGATACTAAGGCCAAGACTATAACTGACTCAGTGATACTATCTGAGAGCACCCTGAACGTCTTATAGGACAGGATTTGGAAACTATTGTTCCAAGACTGGTCAGAGCTGCTCAACAAGGAGCGTCGTAGCGGTTTAAAAAACCAACTAAAAACTAAACTGGGGTCCTGGGGCTGGTTAGAGAAATAACTAGAAGGTTATGACCGCCTAATGGACCAAATAATCTATAATCTGAGTCTGATTTTGATAACTGAGAGGCACCACTGACACCTCGGAAGAAGACTATAGTCAAACTGATCAGCTCACATTATTCTAATTAACTCGGAGGTTTGCTAAAATCTAACTAAGGCTAGACCGACAAATTTTGAGTAATGCAGAGTATATAGACTTTCTGACTGAATCTGACTAACATATATGTTACTGACTTTCTAACACATATAATTATAATAGGAGCCCCTAACTCAGAAAGATGCAAGCAATTCTCAAGAATTCAAACTTAAATAGGATTCTAGTTTCTGACTTTTCAAGAGCTAGGGTTAAATTTCTAATTCGCTGGAACAAGCATCATTTTAGTTACAAACTAGTGGAAAATAGATTAAATTAACATAGGATATGATTCCACATGAATTAATCAAAGAACGATAACAATATCTTCAATTTCACAATCTAAGGACTAGGTCTAAAAGTGAACAGAGGGAGAGTTTTGGGGGAAGCAAGGGGAGAACAATCTCCTTGCTGGATTCCCACATACCTGTTTGAAGGATCTTTGAAAAGATCTTAAAGCTTCTGCACCTTGAAGAGGAACCCTAGTTCCTGAGCCTTGAGAGAAAAGAGCCTGGAGTTCCAAAGTCTACTTACGATCTTTTTCTGAGTTGATTAGGAGAGACAGAGAGGTTAGACTAGGAGAACTCCTTTAATTCTTCCCTTAGGAGTTCCAACACGACATCATATAATAGTTAAAAGCATTTGATTTTACCAAAATACCGCTGAACTGTCGACCTGGAAAAATTTCCTGAGAGTAACAACGATCAATCCAACGGGTCATTGTTAGAAACAACTGGTCGTTGGTCCAGGCGTTGCTACACCCATAGCCTTCGAACTACTCTCTGAAACAGATTCAATGACTCAAACAAGGGCCAGTTGAATCAACCAATAGACCGTTGAATCCCCTCATTGGTTATATACTGATTTTGGACCATTTCTCTGAAGTTGGATTCCACGGGAAGAAAAAACGGGTCATCCTTTCAACCAATGATCCGTACTGAGGTCCATCAAAAGTCTGGTGCTATTTCACTAAACTTGTCATAACATTTTATTTCGAACTCCGATTGATCTAAGGTCGGATGCATTGGAAATAACAATCAATGGGCATCAATTTGGTATATTGAATCACCAAAAAACACTTTATAAGATGGGATCTATGTTCATTTGAAGTTGACTCTTGTAAGAACTTATACGAATACTCAATCGGTAAGAAAGCCTTCAACTCAACTTTGTACTAGAGGTTTCTTATGAACTTAATATGCATCCATTGGACTTGTCAAACTTGGGAATTTATCCTAAAACCTTGTCTCCATAATTTCGCTAGGCTCTAGTCTACCCATATATCTAGAAAGACTCTAAACTTAGCCAGAAATTTTCAACACACTGACAGAACCAATGACCCAATCCAACGGGCCGTGATACCATACAACGGTCCCTACAATCCCCTCTTAGATTCTGAAAAATATCTTACAGTTCTCCGGACACCAAAAAACGAGCACCTCCAACGACCCATTGGACCTTACAACAAACCGTACTGAGGCGTTGTTTGATTCTGGTACTGTTTCCCTTCTATATTTTGTTGTAAGCCTTTGGTCTGACCTAAGGAACTTTTGGGGTGTTACGATATCTCCCCCTTGGGAACATCTGTCCTCGAATGAAGACTAAAACTACTGAAAAACTAGGAAAAGAGCTAAGATTTATAAACTGAGACTATGAGTTTCTTTCTGGAGGAGTAACTAACCCCAAACTGACTTAACCGTACCGATAGAGATGATGCAACTAGAATGCACATCAAAAATCTAAATAGAGCTGATGAGTACGGAACTAAATAGAACACTAAGGAGGGATTTAGTACGCGATGATGGAATTGAAATGGAAGAGAATAGGTGAGGGTACCTAGCCATTATGCCTTGCTCCGTTTCACATTTGGCTCCCTTAACTAGTTGTTTGTCCATTATAACCTTCACTGAAACAACTTCCCAATCTCCCCTAACTTACGATCTCGACGGTCAAAATCTCGACTGGAATCTCATTTTAAAAGAGAATTTCATTCTTACCAACACCTCATCAACCCTTCTGGGGTGTAATCTTTAGAGACACCTTTCCATCTACACTAACTTTCCTGAATACCACCACATCATTCCGACCTATAACTAAAATCATCTTACGACTCCTCTATAGCATATACCATCCAAGAATTTCCCTGTCTCCATAGCAGGACTAACAACTGTATCCCATAAACTTCTATATATTGACTATCTCTGGTCTAAATAGAAATTCATTCTGAATATATCTATTACAACAATCATACATGTTATGGGTGAACATACACCTGGCTTAGAGTAAGGAAATTGCAAGAACGAATCATTCAAGGAGCTTAGTCTGAGCCTACACATGATGTAGCATGATCTACTAAATCGTTAAGGAGAATCTGAGGGACTAGGTTCATGAAGCTAAGAATATTGTGAGACATGAGTCTGTACATAATGAGTTTCATGACATGAAGTTGAGATTTTCGAGATCATGGAGTAAGACTGGGATCGCTGTGAAGCGGTTATCTATAATTCTAGAAGTCTGAACATAAGCATGAATAGAATGTATTATTAACTGAAACACAAGAGATAACATCTGAATGGGAAGGATTGACATCCTATAGGTACTATTTCTGGAGCCCTTCTACTGGAACACATAGGACTTGATTTGGCCTTTTTAACTTACCATCTCCCCCTTAGTTTAAATTCATCATTCTCGGGCTCTTAGATCCTTTCTTAAGTCTAGGTTAACATCACTAACTCTTGACTCCTCATTTTCCCCGAAAGCTATTACTGAAGCCTTCATAGTTGTAACCATTTCATACCGGCCATGGAATAATTCTCATACTAACATTCTAAAAGGCATCTCATACCTTTTACTATGGCTCCTAGGCCTAACAACATGTAGGGATAAACACAAAAGGTTCATAACATACCTTCTACTATATACGAAAATGTCGGCCATCTGAATTGGATGTTGTGTCCTGCTAAGATGGGCATGCTACTGGAGTTGCTGGGGTGGTGGATTGAGTTTTTCCATATTAAGCTATAGGGCGATTATTTATTCTATGACCCGACTGACCACATCCAAAACATCCTTCCTTACCAAACAAACATTTTCTGGGGTGGCTCCTTCCACATTTCTCAAAAATTGGGTGACCTGATAGGGGGGCAGAAGAGTTAGCCGAAGCTCTACCTTCACCCCGTTTGGCTGCTGGGCACTCTCTGAGTTTATGGCCTGACTTTCTGCACCAACAGAAACCTCTTGAGCCAAGCTGAATTCTCCCAAATGTTTCTTTCCACAGTTTTTGCAAGTTGGGCATGTAATCTCCTTTACTTTGGGTTTCTTAGGATCTTTAGCTACCGATGATGCTGGGGCTGATGACCTCCTGTGAAACTGAAAATGGGGTCCATCACTCATCCTTTGTTGGGAAAACCCTGAGTCCCCTGTCCTTGCCCTCTTACTCCCCTTTCTTTTTCCCCTAAACTTTTCATCCTCTATCATACCATGAAACTTAGGTGTGACGTTTCGAATTTGGTAGCTATTATCTCTTCAGTATGATTTACAGGTGTGACTACCTTCAGGTTAACCTGCATGGTCGCGACCCGTATTAACACTTTAAGGGCAGCCCCGAGCTCTGCATCTGTCACTTGCCCACTGAGGGGGCCTACTTGGGTTGGTGGGATAGGTGGATTTTTGTTTTTTCCCTCCTCCAATAACTCTTTGGGAAGGCATTGTCTGCAAATGCGTAAAGCATGAATTAGAAGAAAAATCTTAGAGTTTACACTCTATCGCATGATAAGAATAGTGAAAGAACGGAATTTTCCTAAAATTCCTTGTAGCCTCCTCGTCATAAGTGTGGCGCGCTTCACACCAATGAAAAGGACTCTACTTGAGATGACTTTCAGACATTCTAGGACACTCTAAACCTAGTGCTCTAATACCAAGTTTGTCATGCCCCCAATCTACACCCTAGACGGACACTCGGTACATGGAGTCACAAGTAACCCCCAGTCAACCCTTAGTCTATCATACACTGGTATTCTGAGTAAAACATGCATATTTGAAGCTTTTAAATAATACATAAGAGTGTTTGTGAAATTATAAACTAAACATAGAAATTTAAAATATCTGAGAATCTGAAATCAAGTCTGTGCTTGAAAGCCATCTAACTGAGGAGTTGCTGGGACAAGCCCCCAGCTAACTCTAAGTCTAACTGATAATGATAAAGAAAACTGAAATGAATGAAATAATGCCCTTGAAATATGAGTACTCACACTGCTGCTGCTGATAGAGAGATCTGAACGAAATCAGCTATAGTTGCTGGGTATGAGAACCTGTGGCTGTATCATGAAATGATACAACATAAAACTATGTGTCAGTACATTGAATGTACTAGGTAAATGAGAGAAGCATCATGATAAATATCTAGATGACTGGACTAAAATGACATGCAATGACTAACTGATAAACTGAACTGAAGAATTTCAAGTAAACTGAGATGGTCAAGATGACCCTGTCTGGTGGACAAAAACATGTCCTAAGCCTGAAAGTTCTGAGTCGGAGATACTATACTAGTCTGAGCTAAGCTAATAGAGCTGAAATTGAACTGAGCTGCTTATTACGAAACTGGACTTGACTGTCTAGTAGGAGAGGCTATAACCGACATATAACCACGTGAGCTAGACGTGGAGTCCGATGTACACACCCCGTCGGTAGGACCAATATACCTTGCCAGGATATAAAGGCATGGACTGTGAGATCACGGTCTGGGGCCATGAGACCAATAAATATAACCTACGATGGCAACATATTTATGGAACTTGGGTGCGCTGGAACCCCGTCCCTCTCGGTACTAAGTCCTACTCCCACTAGATAATTCTACCATGGCTACTATTGCCAAGCGGATAGATCGATACTGGGGCCCAAGACTATAACTGACTTAGGGATACTCTCTGAGAGCACCCTGAGCCTCTTATAGGACTGGATTTGGAAACTAGTGTTCCAGGACTGGTCAGAGCTGCTCAACAAGGAGCGTCGTAGCTGTCTAAAGAACCAACTAAAAACTGAACTAGGGTCGTTGGGCTGGTCATAGCTATAACTAGAATGTCATGACCACCTAATGGACCAAATAATCTATAATGTAAGTCTGATTCTGATAATTGAGAGGCACCACTGACACATCGAAAGAATACTGTAGTCAAACTGACCAGGTAACATTATTTTGGTTAACCCAGAGGTTTGCTAAAATCTAACTAGCGCTAGACCGACAAATTCTGAGTAATGCAGAGTATATAAACTTTCTGACTGAATCTAACTAACACACATCTAACTAAGCTCCTAAAACATATAATTATTATAGGAGCCCCAAAAATTGAAAGATGCAAGTAATTCTCAAGAATTCGATGCTTAAACAAGATTCTAGTTTCTGAGTTTTCAAGAGCTACGGCTAAATTTCTAATTCATTGGAACAAGCATCATTTTAGTTACAAACTGGTGGAAATTAGCTACAATTAATATAGGATAGGATTCCACAAGAATTAATAAAAGAACGATAATAGTATCTTTAATTTAGCAATCTCAGGGCTAGGTCTGAAAGTGAATAGAGAGAGTTCTGGGGGACGCAAGGGGAGAACAATCTCCTTGCTAGATTCCCACATACCTGGTTGAAGGATCATTCTAAAGATTTTGAAGCTTCTGCACCTTGGAGAGGAACCCTAGTTCCTGAGCCTTGAGAGAAAACAGTTTGGAGTTCCTAAGTCTGCTTACGATCAGTTTCTGAGTTGATTAGGAAAGACTGAGAGGTTAGACTAGGAGAAGTCCTTTAATTCGTTCCTTAGGATCCCCAAAACGACATCATTTAAGAGTTAAAAGTAAATGATTTTACCAAAATACCCCCGAACTATCAACTTGGAAAAATTTCCCAAGAGAAACAACGACCAATCCAACGGGTCGTTATTAGAAACAACTAGGCGTTGGTCCAATCGTTGCTGCTCCCTTTGCCTTCGAACTACTCTCTGAAGCTCATTCAACAACCCAAACAACGGCCAGTTGAATCAACCAACAGACCGTTGAATCCCCTTGTTGGATCTAGACTCATTTCGAAACATTTCTTAGAAGTTGGATTCCACGGGAAGAAACAACGGGTCTTCCTTTCAACCAACGACCAGTACTGAGGTCCGTCCAAAGTCTGGTGCTATTTTACTAAACTTGTCATAACTTTTTATTCCAAACTCCAATTGACCTAGGGTCAGATGCGTTGGAAAGAATGCTCAAAGGGATTCAATTTGGTATATTGAATCACCAAAAACCACTTTATAAGATGGGATCTATGTTCATTTGAAGTTGACCCTTGTAAGAGCTTATACAAAAACTCAATCGGCAAGAAAGCCCTCAACTCAACTTTGTACTATAGGTTTCTTATGAACTTAATATGCTTCCATTGAACTTGTCATGCTTGGGAATTGATGTTAAAACCTTGTCTGCATAATTTCACTAGGCTTTGGTCTACCCATATATCTAGAACGGCTCTAAACTTAGTTAGGAATTTTCAACACACTGACAGAACAAACGACCCAATCCAACGGTCGTGGTATCAAACAACGGTCTGTACAATCCCATCGTGGGTTCTGGAAAATTTCTTACAATTCTTCGGACACCTAAAACGAGCACCTCCAATGACCCGTTGGACCTTACAACGAACCCTACTGAGGTTCGTTGTTTGATTCTTGTACTGTTTACCTTATATATCTATTGTAAGCCTTGGGTATGATCTAAGGAACTTTTGGGGTGTTACACTAGTCGAGGAAAAAGAGTAATATATTCTAAGAGATTTAGTAGTCATTCTATTTCTTCACTGGTTATACACAACGCTATAAACTCAGACTCCATTATAGAGTAAGTGATGCATGTCTGTTTAAATGATTTTTAAGATACGACTTTTCCACACATGGTGAAAAGGTATCCACTTGTGGATTTCACTTCGGATCATCCAATGATCTAATTTTCATCGCTATATTCTTTAATTACCACGGGATATTTATCATATTGCAAATCATAGTCTTGATTGTATTTTAAAGACCCAAAAAATCATTTCATGTCCATCCAATGAGTTTGATCGAAATTATTTATGTAATTACAACTCAATTAACTTATTGGACATATCTTCCAATACACAATCATATTCCAATTGAAATTTGTTTTGGCTTTGGTTCTTTGTAAGAGGAAGGTTAACGTTAAAGGAGTCTTTCTAACTTTGAAATCCAAATATTTGACTTGTTCAAGTACCATTAAACATAATGAGTTTGAGACAATGTGAGACCTTGAGGAGTCCTATGAATTTTAGTTCTAAGAATTAAATCTTTAACTCTTGGGTTTTTCGTAAGGAACTTCCTAGCATGCATACGCTTAGTATATAGCACTTATGCCGGCAATGTCTTTTCTGGTTATCAACATATAAACGAACCATGGCTATGTGATTTGGAACATTTCTAATGTAAATATATTTATCACACTCATTAATCTTAAACCTTTTTCCCAATATAATTTGACCAAATTTTGTATGCCATTGTTTGGGCGCTTATTTTAGTACATATACTGACTTAACAAGTAGATGATCCTCTTTTTTTCGAGAATTACAAACCCTATGGGCTGATCCATATAAATTTATTCCTCTGTGTCCCCATTTATTAAGACTTTTTTAGCACCCATTTAATGGATATAAAGACCATACATGGCGACTAACACTATTAACACCCAAAAAGATATAATCCTCATTACTAGAGAGTATGTATCAAAATAACAAAGATCTTCTCATTGTTTGAATCTCATAAGAATAAGCCTTCCCTTATTATTTTCAATAGTGTCATAATTTTTCATTTTTTCTTTTGAAAATCAATTTGGAACCTAAAGGTTGTTCCTAGAGGAAGATCAATCAATTTTCAAGTATGATTATTTAATATGGATTCTATTTCCTATAATTGCCACTTTCTAATATTGTGTCTCTGAGAAGGGCATTGCTTACTTAAAAGTTTGAGGCTCATTTTGCACTAAAAATATCCAAAATTAGGATCAAAGGAAGTAGATATCCTTTAACATTTCCAACATTTTGGATTCTCTTCGTTAGATTTAATTTTATTTGTTTATTCCCGAGGTCATTTTGGCCTTTCACATGATGAATCACATTCCTTTTTATATGGATAAATATTGTTTTAAAATAACATTATATGATCTGATTCAATTATCTTAATAAAATGAATGTCGATATTTTCTAACTTATGAACTAGAAAAAGACATTATTATTTGTTGCATATCCTATTAAATCACAATCAACACTTTTTTATCTTATTTTTATCTTTTTGGATTGTGAAACTTGCACTTTATCTAAACACTCCCACGCATTGAAATATTTCAAGTTTAATTTTCTTTCTTTCTATTTCTCATATGGAATGTACTTTATTTTACTAGGGAACTTGGTTATGTATTCATCTAGCTGTAAGAAAAGCTTCCCCCCACAAGTTCTATGGTAAACGAGAACTTATCAATAAGGCATTCCTCATCTTCTTTAATTTTCTATTTTTTCTTTTCGCAATTCAATTAAATTGTGTCGTGTATTGAATAGTTGTTTGATGAATAATATCATATTTCAAATATATTTCTTCAAAAGGAGATTCATATTTGTCCAAACCCCCCCCCCCCCCCAACTTCTATTCATTTTGATTTTCTTGTTAAGTTGAGTTTAAAACTTTATTTTTGTATTGGTTAAATAACGTTAATTGTTTTATCTTTGTTATTTCTGTGGTAAACCAAAACTTATTAATAAGGCATTCATCATCTTCTTTAATATTTTATTTTTTCTTTCCGCAATTTTATTAAATTGTGGCATGTAATGGGTAGATGTTTGATGAATAATGTCATATTTCAAATATATTTTTTCAAAAGGAGATTCATATTTGTCTTCCCCCCCCCCCCCCCCCCTCCTTCTAATCATTTTGATTTTCTTGTTAAGTTGCGTTTAGAACTTTATTTTTGTATTGGTTAAGTGCGTTAATTGTTTCATATTTGTTATTAATTAAATAAACATTTCAATATTGAGTGAATTCATCAATAAAAGTTATGAAATCTTTCTTTCCAACACAATATGGTATTGAATTTGTGTCACAGATATCTATATAAATTAAGTCTAAAGGAATGAAATTTCTTTCAGTTGACTTATATGGATGTAGCCTACTTAGATTCCACACATAGTCGATATTTTGAATTATTGCATTCATATTTAGGTAGTAATTCAAAGATAATAATTTTTTGCAAGGTTTTATAATTAATATGTCTTAAACATGCATGCAATAAATTATTTGACTCAACTAAGTAAGAAGAAGCAAAGTATTTTTATTCATATCAACTGCAATTACATTGAGTTTGAAAAGACCCTTTGTGAGGTAACCTTTTCCTACATACATCTTATTTTTGCTAACTACAACCTCATCAGAAATAAAAACACACATGAATATGTTATTAACTAGAAGTGATGTCAACACCAAATGGTCCATATTTCAGGAACATGAAGGACATTGTTTATACGCACAATCTTTACGAATGTCATCTTCATGTCTATCTTGCTCGTTCCTTCGATTTTTGCAATAGTAAAATTTTTCAATGAAAATTGTCTTGTTGAGTCCAGCTAAAGTATAAGAATAAAATGTTCCTTTTTAGCAGTAACATAGAATGTGGCATCAAAATCTATACATCATTAATTCCATTACCTATCAAGTTGCATTCTAAAAGCATGACGTACAAGTTGTCCACATCTTTGTTCATTTCTACATTGTTTGCTTGACCCTTCTTCTTAGCTTTTTCTGGAGCACGAAATTCTGAAGACATGTAACCTACTTGCCACTGTTGTATCAGTTTCCCTTGAACGTCTTCTTATTTGGAAGATTTTTCTATCTAAAGGGCCTCTTCCTTTTTCTTCAAATTTGTTAGAGCAGTTTCAACAATAATTTCTCCCATTATTGCTGATTTTCCACTAGCCTTATTTTCTACAGATCTGTTGTCCTCTTCAATTCTACGAAGAATAATTAGACCCTCCAACTTCATTTCCTTCCTTTTATGTTTCAAGTTGTTTTTAAAGTATCTCCAAAAATAAGGCAACTTTTCGATAAATATCGCTATTTGAAATTCGTCATTAATGATCCTTCAATAGTAATAAAATTATTAGTAGTAACATAGTCAATTCTTTTAGTATAAATAGGGATATGAATCATACTTTCAACAAGGAGATCATGAACAATGACTTATAATTCTTGAACTTGAGACATGACAATCTTGCTGAAAATCATCTTAAATTTTAGAAATTTGGAAGTCACAAATTTCTTTAGTTCAGCATACGAAAATATTTTTTGCTGCCATCAGTTAAAGTCAGTATGAAAAGACTTTTCAGGCTTTTCTATCGCTGCCATTGTAGGCAAAGGCATAGTACATCTTGATGAAGTTGCAGTCATTTCCCCAAAACTAGGAGCAATAACAATACAATTGGTGCTCTTATTTCTGTTGGATAATACACTAACATAATTAATCAAATAGTGAAATTTTTAATCTTCAAATCGAGTGCAAAAAATTTATTATCTCGATAAAGTATTTAATGATAATGCAGAGTTACCCCCTCAATCTATAGCCGAATTTGCAGTGACACACCTTTTTTTACGAGGGTCCTATTATCCCCACCCCTACCCCCAACTATTTTAAAGTAGAATTATTTACTCCGTTAGTGCTGATGTAGCAGAGAGAGTGTATCTCACTCTCTCAAGGAGAGTGAAAAGTCAAACGTGTTACTCTTTTTCTATTAACCAAATATATTTTTTGTTTTTTTTTCTTTTTCTTTTTTTCTTTGTTCATTTTCTCCCTCTCTCTTTATCACCACCTTGCCACCATGTACACCCCCTCCACCACCATTATAACCGGCATCATCACCAACAACAATCGAAAAAAGTTAAAACCTTATTTATGTATTTAACAAATATAGTTTCTTATATTTTTTATTTTCATTGAATGTTTTTCCCAAAAGAATTCCTTTCTTCATCCCATATCTGCAATGTTTATCATCGAAAAAATGGAGGTTCTCACAATAGTTTATCGATGCTCCTTTTTTCTCGCGAACTAACATTTCTCTTCCATATTGAGTAGTATACCTTTTAGTACTCCAATATTGATGTTCTTATTTAATATTTTTTTCTCAATCATGACCTCTAAAGATGAAACTCAATATTTGATCAATATTTTTTATTGACTTGTAAAACTACAAAAAAAATCCCGAACCAGCAAAAAGAAGAGAGAAATAAGAGTAGTAAAAGAATGAAAAAACATAGTGAAAAAATGAAGTTTGATCTAAAATTGATCAAAATGGAGAGGAAGAATATAAAAATATTTGATTGATTAAGTAAGAAAAATAGAATATTTTGATCATAAAAAAATGAGAGAGATAATATCTTTAATGATAAAATATATGTGTGGGGCGTGTGTAACATACCATCAACTACTCATTTGGTTATTTGGGCCATGTCAGCAGTTAAGGTGGTATTTGTTCCACTTTAAAAAAGTTCGAGGGGGGGGGGGGGTAATAGGACACACCTAAAGAAAAAGTGTGTTCCTGAAAAGTCATCCATAGATTGAGGGGGTACTTATGCATTATCTGCATTTTTTATATATTTAAATTGAGTGTAAAATTTAATAACTTGGTAAAGTTTTTATTTCTTCAAATTGAGTATTTTAATAGAATAGAAAACTCAAAGATTTTAATCTGCAGCAAAAATTTGAATTATAAGATGAACACATAAATATCTAAAAATTAAATTTCTTAAGTTTTTTATCCCTATATTCAAATTATAAATTGAAAAAAAAAACAACATATTAATAAAGTTTTGAGACCATAGAAAAATTGTATTTTTTTTAATGAATCTTCACAATTGTTCAATGTTTGGATTAATTCCTTCCAAAGTAGAATAGAACAATATACTGCAATAAAGACAATGGAAATTGCAGAATTTGAGCGAACTCGACTAACAAAGTAGATCACACGATACATACTTTTTTCTTTTAAAAATAGTGCAGAAAAATGAGGGGAAGAAGAAGAACAATATATTCTTTCTATGTTTATTACTCAATAAAAATGATGCGAAGACTGAAAATTTTACATCCAACTAATAGGTGCAGAGATACTTGTTCGAGAAAGAAGGTGTCTGTTTGGGATGTTGCATCTGTTACTGTAACAGTTTTCTAGAATAATTAGTTATTTAGTTATATGAGTAGTCTAATAGTTAATTTAGTATAATATTTATTTTCTTAATTTTAACAAGAGTCTAGTACTTTAGTTGTAGGAGGAGTCTACTACTTTATTTATGTGTCTATATAAAGGCATATGATTAATAAAGTTCATATGAGAGTTTTTCATTCTTTATTTTTTCTATTTTGTATCAGAACAAACAGTAGTATCAGAGCCAACATGATCTTAATGGGTCTGCGCATTAATCTATATTTATTTTTAATATAGTTTAACACGTGCATATTTTTAACGCTTAGGGCACTTTTCAACCAATATCAATTTTAACCATTTTTAATTCATACTACTTTTAACCTATTTTTCAACAATGAAAATCAATGGTCTCTCTTTTATTGCTCCACAAATCTTTACTGGTGAAAATTACAAAATTTAGGAAGTGAGGATGAAGACCTATCTTGAAGCTTATGACCTGTGGGATGTTGTAATGGAAGAATCGCCTATACAATCATTCCCTGAAGATCCTACTTCTTCCCAAATCAAAACTTATTCAGAAGAGAAAACAAAAAATGCAAAACCAAAATTATAATCAAAAATTCTTTTGTTGATTCTATCTTCTCTAAAATCATTGCATGTAAGACAACAAAAGAAGCTTGGAAGAAACTCGAAAAGGAGTGTTAAGGAAGTGAACGAGGCAGAAAAAATCAGATCTTGAATTTGAAAAAGGATTTTGAATTTCTAGAATGCAAGAGGGTGAGACCATCACTAAGTATTCTTACAGGATCTCTTTGATTATCAATAGAATCAAGATTCTTGGTGAGGATTTTAAAGATACATAATTGTTGAAAAAATTCTTGTGACTATTTTAGGGAGATTTGAGTCAAAAATATCTTCTTTAGATATAATACCTATGAAGTGCCTAAGACTAGACTCGGGTATTTGAAATTAGAAGCAGCAGAAAATCTGAGATTTAACTCAGAACGACTCATGGACGAGTCGTTGTAAGAGGTAACGACCCATGGTCAGATTCTGCAGTAGGAGACTCAGTGGTAATGTCACGACCCGAACGGAGGCCCGAATCATAGACACGGGACAAGGAACCTCAAGAGACCCCAAGTCATCCTATGGCGTAAGAATACATCTAAATCAACCAAGAAACTGAAAGATCGACAATACAATCATAACGAAATTCTAACTTAAATATAACATTAGCATATAAACTCCGAAACTGAAATACATACTTATGTCTTAATAGCCTCTAGTCATGACGAGTTGATGGCACAAGACCCCAACTAACTCAACAAGCTCAAAATTGAAATACATAAAGAAAGATAGACAGTCTGGTCCTAGAAAGATGAGGATTCACCAACAATCAGGTTCTAACTCCGATAAGCTGTCTAAGAGCAGGGCTGAAGCTGGGAGTCGGGTTCTGTCTCATAAAATGATACAACATAGAAAGTATGTGGTCAGTACGTGAAATGTACCGAGTATGCAATTTAAGTAAAACCGCTAAATTAAGTGAAAATCATTTAAATACAATGCATTTGTTAGACATAATATCAATAAGCTGAGAATAGGTCTTGCATGCATCATTTCTAAAATCATGATCTTTTCATAACATAACAATACATAGCTTTATAACATCAACTGTCTCAAATACTTAAAGCTGAAATATACCATTTATAGAAGAGTTGAACATTGAGTCAAGCCTTAGTTTTAGAGCATACATGAGTATATAATAACCATGTGTAATGAATATGCAATTCAAAATCATATAAAACAATGGGAGACTCATCACTTAACCGACATACTACGATAGAGCTTAGTGGTCCCGACTATCACACTCAAGTGGGCAGAAACATCCAAAACCTTGCCTGGGCTAAGGATGCTACTCATAAAGGAGGTCCCAATTCATATAATAGTATCAACCTACATTGGCACATAGTTCTGGGGCATAGGGTGATCAACCCTTAGCCCACTTGATGCTAGACTCTTCTCCCAAAAATATGCATATGCTCTACACGTATATAACGAAGCTCAACATCGTCTATTGACGAAGCTCAAGATGGAATCATGCATAAACTAAACATCGTATGAAAACGAAGCTCAACATTGTCTATTGAAAAAGCTGAATAATAAAATAATGCGTAGACTCGACATCGTATGAAAACGGAGCTCAATAATGACATACATCTCAATCGAAGTCATGCATATGAGAAACTTTAGTTCAAAACATACCGCAAGTTGAACATACTTGGGAGCCCTTTCTCCAAAACCATGTGGTAAGCTATACGTAGGAAGATTTAACTCAAACATACCACAAGCTAAAATATGGAATTTAGGAGACTTCACTCCAAAATAATGCAGTAAGTTTATTTCGGGAAAATCATCATTTGAAATCAACATGTGGGCGATGCCCAAAGCTTTATCATACTTAGAAATGCTCAATTCTCATTGCAAATATAATTATAGACATGGGTAGCTTCAAATCATATTTTTCATCATAATATCTCATCATTCTTGCATTTACTTCGTAAATCTTACCTTTCATGATCATATCATCAATGGGCTTCAACATTCATAAAAGCTAGATACAAAATTTTTAATTGAAATCATTGTAAAATCATCCCATTCTTCACAATTTGATAATAAAATCACAATCCGTTCATACCCATGTAATGAAATTGAATTTTCATGCATTCGGGTAAAATTCCTTTCTTGATTATAGGAGATTTTTGTAATTCGATAGAAATTGGCAATGGGTGTGGAAGAAAAAACCCTCTCATAATCCTATATACTTGGAACACATTGATTCTATCACTTCTCTAATTTCCCAAGATGAGATTCTAATGGAAACCTTGAAGAATTGCCCTAAATCACCTCTTCAACCTCTCAAGTTCGCATGCATGGAATGAAATAACTTAGAATAGGTTTTTCCCTCTTATAAACCTTCAAAATGAGTCTTAAACGACGTAGTATAGGTCTTATAAACTCGGTATTTACGAAAGGATCCTTAATTAATTCACAAAAAAATATTGCCAGGTGGTCCTAACGGACGACCAGACGGATTGTGGCCCTTGGCAATGACTCATTGCCTAGCTCATCAAGTACATTGCCTGAATTACATCACTTCATCCATATATTACCCCACGACTCACACCATGACTCGATACCTCACCCAATGAGTCATGGTCAACTTCCGTTAGGTACACTGCCATAACTTCTTCTTCCTTCCTTTTACTTCACCCCACGGCTGACCTGACGACTCATGGGGTCTGACCACAGGTCGTTGCCACGCTCGTGGGGACCCTTCTCCTCAAACTTCCCCGCTCTTCACCTGCCTCCCCACGAGTCACCTGACGACTCATGGGCTGTTCTCACGAGTCATCCCACGACTCGTCCTGTGCCTGTAGCACAAATTTCACATTTTTTCTATTATAACTCCTAGGTTCGATCTTTAAATTTTCGGGGTATAATAGGTAATGAGTCCAGGGATGACCCATTTGGTTATGTAATGGGTCATGGGTTAAGGTCATTATTTGTCTCTGTCATAATAGGGTTGGATGGTACGAGTTGTAGTGAGGAGCCACGAGTCGTGGTAAGTTCTTGTGAGGAGGTGTAGTGAAAATATTCACAGAGGTTACGGGAGGGAAAAACGACCCATGGATTGGATGTACGAGTTACTAGTTGACTCGAGGTGTAAGTTTCAAAAATTTTGCATGTGGAGTCAGTGGTGACGACGAGAGGATACAATGGGTCATTGTATCGAGTAACGACTCATTTTTTCGAGTCATCATCGCAGAACCTGAGAACTGAAGAAATTCTGGGAATTAACGGATGGATACCACGAGTTGTGGTATCAAAGGTTGACTCGTGGTATTGGTCGTGGTCACTGGCAGTGCTAAATTTCCAAACTTTTTATTTATTAAGGGTATTTTGTAATTCCTCAGTTCTAAGGTCTTAAACTACATCGTTTTAAGCTCATTTAGAAGTTCTTTAAGGGTTCTTAACCTATACTAAGCCTTACCATTCCATTCATGCAAGTTTAGGGTTCTTCCTTGGAGACCAAGCTTAAGAAATTCCCGAATTCCTTCTCCAATTCCTTTGGGCTTTCAAAAAGGAGCGCAAATCAGATTCAGCCAGGTATGTAGGGCTATGAATGAGAATTCCTTTTACTCTCCTTCTCAAAATTCTTCTTAATTCCATGAATTTAAATTCTAGATTCAAGTTCATGATCTTATGGGGTTTATTCCTATTTTTTTGTGAAATTCTCTATGATCTATCTATGGGTCAATTCCCTTTATTTATCAAATCATGTTTTAAGATCTATGGGCAAATTTTAGACCTATTTTGATTATTAATTTATAGTTTCATATTTAATTAAATTATTCCCAATTATACAAGCTCCATGAAAAATCAAGTTATGATTTTATTAAGATCTTGATCTTACTAAATCTAAATTATGATTTATGATTCATGTTATGATTTCTCTTCAAGTACTCTTCATGGATTAATGAATATCAAGTATATGTATTTTCACAAGTATGCATGTTATTCATGATTTATGTATTTATGGTTCTTGGCCATTTCACGGGCCCTTATTCATGGCTAATCATGTATTTCAAGTATGATTAAGTATGTTATGATTTATTTGGCCATGAACTTCATGAATGATTCATGATTATGATATGAGCCTCACGTGCATGTTTTTGGGAGCAGTGTCTAGCACCGAGTACATCCAGCGTTCAGGTAAACCCCATGCTCTCAGAACTATGTGTCACCGTAGGCATATACATATATTTGTGGATCCCCCGTGATATCACATTATGCACATCCCTTGTCTAGAAAACCTGGTATGGATCTGCCCACTTGAGCGAAAAGTTAGGGCATCATGTAAGCTCTATCATAATGGTGTCAATTAAGATAAGTCCTCCCGTTGTTCCTCATGAATTATGCATGGTTATGTTTACATTACTTTGGCTCAAGTTATGTTTTAATAAAGTTTCTCTTATGACTATGATTATGATTGAATTATGAGTGGTTTGAAAACCTTGAGCCTTTATGTTTACATTGTGATATTTACTTCATGATCATGGTGTCCTACTCTTATGAATTCTTATGTATTTTAACTGTCTATTTTTACTTACCTTGCATACTTAGTACATTTCAAGTACTGACCGCATACTCTATGTTGTATCGTTTCATGATATAGGCACAAACATTCAAGTCTAGTCCAACCATTAGTCAAATCTTTAGAGTTCGATTATCCAGCTACTGGTGAATCCATATATTTCGAGGGCCTTTTTTTATCAACTCGTATCAGTATTTTCAGTTTCATCTTGTTGAGTTAGTTTGGGGTCATGTCCCATCAACTTGTTAGGTTATAGAGGCTTATCAGACATAGCATGTATTCATATTAGGATCAGTATTATGTTTTCCGTTGTTCATAGGTTATTGGATTCTCAGACTTTCGCTTAACATGTTTATTATTTCAGTTTCCGTTTGTTGTATGGTTTTGGTTGTTTTGTTCATTCCATGGGTCGATTTGGAACCTCTCAGGGTTACTTGTCCCGTGTCTCAATCCAGTCTATGCTGGGGTCATGTCAAACTTGGTATTGGAGCATTAGGTTTTGAAGTGTCCTAGGGTGTCTGAAAGCTGCGTTATGTAGAATCTTTTTCATGGGTGTGAAGCACGCCACACTTATGATGGAGAGGCTACGAAACATTTTAGGAAATTTCCCTTCTTTCATGATCTATGTCATGCGATGAAATATCTTTCTATCCTTCTAACTCGTGCTATATGCGTTTGTAGAATCATGCCTCCTCACTGAGTTAATAGGAGAAGAAATGGATATGTAAACGGCCACGAGAATGGAAACGGTGATGGGAACCAGCAGGCTCCACTAGTCTCCGAAGATCATATGCCTGAGAAGGCTGCCCATCTAGAGTTTAGGGTAGCCATCCAGATGTTGGCACATGCATTAATTGCCTAGGTTAACTAGTAGGTGGTACCGCATGTTCCCTAGAATGGGAATGCGGCAACAGCGAGAGTCAGGGACTTTCTTATGATGAACGCTCTGAAGTTTCTTGGATCAAAGGTGGGCGATGATCCACATAAGTTTATTGATAAGATTCAGAAGATCACCCAAATCATGGGGGTGATTAGAGAGGAGTGCACAAACCTATCTTCTTATTAGTTGAAAGGGGTTGCACATATCTGGTTTAGATAGTGGAAAGATAACAGAGCTGTTGCAGCGGGTCCCATTGGTTAGGATGAGTTTCTTACCGTGTTCTTGGATCAGTACTTTCCCTATGAGATGAGGGAGATCAAGGAAACTGAGTTTGTGAACCTGAGGTAGAATAATATGACAATCCAGGAGTATGCTTTGGTATTCACCCATTTGTCCAAATATGCACCAGAGCTAGTGGCTGATCAGAGGGCTCAGGTGAGTAGGTTCATGCACGGAATAGCAGATAAACTAGTCAAGGACTGTAGGACCGTTATGCTTCATCTAGGTATCGGCTTTCCTTGATTGATTTTGTATGCCCATCAAATGGAGGCTGTGCATATGAGAGAGAGAGAGGCCAAGAGGGCCAGGAAAGATAGTTATGGGTTCTCCCAACAGAGATCAGGAGGTAGAAATCATCAACAGTCCCATCAGAGGTCATTAGCTCTAGTGCCATCATCGGCCAGTGCTCCATCTAGTCTGCGAGGTGAACAGAGGAGCAGAGCGTTAGGCTCAAGAAGATAGAGGAGCATGCAGGTAAAGCGCACCTTTCCAGTCTGTGGGAAGTGTGACAAGAATAACATAGGGGAGTGCTTGATTAGATTAGATATCTGTTTTGGGTGTGGTAGACCCGGGCACATATGGGGAGTTTCCTTTGGCTAGGCAAGATGATGGTAGAGGTCGTGCTCAGGTTACCACTTCAGTAGAAACACTAGCATGCCCAACTCTACAGGGTGCGTCCACCAATGCAGGTGGCGGTCAGCGCCAGAACAAGTTTTATGCCCTTGCATCTCATCCGGAGGTAGGAGACTTCACCAAATGTGGTCACTGGTATGCTACGAGTATTCCACCTTGATGTATATGCTTTGTTAGATCCATAGGCTACTTTATCTTTTTTGATTCCCTATGTTGCTAGTAGTTTCAGAGTTAGTCCCGAAATCCTATCCGAACCCTTGTCAGTCTCTACTCCAGTTGGTGATTCAGTTATAGCTAGATAGGTATACATGAATTGCCCTGTCTCAGTCCTTCATAAAATTCACCTCAGCAGATTTAGTAGAGCTAGCCATGAAAGATTTTTATGTTATCCTTGGCATGGATTAGTTACATGGATGTTATGCCTCAGTAAATTGTAGACCTATACATTAGAGTTCCGATTTCCGGGAAAGTTCAGTTGTGCCGATAGGTCATTTTATTTCCTACCTTAAGGCCAGAAAGATGATCTCTAAATGTTGCATGTACCATCTAGTTAGGGTTTAGGATTTTACATCAAAGACCCCGACAATCTGGTTAGTTTCATAGTGTGTGAATATCTAGAAGTGTTTCTAGATAATTTACCGGTAATTCTTCCTGAGCGGGAGATCGATTTTGGTATTTACATTATTCCCAATATGCAGCCTATATCTATTCCTCCTTACAGAATGGCCCCAGCTGAGCTAAAGGAGTTGAAGGAGCAGTTGAAGGAACAGTTGAAGGATCTCTTAAACAAGGGTTTCATCAAACCTAGAAAATCCTCGTGGGGTTCACCAGTACACTTTTTCCGAAAGAAAGATGGTTCCCTTCAGATGTGTGTTGACTACCGATAGATGAACAAGGTCACAGTCAAGAACAGGTATTCCCTCCCTAGAATTGATGACTTGTTTGGCCAGCTTCAGGGTGTCAAGTGTTTTTCCAAGATAGACCTTAGATCCGTATATCATCAAGTCAGGGTTAGAGAGAGTGACATCCCAAAGACAATCTTCAGGACTCGGTATGGTCACTATGAGTTTGCAGTTATATATTCTTGACTAATGAATGCTCCTGCATCTTTTATGGATTTGATGAACAGGGTGTTCAAGCCATATTTGGAAATTTTCATAATTGTGTTCATAGATGACATTCTCATATACTCTCCGAGCAAGGAGGAGCACGCTACTCATTCGAGAGTGGTGCTACAGACTCTTAAGTGTCACGATCCGAACATAGGCCTAGATCGAGACACGGGACAAAGAACCCCGAGAGGCTCCAAGTTGACCCATGGCATGTAACATCTAAGCTCAAAATTTTATATGTGAAAATCTAACATATGACATAGAGGATGTTTGAAAATCTCATAACATCTGAACATCTGAATACATAACATAAGTTTGAAGCTAAATACATATTATGTATGATAAGCCTCTACTACTAATGAGTTGATGGGACAAAACCCCGACTAACTTACTAAAGTTTGAAATTGAAATTACTGAATATAACTAATAAGAAGGGCCTTCGAAAGATTAGGACTCACCAACTCTGACTGGGAGATGCTAACACTGAAGATCTGGCTAGCGGTGGGACTGAGCCTGAATGTCTGAGCCTATATCAAAAAATGATACATCATAGAGTATGCGTTCAGTACGTGGAGTGTACCGAGTATGCAAGGTAAGTAAAACTGCTAAGTAAGTAAAAATTAGAGATCATGGTCATAAAAATTTTATAATAAGATCTGAGAGTAGAGCTTGCATGCTATTTTCTGAAAACATGACTTAAACATTACTGAATATCATAAATGAATCGAATGACCCAAAGCTAAAACTGATAATCATAAGTAAAAATGCACATTGGGTCAAACATGCTGAAAACATAATATCTTAACTGATGAACATGCATAACTGAAATCATGAGGAAAAATGGGAGGCTCATAATATAATAGATATAATCACAATAGAGCTTACGTGATCCCAACTATTACAGTAAAGTGGGTAGAGCCGTCCAAAGCTTTGCCAAGGCTAAGGATGCTACTATGATATTAGTATCAAGCTGAAGGCCCCTTGTGGGCAGGGTAAGCTCACAAGGGAGGTCCCAAATAATTTTATCATACATACGTTGGTGCATAGTTCACTGGGTTTACTGACCCTTAGGCTACTCAGTGCTAGACACTACTTTCAAAAATATGTATATGCTCTTTATCATTTTTCAATGAAGCTGAACCATCATGTTTCGACGAAGCTGAACCATGACATGACATACATATTCTGAAAACATAACCTGAAGAGCCTTGGCTCAAACCATACTACAAGCTAAACAAGAGTGGGAGTCTAGACTTCAAAACCATGTGGTAAGCTAGTGACAGGAAATTTAGATAAATCCTGAAACATACTTAATCAAATGGGCTTGCCCAATACTTAAACATTCTTGAAATAGACTTTGATTACTCAAAACATGAACAAAGACGTGGTTAATTCGAAATCATACTTTCATCATGAACATCTCATCATAACTAGAAGCATAGATCATAATCTCTTCTTTTGATGAACTTCCATAGATGGGCATCTTATTTGTAAAACTTTGAAATTATAATTTTTGATTTAAAACATTATAAAATCTACTTATGAATCATAATTCAACATTAGAAACATGCATAAAGAATACCCATGATAGATACTTAGAAAATTCATAAGTTGGGTTAAAACCCCATAGATTCATCATCTTAGAAATACATGAAATTAAAGAGGAATTGGGCATGGGAGTGGATTGATACACCTATTCACAACCCTACATACCTGGGAAATTCTAATTACACAACCCTCATGAATGCCCAAAGGAATTTGGGGAAGAAGTTGATGAATCCTAAGCTTGATCACTGTTAGAAACTACTAGGCTTGCATGCATGGAGGGGAATAGGTTTAGAATGAGTTAATCCCCCTTAAAACACACTTTTCTGAGCTTAAAATGAAGTAATTTAAGTCTTATGATCTTAGGAATTTTGAAAAAGCCCTTAATAAATTCGTAGGAGAATACACACCGCCAGTCCCAATGAAGGACCAGACGACTCGTCGTCAATAACCACGACTCGTGGTCTACCGTCCATCGGCAGCACTGGAAACTTATCATCCCTGGTTACCATGAGGGACACCACGACTCATGGTGTACCCAATGACTCATGGTGACTAATCGTTAGGAGCACTACCAAAACCTTCAACCTTCAAGTTAGACTCTTGACCACGGCTAACATAACGACTCATGGTGTTGACCACGACTCGTGGCTTCACCTGTGGTCAACCCCCAAACCAAAAATCCACCCAAGCTCACCCTTCTCTTTATGAGTCATCTAACGACTCTTGGTGCACCTCACAGGTTACTAGACGACATGTCTTGTGACCTGGTGCAGAAAATCTTATTTTCTCCATTTCAACCCTCGAGTCTGATCTTAGAGCTTTCGGGGTATTACATTAAGGATCACCAACTATATGTTAAGTTCAAAAATTGTGAGTTTTTGTTAAATTCAGTAGCATTTTTGGGCCATGTCGTGTCAAGTGAAGGTTTACACGTGGACTCTCAAAAGATAGAAGCTGTGGAGAATTGGCCTAGACCAGTTAGTCCGTCGGTTATCAGAAGTTTCAGGGGCTTAGTTGGTTACTATAGGAGGTTTGTTAAAGTATTTTCATCTATTGCAGCACCGTTGACTATGTTGACCCAAAAGAAAGTGAAGTTTCAATGGTCAGAGACCTGTGAGAAGAGCTTCCATGAGTTGAAGACTTGATCACCTCACTGCTAGTGTTGACTCTACCTGAGGGTACTGATGGGTTTTTGATATATTTTGGTGCCTCAAGGATTAGCCTTGGTCGTGTATTAATGTAGCATGGTAAGGTTTATAGCCTATGCTTCAAGGCAGCTGAAAGTCCATGAGAAAAACTATCTGATTCACGACCTCGAGTTTGCATCGATAGTATTTGCTTTGAAGATTTGGAAACACTATATGTTCGAGGTCCATGTGGATGTGTTTAGGGACCATAAAAAACGTACAATACAGGTTCACCCAAAAGGATCTAAATCTACATCAAAGGTGATAGTTGGAGCTTCTTAAAGATTATAATATGAGTGTCCTTTATCATCCGAGCAAGGCTAATGTGGTGGCAGATGCTCTTAGCAAGCTTTTTATTGAGAGTGTGTCCTATGTAGATGAGGGGAGGAAAGAGTTAGTGAAGGATGTGCATCGGCTCGCATGACTAGGAGTTTGTCTTGTTAACTATACAAATGGTGGTGTCATAGTTCAAAATGGACCAAAATATTCCTTGGTGACCAAAGCCAAGGCTAGAAAAGATGAGGATCCCATTTTGGTAAAGTTGAAGGAAGTTGTTCATAACAAAAAGGTGGACGTTTTCTCCCAAGGGGGAGATGGTGTACTAGGATATCAGGGTCATTTGTCTGTATGGGGTATTGATGACTTGAGGAGCGGATGTTGCATGAAGCTCATGGTTCCAGATATTCCATACATCCAGGTTCCAGCAAGATGTACCATGACCTACGAGAAGTCTATTGGTGGAATGACATGAAGAGGGACATAGTAGAATTCATGGCTAAGTGTATGAATTATCAACAGGTGAAGGTTGAGAATCAAAGACCCGAAGTTGTGCTTCAATACATTAGTATCCCTACTTAGAAGTGGGAGGAAATCAATATGGACTTCATTACGGGGTTGCCTCGTACTCATCAACAGTATAACTCTATTTGGGTAGTTGTAGACAGGTTGACTAAAGCAACCATTTTCTACTGGTCTAAACTACTGATTCAGCGGAGGACTATGTTAAGTTGTATATTCAGGAGCTATTTCAGTTGCATGGAGTGCCCTTGTCCATATTTCAGATATATGTACTCAGTTTACCTCCCAGTTTTAGAGATCATTTCAAAAGGGACTTGGTACTCAAGTCAAGCTTAGCACAACTTTTCACCTGCAAACACATGGTTATGCTAAACAGACCATTCAGACTCTTGAGGATATGTCAAGAGCGTATGTGATTGATTTCAAAGGTAGTTAGGATGATCATCTACCTCTCATCAAGTTAGCATATAATAATAGTTACCATTCTAGCATTCAGATGGCTCCATTTGAGGCCCATTATGGGCGGAGATGTAGATCACCTATTGGTTGGTTCAAAGTCGGTAAGGAAACATTGATAGGACCGGATTCAGTCCATGAGACTATGGAGAAAGTTCAACTTATAAGGGAAAGGTTGAGAACAACTCAGAGTCACCAAAAGTCTTATGCAGATTTGAGGAGGAGAGAACTTGAGTTCGAAGTTGATGATTGGGTGTTTTTGATGGTGTCTGCCATGAAGGGAGTGAAGAGGTTCGGAAAGTAGGGAAAACTTAGTCCCAGTTATGTTTGCTCGTACCAAATTGTGAGACGTGTTGGCAAGGTGGCTTATGAGTTGGAGTTGCCCTCAAAATTGGCTTTAGTGCATTCAGTTTTCCATGTGTCACTTTTAAAGAAATGCATGGGTGATCCAACTTTAGCTTTCCCAGTGGAGAGCGTAGGTGTGAAGGATAGCTACGAAGAGGTTCTAGTTGAAATACTTGATCATCAGGTTTGAAAGTTAAGAAACAAAGATGTAGCTTCAGTAAAGGTTTTGTGGAGGAATCAGCATGTTGAGGGAGCTACGCGGGAAGCCGAAGCAAATATGGTTACTAATACCCCCATCTATTCCCTTCTGATTCAGTTTTAGCTTGAGGTATCAGTTTCCTCCTTAGTACTCTATTCATTTTCATATTCAGTTCACGTGTCCCAGTTTCTTTCATGTTAATGTGGGTATGTGTGATTCATGAATTCAGTTCAATCATGTATTCCAGTCTGGAGTCAGTCACTTCCTCAGTTTTAAGCTTTAGATTTCAAAAATTTGAGATGTCAGTTCTATTCCCTAGCTTTCAGTATGTTCATTCACACTCGAGTACGAATGTTCCCAAGGGGGAGATATTGTAATACCCCAAAAGTGCCTAGAACTACACTCGGGTATTTGAAATGAGAAACAGAAGATAATTTGAAATTTTAGTCAGAAGGACTCGTGGTATGAGTCATTGGAAGAAGTAATGACCTGTGGGAACCACCCGTGGTTAGATTTGCAGTAGGAGACTCGGTGCTCATGGGTCTAGGGATGACCCATTGGTTGATGTAATGGGTGATGGGTTAAGGTTGTTGTTTGTCTCTGTAATGCCATGGTTGGATGGTATGAGTCGTGGTACGACTATTTGTGAGGAGCCACGAGTCGTGGTAAGTGTTCGTGAGGAGGTGTAGTGAAAATTTCACAGAGTTGATGGACGGGACCAACGACCCATGGATTAGAGGTACGAGTGGTTGGTTGACTAGTGGTAGAAGTTTCAGAAATTTTGCATATGGAGTCAGCGGTGACGATAAGAGGACACAATGGGTCATTGTATCGAGTCATCGTCGCAGCACCTAAGAACTGAAGAAATGCTGGAAGGAAGTAACAGATGGATACCACGAGTCGCGGTATCAAAGGACGACTCATGGTATTGGTGGTGGTCAATGGCAGTGTTAAATTTCTGAACTTTTTATTAAGGGTATTTTCATAATTTCTAAGCTCTAAGATCCTAAACTACATCGTTTTAAGCTCAGTTAGAAGGATTTTAAGGGTGCTTAACCTATCCTAAGCCTTACCATTCCATGCATGCAATTCTAGGGTTCTTCCTTGGAGATCAAGCTTGAGAAATTCCCTAATTCCTTCTCCAATTCCTTTGGACTTTTAAAGTGGAATGCAAATCAGATTTACCCAGCTATATAGGACTATGAATAAGAGTTCCTTTCACTCTCCTACTCAAAACTCTTCTCAATTTCGTGAATTTAAATTCTAGATTCAAGTTCATGATCTTATGGGGTTTATTCCTAATTTTTTTGGGAAATTCTCTATGATCTATCTATGGGTCAATTCTCTTCATGTATCAATTCATGTTGTAAGATCTATGGAAGATTTTATACGTATTTTGATTATTAATTCGTAGTTTCATATTTTAGTTAAACTATGCCCAATTATGCAAGCTCCATGAAAAGTCAAGTTATGATTCCATTATGATCTTGATCTTACTATGTCCAAATTATGATTTATGATTCATGTTATGATTCCTCTTCAAGTACTCTTAATGGATTTATGAATATCAAATATATGTATTTTCACAAGTATGCATGTTATTCATCATTTATGTATTTATGATTCTTGGCTGTCTCACGGGCCCTTATTCATGGCTAATCATGTATTTCAAGTATGATTAAGTATGCTATGAGTTATTTATCCATGAACTTAATGAATGATTCATGATGATGATATGAGTCTCACGTGCATGTTTTTGGGAGCAGTATCTAGCATTGAGTAGACCTGGCGTTCAGGTAAACCTCGTGGTCTCAAAACTACGTATCACCATAGGTATGTACATATATTTATGGATCCCCTGTGATATCACATCATGCACATCCCATGCCTGGCAAGCCTAGGACGGCTCTGCCCACTAGAGCAAAAAGTTGGGGCATCATGTAAGCTCTATCATAATGGTGTCGGTTAAGATGAGTCCTCCCATTGTTCGTCATGATTTATGTATAGTTATGTTTATGTTATTTTGGATCAAGTTATATTTTATAAAGTTTCTCTTGTGACTATGATTATGATTGAATTATGAACGATTTGTAAACCTTGAGCCTTTATGTTTACATTACGATATTACTTCATGATCATGTTGTCCTGCTCTTATGAACTCTTATGCATTTTAACTATCCATTTTGATTTACCTTGCATACTTTGTACATTTCAAGTTTTCACGACCCAGGTTTATACCCTATACGAGACACGGTACTTGGAGTCACAAGTAACCCCAAGCTAACCATGGTCTATCATAACACTGGTAATCTAAGTAATTGTAAGTGAAAACTTTAAATAATAAAATCATTTAGGAAAGCTAATTTTGATAAAATTTCATACATTTGAAAAACAAATACTGAATGTCTGAAAGCCATCTACTAATGATGTGTTGCTGGGACAAGCCCCCAGCTAACTCTAAAGTCTAACTGAAATAAAATAACTAAAAAATAAATATCGTCCTCGAAAGATGAGAACTCACCAACTACAGCTGCTGATATCACCTGAAGAAATTGACTAATGATGTTGAGGCTGAGGACCTGTGCCTATATCACGATACGATATAGTATAGAAGGTATATGTCAGTACTTGGAATGTACTGAGTAAGTGAGAGATAATATAAACATGAAGAAACAATAACTGAAATGACATGAAATGACCAACTGAAATACTAGAAACTAAACAATTGAATATATAACTGATATGGTCAGTAATGACCCTGGTGAAGGGTTGTAAACATGTCCTGATATGAAATACTGAGCTGAGCTAAACTGAAACTTAATTGAGCTGAGCTAAACTAAAATTGTACTGACTAGTGGGAGAGTCTATAACTGACATATAACCACATGAGCTTGACATGGAGTTCGATGTATACGCCTCATCGATAGGACCTAGTATAGCTTGCCAGTGTATGAAGGCATGAACTGGGTGACCAAAAGTCTGAGGCCAATGGGCCAAATAAATAACCCACGATGGCAACATAGTTCTAGGAACCTAGGTGAGCTGGAACCCCGGTCCTCTTGGTACTAAGTTCTACTCCCACTGGATAGTCCTATTCTGACTTCTAAGATGATATTTTGAAATAGGGGTCCAAGACTATGTCAGGGATACTTATATGGAAGTACCCTGAGAGTCTTGTCGGACCAGATTCTATAACTAGCGTTCTAAGACTGGCCAGAGTTGCTTAGCTGGAAGCGTCGCAACCATCTAAAGAAAAAAATGAAACTGAAGCTGGTGGTTCTAAGACTGGTAAGAGCTGCTTAACTGGAAGTGTTGTAACCATCTAAAGAACCAGTTAATATCTGATAACTGATTACCAATTCTGATAACTGACATCTTGGAAGCACCACTAACACCTCGAGAAAAGACTATAGTCAAACTTCTCAACTAACATTTCTAAAATTACTGAGTAGACCAGTATTCTGACTGAAACTGGACTAACATGAACTGACTAAGATAATCAACTAATATTAAGAACATGGGAATCCCAACACTGATAGAATCGACCAACATGAATAACTAATCAAATATGCAAGATTCTAATTTACTATATTCCAAAGCTAGGGAAAAAACCATCTTCATAAGAACAAGTATCAATGTGATAGCTAGATAGTGGAATTTTAGTAACAATTAATCATGAAAAATAATCCACACAACATAGATAGAATCTGGCTGAAAATTCATTCACATTCGAAACCTCAGGGCCTAGAACTGATAAGAAATTTTAAACGAATTTTTGGGGCACAAGGGAAGGATAATTTCCTTGCTAAAATATCACATACCTGGTGAAGAAATCCCAAATAAAATCTCTTGAGAATCTGAGAAGAAAAGTTGATTTCCCTAGCTTCTTTTTTGAGTTTTTTGAGAAAGTTCTATGACTTGCTTATGAGGGAATGAGAGGAATGACATATATCGTTGATTAGCCCGCTAAATTCCCTGAATATAACCCAAAATGACATAGTTTAGGGATTAAAAATGTGGGAAGTTACTAAAATAACCCAGGGAGAAAATCTAGAAAACTGTCCGATAGGGACCAATGGGTCACTCAACGAGTCATTGGTTGAGACCAAGACTTGTTGGGACCAGTCGTTGGTCCTAGGCTGGGTTCTTGGTTTACTAAAATTGGAAATGAGAGGGACGACGACTAGTTGGAAGAACCAGAGGGTCATTGGCACCTCCCGGCCAGTTGTAGCAATTCGAGCAAAACACTGGACCCTCTCTCCAACTAGTGACATAGCGACTCGTTGGTTGGGACAATGAGTCGTTGTCACCTATCGTTCTATATACTAGAAATCACAAAGGATTCATGGGCTTGACACCACGGGTGGTGACAAAGACTCATTGTGTGATACAATAGGTCATTGTTGCCACTCGTTGTCATTGAAGAAGATACCTGGGAGCCCCAACTAATGACTCACACCACAAGTCATTTTATCACATGATGACTCGTTGGTTGACTCGTGGATTCTGGGAAAAGGGATCACTGGGTTTTGATCTGGGGATGTAACAAGTGACAAGACGACTCATTGTTTCTCACAATGGGTCGTTGTAGCTGACCACGACTTGTTCTCTCAGTCGTTCTAAGCCAAAATTTTTGGTTTCTTATGGGTTTTTCTTGCAATGTTTTAGTTGAGTCTAAGAAAGCTTCAAGGTGTTACAATATCTCCCCCTTGGTACCATTCATCATTGAATGAAGGCTAAACTACTGGAAAACTGGGAAAAGAGCTGAAATTCCCAGACTGAAACTATGAACTAATTTCTGGAGGAATGACTGACTCCAAACTGATTTAACCATGATAACTGAGTTGATACAACTAGGATGCATATTGAAAATCTAAATAAAGCTGATGAGTACAGAACTAAAAAGTGTATTGAGGAGGAATTTAGTACCTAATGTTGGAACTGAACTGGAAGAGAATAAATTAGGGTATTTGGCCATCATGTCTTCTTCTACCTCCTATGTGGCTTCCTCAACTAGCTGGTTCCTCCATAAGACTTTCACCAAAGCGACATCCTTTTTCCTCAACTTATGAATCTGACGGTCTAGGATCTGAACTGGGACCTCTTTGTAAGAGAGACTATGCTTCACTCCCACATTGCCTAGTGGCCCAACTGAAGTTGGATCACCAATGCACTTCTTCTGTAGTGACACATGGAAGACTGGGTGCATAATTGCTAACTCTGGAGGTAATTCTAACTCATATTCCACACTCCCAATTTGCCTCAAAATCTTGTAAGGTCCCACATATCTCGAACTTAGTTTCTGTTTCTTTCCAAACCTCATCACCCCGTTCATGGGTGAAATTTTTAGGTTTAACCCAATCATCTATCACAAATTGTAACTCTCTCCTCCTCACATTAGCATAAGATTTCTGTTAGCTTTTCACTGTTTTCAACCTCTTCCTTATAAGTTGCACCTTCTACATAGCTTCATTAACTGAGTCTGGCCCTATAAAGGTAGCTTCACCAACCACAAATCACCCTATGGGAGACCTACACCTCCTACCATATAATGCCTCAAACAAGGCCATCTGAATACTGTAGTGGTAGTTGTTGTTGTATGCAAACTCGATGAGAGGTAGGTGATCATCCCAACTACCCTTTAAATTGATTACACAAGCTCTCAGCATATCTTCTAAGGTTTGAATAGTCCACTCAGTTTGTCCTTCTTTCTAAGGGTGAAAAGCTATCCTAAGCTTGACCTGGATACCGAGTCCTTTCTAAAATGACTTCCAGAAATGTGAGGTAAACTAGGTACCTCTATCTGAGATGATGGACAAGGGCAACCCATGCAGTCTGACTAGCTCCCGAATATATAGCCTAGCATAATCCTCAGCCGAGTCTATAGTTTTAACTAGGAGGAAATGTGCTAACTTGGTCATCCGGTTTACTATCACCCAAATTAAGTCATGCTGTCGGCGAGTATGAGGTAGACCTATAATAAAGTCCATATTCACTTCATTCCACTTCCACGTGGGTATGTCGATATCCTGAGTCATACCTCCAGGAATCTAGTGTTCCACATTAACCTGCTGGCAGTTCGGGTACTTAGCCATAAATTGTGTAATGTCCCTTTGCATACTGTTCCACTAGTAAATATCTTGTAGATCATGGTACATATTAGTGGCACCTGAAGGTATAGAATATCAGGAACAGTGTACTCTTGCTAGTATCTGTTGTCTCAAGTCACCTACATCCGGTACACATAGTCTACCCTAGTAACGAAGCACACCATCTCCCCCTTTTGAGAAAGCCTACACTTTTTTTCTGAGAACTGCTTCTTTCAGGTTTTACAGTATGGGATCTTCATCCTGCCTTGACATAACATCAACAACTAATGAGGAATCTGACCCACTTGGCGTTACTACTCCGCCCTCAGCTGAATCAACCAATTGCACTCCCAACCTAGCTAACCTGTGAATATCTTTTGCTAGTTCCTTTCTGCTTTCTTCAACATGAGCCATGCTCCCCATGGACACCCAGCTTAGGGCATCAGCCACTATATTGGCCTTACTCAAGTGGTGTAGCACACTCATGTCATAATCCTTTAATAGCTTCAACCACCTTCTCTGGCGAAGATTCAAGTCTTTCTGACTGAACAAACACTGAAGGCTCTTGTGATCGGTGAAAACATCCATGTGAGCCTCGTAAAGGTAATGCCTCCATATTTTCAACACAAACACCACTGCTGCCAACTCAAGGTCATGAGTCAGATAGTTCTTTTTAAAAACCCTAAGCTGTATGGAGGTGTAAGCTATCACCATACCCCGCTGCATCAGAACGCAACTGAGTCTAACTCTGGAAGTGTCACAATATACTAAAAACCCATATGTTCCTTCTAGTAAGGTTAAAACTGGAGCAGTAATGAGTCGAGTCTTCAACTCCTGGAAACTCTTCTCAAACGCATCTGAACACTGAAACATCACCTTTTTTCCGAGTTTACTTGTTTAGAGGATATGTGATAAAGGAAAATCCTTCTATAAAACGTTTGTAATAACTGACTAGACCCAAGAAATTCCATATATCGGTTGGGGAAGTAGGCTGGGCCAGTCTTTCACCGCTGCTATCTTTTGAGGATCTACCTGAATACCCTCACCCGAGACCACGTGACCAAGGAAAGTCACAGACTTCAACCAGAATTCACATTTTCTAAATTTAGCGATCAACTGGTGGTCTCTGAGAGTCTGTAGCACTATCCTCAAATGGTTAGCATGTTCCTCCTTGTTTATGTAGTATACCAGAATGTCATCAATGAATACAATGATGAACATGTGTAGATACTAGTTGAAAACCCTATTCATCAGGTCCATGAAAGCTGGAGAGGCATTAGTTAGTCCAAAGGACATAACCACGAATTCATAGTGACCATACCGAGTTCTAAAGGCTGTTTCGATATGTCACATTCTCTGACTCTAAGCTGATGATACCCCGACCTGGGTCTACCTTGGAAAAACAAGTGGCTCCTTGAAGATGATCGAACAAGTCGTCAATCCTGGGTAGGGGATACCTGTTCTTAACTGTGACTTTTTTCAGTTGACGGTAATCGATACACATTCTGAGAGTACCATCTTTCTTTCTCGCGAATAATACTGGAGCACCCCATGGAGAGATACTGGGCCTGATGAAACCCTTATCGAGAAGGTCTTTTAGCTTCTCCTTCAAATCCTTAAGCTTAGCTAGAGTCGTTCTATAAGGAGAGATGGAGATGGGCTGAGAGTCTGGAAAAAGGTCTATGCCGAAGTCTATTTCCCACTTGGGACGGACTCCGGGAAGATCTTCAAGGAACACATCAAGGAACTCGCTGACAACTGGAACTAATCGGATAGTTGGGGTCTCAGAGCTGGAATCTTTAACCCGAACTAGGTGATAAATGCACCCTTTAGAAATGAGCTTCCTTGCCTTAAGGTAGGAAATAAACCGAACCATAGGCATTGAACTACTACCCATCCACTCTAAAACTAGATCATTAGGAAATTGAAATTTGATGACTCTAGTTCTGCAGTCGACTGAGGCATAACCAAAGCATAACCAATCCATGCAAAGAGTGAGATTGAAATCGACCATGTCTAACTCTACTAAATCATCGGGAATGACCTTCTTCAATGCTGAGGCTAGAAAATTTCTATACACTCGGCTGGCTCTCACTGACTCACCAAGTGGGGGTAGAGATTGAGAATGGTTCTGAGAGGACTTCTAGACTGATTTCAAATTGGACAGTTGCATAGGGAGTCACGAACGATAGAGTGGCTCCTCGATCTAGTAGTTCATACACATCTAGGTGGAAGAGACGTAGCATACCCCTGACCACGTCAGGTGAGCTCTCCTGATCCTAACGAGAGAAAAAAGCATAAAATAAGTTTTGGCATTGACCGCTATCCGTACCTGAAGTGTTGGCCTACTAAGCTGGTCGGCCTGCTGGAGCTGCTGAAGTGGTAGGTTGTGGTTTCCTCCGCCCTACTGGCGGGCATTCTCTAAGCCGGTGACCTAGTTGTCCACACCCAAAGTAACCGTCTTTTCCCTGGAGGCCTTCACCTGGGTAATTCTTGCCATATATAGGGCAAGATGGATAACAGTTGCTGGCGATGTGACTCTGGGACTGAGAGCCAATTGCTCCACCCTTTCGATCCTTGCAGGATCGAAAAGTAGGGGCATTGGATGAAGTGGGTGTTGGAGCCCTCTACTGCTGCTGCTACTGTTGTGGGTGGCTACTACCACTAGACCTATGATTGCCATAATCTGATTGGCTAGTTCTGCCCCGCTAATTCTCCCGCTCCATGTCTTTCAACTTTTCTGCCTCAATCTGCTGGGCATGAATGATGAGGCTGGAGAGGTCAGTGTCTTTTATGAGCATCGCAGTCCTTTACTCCTTAAGGACCAGGTTTGATACTCCGTTGACGAACTTAAGCATGCGAGCCCTTGGCTCAGCTACCATCTTTGAAGCATATCTTGACAGCCACGTGAACTCTTGTGCATATTCCTCTACTGTCCTGTTGCACTACTTCAAATTCATGAACTCTACAACCTTAGCCTCCCTTAACTCCCAGGGGAAGAATCTTTCTAAGAATGCTGTGGTGAACTCTTCCCACTCCACCGGTTCCGCTCCTACAGGTCTCCCTTCTTTCCACTAATCGTACTAGATCTGTGCCACCCCTTACAAATGGTAGGCAACCAAGTCAGCATTCTTAGTGGAACTAGCACCCATAATTCAGGTGATTTTCTGTGCTTCATCCACAAACCCCTATGGTTTCTCTCCCACCTTGGATCTATGAAATACTGGAGGGTTCATTCGAGTAAAGTCCCAAACCTTAGAAGTTTCTGCGGACCCATTTGAATTTACTAGAACCACCTGCTGGTTCACTTGGTTTGTTACCGTCTGAGCTAGCAGCTGGATTGCTGCTCTGAATTCTATTGAGAACACTTGGTCATCCTGAGGGGCTACTGAAGCTGGTGGGGCAGGTCGGTTAGCATTGCCAACCCTTCTTCTGTTTCCTCGTCTTGGAGGCAGAGTTTCATTAAAATGAAATAGGGCACAAGTTAGGAGAATATTTCTGACATTGAACTTCAACGCATGAAAAGGAGTATGAACAAAATAGAGTTTTCAAAATAACGTCTCGTATTTTCCCCATCATAAGTGTGGCGCACTTCATACCCATGAAAATAACTCTACTTGAAGCAGCTTTCAGACATCCTAGGATACTCTAAACCTAGTGCTCTGATAGAAAGTTTTTCATGCCCTGAGTTTATACCCCAGATGAGACACGGTACTTGGAGTCACAAGTAACCCCAAGCCAACCCATGGTCTATCATAACACCTGTAATCTGAGTAATCGTAAGAGGAAGCTTTAACTAATAAAACTATTTAAGAATGCTAATTTTGATAAAAGTTCATACATTTGAAAAACAAATACTGAATATCTGAGTCTATGTCTGAAATCCATCTACTAATGATGAGTTACTAGGACAAACCCCCAACTAACTCTAAAGTCTAACTGAAAGAAAATAACTAAAAAATAAATATCATCCTCGAAAGATGAGGACTCACTAATTGCAGCTGCTGATATCACCTAAAGAAATCGACTAACGATGTTGAGCTTGAGGACTTGCGCCTGTATCATGATACGATACAGCATAGAAGGTATACGTTAGTACTTGGAATGTACTAAGTAAGTGAGAGATAATATAAACATGAAGAAACAATAAGTGAACAGAAATGACCAACTAAAATATTGGAAACTGAACAACTGAATGTATAACTAATATTGTCAATAGACCCTGGCTAATCTTCATAGACATGTCCTGAATCTGAAATACTATGCTGAGCTAAACTGAAATTAAACTGAGCTAAGTTAAACTAAATCTGTACAGACTAGTAAGAGAGTCTAAAACCGACATATAACCACGTGAGCTAGACGTGGAGTTTGATACATACGCCTTATCGATAGGACCCAGTATATCTTGTCATGGTATAAAGGAATGAACTAGGTGATCACAAGTCTGGGGGCATAGGGCCAAATAAATAACCTACGGTGGCAACATAGTTCTAGGAACCTGGGTGCGCTGGAACCCCGGTCCACTTGGTGCTAAGTCCTACTTCCAATGAATAGTCCTAGTCTGACTACTAATCTCATAGCTTAAAACTGCGGTCCAAGACTAAGTCAGGGATACTTATCTAAAAGTACCCTGAGAGTCTTATCTAGCTAGATTCTGTAACTGGTGTTCTAAGAATGGCTAGAGCTTCTTATCTAGAAGCATCGTAACTGCTTGAAGAAAAAACTAAAACTGAAGCTGGTGGTCTAAGACTGGTGTAATGCCTCGGAAACTCAAAGACTAGACCCAGGACTCAAAACAGAGAACATTGGAAAATCTACACCAAGTCAGAAAATGAGTAGTTAAGTGACTCTTGGTGAGGCCTATAGACTTAGTGAAAATTTTTGGAGAATATGATGACCATGAGTGTGACCACGAGTCGTGGTCAACACATCGAGTCGTGATATGACCTATGGTCTAGGATAAAGTTAAAGCCGGGAAAAGTTAGGTAATGCACCTAGCAAGTCCTCACCACGACTTGTTTGGGACACCACGAGTCGTGGTTTCACCAATGAGGACTCCAAAGTAATATTGGGTAGTCAGGCTAGTGGGAGCTGACCACGAATCATTGGGTCTCCTGACAACTCGTGGGATTAGTCGTTGGGAAGATGTTGGATTTGGGGAGAAACCTACCAGTGCACCTCATAACTGGACCCCACGAGTCATCCCTCACCTCATTACTCGTTAAGTCCCTTGTGGTGACCAACGGGAGGCTCCAGGCAGTGTACCCCATGAGTCGCGATCACTGACCACGACCCATTAGGTCACTCGAGAGGGCTGACAATCAGTTTTCACCTGCGAGTTCTCGAGGGTCTTTAAGTAATTTCCTACCCTCCTAGACTCTAAACTACGTCATTTTAAGAATATTTTCAAATTTATTAGATGGGTTAAACAATTCCTTTCCTCATTCTCCCCATCCAGACTCTCAAGAATCATCATAGAACTTCTTTCAGAGCTTTTCAGAAAAAGAGCTAGGGAAACCTTTTCTCCTCAGCTTCTAAAGGAAATTCTTTAGGCTTCTTCACCAGGTATGTGGGAATTCAACAAGGGAATAATTCTTCCCTTGTATCCCCAAATTCCTCCTTATTTCTCTCTATTAGTTATAGCCCTGAAACTATTGAATGTCAAGAATTGGTAGTAATACTTTATCTAAATCATGTGGGATATTATACCATGTTAATTATAGATATTTTCCCCCAGTCCATGACTAAAATGATGTTAAATATTGTGAAGTGAAATTTAGCCCTATTGCTTGAACTAAAAAATCTTGAAATTTGCATTAGTGCTTGAATATCAGAAATTTTTCTTAGATTTATCAGTATTGTGGACTCCAATGTTGTTAGTAGCATTGAAACTAAATCATATTGTTGTCAGTTCAGTTTTAGTAAGAATGTTAGAATTCTCAGTGTCAGTCAGAAAATGCCAGCCGATTAGTTTGACTACAAAAGTTCCTGAGGTGTCAATACTACCTCCTAGTTATCAGAAGCAGATTCAGAATTCATTTTTTATTGGTCCACTAGGAGGTCATGACACTTTAGATAAACAACACTAACTAACCTTAGGACCCCAGTTTCAGATTTCAGTTTATTCTTTAGATGGTTATGATGCTTCCAAATAAGTAGCTCTGATCGGTTTTAGAACCCAGTTCTAGATTTTGGTCCGATAAGACTCTCAAGGTTCTTTCGTATATGTATCCCTAAAAAAAATTGGGCCCCATTTTTAAGCTAGCAGCTTAGTATTCAGTCTAGGACTATTTAGTGGGTGTAGGACTTAGCACCGAGCGGACCAGTGTTCCTGCGCACCCAGTTTCCCAAAACTACATTGCCACCGCCGGTTATAGTATTTATTAGCCTGATTGGCCCTAGAATCTTGTGATCACCCAGTTCATGCCTTTATACCCTGACAAGGTATATTAGATCCTACCGAAGGTGTGTATACATCGAACTCTACGTCTAGCTCACATGGTTATATGTCGGTTATAGGCTCTCCCACTAGTCAGTCTAGTCCAACTTCAGATCAGTTCAGATCAATATTCTAGATCTAGAACAGGCTTTGACCATCAGGCATAGTCTATTAGACCATCTCAGTTATTTCATTCATTCAGTTCAGTAGCTTTAGTCGGTCATTGCATGTCTTTTTAATTCAGCATTTTATTCCATTATGTTATGTTTTTCCCTCACTTTCTAGTACACTCAAAGTACGGACGCATATTTTTATGCTGTATCATTTTATGATATAGCTACAGGATCTCAGTCTTATCCTCATTAGCTGACTGCTCACCAAAGACCTCAGCTATTCTAGTTGGTGAGTCCTCATTCTTCGAGGACAGAGATTATTTACTTCAGTTATATTTTCTTTCCTTCTATTTAGATTTGAAGTTAGTTGGGGGCTTGTCCCAACAAGTCATCATTCATGGTGGCTTTCAGAAGCAGATTAGTTTTATTTCAGACGTTTTCGTTCTAATGTTTTCAAATATTATGAACCAGCTTTATTTCTCTCAAAGTATCTATATTTTTGCCTTAGACTTCCACTGCATATATTTACATGCTACTCAGAGTGTTTGTGTATGATAGACCAGGGGTTGACTTGGAGTTACTTGTGACTCCACATACCGTGTCCAGTCCAGGGTGTAAGCCCGTGGCATGACAAACTTTGTATCAGAGCAGTAGGTTTAGAGTATCCTCGGATGTCTGAAAGACATATTGAGTAGAGTCCTCTTCATGGGTATGAAGCACACCATACTTATCACGGGGAGGCTACGAGATGTCATTAGGAAATATTCCCTTTATTTCATACTCCTTATCATGCGCTGAAATTCAGTTCCAAAATCATTCTCCTAACTCATGCTCTATTTAATTTTAGTGAATCATGCCTCCACAATATGGTAATGGAAGAAGGGTCAGTAATGCTCACCGACCTCCCCCACTATCCCCGACAGCCCCTCGGGACGACTTGGTGTCTACTGCAGAATTCAAGGTGGCCATTCAGTTGCTCGCCCAAACTGTTACCAACCAGGTGAACTAGTAGGTTGTTCTAATAAACAACAATGGTTTCACAGCAGTTGCTTGAGTGCGGACTTCACCAGGATGAACCCTATGGATTTTAATAGATCATAGGTGGGAGAGGACACACAAGGATTTGTGGATGAGATTAAAAAGATCACTAGAATTATGGGTGTCGGTCCCTTAGAGAAAGCCGACTTGGCTGCCTACCACCTGAAAGGGGTAGCCCAGGTCAAGTAGGAGTAATGTAAGGAGGGGAGGCCAGCGGAAGCAACCCCGGTGGAATGGGAGGAGTTCATTACAGCCTTCCTGGAAAGATTCTTCCCTCAGGAGCTCAGGAAGGCAAAAGTAGCGGAGTTCATGAATTTGAGATAGGGAAATTGGACGGTTGAAGAGTACACTCTAGAATTCACCAGGTTTTCTAAATACGCTCTAGAGATGGTGGCCGAGCTAAGGACTTGCATGCTGAAATTTGTCAATAGGGTGTCGAACCTGGTCCTCAAATAGTGCAGGACAGCGATGCTGATTTAGGATATTGACCTCTCTGGCCTGATCGTCCATGCCGAGTAGATTAAGGCTGAAAAACTGAGGGACATGAAGCAAAAGAACAAACAGACAAGGAATGGCCAATCAGATTACGGTCACTAGAGGTTTGGTGGTAGCAGCTGCCTATAGCAGTAGTAGCAGAAGCAGCAGCATAGGGCTCCAACACCCAGCTCAGTTAGCGCCCCTCTCTTTCGGTCCAGCCAGGATTGGAGGGGTGGAGCATCTATCTCTCAGTCCCAGAGCTACAGTGCCAGTAACAGGTATCCATCTTACCCTAAGAGCGGCAAGAACCACCCAGGAGAGTGTCTTCAGGGTTGAGAGGCCTGTTTCGATTGTGGACAGTGTGGTCATCAGTTTGAGGAATGCCCGTCAGTAAGATGGGAAAGGTCACAATCCACTACCTCAGCGGCTCCTACAGGCCAATCAGCTCAGCAGGCTAATATATTAGGTACAGAGGGCGGTCAACGCCAAAACCATTTTTATGCATTATGATGTCGTTAGGATTAGGAGAACTAACCGGATGTGGTCACGGGTATGTTACATCTTTTACACCTAGATGTATATGCCCTACTTGATCCGGGGGCCACGCTATCGTTCATGACTCCCTATGTAGTAGTACAGTTCGATATCAGTCCAGAGGTCCTCTAAGAACCATTTTTAGTATCCACCCAGTTGCCGAGTCAGTTGGAGCAAGCCGGGTGTACAGAAACTACCCAATCTCAGTCTGCAATATAGTCATTCCAACTGACCTGGTAGAGTTAGACATGGTTTACTTCGAGCTTATTCTTAGCATGGATTGGTTACACTCTGCTTATGCCTTAGTCGACTACAGAACTAGGGTTGTCAGGTTTCAGCTCCCTAATAAGCCAGCTCTAGAATGGACGGGCAGTAGTTCAGCGCCTAAGGGTAGGTTTATTTCCTACCTTAACGCCAAGAAGATCATGTCTAATGGATGTATCTACCATCTACTTCGGGTCAAGGATTCCGACTCTAAGACCCCAACTATCTAGTCAGTCCCTGTTGTCAGTCAATTTCCAGACGTGTTCCCCGAAGATCTTCATAGAGTTCCTCCTGAACGGGAAATTGACTTCGGTATAGACCTTATTCCAAATACTCGGCCCATCTCCATCGTTTCTTATAGAATGGACCCGGCTGAACTTAAGGAGTTGAAGGAGCAGCTAAGGGACTTTCTTGATAAGGGTTTTATCAGACCCAACATCTCTCCTTGGGGTGCTCCAATGCTATTCGTGCGAAAGAAAGACAGTACCCTGAGAAAGTACACGATTACCGTTAATCGAACAAGGTCATAGTCAAGAAAAGGTATTCCAAACCCAGAATTGATGGCCTGTTTGACCAACTTCAGGGTATCACCAGGTAAGATTCAGAGAGTGTGACATATTGAAAACAACTTTCAGAACTCGGTATGGTCACTACGAGTTTGTGGTTATGTCCTTCAGACTAACAAATGCCCCTACAGCCTTTATGGACCTGATGAATAGATTCTTCAAGCAGTATCTAGATATGTTCATCATTGTGTTTATCAACAAAATTATCGTATACTCAAAAAATAAGGAAGAGCATGCTAATCACCTAAGGATAGTGCTTCAGACACTTAGAGACCGTCAGTTGTTCGCCAAGTTCAGCAAGTGCGAATTTTGGTTGAAGTCTAAGAATTTACTACGTCATGTGGTCTTGGGTGAGGGTATTCAGGTTGATCATCAAAAGATAGCAACCGTGAAAGACTGGCCCAGAACTACCTCCGCAACTGAAATTAGAATTTTTTTGGGTTTGGCTAGTTACTCCTAATGCTTTGTGGAAGGCTTTTCTTCCATAGCATCTCCTCTGACTAGGCTGACTCAGAAGAAGGTGAAATTCCATTGCTTAGATGTGTGTGAGAAGAGTTGAGTTAAAAACTCGACTCACTACGCTCCAGTGTTTACACTATCGGAAGGATCAGATGGGTTTGTAATATATTATGACACTTCCAGAGTTGGACTTGGTTGCGTTCTAATGCAGAGGGGCAAGGTGATAGCATATGCCTCCAAACAGCTCAAAATTCATGAAAAGAATTATCCGACTCATGACTTGGAGTTGGTAGTGGTGGTCTTTGCGTTAAAATTTTGGAGACACTATTTGTATGGGGCTCACGTGGATGTTTTCACCAATCACAAGAGCCTTCAGTATGTATTCAGTCAGAAGGACCCAAATCTTCGTCAGAGAAGGTGGTTAGAGCTTCTGAAGGATTATGACATGAGCGTGCTATATCACCCGCATAAAGACGATGTGGTGGTTGATGCCCTAAGTATAGTGTCTATGGGTAGTGTGGCTGATGTTGAGGAAGGCAAAAAGGAATTGGCGAAGGATATTCACAAATTAGCTCGGTTAGGGATACAGTTCATTGACTCAGCTGAGGGTGGAGTGGTACTATAGAGCGGGTTAGATTCCTCTTTGATTGTTGAAGTTAAGTCCAAATAGGATGAAGATCCCATCTTACTTAAACTTAAGGAAGTAGTTCTCAGGAAAGAGGTTGAGGCTTTCTCCAAAGGGGGAGATGGTGTGCTCCGTTACCAAGGCAGATTGTCTGTACTGAACGTCAGAGACTTGAAACAGCAGTTATTGGCTAAATAACACAGTTCGAGGTACTCAATTCACTCTGGTGCTACTAAAATGTACCGGTATTTGAGGGATATTTACTGGTGGAACGACATGAAGAAAGACATCACTGAATTCGTAGCTATGTGCCCGAACTGCCAGCAAGTCAAGGTAGACACCAAAGACTAAGAGGTATGAACCATGATATCAGCATACCCATATGGAAGTGGGAAGAAGTGAACATGGACTTTATTACGAGTCGTCCTTGAACTCGTGGGCAACATGATTCTTTCTGGGTAGTAGTAGACCGGATGACTAAGACAACACATTTCCTCCCAGTTGAAACTACAGATTCAGCTGAGGCTATGCTAGGCTTTATATCCAGGAGTTGGTTATACTTAATGGGGTGCCATTATCCATATTTTCTAACAGAGGTACCTAGTTCACCATACATTTCTGGAAGTCTTTCCAGAAGGGACTTGGTACCCAGGTCAAGATCAGCAAAATGTTTCACCCATAGACAGATGGGCAAGCTGAGCGGACTATTCAGACCCTAGAAGATATGTTGAGAGCATGCGCGATTAATTTCAAGGGCAGTTGGGATGACCACTTGCCTCTTATCGAGTTTGTGTATAATAAAAGCTACCACTCTAGTATCCAGATGGCCCTGTTTGAGGCATTGTATGGTAGAAAGTGCAGGTCTCCTATTATGTGGTTTGAAGTTGGTGAAGCTACCATAATCGGGAATGACTCGGTTCATGAAGCTATGCAGAAGGTAAAACTCATCATGGAAAGGTTGAAAATAGCTTAGAGTCATCAGAAATCTTATGCTGATGTAAGGAGAAGAGAATTTGAGTTTGTTGTGGATGACTGGGTCTATCTGAAAATTTCACCCATGAAAGGGGTGATAAGGTTTGGGAAGAAGGGAAAGCTCTATTTGAGATATGTGGGACCCTACAAAATTCTATGGCGAATTGGCAAGGTAGCTTATGAGCTGGATTACCTGCAGAATTGGCATCTATGCACCCAGTATTCCATCTGTCACTATTGAAGAAGTACATTGGTGATCCAACTTCAATTGTGCCATTGGACAGTGTGGAAGTGAAAGATAGTCTCTTATATGAGGAAGTCTCCCCGTCCAGATCCTTGACCGCCAGGTTCGCAAGATGAGGAACAAAGAAGTAGCTCCGGTCAAAGTTTTGTGGAGGAATCAGCGGAGTGAGGGAGCTACGTGGGAGGCCGAAGCGGATATGATGGGAAGATACCCCCATTTGTTTCCTTCTGACTCAGTTTCAGTTTAAGGTATCAATTTCATTCCCAAAACTGCTTTTAGTTCATTTGTTTCGATTTCTTTCATGTATATGAATATGTGCATGATTAATGAATTCAGTTTAGACTTATGACCTAGTTCAGAGGTAGTCATTCCGCTAGTTTCAGATTTCATGATCAGTATTTGTGAATAAAGATTTCCATTCTCTGCTTTCCTGAGTGTTTTCCAACATTTGAGGATGAGTGTTCCCAAGGGGTAGATATTGTATTGCCATGAAAACTTACAGACTAGACCAAAGACTCAAAACAGAGAAAACTAGATAATCTACACCAGGTCATAGAATAAGTCATTCTATGACCCGTGGGAGGTGACCAAGAGTCGTTAAGTTACTCGTGGTGAGGCCTATAGACTTAGTGACAAGTTTTGGAGAATAAGGTGACCACGGGTGTGACCACGAGTTGTGGTCAACGCCATGAGTCGTGATATGACCTGTGGTCTAGGATAAAGGTAAGGACGGGAAAAGTTAGGTAGTGCACCTAACGAGTCCTCACCATGACTCGTTTAGGACACCACAAGTCGTGGTGTCACCCTTGAGGACTCCAGAAGAATTTTTGGCAGTGAAGCTAACGGGAGCTGACCACGAATCGTCGGGTCTCCTAGAAACTCGTGAGGTTAGTCGTTGGCAAGATGTTGTATTTGGGGAGAAACCTTCCAATGCACCTCACGACTGGACCCCATTAGTCTTCTCTCATTTCACAACTCGTTAGGTCCCTTGTGCTTACCAACAGGAGGCTCCAGGCAGTGTACCCCATGAGTGTGACCACGACCTGTTAGGTCACCCTTGGGGACTGACGTTTAGTTTTCACCTGCGAGTTTTTGAGGGTCTTTCAGTAATTTTCTACCCTTCTAAACTCTAAACTATGTCGTTTTAAGCATATTTTCAGATTTTTTTGTAGGGGTTAAACGGTTTCTTTACTCATTCTCCGCATCCAGACTCTCAGAAATCATCGTAGAACTTCTCTCAAATCTTTTCAGAGAAAGATCTAGGGCAACCTTTTCTCCTCAACTTCTCAAGGAAATTCTTTGGGCTTCTTCACCAGGTATGTGGGAATTCAAAAAGGGAATAGTTCTTCCCTTGTGTCCCCAAATTCCACCCTATTTCTCTCTATCGGTTGTAGCCCTGAAACTACTGAATTTCAAGAATTGCTAGTCATAGTTTGTCTAAATCATGTGGGATATTATACCATGTTAATTATAGATATTTTCCACCAGTTCATAACTGAAATGATGTTAAATCTTGTGATGTGAAATTTAGCCCTATTGCTTGAACTAGAAAATCTTGATACTTGCATTAGTGCTTGAATATCAAAAATTTTGCTTGGATTAATCAGTATTGTTGAATCCTATGTTGTTAGTAACATTGAAACTTAATTAGATTGCTCTCAGTTTAGTTTTAGTAAGAACGTTGGAATTCTTAGTGTCAGTTAGAAAATGTCAGTTGATCAGTTTGACTACCGCGGTGTTAGTGGTACCTCCCAATTATCATAATCAAATTCAGAATTCAGTTTTATTGGTCCACTAGGCGGACATGACACTTTAGATAAACATCTCTGACTATCCTTAGGACCCCAGTTTTATATTTTAGTTTGTTCCTTAGACGGTTACGACGCTTCCAAATAAGCAGCTTTGACGGTCTTAGAACCTAGTTCCAGAATTTGGTCTGACAAGACTCTCAAGGTGCTTTCAGATATATATCCCTAACTAGTCTTTAGACTTAGTTTTGATCTATCCGCTTAGTATTCAGTCTAGGACTATCTAGTGGGAGTAGGACTTAGCACTGAGCGGACTGGGTTCCAGTGCACCCAGGCTCCCAGAACTTGTTGCCACCGTAGGTTACAGTATTTATTGGCCTGATTGGCCCAAGACTCTTCTGATCACCTAGTTCTTTCCTTTATACGCTGGCAAGGTATATTGGGTCCTACCAATGGGGTGTATATATCGGACTCCATGTCTAGCTCACGTGGTTATATATCGGTTATAGAATCTCCCACTAACCAATCTAGTCCAGTTTCAGATCAGTTCAAATTAGTATTCTAGATTTAGAACATGCTTTGACCATCAGACAGGGTCTATTAGACCATCTCATTTATTTCACTCATTCAGTTTAGTAGCTTTAGTCGGTCATTGCATGTCTTTTCAGTTCAGCATTTTATTCCATTATGTTATGTTTTCCCCTACTTAGTCAGTATATTCAAAGTATTAACGCATACTTTTATGTTGTATTGTTTTGTGATATAGTTGCAAGATCTCAGTCTCAGCCTCGTTAGCCAACCGCTCACCGAAGACCTCAGCACTCTAGTTGGTGAATTCTTATTCTTCGAGGAATGGAATTATTTACTTCGATTATATTTTCTTTCCTTATATTTAGATTTTGAGTTAGCTGGGGACTTATCCTAGAAACTCATCAGTCATAGTGGCTTTCAGATGCGGATTGATTTTGTTTCAGATTTTGTAGTTTCGTTCTAATATTTTCAAATATTATGAACCAACTTTATTTCTCTTGAAGTATCTATATTTTTACCTTAGACTTTCGTTGTATATATTTACATGCTACTCAGAATGTTAGTGTATGATAGATCAGGAGTTGACTTGGGGTTACTTATGACTCCAAGTACCGTGTCCCATCCAGGTTGTAAGCTCGGGGCGTGATAACTGGTCAGAGCTGCTTAATTTGAAGTGTCGTAACCGTCTAAAGAACCAGCTAATTTCTGATAACCGATAACTTATTTTGATAATTGACATCTGGGAGGCACTACTAATACCTCAAGAAAACACTATAGTCTAATTGATCAACTGACATTTCTGAAATTACTGAGTAGGCTAGTATTCTGACTGAAACTGGACTAGCATCAACTAACTAAGATAATCAACTGATATTAACAATATGGGAATCCCAACACTGATAGAATCAACCAACATGAATAACTAATCAAATACGCAAGATTCTAATTTTAGTGCATTCTAAAGCTAGGGCTAAAACCATCTTTACAAGAACAAGTATCAATATGGTTGCTAGATAGTGGAATTTTATCAATAATTAATCATGAATAATAATGCACACAATATAAATAGTATCTGGTTGAAAATTCATTCACATTCGAAACCTTAGGGCCTAGAACTAATATGAAATTTTAAACGAATTTTTAGGGCACAGGGGAAGAACAATTCCCTTGCTAAAATCTCACATACCTGGCAAAGAAATCTTGGAGAAAATCTCTTGAGAATCTGAGAAGAAAAGTTGATTGCCCCAGCTTCTGCTCTGAGTATTTTGACAAAGTTCTATGATTTGAATTCTGGGGGGAATGAGAAGAATGAAGTATATCGTCAATTAACTCTCTAAATTTGCCGAATATAACCCAAAATGATGTATTTTAGGGATTAAAAACGTGGAAAGTTACTACAATAACCTTTGGACAAAATCTAGAAAACTGCCCGACATGGACCAACGGGTCACTTAATGAGTCATTGGTTGAGACCACGACTCGAACCAGTCGTTGGTCCTGAGCCTGGGTTCTTGGCTTACTGGAACTGGCAACGAGAGGGACCACAACTCGTTGGTACCTCCTGTGGCCACTGAGATGAATTTGAACAAAACACTGGAGAGCGGGTGACTCAATGACTTGTTGGTTGGGACAATGAGTTGTTGTCACCTATCATTCTGTCTACTGGAAATCCTGAAGGATTCTTGGGCTTAACACCACAGGTGGTGACAATGACTCGTTGTGTGATACAATGGGTCGTTGTTGCCACTCGTTATCACTGAAGGAGATACCTGGGAGCCCCCAAACACGACTCACACCACGAGTTGTTGTATCACATGATGACTTGTTGGTTGACTCATGGGTTCCTGGAAAAGTGATCACTGAGTTCTGAGATGGGGATGCACCGAGTGATAGGACGACTCGTTGTTTCTATCAATGGGTCGTTTAATGTCCCATTGGTTCTCAAAGAACCAAGGTAGGGCTGACCATGACCTAGATAACGGGTCGCTGGAGCTGACCATGACTCATTATCTCAGTTGTTTTGAGGCAAAATTTATGGTTTCTTCTTGGTTTTTCTTGCAAAGTCTGAGTTGAGTCTAGGAGAGCTTTGGGGTGTTACACACATACTGACCGCATACTTTATATTGTATCATTTCACGATACAGACTCGAACGTTCAGGTTCAGTCCCGCCGTTAGTCAGATCTTCAGAGTTAGCATTATCCAGTTGTTGGTGAATCCTCATCTTTCGAGGGCTTTTTTTTATCAGCTCATATCAGTATTTTCAATTTCAACTTGTAGTGAGTTAATTGGGGGTCTTGTCCCATCAACTCGTAAGATTTTAGAGGCTATCAAACATAGCATGTATTCAACTTCAGATCAATATTATGTTTTCCGATTGTGTAGAGGTTATTGGATTCTCAGACTTTCGTTTAGCATGTTTTATTATAATAGTTTCCACTTGTTGTATGTTCTTGGTTGTTATGTTCATTTCATGAGTCGATTTGGAGCCTCTTGGGGTTCCTTGTCCCATGTCTCAATCCGGGTCTATGTTCGAGTCGTGACACTAGAAGAATCTAAAGATCCCTTTATCACCTTTTTCGTACAATTAATAAGTTCTCTTCAGGCGCAAGAACAAAGAAGAGCTTTCAGATAAGATAAAGTTGGTGAAAATAATTTTAATGTAAAGCACCAACAAAGAAAAAGTTAATTATCCTCCTTGCAAATAATGCAAAAAGAAAACACACTTTAAAAAAATTTATTGGTGGAGATTTGACTCAATATGTGAAAATTGCAAACAAACAGGTCATGTTAAAAAAGTGTGCAAGCTCAAAGAAATTCAAAACAACTCACAAGCACTACTAATTGAAGAACAAAGTGAAGACGACCAGCTTTACTATATTGCAGCAATATAAGTAAGGAAGACGTTGGATGTTGCATCTATTACTGTTACAGTATTTTTCTAGAATAATTCGTTGTTTAGTTATATGAATAGTCTAATAGTTGATTTAGTATGATATTTAATTTCTTAGTCTTAACAAGAGTCTAGTACTTTATTTGTAGGAGGAGCCTACTACTTTATTTTTGTTCCTACATAAAAGCTTATGAATAATAAAATTCATATGAGAAAGTTTTTCATTCATATTTTTTATTTTATTGTTTTCATCTCTCTCAAAAATCCTAATAGTCTGGTTTGTCAAAAATTGTAAATTTGTAATTACTAAAATAAAATTTTCATATTAAATTAAATCTTGCGTGATTTAATATCAAAAATAGGAATTGATAAAAAAAATAGAAAAATAAATTTGGTAAAAAAAAAATCAATCAAATTCAAGTCTGAATCGACCGAAATTTAAGTTGATATATCAAAAGTGACTGTTAAAAATATAATGTAAGTGCGAAAAGTATTGTTACTTTTGATAAATTTGAAAAGAACTATTTTACTCAAAAAAAAAATGTTAGATATGTCATAATTTTTTATAAACAATATGAAAAAATTACTGTACTCCTTAAATATTATGAACAAAAAGAGTTTGATTATACAAGTCAGATTATTATTTTATTGACTTGATTAAAACCAATTGAGTAAAAAAAATTTCATGAGTCTTTTCTGCAATAAACAGTAAGTATATAATATTATATAATATTATAAATTTATTGTAAATAGTGTATCAACATTGTATAAATGTGAAGAATAATGTAAGAAGTTTTTGTACAAACTTTTATACTGTTATACAAAATTATATAAAAATTGAGTTTCGTCTCCTACAACTCTAACTATGAAATTTCATTCGAAATAGATGAAATCTTCATCAATTAGCTTCAACATTTAACAACTTCAAAAGGATATTTTCAACGAACACTATTCATCATTTTTTTAAAAAAATAAATCAACAAATCACAGAATTTAGTTGTGAGTTTTCAAAAATTTTTCCTCATTCGGTGTTCCATACTCGTATCGAAACCCGAATAATATGAATTTGTACCTGGTAGGACCCATTCAAGGGTAGCACTCCCCACCAAGAATTTTTCATACTAAAAGAGCTCGAAACTAAGACCTTTGGTTATGGGGGGAGCTGACTTATCCACTGCATCATATCCTTTAGTAGTGGTTTTCAAGCATTTAAAAAACTCAATAATAGAGTTTTTAATTGTTTATTTTAATTCACCCAACAATATTTTAATATGTGATAATAAAGATTAATATCACTCTTAATCAATGTCTAAAAATAAAAAAAAAATAAGATAAAGATCTGCAAATATGAATCTATTTTAATAATAAGCTCGATATAGCGTGTGAAAATCACTAAATCCTATTGTATCTTTGAATATTCTCTGTTCTTTATGAATTATTCATTATGTTTTTTTGTTAAATGTTTGTCTTTTTCCCTTTCAAGTGGAGATACAGTTGATTTGCAACATATATGTATTGGATTAATAAGGTACCAGTACTATATTTTCACGGAAAGAAAAGTATGGGAAAAAGTTTCTCCCGTTCCCCTTTTCTGACCAACACGAATTCATTCAAGTTTCTTATAGTTTACTTACCCAATTTTTTGAGAATTTTAAATATTGTGCATATTTTTTGCTTTATTTAGAAAACAGGCCTCTTTTGTTTAAGGCAATTGATATTTTTGGCCTTCGGATATAAGCTCACACCCCTGTGTTCCTCTATATCATCAAATTTATATACTGAGATGTTACGGTATGAGTAGGATAACAAGGCAATCACATGAAAAATTATGTATATTTATGTCATTGATGTAACACATTTTGTATATTCGTTTCAAAAGTTATGGCTCATCAGTGAGTCATGTCACTCGTTAAAAGTGGGATAAATTAAATGATGTGGGTTTTTTAATTGGATAATACATGTCCAATCTGATATTCTATAACTAAAATTTAAGTGGAGCAACTTCTAAGATAATTGGAAGGACAATTGGACGTGACATTAGATGTAATCCTCTTCAAGAAATTTACGTACCCTACTACACTTTTTGCTACTATTGAGTAAGAAAAAGAAATTATGAGATATGTGAGAAATAGGTGTATAAGTGTTGTGCAGTTTTGATGATTGACAAAGTGATCAAGTGAATCTGATACATTTCTTGCTTCAGGTGTGTATGTATTGACAGGTGAACCATTTAATTTATATGCATCATAAAAAGATACAAAAATATATTAAAGAAAATAAGTAGATGAGATCAAAATAAAAAATCAAGTCCTAATAAGTTTCAGTTACATGTCAAAGAAGAATAAAAAAAAATTAGTGGTGAAGCAGGTTCCCGAATAAACTGATTCACATCTCATAGAGGAAGTGTCGTGGTAAAGTAACTCTAATCTTACAGAGGAAATATTTTGTTGCACATCAGTTAGGGTAATTAAAGATACTAAAGACCTTTCCAAAAGAAATTTTTCATTCAACTAGGAAAGAACCTGGTAGGTACGGAGAATCTGACATGAGGAAACCAAGTCCTTCTAGGATTCTTTTTCCTTATTTCGAATGAGGAAAGAATTGAGGAAACCAAGTCCTTTTAGGATTCTTTCCCAAAGAAAGTTGTTTTCAACGAGGAGAGAACCTGGTACAGAAAACTGATGTGAGGGAACCAAGTCCTTTTAGGACTTTTTTTTGTTATTTTGAATAAGGAAAGATTTGAGGAAACCAAGTCCCTTTAGGATTCGTTATCCTTATTTCAAATAAATCTAGGTTTGAAAAAACAACCTTCTTTGGTTTTATATGATGAACATAAATAACCACAAAATATTCAACTATTGCATTGAGCGTCAAGGAGAATACTCTGCAACAATAGTCATCATAGCAAGAAACGTTGTCACTGGACCAGGTTGTTGTAAGCGAAGAAATGGAGTAGAAGATTTATCCTATCTAGATTGAGTTTGTTATTTATATTATTGAGTTGTCACATTCTCTATTATAGTCAGTTGAGTCAAGTAACATTAGTTTGATTATGTTGTACATCAAAGAATAGAGTTTATATCCTTTTAATACGTAATTGCAATTTTAGCAAAATGTAGAAATTGAGGTACTAAAGTTAGTATCTTTACTTAATGAATTAATCTTTACGTTTAGGTATTTCGTAATTATTCTACATGATCTTTTAAATCTTTAATGGTAACTTTAGAATTATGCTTGGTGGTTAAGAGGAGGTTTCAAGGTATTCTCAAGTAGTTGCGATGCCGACAGGCGGTCGTTTAGCCGAAAGGACAGGCGTTTAGACTGCAAGGTACTTTGCTTGAGAAACTTGTGTAATATCCGTGATCTCTTAACGTAAAATCCTTAGCATAAAACCACAGTAACCTTATAAGATTTATAAGACTCATATTTTATAATTATGAAATTCCTTTGCTAAAGTATTTCTTCTATAGGTCTTAAGAATATAAGGAGCATAGTCAAAGGCATCTTCTCTCAATGGATAAAAATCAACATGTTATTAACAGAGTTAATTTGTCTATCTCTAAGATAGAAAATGATTTACAAAACTGGTCTATTCCAAAGGAACCGTTTGAAAAAATTTACCAATTAGGTAATTTTTCTATGTTTAAAAAATATAATATCAAGACCTGTGAGTCTACTGTTGCTATTAATAATTCTCTTGAAACTATCAAGTTATTAATTGCTGCTGATATAGATAGATATAAGAAGGAGTTCAAGTTCCTTCATATCGGTCTTGTTCAAGTTGCTGTTAAACCCCTTTTTCGAAAAGGTTTAAATATTCCCCTTTGTCTGTTGCTTAGAGATGATAGACTTCTTAATTTTGATGACTCTCTGCTAGGAGTTTTAGAAAGTAACCTCGCCCATGGCCCGGTATACTTTAATTGCTATCCCAACTTCTCAGTTGATATTCATGATCCAAACATCATGGATACCTTGACACTTAATGTCAAAACCAAGAACATGAATAGCAAATTAGATTCCAGAGAAATAGCTATAATATATCGGGTATATTATAAGCTAATGAAGACCACTATAGCCCCAAAGGCTATAGCTTCTAGCGTCAAAGGAGTTACTATGCTCATGGAAGCAAACCAAGAGCACCGTACTACCTTCGTTCCGCGTCTCCTAAAATGGAACGATATCCTCACGGATGAAGAGTGGAAATTTGACTCTATCACTCACCCTCTACCTATTCAACCCGAAAGATCCCAGATCGAAAGGGTTATCCAATTTCCATATGGATCTATTAACCTTAAGTTTTTAAGATCCAACTCTTATAGCCAAGCTTCTTCAAGTAGAAGAATGTCTTCGGCTAGACCTTCTTCTTTCAATCCCCTGGAGGATGATGAAAGTATAAATCACACCATGAAGGTACGTGGCGTTGATTTTAGCCAGACTATCCCGAAAGTCTACTACGAGGACACCATTCCCAGTCCCACTTCAAGTGACATGAGGCCAGACCATGATCGCAAAGATTCACTCGGAGTCCTTACTTCAGACGACGAATTTATCATTGATCAAAAGAAGATCAACAGGTGGTGGAAATTACCAGAACACCAGAAAAAGGTAGAATGGTATAAAGCTACCTACTCTTTGGAACAAAGAACCACCTTCAGAGATAAGTGGTTTAAGGACATGAGGAGATTCAAAACCGAAATTGAATTCTTCAAGTGGTTTGAATGTTCGGGACAAATTGATGATAAACAGTCATCCCTCCAGGTCTTAGTCAACAGATGGTACACCAAGGACCAGGTTGTAGAAAGTGTTACTCCACCTCTTGAAGGACTATCAATCCCTTACAAAAAGGAAATTCTTACCGCTTCCCCCTTCAAGAAGCTAAAAGGAAAAACCAGTTCTACTCTTGTCTCCATAGAAGACATAGACAAAATTTTAGAACAGAATAACTATACCAACCAAATTCTTCATGTTGTCTCCAGACAAATAGAAGAGAAAAACCATCAAAGCCCTCTGATTAAACCAAGTTCCTCAAAGGTTAGCCCCCAAATAGAAACCAACCCCATCTTCAGAATCCCTGAATTCTCCAAAGAAAAATATCCCAATCTCTCCAAAGAGTTTGGAAATTCTTCTGACCTCCTCGAAAGGATCAATGAACAGCTATCTAAGCTCAATATCACTCAAGGAGGTGATAAAAGGATTAGAACTTTATTGGAGCGACATCCAAAAAAAAGGAATTACTATCCTAGGCCATCTTTTCCGGACATCCAGTTTGAAGAAGATACCTTACATCCGCAATCCACAGCTGACGGAACAGGTATTACAGAATGGAATATAGATGGAATGGCGGAAGGCCAAATCTATAACAAACTCCAAGAAATGGGGATGAACATAACTGCCTACAAAATGAAAGGCGCCAGTGATAAACACGCAGCTACTATGATAATTGCAGGGTATACTGGAACCCTCAAGAATTGGTGGGACAACTACCTCACTGAAGCAAACAGAAGTGAAATCTTCAATGCAACTGCTTCTCAGACTGTAGTTAAAACAGAAAATGGTACCCAAACCTCTGAGGCAGTCACAACAGAAGATGCTACTGCCACTTTGGTATACAGTATAGAGAAACACTTCGTGGGAGAACCACGACTTTTCCAAGATAGGAGTCTTGAGATTCTTAACAATTTATACTGCAAGAAGCTCACAGACTTCAGGTGGTATAAAGATATGTTCCTCAACAAGGTCATGATAAGATCAGACTGTAATAATGAATATTGGAAGGAACGCTTCATAAGCGGACTACCTCCTCATTTCGCTGAAAAGGTAAGATAAAAGATCAGAGATAGGTGTGAAGGGAAGATCCCTTATGACCAACTCTCCTACGGAGATCTGATAAGCCTTGTCAATGTTGTTGCAATAGAACTTTGCACAGATCTTAAGTTGAAAAAGCAACTTAAAGAAGAACAAAGATCTTCGCCTACAGAATTAGGCACCTTCTGTCAAGATTTTGGATTTCCCTTATTAAAACCCCCATCAGCTAGAAAACCTTGAAAAAGGGAGCGGACCACGGGAAAATACAAAAGGACTTCTTCTAAGAAAAGGAGAGAATTCAGAGACAAGTCTAAAAAGAAGTTCAAAAAAAGAACTTCAGAAGAACCTTCGTCACAAGAAACATGTTAGACGTGTGGTAAAAAGGGCCACAGAGCTAATAAATGTCCAAGAAACAACAAAAAGAAGAAGAAGATAAACCTTCTAGGAGTTGACGAAGAAGTAAAACAGAAGCTCTACTCGATTCTTGAGGAAGAAGAATCAGAGTCCGAATACACTTCTGAAGAGGAAGGAAGCGAAGACGAGGAATTCCTCAACATCGCCCAACATTCAGAATCAGAAGAAGAAGTTTCTGAATGCAATTGTAATGGAGCATTTTGTCTCTGTGATAGTGGAACTATCAGGGTCATCTCTGAAAAGGCAGCAGAGACTCTCTTCTCAACCATCGAGCACATCCAGGATGATGATGCCCGAAGAAAATATCTCATCGAGCTTCAAAGGCTAGTCACTCACCAGAAAGAAGAAAGACCTAAAGTGACTCCTTTCAGCATGAAACAAATCATGCAAAGATTTGATATTAAGAAGGAAGAACCTTCTATTGAAGAACTCCGCAAAGAAGTTAAAATTTTGAAAGACGAAGTGAGAGAAGTCAAAAGCAGACTTCACAATATCGAAATGGATGCTCTTACAGAGCAAGTCCTTAAGGGCATCAACAGAGAAGCCTCTACTTCCAAAGGTAGTTTGTTAAGAAACTCTGATGATGAACGAACTGATGAACAGCCTGACAACCCTCTAGAAGATACCGAAGGCGATGCAGGTATCTCAGTCATCACAAAGGTAAAACCTCAGAGTTCTCATATTCTCATTAAGCTTGTTATTAATGACGATTTCATCCTTAATAAAATTGCTTTATTAGACAGTGGTGCAAACAGGAAATGCATTTCGGAAGGATTAATCCCTACCAAATACCTAAGTAAAGGTACTACCAGGTTGTATAGTGCTACAGGTGAGCGTATTGCCATCAACTACAAGTTGAACAAAGCCCATATCTGCAATAATGGTATTTGCCTTGTTAATGATTTCGTGATCACCAAAAACATTAATGAGGAAATTATTTTGGGAATTCCTTTCATTACCCAAATAAACCTTATATTTCAGATTTTGATGCAATCTGCACAAAAATTTTGGGAAAAGAAATTTCCTTTCCTTTTATCAAAACTCTTTCTCTTGAAAAAAGTAAATTTTTACATAAACAAACTGCTTTTAAAACAAACCAGATTTGTTTTCTTAAAGAGGAAATTAAGCTTAAAAGAATTGAGCAAATTTTAAAAACCCCGGAAATGGTAACCAAGATTTCCGATTTGCAAAAAACTTTTGAAAAAGAAATTTGCTCAGATTTTCCAAATGCTTTTTGGGCCAGAAAAGCCCACACTGTAGATCTTCCATACATTGAAGGATTCGATGAGCAGGCTATCTCTACCAAGGCCAGGCCCATCCAGATGAACCATCAGTTAATGGAAATTTGCAAAAAAGAAATTGACACTCTTTTGAAAAACAAAATTATCCGGCCATCTAAGTCGCCTTGGAGCTGTTCAGCTTTTTATGTTAACAACGCAGCAGAGAAAGAAAGGGGTTCTCCTCAGCTTGTTATCAACTATAAACCTTTGAACGCTGCTCTTAAGTGGATTAGAAAATCAAGTAGAAGATCATCTTTCTCGGCTGGAGGATAGGAAGCATATTGATTGTGAAGTGGGAATTATGGAGACATTTCCTGATGAAGATTTCTTTGCTATCGACGTATCTGAGTTGCCATGGTATGTCGACATAGTAAATTTTCTGATAAGTGCAGTATACCCTTCGTGTGCAAGTACGAACAAGAAAAGGAGGCTCCTTCATAAGAGAAGGTTCTACATCTAGGATGAGTTATTCTTGTATAAAGTGGAGTCAGACCAGCTGGTTAGAAGTGTGTGCCCGAGGGTGAATTACAGTAAATTTTTTAAAGTTGTCTTTCCTCCCCCTATGGGGACATCGTAGTGGTGATAAGACCGCGGAAAAGGTCCTTCAATATGGATTAGACTACCCTATTCAAGGATGTATATGTATTTGTGAAATCTTGTGATAGCTGTCAGAAAATAGGGAACATATCAAGAAGGCATATGATGCCTCAAAAGGGAATTGTAGAGATAAAAGTGTTTGATTTATGGGGAATCGATTCCATAGGGCCATTCATCTCATCGAACAGTAATAAGTACATCCTTGTAGCCATGGACTACATGTAAAAATAGGGGGAGGTAGTGTCATTTCCTACTAATGATGCTCAGGTGGTAATCAGGTTTTTAAAGAAGAATATGTTCACCCGTTTTTGACACCTTGAGCTATCATCAGTGATGAAGGTACGCATTTTTGTAACTAGTTTTTAACAACTTATTGGCTAAGCATAATGTGAAGCACAAGGTAGCCACAACTTATCATTCGCAAACCAGCGGGCAGGTGCAGGTGTCCAATCGAGAAATTAAAAGAATCCTTGAGAAGACAGTGAGCACAAATAGGAAAGAATAGTCTAGCAAACTGGATGTCACACTTTGAGCATACATCACTGCTTTTAAAACTCCTATCTGAACCTTAGCGTATAGGTTGGTTTTTCAAAGAGCATGTCATCTGCCGATTGACCTAGAACACCGAGCATATTGGACCATCCAAACATTGAATATAGATATGAAGGTTGCGGGAGAGAAAAGGTTGTTGTAGCTCCATGAGCCTGATGAGTTCCATTTCAGTGCATAAGAAAATGTCAAGTTATACAAAAATCAGACTAAGAAATAGCATGATAAGTGCATCCAGCCTCATGAGTTTAGGCTGAGGCAGATGGTGTTGCTGTACAATTTGAGGCTAAAGTTGTTTGGGTGTAAGATAAGGTCAAGGTGGTCAGGCCCTTTTGATATTATAAATGTTACTGGACATGGCGCGGTGGAGTTGAAGCCCTTGGGGTCAGACAGGACCTTCCTAGCTAATGGCCAAAGAGTGATGCACTACTATGAACGAGAGTTTGATAGAAGGAATACTTTGATTTCCTTAAAGGGGAATGAGAAGTATTACGTTGTGCCGCAACGTTAAATTAGGTGCTGCACATGAGGCAACCCATGGAATATAAATAAGGCATTTAGTGGAGGCAACCCATCATTTTGATGGAATTTTGTTTTTGTAGAGACAAACAGGGAACTTGAGGAGGATGAATGATGAGAAAAAAGCTGAAAAAAATGTTAAGTATGGGGTGTACTGCCTGGCGTGGCGTGCCAAGTTGGAAACTTAGAAAAAAAAATTTTTTTTAGGTTGGCGTATTGCCTAGCATGTCACGCCAAGTGTCAAATATTAGAAAAAGTTTTCAGATAGCATGGTGAAATTACTGGCGCACCACGCTAGGGGTATATGGGTAAAAATATTTATTTGGGTCGAAGGGTCTACCTGACCCAAGGACCCTAAATTAATTAAAATCCTATCCCCCACACATTATTATTATTTCCCACTCATTCTCTCTCTCTAAAAGCACAGAAATAAACATGCTCCCCCCCCCCCTCTCCAAAGCCGTAATTCCCCCTCCCTAAATTCCCCCATTTTGTCTTCTCTAAGCTTGGTGAAGAAAAATTCTCCACTTTAAGTAAGTAAATCTGTTATCTCCTTTAGTATTATCTTCCTTGAAAGCATGTTCACTCATTCCTTCTTCTTCCCCAACTAGATCCATGTCCACCATTGTTGGGAAAAATCATGAATTTGACAATTTGGGTCTCTCATGAGTTCAAACCCACATATTTAGCATGATAGTCATATATTTTTTTGGTTTATGCTATTATTGATTTTTCAGTTGTGGGTATGAAGAAAAGTGGTGAATGGATAGTAGAGGATTTTCATGAAATTATTAAGGTTGTAGTAGTATTGTGGACGAAGAGGCTTCATAAATTGATTGTGATTGTTGAGAATGTTGGGAATTTGAAATTGCTTGGTGAAGGTGTTGGGAGTGGCCAAATTGAAGCACTCTTGTAAGGAGGAAATTGAAAATTATGCGAAATGTGTAGTGAAATTAATCAATTTGACCAATGAATGTTTGTAAAATTGTGAATGTGGTGGATTGTTAAGGTTTGACATTATAATGGGGGAAGTCAAAGTACCCTATTTGACAAAGGTCCACCACCACGCTAGCGAATTAAGTGTGGGGCCATCCTGCGTCTCATACACTTAATTAGCTAGACATGATGTTCATGCCCTAATTTTTGCTATTACATTGTTTGTGGTTGGTAGGTGTTATGGGTTTATGTGCAAACAAAGGCAAGGAGGTAGCTACTTCAAGCAAAGAGTTTAAAAGACTGAGAAAGGGAGTCGCTCCCAACTCATCATCCCCAAGAGCACCCCCTGCTAGGAGGTTCCGAGCTCAAGCTTTTCAAGAACATGGCCTCAAATGGTTCAATGCGTAAAATGAGGCCAAATACTACCCGGAGAACTGGATTTACAAAGGCCAATTGGCAATTGAATTTCCAGACATCCATGACATTGTTCATAGATTGGGACTAGGATATGTGTTTGTAGATCCAGAGGAGTGTAACCTCACTCTAGTGAGGGAGTTTTATGCCGACTGGACCACGACTTATAGGGAGATAACAAAGGTCAAAGTGAGAGTTCATGTGGTCCACTTCACTTGAAGATCATTCAATGAATTTTTACGCACAACCACAGATATATTTAAAATTTTTTGAGAATCCCCCTTATAGAGACATCTGCAACACATTGTTCGGAGAGCATTAAACTGCTAGGTGTAACGCCCCAAAAATTTCTAAGATTAGACCAGGGAGTGGAAATGGAGAAAATAGGATTTTCTGCACCAGGTCACAGAACGAGTCGTCCTGTGACTCGTGGGGTAGACCACAAGTCATGGAATGACTTGTGGTGAGGTGCTAGACTTAAGTTCAAAATTTTTGAGTTTGGGGTGACCATGAACATGACTATGAGTCATGGTCAGCACCACGACTCGTTGAGTCAGTCATGGCTAAGGATGAGGTGAATAAAGAGGACCTTTGGGGAGTGAAGACCACGAGTCATGGTTACCAGTGACGACTCATGTAGTTCTCCGTGATGAGCCCTAAGTGCAATGTTGGCAGTGTACACGACGGTTGGTGGCCATGAGTCGTGTCCTGGGACGACAACTCGTGCAGTCCCTCGTGAGGACTAATAGTTAGTTTTTCTCTATGAATTTAGTAAGGGCTTATCCGTAATTTCTATGATCCTAAGGCCTAAACTACTTTATTTTTAAGCTATGAATAGTGAGTTTTAAGAGGGGTAAGTTCATTCTACGCTATTCTTATTCACGCATGCAAGAGTAAAGGTCTAGAGAGGTGATCAAGCTCAATTTCCTCCAAGTTCTTCTCAATTCTTCCGTGGGCAATTAGAGAAGTTGTAGAATCTGATTCTTAGGTATGTAGGGTTATGAATGGGTGAATTTTTTCACGCCCATTCTTAATCACTCTCTAATTCATGAAAATCTATATGTCGATCCTATGAGGTTTTAACCCAATGCATGAATTTCCTAAGTTTATACATGGGTGTGATCTAAGTATGTTTCTATTATTAAATTATTATTCATGGGAAAGTTTTACAATGTTTCCAATTACAAATCATGTTTCAAGTTTTATAAATTATAATGCCCATCCATGAGAAGATCATGAGAGTTGAGATTTATGATGTATGTTTAAGTATGATGAGATATTTGTGATGAAAAGCATGTTTTTAAAGTTACCCACGTCTATGATCATGTTTTCAAGTGAATCAAGTATTTTCAAGGATGTCTAAGTATTGGGAAAGCCCATATGTTCAAGTATGAGTTATTATTTCAAGTTAATTAGCTTACAACATGGTTTTGGAGTCAAGACCCCAAATTATGTTTATCTCGTGGTATGGTTTCAGCCAAGGCTCCTCATGTATGATTTCGAATTTTATATGAACATGATTAGTCAGCTTCATCACTAGACAATGGTCAGCTTCGTTGAAAATGATGGAGAGCATATGCATGTTTTTTGGAGTAGTGTCTAGCACCGATTAGGTTAAGGGTCAGTCAGCCCTATGCCTTAGAACTACGTACCAATGTTGGTATTATCAGATTATTTGGGATCTCCTTTTTGGGCTTTCCCCTGCTCCAATGGGCCTTAAGCTTGATATCAATATCACGGTAGCATCCTTAGCCCTGGCAAGGCCTTGGACGGATGTTCCCACTTGAGTGTGCTAGTTGGGTCCACGTAAGCTCTATCGTGGTAATGTCGGTTATATGAAGAGTCTCCCATTATTCCTCATGATTTCAGTTATGCATGTTTATCATTTATGATATATATATATATATATGTTCTAAAGCAAGTTTGACCCGATGTACAATTTTACTTACGATTATCAGATTTCAGCTTTGGGTCATTCGATTCAGTTATGATGTTCAGTTATGTTCAGATCATGATTTCAGATAATAACATGCAAGCCCTACTCTCAGATTCTTATCTTGATTATGTTTTGTATTATGCATGTTATAAATGATTTTCCTTATTTAAGCGATTTTACTTTCCTTGCATACTCGGTACATTCCACGTACTGACTGCATACTCTATGTTGTATCATTTCCTGATATAGGCTCTGATCTTCAGACCCGGCTTCATCACTAGCTAGTTTTCAGAGTTTGCATCCAACTTCAGTGGTGAGTCCTCATCTCCCAAGGACCATTCATTATCAGTTATCTTTGTATTTTCAGTTTCAGACTTAGAGAGTTAGTTAGAGTCTTGTCCCATCAACTCATCAGATTTAGAGGCTTTTCAAACAAAGTGTATAATCAGCTTCAGATTCCTGTATGTATTTTAAATGCTATGTTGTGTTCAGACTTCTGCTATGGTTATTGTGTCGATCTTCCATTTTTATTGATTGATTTATATGTATGTTCATTCCATGGATCGACTTGGAGTCTCTCGGGGTTCATTGTCCCGTGTCTCTATCCAGGCCAATGTTCAGGTCGTGACACTAGGTGGAGACAGAGTGAGACTGGTATTCATTCTACACTTTTGTTTTCTTATTTGATGAAAGAAGCTTGAATATGGGTTAAGTTGGTTAATGTCGTGCTCCTCTCAGGGAAGCGTACCACTACGATCACTCAAGAAAGGGTAATATTGGTGTACATTCTAATAAAAGGGTTGTCTATTAACTTTGGATCAATGCTTAGAGATAACATGCAGAGGTCTAGGGATAATTGCCAATAGAGATACTGTTATGGCGGCTTATTGACCCAGTACTTGAGGGAGCATAGCATTGAAGAAGAGGAGGCAAACCTCCGTCTACTACTAGTAGAGAACTTGGCAGGGAAGCTAATAAATGTGATAAAAGTTAAGGAGCCAAGCATAGTGTCTGGATTGACTCTCACTCCAGCTGAGCGCCATGCTCGGGATTATAGCTAGAGAGTCGCATGTTCGGGATGTTTGACCTGTAGTTGAGGATTAGGGGCAGAGACCTGTGGCTGCTGAGGAGATGACTGCAGTAGAGGGGCGGTACCCACTTACAGATAGTGTCATGATGATGTGGAATGTGGGACTTGCATTTGCCGAGCCATTAGATGATGACGAGCCTACAGTGTTGAAAGATGCAAATGCTGATAATGAGGAGGAGGAAAAGGATGATTCCACCATAGGGGCAATGATAGTTTATGACATAAAGGATGTTGATGATCAGGATTTTAATCCCGACAATGACTATTATGCTTAGAGTGGAAGTTCTTCTCTCTCACTTTGTTATGACATGTTTATGCACAGAGGACAGTACAATATTTATGTATGGGGTGGGGGAAACAGAATTTTCTTGTATTCTATATTTTTCATGTCTTTAGAGTTGGGATATAGAGTCGTTATATTTTGTGTCATTAATTTCTGTTAGAATGCTGATGGTTTGTAATAACTAGTAAGTGGATGGTTGTGGTGACAGTAGTCATGCTATAAAATGTGCTTGTTCGTTTTTCTTGTTTGTTTTTATTGTCAATAGAGTGATTATTTTTTATTTCTTCTATTTCTTTTTCTTATGAAGAGTCTATCATAGAGGTGGTGACTGGTCCCGATGATGGATGGATGGCGACCATCTTAAGGAAAAATTAGTCATAGATTTTTTAAGAGTCAAAATCACTACTTGTATGCTCTTTTCATTTCGCTTAGAATAAGCTAGAAAGCATGGATTATTCATCTTAAATGCATGAGAATTAATAATTTCATGAGAAACACATAGGTTCTTTAACTTGATTCAAGGGATGTAAAAATTGGGCTTAATAATGAAGATTCATTCAATATGATCTTTGTGAATATTGGTCAAAGGAAACTTGTTCAAGCCATGATGTCGTGAGAGATGAGATTGTAATTGTTGTGTTTCATGCATAGGATAACACATAGAACTTGTTTGCCGAGTGTGTATAATAACCAATTGTCAAAGAGGTAGTACATGGTCAAGACATTTCTTTGAATACCCATGGTTGTTATTTGTTGTTTGCACTACCTCTGAAATTTTCCCTAGTCAACCCCATTGAGTTTATAAGACTATTTCTTGTCTAGCCACATGAGAAGCCTAACCCTTTTGTTATTGAACCTATATGAATTTGATACAAAGAAGCACTAATGCACTTTGAGATCCAAATAAATGATGATGAGGGTTTCACCAGCATAGTAACACTAATAATGAGGAAAGATGAGAATGTGGATTGGAAAGAGAAAAAGAAAGAAGGGTGCCCATGTAATAAAATGTTTACTTTCTTCTAGGACCTAAGGAAAGAAAGAAAATAAAAAATCTTAACAATAGATTATTTCGATTGATCTTAAAGCATAAACTATCAGTCAGGTAGTAAAAAAAGGGGGCATTCCAGATGAAAGGGTCAGTAAAGGGAGATTAAGTGTAAGCAGTAAGGATTGTGGGATTGAAAAGAAGAATAATGTGTAAAAGTTATCTTAAAGTGCTTAGGATTGGTAGCCACTATTTCTCAAATTATTCCTACCCGTTCTTTAGCCGACATTACAACCATGAAAGTCTTTTTGATCTTACTCTTTTTGATTAATTGGTTAATTTAACTATACATGAAAGGCAAGCCTATGGTATGTTGCATATGTTTGAAATATCATTTGTAGTGATTGTGCCTTGTTGATTTGTGTCCCGAGTGTTTTGCATAGTGAGAGAAAAAAGGGGTCATCACTAAATAAGTGAGGGCATAAGATGTCTAAAGTTGGTGTTCTATCCTTCACATATTTCGTGTTTAATCATGTTGGCCCTATTTTGAAAAAGAAGAGTCAGTTATAGAGGGTATGTAGTTTCAAATGAAAAGCTCCTTATTGTGTATGTCTCGTTGTTGCTTATAAACTTATGAATTGGCTATCCTCATATTCTTTTCTAGCTGCCTGAGTGTGAACTGATAGAGGTGGTAAGTGGTGTGAAATGAAGTTTTGTTTAATGAAAGTAGGGGATTGTTCAAGGACGAACAATGATTTAACTGTGGGTGGTGATCTTGGGCATATTTATACGCCCACTTGCCACATTTTACCCATATTTTACCATGTTCCTAGAAGATTATCCTTATGAAATTCAATATTTTCATGAAAATGTTGTTGAAAAGAGGTAAAGGATGTGTTCAGATGATGTTTGTAGGAAACCAACGTAAAAATACCTAAAGAATAGCAACCAAGGAAAATTCAAGTGGCAAGGTGTGTTGAAAGAAAAATTTAAAGAAAAATTAGCCCGGTGAGATGGCTAGTATGGTGCGTCAGACCATGAACTTTAGAGAAATTTTGCACAATGTGGTGAGATGCCAAGTGTGGCGCGCCAAGGAAGAAAAATTGCTGAAAATTATCTAACACCTAGGTTCATTGGATGGCATGGCGCGCCACCTCTTGAACTTCAGAGAAAAGTGATCCGCTACTTGGTGAAATGGGAGGCATGGTCCGCCATCTCATAAACTACAGAGAATTTTTCCCAACACCTTGGTGAGAAAAGAGGCATGGCACACCAAGACCCAAACTTTAGATGAAGTTCAAGCACATGTTGGTGTTATGCCTGGCATGGCATGCTAGGCCTATTCCGAGGAAGATTTAAGTCCAAAAGCTAAATTACTTAGGGGCAAAATGGAAATTTTTTGTATGATTATAAATACATCACTAGGGAATCTGTAAAAGAGATCGATGATTTTAGGGAAGAACGCAGAGACAACACTTTCATCTTTTAGATTTTCTTCTTTACTTTACTTTACTCTTTTCTTTTATGAGAATGATGATTATTGTGTTTTTATACTTGAACATGAGTAGCTAATAAATTTAATCTAGGGTTTTGGCCACAAGCATGATGGTTGTAGTTTTACAGTTTATTTATGCCATACATTTAAATCTTCTTTTTAAGATTGTTTATACTTTCTTGATTTAATGATTGTTTGTTAGTCTGTTCACTTTTCGAAAAATACCTATTGACTCATGTGTTGAACTCGAGAGAGGGAACAATGAGGGTAAAAAGAAGTATAGAGTAGGCTTTGATTTCTTGTTAAGAATAAGGAATTGAATTCATTTTTGTGGATAGGGATATACGCTGCCACCCTACTTAGTTGAATCAGGTGGCTATAACTGACATCTTACTCCTCTCCCGCAACCATAGGAATATAGGTTCTAGGGTTAGTGGGATAGTCTTGATGCATTCAGAAGGATATGTTATGAAATGAATATGTAACCTGAAACTAATAATTTTGGAGACTAAGTTTGGTGTAATTGAACTCGATTACTCACCATGAAAGGGAAAGTGCTAAGACCCTGGATTTTATTCATCTTTCAAAATACAGTCTTCTTGAAAATGAGATTCAAAATATTAAGTTAAATTACAAATTTGGTAAAAGTTACTTTAAATCCTGCAAATAATTTTCTTTCTTTTGCTAATAGTGAAATAAGGATTCAAACCAAGATAATTGATCTAACAAGTCTCTATGGGATGATATCTGGACTTTTGTCCTATATTACTTGACGACCACGTATACTTGCGTGTGTCCTTGGCCACATCAAAACACTATTCATCAAATCTAGATCAAGTTTATTTGGGGAAAAAGTGTAAGAACCCAACCTGCATTGGCCACTTCTTCATAATCATCTATCCCACTAATGTTGGGTGTATTTATGCACTTATTTATCATATTTTTTCATACATATCTATATTTTGAGAACAAATGATGTGTCATTGCTTTAACTTTGTATTATATTTGTGAAAAAGAGATAACACACATGATTAGATATTTTCAAGGATAAACGTGATGGTTTTGACTCATTTGAAACTTAAAATAGCAAGTGTTGGTAAATCGGACTCGAAAGAAACATGTGTCACAGCAAATCGAGGTTGGCATCATGCAACACAGTTAGAGCATAGGCTTGTGTGATGCGTAGGCACACTAGTGTATTGGACCGCACAATGCTGAGCAACAGTGGCGCAATAGGTCGTGTGACACGGACCGACTATATCCGACTCAAAGCCTGCAAATTCAAGTCCCATGCCAAGTAGGAAGAGATGAAGAATTAATTTCACTTCTATAAATACCCCCTCTTGAGGGTGTTTTTGGTACTCAAGTTCAAGCACTAATTCCATTATTAGTTTGCACGTTATTCCAAGTGGTGGAATAAATTATTTGACGTCACCGTTGAGAGTAAAACATCAAGTTCTTGTGATTGATTAGAGATAGCCAATACCCATTGTCATAATTCATTCAAGAGTCGAGGCTAGAAATATCTTAACTCTTCTCCAAGTTAATGTGGCTATTTTGTTATGTGACCTTGGGGTTTGGGAGAACCCAGTAAAATACACCTAGGAGGTTGAGAAGCACCAAGTGTAGCTTTGTCCATAACTATTCATGCTTATAATTGGTTCTATAGACTTATCAATTTACCCTAATCCAATCGATGCCCCGTCAATAGCACATTCCTGGTTTGCTTACATTATTTGGTACAATCTACTTTCCCTGTTTTTCTATCGCATTTAAAGTGATAGAGTTTATCTTTCTTTCCCCCAAAACTTTACAAGTTGCTATACAATGATGCTAGTTAGTTCTAATTGATTTATAACCTCAGTAGCAATCATTCCTCATTCCCTATGGATTTGACCCCTACTCATAGTTGGGTAAATTATATTTGCATACAACTGTGTACACTCTCTCACTTTAAGCAGTGGATTTGGATGTTATCAATTTTGACGCCATTGTTAGGGAGTGGGAATTGATAGCCTTTAGTTGTTTGTTGATTTGAACTAGTTAAGCATCTTGTGTTGTCCTTATGTTAATTGTTGGTTTTTTGGTTGCTTGTTTAGGTTGAACTCCATGAGCCACGATTTTCAAGTAGGTTTTGTGGACGGCCAGATGGTCCATGATGATGACGAGCCTATGATGCCTGACATTGCTGGTGTTATTCGCCTACCTCCTACGGTAGGGAATGTCGTCTTCCATGTGATGAGAACCATGATACACTTGTTGCAAATGAAGGGATTATTCGGAGGGTAGCCAAGTAAGGATGCCATAGACACCTCTGAAATCTCATTGAAAGCTGCCTACCTTTTAACATTACTAACATCAGCCAAGAGTAAATCCGGCTGAGGCTTTTCCTATTTTCATTAATAGGGAGAGCCACTGTTTGTTTAGAAGAGTTGCCCCCCCAGGTCAATCACGTCATGGTAAGAACTAACAGAGGCCTTTTTGGACAGATTCTTCTCTCCCTCAAGGATGCTTCAATTGAGGGATGATATTACGAACTTTAGACATCTTCAAAGAGAGCCACTTCATGAGGTTTGTCTTTATTTTGAAAAGAAGGTTGTGGTATGCCCCAACCATGGTTTGCCGGATGGGGTCTTGCTATAAAGCTTCTACCATTCCCTCAACTAGATTAACAAGTCGGTGGCCTACAACCTTGCTGGTGGATCTATCATGGACCAAACATATAGAATGGCCAAAGCTCTTCTTGATCATATACACCAAAACAAATAGAACATGTCACACTAAGACACTGAGGTGTCCCCAAGTGGTGCCTCTTCCAACCTTGTACCACCAAATTGAGAAGGCGTGACGAGGAATGAGATAAAACCTTGATAAAGATGATGACCCACCTTGAGGTAGTGACTAACATGTTATGGAGGCCGAAGCCAAGAATGTGAATGTTTTAGGGACCCAAGGGCATAGTCAATACGAGGGAGATGTTTCACCTCCTAGATATGATGAGGCATGCTAATACATGGGGGGCCAAATTGTGGGTTCTCGCAAGGGTACCAATGTGCCAACTAAGGCCCATGAGAATCAAGGCTGGAGAGGTCATGAAAAACAAGGTTGGAATGATAGAAATAATATATGGGGGAACCCGGAGCAGAATCATGAGGGGTATCTTAGAAGCTCAAATCCATACATTCCTCCTCCCAAAGAAGATGCAACCACAATGAAACTAGGGGTAAGCGATGTCAGTAGTTTGAAAATCGAGGAGATGCTAGTGATGTCGCCCAAATTACACCTCGTAAATGAGATATAAAGCGATCAATGTCAAATATAGAACCCAACAAAGGTTGAGGTCGATCCCACATGGAAGATGGAAAGAACTTGAGTTAATGTGATTAGCTATTACTATCGGCTGACTTCTTTCCTATGGGGGAAAGAATAGAAAAACAAAATAATAAATAAGAGTAAAGACTAGTAAATGTTTAAATCAATTTCGGTTTTTATTTAATCAACAAGTTACTAGGATTGTGTTCCCCATGACTTCATAACCACAAGACTTTTACACTAGTGATCTATTCCGGTGTTTATCATGCAATATTGGTAAGTTAAGTTCACCTAAATGGTTGGTCCCCTATATAGATGATTATCACCATGCAACTTGGTCCGTATACGGGTGTATGCTTAATTAACCCTTACCCTTAATATCGGATTAGCTATTCCCAGAAGTTCAAGCTATTAGATGAGGGTTGATAGCCTCAAATCTCCATTGTTAATCCCTTTTCCCACTCACTACCCCCTTGATCTGGTAAGTAAGAATAAGGCAAGTTTCAACGTTTGCAACCGTTAAGAAATAATTAAAACGAAGGGAAAATAATACATGCATAAAATCCTGTTCAAGAATCACTAAGTTTTTTACCTACGTGTGTTAATTCATCATGGTTTCCATAACCCTAGTTATAGGTTTAGCTACTCATGTTTGAATAATCACAATCACAAAATAAAGAATAAATTATAATTGTAACTTACAAAAAATCGTCGAAGAAAACCACATGAACTGAATAAAACTCCAAAACCAATGAAAAAAACTTCAATGTATTTTGATTCCCAAAATCAAGAAATAAAATATAAACTTTGTTTCTTGAACCACGAGTGATCGTTAACAACATAAAAATTTATGACAAAAGTGGTAAAATAAACTGTGTTTGAAAAATAAACCTAAATTGTATTTATAATTCCAAACAAATCCTATACTAACTAAAATTGGACTCCAGGTTTGCAGGGGTAACGGGCCAAGTCACGACTCATTGGGTCTCCCAACGAGTCGTGGCCTGTGATTTTGACTCATTCTCAGCAGCTTAACCAGTCCAAGTGACGGGTCACCTAACGACTCATTAAGCCTAGGCACGAGTTGTTAGGTCTCTCGTGGCCTTTGCTCACCAAATCCTCCAGTGCACTTGACGGATGCCCACAATGTCTGATGACAAGTCGTCACTTCACCTGATGACTCATTATGTCTCTCGTTGTCTTAACTGGGCACTTCTTTAGAATTTCTCCTCTCAGTCTCCATGACTTTCATAATGACTCGTTACCAGATGTAACAAGCTGTTCCTTCAACTCGTGAGGTGCACTGGGTCCTCTTTAAAAATTCCTACTCTTCTCCATGACTCCAGGCACGAGTCGTTCATTGGGACAATGACTCGTGGCCCGGGTATCAGCCTGCAAATTTTTCCATTTTTGCCTTACTTTGCCTATTTCCCATTGCGGACCTGTTCTCCTGCAACATTTAACATAAACGCATCATATCTACATAAACATACCCGGTATGTGCATAGTTTCTTAGTTTTAAGCGTCGAAAGTTCCGTAAAAATCATGGCACATCAACACCCTCAACTTAGAACTTTTGCATGTCCTCAAGCAAAAACAAAATAAAATAAACTACTTCGACACTTCAATCAAAAGAACCTTAGGAAATTTATGGCAGTCACAACTCTTCATCTAATCAAATTTTCTAACCGCTCCTTCATCATTCAAAATCAAATCATAATGCATATGTAAAATTTTCAACCATGACATAGAGGAATTGAAACATGGCAAAATACTGTCACTTGCAACCATGCACATAAATCTATAACACTGACCCAGACAGTTTGCAGATGATTTTGTTAACCAAATGCTCTCAATACAAAGAAGTCCCACACTCACTCATGTGTTTATGATCTATCAATGTATTTTTCTTGGGACTAGGTAAGATCACACTCGCTCTCTTAAAGAAATTCTCATTGTGCTTATGCAATACCATAAGCTTGCCTTTACTTTCAATACCTCGAATTTCAGACGGGTAACTAGGATCACTATAGGACTTTTTAATCTTATAAAGTAGGCTTGGGTTTGGGTATGGTACATATGGGACTAGTAGTTTAACCCTCCTTGGCACTACACACACTTTGACTCCACCTTTACCCTTCTTTTCATATTCTCTCCCTTTTTCCTTTGCTTTCTTCTTGTTTTACTTTTGTTTGCAACTACGAGTGTGGTGTTCTTTCATTCAAATATTCATTACTTTCAAATTTTTCTTTTTTTTCTTTACTCATTACGCACACCATACCTGCTCTTTCATTTTCATTACCCAATTTCACTCCATCCTACTCTTCTTAATAACCCCTATGATAGCCACCCTCAACTTAGGCGATTTTCCTGAGTTGAGGTTCATAATATCCAAGGAGGGACCAGGACCAAAACAGGTTCATTTTAATTAAAGCGGGAAGGTGAATTTGTGTTAACAAAATGAAAGGTCAATTTAAGCTCAAAAATTTTGATCAAGGGATATTTATTTTCATTTGGTAGGACTTTTAAGGCTAAAGTGGACTCATTAAACAAAAATGGCCTATGATCCTTTCCTAGTTTCCCATCCTCTCTCTCAGTATCGGTGACCAGGAAAGTTCTAGATTGACACACACAACAGAATTTAACTATTAAGTCTCACTCACTCACAGCACAGGCCAACATTATCACTTCTATTAACTACTAGTTCAGGTAGAGTTATATATTGGTAAACATGTTCACAACTTTAATGCCATGCAAAGATTCACAAAAGTGATACTTGTCAATTTTAACACACATATAAAAGAAATTAGCAGGGGTATCACATTATCAGTTCAACTAGTGCAACTAAATTCAAAAATTCATGCTCTTGACTGCCTTAAGTTCACCTAATTTTGTTTCGACTAACACAAACAAACACAAAAACATAAGAACCTAAACGCGTCGGTTCTACTAGATAAGGAACACTCGAGGGAAAATATATCCGGTAAGAAAAACCCTTGAGTTATGTTCAGCAAAAATACACAGGTATCCCTCCCCACCCCCATCAAGAAAAGCATGTGTCATCCTCAACGAATATATATAAAATCAAAATGGAAATGGGAAACATACCTGTGCAACCTAGGCGTCTGCGACCTGGTTGGTGGAGGGTGCAGATTCTCCTCTAGTGTCATCTCCTCTACCACCAGCTTGATCCGATGCATTTTCAGAACCTACTGAGCTCATAACTTCTCCACGATCTCTTGCTGCCTCAACTGCGACCCTCTATCAGGCCTGCTCTCTGGATAACTACAGTGCTGTCTCCATCGCTCTCCACTCTCTCTTCTGCTCATAGAGCAGAGAATCATCCTCCTCAAAGCTTGCCTGCTCATGAGGCCTCTTGCCCTTATCCTGCGCTACTGGCTCCTCAGTGATGAAGTAAAATATTGGTGGTAGCTCTTCTTCGCTCCCATAATCAATCACTAGAAGCACGGGTGGAGGGATTGCAGCTACCTGTCATACGGACAACTCCTGCACCTCCGCTCAAAGTGCTACTACCTCCGCATACCACTTTCCAGCTCAGGTGCCTATAACTGTGCAAGGCGCTCATCCATACGCCTCTCAAAGGCATCTAACTGGCCATGCACTAGGCTAGAGAGCGCCTCCAACTCCTTTGTAACCCACGAATTAACTTGCTCCATTAGTACTTTAACTTGAAGAGCCTTGTGTGCTTGCTATTTTTTAGCTTTCACTAGTCGTCTAGCCATGTCGGTCAGGAATTCTTGGGAAATAGTGACTAGATCGGATGAAGGAGCACGTAAGGGTGCAACAGGTGGACGAGGTGCTGCTACTGAGGATGAGGACTCTGGAACCTCAGTAGGTGCGGGAATGTCAACTGCATACGTAGCCTTAGGATGGCTACAAATCCCTCTGGCCTCTGTGGGCTCTACCGCAATCTCAATAAGAACTGCAGCCTCAGTCTGTATACCTATGTTCAATGCTTCTTCCAATAAAGTCACTCCAGCGGATGCAGCAGACTGACTCCTTGCTCTCGATACCAAGTTTGTTTCATCTCTTATCAACCTGATATCAGTGATCTTATGGACCACCACTCTCTAATCAACCAAAGAAAATTCTGGCACCTTTGACTCTTACAGAGTTTATCAACAAGGCATGGAAAGGTAATATCATTTATCATCCACTCTCGAATCTCTTCAGCAATATACAACGGGAAGTTTAGGCATACCCCTCCATGATGCTAGCTACTAGTACGGATCTGTCAGGTGAAAGAACATTATCCTTGTTGGTCAGTACCAGCCTATGCCGAACCAATGACCACCATAATTTAGCTTGGAAGTTCAATGTGGCTTTTTTTATCTGGGACTCAGTGCCATGAAACCACTCAACCAGCAGACCCCTTGTGGTAATGACTCATGACAGCCAAGTGTACTGCCTAATTCGTTCTACACTGTTTAGCTTCTTGGTTTTGATTTTGTTGAGCTCGGACAGTCAGTGAACGAACTCGACTGTATTTATCGGGGCATGATAGTTTGAACCATAGAGAAGTCTAGAGATAGTCCTCTCAAAGATATCAATAGGTGTCTCCCGAACCAACACCTCCGTCAATGTGGGTCTCTTCTTCCAGTCTTGTCCTCCCAATGCCAGACGTTGTAACGTGGCTGCGTAGGCTGCATAAAACTCTCTGACTAGGCAAGGGTCGTAGCACTCCAATGGCTCAATTAAGCACCTGAAACTGTATCTATCAAACAAATCCTGATGCTCAGGGAGGTCCTTGATCCCTATGGTGACCAGTTTGGGATCCTCGTAGATGCTCCTCTTTGAATGTCCTTTTTCATTCGGAGCAATGTCCTTATTGTAAATGTCTCTCATACCGCAAACACACCATCGCCTCACCTACCGTGGTTGATTATTAGATTTATTGGACGTCTCTGTCAACATATCATATGTACTTCCCTATTGGGCACGTGACTCATCCGTACCCTCTACATTTGCTGCAGTTGTGGTGCCCTCGGGAGCAATTGGGACTGTGGCCCTAGCATTTTCTTCCGCTTGACTTGGTGGGTGTCTTTCAAGTGGAGTAGGAGCATCAACCAGGGCTGTCGAATTTGTAGGTCGGTGTGTCCTAGCCCTGGTGGATCTCCTCACAAACTGCTCTTCTAAAACTTCGTATTCCTCCTCCAAGCTACTCGACTCTTCGGAGGAGGAGGGCACGTTCCAAAGTCTACAATATGATGGTTGACTCCTCTTCGGCACCTATTTCTTGGTCAGACCTTTCTTTGGTGTACCCTTTGGAGCCATTGTACCTGTGAAATAAAGATTAGTATGCAAAATGAGATGAAACAAAATCAACTTTTAATTGTGTCCTTGTGGACATGATGAGGGATTCAATGAGTCATCACCACTGGCCATGACTCATGAGGTCATTCATTGTCTGCAGGTCATGTTTTTCTTTGTTGGACCAATGGACTTAATGACTGGTCACAAAGAGTCGTTACTTGAGGCAATGACTCGTTACACCAATTGTGAGGTACACTTGTTACTTAGCGAATTCCCCACTCAGGAATGAGCTATAAAACGAGTCGTTGGGTGATACCATGACTCGTTATGTGGCGTGTGCTCAAGATTTTCTATGAAAAAATAACATTACCCATGTTCCATCTCAACTAAATTAAAATTTTCACAAGCACAGATCATCATATTTATTAAGGGTCCCGTGTTCAAATTCTTATACAGCATCATGGCACTAGGGTTCCAGCTAAACTCATGGTATTGTTCAAATTCACAATTTTACGCAAGAAAACAAGTAGAGTAAAGCTTGAAATAATCGATTACTCACAGGTGTAAGAGTAGAGGGTGAGTTCAACTTGAGATTGCGATGGTATGTGGCAACTGAACAATTTTGAATGTGATTGTGCAATGTGTGAGTGATTGTGCCTGTGTGCACTTGAGTGCGATTTTGGATGGTTTCTTGTGAGTGATGTCTTGGGAGAATAGGAAGTGGGAAATTATTCTTAAAATATTTGGGAGTTCGAACTTGTGGGGAAATTCGAGTGATTTTATTTGCTTAAAATTGAATGCCTTAATTAAACGTGGGTAGGATCAGATGAAAATTTTACTTAAAGTAAACCATGACCCACGTAACGGGTCGTTAGACGAAGCCACGACTCTTTTTATTCTGTTGTTAAATTAAATCAATCAAAATCTTACCTGGGACCTAATGACTCGTGCAACGACTCGTGGTGATACCCAATGAGTCATGGCATAAGTCGTAGGCCCTGAACTACAGTATCTTCATGACGGGTCACTTGATGAATCGTTGGGACCCCCAATGATTCATTAAGTTATTTGTTGGCACCTTGAACAACTTAATTCCATTTTTAGTCAAGTAGACTTAATGGAATACCCCAGATTCGTTTTTATCGAAAACGACTCGTTTGGTCAAGCGTTGTCTACACTATTTTCTATGGCAGTGACCATGATCTACTTAACGAGTCATTTGGTCTGATGACGACTCATTCTGTGCTTTTTGGCACCAGCAACTTAAGTTTTGATTTTTGGTTTTAGCTTCAAATTTTCCATCTTAATCACCTGCACACATAAACACTATATTTTTCTTACAATTACAACTTGGGTTGCCTCCCAAGAAGTTACTGATTTAAGTCATGACACGACGCAAATATTTTTACTACTCAGACTTCACCAAAACACCTCCATGGGTTGCCTCCCATGCAGCGCCTGATTTAACGTCACAGCACGACGCAAGTCCCTGGGTTATTCGAATTTCACCCAGAGCCCAGAAATCCACAAGCTTTATTTCTTTGCTTTTTCCCAGATATGCTTTCACCTGTTGACCATTGACTTTAAAGCGCTTTCCATCATGGTTTTCCAGTTCAATTGCCCCATGGGAGAATACTTGAACCACTCAAAAAGCCCCTAACCATTTGGACTTCAACTTGCCAAGAAACAAGCAAAGCCTAGAATTGAATAGTAACACCATATCACCCGGGCTAAACTCTCTCTTCTCAATCTTCGGATCATGCTGAATTTTCATTCTTAGTTTATAAATTTCAGAACTCTTATAGGCTTTCAATCGAAATTCATCTAGCTCATTCAACTGATCAAGCCTCAAGTTTGCAGCTTTGCTCCAATCCAAATTCATCTTCTTGAGTGCCCACATAGCTTTGTGCTCAAGTTCAACCGGAAGATGAAATGCTTTCCCATACACAAGCTGATACGGAGACACATCTATAGGAGTCTTGAATGCGGTACGATAAGCCCATAAAGCATCATCTATCTTCCTATCCCAATCTGTCCCGTTAGCATTCACAGTCTTCGCCAAGTTGGTCTTTATCTCCCAGTTTGTGACTTCAACCTGCCCACTAGACTATGGATGATGGGATGTTGCCACCCTGTGTTTTACCCCACATTTTTCCAATAAAGTATGAAACAACCGGTTACAGAAGTGTGAACCCCCCATCACTAATGATGGCTTTGGGAGTCCCAAATCTGGCAAATATATTTCGCTTCAAGAATGTTGTGACACTCTTCCCTTCATTATTTGGAAGAACAATTGCCTCCACCCATTTCGAAAAATAGTCCACATTAACTAGTATGTACTTCATCCCATTTGAGCTCACAAATTGACCCATGAAATCAATTCCCCATACATCAAATAGCTCAATGACAAGGATGAGAGTAAGGGGAAGCTCATGCCTCCGTGATATGCCTCCTTGCCTTTGGCATGCATCACATGACTTTGCAAAATCATGCAAATCCTGGTGAATGGTTTGCCAATAATACCCATATTACTGAATTTTGTGGGTTGTGCAAATCCCGCCGTGGTGACCCCCAACAGGGGATGAGTGGCAGGCCTCCAGTATGCTCAACATCTCTACCTCGGGCACGCATCTCTGGATAACCCCATCAGCACATACGTGAAATAAGTAAGGGCTCATCCCAGAAAAACTTCCGCACAACAGACATGAACTTCTTCCGCTGGTGAAAAGATAAGTGCTCCGGTACAACATCACTCACCAAATAATTAGCAAAGTCTGCAAACCATGGGATGAGGTCCTGTGAGGCAGCTAAAACCTGCTCGTCGGAGAATGCATCATCTATGTCAAGCTCATGATAAAGTGTTGCATCTGGTTCCAATCTTGATAAGTGATCCGCCACCTAGTTTTCGGCCCTTTCCGGTCTTTTACCTCGAACTCGAACTCTTGCAGCAGCAGAACCCGTCAAATCAACCGTGGCTTGGCATCCTTCTTTTCTATCAGATATCTTAAAGTGGAATGATTTGTATGGACTATCACCTTAGTTCAAAGCAAGTATGCCCGAAACTTCTCGAATGCAAACACTACAGCCAACAACTCATGTTCTGTCATGGTGTAATGTTTTTGAGCTGCATTAAGAGCCTTTCTAGCATTATAAATGGGATGGAAAATCTTTTCGTGCCTTTGACCTAACACAGCTCGCAGGGCCACTCCGCTAGCATCACACATAACCTCGAATGGTAAAGACCATTCAGGTGCCACTGTAATCGGAGCAGTGGTCAATCTCTCTTGTAGGAATTCAAATGTCTTCAGACATACTTCATTGAAAACAAACTCCACCTCCTTCTCAAGAAGTTTGCACAAAGGATGTGCAATTTTAGAGAAGTCCTTGATGAATCTTCTATAAAACCCTGCAAGACCTAAAAAGCTTCGAACACCTTTCACAGAAATTGGAGGGGGTAGACTAGCAATTACTTCGATCTTGGCCCTGTCCACCTCAATACCCTTACCAGAAATCTTATGGCCTAGCACTATGCCTTCTTTTACCATGAAATGGCACTTTTCCCAGTTAAGCACTAAGTTGGTCTCTTCACATCGCTCTAGAACCTTGCTCAAATGAGCCAAACAATAATCAAATGAATCACCCACCACTGAAAAGTCATCCATAAAGACTTCAATGATGTCCTCCACCATGTCAGAAAATATAGACATCATGCAACGCTACAAAATTGCAGGCGCATTACATAACTCGAAGGACATCCTCTTGAAAGCAAAAGTACCATATGGACAAGTGAATGTAGTTTTCTCTTAGTCTTCAGGGGTTATAGATATCTGATTGTATCCCAAGTAACCATCAAGGAAACAATACCATCCTGTTTCTGCAAGTCGGTCTAACATCTGATCCATGAAGGGCATAGGAAAGTGATCTTTCTGAGACCAATGGTTCAACTTCCTATAGTCCATGCATACTCTCCAACCGGTGACTGGTCTTAGTGGAATGAGCTCGTTGTTAGCATTTGGGACCATTGTGATTCCTCCCTTCTTCGGTACACACTAAACTGGGCTCACCCATTTGCTGCCAGCAATAGGATAAACCATACCGCATCCAACCACTTGATGATTTCATTCTTGACCACCTCTTGCATATGTGGATTCAACCTACGCTGATGCTCAATTCTCAGAATACAATCAGGCTCTAGCTGGATCTTATGAGTGCAAGGTTCATCTAATCCATAAAACCTACAGGACCATTCGTTAGTCAAAAATACATAACTACCAACTCATATTTATTATATAGAGTCCTAAAGGTTGTCCTCGAAATGTCACTCTCCCAAAACCAGAGCTGATGATACCGGGATCTAAGGTGTTTCTTTGAAAAGCACTTAGCACCCTGAAGCTGGTCAAAAAAATCATCAATCCTGGGGAGAGGATACCTGTTCTTGATTGTGACCTTGTTCAATTACCGGTAATCAATGTAAATTCGAAAGGAACCATCTTTCTTCTGGACAAAGAGAACTGGTTCACCCACGGGGATTTGCTAGGTCTGATGAAACCTTGTCTAAAAGGTCCTTCAACTACTCCTTCAACTCCTTTAGCTTAGTTGGAGCCATTATGTGAGGAGGAATAGATGTAGGTTGCATATCGGGAAGAAGGTCAATACGAAAATTGATCTCCCTCCCCCTAGGGAGGAATATTTGGTAAATCATCTGGGAACACTTCTATATATTCGCACACTATGGAATTTGATTGGATAGTTGGGGTTTTGGATGTAGCATCCTTAACCCTAACAAGATGGTATACTCAACCTTTAGAGATCATCTTCCTGGCCTTAAGGTAAGAAATGAAATGACCTACCGGCACAGATGAACTATCCTTCCACTCTAGGACTGGATCCCCCGAAAATTAGAACTCTACCACACGGGTTTCTACAATTTACTAAGGCATAACATGCATGTAGCAAATCCATGCCAAAGATAACATCAAAATCTATCATGGCTAGCTCTACTAAATCTGCTGACGTGACTTTCTGAAGGACTGTGACAAGGCAGTTTCTATATACCTGTTGAGCTATAACTGAATCACCGATTGGAATAGAGACTAAGAAGGGTTCTGAGAGGATTTCGGGACTAACTCCGAAACTACTAGCAACATAAGGCATCACAAAAGATAAGGTAGCCCCTGGATCTAACAATCAATATACATCAAGGTGGAATACTCATAACATACTAGTGACTACATCTAGTGAGACTTCTTGTTCTTAAAGAGACGCTACGGCATAGAATCTATTATGATGCTGACCACCACCTGCACTAGTGGATGCACCCTGTTGAGCTAAGCATGCTGGTGGGGCTGTTGAGCTAGTGGCTGGGTCTCGGCCCCTATCATGCCCTTTTCTTGATATTGACAATCTCTAATCATATTTCTGAGCTTCCCACACCCAAAACAAGCACCTAAACTGGCTAAACACTCACCGGTGTATCTTCAGCCAGACCTTCCACACTCTGGGATGCTAGAATCTGCGGGTCTGCTCCCCTAACCTCGAGACCCCTAATGTTCATCCCCTCTAGTTGCACCTAGATCTGGATGGCACACTCATAGTTGATGGCTCTAGGGTTGATGATCTTTGGTGGGACTGCTGACGGTGCCCACCGCGAGATCTCTACTGGGAGAATCCAAAGTTATTAGTCTTGGCCCTCTTGGCCTCTCTCACCTACTCACTTACTTGCACCGCCTCTATCTGCTGGGCATACAGAACTATCCGGGAGAGTTCAATGTCCTGATGAAGGATCACGGTTTGGAAATCTTTAACGAAATAGCCTGTTATCCCATGTAGGAACTGAATCACGCAGGCTCTTCGATCTATCACCATCTCATATGCTTACTTGGACAAGCGAGTGAACTCCAAAGCATACTTCTGAACCGTAATATTACCCTGCCTTAGGTTCACAAAATCAGTTGCTTTAATCTCCCCTATCTCACAAGGGAAGAGCCGATCTAGAAATGCAGTATGGAACTCATCCCAACTAATGGGGCTTGCACCAACTGTCCTTCTATCCTTTTGTTGCCTGAACCAGATGTGCGCAACCCATTTCAAATGATATGAGGCTAGATCTACACACTTCTCACCAGCCAACCCCATGATCTGAGTGATCTTCAAAACTTTATCAATAAACTCATGTGGATCCTCGTCCACCTTTGACCTAAGGAATTCCGGAGGGTTCATCCTCAGAAAATCTCCGAGTCTCGCCGCTACCGCATTCCAATTCTAAGGGACATGTGCTACTGTATATTGGTTGACCTAGGTGGTCAAAGCTTGAGCTAGCATTTGTATGGCTTCCCTAAACTCTATATGGGCAACCTCTTCGGGTACATGATACTCGGGGCTTTCTAGGGCCTGCTCGTGTCCATCTCCGTTGTCATTCTCATGGCCATTTCTGTTTCCATATCTTCTTCTTTTAACTCAGTGAGGAGGCATGATTCCGCAAACGCGTATAGCACGAGTTAGAAGCATAAAGAGACATTTCATCGCACGACATAGATCATGAAAGAAGGGAACATTGTTTCTAGCCTCTTCGTCATAAGTGTAGTGCGCTTCACACCCATGAAAAAGACTCTACATAGAATGGCTTTCAGAAATCCTAGGACACTTCAAAACCTAATGCTCTGATACCAAGTTCATCACGACCCGAACATAGGCCTGAATTGAGAAAAGGGACAAAGAACCCTTAGAGACTCCAAATCCACCCATGGCATGAACATAACATCTAAGATCAACATTTTAAATGCGGAAACACAACATATAACATAGCAGGAGTCTGAAAATCTCATAAAATCTGAACATCTGAATACATAACACAAGTGTGAAGCTGAATACATACTATGGTTGATAAGCCTCTACTACTAACGAGTTGATGGGTGAAGACCTCAACTAACTAACTAAAGTCTAAAACAGAAAATACTGAATATAACTGATAAGAATGACCCTCAAATGATGAGGACTCACCAACTCTGGCTGGGAGATGCTAACATTAACGATCTGGCTAGTGATGGGACTGTGCTTGAATGTTTGAGCCTGTATCATGAAACGATATGTCATAGAGTATGCGGTCAGTATATGGAATTTATTGAGTATGAAAGGTAAGTAAAACCTCTAAATAAGTAAAATTAGAGATCATGCATATCATAAACATTTCATCATAAGACTCTGAGAGTACAACTTGCATGCTATTATCTAAAAACATGACTTAAACATAACTGAATATCATAACTAAATTAAATGACCCAAAGCTAAAAACTGATAGTCATAAGTAAAACTGAACATTGGGTCAAACCTGCTGAAAAGCATAATATCTTAACTAATGAACATATATAACTGAAATCATTAGGAACAATGGGAGACTCATCATATAACATACATTACCATAATGGAGTTTAGGTGGTCCTGACTATTACACTCAAATGAGCAGAGCCGTCCAAAGTTTTGCCAGGGCTAAGGACACTACTATGATATCGATATCAAGATGAAGGCCCCTTGGGGGGCAGGGGAAGCTCACAAGGGAGGTCCCAAATAATATTATCATACCTGCGTTGGCTCGTAGTTCTAAGGAAAAGGGTTGACTGACCCTTAGCCTACTCAATGCTAGACACTACTTCCAAAAACATGCATACGCTTTCCATCATTTTTCAGTGAAGCTGAACCATGACATGACATACATATTTAGAAAACATAAACTGAAGAGCCTTGGCTCAAACCATACCACAAGTTGAACAAGAGTGGGAGTCTAGACTCCAAAACCATGTGGTAAGCTAATAACATGAAATTTATATAAATCTTGAAACATACTTGATCATATGGGCTTGCTCAATAATTAAACATGCTTGAAATAGACTTTTATTACTCAAAACATAAACAAAGACATGGGTAATTCAAAATCATACTTTCGTCATGAACATCTCATCATAACTAGAAACATAGATCATAATCTCATCTTTTTATGAACTTCCATAGATGGGCATCTTATTTGTAAAACTATGAAATTATAATTTTTGATTTAAAACATTATAAAATCTACTTATGAATCATAATTCAACATTAGAAACATGCATAAAGAATACCCATGATAGATACTTAGAAAATTCATAAGTTGGGTTAAAACCCCATAGATTCATCATCTTAGAAATACATGAAATTAAAGAGGAATTGGGCATGGGAGTGGATTGATACACCTATTCACAACCCTACATACTTGGGAAATTCTAATTACACAACCCTCATGAATGCCCAAAGGAATTTGGGGAAGAAGTTGATGAATCCTAAGCTTGATCACTGTTAGAAACTACTAGGCTTGCATGCATGGAGGGGAATAGGTTTAGAATGAGTTAATCCCCCTTAAAACACACCTTTCTGAGCTTAAAATGAAGTAATTTAAGTCTTAGGATCTTAGGAATTTTGAAAAAGCCCTTAATAAATTCGTAGGAGAATACACACCGCCAGTCCCAATGAAGGACCAGACGACTCGTCGTCAATAACCACGACTCGTGGTCTACCATCCATCGTCAGCACTGGAAACTTATCATCCCTGGTTACCATGAGGGACACCACGACTCATGGTGTACCCAATGACTCATGGTGACTAATCGTTAGGAGCACTACCAAAACCTTCAACCTTCAAGTTAGACTCTTGACCATGGCTAACATAACGACTCATGGTGTTGACCACGACTCGTGGCTTCACCTGTGGTCAACCCCCAAACCAAAAATCCACCCAAGCTCATCCTTCTCTTTACGAGTCATCTAACGACTCTTGGTGCACCTCACAGGTTACTAGATGACATGTCTTGTGACCTGGTGCAGAAAATCTTATTTTCTCCATTTCAACCCTCGAGTCTGATCTTAGAGCTTCCGGGGTATTACATTAAGGATCGCCAACTATATGTTAAGTTCAAAAATTGTGAGTTTTTGTTAAATTCAATAGCATTTTTGGGCCATATGGTGTCAAGTGAAGGTTTAACCCCCAACTAACTCTAAAGTCTAACTGAAAGAAAATAACTAAAAAATTAATATCATCCTCGAAAGATGAGGACTCACTAATTGCAGCTGCTGATATCACCTAAAGAAATCGACTAACGATGCTGAGCTTGAGGACTTGCGCCTGTATCATTATACGATACAGCATAGAAGGTATACGTTAGTACTTGGAATGTACTAAGTAAGTGAGAGATAATATAAACATGAAGAAACAATAAGTGAACTGAAATGACCAACTGAAATATTGGAAACTCAACAACTGAATGTATAAATAATATTGTCAATAGACCCTGGCTGATCTTCATAGACATGTCCTGAATCTGAAATACTGAGCTGAGCTAAACTGAAATTAAACTGAGCTAAGTTAAACTAAATCTGTACATACTAGTAAGAGAGTCTAAAATCGACATATAACCACGTGAGCTAGACGTGGAGTTTGATACATACGCCTTATCGATAGGACCCAGTATATCTTGTCATGGTATAAAGGAATGAACTAGGTGATCACAAGTCTGGGGGCATAGGGCCAAATAAATAACCTACGGTGGCAACATAGTTCTAGGAACCTGGGTGCGCTGGAACCCTGGTCCACTTGGTGCTAAGTCCTACTCCCAATAAATAGTCCTAGTCTGACTACTAATCTCATAGCTTAAAACTGCGGTCCAAGACTAAGTCAGGGATACTTATCTAGAAGTACCCTGAGAGTCTTACCTAGCTAGATTCTGTAACTGGTGTTCTAAGACTGGCTAGAGCTTCTTATCTGGAAGCATCGTAACTGCTTGAAGAAAAAACTAAAACTGAAGCTGGTGGTCTAAGACTGGTGTAATGCCTCGGAAACTCAAAGACTAGACCCAGGACTCAAAACAGAGAACATTGGAAAATCTACACCAAGTCAGAAAATGAGTCGTTAAGTGACTCTTGGTGAGGCCTATAGACTTAGTGAAAATTTTTGGAGAATATGATGACCATGAGTGTGACCACGAGTCGTGGTCAACACATCGAGTCGTGATATGACCTATGGTCTAGGATAAAGCTAAAGCTGGGAAAAGTTAGGTAATGCACCTAGCAAGTCCTCACCACGACTTGTTTGGGACACCACGAGTCGTAGTTTCACCAATGAGGACTCCAAAGTAATATTGGGTAGTCAGGCTAGTGGGAGCTGACCATGAATCGTTGGGTCTCCTGACAACTCGTGGGATTAGTCGTTGGGAAGATGTTGGATTTGGGGAGAAACCTACCAGTGCACCTCATAACTGGACCCCACGAGTCATCCCTCACCTCACTACTCGTTAAGCCCCTTGTGGTGACCAACGGGAGGCTCCAGGCAGTGTACCCCATGAGTCGCGATCACTGACCACGACCCGTTAGGTCACTCGAGGGGACTGACAATCAGTTTTCACCTGCGAGTTCTCGAGGGTCTTTAAGTAATTTCCTACCCTCCTAGACTCTAAACTACGTCATTTTAAGAATATTTTCAAATTTATTAGAGGGGTTAAACAATTCCTTTCCTCATTCTCCCCATCCAGACTCTCAAGAATCATCATAGAACTTCTTTCAGAGCTTTTCAGAAAAAGAGCTAGGGAAACCTTTTCTCCTCAGCTTCTCAAGGAAATTCTTTAGGCTTCTTCACCAGGTATGTGGGAATTCAACAAGGGAATAATTCTTCCCTTGTATCCCCAAATTCCTCCTTATTTCTCTCTATTAGTTATAGCCCTGAAACTAATGAATGTCAAGAATTGGTAGTAATACTTTATCTAAATCATGTGGGATATTATACCATGTTAATTATAGATATTTTCCCCCAGTCCATGACTAAAATGATGTTAAATATTGTGAAGTGAAATTTAGCCCTATTGCTTGAACTAAAAAATCTTGAAATTTGCATTAGTGCTTGAATATCAAAAATTTTTCTTAGATTTATCAGTATTGTGGACTCCAATGTTGTTAGTAGCATTGAAACTAAATCATATTGTTGTCAGTTCAGTTTTAGTAAGAATGTTAGAATTCTCAGTGTCAGTCAGAAAATGCCAGCCGATTAGTTTGACTACAAAAATTCCTGAGGTGTCAATACTACCTCCTAGTTATCAGAAGCAGATTCAGAATTCAGTTTTATTGGTCCACTAGGAGGTCATGACACTTTAGATAAACAACACTAACTAACCTTAGGACCCCAGTTTCAGATTTTAGTTTATTCTTTAGATGGTTATGATGCTTCCAAATAAGTAGCTCTGAGCGGTTTTAGAACCCAGCTCTAGATTTTGGTCCGATAAGACTCTCAGGGTTCTTTCGTATATGTATCCCTAAAAATAATTGGGCCCCATTTTTAAGCTAGCAGCTTAGTATTCAGTCTAGGACTATTTAGTGGGTGTAGGACTTAGCACCGAGCGGACCAGTGTTCCTGCGCACCCAGTTTCCCAAAACTACATTGCCACCGTCGGTTATAGTATTTATTAGCCTGATTGGCCCTAGAATCTTGTGATCACCCAGTTCATGCCTTTATACCCTGACAAGGTATATTAGATCCTACCGAAGGTGTGTATACATCGAACTCTACGTCTAGCTCACATGGTTATATGTCGGTTATAGACTCTCCCACTAGTCAGTCTAGTCCAACTTCAGATCAGTTCAGATCAATATTCCAGATCTAGAACAGGCTTTGACCATCAGGAATAGTCTATTAGACCATCTCAGTTATTTCATTCATTCAGTTCAGTAGCTTTAGTCGGTCATTGCATGTCTTTTTAATTCAGCATTTTATTCCATTATGTTATGTTTTTCCCTCACTTTCTAGTACACTCAAAGTACAGACGCATATTTTTATGCTGTATCATTTTATGATATAGCTACAGGATCTCAGTCTTAGCCTCATTAGCTAACTTCTCACCAAAGACCTCAGCTATTCTAGTTGGTGAGTCCTCATTCTTCGAGGACGGAGATTATTTACTTCAGTTATATTTTCTTTCCTTCTATTTAGATTTGAAGTTAGCTGGGGGCTTGTCCCAACAAGTCATCATTCATGGTGGCTTTCAGAAGCAGATTAGTTTTATTTCAGACGTTTTCGTTCTAATGTTTTCAAATATTATGAATCAGCTTTATTTCTCTCAAAGTATCTATATTTTTGCCTTAGACTTCCACTGCATATATTTACATGCTACTCAGAGTGTTTGTGTATGATAGACCAGGGGTTGACTTGGAGTTACTTGTGACTCCACATACCGTGTCCAGTACAGGGTGTAAGCCCGTGGCATGACAAACTTTGTATCAGAGCAGTAGGTTTAGAGTATCCTCGGATGTCTGAAAGACATATTGAGTAGAGTCCTCTTCATGGGTATGAAGCACACCACACTTATCACGGGGAGGCTACGAGATGTCATTAGGAAATATTCCCTTTATTTCATACTCCTTATCATGCGCTGAAATTCAGTTCCAAAATCATTCTCCTAACTCATGCTCTATTTAATTTTAGTGAATCATGCCTCCACAATATGGTAATGGAAGAAGGGTCGGTAATGCTCACCGACCTCCCCCACTATCCCCGACAGCACCTCGGGACGACTTGGTGTCTACTGCAGAATTCAGGGTGGCCATTCAGCTGCTCGCCCAAACTGTTACCAACCAGGTGAACTAGTAGGTGGTTCTAATAAACAACAATGGTTTCACAGCAGTTGCTTGAGTGCGGACTTCACCAGGATGAACCCTATGGATTTTGATAGATCATAGGTGGGAGAGGACACACAAGGATTTATGGATGAGATTAAAAAGATCACTAGAATTATGGGTGTCGGTCCCTTAGAGAAAGCCGACTTGGCTGCTTACCACCTGAAAGGGGTAGCCCAGGTCAAGTAGGAGTAATGGAAGGAGGGGAGGCCAGCGGAAGCAACCCCGATGGAATGGGAGGAGTTCATTACAGCCTTCCTGGAAAGATTCTTCCCTCAGGAGCTCAGGAAGGCAAAAGTAGCGGAGTTTATGAATTTGAGATAGGGAAATTGGACGGTTGAAGAGTACACTCTAGAATTCACCAGGTTGTCTAAATATGCTCTAGAGATGGTGGCCGAGCCAAGGACTTGCATGCTGAAATTTGTCAATAGGGTGTCGAACCTGGTCCTCAAATAGTGCAGGCCAGCGATGCTGATTTAGGATATTGACCTCTCCGGCCTGATCGTCCATGCCGAGTAGATTAAGGCTGAAAAACTGAGGGACATGAAGCAAAAGAACAAACAGACAAGGAATGGCCAATCAGATTATGGTCACTAGAGGTCTGGTGGTAGCAGCTGCCTATAGCAGTAGCAGCAGAAGCAGCAGCATAGGGCTCCAACACCCAGCTCAGTTAGCGCCCCTCTCTTTCGGTCCAGCCAGGATCGGAGGGGTGGAGCATCTATCTCTCAGTCCCAGAGCTACAGTGCCAGTAACAGGTATCCATTCTACCCCAAGAGCGGCAAGAACCACCCAGGAGAGTGTCTTTAGGGTTGAGAGGCCTGTTTCGATTGTGGACAGCGTGGTCATTAGTTTGAGGAATGCCCGTCAGTAAGATGGGAAAGGTCACAATCCACTACCTCAGCGGCTCCTACAGGCCAATAAGCTCAGCAGGCTAATATATCAGGTACAGAGGGCGGTCAACGCCAAAACCATTTTTATGCATTATCATGTCGTTAGGATTAGGAGAACTAACCGGATGTGGTCACGGGTATGTTACATCTTTTACACCTAGATGTATATGCCCTACTTGATCCGGGGGCCACGCTATCATTCATGACTCCCTATGTAGTAGTACAGTTCGATATCAGTCCAGAGGTCCTCTCAGAACCATTTTTAGTATCCACCCAGTTGCCGAGTTAGTTGGAGCAAGCCGGGTGTACAGAAACTACCCAATCTCAGTCTGCAATATAGTCATTCCAACTGACCTGGTAGAGTTAGACATGGTTTACTTCGAGATTATTCTTAGCATGGATTGGTTACACTCTGCTTATGCCTTAGTCGACTACAGAACTAGGGTTGTCAGGTTTCATCTCCCTAATAAGCCAGCTCTAGAATGGACGGGCAGTAGTTCAGCGCCTAAGGGTAGGTTTATTTCCTACCTTAACGCCAAGAAGATCATGTCTAAGGGATGTATCTACCATCTAGTTCGGGTCAAGGATTCCGACTCTAAGACCCCAACTATCTAGTCAGTCCCTGTTGTCAGTCAATTTCCAGACGTGTTCCCCGAAGATCTTCCGAGAGTTCCTCCTGAACGGGAAATTGACTTCGGTATAGACCTTATTCCAAATACTCGGCCCATCTCCATCCTTTCTTATAGAATGGACCCGGCTGAACTTAAGGAGTTGAAGGAGCAGCTAAGGGACTTTCTTGATAAGGGTTTTATCAGACCCAACATCTCTCCCTGGGGTGCTCCAGTGCTATTCGTGCGAAAGAAAGACAGTACCCTGAGAAAGTATACGATTACCGTTAATCGAACAAGGTCATAGTCAAGAAAAGGTATTCCAAACCCAGAATTGATGACCTGTTTGACCAACTTCAGGGTATCACCAGGTAAGATTCAGAGAGTGTGACATATTGAAAACAACTTTCAGAACTCGGTATGGTCACTACGAGTTTGTGGTTATGTCCTTCAAACTAACAAATGCCCCTACAGCCTTTATGGACCTGATGAATAGATTCTTCAAGCAGTATCTAGATATGTTCGTCATTGTGTTTATCAACAAAATTATTGTATACTCAAAAAATAAGGAAGAGCATGCTAATCACCTAAGGATAGTGCTTCAGACACTCAGAGACCGTCAGTTGTTCGCCAAGTTCAGCAAGTGCGAATTTTGGTTGAAGTCTAAGAATTTACTACGTCATGTGGTCTTGGGTGAGGGTATTCAGGTTGATCATCAAAAGATCGCAACCGTGAAAGACTGGCCCAGAACTACCTCCGCAACTGAAATTAGAATTGTTTTGGGTTTGGCTGGTTACTACTAATGCTTTGTGGAAGGCTTTTCTTCCATAGCATCTCCTCTGACTAGGCTGACTCAGAAGAAGGTGAAATTCCATTGCTTAGATGTGTGTGAGAAGAGTTGAGTTAAAAACTCGACTCACTACGCTCCAGTGTTTACACTATCGGAAGGATCAGATGGGTTTGTAATATATTGTGACACTTCCAGAGTTGGACTTGGTTGCGTTCTAATGCAGAGGGGCAAGGTGATAGCATATGCCTCCAAACAGCTCAAAATTCATGAAAAGAATTATCCGACTCATGACTTGGAGTTGGTAGTGGTGGTCTTTGCGTTAAAATTTTGGAGACACTATTTGTATGGGGCTCACGTGGATGTTTTCACCAATCACAAGAGCCTTCAGTATGTATTCAGTCAGAAGGACCCAAATCTTCGTCAGAGAAGGTGGTTAGAGCTTCTGAAGGATTATGACATGAGCGTGCTATATCACCCGCATAAAGACGATGTGGTGGTTGATGCCCTAAGTATAGTGTCTATGGGTAGCGTGGCTGATGTTGAGGAAGGCAAAAAGGAATTGGCGAAGGATATTCACAAATTAGCTCGATTAGGGATACAGTTCATTGACTCAGCTGAGGGTGGAGTGGTACTATAGAGCGGGTTAGATTCCTCTTTGATTGTTGAAGTTAAGTCCAAATAGGATGAAGATCCCATCTTACTTAAACTTAAGGAAGTAGTTCTCAGGAAAGAGGTTGAGGCTTTCTCCAAAGGGGGAGATGGTGTGCTCCGTTACCAAGGCAGATTGTCTGTACTGAACGTCGGAGACTTGAAACAGCAGTTATTGGCTAAATTACACAGTTCGAGGTACTCAATTCACCCTGGTGCTACTAAAATGTACCGGTATTTGAGGGATATTTACTGGTGGAACGACATGAAGAAAGACATCACTGAATTCGTAGCTATGTGCCCGAACTTCCAGCAAGTCAAGGTAGACACCAAAGACTAAGAGGTATGAACCATGATATCAGCATACCCATGTGGAAGTGGGAAGAAGTGAACATGGACTTTATTACGAGTCGTCCTTGAACTCGTGGGCAACATGATTCTTTCTGGGTAGTAGTAGACCGGATGACTAAGACAACACATTTCCTCCCAGTTGAAACTACAGATTCAGCTGAGGACTATGCTAGGCTTTATATCCAGGAGTTGGTTATACTTAATGGGGTGCCATTATCCATATTTTCTAACAGAGGTTCCTAGTTCACCATACATTTCTGGAAGTCTTTCCAGAAGGGACTTGGTACCCAGGTCAAGATCAGCAAAATGTTTCACCCATAGACAGATGGGCAAGCTGAGAGGACTATTCAGACCCTAGAAGATATGTTGAGAGCATGCGCGATTAATTTCAAGGGCAGTTGGGATGACCATTTGCCTCTTATCGAGTTTGTGTATAATAAAAGCTACCACTCTAGTATCCAGATGGCCCTGTTTGAGGCATTGTATGGTAGAAAGTGCAGGTCTCCTATTATGTGGTTTGAAGTTGGTGAAGCTACCATAATCGGGAAAGACTCGGTTCATGAAGCTATGCAGAAGGTACAACTCATCATGGAAAGGTTGAAAATAGCTTAGAGTCATCAGAAATCTTATGCTGATGTAAGGAGAAGAGAATTTGAGTTTGTTGTGGATGACTGGGTCTATCTGAAAATTTCACCCATGAAAGGGGTGATAAGGTTTGGGAAGAAGGGAAAGCTCTATTTGAGATATGTGGGACCCTACAAAATTCTATGGCGAATTGGCAAGGTAGCTTATGAGCTGGAATTACCTGCAGAATTGGCATCTGTGCACCCAGTATTCCATCTGTCACTATTGAAGAAGTACATTGGTGATCCAACTTCAATTGTGCCATTGGACAGTGTGGAAGTGAAAGATAGTCTCTTATATAAGGAAGTCTCCCCGTCCAGATCCTTGACCGCCAGGTTCGCAAGATGAGGAACAAAGAAGTAGCTCCGGTCAAAGTTTTGTGGAGGAATCAGCGGGGTGAGGGAGCTACGTGGGAGGCCGAAGCGGATATGATGGGAAGATACCCCCATTTGTTTCCTTCTGACTCAGTTTCAGTTTAAGGTATCAATTTCATTCCCAAAATTGCTTTTAGTTCATTTGTTTCGATTTCTTTCATGCATATGAATATGTACATGATTAATGAATTCAGTTTAGACTAATGACCTAGTTCAGAGGTAGTCATTCCGCTAGTTTCAGATTTCATGATCAGTATTTGTGAATAAAGATTTCCATTCTCTGCTTTCCTGAGTGTTTTCCAACATTTGAGGATGAGTGTTCCCAAGGGGTAGATATTGTAATGCCATGAAAACTCACAGACTAGACCAAAGACTCAAAACAGAGAAAACTAGAAAATCTACACCAGGTCATAGAATAAGTCATTCTATGACCCGTGGGAGGTGACCAAGAGTCGTTAAGTTACTCATGGTGAGGCCTATAGACTTAGTGACAAGTTTTGGAGAATAAGGTGACCACGGGTGTGACCATGAGTTGTGGTCAACGCCACGAGTCGTGATATGACCTGTGGTCTAGGATAAAGGTAAGGCCGGGAAAAGTTAGGTAGTGCACCTAACGAGTCCTCACCATGACTCGTTTAGGACACCACAAGTCGTGGTGTCACCCTTGAGGACTCCAGAAGAATTTTGGGCAGTGAAGCTAACGGGAGCTGACCACGAATCGTCGGGTCTCCTGAAAACTCGTGAGGTTAGTCGTTGGCAAGATGTTGCATTTGGGGAGAAACCTTCCAATGCACCTCACAACTGGACCCCATTAGTCTTCTCTCATCTCACGACTCGTTAGGTCCCTTGTGCTTACCAACAGGAGGCTCCAGGCAGTGTACCCCATGAGTGTGACCACGACCTGTTAGGTCACCCTTGGGGACTGACGTTTAGTTTTCACCTGCGAGTTTTTGAGGGTCTTTCAGTAATTTTCTACCCTTCTAAACTCTAAACTATGTCGTTTTAAGCATATTTTCAGATTTTTTTGTAGGGGTTAAACGGTTTCTTTCCTCATTCTCCGCATCCAGACTCTCAGAAATCATCGTAGAACTTCTCTCAAATCTTTTCAGAGAAAGATCTAGGGCAACATTTTCTCCTCAACTTCTCAAGGAAATTCTTTGGGCTTCTTCACCAGGTATGTGGGAATTCAAAAAGGGAATAGTTCTTCCCTTGTGTCCCCAAATTCCACCCTATTTCTCTCTATCAGTTGTAGCCCTGAAACTACTGAATTTCAAGAATTGCTAGTCATAGTTTGTCTAAATCATGTGGGATATTATACCGTGTTAATTATAGATATTTTCCACCAGTTCATAACTGAAATGATGTTAAATCTTGTGATGTGAAATTTAGCCATATTGCTTGAACTAGAAAATCTTGATACTTGCATTAGTGCTTGAATATCGAAAATTTTGCTTGGATTAATCAGTATTGTTGAATCCTATGTTGTTAGTAACATTGAAACTTAATTAGATTACTGTCAGTTTAGTTTTAGTAAGAACGTTGGAATTCTCAGTGTCAGTTAGAAAATGTCAGTTGATCAGTTTGACTACCGCGGTGTTAGTGGTACCTCCCAATTATCATAATCAAATTCAGAATTCAGTTTTATTGGTCCACTAGGCGGTCATGACACTTTAGATAAACATCTCTGACTATCCTTAGGACCCTAGTTTTATATTTTAGTTTGTTCCTTAGACGGTTACGACGCTTCCAAATAAGCAGCTTTGACGGTCTTAGAACCAAGTTCCAGAATTTGGTCCGACAAGACTCTCAGCGTGCTTTCAGATATATATCCCTAACTAGTCTTTAGCCTTAGTTTTGAGCTATCCGCTTAGTATTCAGTCTAGGACTATCTAGTGGGAGTAGGACTTAGCACTGAGCGGACTGGGTTCCAGTGCACCCAGGTTCCCACAACTCGTTGCCACCGTAGGTTACAGTATTTATTGGCCTGATTGGCCCAAGACTCTTCTGATCACCTAGTTCTTTCCTTTATACGCTGGCAAGGTATATTGGGTCCTACCAATGGGGTGTATATATCGGACTCCATGTCTGGCTCACGTGGTTATATATCGGTTATAGAATCTCCCACTAACCAATCTAGTCCAGTTTCAGATCAGTTCAAATTAGTATTCCAGATTTAGAACATGCTTTGACCATCAGACAGGGTCTATTAGACCATCTCATTTATTTCACTCATTCAGTTTGGTAGCTTTAGTCGGTCATTGCATGTCTTTTCAGTTCAGCATTTTATTCCATTATGTTATGTTTTCCCCTACTTAGTCAGTATATTCAAAGTATTAACGCATACTTTTATGTTGTATTGTTTTGTGATATAGTTGCAAGATCTCAGTCTCAGCCTCGTTAGCCAACCGCTCACCGAAGACCTCAGCACTCTAGTTGGTGAATCCTTATTCTTCGAGGAATGGAATTATTTACTTCGATTATATTTTCTTTCCTTATATTTAGATTTTGAGTTAGCTGGGGACTTATCCTAGAAACTCATCAGTCATAGTGGCTTTCAGATGCGGATTGATTTTGTTTCAGATTTTGTAGTTTCGTTCTAATATTTTCAAATATTATGAACCAGCTTTATTTCTCTTGAAGTATCTATATTTTTACCTTAGACTTTCGTTGTATATATTTACATGCTACTCAGAATGTTAGTGTATGATAGATCAGGAGTTGACTTGGGGTTACTTATGACTCCAAGTACCGTGTCCCATCCAAGGTGTAAGCTCGGGGCGTGATAACTGGTCAGAGCTGCTTAATTTGAAGCGTCGTAACCGTCTAAAGAACCAGCTAATTTCTGATAACCGATAACTTATTCTGATAATTGACATCTGGGAGGCACCACTAATACCTCAAGAAAACACTATAGTCTAATTGATCAACTGACATTTCTGAAATTACTGAGTAGGCTAGTATTCTGACTGAAACTGGACTAGCATCAACTAACTAAGATAATCAACTGATATTAACAATATGGGAATCCCAACACTGATAGAATCAACCAACATGAATAACTAATCAAATACGCAAGATTCTAATTTTAGTGCATTCTAAAGCTAGGGCTAAAACCATCTTTACAAGAACAAGTATCAATATGGTTGCTAGATAGTGGAATTTTATCAATAATTAATCATGAATAATAATGCACACAATATAAATAGTATCTGGTTGAAAATTCATTCACATTCGAAACCTTAGGGCCTAGAACTAATATGAAATTCTAAACGAATTTTTAGGGCACAGGGGAAGAACAATTCCCTTGCTAAAATCTCACATACCTGGCAAAGAAATCTTGGAGAAAATCTCTTGAGAATCTGAGAAGAAAAGTTGATTGCCCCAGCTTCTGCTCTGAGTATTTTGACAAAGTTCTACGATTTGAATTCTGGGGGGAATGAGAAGAATGAAGTATATCGTCAATTAAATCTCTAAATTTGTAGAATATAACCCAAAATGATGTATTTTAGGGATTAAAAACGTGGAAAGTTACTACAATAACCTTTGGACAAAATCTAGAAAACTGCCCGACATGGACCAACGGGTCACTTAATGAGTCATTGGTTGAGACCACGACTCGAACCATTCGTTGGTCCTGAGCCTGGGCTCTTGGCTTATTGGAACTGGCAACTAGAGGGACCACAACTCGTTGGTACCTCCTGTGGCCACTGAGAGGAATTCGAACAAAACACTGGAGAGCGGGTGACTCAATGACTTGTTGGTTGGGACAATGAGTTGTTGTCACCTATCATTCTGTCTACTGGAAATCCTGAAGGATTCTTGGGCTTAACACCACAGGTGGTGACAATGACTCGTTGTGTGATACAACGGGTTATTGTTTCCACTCGTTATCACTGAAGGAGATACCTGGGAGCCCCAAAACACGACTCACACCACGAGTTGTTGTATCACATGATGACTTGTTGGTTGACTCATGGGTTCCTGGAAAAGTGATCCTTGAGTTCTGAGATGGGGATGCACCGAGTGATAGGACGACTCGTTGTTTCTATCAATGGGTCATTTAATGTCCCATTGGTTCTCGAAGAACCAAGGTAGGGCTGACCATGACCTAGATAACGGGTCGCTAGAGCTGACCATGACTCATTATCTCAGTTGTTTTGAGGCAAAATTTATGGTTTCTTCTTGGTTTTTCTTGCAAAGTCTGAGTTGAGTCTAGGAGAGCTTTGGGATGTTACACACATACTGACCGCATACTTTATATTGTATCATTTCACGATACAGACTCGAACGTGCAGGTTCAGTCCCGCCGTTAGTCAGATCTTCAGAGTTAGCATTATCCAGTTGTTGGTGAATCCTCATCTTTCGAGGGCTTTTTTTTATCAGCTCATATCAGTATTTTCAGTTTCAACTTGTAGTGAGTTAATTGGGGGTCTTGTCCCATCAACTCGTAAGATTTTAGAGGCTATCAAACATAGCATGTATTCAACTTCGGATCAATATTATGTTTTCCGATTGTGTAGAGGTTATTGGATTCTCAGACTTTCGTTTAGCATGTTTTATTATAATAGTTTCCACTTGTTGTATGTTCTTGGTTGTTATGTTCATTTCATGAGTCGATTTGGAGCCTATCGGGGTTCCTTGTCCCATGTCGCAATCCGGGTCTATGTTCGAGTCATGACACTAGAAGAATCTAAAGATCCCTTTATCACCTTTTTCGTACAATTAATAAGTTCTCTTCAGGCGCAAGAACAAAGAAGAGCTTTCAGATAAGATAAAGTTGGTGAAAATAATTTTAATGTAAAGCACCAACAAAGAAAAAGTTAATTATCCTCCTTGCAAATAATGCAAAAAGAAAACGCACTTTAAAAAATTTTATTGGTGGAGATTTGACTCAATATGTGAAAATTGCAAACAAACAGGTCATGTTAAAAAAGTGTGCAAGCTCAAAGAAATTCAAAACAACTCACAAGCACTACTAATTGAAGAACAAAGTGAAGAGGACCAGCTTTACTATATTGCAGCAATATAAGTAAGGAAGACGTTGGATGTTGCATCTATTACTGTTACAGTATTTTTCTAGAATAATTGATTGTTTAGTTATATGAATAGTCTAATAGTTGATTTAGTATGATATTTAATTTCTTAGTCTTAACAAGAGTCTAGTACTTTATTTGTAGGAGGAGCCTACTACTTTATTTTTGTTCCTACATAAAAGCTTATGAATAATAAAATTCATATGAGAAAGTTTTTCATTCATATTTTTTATTTTATTGTTTTCATCTCTCTCAAAAATCCTAATAGTCTGGTTTGTCAAAAATTGTAAATTTGTAATTACTAAAATAAATTTTTCATATTAAATTAAATCTTGCGTGATTTAATATCAAAAATAGGAATTGATAAAAAAATAGAAAAATAAATTTGGTAAAAAAAATCAATCAAATTCAAGTCTGAATCGACCGAAATTTAAGTTGATATATCAAAAGTGACTGTTAAAAATATAATGTAAGTGCGAAAAGTATTGTTACTTTTGATAAATTTGAAAAGAACTATTTTACTCAAAAAATAAATGTTAGATATGTCATAATTTTTTATAAACAAAAATATTTATAAACAATATGAAAAAATTACTGTACTCCTTAAACATTATGAACAAAAAGAGTTTGATTATACAAGTCAGATTATTATTTTATTGACTTGATTAAAACCAATTGAGTAAAAAAAATTTCATGAGTCTTTTCTGCAATAAACAGTAAGTATATAATATTATATAATATTATAAATTTATTGTAAATAGTGTATCAACATTGTATAAATGTGAAGAATAATGTAAGAAGTTTTTGTACAAACTTTTATACTGTTATACAAAATTATACAAAAATTGAGTTTCGTCTCCTACAACTCTACCTATGAAACTTCATCCGAAATAGATGAAATCTTCATCAATTAGCTTCAACATTTAACAACTTCAAAAGGATATTTTCAACGAACACTATTCATCATTTTTTTAAAAAAATAAATCAACAAATCACAGAATTTAGTTGTGAGTTTTCAAAAATTTTTCCTCATTCGGTGTTCCATACTCGTATCGAAACCCGAATAATATGAATTTGCACCTGGTAGGACCCATTCAAGGGTAGCGCTCCCCACCAAGAATTTTTCATACTCAAAGAGCTCGAAACTAAGACCTTTGGTTATGGGGGGAGCTGACTTATCCACTGCATCATATCCTTTAGTAGTGGTTTTCAAGCATTTAAAAAACTCAATAATAGAGTTTTTAATTGTTTATTTTAATTCACCCAACAATATTTTAATATGTGATAATAAAGATTAATATCACTCTTAATCAATGTCTAAAAATAAAAAAAATTAGATAAAGATCTACAAATATGAATCTATTTTAATAATAAGCTCGATATAGCGTGTGAAAATCACTAAATCCTATTGTATCTTTGAATATTCTCTGTTCTTTATGAATTATTCATTATGTTTTTTTGTTAAATGTCTGTCTTTTTCCCTTTCAAGTGGAGATACAGTTGATTTGCAACATATATGTACTGGATTAATAAGGTACCAGTACTATATTTTCACGGAAAGAAAAGTATGGGAAAAAGTTTCTCCCGTTCCCCTTTTCTCACCAACACGAATTCATTCAAGTTTCTTATAGTTTACTTGCCCAATTTTTTGAGAATTTAAATATTGTGCATATTTTTTGCTTTATTTAGAAAACATGCCTCTTTTGTTTAAGGCAATTGATATTTTTGGCCTTCGGATATAAGCTCACACCCCTGTGTTCCTCTATATCATCAAATTTATATACTGAGATGTTACGGTATGAGTAGGATAACAAGGCAATCACATGAAAAATTATGTATATTTATGTCATTGATGTAACACATTTTGTATATTCGTTCCAAAAGTTATGGCTCATCAGTGAGTCATGTCACTCGTTAAAAGTGGGATAAATTAAATGATGTGGGTTTTTTAATTGGATAATACATGTCCAATCTGATATTCTATAACTAAAATTTAAGTGGAGCAACTTCTAAGATAATTGGAAGGACAATTGGACGTGACATTAGATGTAATCCTCTTCAAGAAATTTACGTACCCTACTACACTGTTTGCTACTACTGAGTAAGAAAAAGAAATTATGAGATATGTGAGAAATAGGTGTATAAGTGTTGTGCAGTTTTGATGATTGACAAAGTGATCAAGTGAATCTGATACATTTCTTGCTTCAGGTGTGTATGTATTGACAGGTGAACCATTTAATTTATATGCATCATAAAAAGATACAAAAATATATCAAAGAAAATAAGTAGATGAGATCAAAATAAAAAATCAAGTCCTAATAAGTTTCAGTTACATGTCAAAGAAGAATAAAAAAAATTAGTCGTGAAGCAGGTTCCCGAATAAACTGATTCACATCGCATAGAGGAAGTGTCATGGTAAAGTAACTCTAATCTTACAGAGGAAATATTTTGTTGCACATCAGTTAGGGTAATTAAAGATACTAAAGACCTTTCCAAAAGAAATTTTTCATTCAACTAGGAAAGAACCTGGTAGGTACGGAGAATCTGACATGAGGAAACCAAGTCCTTCTAGGATTCTTTTTCCTTATTTCGAATGAGGAAAGAATTGAGGAAACCAAGTCCTTTTAGGATTCTTTCCCAAAGAAAGTTGTTTTCAGCGAGGAGAGAACCTGGTACAGAAAATTGATGTGAGGGAACCAAGTCCTTTTAGGACTTTTTTTTGTTATTTTGAATAAGGAAAGATTGGAGGAAACCAAGTCCCTTTAGGATTCGTTATCCTTATTTCAAATAAATCTAGGTTTGAAAAAACAACCTTCTTTGGTTTTATATGATGAACATAAATAACCACAAAATATTCAACTATTGCATCGAGCGTCAAGGAGAATACTCTGCAACAATAGTCATCATAGCAAGAAACGTTGTCACTGGACCAGGTTGTTGTAAGCGAAGAAATGGAGTAGAAGATTTATCCTATCTAGATTGAGTTTGTTATTTATATTATTGAGTTGTCACATTCTCTATTATAGTCAGTTGAGTCAAGTAACATTAGTTTGATTATGTTGTACATCAAAGAATAGAGTTTATATCCTTTTAATACATAATTGCAATTTTAGCAAAATGTAGAAATTGAGGTACTAAAGTTAGTCTCTTAAATTACTGGGTTGTAACCTGATACTGCTCTTTGAAGTTTTGTGAAGGTTGTTGAAAATCCTACACATCGTAGGCCGTGGATTTTACTCCCTTGAGCAGGAGGTTTTTCATAACATATCTTTGTGTCCTAACTGTTTACAACTACATTATTTACAGTTAATGAACCTGGTTGATAGAACTCAAAATAAATTTTGAAACTAAGTTGGTTATAGGGTGCTTTAGTATTTCAATCATTATTAATTAACACCAACATCCTCTATGGAAAGGTCCACGAGGGACTGGGATGGCTCAGGTCGGAATCATAATTGAACATGATGCTTTCTTGGCAGGCTTAGTTTTTAAAAAAAAATAAATTTGCCCTTTCTTTAAGTTATAGCTTTTGGCATGATGGTAAGCGCTTGATCCTAATAAATGGTATTTGAACTAAGGTCATGGGATCTATTCCCAAGAGAAACATATTGCATGAGCAAGGCCCATGAGTGGCTAGTAACCCAGGTCGAAAAGGAAATTATTGGGTAACAGTAATATCCTGCCTATGGCAAAGCCATCGAGGGGTTGGGGTGGCCCCGATCGAAGTTATGATCTAGCATGACACTTGTTTGGTCGGCTTAGTAAGAAATAATGTTGTCCCCTTGCTATCAACTATAGCTTTTGACATAATGATAAGTGTTTGATCCTAACAAGTTATGTTTTCCTTCGAGAGTATATTAGCATAATATAGAAGACTGAACAATCGTAAAATATGTACGATTTGTCATTATCGCTGATAGCATGGAGCAGATATGTGAATCCTCAAATAACCATTCCTAAAAAATCATCAGTGGCACAAGTATTACATTGACCTTCACTAGTTGCCTAAGGATCTTTGCTTAGACAGAATCTTAACAACTTGGCTAGACAAACTTCAAGTTTGATAGACTTGTTTCAAATTGCAGGGCCTCCAATTCTTTTTCAACTTGACTAGCTGAAGATTGTGTAACATCACAAGTTTACAGAGTAAGTGATGAGTGCCAAAGAAAAAATAAGTTTATTATTTAAAAATTTAGAAATGAAAGGTAAAAGAACTATCGATTTTGATTTAAATGACACTCTTTCAATATTGTCTATATCTACTTATTTGACTCCATTATATTAATGCTTTCTCTTGTAGCAGTGGTGTTCAAACTATTGGGAGCACCTTGATATTTCATCGATACCTATTATCTCTTAATATAGGTACCGGTAACTTCCACCAAAACTTGGGCAGATGAAAAGAAACCACATAATGGTTTTGTCTCTCCTAAATTTTGAACCCTAGTCTCCCGTAATTTGCATACACTTTATTCAACCACTATGTTAATATTTTATTATGATAATTTGTGATATTTTAGGAATTGTAGTCTTACTAGAGTAAATAAATATTATAGTCTTATTAGGTTAAGGTTAACCTAAGGAAGCAATGTACTTTTATGTAAGGAGGTTGTATTATTAATTGAGAAAATTCTCCCAAAATATTATGTTCTTTGTTATTATTTTCTGGTCTCAAATTTTCTATCCAAACCTTGTTGTAACAGTTATTCGTTATAATAGCATTTCATTATAACAGCCTAATTTTCTTTAGAACCAATCATTTATGTTATATTTTATTCTTCTATAACAACATTCTACCTATAAGTGCACTAGTGTTCAATATAGAAGTACATTCTTTATGAAATTACCCCTCCATAACAGTCGTACTCTAATCTTATGCAATAATATTTTTAAGTGAATATATTATTTATAAAATAAATATTAAAATATTTATTATAATGTTGATCAATGCTAAGCCAGACCCGATCCTACATGAGCATTAGGGTCCAGAACAGTTGCGGGGGAAGGGGTGAAAATAACCCTAGTTCATTAATGTGTATGCACTAGACCGAACAATGAAACTTCAGATAAAGAATATCCAGATCTAAAAAAGAGGAGAGGTGACGAACGGAATGAATCCCAAATTGGTGAGCGTTGACATCCCTAGGCTCCTTCTAAGGTTTGGATAATCCCTCTCCCTTTAAGCTAACTTTAAGGGTATGAATTAGGCCAAGGCCTAATTTGATATGGTATTAGAGCAAGGTAAACGAATAACCAAAAAAAACATTGAAGAAATGATGGAAGGAGATAGTAGCAAAGGACTCAGAGATAATGATCAAAAGATTGTTGCCAAAGAAGACAAGAATCAAAGGAGTAGTATCTCTCCATGTGATCTTACATCAAATGTCAATCTGAGAATTTAAGTCCTATTAAAGGGTGAAAACTATGAAGAATGGCCTGGGTCCATGAGAACAACCTTGAGATCAAGGAAGAAATTTGATTTTGTTAATGGAAAAATAAAAAAGCCGAACGAAGAATCACTAAATCTTGAAGTCTAGAGTACTATAAACTCATAAATGGTGTTACCACGCGTATGAATTAGCATCTCAAGAGTTGCGGTCACATCTCCATAGCATATGCTTCTAATGACACTTAAAATTTTATCTAAAAAAGCAAAATCACATGCACTTTTTCATATTGGTAAAACAATCATAATTGTTTTCTCAACTCTTATATTAGTCTTATATTTATATGTTTGGAAATCTATTTAAAAGTGCAACAACTTTCATAACCAGATATTTTCCAGATACACGACAAATAGAGAATTATACACGTTTTATGTAAGGTCTTGTGGAAATTCAATTGGAACATTCAATTTACATGTGTTTTTTAGCTTCCAGTCTTTTTTACAGTAAGTGTGCCCTTGGAAGTCAATTTTAAAACATCTCCGCACACGATTTATCGTAAATTGGGTCAACTCATGAAAAATTTGACGGTTCAAATCCAACCCAAATTTTCTAAGTGTTACAATAGTACCGACTACGTTATGTGTATAAAGTATATTTTATATTTTACACTACTGTAAAATAGTAGGATGGATCTCTATTTTGGTCCTCTTTCATATTCCATTGATTCATCACTTTTTCAAGAGTAAAAATGTCTAGAGAGTTTTTGCCAAAGCCCTATGCGTGATATCTTGTTCTAACTTCTACTAATGAATCTTAAATGACTTTTTAAATTTAAAAATATTGAAAATTAACTAAATCATACCAAAACCGAAGAGAAATTGACATGATAGAACTATTTCGACAAGTGTAATATTTCTTATACAAAATTAAATAGCCGAAATAAATGTCATGGGTTAAATTTTATAAAATAATTGGCCAAAATGAACCATTGACACTCCTATTTATGGCTATAGGTGGAAAGATGATGAGGACAAACTCTTTTGAACTAATCTGATAGTAGTGACATGATAATATTTGATTGGCTGGGACACATTACTTGTACATATAACACATTTCTATTGATTTTTGATTCGACTAGGCATGCTATTTTATTTTGACATGTGGCATGATCACATTTGCTCTTTGACTTTGTGTGTCGCGTTTTAATGCCCCGGAAGCTCAAAGACTGGACCCGGAACTTAAAATAGAGAAAACTGGAAAATCTACATCAGGTCACAAAACGAGTCATTCTGTGACCCGTGAGAGGTGACCAGGAGTCATTAAGTGACTCGTGGTGAGGCCCGTGTTTGAGTTAAAGACATTGTTGAGGGGAGTCATCATAGGCATGAGCACGAGTTGTGGCCAAGCCCCACGACTCATCAAGTCAGCCATGGCTAGAGGAATTAAAAAGGAAAAATAATAATAATAAGGCAATGCACCTTACGGAAGGACCCCACAAGTCGTAGTCAGTCACTACGATTCGTGGGATGGGTCGTGGTCTATCGAATGAAATTTAGTTGAAATTAACGAAGTGCATGTGACAAGTGATGACCATGAGTCATGGTCACCTCTAAAGATTCGTGATGTTCTAGATGATTACTTAGGAATTGCACTTGACGGACAATGCCATGAGCCTGAAGTGACGAGTCGTTAGGTCCCTCGAGGGGGCCCTAACAGACAGTTTTCCTGTGAATTTCCTAAGGGTGTTTCAATAATTTTCTAACCTCCTAGACTCTAAACTATGTCGTTTTAAGCATATTTTTCATATTATTTGAGGGGTTAAATGGTTTCTTTCATCATTCTCCCCATTCAGACTCTCAAAAATCATCATAAAACTTCTCTCAGAGCATTTCAGAGCAAGAGCTAGGGCAGTCCTTTTTTCCTCAATTTCTAAAGGAAATTCTTCGGGCTTCTTCACCAGGTATGTGGGAATTGAACAAGGGAATTGTTCTTCCCTTGCGTCCCCAAATTCCTCCCTATTTTTCTCTATTAGCTCTAGCCTTGGAATTATCAAATGTTAAGAAATTTTAGTCATACTTCGTCTAATCTCTGTGGAATGTTACTTCATGTTAGTTATAGATATTTTCCACCAGTTTGTGACTGAAATGTTTTTTATTCTTGTGAAGTGAAATTTAGCCCTATTTCTTGAACTAGAAAATCTCGAATTTTGCAAGTAGTGTTGGAATATAAAAATTATGCTTCATTTTATCAGTGTTGGGGACTCCCATGTTATTAGTAGCATTGAGACTAAATTAGATTAGTGTCAGTTCAGTTTTATCCAATATGTTAGAATTCTCAATGTAAGTCAGAAATAGCAACTGATCAGTTTGACTACAGAAATCCCCGAGGTGTCAGTAGTACCTCCCAATTATCAGAATAAGATTTAAAACTCAGTTTTTAGTGGTCCACTAGGTGGTCATGACACTTTAGACTAGCAGCTCTGACTAGACTTAGGACCTCATCTTCATATTATAGTCAGTTCTTTATACGGTTCCAACGCTTCCAGATAAGCAGCTCTGACCAGTCTTAGAACCCAGTTCTAGAATCTGGTCAAACAAAACTCTTAAGGTGCTTTCATATATGTATTCCTGACTAGTCTTGGGCCCTAGTTTTGATCTATCGGCTTAGTAATCAGTTTAGGACTATCTAATGGGAGCAGGACTTAGCAACCAGTGGAGCAGGGTTCCAGTGCACTCAGGTTCCTAGAACTATATTTCCACGTAGGTTTCAGTTTTATTGGCTTGATGGTGCCAAACTCTTTTGATCACCCAGTTCACGTCTTTATATCCTCGCAAGGTATCTTGGATATTACCGATGGGGTGTATACATCGGACTCCACGTCTAGCTCATGTGGTTATATGTCGGTTATAGACTCTCCTACTAGTCAGCTCAGTTCAGTTTCAGATCAGTTCAGTTTAGTGTATAGGACATGTTCTTGACCATCAGACGGGGTCATTTAAACCATCTCAGTTATTTTAGTTATTCAGTTCAGCAGCTTTAGTTGGTCATTGCATGTATTTTTAGTTCATCACTTTTATTCTATTATGTTATGTTTTCTCCCACTTACTCAGTACATTCAAAGTACTGACACATACTTTTATGTTGTATCATTTTATGACACAGCTGCAGGATCTCAGTCTCAACCTCACTAGCCGATCTCTCTTCGAATACTTTAGTTGTTTTAGTTGGTGAGTCCTCATTCTTCGAGGACGGTGATTATATAATTCAGTTACATTTTCTTTCCTTTTATTTAGATTTGGATTTCACTGGGGGCTTTTCCTAGCAACTCATCAGTTGTAGTGGCTTTCAGACACAAATTTGGTTTTTCAGACTTGTAGCTTTGTTCAATTATTTTCAAATATTATGAATCAGTTTTATTCTCTCAAGTGTTTATATTTTTACTTTAAATTTTCACTATATATATTTATATGTTTACTCAGAATGCTATTGTATGATAGACCAGGGGTTGACTTGGGGCTACTTATGACTCCAAGTACCGTGTTCCATCCAGGGTATAAGCTTGGGGTATGACAAACTTGGTATCAGAGCCCTAGGTTTAGAGTATCCTCGGGCGTCAGAAAGCCGCATCGAGTATAGTCCTCTTCATGGGTGTGAAGCGCGCCACACATATGACTGGGATGCTACGAGTTGTTATTAGAAAAATTCCCTTTATTTCATACTCCTTATTGTGCATTGAAAATCTATTCTAGAATCATTCTCCTAACTCGTGCTCTATTTCATTTCAGTGAATCACGCCCCCTGAGACATGGTAATGGAAGAAGGGCTAGTAATGCTCACCAACCTGCCCCGGCAGCCCCTCAGGTCGACTCAATGTCTACCACAGAATTACAGAATTTAGGGCGGCCATTCCGCTGCTCGCTCAAACTATTTCCAACCAGGTGAACCAGCAGGTGGTTATAATAAACGAAATGGTTCCGCAACAGCTACCCCAGTGCGGGACTTCACTTGGATGAACCCTCCAGATTTTTATGGATCTAAGGTGGGAGAGGACCCACAAGGATTTGTGGATGATATTAAAAAGATCACCCGAATTATGGGTTTCAGTCCCGCAGAGAGTGCCGAATTGGCTGTCTATTAGCTGGAAGGGGTATCCTAGGTCTGGTATGAATAGTGGAAGGAGGGGAGGCCAGCAGAAGTAGGACCGGTGGAATGGGGGACTTCACTACAGCCTTCCTGGATAGATTCTTCCCACGGGAGCTCAAGGAGGCGAAGGTAGCGGTGTTCATGAATCTGAGAGAAGGAAACCGTACAGTAGAAGAGTATGCTATAGAGTTCACCAGGTTGTCAAAATATGCTCCAGCGATGCTGGTCGAGCCAAGGGCTCACATGCTGAAGTTTGTTAACGGGGTGTCGAATCTGGTCCTCAAAGAGTGCAGGACAGTGATGCTGATTAAGGATATCGACCTCTCCAGCCTAATTTTCTATGCCCAGCAGATTGAGGTAGAAAAACTAAGGGACATTGAGTGAAAGAACAAGCAGGCAAGGACTGGCCAAACAGACTACGACCACCGAAGGTCTGGCGGTAGCAGCCGCCCACAACAGCAGCAGCAACATAATAATACTTTTTTGTTGTCCACAATAAAGTAATCACTTGAATTTTTGTTATCCACATTATTAATGAATTCAACACACTAAGTGCGAAGTGAAGACCGCTTCAATAAGATATTAATAGGAAAATCATAAAGCACTTATATAAAAGAATTCAAGAGACATGATTGTAACATGTCAAAGGATATGCATTATATCAAAACGTAGTAATGTGCGTGAGGTATTTCTACTTTATTCTATGAACTACTTATTCTAAAATTCATTGACTAAGTAATCAAAAATTTAGAAAATCTTCACTAGCTAATGTATTAAATATCTTAAATTAAATTGCCTCAATCAATATATTAATCCTTTTTATTTCTTTATTTTTTTAAATTTCCTATTCCAACAAGAATGAGAAACATACGAGGCAATAAGGATTATGTTGGATAATTTGATAATGTTAGAGAAAACATATAATATTATTACTAAACATGCAAATTATAAACTAAAAATAAGTATCAGGTCTTAATAACTTTTATATATGCTTCCGTAGAAAAATTATATTTTTATCATTTGATGCATACACTTATTTCTTCCCCCCATCTTTTAAATTGTTTAACAATCCATAAACATTCATCAATGATGAAGAAAAAATAAATACACATATACACACACACACACTCTCTCTCTCTCTCTCTCTCTCTCGCGTGTTTCATTGCTTATTTTGTAATACTACTTATGTTTGATTTTAATATTTATGATTGTAGGGTTAGATATATGATTTAATAATTAGAACTTTTTTAGGGAAAAAACATATGAATATATGTGGATCATACTTTTCATTCCATAATACAGGTGAAAAAAATATTTTGGAGCAAATAACTCTATAAGTGATAATGTTAAATGAAAAAGAAAACTGAAAATGTGCAAATTCACTATGACCTAGAGAATACATAGAAAATTCATATTACAATACTAATTTACATAAATTCTTTCTAATTATCTAAATCATTGGTACAATAATTTGTTCTTTTCATATAACCCACATCAAAATGTGTTAGTTTTATTTTCTTCCTCTTGATATTTTTTCCTTCCATATCAAAGTTGATTATCATTTTTCTTCTTGTCCTGATCTTTTTGCAATCAATCTATCCTTCTGACTAGTTCTAGATCAATAACTTATTTTATTTTGTTCTTCTTTTGGAAAAGTTGAAATCTGATCTACTGTATGAATGATTAATCAATGTATTAGAGATTGCATAAAGATAAAGGTGACAAATAAGAGCAATGTCTATAGTGCCCGATTAATAATGTGCACCAAGAAATCAGGAAACCTGACACAAGGGAAAGCAACAAACAAATTAATAGTCTATGTTATTAGACAAATTCAGTAAATATTAGCACAAGTAGAGATTGAAAACTAACCTTTTCAAAAAAGGTGGACAAATCAAATATGCATAAATTGCAATCTCAAAGGTTGTGTCCATAAAATAGGTATACTGAAAAATAACAAGTCATTAGATATATTATGGGATAACAACTTATATGCTTTATCACTTGAGAATAAATATATAATTTTGGATATGTGTATCTATGTATTTACTGACAGGTAATTTAATTTGTTCCAAACTACCACAATAATTTTGTGATAAAACAAAATTAAAGCACAAGTATTTCCACTAACTTTCGATCATTCAAAAATAGTTGTTTGAAGTATACAACTACTTAAGATAGGGATGGTTAAAAATTAAATGTTTTACCAAAATTGGTTGTACTTATAACTAATACAAAAACTTATGAACTACTCTTTATTGCAAGATAGGGTAACTCGATTTCATCCCCTTCATTGAATTGACCACTTATTCTAGGTAAAATAATTGATGAACTTTTGGATCTAAAAAAAGAATTGGATTTAAAATATATAGTCTCACTTTAACATCAAATTAACTTACATTTGATTTGATACACCAATTAAAATCTGAATCGGAGTGTTTATATATGTTCTTTTTTTATATGTGAATTATGTAGAGGATTAAGAATCAAATCATAAATTAATAGAAAATCATCAAATAAATAAAATAAAATAAAGAGAAGAATTGGATATTGGCAAGAAACAGTCCATTCAAGAATCAAAGCACAAATGTCTATTACTTCATCAAATAGAGGAAAGAAAGTGAAGAAAAACTTATAAACTTGGTCTCTCCTTGATTCAATTGATCTGAAGAATCCATCAAGAGGATTCATGTTGGAAGAGAATACATCATCATTATTCTCTTATTCATTCATGTGAATTCCCTTCATTTTAGCAACCGTCGTGGGTTGAGTTGAGAATGAGAGAGAGAGGTAAAATATTATTATATATAGGAGGGGGCAGGAGACTAGGGTTTTCTAAATGTTGTTACAGATTTTCTTAATATCTGATTTGCTCCCAATTTTAAGATAAATATTGACGTTATCTTTTATTCTCCGAAAAAGGGTTTTATTTGCCCCTATACTTAGAGAAAAAAGTTGTATTTACCCCTCATCATAGTTTTTTTGATATATTTTTCCTTATCACCAAACTTTGGGCACATATTTTCCCTTATACTATTAATTCTCATCTCTCCACCCTTATTATCTTATGTGGCGCATACATAGATACATGTAATACCCGGGAACCCAAGGATCAGACTGGGGCGTCAAAACGGTGAAAAATTAAAATTTCGCACCAGGTCACAAAATGAATTGTGAGGAGGCTCGTGAGGAGTGACCATGAGTCGTGAAGTGACTCGTGATCTAGCAAGGTTGGCAGGGTGTGTTGAGAAGATCACGGGCATGACCACGAGTCATAGTCAGGCCTCATGACTCGTGAGATTTCCCGTGTCCTAGACTGGTTGTTGGGCAGGAGGCATTGGGCAGTAGAAGCCACAGATGGTGACCACGAGTCGTATTCACCCACCATGAGTCGTGGTGTCTTCTGTGAGGTCCCCTAGTCAATTTTAGCAGTGAACCAGACAACTCATGGCCACGAGTCGTGGCTTGTGAGCACGAGTCGCCCGGTACCTCGTGGGGACTAGCAGTCAGCCAAATTTTGTTATTTTAGTAAGGGCTTTTCCGTAATTCCTAAGTCCTAGGGGTCTATATTACATCTTTTAAGACTCGGTTTGAAGGGTTTTAAGAGGGAAAAACCAATTCTAAGTTGTTTCATTCGATTCATGCAAAGTTGAGAAGTTGAAGAGGTGATTTAGAGCAAGTCTTCAAGGTTTCCATTGGAATCTCATCTTGGAAAATCAGAGGAATGATAGAACCCATCTCTTCTAGGTATATAGGGTTATGAGTGGGTGTCTTGTTCCACACCTATGCCGAATTTCTATCGAATCATGAAAATCTCATATGATCAAGTGTGGGGTTTTACCTGAATGCAGGAAAATTCAATTTCTTTACATGGGTATGAGTTGATTATTATTTTATTATCGAATTGTGAAGCATGGGATGATTTTACAATGAATTCCAGTTAAATTATGTTTCTAGCTTTTATGAATGTTGAAGCCCATTGATAATACGATCATAAAAAGTAAGATTTGTGATGTAAATGTGATAATAATGATATATTATGATGTAACGCAGGATTTGAAATTACCCATGTCTATGATTATTTCATCAATGAGAATTGAGAAATTCTATGTATGATAAAGCTTTGGGCAATGCCCACATGTTGATTTCAAATGATGTTTTTTTCCCGAAATAAGCTCACCGCATTCTCTTGAAGTGAAGTATCCCAAATCCCATATTTTAGCTTGTGGTATGTTTGAGTTAAATCTTCCTACGTATAGCCTACCACATGATTTTGGAGTCAGGGCTCCCAAGTATGTTTATCTTGCGGCATGTTTTAAACTAAAGTTTCTCATATGCATGAATTCTATTGAGATGTATGCTACTATTGAGCTTCATTTTCATATGATGTCCAGTCTATGCATGATCCCATTATTGAACTTTGTCATTAGAAAATGTTGAGCTTCATTTTCATATGATGTTGAGTTATACATGATTTCATCTTTGAGCTTCGTCAATAGATGATGTTGAGCTTCATTATATATGATGTAGAGCGTATGCATGTTTTGGGAGAAGAGTCTAGCACCAAGCGCGCTAAGGGTCGATCACCCTATGCCCCAGAACTACGAGCAAACGTAGGTTTATATTATTATATGTCTTGGGACCTCTCTTGCTTCCCCTTTCCCGAATGGGCCTTCAGCTTGATATCGATATCATGGTAGCGTCCTTAGCCCTGACAAGGTTATGAACGACTCTTCCCACTTGAGTGTGATAGGCGGTAGCACATAAGCTCTATCATGGTATGTTGGTTAAGTGACGAGTCTCCCATTTTCTATATGATTCAAATTCGCATACTTATACTCATGGTTATTATTTTATACGTGCATGTTCTAAAAGCAAGGTTTGGCTCACTGTTCAACTTTTTTTATAAGTGTCATACTTCAGCTTTGAGTCATTCGAGTCAGCTATGATGTTATGAAGCTATGTATAGTCAAGTTTATGAAAAGCTTATGAGTTCAGAAAGAGTGCATGCCAACCCTCCCCTCAGATTTGAACGCTTATGATATGATACGAAATTCTTTAAATGATTTACTTTACTTAAGCGGTTTTACTTACCTTTCATACTCGATATATTCCATGTACTGACCACATGCTTTCTATGTTGTATCGTTTCATGATACAGGACCCAGCTTCCAGGCTCAGCCCCGCTCGTAGTCGGTTGTTAGAGTTAGTACCTTCTTGGTTGGTGAGTCCTCATCCTTTGAGGGCTAGACTTCCACTTCCCTTATGTATTTTTAGCTTCACCATTGTTGAGTTAGTTCGGGTCTTTTCCCATCAACTCTTCCAAATTAGAGGCTTTTCAGACTTTGTATGTAATCAGCTTCGGATGCTTATTTGGATATTATATTTAAGTAGACTTCCGCGGAGTTTATATTGCTGATTCTTCGGTTTATTGATTGAGCTAGATGTATGCTTATGCCATGGGTCAACTTGGGGTCCCTTGTTTAGTGTCACGATCCGGGCCCCCGCTCATGTCGTGACAAACTTGGTATCAAAGCCATATGTTTTGAAGTGTCCTAGGGTGTCTGAAAGCAGTGTTAAGTAGAGTCTTTTTCATGGGTGTGAAGCGCGCCACACTTATGACGAAGAGGCTATGAGACGTTTAGGGAATGTTCCCTTCTTTCGTGATCTATGTCATGTGATGAAAAGTCTTTCTATCCTTCTAATTCGTGCTATTTACGATTGTAGAATCATGGATGCTAGAAGAACGAATGGAAGAAGAGATGGAGGTGGTGAAGGATATAAGGATGGAAATGGTTTTGGGCATCAGCCAGCCCTACCAGTTCAGGAGCGTCAAGCAGCGGAGCCAGCTGCTCATGCTGACTTTCGGGCCGCTATTTAGATGCTTGCACAGGCCTTGACCGCTCAGGTCAATCAATAGGCTGTTGTGCATGTTCCACAAAATGGTAATGCAGCGGCGGCTCAAGTTAGAGACTTCTTGAGGATGAACCCTCCTGAGTTCACAGGGTTGAAGGTAGATCAGGACCCACATGAGTTCGCGGATGAGATTGTCAAAATCACCCAGGTCATGGGGGTGAGTAGTGTTGAGTGCACAGAGCTGGCCTCCTACCAGTTGAAGGGGGTTGCGCATATCTGGTTTCTTCAATGGAAGGAAAGTAGGGTCGCAGGAGCAGGTCCGGTCACTTGGGAAGAGATCCAGGTTGCATTTCTAGACCAGTTCTTCCCTCGAGACATGAGGGAGTTGAAAGCAGTTGAGTTTGTGAATTTGAAGTAAGGGAGAATGATTGTACAAGAGTATGCTCTTGAGTTCACTCGCTTATCGAAATATTCTCCAGAGTTGGTACCTGATCAGAGGATGCGGGTGAGTAGATTCGTCCATGGGGTCGTAAGTTATTTGGTCAAGGACTGCGGGACAGCCATGCAGCACTTGTGTTTGGACTTTCCCTGAATAGTGTTATACACCCAGTAGTATGGAGGCAGTACATTTGAGAGACAGGGAGGCCAAGAGGGCTAGGAACGAGGACCACAGATTCTCTCAGTAGGGTCTTGTAGTGGGCACCGCCAGAAGACCCACCAGAGATCATCGGCCCCAGCATCTTCAGCCTTGAGTATTCCATCCAGGCCCAGGCATGATCAGAGAGGGAGAGCATCAAGCTCGAGGGGTCAAAACTGCAGACCCGCAGATTGTAGCACCCAGCTTATCGCAGGTGTGGTTGGGGGCACACAGGCCAGTGCTTGGCAAGTTCAGGTGCTTGTTTTGATGTGGGCAGCCAGGACACAAGCTCAGAGATTGTCCAGCTGAGAAACAGGATTAGGTTGGGGGCCGAGGCCTAGCTTATAGTTCATTAACCCCTCCCTCATGCTTAGCAAAGTTGGGGGCATCTACTAGCACACCTGATGGTCAGTACCAGAACAGATTCTATGCTTTAGTATCCTAACAGGAGCAGGAGGTCTCCCCGGATATGGTCACCAGTATGTTGCGAGTTTTTCATATTGATGTATATCTTTTGCTAGATCCGGGGGCTACCCTATCTTTTGTGACACCACATGTGGCCAGTAGCTTCAGAGTTAGTCTCGATGTTTTGTCAGAAACCTGCTAAGTTTCCACTCTAGTAGGTGACTCAGTTTTAGCTAGACGGGGGTATAGAGGTTGCCCAGTCTCAGTCCTTCATAAGGTCACTTCAACAGATTTGATAGAGTTAGCCATGATCGATTTTGATGTTATTCTTGGCATGGATTCGTTGTTTGCATGCTATGATTCAGTTAATTGTAGGACCCCATTAGTAGAGTTTAGATTTCCGGCTGAGCCAGTCTTAGAATGGAAGGGTAGTTCCGTTGTGCCTGTAGGTCGATCTATTTCCTACCTTAAGGCTAGGAAAATGATTTCTAAGGATTGCATGTATCATCTAGTTAGGGTTAAGGATGTCGAGTTTGAAACCTTGACTTTCTAGTTAGTTCCAATAGTACGTGAGTATCCAAAGGTCTTTTCTGATGACTTGCCAGGTGTTCCTCCCAAGCGGGAGATTGATTTCGGTATTGACCTTCTTCCCTACACGCAACCTATATCTATTCCTCCCTACAAAATGGCTCTAGCCGAGATAAAAGAGTTGAAGGATCAGTTGAAGGACCTGTTAGATAAGGGCTTTATTCGGCCGAGTAAGTATCCATGGGGTGCACCAATGTTCTTTGATTGGAAGAAGGATGGTTCGCATCGGATGAGCATTGACTCTCGACAGTTAAACAAGGTCACCATTAAGAACAGGTATCCCTTACCCAGGATCGATGATTTGTTTGACCAGCTCCAGGGTCCCAAGTGCTTCTCCAAGATTGATCTCCGGTCCGGTTATCATCAGCTCAGAGTTCGGGGGAGTGACATCCCGAAAACCGCTTTCAAGACTTGATATGGTCACCTCGAATTTGTTGTTATGTCCTTTGGACTAACCAATGCCTCTGAATCTTTTATTGATCTAATGAACAGGGTGTTCAAGGCATATTTGGACATGTTCATGATTGTGTTCATTGATGATATCCTTATATACTCTTGGAGCAAGGAGGAGCATGCCGCTCACTTAAAAGTAGTACTTTAGACCCTCAAGGACCGTTAGTTGTATGCCAAGTTCAGCAAGTGTGAACTTTGGTTGAACTCCATGGCATTTTTGGACCATGTGATATCAAGTGAGGGAATAAAGGTGGATTCTCAGAAAATTGAAGCTATGAAGAATTGGCCTAAATCGGTGAATCCTTTGGATATTCAGAGTCTTTTGGGTTTAGCTGGCTATCAGAGGATTTTGGAAGGTTTCTCATTCATTGCAGCACCTTTGACCAAGTTCACTCAGAAAAAGGTAAAGTTCCAATGGTCGGAGGCTTGTGAGTAAAGCTTCCAAGAGTTGAAGACCCGACTCACCTCAGCACTAGTGTTGATCCTACCCGAGGATACTGATGGTTTTGTAGTATATTGTGGTGCCTTGAGAATTGGACTTGGGTTTGTGTTTATGCAGCATGGGAAAGTTATAGCATATGCCTCAAGACAACTGAAAGTCCATGAGAAGAATTACCCGACCAGTTGGCGGTGGTGGTGTTCGCATTGAAGATATGGCGGCATTACTTATATGGGGCCCACGTGGATGTATTCATGGAGCACAAGAGCTTTCAATATGTGTTCATGCAGAAAGATCTCAATCTTTGGAAAAGGAGGTGGTTGGAGCTACTAAAGGACTATGACATGAGTGTCCTTTACCACCCGGTAAGGCTAATATGGTAGCGTACACACTTAGTAGGCTCGCTATGGAGAGTGTGTCTCATGTGGATGAAGGAAAGAAGGAGTTGGTGAAAGATGTCCATCCACTTCCAAGGTTGGGAGTTAGGTTGGTCAACTCATCCGATAGCGGTTTTGTGGTGCTAAACAGATCAGAATCGTCCTTGGTGACTGATGTGAAAGCTAGGCAAGATGAGGATCCAATTTTGATGAAGCTGAAGGAAGCCGTTCGAAGTTAGAAGGTGGAAGTCTTCTCCCAAGGGGGAGATAGTGTGCTGCGGTACTAGGATCATTCGTGTCTTCCAAATGTGGATGGTTTGAGATGAAGGATAATGCATGAGTCACACGGAACCAGGTATTCTATCCATCCAGGTGCAACGAAGATGTATCATGACTTATGAGAAATCTACTAGTGGGATGGCATGAAGAAGGATATTGCAGAGTTCGTAGCCAGGTGTCTAAATTTCCAACAGGTAAAGGTTGAACATCAAAGGCCGAGAGGAGTACTTCAGGATATTAGCATTCCTACTTGTAAGTGGGAAGAGATTAATATGGATTTTGTAACAGGATTACCTCGTACTTGCCGATAGTATGATTCTATATGGGTGGTAGTGGACAAGTTGACCAACGCTGCACACTTTCTGCCGGTCAAAACCATAGATTCAACAGACGATTAAGCCAAACTGTATATTCTGGAGTTGGTTCGGTAACATCGAGTGCCCTTGTCTATTATTTCAGACTGAGGTACTCAGTTTACCTCCCAGTTCTGGCGGTCTTATCAGAATGGGCTTAGGACTCAAGTTAAGCTCAGCACAGCCTTCCACTCGCAGATGGATGGCCAAGCAGAACAAACAATCTAAACTCTCGAGGACATGTTCAGAGCATGTGTGATGGACTTCAAAGGTTGTTGGGATGATCACTTGCCTCTGATCGAGTTTGCTTATAATAACAGCTATCACTCCAGCATCCATATAGCACCGTTCGAGGCCCTCTATGGGCGGAGGTGTAGATCGCCCATCAGATGGTTTGAGGTTGGTGAGGCAGCTATGATAGGGCCAGAATCGGTTCATGAAGCTATGGTGAAGTTTAAGTTGATAAAGTACGCGCTGAAAACTGCTCAGAGTCGTCAAAAGTCATATGTTGATGTGAGGAGAAGAGATTTGGAGCTCGAAGTAGATGATTAGGTATTTCTGAAGGTATCCCCCATGAAGGAAGTCACGTGGTTTGGAAAGAAAGGAAAATTTAGTCCCCGCTATATTGGTCCCCACCGTATTATTAGAAGAGTTAGGAAGGTAGCGTATGAGTTAGACTTACCATCAAAGTTATCTTCCGTGCATCCTATGTTTCATGTGTCGCTTTTGAAGAAATATTTGAGAAATCCAGCCCTAGTATTCCCAGTAGACTGCGTCGGTGTAAAAGACAGCCTCAACTATGACGACGTTCTTGTGGAAGTATTAGACCGTCAAGTTCGGAGGCTAAGGAACAAAGAAGTAGCTTCAGTTAAAGTCTTATGGAGAAATCAGCATGTTGAGGGAGCTACGTGAAAATCCGAAGCGGATATGATGGCTAAATACCCTCACCTATTCCCTACCAGCTAAGTTTCAGTTTGAGATATCAGTTTTTGCCCTAATTCTCTAATCAGTCTCCATGTTCAGTTCATGTGCGCAAGTTTGTTTTAGGTTATGATAGGTGTATGTGATGTTTGGATTCAGTTCAGCTATGTAGTTCTTTCCGGAGGTAGTCATTCCGTTAGTTTTCGATTTAAATGATCAGTGTTTGTATATGATGATTGCATGTTTCCGAGTTTTCTGTGTGTTTATAGCATTCGAGGATGAATGTTCCTAAGGGGGAGATATTGTTATACCTCGGGAACCCAAGGATTAGACCCGGGGGTCAAAACGGTGAAAAACTGAAATTTTGTACCAGGTCACAGAATGAATCGTGAGGAAGCTCATGAGGAGTGACCACGAGTCGGGAAGTGACTCATGGTCCAGAAGGGTTGGCAGGGTGTGTTGAGAAGATCACGGGCATGACCACGAGTCATGGTCAGGCCTCAAGACAAGTGAGGTCTCCCCTATCCTAGACTGGTTGTTGGGCAGGAGGCATTGGGCGGTAGAAGAAACGGATGGTGACCATGAGTTGTGGTGTCTTTCGAGAGGTCCCGTAGTTGTTTTGAGCAGTGAACTAGATGACTCATGGCCACGAGTCGTGGCCTATGAGCACGAGTCGCCCAGTCCCTCGTGGGGACTTGCAATCAGCTAAGTTTTTTGATTTTGGTAAGGGCTTTGCCGTAATTCCTAAGTCCTAGGGGCCTATACTATGCCGTTTAAGGATCGTTTTAAAGGGTTTTAAGAGGGAAAAACCTATTCTAAGTTGTTTAATTCGATGCATGCAAAGTTGAGAGGTTGAAGAGGTGATTTAGATCAAGTCTTCAAGGTTTCCATTGGAATCTCATCTTAGGCAATAAGAAGAGTGATAGAACCCATCTCTTCTAGGTATGTAGGGTTATGAGTGGGTTTCTTCTTCAACCCCCATGCCTAATTTCTATCGAATCATGACAATCTCCTATGGTCAAGGGTGGGGTTTTACCCGAATGCATGAATATTCAATTTCTTTACATGGGTATGAGTAGATTATGATTTTATTATCAAATTGTGAAGCATGGGCTGATTTTACAATGATTTCCAATTAAAAATATTTTTCTAGCTTTTAGGAATGTTGAAGCCCATTGATGATATGATCATGAAAAGTAAGATTTACGAACTAAATGTGATAATGATGAGATACTATGACGTAACGCATGATTTGAAATTACCCATTTCTATGATTACATCTTCAATGAGAATTGAGCAATTCTAAGTATGATAAAGCTTTGGGCGATGCCCACATGTTGATTTCAAATGATGATTTTTTCCAAAATAAGCTCACCGCATTGTCTTGAAGTGAAGTCTCCCAAATCCCATATTTTAGCTTGTGGTATGTCTGAGTTAAATCTTCCTACTTATAGCTTACCACATGGTTTTGGAGCCAGGGCTCCAAAGTATGTTCAACTTGTGGCATGTTTTAAACTAAAGTTTCTCATATGCATAAACTCTATTGAGATGTATGCTACTATTGAGCTTCATTTTCATACGATGTCGAGTCTATGCATGATCCCATTATTGAGCTTTGTCAATAGACAATGTTGAGCTTCATTTTCAGACGATGTTAAGTTATACATGATTTCATCTTTGAGCTTCACCAATATACGATGTTAAGCTTCGTTATATACGACATACAACATATGCATGTTTTGTGAGAAGAGTCTAGCACCGACGAGCTAAGGGTCAATCACCTTATGCCCTAGAACTACGCGCCAATGTAGGTTGATATTATTATATGTCTTGGGACCTCCCTTGTGAGCTTCCCCTTGCCCGAATGGGCCTTTAGCTTGATATAGATATCATGGTAGCGTCCTTAGCCGTGACAAGATTTTGGACGGCTCTGCGAACTTGAGTACGACAATTGAGACCATGTAAGCTCTATCGTGGTATGTCGGTTAAGTGAAAAGTCTCCCATTGTCTATATGATTCAAATTCGCATATCATTACTCATGGTTATTATTTTATACATGCATATTATAAAAGCAAGGTTTAACTCACTGTTCAACTTTTTTTATAAGTGTCATACTTCATCTTTGAGTCATTCGAGTCAATTATGATGTTATGAGACTATGTATAGTCATGTTTATGAAAGTTTATGAGTTCAGAAAGAGTGCATGCCAACCCTCCCCTAAGATTTGAAAGCTTATGATATGATATGAAATGCTTTAAATGATTTACTTTACTTAACCTGTTTTACTTACCATGCATACTCTTCCACGTATTGACCGCATACTTTCTATGCTGTATCGTTTCATGATACAGGACCCAGCTCCCAAGCTCAGCCCCGCTCGTAGTCGGTTGTCAGAGTTATAACCTTCTTGGTTGGTGAGTCTGCATCCTTTAAGGGCTAGACTTCTAGTTCCCTTATGTATTTTCAGCTTTAGCATTGTTGAGTTAGTTGGGGCTTGTCCCATCAACTCTTCCAAATTAGAGGCTTTTCAGACTTTGTATGTAATCAGCTTTGGATGCTTATTCTGATGTTATATTTAAGTAGACTTCCGCTGAGTTTATATTGTTGATTCTTCAGTTTATTGATTGAACTAGATGTATGCTTATGCCATGGGTCGACTTGGGGTCCCTTGTCCCGTGTCGCGATCTGGGCCCTCGCTCGGGTCGTGACAATATATTTTTATCTCAATTGAAATTTTTTCTGAACATAATTTTATTTTTCTATTAATCAAACATGTATACTCGACTCAACAAATCTAGTAACCCTATTTCATGGATGCAATCGAATAAACATTCCAACAATAACTTTCTGTGCTTTCCCAGGTTTGTTTTTCTCTATCTTCCTCATATACACACCCAAAAGAAATTTCTCCAGTTTATCAATTTGAACTCACCCCAGCAAGTATATTAGCACTTTATCAACTGTAAATGATTGTGGGATTTTTATTTTTTTTCTTCTGGGTATGGCCTAACTCTATAAAGGTTTCAGACATGCAAGGGGATTTCTTGTTAATCCTTTACGTCATGGATAGAGATGTTTTGCATAGAGTTAATATAAGCTTTCCCTTTGAACTGAGAGAATGATGAAGAAGAGGATATTAGGAATTCAGTTTATTGGAGTAGTTGGGTTGGATATATACATTGGATTGGCTAGAAGGATTATGTTGAAAAGAAATTTTAAGTGGGGTAAAAATATATCCATGTAAATGCCACATAATATAATTAGGGTGGGACATGGGAGTTAATCATCCAAGGGAAAATATGTGACTAAGATTAGATGGTAAGGACAAATACATCAAAAATCTACGGCGAGGGGCAAATATAAATTTTTTTTAGGGTTATGGCAAAAATATGACCTTTTTCATTTTTTTTCTTGGAACTATATCAGAAGTATAAGATTGATAGAAAACTTATTATTTCTCTTGAGGAATGAACTATGATGAGTGAGAACCCCTTTATATATAGGAGAAAATTTACTTGGTCCCAAAGTAACTAACCTTAATTTTTCCCTAAAAAATAAAATAGATATTCACTATAATACAAACACATTTATTACTAAAAAACCATTTAATTAAAGTAATTTATTCGCAATTTTTATATCTTCTCCTATGTAATACCCCGGAAGTGCCTAAGACCAAATTCAGGATTTGAAATGAAAAGTACCAGGAAATCTAAAAATCTTCTTAGGACAACTCATTGTATGGGTCGTTGGTGGGACTAACGACCCGTGAAAGGTGCCCATGGTGAGAAGCTGCAAAATCGAACTGTGGAGTAATGGGAGTCATTGGATGCGGGTCGTTGTGAGGTTTGTCTTGTTTATGAGGAAGTAACGAGTCATGGTATGACCTGTTGTTGGGAGCAACGAGCCATTGTCAGCATCCTTTGAGAGGAATCCTAAGATAGGGGCAGTGGTGATGACGATTAACAGCGAAGAGTTGTTGGAGCATTTAACGAATCGTCCTATTCGGTCGTGGTAGGGGACCTTAAACCAGAATAAGGGATAAGACAACGAGGGGGTGTAACAGACCGTGGGAGCCAGTAACGATTCGTTGTGACGCCCATTGCCACTAGCAGTGCAGTTATTTCTATGCCATAGGGTCCTAAACTATGTTGTTTTAAGCTTGAAATAGTGTGTTTTAAGAAGGGTTAAGTCATTCTAAGCCTATTCAAATTCATGCATGCAAGATTAGAGGTTTAACGAGTGATCAAGCCTAGTTTCTTCAAGGTTCTTCCCCAAATCCCTTTGTGAAATTAAGGAAGTTGTGAAATCAAAATTTTCAAGTATGTAAGGCTATGAATGCGTGAAATAGTCCACATACATGCCCAATCCTCACACAATTCATGAAAATTCTAATTGATGAATCTATGGGGGTTTTACCCAATGTATGAATTCTCTAAGTATAAATCACGGGTATGATCTAAGCATGTTTTTAATATTAAATGGGCAGATTATACAATGTATTAAATTATAAATTTTGTTTTCAAGTTTTCAAAAGTATGATGACCATCCATGAAATTTCATGAAAGTTGAGATCCATGAGATATATGTTTAAGTATCATAAGATGTTTATGAAGAAAGTATGATTTCAAATTACCCATGTCTATGTTCATGTTTTTAAAGTGAATCAAGTTGATTTCAAGCATGTTTATGTATTGGGCAACCCATATGATGAAGTGTGTTTCATGATTTTTCTAAACATCATCTATTAGCTTACCACATGGATTCTGGAGTCTAGACTCCCATTATTTTCAGCTCATGATACGGTTTGAGCCAAGGCTCCTCATATTATGATTCTAATTTATGTATGCATGTTATGAGTAAGCTTCATCATTAGACGATGGTTTAGGTTTGTTGAAAAATGATGGAGAGAATATGCATGTTTTTTGGAGTAGTGTCTACCACCGAGTAGGCTAAGGGTCAGTCAACCCTATGCCTCAAAACTACGCACCAATATAGGTATACATATATACTTTGGGACCTCCCTTGGAGCCTTTCCTTCCACCAAGGGTCCTTGATCTTGATATTGATATCATGTTAGCATCCTTAGCCTAGGCAAAGCTTTGGACAACACTACCCACTTGAGTGTGATAGTTGAGACCATGTAAGCTCTATCGAGGTAATGTCGGTTATATGAAGAGAATCCCATTATTCCTAATGATTTCATTTATGCATGTTCATTAGTCATGATATTATGTTTTCAATAAGTTTACCCAATATTCAATTTTACTTATGATTATCAGCTTTCAGCTTTGGGTCATTCAATTCAGTTATGTTTAGATCACAATTTTAGAAAATAGCACGCAAGCCCTACTCTCAGAATCTTATCTTATTTATCTTTTATAATATGCATGATTTATGATTTTACTTACTTAGCGGTTTTACTTACATTGCATACTCGGTATATTCAACGTACTGACTGCATACTCTATGTTGTATCATTTTATGATACAGGCTCTGATATCCAGACTCAGTCCCATCGCTAGCCAGATCCCCAACATTAGTACTTCCCGATCAGAGTTGGTGAGTCCTCATCTTTCGAGGGCCTTTCTTAGTAGATATGTTCCGTATTTTCTTTTTTTAGACTATAGTGAGTTAGTTGGGGTGTTATCCCATCAACTCGTCAGTATTAGAGGCTTTTAGACATTGTATGTACGCAGCTTCAGACTTATGCATGTATTTAGATATTATGTGATGTTCAGACTTCTGCTATGTTAATCATGTTGGTCTTCCATTTTATTTGAATGAGTTAGATGTTATGTTCATGCCAAGGGTCAACTTGGAGCCTCTTAGGGTTCTTTGCCCCATGTCTTGATCCGGGCCTATGTTGGGGTCATGAAAAACTTGGTATTAGAGCATTGGTTTTGAAGTGTCCTAGGGTGTCAAAAAGCCACATTAAGTAGAGTCGTTTTCTTGGATATGAAGCACGCCACACTTATGAAGAAGAGGCTATGAAATGTTTAGGAAATGTTCCCTTCTTTCATAGTCTAGGCCGTGAGATGAAATGTCTCTCTATCCTTCTAACTCATGCTATACGCATTTGTAGAATCATGCCTCCTTGCAGAGTTAATGGATGAAGAAATAAAAATAGAAATGACCACGAGAATGGAAATGGAGATGGGAACCAGAAGGCCCCACCAGCCCATGAGGAGCATGTACCCGAGTCGGTTGCCCATGCAGTGTTCAGGGCAGCCATTCAAATGTTAGCTCAGGCCTTGACCTCCCAAGTCAATCAGTAGGCAGTAGTGCACGTCCCTCAGAATGGGAATGCGGTGGCGGCAAGAGTCAGATATTTTCTAAGGATGAACTCTCTGAAGTTTCTTGGATCAAATGTGGATGAGATCCACACAAGTTCATTGATGAGGTTCTGAAGATCACCAAGATCATGGGGGTGATCGGAGCGTAATGCACTAATCTAGCCTCATATCAGTTGAAAGGGGTTGCACACATCTAGTTCAAGTAGTGGAAGGATAGCAGGGCAATTGGAGCAGGCCCTATTGGTTGGGATGAGTTTCATGCCACTTTTATGGATCAGTTCTTCCCTCATGAGATGAGGTAGATCAAAGCAGCCGAGTTTTTGAATCTTAATCAAAGGAAGATGACAGTTCAAGAGTATGCCTTGGAGTTCACTCGTTTGTTCAAGTATGCACCTGAGATGGTGGCAGATCAGAGAGCCCGAGTGAGTAGGTTTTTACATGGGATAGCAGACTACTTTGTCAGGGATTCCTGGATCGTGATGCTTCTTTAGGACATTGACTTTGGTTGGATAGTGTTGTACTGCCAACAGATGGAGGCAGTGCAGATGAGTGAGTTGGAGAGAGAGGCCAAGAGAGCTAGGACTAGTAGCTTCAGATTCGTCCAACAGGGACCTAGTGGGCACCATCAGTAGTCCCATCAAAGATCTTCAGCCCCAGTGCCTTCGGCAATGAGTGTGCCATCCAGGTCCAGGCATGATCAGAGGGGACGAGCATCAGGCTCGAGAGGCCAGAATAGGAGACCCGTAAAGACCAGCCCTCCCGAGTGTAGTAGATGAGGCCGGAGACACGTGGGCAAGTGCTTAGCAGGTTCAGGTGCTTATTTTGGGTATGGAAAGCCCGAATATATGGTTAGAGATTGCCCAGCAGCCATAGAAGGTCATGTTACGGGCTGAGGCCCAGCCTCTAGTTCAGCCGCTCCACCGAACGCCCAACTCAGCAGGGGGAAATCTACCAGTTCGAGTGGTGGACAACGTCAAAACAGGTTCTATGACCTAGGATCCCATCAGGATCAGGAGATCTCCTCAGATGTAGTCACTGATTTGTTACGATTATTCCACCTTGACGTATATGCATTGTTAGATCTAGGGGATACTTTATCTTTTGTGATGCGCTATGTTGCTAGTGGTTTCAGAGTCAGTACCGGAATCTTACAAGAACATTTCTCCGTCTCCACTCCTATTGGTGATTCAGTTATAGCTAGACGGGTGTATAGAAATTGTCCTGTCACAGTCCTTTAGAATGTCACCTCAACAAATTTAGTAGAGTTAGTCATGACCTATTTTTATGTTATCCTCAACATGGATTAGTTATATGCATGTTATGCCTCTATCAATTGTAGAAGTCGTGCAGTAAAGTTCAGATTTTTGGGTATGCCAGCCCTAGAGTAGAAGGGTAATTTAGTTGTGCCGGTAGGTTGCTTCATTTCATACCTTAAGGCTAGAAAGATGATTTCTAAAGGGTGTGCATATCGTCTAGTTAGGGTTAAGGATGCTATATCCGAAACCCTGACTATCCAGTTATTTCTGGTAGTGTGTGAGTATCCAGAGGTGTTTCTAGATGATTTACCGGGAATCCCTCCCGGGCGGGAGATTGATTTTGGTATTGACCTTCTTCCTGATACATAGCCTATATCTATTACTCCTTACCGAATGGATCTAGCTGAACTGAAGGAGTTAAATGAGTAGTAGAAAGACCTCTTGGACAAAGGATTCATCAGACCTAGCAAATCCCCAAGGGGTGTACCAGTTCTCTTTGTATGCAAGAAAGATGGTTCTCTTCATATCTGCATTGATTATCGAAAATTGAACAAGGTCACCATCATGAATAGGCATACTCTCCCCAAGATTGATTTGTTTGACCAAATTGAGGGTGGTAAGTTCTTTTCTATGATAGATCTCATATTTGGATACCATCAGCTCAAGATTTGAGAGAGTGACATCCTGAAGACAGCCTTTAGGACTTGTTATGGTCACTATGAGCTTGTAGTTATGTCTTTTGGACTAACTAATGCTCCTACAACTTTTATGGATTTCATGAACAGGTTGTTCATAGATTTGTTCGTGATTGTGTTCATAGATGATATTCTCATATACTCTCAGAGCGAGGAGGAGAATGCCGCTCATTTGAGGGTATGCTAAGTTTAGCAAATATGAGTTTTAGTTGAATTTAGTGGCACTTTTAGGCCATGTGGTGTCTAGTAAGGGTGTGTAGGTGGACTCTCAAAAGATAGAAACAGTGAGGAACGGCCTAGACCAGTGAGTCCTTCGGATGTAAAGAGTTTCTTGGGTTTATCTAGTTACTATTAGAGACTTGTTGAGGAGTTTTCATCCATTGCAGCGCCGTTGACCAAACTGACCCAAAAGAAAGTGAAGTTCCAATGGTCAGAGACTTGTGAGAGGTGTTTCAAAGAGTTGAAGACTCAAATCACCTCAGCACCGGTGTTGACCTTATCTGAGGGTACCGATGGGTTTGTGGTATAGTGTGATGCTTTGAGGATTTGCCTTTGTTATGTACTTATGCAACACAGTAAGGTTATAACATATGCTTCCAGGCGGTTGAAGGTTTATGAAAAGAATTACCTGACTCATGATCTCGAATTGGTGGCGGTAGTATTTGCCTTCAATATTTAGAGACACTATCTGTATGGGGTCCATATATATGTGTTTATGGACCACAAGAGCCTACAGTACGCGTTCACCAAAAAGGATTTGATATACGCCAGAGAAGGTGGTTGGAGCTTTTGAAGGATTATGATATGAGTGTTCTCTATCATCTGGGAAAGGCTAACATGGTGGAAGATTCTCTTAGAAGGCTTTCCATAGAGAGTATATCTCATGTAGATGAGGAGAGGAAAGAGTTAGTAAAGGATGTACATCGACTTGCATGACTAGGAGTTCATATGGTTGATTTGGCGGATGGTGGTGTTATTGTTTAGAATGGATCAAAACCATTTTTTGTGACCAATGTTAAGGCTATACACGATGATGATCCTATTTTGGTGAAGTTAAAGGAAGCTTTCAAAATCAGAAGTTCGAGGTTTTTCCCCAATAGGGGGATGGTTTGCTTCAGTATTAGGGTCATTTGTGTGTAACGGATGTTGGTGACTTGAGGGAGCGGATGTTACATGAGTCTCATGGTTCCAGATACTCTATACATCTAGGTGCCACCAAGATGTATCGTGACCTATGGGAAGTTTATTGGTGGAATGGCATGAAGAAGGACATAGAAGAATTTTTAGCTAGGTGCTCAAATTATCAATAGGTGAAGGTTGAGCATTAATGACCCGAAGGTGTGATTCAAGATATTAGTATCCGTACTTGGAGGTGAGAAGAGAACAATATGGATTTCACCATAGGATTGCGTCATAGTCACCGACATGACTCTATTTGGGTGGTTGTGAACAGGTTGACTAAGGCAACTCATTTCTTACTGATCAAAACCATCGATTCAACGGAGGATTATACTAAGTTGTACATTCAGGAGCTAGTTCGATTTCATGGAGTGCCCTTGTCCATCATATCTAATAGAGGTACTCAGTTAACCTCCCAATTTTTGAATTTGTTTCAAAAGGGACTCGGTACTAAGATCAAGCTTAGCACAACATTTCACCCGCAGACAGATGGTCAGGCGGAGCGGACCATTCAGATTCTTGAGGACATGTTGAGAGCGCGTGTGATTGATTTCAAGGATAGTTGGGATAATCATTTGCCTCTCATTGAGTTTGCGTATAGCAATAGCTACCATTCCAACATTTAGATGGCTCCGTTTGAGGATCATTATGGGTGGATATGTAGATCGCCTATTGGTTGGTCTGAAGTTGGTGAAGATGCGATGATAGGACCAAATTCAGTTCATGAGGCTATGGAGAAAGTTTAGCTTATACGGAATAGGTTGAAAATAGCTCAGAGTCGCCAAAACTCCTATGCGGATGTGAGGAGGAGGGATCTTGAGTTTGAATTCGATGATTGGGTTTTTTTGAAAGTGTCTCCCATGAAGGGAGTGATGAGGTTCGAAAATAAAGGGAAACTCAGTCCCTATTATGTTTGCCTGTACTGGATTGTGAAACGGATTGGCAAGTTAGCATATGAGTTCGAGTTGCCTTTAGAATTAGCTTCAGTCCATCTAGTTTTCCATTTATCACTGTTAAAGAAGTGTTTGGGTGATCTAGCTCTGGTTGTTCCAGTAGACCGTGTCAGTGTGAAAGATAGTCTTATTTATGAGGAGGTTCTGGTAGAAAAACTGGATCATCAGGTTTGAAAGCTAAGAAACGAAGAAGTAGCTTTAGTCAAGATTTTATGGAGGAATAAACATGTTGAGAGAGTTATATGGGAAGCTGAAGTAGATATGATGACTAGATACCCACATTTATTCCCTCCCGGCTCAGTTTCAGTTGAGGTATCAGTTTTCTTCTTAGCATCCTATTCAATTTATGTTCAGTTCATGTTTCCCCAATTTTCTTCATGAAAATGTATGTATGTGTGATTTATGAATTCAGTTCAGGCATGTTTTCTAGTCCGGAGTCGACTACTCCGTGAGGTTTCAGCTTAAGGGTTCAGTATTTGGTATAGTAGTTGCATTGTTCCCAGCTTTTCAGTATGTCTACCCACATTCGAGGATGAATGTTCCCAAGGGGTAGATATTATAATACCCCAGAAGTGCCTAAGACTAGACCCGAGATGTAAAATGAAAAGTAGCAGGAAATCTAAAAACCTTCTCAGGACAACTCATTGTACAGGTCGTTGGTGGGACTAACGACCCGTGGATGGTGCCCATGGTGAGAAGCTGCAAAATCGGACTGTAGAGTAACAGGTCTCATAATGACCAGTTTGTTGTTTTAAGTAGTCATTGGATAGGGCTCATTGTGAGGTTGGTCTTGATCAAGGAGGAAGTAACAAGTCATGGTACGAACGTTGTCAGCGTCAATTCAGAGGAATCCCAAAATAGGGGCAGTGGTGACGACGACTGGCAGTGATGAATCATTGGAACTTGTAATGAATTTTCCTATCCGGTCATGGTAGGGGACCTGAAACCAGAATCAGGCATGAGAAAATGAGGGGGTGTAATAGAATGTGTGAGCCAGTAACGATCCATTGTGACGCCCATTGCCACTGGCAGTGCAGTTTTTCCAAAAAATTCATTAAGGGTATATTCGTCATTCCTAAGCCCTAGGGTCCTAAACTACGTGGTTTTAAGCTTGAAATAGTGTGTTTTAAGAAGGGTTAAGTCATTCTAATCCTATTCCAATTAATGCATGCAATATTAGAGGTTTATGGAGTGGTCAAGCCTAGTTTCTTCAAGGTTCTTCCTCAAATCTCCTTTGGGCAATCAAGGAAGTTGTGAAATCAGATTTTTTTAGATATGTAAGGTTATGAATGGGTGAAATAGTCCAAAATCCATGCCCAATCCTCTCTCAATTCATGAAAATTCTAATTGATAAATCTATGGGGTTTTTACCCAATGTATGAATTCACGAGTATGATCTAAGCATGTTGTCAATGTTGTCAATGTTGATCTAAGCATGTTGTCAATGTTGAATTATGATTAATGCGCAGATGTTACAATATTTTAAATTATAAATTCTGTTTTCAACATTCTAATGTATGATTCCCATCGATAAAATTTTATGAAAGTTGAGATCCATGAGATATATGTTTAAGTATGATGAGATATTTATGAAGAAAGTATGATTTTGAATTACCCATGTCTATGTTCATATTTTCCAAGAGAATCAAGTTGATTTCAAGTATGTGTAAGTATTGGGAAAGCCCATATGATCAAATATGTTTCATGATTTATCTAAACTTCATGTATTAGCTTACCACATATATTTTAGAGTCTAGACTCCCACTGTTTTCAACTTGTGGTATTGTTTGAGCCAAGGCTCCTCATGTTATGATTTCAGATTTATGTATGCATGTTATAAGTCAACTTTGTCATTAGAAGATGGTTCAGCTTCATTGAAAAATCATGGAGAACATACGTATGTTTTTGGGAGTAGTGTCTAGCATTGAGTAGGCTAAGGGTCAGTCACCCTATGCCTCAGAACTACGCGCCAACGTAGGTCTAAATATATACTTTGGGACCTCCCTTGGAGCTTCCCTTGCACCCAAGGGGCCTTGAGCTTGATATGATAGCATGGTAGCATCCTTAGCCCTGACAATGCTTTGAATGGCTCTACCCACTTGAGTATGATAGTCGGACCATGTAAGCTCTATCATGGTAATGTCGGTTATATGAAGAGTCTCTCATTGTTCCTCATGATTTTAGTTATGCATGTTCATTAGTCATTATAATATTTTTTCAGCAGGTTTGTTCGAATATTCAATTTTACTTATGATTATCATCTTTTAGCTTTGGATCATTCAATTTAGTTATGATATTCAGTTATGTTCATATCATGATTTCAGAAAATAGCATGCAAGCCTTACTCTCAGAATCTTATCTTGTTTATGTTTTATAATGTGCATGATTTATGATTTTACTTACTTAGCGGTTTTACTTACCTTGCATACTCAGTACATTCCATGTACTGACGCATACTCTATGATGTATCATTTAATAATACATGCTCCGATATCCAGACTCAGTCTCGCCGCAAGCCAGATCCCCAGCATTAGTACTTCCCGATCAGAGTTGGTGAATCCTCATCATTTGAGGGCCTTTCTTATCATATATGTTCCGTATTTTAGGTTTACAGACTATAGTGAGTTAGTTGGGGTCTTGTCCCATCAACTCGTCAGTATTAGAGGCTATCAGACATAGTATGTATTCAGCTTCAGACATATGAATGTATTCAAATGTTATGTGATGTTCAGATTTCCACTGCGTTAATTATGTTGATCTGCCATTTTATTTGAATGAGTTAGATTCTATGTTCATGACATGGGTCGACTTGGAGACTCTCGGGGTTTTTTGTCCAATGTCCCGATCCGAACCTATATTCAAGTCGTGACATCCTAGAATAAAAAGAAACAAAATAAAATATTAATAGAAAGGTAAAATTGAAATCTAATTCTTTTTTACCTATAGAAAATATTTCAGGTAGAACTGACTATTATATAAGAGAACAAAAACTAGGTATTATTTTTATGGTAAATAGGTAGAATCTTGTAAGGAGTTGGGATAAGAGGTTATAACTATCTTTTTTTTGGTAATTAACTTTCTTAGTGTTCAATTGTTTACTTTTCTTACACCTTTTTTCTTTTAGTCCTTGTTATTTTTCTCCTTCTAATTAGGGAATGTTAGGACTTTTTTTAAAAACGAAAACCTAACCATATTAATTCATAACGAGTCTTAAGGGGTTAAATGATGCAATATCATCAATTACAATCCATCTAAGAAAACCCAAACAACCTTATGTAACAACGAAATTGAAAATGTGGCTAAATTGTGCACTAGCATAATTCAAGATTTAGGAAAACATGGAATGTTTACATCATCAAAGAAGCTCATATGCTTTGAAATATTTTCACAAATAGTCTTTATATTCCATGATACTACACTTCTTTTAATATCATATCCACCACAAATTTTGCATTCAGTATGTTGTGCACCTTTGACAATCCATTTTTCATAGTGTTTTTCAACACTTCATGAGTTGTTCATGCTTCAGCGATGATGGGCTTCCCAAAAAATTGAATTGAGGTGCCAAAGGCTTGAAGCAATTTACCATAGCTATCCACAACCACCACTCCAATGCTTACCATCTTCTTCTCCTTTTGTAAATGAGCATCTACAAACATAGAAACACCATCTTTTTGTGCAAACAATGATATTTCTATCATTAGTACAATCATGTACAAATGTAGGAGAAAAAGTAGTAAGAAAATTATTTTCATATTCAAAGAATGTCTAGTTTACAATTTCACTGGGTTCAGTGACAACGGATGGTTACCATGAATTTTTAAGTGAAGTAACAGCCCATCGTGACGGTCGTTTGAGGGATCTCAGAGTAAGGAAGCAGTGGTGACGATAGGAAGTACCAGCGAGTCATTAGATCAAGCAGCAACTCATCTTGTCAGACGTTGGATGAAGTAGCAGAATATGGAACAAAGGACCCTAGAAGCAACGAACGGTCACCACGAGCCGTATTAAGGAACAAAGACTCATGGTGATGGTCGTGGTCACTAATCGGGCAGATTTTTAATCTTAAACCCAGGGGTATTTCATTAAAGTCCTATGCTCCCAGTTCTTAAATGGTGTCATTTTGGGTATTGTAAAGGTTGAATTAAAGGTGTTTTCACAAGCCTAAGCCCCTCATTCTCCAAAATTCTTCTGTAAGGTATTCTTCTTCTTCTTCTCTCAAGTTCAAAAGCATCTAGGGTTTCTTTCAAGAGCTACAAGCTTCAAGATCTATAAGGGAGCCTTTTTAATCAGGTATGTGGGACTTCAACAAGGATATCCTTTCATCCTTATGTCCCAATTTTTATACTGAAACTCTAAACCCTAGATTTCTAGAAAAGCATGTTTTAGGGTTTCAAATTTAGGCACGAATTCTCATATGTATTCTATGGATCCTAAGACTCATCATGATTAATAGTCATGTATTCTTACGAAATCACCTCCATGTTCTTTAATTATGTACATGATATGTGAATAACTGATTATAGAATTTTCACCATGATTTAGAATAAATTTCAAAATGGGATTCGATTAAATATTCATATGCTCTTACCATGAACTCGTTATATATGTTTCAACCATGAGTCAATCATATGGGTTTCCATAAATCTAGAATTGATTTAGTATATGTGTTGAGATATGATTAGAACTTATGGGCTTGGGTGGATATGAAATATGTATATGCCTACACTATGATTTCGGGTATATGTTAAAGTATGACTTGGAACTATGGATCTTACATGAATCTAGTATATATGACTTTTACTATGAATTCGGGATTGAAATGTTATGAACTTTGAGGACAAAGCATGATAATAATCTTACAGACTTTTGGGTTTGTTGATAGTAGAAAGTAGCCTTGATAAGACTTCAAATGAATTCAGTATGATGTAATTAGTTGAACACTCAGGTCTCTAATTTGCTGAAGTAGCTAAGACTATGTGAATGTTTTCCAGATTGGTACCTTCATGTAAAAGCTTTATCGAGATTCTCATTAGCCGATAATGTTTTTCCTTAGCTCAGTTAGGGATTCTCAATAGCCGAGAATGTTTCCCTTAGTTCAGTCAGGGCTTCCCAATAGCAGAGAATGTCTCCCTTATTCAGTTAGGGATTCGCAATAGCAAAGAATGTCTCCCTTAGTCTATGATATCAGTTTAGCTCAGCTCTGTATAGTTTCAGAATTCAGTTTAAATCAGTCTTAGCAGAATTTGGTTCAGTTATCAATAGATAGTTAGTATAGTATATGATATAAGTTATAACTTCAGTTCTCAGTATTGTATAGTACATGACCATTATGCATTAGTTTGATTATACTTCAATAAATGTTTTCAAATAAAAGCTTTATTTCAATATATAGATATATATATATCCCAGACAGGGTTATTGTATTTTAGTTCAGCTATATGTTTAGTGATGTAATCAATTTATTTCCTCCCAGTATGCTTTTATGTTTTAGTTTCTTTACGTTTCTCGCATACTTGGTACATTCCAAGTACTGACCACATACTTTATCGCCTATATTGTTTCATGATATAGATTCAGGTTTCCAGAATTAACCACGTGGTTAGATATGCTCCATTTCTATCTCATCTGATTGTGGTGAGTCCTCATCTCTCGAGGATGTAGCTAGGGGATTGTCCCAGTAACTAATAAGTGTAGTAGAGGCTTTCATATTTGGATAAACAGACTCAGCTTTTGTAGGGGAGTTTTATTTGATTATGTTTAGACTCTTTCAGTTAACTTCCGCTTAGTTATGATTTTATTTGATGTTGTCTTGCAATGTTATGCTATGATAATTCCATGGGTCGACTTGGAGCCTCTCGGGGTCCCTTGTTTTGTGACTCGATTCGAGCCTATGTTTGAGAGGTGACAAACTATCCCTATAAAAGCTCATTGAGCTTCTTGCTTTTCAAATTTACCATATTATATAGACATTTAACTTAGCTAGGTTAATAGACTCTGGATATTGATTAGCTCTAACAAAAGTATCATTCCACCGTCATGCAAAATCCATAGTACTTTCTAGAATGCATAGTAATTTCTAGATTAGGCCAATTTATGGGGAAAATTTTCCAAACTACTTGTGTATTAGATATCTGAAGAGAATATGATCAATTATTTCACTTTCTATGCCACATCCCTTACATGCATCACAAATATGTTTCAATATTTTTGAAACAACATGGCTAGCCCAAAGCACATCTGGAATACTTTTTCAAATATAATGTATATAATTATTTTTTATATTCACTGACCATAAGAAATACCTGTTCGAGCCAAAATTACACGCAAGTGCACGTGGTCGTACAAGTAGTAAAGTGGCTTTATTTCAAGCCAAGTATTGATCCCACAGGGACTGAACTACGGTATTAATTAACTTAAGCATCAGTGAACGATATCTCTATGAATGCAGACAACCAAATAAATAATGTTTTATGAGTTAAGATCACTAAGTAATAAGAATCTAAGTCAAGATTATAATTTGAGTCTGAACAATAGCAATGAACAAGCTAAGGTTAAGACAAACATGCAGGGATGTGATTTATTAATTCAATTCAGCTAATCTTCTCTTCGGTTGCTAGTCAGGAATTAATTACCTATGGATTGGATCTTTCGACTCCTATCTAATTAAAGAATCATGAAACCTTATTCTACATTTCTGTGATATAAGAATCTCATGCTCTAGCCATACATAACCGATTCCATAAATGACTAATAAAACTGTCAGATATATTTCTATTCTGAACGTAAATCTTTTCTCAATTATCTCAACTAAGAAAAGATCATATCCTACTAATTTACATCTGTCCAATTCCTTTCCTTTTCAGAATCAAAATTGGATTTCTAAGATATACACTAACATTGGCCAAACATTAATGCAGTAAGAACAAGAATTGATAGAACAACCATTGAAGAAAAGATGAAAACTGAAATGATTAATGATTACATTCCTCTACAATTATCCTTAACCTCAGCAAGAGGTGAATTAGCCACTCATTTGTGGATTAAACATCTTAAAATAAGTAGAATTCATACAAGCAATTGAAATTAAAGAGAAAAAGGAAGAGAATAACCCTACAATTTTCATCCTCTCAACTGCCTGCAACCCACGTTCTTGCTCAACCAAGTCAGAATGTTTAAAATAAAACCTAAGTGTGCTATTTATACTATTGAGAATTTTTCCTGGATTAACAAGCAACGTGGCACGGAGTGTATCACGGAGCACTCCCTCCGTGCCACGGGGATATCGTGCACCTTCACTGGAACTTGAGGTTCCAGGTAATCACACTCAATGTGACACGGAGTGCATCGCGGAGCACTGCCTCCGTGCCACGGAGGTAACGCGAACCTCCACTGGAAATTGACATATTTTAATCATCCCAGGAAGAATGCCTCTGCGATGGTAGCGTGACACGACACCATTGCGGAGCCCCTATATTTGCCAACTTCCCTTGTCAACTTCCACTTCTTGCTTCCGAGTCCATTCCCGCACTTCACCAACTTGTAGATTAGCTTCCAAAAATTCCTTCTACCTGCAAAACAACACTAATCATGTTGGTTAGTATAACTTCACATTTATTTAATAATCACATGAGAATGTACACATAACGATAGATAAACAAGTAGAAATTAAGCATTTGAGTATCACTTGGGCATGAAATTCTGCCCCAGATCACTTAACCCACACTTAAAACCTTGTTCTTCCTCGAACAATACGCTCACATCTCATGCAATTGAACCCCACGCATAAATAATTTGGCTCGACCATTCAAGCTACGGCTATACCGATTATTTAAGATAGCAAATCATCAAAGAAAACATGCATGGTTTTATCAATACAATGAAGTACACCACATTAAGACCGCCTAACCTCAAGAATCGATTCTCGATCTTGGCAAACTTGTGCAAATCAACTGATCAAGACATCCGACACGAAATTTCATCTCTCGTCAAGAATTTTCCCTCACAACACAATAGAATTACCCCATTTGCAATCATAAGATTTCCAAAGCACTACGTGTAGGGGTATACAAATACGATATCGCTCGCTCTCCCAAAGAATTCACATGCATCCTGTCATGAATCATAAGCTTGCCTCTAGTGTTTTACTCTACTAATATAAGGATGCGTGATGTAAGATCACGTAGGACTTAATGAGTTATAATGTAAGCTAAGGAACTAGTAAATATTGGGCTAACCAATAATAGAAACTAGCTTCCCTAAGCGTTTTTCAATACATCCCACCTTCAGTACAGGCATTGCTTCTTCCTCCATCCTCTCATTCTTGAATTTTCTTCTTTGTTTTTGTTCCCATTTCTTTAAGCTCACTCAACTTACTAGCAAAGAGTATCTATGCATCTTTATTTTTTCTCATTCATTGATTTTTTTACTCTCTACTATTAATTAATCAATTTCAACAAGTGCACCTTTGACCTTTTCTTTAGCTTTCACAAATTCCGCTTTCCTTCTGTTTCCCACTTCTCACTCCTTTACACTTTGGGAACAATTATTTTCTTAAGCGCTTAAGGTTTTGGATCAAATTCACGGCAAATGAAAAGAAGGGATTAAGCTCGGTTTGTACCTCTCAAAGAATAGGCTAAAGGCTCAATAGGGCTAACTAGGATGTACATTCAAGGTAGGTATGATAAGGGTGAAACTTTCGGTTTATTCAAAGAAATGCCTACATCCTTTCCTACAATCCACATCCTTCATTTCATTTAGTACACACACCAGGCAAGTTCTAGACACTTCACAATAGCATGGAATAGTCGAAACCTCACCTCACACTCATTGCACATGCTCAACTTAAGACATATTCACAGACTCTTCAATCAGCTAATTACAAGAATTCACTATTAAGCCTCGATCACACCGAATCAAATTCTATGGCCTAGGTATCTCAACATGTTTAACACATTTGCATGCTTTCATACAAATCACCTTTGCATCTTAATATCATGTACAACACGTAACAAAAATTCCGAACCATTAATTAGCGACACGTTTGGGAAACAAACAAAAGAAAGAAGAAAAAGAAAAAGAACAACTCCTATCGACTACATTTCCCTTAAGACGGTCGTCATCCATCCATCATACGGAACAATCGGTATCTATGACATCGGTTCAATGGGACTATTCTCAGGAAAAGCACCAAAAACAAAAATCGAGAAACCCAACATAAAAAAATTTCGATAGAAAAAGATAAAAATATAATTGAAAAACATTTACACATCATACACAACAGCAGCTCAAGATTCATTACAACACCAACATTAATTACAGAACACGAAACACAGAGTCACGGGGTCACATTTAGCACAAGCACAACAAACATAAACAAAACAGCTCGCACCTAAGTACTCCCACCCCTCACTTAAGCCGAACACTGTCCCCAGTGTTCACATAATTGCAAAATATCACAAAAGTTGGGTGGTGAAACTCCATGATAAATCAAAGTATTCAACTTCTTCATTAGGTTCCAGTGCTTCGTCTCCCATATTAAAATCGCTCCCGCCGTCCTCGTTCGACTCAACATCTGAGTCCTCCCGGCGTGTCTCCTCATCGATAGGGATATCATCATCTACAGGCTCCACAAATGCAGGCCCCACTCTACATAAAGCTTGGCATTCTCGTTGAATGGGTAATCCAACTCGAGCTGCCACAGCTCATCCTTCGTTGTAGTCCTCCCTCCGATGTGCAGCTGCAACATATGCATCCCGTACATGCGGGCCATGTACTGATGATGCCGAGCATGTCGCTCGGCTAGTGTGAGCACCGACCCATAAGTAGTGTCAGGTGCCTTGGTTTTGGTGACATCCAAGGCACGCTTGTCGATCTGAGGGATGTAATCTAGGGCCTCCTCCTCAATATTGTGGCCCCTTAGGAATGTGGTAACCAGACCACCGAACCCATATCTATGCCCCTGATTTAGTCGGGCTCTCTTCATGGCGGAGATGATCACCGCCCCAACATTGATTTCTATCCCCTTCATTAGTGCGTACACTAGACAAACTCTATCCCGGGTGACATCTGTCATGTGCACCCCTGGGATCAGGCACGAACAAACAATCTTCAACCAAATCCGGGCCTCCCTGTTCATCTGAGAATAGGGCAATGTCTGATGGTAGCCCCTCTCCTTGTGCCTACCCCACCTGGCTGTCGATCGGACTCCACATAAGGTGCGTCTGATTTTCGTATAGGGTGGAGTGATGTTCAGCTGACGGAGAACATGAGCATCTGTGTCCCGCGCCCCCAAGATTGCATTCAAGTGCTCGGGCTCAAAGGTGACTACCTGTCCTCTGATTTTTATGGTTTGGCTGCGTAAGGTCGGGTTCCAATTAGCATAGAACTCCCAGATAAGATGGAGATTGCACTCCCTGGGTTCTTCAAAAATGAAGTTTAGCCCAGCGGTGTCAATCCTGTGTAAAATCCGCGGGAATTCCTGTGCCAGTGGTTCCCGTGCTATCTGCTCCTCCGAGAAGTATTTGGTTTCTTTATGTTTAGTCTACCACTTCTTCCCCTCATCAGTCACCCATCTTTTTCCTTATTGTCGGCGTTGACCTCTAGGAACCGCTGGTGCTGCTGGAACTGTTGTCCCCAATCTTACCCTCTTTCTGCTGGCGCACGATGTGGATGCGCCCTTCCCCTTGTCTTGTCTTCCTGACATTGTTCTTGTACATTCAAACATATAGTCCCAATGTTATTCATGTCATAATTAGCTACAACTAAGGTTGGGTTTAATTGGATCACCCCACACTTAGTCTTTAGCTGCAATCAACACAATTCAACAAGACATTCATGATTTTGCCATTCTTAGCATTCAACATGCTTAGTGCATTCATATAAATCGATGGAACAATTACTTTGTACTACTCAGACTTCGTACAATGAATAAAAATTTGTCCATCGATTCAATTGTATCATCATTAACACTTTGCATTTTTTTTTGACAACAACCTATGTAATTCTCCATTTGCATTCTCCCGAAAATCCTTCTTCTAACTTAGCATATTCAACATCAATCACAACACATTTCACTTCAAACAACATGCACAACCCAATTTATCAACATTTTCAGGCATTTTTTGTTCTTCCTATTCAATCCTCAACCCTAGCTAACAATATCAAAAGAATTTCAACAAAACATGCAACCAATGAGTTAATCTACTCATAACGATATTATGAACATCATTCAATCATAACTCAATTGATTTCAAGCTTGTTTCTCACTTAGGGCAAGATTTCACCACAAAACATGTTCATGAATCGAAAATTTGAGCTATGATAAGGAAAAATTTAAGAACATACCTTTACTTCGGTGAAATTGAAGAAAACTCGAAGAAAGTTGATCACTAAGTCCATGTCACTTTGGGGGAGAAGGGGATTTTGGGTTTGGGTCGCGGAGGGATTGAGAAAATAGGAAAAAATGAAGGAAATTGGGGTTTAAAAGAGGTTTTTGCCGCGGGTTACCCGGTGACCCGAGGTGACCCGACGTGAAATACACCTCAACGTGTTACGGAGGGTAACGCAGAGCACTGCCTCCGTGACATGGAGCCATCGCGCAGGTATTCCCAAAATTTTTAAAAATTCAAAATACACCTCAACGTGTCACGGAGGGTAACGCGGAGGCCCTCCTCCGTGACACGGAGCCATCGCGCAGGCTCACTGGAATGTGCCAGTTTTTATTTTCTTACCTTGATTTTTTCCTCTGCGCTTTTTTGTATTTTTGCCCTCCGTTCCACCTGAAAATCATTTCACCATAAGAAATTGGTTAGAAATGATAGGTTGCAATGCAACAATTTTTATTTTTATTGTTCTTTGTTTTTCTTTTTCTCTTTTTTTTTCAAATAATTCTACTCTTCTATTACAACACATTCACGGGTTGCCTCCCGTGCAGCGCCTGATTTACCATCGCGACTCGATGCTACTCATTCTCAATCATCCTCTAGAGTGATGGAAGTCTTCTCTCGAATAACGTCCTCACCCCAACAATGCTTACATTGTTGCCCGTTCACCAAAAATATGGCACTTCTATCTTCTTGCCACAACTCCACTGCCCCGTGTGGGGTCATTCTCACCACTTCAAATGGTCCTGACCATTTGGACCGAAATTTACTTGAAAAAAGCTTCAATCTTGAATTAAATAACAACACTTTCTGCACTGGCTCAAAGATCCGATGCACCATATGCCTGTCGTGCCACCTTTTAGTTTTCTCCTTGTAGCATTTGGCACTTTCATAGGCATGCCATTGAAACTCATCTAGTTCGCTGAGTTGCATCAACCTCTTCTTCCCGCTAGCTCCGGATCCATGTTCAGCTTTCTCACAGCCCAAAAAGCTCGATGTTCCAGCTCCATAGGCAAATGACATGCCTTTCCATAGACCAATCTGTACGGCGAAGTCCCAATGGGTGTCTTGTATGCAGTTCTATAAGCCCACAATGCATCATCAAGTTTGCTTGACCAATCAATTCTTTGTGCATTCACTGTCTTCTGTAGAATCTTCTTTATCTCTTTGTTCGACACCTCCAGTTTCCCACTAGTTTGGGGATGATATGCTGTTGCTACCTTGTGCCGCACCCCATACTTTGCTAGCAAATTCCTGAAACTAGTATTTACTAAATGAGCCCCTCCATCACTGATAATAGCTCAGGGTATCCCAAACCTTGTGAAAATTTGCTTTTTCACAAATTTCGTCACCACCTTGTTGTCATTCCTGGGATAAGTTGTTGCCTCGACCCACTTAGATACATAGTCAACTACTACCAAGATGTAACGATTACCAAATGATGGTGGAAACGGGCCCATGAAGTCTATTACCCATACATCAAAAATCTCAACTTCTAATATCTGCTGTAGTGGCATCTCCTGTTTTCTACCAATTTTGTCTATTCTTTGACATCTATCACACATTTTTACATATGCTATAGAATCTCTGAACAGTGTAGGCCAAAAGAAACCTGACTGGAGCACCTTGTGAGCTGTCCGCTCTCCTCCGTGGTGCCCTCCATATAATGATGAGTGACAACTCCTCAATACTTCTGCAGCCTGGCTCTCTGGGATGCATCGTCTCATCACTTGATCCGGTCCCTTCTTAAATAGATACCACTCATCCTATATGTAATACCTGCAATCATGTCTCAACTTCTTTCTTTGCTGAGCCGAAGCCTCCGGTGGGTAGACTCCACCTACCAGAAAATTCACAATGTCTGCATACCAAGGGATCTCAGCTTCTCTTATTGCAAAGAGCTGCTCATCTGGGAACTCTTCTTTGATAATATCACCTTCCTTTATATGAAACTGGCTTTCCAATCGCGATAGGTGATCTGCCACTTGATTCTCGCTCCCCTTTCTGTCCCGAATCTCTAGGTCAAACTCTTGTAGCAACAATATCCATCTGATTAGTCTAGGATTTGCATCCTTCTTGTTAAACAGATATCGAATTGCTGCATGATCAGTATACACCACTACTTTAGAACCCACCAAGTAGGACCTGAATTTATCATATGCGAAAAACAATGCTAGCATCTCCTTTTCCGAGAATATATAATTGACTTGGGCTGCGTTAAGTGTTTTGCTTTCATAATAAATGGAATGAAAAAGTTTATTCCATCGCTGCCCCAATACAGCTCCTACAACCACGTCACTTGCATCACACATTAATTCCAAAGGTTGCTCCCAATCCGGAGAGATGAGAATAGGCGCTTCTACCAGATTCTGTTTTAGCTCCTCGAATGCTTTAACACAATCTTTGTCAAACTCGAACTTCACCTCTTTTTCTAGCAACTGGCATATCGGTCTAGAAATTTTCTAGAAGTTCTTGATGAACCTTCTGTAGAACCTTGCATGTCCGAGAAAACTGCTAACACCCTTCACTGACACTGGTGGTGGTAGCTTTTCGATCACTTCAATCTTTGCATGATCGACTTCCAACCCTTTGCATGACACCTTATGGCCTAGGACGATACCCTCCTTGACTAAAAAATGACATTTTTCCCAGTTGAGCACAACGTTAGAGTCTTCACATTGAGCTAGCACCCTGTCAAGATTCTACAAACATGTAGCAAACGAATTACCGGAAACAGAAAAGTCATCCATAAATACCTCGACAAAATCATCCACCATATCTTGGAAGATCGCCATCATGCATCTCTGGAATATGGCTGGTGCATTGCATAGACCAAATGACATCTTCCTGAAAGCATATGTCCCATAAGGACATGTAAAAGTGGTCTTTTTTTGATCCTCCGGAGCTATGGCTATCTGATTATAGCCGGAATATCCATCAAGAAAATAATAATACTCTTGACCTGCCAACCTATCCAATATCTAATTAATAAATGGGATAGGATAATGATCTTTCCTAGTGACCTCATTGAGCTTCCTGTAATCCATGCAAATTCGCCAGCCTGTGACTGTGCGTGTGGGAATCAGCTCATTCTTTTCATTGATGACCACAGTCATCCCTCCTTTCTTTAGGACACACTAAACTGGACTAACCCATTCACTTTCTGAAATGGGATACACCACACCTGCATCAAGCCACTTGATCACTTCCTTCCTAACTACATCCTTCATCACAGGATTCAACCTCCACTGATGTTGCACAGTTGGCTTGGATCCTTCTTCCATAAAAATTATGTGTGTGCAAACAGCTGGATTAATTCCTCTGATGTACGACATTTGCCATCCCATTTCTTTATTCTGCCTCTTGAGGACCACCAATGCTTCTCTCACTTTTGCCTCTGTCAGTTCTATGGAACTGATGACTGGCAACGTGTCATCTTCCCCCAAAAATACATACTTTAGATGTGGAGGAAATATCGTCAACTCCAATTTTGGTGCCTCCTCAATTGATGGTTTTGGCAATGGTTCCAAGGATCTCATCAACGGCTCAAAGTCTCGCTTCTTGGGAAACCATTTTGGCTCGTTCAGCGTTTGCACCATCTCGTATGTAGCACTGTCTCCAAAATGTTCGGAGCCCATCAAGGCTCTCTCCAATGGGTCTTGTGAATCAACAATCTGAAGAATTGATTCCTAATTTAGCACATTGATTGCTGATAGCTCCTCATCAAACACCTCTACTTTGTCATGTGTTTGCATGGTTAGCTGCCCCGGCAGCCACATCAATCAAAGCTCACCCGGTTGCCAAGAAAGGACGTCCCAAAATAAATGGAACTTTTGCATCTGGCTCTAAATCCAAGATAATAAAATCCATCGGGAAAATGAGGGAGCCCACTTGCACTAGCATATCTTCCACAATACCATCTGGTCTGGCCAAAGAACGGTCAGCTAGCTGCAAGATCATAGTAGTTGGTCTAGGGTTGCCCATACCCAACTTCTTTAACACCGATGTCGGCATCAAGTTTATGCTTGCTCCCAAATCACATAATCCACGAGCTCTAATACTTTGCCCAATTGTAATCTGAATGGTAAAGCACCTAGGATCCTTGAGCTTTTTCGGCAACCTATTCTGTATCAGGGAGGTGCACTCCTCAGTAAGCGCCACCGTAGTATACTCTGTCAATCTGCTTTTGTTTGCTATGATGTCCTTGATATACTTGGCATATTTCGGCACTCCCTGCAAAACATCAACCAAGGGTAAATTAATGTGTACCTGTTTCAGCACTTCCATGAATTTCTTAAAGCAAGTTTCTTCCTTGTGCTTCTTTAATCTCTGAGGGAACGGGGGTGGTGGTCTTTCTATCTCAGCTGCTTTTTCTTTCCCTCTCACATCATCATGTTCCCCATCTTTTTCCACTGCTCCATATTGCTGAGGTGGTCTTTCTAGTTCCACCTCCTTAAGTTGAATGCCACTCCTTGTTGTAACTACATTAACCTTCTTGGGATTTGGGTCAGTATCACTTGCAAGTCCTCCTCTGGGCTCGGTGGTTTGAGCTCCAGCTAACTGTCCAAACCGGTACTCCAACGCCTTTGTAGCTAACTGCTGATTTTTCATGTCAGCCGCTAATTTCACATAATCAGCCATCATTTGCGCTTGGTTAGCTATAATTGTTTTGAACATATCCTCAATGTTGTTGGGTGGTGGAGGAGGTGCATTGTTTCCTCTATATTGAGACTGAAAATTCTGATGCCCCCCATGATTTCTCTGCACGCCCTGATTTGAACTCTGTCCTTGATGGCTATTACTTCCCGAAGATAAATTCGGATGATTCCTCCAATTTGAGTTGTAATTGTTGCCATATTGTTGATTGTTGTTCCTCTGGACGTTCCCAACAAAATTTACTGAGTGTGGATTGGCACCACAACACTTAGCTGAGTGTTCACTACTCCCACAAACTTCACACCATACCTGATGACCTGCATTGACTGGGGCTTGTGCTTGATTCAAACTCAGACTGCTGAAGTGGGTGTTGAGTTGATTTTGCAACGCAGCTATCTGTGCAGCGATAGCTGTAAAACCATCTACCTCAAAAACTCCTGCCGCTTTCCTTGTTCCTCCTCGGGTTGAGTCTGCATTCCATTCTGGATTTCCCTGTGAAATACGATTTTACAAAGTATAAAGCTCCTCATATGTCTTCTCCAATGCCTGCCCCCCAGCTGCTGAATCTAACAAAATTTTAGTATGTGGTTCCAAACCCTCAATGAATGTATGCACCAACACATCATTAGACTGGTGATGATGAGGACAATCCCTTAATATTGACTTGAACCTCTCCCAAGCTTGATACAAATTCTCACCCTCTCTTTGTTTAAAACTTAGAATCTGACTTCTAAGTCTGGCTGTCTTCCCAGATGGAAAGAATCATATCAAAAACTTTCTTGCAAGATCATTCCAAGTAGTGATAGAATTGGGTGGTTCAGCTTTCAACCACTTCTTTACTTCCCCCAATAATGAGAACGGGAATAATATAAGCCTCACATAGTCGGATGATACTCCAGTGGGAATATAAGTGTCACTTATCTCCAAAACTGTGGATCTTCATGAGGGAGACCTGTGAGTTGCCCGCTGGTGTGCAACAACTGCACCATATTCTGTTTAAGCTCGAACCTCCCTCCTGGCTCTGGTCTGCGAATACTAGATGTAACATTATTTGCATGTGGGATTGCCACTTTGCGGACCGGTCTTGCTGCCATCTCCTCGGGCACTAAAACTGCCCTTACAAGCGGTGGATTCTGTTGCTGCTCCAGAATTGCCTGTCTTAGCAACTGCAGTTTCTTCTTTAGAGATTCCCTTCTTTGGCGATGAAATTGTCTCTCTGGCTGTATAAATGAATCCACCAACTCCTTATCTCTTTCCAGTGTTAAGAAAAATTCAATTCTTGCAAGAGAAAGGCTAAGATCAAGTTGTCAACACTTATATTGAATTTGTAAACTAACACTAAGAAAATAAATTTACCAATTGCCAGTTCCTCGGCAACGGGGCTAAAAAATCGTTCAAGCCAAAATTACACGCAAGTGCACGTGGTCGTACAAGTAGTAAAGTGGCTTTATTTCAAGCCAAATATCGATCCGACAGGGACCACTGTATTAATTAACTTAAGCGTCAGAGAATGATATCTCTATGAATGCAGACAACCAAATAAATAATGTTTTATGAGTTAAGATCACTAAGTAATAAGAATCTAAGTCAAGATTATAATTTGAGTCTGAAAAGTAGCAATGAACAAGCTGAGGTTAAGAAAAACATACAGGGATGTAATTTATTAATTCAATTCAGCTAATCTTCTCTTCGGTTGCTAGTCAAGAATTAATTGCCTATGGATTGGATCTTTCGACTCCTATCCAATTAAAGAATCATGAAACCTTATTCAACATTTCTGTGATATAAGAATCTCATGCTCTAGCCATACATAACCGATTCCATAAATGACTAATAAGACTTTCAGATATATTTCTATTCTGAACGTAAATCTTTATTGAATTATCTCAAATAAGAAAAGATCATATCCTACCAATTCACATCTGTCCAATTCCTTTCCTTTTCAGAATAAAAATTTGATTTCTAAGATATACATTAACATTGGCCAAACATTAATGCAGTAAGAACAAGAATTGATAGAACAACCATTGAAGAAAAGATGAAAACTAAAATGATTAATGATTACATTCCTCTACAATTATCCTTAACTTCACCAAGAGGTGAATTAGCCACTCATTTGTGGATTAAACATCTTCAAATAAGTAGAATTCATACAAGCAATTGAAATTAAAGAGAAAAAGGAAGAGAATAACCCTAAAATTTTCGTCCTCTCAACTGCCTGCCATCCACGTTTTTGCTCAACCTAGTCAGAATGTTTAAAATAAAACTTAAGTGTGCTATTTATACTACTGAGAATTTTTTCCGAAATAACAAGAAACGTGGCACGGAGTGTATCGCGGAGCACTCCCTCCGTGCCACGGGGATATCGCTCACCTTCACTGGAACTTGAGGTTCCAGGTAATCACACTCAATGTGACACGGGGTGCTTCGTGGAGCACTGCCTCCGTGGCACGGAGGTAACGCGAACCTCCATTGGAAATTGACATATTTTAATCATTCCAGGCAGAATGTCTCTATGATGGTAGCATGACACGGCGCCATCGCGGAGCCCCTATTTTTGCCAACTTCCCTTGTCAACTTCCACTTCTTGCTTCCGAGTCCATTCCCGCACTTCACCAACTTGTAGATTAGCTTCCATAATTCCTTCTACCTTCAAAACAACACTAATCATGTTGGTTAGTATAAATTCACATTTATTTAAGAATCACATGAGAATGTACACATACCAATAGATAAACAAGTAGAAATGAAGTATTTGATATCACTTGGGCATGAAATTCTGCCTAAGATCAATACCAGAACTACATTGGAAAAGATTGATACCTAGATTTAGGTCTATGACTACTAACTTGTCTGCATCTTACAATTTCTATAGCTAATTGCTAACCCGATTTTATCTCATAATATTTAGATTTAGTATGATACCAAATATTTCTATAAGTCGATTTAGTGGTACAAATTGAAATAGAAACTATTGCATAGATATCATTCTTACAAAACAAATATTCAAGATCTTACATTTTCAAAGCGTGGAAATTATGGTCTATAAGGTCATTAACTTCTAGCGCTATATCAATTTGTCTGTGACATATACTAGATTTGAAACCACTAGAGTTCGGAATCCAAGGATTTGTCCAGACTTTAATACTTTCTGTGGATCTTATCCTCCATCTAATACCTTTTTGTTAAAAATCTCTACTACAAACAATACGCATTCAAATTCTGGAGCTAGAAGAATACCACATTGGTTTGAGGAAAGAGTCTGGATGAAAATATTTACTTTTGAGAATTTTAAAAAGTAGGGAATCTTCTTGCATTAAAATTCGCCAAGCTAGTTTTTCCAGCAACGCTTAGTTAAAAGATCTAAACTTTATACAGTTTGTCTCTTAGATTATTGAGTTGTAACCTGATACTACTCTTTGAGGTTTGGTGAAGATTGTTGTAAATCCTACACATCGTAGGTCGTGTATTTTACTCCCTTGAGTAAGGAGGATTTTCACAACATATCTTTGTATCCTCAATGTTTATAGCTCTTTATTTATAGTTAATGAACCTTGTTGATAGAACTCAAGATAAGTACTGAAACTAATTTGGTTGGAGGGTGCTTTAATATTTCAATCATTATTGGTTAACACCAACATCCTGCCTATGGAAAGGTCCAAGAGGGGCTGGGATGGCCCAAGTCGGAGTCATATTTGAACATGACGCTTTCTTGGTGGGCTTAGTTAAGAAATAAAGTTGCCCTTGCTTTTAGTTATAGCTTTTGGCATGATGGTAAGCGCTTGATCCTAATAAGTGATATTTGAGCAAAGGTCATGGGTTCCATTCCCAAGAAAAATGTATTGCATGAGCAAGAACCATAAGGGGCAAGGAACCTAGGTAGAAAGGGAAATTATTGGATAATGACAATATCCTGCCTATGGCGAAGCCCATGAGGGGCTGAGGTGGCCCCAATCGAAGTCATGATCTAACATGACGCTTGTTTGGTGGGCTTAGTTAAGAAATAAAGTTGTGCCCTTGTTATCAGCTATAGCGTTTGGCATAATGGTAAGCGTTTAATCCTAACAAGCTATGTTTCCCCAGTGAGTATATTAGGATAATATAGAAGACTGAACAATCGTAAAATAAGAATGATTTATCAATATAGATTATAGAATGGAGCAGATACGTGAACCCTCAAATAACCATTCCTAAAATATCATCAATGGCACAAGTATTAAATTGTCCTTCACTATCTTCCTAAGGTTCTTTGCTTAGACATAATCTTAACGACATGGCTGGACAAACTTTAAGTTTAATAGAGTAGTTTCAAAATGCAATGCCTTTAATTCTTTTTCAACATGACTAGCTGGAGATTATGTAACATCACAAGTTTACGGAGTAAGTAAAGAGTGCCAAATATAAAATAAGTTGATTAATTAAAAATTTTGAAAATGAAAGGTAAAAACACTCTCGATTTTGATTTAAATGACACTCTTTCAATATTTTCTATGTCAAGTTATTTGAATCCATTATATTAATGCATTCTCTTGTGGTAGTGGTGTTCAAACTATTGGGAGCACCTCAACATTTCATCGATATCTATTATCACTTAATATAGGTACCGGTAACTACCACCAAAACTTGGGTCGATGGGAAGAAATCACATAGCGGTTTTGTCTCTCCTAAATTTTGAACCCTAATCTCCAGTAATTTTCATACAATTTATTCAACCACTATGTTAACATGTTGTTATGGTAATTTGTGATATTTTAGGAATTGTAGTTTTACTAGGGTAAATAAATATTATAGTCTTATTAGATTGTTATTCCCCAAAAGCCCAAAGTTCAGACCTGTGGTTGAAACGAACAAAATAAGATTTTCTACACAAGGTCGTAGAACGGCTCATCATATGACCCGCCAGGTTGACCACGAGTCATTAAGTGACTCGACGTGAAGGGTGTTGAGTCACCTGGAAAATTCAGAGTTAGGGTGACCACTAGTCGTGGTCAGGCCCATGAATCGTCAGGTCACTCGTGGTCAAGGGCAATTGGAAGATGAAGGATGAGTGGTAGTGTACCCCATGATTTGTCACCACGAGTCGTGGTCAGTCACCACGATTCGTTAGATGGGTCATGGTCAGCATTTGGTGGATGACTTGAGATTTTGGCATTGGAAGTAATGAGTGCTAACCACGACAATAATAGGTCATTAGGTCCCTCGTGGAGACCCCTCAAGGAAAAGTGGCAGTGGACTTCATGACAGCAAACAACGACTCGTCCAGTCCCTCGTGGGACTGGCAGTCAGTTATTTTATGCAAATTTAGTAAGGACTTATTCGTAATTCCTATGATCCTAAGACCTAAGCTACGTCATTTTAAGCTATGAATAGTGAGTGTTAAGAGGTTCAAGTTCATTCTAGACTATTCCTACTCATGCATGCAAACTTAGAGAGATAAGGAGGTGATCAAGCTTAATTCCTTCAAGTTTTTATTCAATACATCATTGGGCAATCCAGGGAGTGGTGAAATCAGTCCATCTTAGGTATGTAGGGTTATGAATTGGTGAATTTGTTCACACACATGCTCAATCCCTCTCTAATTCATGAAAATCCACACGTTGATCCTATGGGATTTTAACCCAACACATGAATTTCCTAATTTCCTACATGGGTATGATCGAAGTATGTTTCTATTATTCAATTATGATTCATGGGAAAGTTTTACAATGTTTTCAATTATAATCATGTTTTCAAACTTTATAAATTAAAATGCACATCCATGAGAAGTTCATGAAAGTTGAGATTTATGATGAATGATCAAGTATGATGAGAAATTATTGATGAAAAGTATGTTTTCAAGTTACCCATGTTTATGATCATATTTTCAAGTGAATTAAGTATTTTCAAGCATGTTTAAGTATTGGACAAGCCCATATGTTCAAGTATGGTTTATGATTTCATGAATTAGCTTACCACATGGTTTTGGAGTCAAGACTCCCAATTATGATCAGCTTGTGCTATGGTTTGAGACAAGGATCCTCTTGTATGATTTCAAATTTTATATGTATATGATTATTCAACTTCATGAATAGACAATGGTCATCTTTGTTAAAGAATAATGGAGAGAATATGCATGTTTCTGGGAGTAGTTTCTAGCACCAAGTAGGCTAAGGGTCAGTCAACCCTATGCCTCGGAACTACGCGCCAACGTAGGTATGATCAGATTATTTTGCGACCTCTTATGTGAGCTTTCCCTTGCCCCAAGGCTTCTTCAGCTTGATATCGATATAATGGTAGCGTCTTTAGCCCTAACAAGTCTTTAGGCTGCTTTGCCCACTTGAGTGTGATAGTCATGTTATACACTAGAAGCCCAAGGACCAGACCTGCGAGTTGAAATAGAGAAAATTTTAAAAATTAGTACTAGGAACAGGATGGGTCGTGAGGTGACCCGTTGGTGCAACCCACGAGTCATGACATGACTCGTGGTGAGGTCCAAGTAAAGAGCTGGGAATTTGGGAAATTGCTTCCCCACGGGCATGACCATGAGTCGTGGTCAGGCCCCATGACTTGTTACGTTAGTCGTGGGGAGTAGTGGTTAAGATAAGTGAAGGAAAGAGGTAGTGTACATCACGGATGGTGACCACGAGTCGTGGTCACTAGGTAACGATTTGTCAAGTCATCTGTGACGTGCCTAGGAGACTTGATAAGAAGTGTACCCAACGGATGACTCCATGAATCGTGGCCCTTGATGACAAGTCGCTATGTCCCTCGTTGCGACCATCCGGCAGTTATTTTGGCTATTTCATAGTTCCTAAGTTCCTAAGGCCTAAACTACATCATTTTGAGTTATGAATAGTGACTTTTAAAGGGGTTAAGTTCATTTAACGCCATTTTCATATTCATGCATGCAAGAGTAATAGAGTAAAGAGGTGATCAAGGCAATACTTCAAGGTTTTCTTCAATTCCTTCTTGGGCATTCAGGGAAGGGTAAGAATCAGCCATTTAAAGGTATGTAGGGTTATGAATGGGTCTTTTTTTTCACACCCGTGTCCAATCTCTCCTAATTCATGAAGTTTGTTCAAAAATCATATGGGATTTTAACTTAAACTTGTGGAATTCTAATGCGTGAATCCCATGATTTATTAATTATGTTTTTGACCGACTCAAGGGCCTTCCCCTCATGGCTAGTTCACGTATTTACAAGCATGTTTATGATTATCATGATTTAACTAGACCATGAATTTCATGCATATTATACTATGAGCACTATACACGTTTTGGTAGTAGTATTTAACATCGAGTAGGTTTGGGGCTCAGGTTTTGCCCCAAATCTCAAAACTACATGCCACCGTAGAACATGATGAGACGTCCCTTGTGACTATCCGTTTTTCAGTGGGCCTTTTCGTATGTGATGTCATGCCCTTCGTGTGTGATATCATGCCCTTGGCAAGGTACAAACACCCTCCTGACTAGTGATTTACAGGTCGGCCTCTATGTGTGCTCATATGGGGAATGTCGGTTATAATAATCTCCCACTGTTCCTTATGATTTATGCATGTTTATGATTATGCACATTGGCTCAAGTCATGTTCAATAATTCTTTTCTCTTATGATTATGATTACAACGGAATTACGACTGTTTTTAAAACCTTTAGCCTTATGTTATCGTATGCTACTTTTGTTATGAGCATGTTGACCCACTTTTATGATCATTTATGAGCTTTTATGTATTTTTTTAAAAATGTTCATTTTACTTACCTTGCATAGACGGTACAATTCACCTACTGACCGCATACTCTATGCTATATCATTTCATGATACAGGACCCGGCTCTCAGGCTCAGCCCCGTCGGTAGTTTGTGAGTCCTACTTCTATGAGAGCCATATGTTCAGATATTGATGTTCCTTTGTTTTCAGTTTTGCTGGGTTAATTGGGGATGTTGTCCCATCAACCCATTTGATACGATAGAGGTTTTCATACTAATTGTAGTACTCAGCTATTATGTACTTTAGTACATTCCTCTTATCATGTTATGCTATGTTATGTTTATGTTTCCATTATATCGTCATGTTAAGTATTCTGCTTAATAATAAGGATTTGGATGAACATTCATTCCATGGGTTGACTTGGAGTCTCTCGGGGCTCCTTATCCCGTGTTACGATCCGGGTCTACGTTCTGGTCGTGACAAACTTGGTATCAGAGCAATAGGTTTGAAGTATCCTAGGGTGTTTGAAAGATACATTAAGTGGAGTCTTTTCATGGGTGTAAGCGCGCCATACTTATGATGAAGAGGCTACGACACATTTAGGAAAATGTTCCATTCTTTCATGATCTATGTTGTGCGATGAAAAGTCTCTATCCTTCTAATTCGTGCTATTCGTGATTGCAGAATTATGGCACCCCAAAGAATGAATGGCGAGAGGAATGGAAATGGATATGGCCACGAGGATGGAAATAGTATTAGGCACCAACAGGCCCCACCAGTTTACGAGCCCCAAGCACCGAAGCCAGTTGCCCATGTTGAGTTTCAGGCAGCTATCTAGATTCTTGCGCAGGACTTGACCGCTCAGGTCAATCAGCAGGCGGTTGCACATGTTTCGCAAAATGGAAATGCAGCGGTGGCTCGAGTAAGAGATTTCTTGAGGATGAACCCGCCGAAGTTCCTTGGATCCAAGATAGATGAGGACCCGCATTAATTCATCGATGAGATTCTAAAGATCGCCCAGGTCATGGGGGTGAAAAATGGAGTGTGCATTGATTTGGCCTCTTATCAGCTGAAAGGGGTGGCGCATATTTGGTTTAAACAATGGAAAAAGAGTAGGGTAGTGGGAGCAGGCCCTAAAGATTGGGAAGAGTTCCATGCAACATTTTTGGGTCGGTTCTTCCCTCATGATATGAGGGAACTAAAGGATGCCGAGTTTGTAATCTGAAGCAGGGTGATATGTTGGTTTAGGAGTATGCTCTGGAGATCACTTGCTTATCCAAGTATGCAGCAGAGTTAGTTGCAGACCAGAGGGCTCGAGTGAGCCGATTTGTGCATGGAGTGGCGTACTACCTGGATAAGGACTGTAGGTTCGCATGCTGCATCAGGATATAGATTTTCCCCACCTTGTGTTGCATGTCCAGTAGGTGGAGTCAGTGTATCGAAGGAAGAGAGAGGCCAAGAGGGCCAGAATAGAGAATTATAGGATTTCTCAACCTAGGTCGGGGGGTGGGCAGTGCCAGCAGTCTCATCATAGGTCTTTTTCTCTAGCACCATCATCAGCTAGTACACCATCTAGATCACGAGGGGATTGGAGAAGTAGGGCTTTAGATTGAAGAGGCCAAGGTAGCATGCAGATAGAGCACACTTTCCCAGCTTGTGCGAGGTGTGAAAAGAATCACCTAGGGAGGTGCCTAGTTGGCAGAAATGCTTGTTTCAGGTGTGGAAAACTCAAAATCAGACTCAGGGATTTTCTTTTGGCCAAATCAGAGGGCAGCGGAGCTAGTAAGCCAGCCGCTAGTTCAGTCGCTCCAGCAGCATGTCCCTCTCAGCAGGGTGCCTCGACTAGTTCAGCCAGCGAACAACGCAAGAACATGTTATATTCCCTTGCAACCTGTCAGGAGTAGGAGACTTCACTGGACGTGGTTACTGGTATGTTATGAATGTTTCATCTTGATGCTTATGCTTTATTAGATCCAGGGGCTACCTTGTCTTTTGTGACACCTTATATTGCTAGTACCTTTGAAGTTAGTCCCAAAACTCTGTCAAAACCATTTTTAGTTTCTACTTTTGTTGGTGATTCGGTTGTAGCTAGGAGGGTTTAGAAAAGATGCCAGATCACTATATTACATAAAGTCACATCCGCAGACCTTATAGAGTAAGCCATGACTGACTTTGATATTATTCTTTTCATGAATTGGTTGTATGTGTTTTATGATTTTGTTAATTGTAGAACCCGTGCGGAGGAGTTTTGCTTTTCGGGTGAGTCAGTCTTGGCGTGGAAGGGTAGTTCGGACGTGCCTGTAGGTCATTTTATTTCCTATCTTAAATCTAGGAAGATGATCTCCAAGGGTTGTATGTATCATCTAGTTAGGGTTAAGGATGTTGAGTTTGAGACCCCAACTATTCAGTTAGTTCTGATACTGCATCAGTACCCAAAAGTATTTCCTGATGATTTACCAGGTGTTCCTCCCGAGAGGGAAATTGATTCTGGTATTATCCTTCTTCCTGACATGCAGCCTATATCTATTCCTCCTTACAGAATGGCTCCAGCTGAGCTAAAGGAGTTGAAGGATCAGTTGAAGGACCTGTTAGATAAGGGTTTCATTAAACCAAGAAAGTCTCCATGGGGTTCACCAGTTCTCTTTGTCCAAAAGAAAGATGGTTCTCTTCACATGTGTACTGATTATCGGTAATTTAACAAAGTCACCGTCAAGAACATTTTACCTAGGATTGATGATCTATTTGACCAGCTTCAGGGAGCCAAGTGTTTCTCAAAGATAGATCTCAGGTGCGGGTATCACCAGCTCAGGGTTCAGGGGAGTGACATCCCGAAGACAGCCTTCAGGACGCGGTATGGTCAATGTGAGTTCATATTTATGTATTTTGGACTAACGAATGCTCCTGCAACTTTCATGGCCTTGATGAACAAGGTGTTCAAGCCGTACCTAGACATGCTCGTGATAATGATTATTGATGACATCTTGATATACTCTCGGAGTGAGGAGGAGCATACCGCTCATTTAAGAGTGGTGCTACAGACTCTTAAGGATCGCCAATTATATGGAAAATTCAGCAAGTGCGAGCTTTGGTTGAGCTCAGTGGCATTATTGGGCCATGTGGTATCAAGTGAGGGAATTCAGGTGAACTCTCAAAAGATAGAAGCGGTGAAGAATTGGCCTTAAGCAGTGAATCCTTCTGATATGCAGAGCTTTTTGGGTTTAGATGGCTACTTTCATAGATTTGTTGAAGGTTTCTCATCGATTGCAGCACCTTTGACCAAATTGACCTAAAGGAAGGTGAAATTCCAATGGTCGGAGGCTTGTGAGAAGAGCTTCCAAGAGTTGAAGAATCAACCCACCTCAGCACCGGTGTTGACCCTACCCAAGGGTAACGATGGGTTCATAATGTATTGTGATGCTTCAAGGATTGGACTTGGGTGTGTATTGATGCAACATGGGAAAGTCATAGCCTATGCCTCTAGACAGCTAAAAGTTCATGAGAAGAATTACCCGACCCATAATCTTAAATTGGCCGCGGTGGTATTCGCCTTGAAGATATAGCGACATTACTTGTATGGGGTCCACATGTATGTGCTCATAGACCATACAAGTTTGCAATATGTGTGTACGTAGAAGAACCTCAATCTTCGGCAAAGGAGCTGGTTGGAGTTACTCAAGGACTACGATATGAGTGTCCTTTACCAACTGGGTAAGGCTAATGTAGTAGCGGACGCACTTAGTAGACTCTCTATGGAGTGTTTGTCCCATGTAGATGAGGGGAGAAAGAGTTGGTGAAGATGTACATTAACTTGCAGGGTTGGGAGTTAGGTTGATTGACTCGATCGATGGTGGTGGTGTTGTGTAGAATGGATCAGAATCGTCCTTGGTGACTGATGTGAAAGCTATACAACATGAGGACCCAATTTTGGTAAAATTAAAAGAAGCCCTTCAGAATCAGAAGGTGGAGGTTTTCTCCAATGGGGGAGATGGTGTGCTTCGGTACTACGGTCACCTATGTGTTCCGGATGCTGATGATTTGAGGAGCCGGATGTTGCATGAGGCTCATGGATGCAGGTATTCTATCCATCCAGGTGCCACCAAGATGTACCATGACTTACAGGAAATCTATCGGTGGAATAACATGAAGAAGGATATTGCAGAATGCGTTGTTAAGTGTCCGACCTATCAACAAGTAAAGGTTGAGGATCAAAGATTGGGAGGTGTGCTTTAGGATATCATCATTCCTACTTGGAAGTGGAAATAAATTAATATGGATTTCATCACACGTTTACCTCGTACTCGCCGACAATATGACTTTAATTAGGTTGTGGTGGACAGGTTGACCAAGGCTGCTCATTTTTTACAGGTAAAAACCATGGATTCAATGGAGGATTATGCCAAACTATATATCTGGGAGCTAGTCCGATTGCATGGAGTGCCTTTATCCATCATTTCATACTGAGGTACTCAATTTACCTCTCAGTTTTGGAAGTCGTTTTAAACAGGATTGGGTACTCAAGTTAAGCTCAGCACCATATTTCACCGGCAAACGGATGGTCAAGCGGAGCGGACAATCCAAACTCTCGAGCAAATATTGAGGGCATGTGTGATTGACTTCAAAGGTGGTTGGGATGATCACTTGCCCCTTATCGAGTTTGCCTTAAATAATAGCTATCATTTTAATATTCAAATAGCGTCGTTCGAGGCTCTCTATGGGTGGAGATATAGAATCGCCCATTGTATATTTTGAGGTTGGTGAGGCAGCAATGATAGGGCTAGATTTGGTTCATGAGGTTATGAGGTTCAATTGATAAGGGATAGGTTGAAAACCGCTCAGAGTCGCCAAAAGTCCTATGCCGATGTGAGAAGGAGAGAATTAGAGTTTGAGGTGGATGATTGGGTGTTTCTGAAGGTATCTCCCATGAAGGGAATGATGTGGTTTGAGAAGAAAGGAAACCTTAGTCCCCTCTATGTTGGCCCTACCGAATTTTGAGAAGAATTGGCAAGGTGGCATATGAATTGGAGTTGCCCTTAGAGTTATCTTTCACGCATCCTGTGTTTCATGTATCGCTCTTGAAGAAGTGTTTGGGTGATCCAGTTCTAGTTGTCCTAGTGGATAGTGTTGACGTAAAAGATAGCCCTTAGTTATGAGGAGGTTCCAGTGGAAATATTGGATTGTCAGATTCGAAGGCTAAGGAACAAGGAAGTAGCTTCTGTTAAAGTGTTATGGAGGAATCAGTATGTTGAAGGAGCTACGTGGGAAGCTGAAGCGGATATGATGGCTAGATACCCACATTTATTTTCTACCGGCTCAGTTCTAGCTTGAGGTATCAATTTTGCACTAAAACTCTATTTAGTTTTCATGTTCCGTTCATGTGCCCAAGTTTCTTTTATGTATATGGGTGTATGTATGATTCATGAATTCAGTTCAACTATGTAGTTTGAATCGGAGGTAGTCATTCCGTCAGTTTCGCTTTAAATGATATGTATTTGAATGTGATAATTGCATTTCTCTACTTTTTGTGTGTTTTCCGACATTTGTGGACGAATGTTCCCAAGGGAGAGATATTGTTACACCCCGGAAGCCCAAGGACCAGATTTGAGAGTTGAAATAGAGAAAAGTTTAAAAGCTGGCACCAGGCACAGGACAGGTCGTGAGGTGACACGTTGGTGTAGTCTACGAGTCGTGACATGACTGGTGGTGAGGTACAGGTGAAGAGTTGGGAATTTGGTTAGTTTCCTCCCCAGGGCATGACCACGAGTCGTGGTCAGGCCCCACGACTCGTTAGGTCAGTCGTGGGTAGTAATGGTTGAGGGAAGTGAAGGAAAGAGGCAGTGTATATCAGGGATGGTGACCACAAGTCGTGGTCACCAGGTAACGAGTTGTTAAGTCATCCGTGACGAGCCTAGGAGACCTTGCAAGTAGTGTACCCGACGGATAACTCCACGAGTCGTGGCCCTTGATGACGAGTCGTTATGACCCTTATTAGGACTATCTGGCAGTTATTTTCTGCGAATTTAGTAAGGGTTAGTTTGGTAATTCCTAAGTTTCTAGGGCCTAAACTACATCATTTGGAATTACGAATAGTGACTTTTATAGGGGTTAAGTTCATTTTAGGCCATTTTCATATTCATGCATGCAGGGGTGATAGACTAAAGAGGTGATCAAGGCAATACTTCACGGTTTTCTATAATTCCTACTTTTGCATTCAAGGTAGGGTAAGAATCAGTCACTTACAGGTATGTAGGGTTACGAGTGGTGTTTTAGTTCACACCCATGCCCAATCTCTCCTAATTCATGATGTTTATTCAAAAATAATATGGGGTTTTGACTTTAATCTTGTGGAATTCTAATGATCTATCAATGGGTTATTATTTTTCATGATTTACATCATATTTTATGAATTGTGATCAGATTCTACAACTATTTTAATTATAAATTTATTTATTTCGATTTCTACTAAATTATGCCTAATTAAGCATATTCTACGATGAATTGAGTTATGATCTTTACATTAATTGTTGATATTCATAATCCCATCAAGATTTATGATTTATAATATGGATTTATTTAAATTCCTATTATAAATTAATGATATACAACGTCTATACATGATCTACAAGTACGCATGAATCCCATGATTTACTAATTATGTTTTTGGCCAACTCACGGGCCTTACCCTCATGGATAGTTCACGTATTTACAATCACATTTATGATTATCATGATTTAACTAGCCCATGCATTTCATGCATATTATACTATGAGCACTATATACATTTTGGGAGTAGTATTTAACACCGAGTAGGTTCGAGGCCCAGGTTTTGCCCCGAGTCTCAGAACTAGGTGCCACCATAGGACATAATCGGACGTCCCTTGTGAATTTCCCCTTTTTCCCAAATAGACCCTTTCATGTGTGATATCACGCCCTTCATGGTTCTACCCTTGGTCAGGTACGAACACCCTCCCGACTAGGGATTTACAGGTTGGGCTCCATGTGTGCTCATATGGGGTATGTCGGTTATAAGAATCTCCAACTATTCCTCATGATTTATGCATGTTTACGATTATGCACATTGTCTCAATCATGTTCAATAAAGATTTTCTCTTATGATTATCATTATGACTGAATTACAACTGTTTTGAAAACCTTAAGCCTTACGTTATCGTATGCCACTCATGTTATGAGCATGTTGACCCACTCTTATGATCATTTATGAGCTTTTATGTATTTTTTTAAATGTCCATTTTACTTACCTTGCGTACTTGGTACAATCCACGTACTGACTGTATACTCTATGCTGTATCATTTCATGATAAAGGACTCGGCTCTCAGACTCAGCCCCATTAATAGTCCATTTCAGAGTTTAGCATCCAACCTTTTGGTGAGTCCTCATTCTCCGAGGGCCATATGTTCAGATATTGATCTTCCTTTGTTTTCAGTTTTGTTGAGTTAGTTAGGGATGTTGTCCTATCAACCCATCTGATACGATAAAGGCTTTCAGACTAATTATAGTACTCAGCTGTTATGTATTTTAGTACATTCCACTTATCATGTTATGCTATGTTATGTTTAGGTTTCCGTTAAATCGTCATGTTAAGTATTCCTCTTAATGATAAGGAATTAGATGAACGTTTATGCCATGGGTTGACTTGGAGTGTATCAGGGCTCCTTGTCCCGTGTTACGATCCGGGTCTACATTCGGGTCGTGACAAGTTGGGACCACGTAAGCTCTATCACTGTAATGTCGGCTATATGAAGAGTCTCCCATTTTTCCTCGTGATTGTAGTTATGCATGTTTATCACTCATGATATATACATATATATTTTCTAAAGCAGGTTTTACCCAATGCTTAGTTTTACTCATGAGTATCATATTTCAGCTTTGGGTTATTCGATTCAGTTATGATGTTCAGTTATGTTTAGATCATGACTTTAGAAAATAGCATGCAAGCCCTACTCTCAGATTCTGGTGTTGATTATGTTTTATATTATGCATGTTTTAAATGATTTTACTTATTTAAGCGATTTTACTTGCATTGCATACTCGGTACATTGACTGCATACTTTGTGTTGTATCATTTTATGATACAAGATCTGATCTTCAGACTCAGCCCCGTCACTAGCTAGTTGTTGGAGTTAGCATTCAGCTTCTGTGGTGGGTCCTCATCTCCTGAGGACCATTCATTATCAGTTATCACTGTATTTTCAATTTTCAGACTTGTCGAGTTAGTAGGGGGTGTTGTCCCATCAACCCATCAGTTATATAGAGGCTTTCAGACTGTATGCAGTAATCGGCTCATTATGTATTATGTGAATTTCGATTTCAATGTTATGTTATGATAAGTCTTCTGTTATGTTTATTATGTTAAGTCTTCTGCTTTATTGACTGAGTTAGATGTATGTTCAGGCCATGGGTTGACTTGGAGACTCTCGGGGATCCTTGTTCTGTTTCTTGATCTGAGCTCATGTTTGGGTCGTGACAAACTTGGTATCAGAGCAATATGTTTGGTCCTAGGGTTTCTAAAAGCCTCGTTAAGTAGAGTCTTTTTTCATGGGTGTGAAGCGTGCCACACTTATGATGAAGAGGCTATGAGACGTTTAGGAAATATTCCCTTCTTTCAGGATCTATGTCGTGCGATTAAATGTCTCTCCACCCTTCTAACTCATGTTATTAGCAATTGCAAAATCGTGCCTCCCTGCAGAGTTAATGGCAAAAGGAATGGAAATGGAAATGGCCACGAGGATGGCAATCGAGATGGGCATCAACAAGCCCCACCATTCTATGAGCACCATGCATCGAATCTGGTTGCCCACGCTGAATTCAAGGCAGCTACTCAGATGCTAGCGCAAGCCTTGACAGCCCAGGTCAACTAGCAGGCAGTGGCACATGTCTCACAAAATGGGAATAATGCGGCAAGACGAGTCAGAGATTTCCTAATGACGAACTCACCAGACTTTCTTAGGTTAAAGGTGGATGAGGATCCACATGAGTTTATTGATGAGTTTTTAAGGATCACCCAGGTCATGGGGGTGAATGGAGAAGAGTATTCTGATTTAGCCTTATATTAGTTGAAGGGGGTCGCACACATTTGGTTTAGACAACAGAACCATAGTAGGGCAGCCGGAGCAGGCCCTATCAGTTCGGAGGTGTTTCACGTTGCTTTTCTAGATCAGTTCTTCCCTCGTGAGATGAGGGAGTTGAAGGCAGACGAGTTTGTGAATATAAAACAAGGGAAGATGATAGTGTAGGAATATGCCCTAGAGTTCACTCGTCTGTCAAAGTATTCCCCAGAGTTAGTGGTTGATCAGAGGGGGAGAGTGAGCAGGTTTGTTCATGGGGTGACAGACTATCTAGACAAGGATTGCAGAACTTCCATGCTCCATCAGGATATGGATTTCCCTCGGACAGTCTTATACACCCAATAGATGGAGGCGATGTATATGAGGGAGTGAGAGGCCAAGAGGGCCAAGACAGACAGCTATAGATTCTCTCAGCCGAGTCCAGGTGGTAGGCATCGATAGTAGTCCCACCAGAGATCTTTAGACCCAGCATCCTCAGCGATGAGTGTGCCATGTAGAACTAGGCACGACTAGAGAGGAAGAGAATGAGGCTCTAGGGATCAGAGCAACAGGCTCATAGATTCCAGTATCCCAATTTCCGACAGGTGTGGCCGGAGGCGCACGGGTCACTGTTTGGCAGGTACAGGTGCTTGCTTCGGGTGCGGGAAGTCCGAGCATATGCTCAGAGATTTCCCAGCAACTAACAAGGCCATGAAAGGGGCTGAGGCCCAGCTTCGAGTTCAGCGAGTCCACTAGCACCCCCATCCCAGCAGGGGGCAAATATCTACTAGCAAAGGTTACGGTCAACGTCCAAACAGATTCTATGCCGTAGCATCCCACCAGGAGTAGGAGGTCTTCCGAATGTAGTCGCTGGCATGTTATGAGTTTTCTATCTTGATATATATGTTTTATTAGATCCAGGGGCTACTTTATCTTTTGTACACCTTATATGGCTAGTAGTTTCGGATTTAGTCCCGAAATCTTGTCAGAACCCTTCTTAGTCTCTACTCCAATGGGTGATTCAGTTATGGCTAGACAAGTGTATAGAAGTTGCTTGGTCACAGTCCTTCAGAAAGTCAGCTCAGCAGATTTGGTAGAGTTAGCCATGACCGATTTTGATGTTATCCTCGGCATGGATTGACTATTTGCATGTTATGCCTCATTTAATTATAGAACTCGTCAAGTAGAGTTTAGATTTCCGAGTGAGCCAGTCATAGAATGGAAGGGTAGTTCAGTTGTGCCTGTAGGTCATTTCATTTTCTATCTTAAGGCCAAGATGATCTCTAAGGGTTTTGTGTACCATCTAGTTAGGGTTAAGGATGCTACGTCTGAGACCCCAACTATCTAGTCAGTCCTAGTAATATTCAAATATCCAGAAGTCTTCCCAGATGATCTACTGGGAATCCCTCCCGAGCGGGAGATTGATTTTGGTATTGACCTTCTTCTTGATACGCAACCTATATCTATTCCTCCTTACGGAGTGACCCCAGCTGAGTTAAAGGAGCTGAAGGAACATTTTGAAAGACCTTTTAGATAAGGGATTTATTAGATTGAGCAAATCCCCATAGGGTGCACCAGTTCTCTTTGTCTGAATGAAAGATAGTTCTCTTCGTATGTGTGTTGATTATCTATATTGAACAACAAGGTCACCATCAAGAATAGGTGTCCTCTACCCAGTATTGATGATTTATTTGACCAGCTTTGGGGTGCCAAGTGCTTTATAGACCTCAAATTCGGATACAATCACCTCAGGGTTCGGGGGTGTGACATCCCGAAGACAACCTTTAGGACGCGGTATGGACATTATGAGTTAGTAGTTATGTCTTTTGGACTAATAAATTCTCCTGTAGATTCTATAGATTTGACGAACAGGATATTCAAGTCATACTTGGATATGTTCATGATCGTGTTTATTGATGACATGCTGATATACTCACGAAGTGAGGAGGAGCATGCCGCTCATTTGAGGGTGGTGCTATAGACTCTCAATGATCATCAACTATATGCTAAAATCATCAAGTGCGAGTTTTGGTTGAACTCAGTGGCATTTTTGGGCCATGTGGTGTCTAGTGAGGTATAAAGGTGGACTCTCCGTAGATAGAAGCGTTAAATAATTGGCCTAGACCGGTGAATCCTTCAGACATCAGGAGTTTCTTGGGTTTAGCTGGGTACTATCAGAGATTTGTCAAGGGTTTTTCATCTATTGCAGCGCCATTGACCAAATTGACCCAAAAGAAAGTGAATTTCCACTTGTCGGATGCTTGTGAGAGGAGCTTCCAGGAGTTGAAGACTCAACTCACCTCATTACTGGTGTTAACTCTACCAGAGGGTACTAATGGGTTTGTGGTGTATTGCGATGCTTCTAGAATTGGCGTTGGTTCTGTATTGATGCAACATGGTAAAGTCATACCATATGCTTCCAAACAGCTAAAGGTTCATGAGAAGAATTACCCGACCCATGATCTTGAATTGGTGGCGGCGGTATTTGCATTAAAGATCTAGAGACACTATTTGTATGGGGTCCACGTAGATGTGTTTACGGACCACAAGAGTTTACAATATGTGTTTACCTAGAAGGATCTGAGTCTATGCCAAAGGAGGTGGTTGGAGCTACTCAAGGATTATGATATGAGTGTCCTTTACCATCCAGGTAAGGCTAATGTAGTAGCAGACGCACTTAGTTGACTCTCTATGGAGAGTGTGTCCCATGTAGATGAAGGGAGAAAGAGTTGGTGAAGGATGTGCATCGACTTGCAAGTTTGGGAGTTCGTTTGGTTGACTCGACCAATGGCAGTGTTATTATTCAGTTTTTCCCTAAACTTTATTCAGTTTCATGTTCAGATCATGTGCCCTAGTTTCTTTCATTTAGATGGATGCATGTATGATTTATGAATTCAGTTCAGACAAGTAGTTTAAATCAGAGATAGTCATTCCGTCAGTTTTCAGTTTATATGATCAATATTTGAGTACGATGATTGCATTTCACTGCTTTTCTATGTGATTTTCAACATTCAATAACGAATTTTCCCAAGGGGGAGAAATTTTTATACCCCGAAAGCCCAAAGGTCAGAACCAGGAGTTCAAACGGAGAAAAAGGACTTTTTGCACCAAGTCGCAGAACGGGTCTTCATGTGACCCGTCAAGTTGACCACGAGTCGTTAAGTGACTCGTGGCGATGGGTGTTGACTTACCTGGAAAATTCAGAGTTGGGGTGACCACGGGTGTGAACACGAGTCGTGGTCAGCCCCACGAGTCATCAAGCAACCCGTGGTAAAGGGAAATTTGAAGATGAAGGATAAGTGGAAGTATACCCCATAATTGGTCACCACAAGTCGTGGTCAATCACCATGATTCATTAGGTGGGTCGTGGTCAGCATTTGGTGGATGACTTGATATTTTGGAAGTGGAAGTAACGAGTGGTGACCATAATATTATTAGGTCACTCGTAAGGACCCCTCATGGAAAAGTGGCAGTGGACTTCACGACAGCAGACTACGACTCATTCCCCTAGTAATGACTCGTCCAGTCCCTTGTGGGAACTGGCAATCAGTTATTTTCTATGAATTTAGTAAGGGCCTATCCGTAATTCCTATGATCCAAAGGCTTAAGTTACGTCGTTCTAAGTTATGAATAGTGAGTATTAATAGGGTCAAGTTCATTCTAGACTATTCCTACTCATGCATGCAAACTTAGAGAGCTAAGAAGGTGATCAAGCTTAATTCCTTCAAGTTTTTCTTCAATCCTTCATTGGGCAATCAAGGGAGTGGTGAAATCAGTCCATCTCACATATGTAGGGTTATGAATGGGTGAATTTGTTCACACCTATGCCCAATGCCTCTCTAATTCATGAAAATCAATATGTTGATCCTATGGGATTTTAACCCAACACATGAATTTCCTAATTTTAATACATTGCTATGATCTTAGTATGTTTCTATTATTCAATTATGATTCATGGACAAGTTTTACAATGTTTTTCAATTATAGTTATGTTGTCAAGCTTTATAAATTAAAATGTCCATCCATGAGAAGTTCATGAAAGTTGAGATTTATGATGAATGATCAAGTATGATGAGATATTATTGATGAAAAGCATGTTTCAAGTTACCCATATTTATTATTATGTTTTCAAGTGAATTAAGTATTTTAAAGCATGTTTAAGTATTGGGAAAGCCCATATGTTAAAGTATGATTTATGATTTCATGAATTAGCTTACTACATGGTTTTGGAGTCAAGACTCCCAATTATCTTCAACTTGTGGTATGGTTTGAGCCAAGGCTCCTCATGTATGGTTTCAGATTTTTTATGTATATGATCATAATCTTCGTTGAAAAATGATGGATAGAATATGCATGTTTTTTGGAGTAGTGCCTAGCACTGAGTAGGCTAATGGTCAATCAACCCTATGCCTCAGAACTATGCACCTACGTAGGTATCATCAGATTATTTTGGGACCTCCTATGTGAGCTTTCCCCAACCCTAAGGCGCCTTTAGCTTGATATCAATATCATGATAGCATCTTTAGTCCTGGCAAGGCTTTAGATGACTCTACCCACTTGAGTGTGAAAGTCGGGAGCATGTAAGCTCTATCGTGGTAATGTCGGTTATATGATGAGTCGCCCATTGTTTCTCATAATTTCAGTTATGCATGTTTATCATTCATAATATATACATGCATATGTTCTAAAGCAGGTTTGACCCAATATTCAGTTTTACTCATGATTATCAGATTTCATATTTAGGTCATTCAATTAAGTTATGATGTTCAGTTATGTTCGGATCATGACTTTAGAAAATAGCATGCAAGCCCTACTCTCAGATTCTAGTCTTGATTATGATTTATATTATGCATGTTTTAAATGATTTTACTTATTTAAGAGGTTTTACTTACCTTGCATACTCGGTATATTCCACGTACTGACTGCATACTCTATGTTGTATTATTTTATAATACAGGCTCTGATCTTCAGACTCAGCCCCTTCACTAGCTAGTTTCTGGAGTTAGCATTCAGCTTCTGTAGTGAGTTATCATCTCCCGAGGACCATTCATTATCAGTTATCTTTGTATTTTCAATTTTCAGACTTGTCAGGTTAGTTGAGGGTGTTGTCTTATCAACCCATTAGTTATGTAAAGGCTTTCAGACTGTATGTAGTAATCGACTCAATATGTATTATGTGAATTCAGATTTTGATGTTATGTCATGATTAGTCTTCCTTCATGTTTATTATGTTAAGTCTTCCGCTTTATCGATTGAGTTAGATGTATCTTCATGCCACGAGTCAACTTGGAGTCTCTTGGGGCTCCTTGTCCCATGTCTCGTTCTGAGCCCATGTTCGGGTCATGACATAGGTTAAGGTTAATCTAAGGCAGCCATGTACATTTATATAAGGAGGTTGTATTGTTAATTGAGAAAATTCTCCCAAAATATTATGTTCTTTGTTATTATTTTCTGATCTCAAATTTTATAGTCAAACCTCATTATAATAGTTATTCGTTATAATATTATTTAACTATAAAGACCTAATTTTCTCTAGAACCGATCATTTATGTCATATTTTATTCCTCTATAACAACATTCTACTTATAAGTGTCGTAGCATTCAATATAGCAGTACACTCTTTATAAAATTATCACTCTATAACAGCCGTACTCTAACCTTATGTAATAATATTTTGTAATGAAAATACTATTTATAAAAATAAATATTAAAATATTTATGGTAATATTGATTAATGATGAGCTAAACCCGATCCTACGTGAGCATTATGGTCCTAAACAGTTGCGGGGGAAGGGGTGAAAATAATCCTAGTTCATGAATGTACATGCACCAGATCGAACAATGAAACTTCAGAATAAAAATATCCAGATCTGAAACATAGGAGGAGTAATGAACGGAATGAATCCCACGTTGGTGAGGGATGAGATCCATGGGATCCTTCTATGGTTCAGGCAATCACTCTCCCTTTAAGATAAATTTTAGGATATGGGTTAGGCCAAGGCCTAATTTGATATGGTATTAGAGCAAGGTCAACGAAGAACCAAATAAACCTTGAAGAAATGATTGAAGGGGATGGTAGCAAAGGACTCAGAGATAATGGCAAGAAGATTGGGCAAAGAAGACAAGAATCATAGGAGTAGTATCTCTCCATATGATCATACATCAAATGACAATCTGAGAATTCTGATAACACAAGTGTAATTTTTCTTGTACAAAATTAAATAACTAAAATAAATTATATGTGATAAAAATTTATAAAATAATTGGCCAAAATGTACCATTGACACTCCTATTTATGGTTATAGGTGGAAAGATGATGAGGACAAACTCTTTTCCCCAATCTGATAGAAGTGACATGACAATATTTGATTGGTTGGAATACATTACTTGTACATATAGCACATTTCTATTGATGTTTTATTCGACTAGGCATGTTATTTCATTTTAACATGTGGCATGATCACTTTGGCTCTTTGACTTGGTGTGCTGCGTCATTTGATACTTGACACCAAACATGGCTTCTAGAATAAGGTGATATGTTGGAGGTAGTAAATTGGACTGGTCATTTATAACCCTAATCAATGGATGAGATTAATAAAATTTAATCATAAATTAAATTCATATTTATTGAATGTAGATAATTAATAAATTATATAAATTCATGATATTATTTGGACTAGTGTATCTTAAATTTAATATAATTCAAATTTGTTGTTAATTCAAATTTAATAATTTTTTGTTGTCCACAATAAAGTAAACACTTGAATTTTTATCGTCCACATTATTAATGAATTCAACACCTTACGTGCGAAGTGAAGACCGCTTCAATAAGATATTAACAGGAAAATCATAAAGCACTTATATAAAAGAATTCAAGAGACATGATTGTAACGGGTCAAAGGATATGCATTATATAGAAACGTAGTAATGTGTGTGAGGTATTTCTACTTTATTCGATGAACTACTTATTTTAAAATTCATTGACTAAGTAATCAAAAATTTAGAAAATCTTCACAATCTAATTATTTAAATATCTCAAATTAAATTGCCTCAATCAATATATTAATTCTTTTTATTTTTATTTTTTTTAAATTTCCTATTCCAACAAGAATGGGAAACATATGAGGCAACAAGCATTATGTTGGATAATTTGATAATGATAGACCAAACATATAATATTGTTACTAAACATGCAAATTATAAACTAAAACAAATATCAGATCTCAATAACTTTTATAATTGTTTTCATAGAAAAACTAGATTTTTACCATTTTATGCATACACTTAGTCCTTCCCTCGGTCTTTTAAATTGTTTAATAAGCCATAAACATTAATCAATGACGAAGAAAAAAATAAATACACATATACTCTCTCTCTCTCTCGCTCTCTCTCTCTCTCGCGTGTCTTTCATTGCTTATTTTGTAATACTACTTTAGTTTGATTTTAACATTTATGATTCTAGGGATAGATATATGATTTAATAAATTAAACTTTTTTATGGAACATAAATATAAATATGTGTGGATTATACCTTTTATTCCATAATATAGGTGAAAAAAATATTTAGGAGCAAATAACTCTATAAATGGTAATGTTAAATGAAAAGGGGAACTGAAAATGTGCAAATTCACTATGACATAGAAAATAAATAGACAATTCATATTACTATACTAATTTACATAAATTCTTTCTAGTTATCTAAATCATTTGTACAATAATTTGTTCTTCCCATATCACCCACATCAAAAAGTGTTGTTGTATTTTCTTCCTCTTGATATTTTTTCCTTCCATATCAAAGTTGATTTATCATTTTTCTTCTTGTCCTAGTCTTTTTTCAATCATTCTATCGTGGTGATTAATTCTAGATCAATAACTTCTTTTATTTTGTTCTTCTTTTGGAAAAGTTGAAATCTGATCTGCTGCATGAACAATCAATCAACGTATTAGGGATTGTATAAAGATAAAGGTGACAAAAAAGAGCAATGTCTACAGTGTCCGATTAAAAATATGCACCAAGAAATCAGGAAACCTGACCACAAGGAAAAGCAACAAACAAATTAATGGTCTATCTTATAAGACAAATTCATTAAATATTAGCACAAGTAGAGATTGGAAACTAACCTTACCGAAAAAGGTGGACAAATCCAATATGCATAAATTGCAATCTCAAACGATGTGTCTGTTAAATAGGTATACTAAAAATAACAAGTCATTAGATATACAACCAATTATAAGGGATAACAACTTATACGCTTTATCACTAGAGAATGAATATATAATTTTGGATATCTATATATAAGTATTTACTGACAAGTAATTTAGTTTGTTCCAAACTACTACAAGAGTTTTGTGATAAAAGATTAAAGCATAAGTATTTCCACTAACTTTCGATCATTCAAAAATATTTTTTTTGTAGTTTACAACTACTTAAGATAGCGATGGTCCAAAAAATAATTATTTTACCAAAACTGGAAGTACTTAAAAGTGATACAAAAACTAATGAACTACTCTCTATTAGAAGATAGGGGTAAAATCGATTTCATCCCCTTCATTGAATTAACAACTTATTCTAGGTAAAAAAATTGAAGAACTTTTGGATCTAAAAAAGGAAACGGTTTTAAAAAACATAGTCTCACTTTAACATCAAATTAACTTACATTTTATCTGATACAACAATTAAAATCTGAATCTGAGTGTTTATATATGTTCTTTTTTATATGTGAATTATGTAAAGGATTAAGAATCAAATCATATATTGATAGAACATCATCAAACAAATAAAATAAAATGAAGAGAAGAACTGGATATTGAAAAGAGATAGTCCACTATAGAATCAAAGCATAAATGTCTATTACTTTGTCAAATAAAGGAATGAAAGTGAAGAAAAACTTACAAACATGGTTTCTCCTTGATTCAATTGATCTAAAGAATCCATGAAGAGGATTCATGTTGGAAGAGAATCCATTATCATCAGCCTCTTTTTCATTCATATGAATTTCCTTTATTTTAGCAGCCGTCGTAGGTTGAGTTGAGAATGAGAGAGAGAGGTAAAATATTATTATATATAGGAGGGAGCAGGAGAATAGGGTTTTCTAATAGTTGTTACAGATTTTCTTAATATTTGATTTGCTCCCAATTTTAAGATAAATATTGACGTTATCTTTTTATTTTCGAAAAAAGGGTCATATTTGCCCCTATACCTAGAAAAAAAAGTTGTATTTATCTCTCGTCATACTTTTTTTAATATACTTTTCCTTATCATCAAACTTTGGGCACATATTCCTTAGACTATTAATTCTCATCTCTCAACCCTTATTATCTTATGTGGCCCCTATATAGATATATTTTTATCTCAATTGAAATTTTCTATGAACATAATTTTATTTTTCTAACCTAATCAAACATGTATACTCGACTCAATAAACCCAATAACCCTATTTCATGGATGTAATCGAATAAACATTCCAATAATAACTCTCTGTGCTTTCTCGGGTTTCTTTTTCTCTACTTTCCTCATATACACACCCAAAAAAATTTCTCCAATTTATCAATTTGAACACACCCCAACAAGTATATTTGAACTTCTTCAACTGTAAATGATTGTCGGATTTTTATTTTTTCTTCTAGGTATTGCCCAACTCTATAAAGGTTTCAGACATGCAAGGGGGTTTCTTGTTAATCCTTTACATCATGGATAGTGATGTTTTGCATAGAGTAAATATAAGCTTTCCCTTTGAGCTAAGAGAATGATGAAGAAAAGGATATTAGGAATTGAGTTTATTGGAATAGTTGTTTTGGATATATATATATTGGATCAGCTAGAAGGATTATGTTTAAAAGAAGTTTTAAGTGCGGTAAAAATATATCCATGTAAATGCTACATAATATAATTAGGGCAGGACATGGGTGTTAACCATCCAAGGGCAAATGTGTGCCTAAAGTTGGATGGTAAGGACAAATACATCGAAAAAGTATGAGGAGGGGTAAATATAAAATTTTTTGAGAGTTATGGGAAAAATATGACATTTTTTCATTTTGTTTGTTCTTGGAACTGTACCAGTATTATAAGATAGAGAGAATACTTATTATTTCTCTTTAGGAATGAACTATAATGAATGAGAACTCCTTTATATATAGTATAAAATTTACTTGGTCCCAAAGTAACTAAACTTAAATTTTCTCCCAAAAATAAAATAGACAATCACTATAATACAAAAATATTTATCAGTAAAAAATTATTTAATTAAAGTAATTTATTTGCAATTTATATATCTACTCCTATAAGTAAAAGAAACAAAATAATATATTAATAGAAAGGTAAAATTGAAATCTAACACTTTTTTACCTAAAGAAAAAATTTCGCGTAGAACTGACTATTATATAACAGAACAAAAACTAGGTGTTTAATTTTATGGTAAATAGGTAGAAGCTTGTAAGGAGTTGGGATAGGAGGTTATAACTTTCCAAGTTTTCAATTGTTACTTTTGTTACACCTTTTTCTTTTAGTCCTTGTTATTTTTCTCCTTCTATTTAGGGAATGTTAGGACTTTCTTTTTGGAAAAACCAAAAACCTGACCATATTAATGCATAAAGGGTTTCAAGGAGTTAAATGATGCAGTATCATCAATTACAATCCAACAAGGAAAAAATAGAAACCCGAACAGCCTTATGTAACAACGAAATTAAAAGTTTGTCTAAATTATGCACTAGCATGTTTCAAGATTTAGGAAAACATAGAATGTTCACATCATCAAAGAAGCTCATAAGCTTTAAAATATTTTCACAAGTAGTCTTTGTATACCATGAGACTACACTTCTTTTATATAATATCCACTACTTTTTTTGCATTCACTATGATTTTGACCTTTGACAATCCATTTTTCATAGTGTTTTTCAACGCTTTACAAATTGTTCATGCTTCAACGATGATGGGATTCCAAAAAAAATTGATTTGAGGTATAAAAGGCTTGAAGCAATTTACCATAGCTATCTACAACCGCCACTCCAATACTTTCCATCTTCTACTCCTTTTGTAAATGAGCATCTAGAAACATAGAAACACCATATTTTTGTGCAAACAATAATATTTCTATCATTAGTATAGTCATGTTCAAAGAATACCTAGTTTACAATTTCACTGGGTTCAGAAAAATGTAACACCCCAGAGTTTCCCAGATCAGACCTTAGAGTTGGATGAAGTTCAGCAAAAAACCAACAAAATTTGTCTCAGAATGATTCGTTCTACGGGTCGTTGGTTGCTCTAACGACCCATTAGATGGAGCCATTGGAAGGGTTTTAGAAGTAGGGCGCCAAATATTTATGATACCACGAGAGAAAAGAATGAGTCATCCTATGATACAATGACTCGTTCAATGTAGTTGTGGTAAATTGATAGTCCAGACTTCCCAGACACTACAAGCCAAGTGACGACCCATTGGTTGTGTATGACGGGTCGTCCTAAGGGGTCGTTGGTTGGAGCTCAAAAAGGGGTTTGGTTTCGGGTTCAGTGACAACGGACGATTACCACGAATTGTTAAATGGAGTAACGACCCATCGTGACGGTCGTTGGAGGGATCTCAGTATGAGGAAGCAGTGGTGACGATGGGAAGTACGGGTGAGTCATTGGATCAAGCAACGACCCGTCCTATCGTATATTGGATGAAGAAGCAGAATCATGAAAAAAGAACCTCAGAAGAAACGGACGGTCACCACGAGCCATGGTAAGGACCAATGGCTCATGGTGGAGGGTCCTGGTCACTGATAAAACAAGTTTTTAATCTTAAATCCAGGGGTATTTTGGTAAAGTCCTATGCTCCAAGTTCTTAAATGGCATCATTTTGGGTATTTTAAGGGTTGAATTAAAGGGGTTTTCACAAGCCTAAGCCTCTCATTCTCCTAAACTCAAATGTTCAAGACTTAAAAATTTTTTGCATGAATTGTAGGAGTTCGTCTCATTGCCTCGAGGGATGGTGGTGTCATTATTCAGAACGGATCAGAATCATTCTTGGTGACTGATGTAAAAGCTAGACAAGACAAGGAACTTATTTTGCTAAAACTGAAGGAAGCCATTCAGAATAAGAAGCTAGAGGTCTTCTCCCACGGGGGAGATGGAGTGCGTCAATGTAATTGGTTGTGTGTTCCGGATGTTGATGATTTGAGAAATCGGATGTTGCATGAAGCTCATGGTTCCAGATACTCAATATCAGGTACCACCAAGATGTACCGTGACTTACGGAAAGTCTATTAGTGGAATGGCAGGAAAAAGAACATCGCAGAATTTGTAGTTAAGTGTCTGAAGTGTCAGCAAGTAAAGGTCGAGCATTAGAGATCGGGAGGTGTGCTTTTGGACATCAATATCCCTACTTGGAAGTAGGAGGAGATTAATATGGGTTTCATCACAGGGTTGCCTCGCCCTCGTCGATAGTATGACTCCATTTGGGTGGTCGTGGATAGGTTGACCAAAGCCGCTCATTTTCTACCAATTAAAACCACTGATTTAGTGGAGAATTATGCCGAAATATACATCTGAGAGATATTTCAATTACATGGAGTCCCCTTCTCCATCATATCAGACAGAGGTACTCAGTTTACCTCTTAGTTTTGGAGATCATTTCAAAAAGGACTTGGTACTTTGGTCAAGCTAAGTACAAAATTTCACCCACAAACGGATGGTCAAGCGGAGAAAACTATTCAGACTCTCGAGGACATGTTTAGAGCATGTGTGATTGACTTCACGGGTAGTTGGGATTATCATTTACCTCTCATTGAGTTTTAATGTAATAACAGTTATCATTCCAGCATTCAAATGGCTCCGTTTAAGGCACTTTATGGGCGGATGTGTAGATCGCCTATTGGTTGGTTTGAAGTCTGTTAAGCTGCGATGATAGGACCAGAGTTAGTCCATAAGGCCATGGATAAAGTTCAGCTCATACGGGACAGGTTGAAAACAACCCAAAGTCGCCAAAAGTCCTATACCGATGTGAGGAGGAGGGAACATGAGTTTGAAGTTGATGATTGTTCTAAAGGTGTCTCCCATGAAGGGAATGATGAGATTCAGAAAGAATGTGAAACTCAGTCCCCGTTATGTGGGTCCATATCGAATTGTGAAACGGGTTGGCAAGGTATCATATGAATTGGAGTTGCCCTCAGAATTTTCTTCCGTTTATCCTATTTTTCATGTGTCTCTCTTAAAGAAGAGTTTGCAGGATCCAGCTCTAGTTGTTCCGGTGGAGAGTGTAGGTGTGAAAGGCAGCCTTAGCTATGAGGAGGTTCTGGCGGAAATACTGGATCATCAGGTCCGAAAGCTAAGAAACAAAGAAGTAGCTTCAGTTAAAGTTTTATGAATCAGCATGTTGAGGGAGCTATGTGGGAAGCCAAAACAGATATGATGGCTAGATACTCACATCTATTCCTTTCGGCTTAGTTTCAGCTTGAGGTATTAGTTTTTACCCTAAATCTCTATTCAGTTTCATGTTCAGCTCATGTTCCTCAGTTTCCTTTATGTCTATGAATAGATGTATGATCCATGAATTTAGTTCAGCCATATGGTTCAGTTCAGAGGTAGTCATCCCGTTAGTTTTCGGCTTATATGATCAGTATTTGAGTACGGTGATTGAATTTCTCTACTTTTTTGTATGATTTTCAACATTTGAGGATGAACATTCCCAAGGGGGAGATATTATTATCCCCTGAAAGCCCTAAGATCAAAACCAGGAGTTCAAATGGAAAAAAAAGGATTTTCTGCACTAGGTCATTGAACGAGTCATCCTATGACCCGTGGGGTAGACCACGAGTCATGGAGTGACTAGTGGTGAGGTGCTAGACATAAGTTGGAAATTTTTAAGTTTGGGGTGACCATTGACATGACCATGAGTCGTGGTCAGCACCACGACTTGTTGAGTCAGTCGTGGCCAAGGATGAGGTGAAGGAAGAGGACTTTTTGGCAGTAAAGACCACGAGTCATGGTCGCCAGTAACGAATCGTGTAGTTCCTCATTATTAGACATAGGTGAAATATAGGCATTGTACATGATGGTTGGTGGCCACGAGTTGTGGCCTTGGACGACGACTCGTCCAGTCCCTCGTGGGGACTGGCAGTCAGTTTTTCTCTGCGAATTTTGTAAGGGCTTATTCGTAATTCCTATGATCGTAAAACCTAAACTATGTCGTTTTAAGCTTTGAATAGTGAGTATTAAGAGGGGTAAGTTCATTCTAGACTATTCCTATTCATGCATGCAAATTTAGAAGGCAAAAGAAGTGATCAAGCTTAATTCCTTCATGTTTTTCATCAATTCTTCATGGGCAATCAACGGAACGGTAGAATCAGTTCTTCTCAGGCATGTAAGGTTGTGAATGGGTGAACTTGTTCACGCCCATGCCCAATCTCTCCCTAATTCATGAAATTCTATCGACAATTCTATAGGGTTTTATCCTATTTATTATGAAATCCTTATGATCTATATATGGGTTAATTTCCCTCATGTATAACTTCATGTTTTACGACTCATGGGAAGATTTTATAACTATTTAAGTTTAAATTTTCTACAAACTATGCCCAATTATGTATGTTCCATGATAAATCAAGTTATGATTCTATTTTGATTTTGATGTTCATTGACCCATTATGATTTGTGACTTATGATATGATTTCTCTCAACTGCTCATCATGAATTTATGAATATCAAGTATATACATGTTTTACAAGTATTCGTGGATTTCATGATTTACGGATTTATGACTTTTGGCCAATTCATGGCCCTTTGTTCATGGCTTAACATGTATTTTAAAATGGGAATCAACAATGATATTATTTAATTGGCCACGAATTTCATGAATGATGTTATGGTTACTATACAAGCCCTATGTGCATGTTTTTGGAGTTGTGTATACCATCGAGTAGCCCGGTGTTAAAAGGACTACGCCAGCGTCTCAAAACTACGTGCCATCGTAGGTTTATTTATATATAAAATCCAATATTAATGGATCACCTCTGCATGATATCAGATACTGCATGTCCCTTGCTTGGTAATCCAGGACGACTCTGCCCACTTGAGTGAGATAGTTGAAGCAGCATGAGGCTCTACCATGATGGTGTCGATTATGACGAGTCCTCCCATTGTTCCTCATGATTTATGCATGGTTATGTTTATGCACTATGACTCAAGTCATGTTTAATAAGGTTTTTCTCTAATGAATATGATTAAGAATTATTTACGAATGTTTTGAAAACCTTGAGCCTTATATCTATGTTATGATATTTACGTTATGATTATGTTGGCCTACTCTTATGAACTTTCATATGTTTTAAATGTCTATTTTACTTACCCTGCATACTCGGCATATTCTACATACTGATCGCATACTCTATGTTGTATCGTTTCATGATGCAGGCTTCGATCTTCAGACTCTGCCCCGTCACTAGCTAGTTCTCCAGAGTTGGCATTTAGCTTTAGGGTGAGTCCTTATCTCTCAAGGACTACTTATTTTGAGTTATCTTGTTTTTCCAGTTTTCGGACTTGTTGGGTTAGTTGGAGGAGTTGTCCCATCAACCCATGAGATATGTTAGACACTTTCAGACTATATGTAGTAATCAGCTTGTCATGTATGAAGTGAAATCTCGTTCTGATGTCATATTATGATTAGATTTCTACTGTGTTTATTATGTTAAGTCTTCCTCTTTATATGATTAAGTTATATGTATGACCATGCCATGGGTCGATTTGGAGTATCTCGAGGCTCCTTGTCCCGTGTCTCAATCCAGGCCTATGTTCGGGTCGTGACAAAGGATCTGTCCAGACTTGAATACTTTCTCCGGATCCTATCCTCCATCTAATACCTTTTTGTAAAAGACCTCTACCACCATTAATACTCTTTCAAATCTTGGAGATAAAAGAAGAACACATTGGTTTGAGGAAAGAGGTGTGATGAAAATACTTACTTTTGAGAATTTTAAAAAATAGGGAATCTTCTTGAATTAAAATTCGCCAAGATAGTTTTTCCAGCAACGCTTAGTTAAAAGATCTGAACTCTATAAAGTTTGTCTCTTAGATTATTGAGTTGTAACCTGACACTGCTCTTTGAAGTTTTGTGAAGGTTGTTGAAAATCCTACACATCATAGGTCATGGAATTTACTCTCTTGAGTAAGGAGGTTTTACACAATATATCTTTGTTTTCTCACTATTTACAACTACTTTATTTACAGTTAATGAACCTGGTTGATAGAACTCAAGATAAGTACTAAAACTAAGTTGGTCGTAGGGTGCTTTAGTAATTCAATCATTATTGGTTAACACCAACATTCTCCCTATGGAAAGGTCCACGCGGGGCTGGGATGGCCCAAGTCGGCGTTATAATAGAACATGAGGCTTTCTTGGTGGGCTTTGTTAAGAAATAAAGTTGCCCTTGCTTTCAGTTATAACTTTTGGCCTGATGGTAAGTTCTTAATCCTAATAAGTGGTATTTGAGTAAAGGTCATGGGTTCCATTCCCAAGAGAAACGTATTTCATGAGCAAGGCCCATGAGGTGCTAGGATCCCAGGTCGAAAGGGAAATTATTAGGTAACGGCAATATCCTTTCTATAACAAAGCCCACAAGGTGCTGAGGTGGCCCAGTTCGAAGTCATGATCTAACATGATGCTTGTTTGATGGGCTTAGTTAAGAAATAAAGTTGTGCCCTAGCTATTATCTATAGCTTTTGGCATAATGGTAAGTTTTTGATCCTAACAAGCTATGTTTTCCCCGGTGAGTATATTAGGATAATATAGAAGATCGAAAAATTATAAAATATGAATGATTTATCATTATAGCTGATAGCATGGAGCAGATATGTGAATCCTCAAATAACCATTCCCAAAAAATCATCAGTGGCACAAGTATTAAATTGACCTTCATTATCTGCCTTACGATCTTTGCTTAGATAAAATCTTAACAACATGGTTGGACAAACTTCAACATTCATAGACTTGTTTCAAAATGCAAGGCCTTTAATTTTTTTTTCAACTTGACTAGCTGAACATTACGTAACATCACAAGTTTACAGAGTAATGACGAGTGCTAAAGATAAAATAAGTTGATTAATTAAAAATTTAAAAATGGAAGGTAAAAATGCTCTCGATTTTGATTTAAATGACACGCTTCAATATTGTCTGTGTCAAGTTATTTGACTCCATTATATTAGTGCTTTCTCTTGTAGTAGTGGTGTTTAAACTATTGGGAGCATCTCGATATTTCATCAATATCTATTATCTCTTAATATAAGTACCGGTAACTTTCACCGAAACTTGGGCAGATGAGAAGAAATCACGTAGCAGTTTTGTCTCTCCTAAATTTTGAACTCTAGTCTCCTGTAATTTTCAAACACATTATTCAACCACTATGTTAATAAGTTATTATGGTAATTTGTGATATTTTAGGAATTGTAGTCTTACTAGGGTAAAAATTACTATAGTCTTATTAGGTTAAGGGTAACCTAAGGCGGCAATGTACTTTATATGAGGAGGTTGTATGGTTAATTTAGAAAACTCTCCCAAAATATTATGTTCGTTGTTATTATATTCTGGTCTCAAATTTTATAGTAGAACTTCATTATAATAGTTATTCGTTATAAAATCATTTCTCTATTGTAATGCCCTGGAAACTCAAAGACTAGACCCAAGACTTAAATCAGAGAAAATTGGAAAATCTGCATTAGGTCAAAGAATGAGTGGTTCTGTGACCCCTGGGGGGTGAACACGAGTCGTTAAGAAACTCGTGGTGAGACCTGGAGATTTAATTTGAAATTTGGTGTTTGGGGTGACAACGAGTCGTGGTCCACCCCACGAGCCGTGATATGACCCGTGGTCATGGATAATTTGAAGGCCAGGAAGATGTTGGCACTGAACTTCACGATTAGTCACCACGAGTCGTGGTCCAAACCACAACTCGTTAGGTGACCAGTGGGTCAAAATTGATGGGAGACTAATGATGTTGGCAGCGTAGTTGACGAGTAGGTCACCACGAGTCATAGGGTACACCATGAGTTGTGGTGTCCCTCGTGGTGACCAATAGGGGATTTTTGGGTAGTGGACTCAATGACTGTGACCACGAGTCGTGGTCACTGGGCACGAGTCATAGGGTTCCTCGCAGGGACCAAAAGTTAGTTTTTCCTGTGAATTTTCTAAGGGTACTTCAGTAATTTCCTAACCTCCTAGATCCTAAATTAAGTTGTTTTGGGTTATATTGAGGGGATTTAGAGGGGCAAAACGGTTTTCACCCTCATTCCCACTCATCTTCAGAAAACAAATACCGTAAGCTTTCCTCTTAAGGACCTCTCAAACAAGTCTAGGTTTTTTTCTCCACTATGGTAGTCCAAACTTCCTTCTCCAAGGAAATTCTAACTCAGGTATGTGGGAATTAAACAAGGGAATAGTTCTTGCCCTGTGTCCCCAGAATTCTCCCTATTTTCTTTATAAGTTCTAGCCCTACAGATTATCAAATGTTAAGAAAATTCTAAGTAATGCTTCATTTAATTTATGTGGATTTTTATTCTATAATAATTACAAATATTTTCCACCAGTTTGTGACAATATTAATGCTTATCCCAGTACATTAAGTTTAGCCCTAGTCCTAGAGAGTAGAAAAGACTAGAATCTTGCTATAGTGATTAAACCTCGAGATTTTTTTCCTATTCCATTGGCGTTGTGGATTCCCATATAAATTTTATATGATAAATCCTCAGTCAGATACATTGTTGCCTAGCTTTAGTGAAAATGTGATAATACTTAGTGTCATTCATAAATGTCAGCTGATCAGTTGAACTACATAGTTTTCCGAGGTGTCAGTAATACCTCTTAGCTATCAAAATCGAATTCAGAATTCTGTTTCATTGGTACACTAGGTGGTCATGAAACTTTAGATATATAGATTTGACTAGCCTTAGGACCCCGGTTTCAGATTACAATTTGTTCTTAAACGGTTACGACGCATTTAGATAAGCAGCTCTGACCGATCTTATAACCCAGTTTCAGAATCAGGTCCGGTAAGACTCTCATGGTGCTTTTAGATATGTATACCTGACTAGTCTTGGACCCCAATTTCGAGCTATCAACTTAGTATTCAGTCTAGGATTATCTAGTGGGAGTAGGACTTAGCACGAGTGGATTGGAGTTCCAGCGCACCCATGTTTCCCGAACTACGTTTCCAGCGTAGGTTCAGTATTTATTGGCCTGATTGGCCCCAGACTCTTGTGATCACCCAGTTCATGCCTTTATACACTATAAAGGTATATTGGGTCCTACCGATGGGGTGTATACATCGGACTCCATGTCTAGCTCATGTGGTTATATGTCGGTTATAGACTCTCCCACTAGTTAGTTCAGTCCAATTTCAGTTCAGTTCAGATCAGTATTTCAGACTTAGAACATGCTTGACCATCATACTGGGTCCTTTAGACTACCTCAGTATTTTAGTTATTCAGTTTAGTAGTTTTATTTGGTTATTGCATGTCTTTTCAGTTCAGCATTTTCTTTTTTTATTCCATTGTGTTATGTTCCTCTCACTTACTCAGTACATTCAAAGTACTGAGGCATAATTTATGCTATATCATTTTATGATACAACTACAGGATCTTAGTACTAGCTTTGTTAGCCGATTGCTCATCGAAGACCTCAGCCTTACTAGTTGGTGAGTCCTCACCCTTTGAGGACAGAGATTTATAGCTTCAGTTATACTTTCATTTCTTCTATTTATATTTGGAGCTAGCTTGGGATTTGTCCCAATAACTCATAAGTCATAGTGGCTTTCAGACTCAGATTGGTATTTCAGAGTTGTAGTGTTGTTTTAATATTTTCAACCACTATGAACCAGCTTTATTGTTTTCAAGTATTTATCTTTTCTCTTTAAACATCCATTGTATGTATTTTTATATTACTTATAATACTAGTGTATGATAGACCAGGGTTTGACTTGGGTCACTTGTAACTTCAAGTACCGTTTTTCATCCAAGGTGTAAACTGTAACACCCCCAAAATCCCTATGACTAGACCCTAGATTTGAAGTTCGACCATGCAGAGAAAACTGGAAAATGTCCTCAGAACAAGCCTTGTTTGACTCGTAGGAGGATTGTACGAGTCGTACCAAGGACTTGTAGTGTGTTCTAGAGAGCTCATCAAAATCTGATTTAGAAGTCATGGCAGGTTCTCACGACTCGTACCAAGTCAATACGAGTCATACCAAGTTTTGTGGTATGATTCAGAGAATTTGGCAGGAAGAGGCAAGGAAACCACGATTAGATCCTACAATCTGTATCAGGCTGGTACGAGTTGTAGTGAAAGATCAAAGATAGGACATTCAGAGAATTTTCAAGGAAGGATCAGTAGCTACAAAGACTCAGTACGAGTCGTAAGATGATTGTACAAAATGTAATTTTAGTCATGCTAAGTTTGGAACTATTTTAGTTAGGTGGATATACCCGAACCTGATGAATTTAAGGAATCAAGTTTTTAACATCAATTCTTTGGTGTAAGAAGTGCATTGGATGAAAGTTAAGGTTATAAGGAACCTCTAGCATGAAGTTGAGTCGAGAGTGTTCCTACCGATTGAGTTTTTCATGAAAGTTCTTACAAGGGCAAAGTTTATACTATCATAACTCCTATTATACAAATTGTTTTTGGGTAATCCAGATTATCAAATTAAATCTCTTTGAGTCTTCTATCCAATGCATTCAACCTTACATCAATCGGAGTTCGCAATAAAAAGTTATGGCTAGTTTAATAAAGTTCTGTCAGGTTTGGAAGACAAGACCAACCCTGTTACCACGAGTCTTGGTACGACTCGTGGTATGAAGGTACGACTTGTACCAGGCACTCATACCAGGTATTTTAGCAATCTTTGAAAGCCTCCCAGAAGCCACGTAGGGCATACCATGATCCGTAGGAAGCCACCACGAGTCATGTATGACCCATAGCACCAAACAGACTGATTTTTGAGAACTTTTTCCCAGGGTTATTTTTGTGATTTTTTGTGCTTCTAAATCTTAAAATAGGTCATTTTAGGCTTCTTTTGGGATGAATTAAAAGGATTTTCCTAGTCTAACCCCGCATTCTTCTCACATCCACAATAAGGTTCTTTTTCTCCCTTCTTCTCTCAAGGCTCAAGAACTAGGGTTCCTCTCCAAGGTGTAGCAACTTCAAGATCTTTAGAGGGATCCTTCAATCAGGTATGTGGGACTTTTAACAAGGGTATCCTTTCACCCTTGTGTTCCAAAGTTTCCAGCAAACCCTAGCTTTATAGTACTTCTAGAGATCATGATTTAGGGATTTTCTTTGACTGTGAAATTTCTCCACTTCCTAAATAGTGTTAAACTACCATGACTAGAATTCTTACATGGGTATGATAGTATGCCAACTATTAAAGAATTCCTTAAATTCTATTATTTTCTTTATTTTACATGAGAATTTTCTAACTGAAATTCATTGTTTAATTCTATTGATTCAGTTTGCTTTCCTTAGTCTGGATCTTGATCATAAATTCGGGTAAAACTTGCATGATTTTTACTCAAACAGAAAGGTTATATTGATATGGTAGATGTTACTCAATTTACAAAGGATTAGCATAGATACTTGAATAGATGTTAATATCTTGGTATATTCATTTTCAGAGTCTCAGTCAACACTCAGAACTCTAAGAGTTTTACAGAAATGTCAGCTGATCAGTTTGACTATAGTCATTTTTTGAGGTGTCAGTGGTGCCTCCCAATTATCAATTATTAGACTCAGATATCAATTATCAGGTTTTAGTGGTTCTTTAGACGGTCATGCCTCTTTCAGATAAGCAGTTTTGACCAGTCTTAGAACCACCAGCTTCAGCCTCAGTTTGTTCTTAGACGGTTTCGACGCTTCTAGATAAGCACCTATGACCAGTCTTAGAACCCAGTTTCCAAATCAGGCCCTATAAGATGCTCAGGGTGCTCTCCTATAGTATCCTTGATTCAATTATAGTCTTGGGCCCCAATATCAAGCTATCCGCTTGGCAGTACTAATCATGGTAGGACTATCCAGTAGGAGTAGGACTTAGGACCGAGAGGGCCAGGGTTCCAGTGCACCCAGGTTTCAGAACTACATTGCTACCGTAGGTTATATTTATCTGGCTTTGTGGCCCCAGACTGTGATCTCACAGTCCATGCCTTTATACTCTGGCAAGGTATATTGGGTCCTACCGACGGGATGTGTACATCAGACTCCATGTCTAACTCACGTGGTTATATGTCGGTTATAGCCTCTCCCACTAATCAAACAATTCACTCTCAGATTTCTCAGTTCAGTTCAGTTCAGATCAGTTCAGTGTAGTTTCTCAAACGTAGTATGTCAGACTTAGGACATGTCGATGATCAGTAGACAAAGTCATCTTGATCATTTTAGATTTATTCAGTAGTTTCATTTCAGTATATTAGTTGGTCATTTCATGTCACATTAGTTTATTCATTTATATTCGGTTATGTTTTCTCTCACTTACGCAGTACATTCATAGTAGTGACGCATATTCTCAGACTCAGCACTGTTACTCACCGTGGTTTAGATCCTCCTCCTCAGCAGTTGAAGTGTGAGTCCTCATTATTTGAGGGCGTTATTTCATTTTCTCTTAGTCAGTTTATTATGTTTAGTTAGACTTAGAGTTAGTTGGGGGCTTGTCCCAGAAACTCATCAGCTAGATGGCTTTCAAACAAGGGGGCTTGTCCCGGCAACTCATCAGCTAGATGGCTTTCAGACACATAATTAATTTTATACTTCAGATGTTCTAAACATTTATGTTCCACTTTATTTTTCTTTATAAATGTTTTTATATTATTATTTCAAAGCTTCTGCTATGCTTACTCAAAATACCAGTGTATTATAGACCAAGGGTTGACTTAGGGTTACTTGTGACTCCAACTACTGTGATTTGGCCAAGGTGTAGACTCGGGGTGTGACAAACTTGGTATCAGAGCACTAGGTTTAGAGTATCCTCGGATGAATGAAAGCCGTGTCAAGTAGAGTCCTCTTCATGGGTGTGAAGTGTTCCAAACTTAGGACAAGGAGGCTATAAGACGTTGTAGGAAAATTCCCTTATTTCACTACTTCTATTGTGCGATATAGTGTAAAATTTAAGGTCTCTCTACTAATTTATGCTTTACGTGTTCACAGACAATGTCTCCTTGAAGGGGTGTTGGAAGAGGGAAATATAGCGGGAATCCAACAGTCCCACCAACCCCAATAGGCCCCCTCAGTGGGCCTTGGCGGATGCGGAGCTCGGGGCTGCCCTTAGAATGTTAATACGTGTCACAACCACTCAGGTTAGCCAACAGACAGTCACACCTGCGAATCCTACTGAAGATATAATAGCTACCAGGATTCGAAACGTCACACCTGAGTTTCACAGTATGATAGCAGATGAAAGGTTCAGGGGAAAAGAAAAGGTGAGTAAGAGAGAAAGTGTCACGCCCCACCTTGGGAGGTATGATTGGCACCTGGTGCCCTACTAGGACCCGAACTGCTGAGCTGATTGAGCCTAAGCACTTCTGGTGCAGGGCCAACTCTAACTCTAGAATCAAGAAAACAACGGGTTATATAGCAGCTGAAAATACAACCCCCGGCCGACAAGGCCTATAGCCACCTATGAAAATAAACAGCTAACAAGAGACAAATATTTATAGGGAGTCCTATATGGACCGACAAAGCCACTATGATATCTAGTTATAACTAGAAAGTAAAAGCCGATGCTAAACTGAGTTATGACCGACAAGGAACCAATCAACAGCTAAATAGGGCCCCACACGACCATCATACATAGTATAAAACACATATGGGACCCACACGGCCGATATCATCTAACCACAAGGAAGTAATGCAATCTTCAAGCCTCTAGGAGTAATAGGATGGTCGGTACAGGGCCCGACCTATCCATACTGTACAAACAAAAGAAATAAACCTCTATCACACAAGCTCCGGAAGAAAGGAGTTGATGGCTCTGTACGGCTGACTGGGACTACGAGGAACCTGCTCCTCGTCTATGTGTACCTACAGGAAAGTAATGCAGCGCCCCAGAAGATGGCGTCAATACCACAGGTACTGAGTATGTAAAGTAGTAACTTTAAATAACTGAAGGTAAGGAAATAGAACTGACAATAACTAAAGTAAAGGAAACGGACTAAAAATGACTGAAGTAGTGAAATCAGGACTAAACATAACTATATTAAGGAGGGTAGGGGTTATACCTGACAAACGAGGAGTCTTACTGTCTAACTAGCAGTAACTAAAGCAAATAAACCTTACCTAGCCCCCAAAAGCCGGAAGGTAAAATAAGCACAGAACAACCCACCTGGGCCCCCATTAACCCTAGTGAGTACACCTCAATCTATATACCCCTATCCAAGTCATACTGAGTCAACTACCAGCTATAAGCATCCTACCGTACTCCATGGTCTACAACTGGGCCCGTTCGAACCTTGACTGTAGCTGTATTTGAGTCTGAGTCTGGAGGACCCCTAATATCTACACCCCGGGCGTAAACGCTCGGCGGGGGTGTGTATAAGGCCAACCACGGTAATATGAGGATCTGTATCCCCATCTTCATCCCTTTCGGAGGGCATGCCGCTCCGTAGAGTGACGTATCCTTGCCCTGGCGGGCGGAGACACAACTGTTAACCCTGGGGTGGTCATGGAAGCTATACAGGTATAATCCATCCCAAAACAATACAATTTGTGAGTCTCAACTGACAACAACAACTGAACATGATAACATACTCCTAACATGCTTTACTAGGATTCATACTAGATTACTATGCTGAAGAAACTAACTAACCGAAAGAAAATGCCTTAACATACCTCGACTGTCGGTTTCTGATTAACTGATAGGTTCCAATTAGTATTCAGTAGCTCTTCCGAAATGAAATCGTGTTACTGGAAAGATAGGACTAGTTTCAACACTAAGTTCAGCAAAAAGGAAAAATTTATATATAAATATTAACTATATTCCAACTTTACGGTACATGGTCGAAACCTCATTATTTCTCAAAAGTCTAGAAGGGAGAAATGTTTACTTTAAGCCTGGGATCATATTGACACTAGTTTGGAGCAATTCCAACAACTTTGGCTCGGCGGGACGACGATTCGCCGGGCGAATTTCACGAAACAACTCCGTAGAAATGCTCCATGCAGCCTTATACTTCGATACCCGAAGTTAATTTGGATTTGGACGGCATTTAGTAGCGTAATTGGATGAAAATTAAATGTTTTCCTGCATCCCTATCTCTGCTAGTCGAAGATATAAGAATTATGATCTCATTTCTAAGTGTGAGACCCTTATATACTTGAGGCAGAAGACGAGGCAACGTGGCACGTTGCCCAACATGATGATTCTGCTCCGTGCCACGTTGGCTAACATGGAGGAGCAGCTCCGTGCCACTTTGCCTCTCTGGGCAGCATGGTTCGGCCTCCTCCCGCGAAATCCCGACTTTACACTCGTTCGGCCTTTCGCTCAGCCCTTTCATCTTACATATGGCACTCTAAAACACTTAACCAACATACGTATAGGCTTATTAAACGTTAAAAACTTACGGGGTGTAACATCCTCCCCCCCTTAAGAACATTCATCCACGAATGTTAACTCCTACTTGCAAGAACCTTAACCTTGCAATTACTTACTCTGGAAAAATTTTGGCAGAGTTTTCCCTATAATATGGACTATCCAAAAACCCTGAAACACAGGAAAGTCCAATACAGGTACTCTACACAATACTATGGCATTCATTTCACAATAGACTGAAGTCAATTATCTCACATATACATGTATCTAATGCAACTTATGAAACAACAACAACAACAACAACACCATACCTCTAGCTGCACAATCTGACTAAGTCTGAAATAACTGAGGATATCTGGTTTTCATATCATCTTCTGCCTCCTAGGTCCTCTCCTCTCGGTTCTTATTTCTCCATAACACCTTAACGGAAGCAACATCTTTAGTTCTAAGTCTACGAATCTGCCGATCTAATATGGCTACTGGAGCATCTTCATAAGCTAACTCCTAAGTGATTTGGACGTTTTAACTGGGACAATCTGGGAGGGATCTCCTACACACTTCCTTAGCATTGATGCGTGAAAAACTGGGTGAACGCATTCTAATTATGGGGGTAAATCCAATTCATAAGCCACCTGGCCTATCCTTCGGCGAATCTGATATGGCCCAATAAACCTCAGGCTGATCTTGCCTTTCTTACCAAATCTCATCACACCTTTCATCGGTGAAACCTTCAGGAATACCCAGTCACCCACATTAAATAATAGGTTTCTTTGCCGCACATCAGCATATGATTTTTGGGGGCACTGAGCTGATAGTAGACATTCCCTAATAAGTTTTACTTTCTCTTCTGACTGATGAATAATATCTGGCCCAATCAATGCTGATTCTCGTACCTCAAACCAACCAACTGGAGACCTACACTTTCGCCCATATAACGCTTCATAAGGTGCCATCTGAATTGCTGAATGGTAACTGCTATTATAGAAAAATTCAATAAGTGATATATGTTCATCCCAGCTGCCTCAAAAATCTAGCACACACGCCTGTAACATATCCTCAAGTGTTTGGATTGTACGTTCTACTTGCCTGTCTATTTGAGGATGGAAGGCTGTGCTTAGGTTAACCTGCGTCCCCAGGCCCCTCTAAAAAGATTGCCAAAACTTAGCTGTAAACTGCGCTCTTCTGTTAGAGATAATTGACAATGGAACACCATGCAATCTGACTATTTCTCTAATATACGACTCAACATAATCTTCGGCTGAAAAGGTAGCCTTTACTGGCAGAAAGTAAGATAATTTTGTTAACCTATCAACAATTATCCAGATAGAATCATATTTACTCCTGGTACGAGGTAACCCTACAACGAAATCCATATTAACTGCCTCCCATTTCCATAAAGGCACGGCTATATCCTGTGTCAGTTCGCCTGGTTTCTAATTTTCAACTTTCACCTGTTGGCAATTGGGACATTGAGCTACAAATTTTGCTATCCTCTTTTTCATTCCCGACCACCAGTAAATCTCTTTTACATCATGGTACATCTTTATCGAACTTGGATAGAGAGAGTAACGTGCATAGTGTACCTCTCCTATAATTTGCTGGCGAAGCCCTGCCACGTCTGGAACATAGAGGTGATCCCTATATCTCAAAACTCCATCCTCGGTTACCTGGAAATCTATCACTCCCCCTTGCTGGACCCTATTTCTGAGCTGAACCAGGCTAGGATCTTCAAACTGTCGTTCCTTCACTTCCACAACCAATGATGATACTGAGGTATTCTAGATTACCGCTCCATTATCTCCCGATTCTACTATACGAACGGCTAAACTGGCTAGTTGATGCAATTTTCAGGCAAATTCCTGCTGCTCGGGCTGTAAATATGTCAGGCTTCCCATGGATATGCGGCTAAGGGCATCTGCTACAACATTGGCCCTTCCTGGGTGATATAAAATATTCACCTCATAATCCTTTAACAGCTCCAACCAGCGACGCTGCTGCAAATTGAACTCTTTCTAGGTGAAAATATACTGCAGGCTTTTGTGATCAGTGAAAATATCTATGTGGATGCCATACAGGTAATGTCTCCATATTTTCAAGGCATGAATTACCACGGTTAAATCCAGGTTATGGGTAGGGTAGTTCTTCTCATGCTTCCTCAGCTGCCTGGAAGCATAGGCAATCACCTTACCATGTTGCATCAAAACACATCCTAACCCAACACCCGAAGCGTCACAATAGACTGCATAACCCTCTGTTCCTTCTGGAAATGCTAACACCGGTGCTGATGTCAATCTGTCTTTCAGTTCCTCAAAGCTCTGCTCACATGCCTCAGTCCAATGGAATTTTGCTGCCTTCTGCATCACTTTGGTTAAAGGTGCTTCTAAAGTGGAAAATCCTTCCATGAACCTTCTATAATACCCGGTTAACCCCAGGAAACTACGTACCTCGGTCGGAGTGATAGGTCTAGGTCATGCTTTCACTACCTCTATCTTCTACATATCCATCTGTATACCAACATCTGACATAATATGGCCCAAGAAGGCTATTAAATTCAGCCAAAAATTCACATTTAGAAAATTTTGCATATAGATGGCGATCTCTGAGAATCTGGAGCACTGTCCGTAGATGATCCTGGTGATTTGCCTCTGAGCGGGAATACACCAGAATATCATCGATAAATATTATCACGAACAAGTCCAGGTATGGTCTAAAAATGTTTTTCATTAGGTCCATAAACACTGCTGGGGCATTTGTCAGTCCAAAGGACATGACTAGAAATTCAAAGAGGCCATATCTGGTCCTGAAGGCAGTCTTTGGAATGTCTCTTCATGAACCCGGACCTGGTGATATTCGGACCTTCAATTAATCTTTGAAAAATACCTCGCTCCCTGTAACTAATCAAATAGGTCGTCTATTCTGGGAAATGGGTACTTATTCTTGATAGTGACTTTATTTAGTTATCGATAGTCTATACACATACGGAGGGAGCCAATCTTCTGCCTCACAAACAGAATTGGCGCACCTCATGGTGAGGTACTCAGCCTGATAAAGCCCTTGTCTAGAAAATCATTCAATTGCTCCTTTAGTTCTCTGAGTTCAGTAGGATCCATCTGATATGGAGGAATAGATATAGGCTGAGTGCCTCGTAATAGATCGATTGCAAAATCAATTTCCCTTTCTGGGGGAATACCAGGAAGCTTAACTGGAAATACGTCGGGAAATTCATTAATCACTGGGATAGACTAAAGGGTTGGAGGCTCTGCCAGAACATCCTGAACTCTGACAATATGATAATTGCACCCTTTTGCTATCAATTTTCTCGCCCGAAGATAGGAAATAAACCTACCCTTTTGTGTGGCTGTATTAACATTCCACTCCTATACTGCCTCCCCTGCAAAGTGGAATAGGACAATCTTGGTCCAACATTCGACATTGGCATAGCATGGAGCTTGCCAATCCATACCCATAATAGCATAAAAATCAACCATTTCTAGTTCTATCAAATCTGTCGTAGTATGCCAACTGGGATCTTCTACTATACACCCCCCATAGACCTTTCTAGCTATAATAGAGTCACCAATGGGTGTAGACACTGAGAAAGGTCGCCAAAGTAATTCTGGCATAATACTAAACTTCCGAGCCACTAACGGTTTAACATAGGACAAGGTGGATCCTGGATCTATCAACACATAAGTAGGATGAGAGCAAATGTTTAGCATACCTGTCACAACATCTGGTGACGACTCTGACTCTTGTCGCCCCGGTAGTGAATAAGTACGGTCTGGGCTGGCACCTTAACTGGAGGACCCTGATTTGCCTCGGCCTCTGCCAGCTGAAATTGAGGGCCTATGCCTTGCTGGGGATGCTGGAGCTCGTGATTCTGCCGAGGACCTATCCTGTCAATCCCGGTCACCCTGACCCCTAGCTTGACAATTCCTCATCTGATGACCCTCATGTCCACAAATGTAGCATGTTGTGGAACCATACCTGCATGCTCCAGAGTTGCGTCGACTGCAAATAGGGCAAACTAGTATTGTAAACCCACTCTGCTCCACTCTCCTCTGCAGCTGTGAACCTACTGGTCGTGAATCTTCACCGGGCTCTGGCCACCCTCGGCCACTGGACTTGCTCCTATGCCGCTGTGGTGGAGGCGGGGTTCTAGGCAGCCTATCTGATAACTGTGGCGTAGGTCCTCCCCGGGACTCCTCCTGTAATTCACTTGGTCTGTCCCTGCGGTGCTGCTCCTGACTTGTCCTCCTAATCTCCCATTGCCACTGTCTAATACCCTCAATATTTTGAGCAAAATCCTGCACACGAGCTATACCCATATCCTTTTGTAGTGTGGCTATGATGCAGGTCTCAACATATTCTGGGTTCAGCCCCATAATAAAGCGGTGTACCCTGGTTGGCATTGTGTCCACAAAAGCTGGCGCAAAACGAGCCAAGGAATCAAACCGCATGGCATATTCCCGAACACTCATCAAGCCCTGATCCAAGTGTAGGAACTGATCAACCCGGGCCTGTTGAATCTCCCACGGTAGGTAATGATCCAAGAAAGCCTCTGAGAAGCTGGGCCAGGTCTGAGGGGAAACATCTCTCCCTCGAGACCTCTCCCAACTCTCATACCACAATACAACAATGTCTTGTAGCCAGAATACCGCCAACTCAACTGACTCTGTTGGTGTAGCATGCATCACCCTGAAAATCCTCTATATCTGGTCTAAGAAGTCCTGAGGGTCCTCGGCCCGATCTGTCCTTGTGAATTGCGGGAGACTTAGTGCTAGAACTCTCAAACCCTCGAGCTACCAAGCCCTCCGATGGATTCCACCACTGTAGGTGGCACTGGCTGGCGCTGAGTAGCCATCATCTGTGCTAGAACAACCACCGCACTCCTAACCTCCTGGTCGGATGGTATGGGTATATAGACTTCCGGAGGCGGCGGCGTCACACCGGTTGTCCCAAGCGGCTCCTAACGTGGTGGAGACTGCTAGGGAGGTCGAGATGATACCTCCTCATCATCCTCATATCGGGCCAATTCTGACCGAGGCTGAGCCACCCTGCTGGTGCCCTCTCCTGCTGCTACATCTAACCTCCTTCCTGTCGTAGGGTGTCGCTGATCCGACATTTCTCTATAAACAAAAGATTATAATGAGCTTAGGGACTCAACCCTATACTATACCGCTCTATAGCACGACCGAATAAGAAAAAAGAGTAACCATCTTATCATGCCTTGCAGCCTCTTGCCTATAGTATGTGGTGCACAACACATCCATAGACAAGACTCTACTTAGCATGGCTTGTAAACTCCCTAGGATACGACCTGCTCTAATACCAAGTTTGTCACGCCCCACCTTGGGAGGCATGACTCGAACCTGGTGCCCTACTAGGACCTAAACTACTGAGCTGACTAAGCCTAAGCACTTCTGGTGCAGGGCTGACTCTAACTCTAGAATCAAGAAAACAATGGGCTATATAGCGGCTGTAAATACAACCCCCGGCCAACAAGGCCTATAGCCACCTGCGAAAATAAATAGCTAACCAAAGTCAAATAATTATAGGGAGTCCTATGCAGGCAGACAAGGCCACCATCATATCTAGTTATAACTGGAAAGTAAAAGCCGATGCTAAACTGAGCTATCACCGACAAGGCCACCAATCAAAAGCTAAATAGGGCTTCACACGGCCAACACACATAGTCTAAAATACATATGGGCCCCACACAGCCGATATCATCTGACCACAGGGAAGTAATGCAATTTGCAAGCCTCTAGGAGTAATTAGATGGTCGGGATAGGGCCCCAACCTACCCATACTGTAATAACAAAAGAAATAAACCTCTAACACACAAGCTATGGAAGAAAGCAGCTGATGGCTTTGTACGGCTGACTGGGACTACAAATGACCTGCTCCTTGTCTATGTGTACCTGCAGGCAAGTAATGCAGTGCCCTAGAAGAGGGCGTCAGTACCATAGGTATTGAGTATGTAAAGCAGTAACTTTAAATAACTGAAGGTAAGGAAATAGAACTGACAATAACTGAAGTAAAGGAAACAGACTGAAAATGACTTAAGTAGTGAAATCAGGACAAAACATAACTTTAATAAGGAGGATAGGGGTCATACCTAACAAACGAGGCGTCTTACTGTCTAACTAGAATTAACTAAAGCAAACATAAACCTTACCAGCCCCCCATAAGTCGGAAGGTACAATCAGCATAGAATAACCCACCTGGGCCCCTATTAACCTAGTGAGTACACCTCAATCTATATACCCCTATCCAAGTCATACTGAGTCAACTAACAGCTATAAGCATCTTGCCGAATCCCTTGGGTCTACAACTGGGCCCGCTTGGCCCCTGACTGTAGCTGTGTCTAAGTCTATGTCTGGAGGACTCCTGATATCTACACCCCAGGCGTAAACATTTTTTGCAAGGGTGTGTATAAGGCCAACCATGGCAATATGAGGATCTGGATCCCCATCCTGTTCCCTTGCGGACGGCATGCCACTCCGTAGGGCGACGTATCCTCGCCCCTGGCAGGCGGCAACACAGCTATTAACCCTGGGGTTGTCACAGAAGCTATACAGGTATAATCCAGCCAAAAAACAATACAATTTGTGAGTCTCATCTGACAACAACAACTGAACATGATAATATACTCCTGACATGCTTTACTGGGATATTTACTGGATTACTATGCTGAAGAAACTAACTTGCCAAAAGCAAATGCCTTAATATACCTCGATTTCCGGTTTCTGATTAACTGATAGGTTCCAATTAGTATTCAATAGCTCTTCGCAACTGAAATTGTGTTACTAGAAAGATAGGACTAGTTTTAACACTAAGTTCGACAAAAAGGAAAACCTTATATATAAATATTAACTATATTGCAAATTTATAGTACACGGTCGAAACCTCGTTATTTCTCAAAAGTCTAGAAGCTATAAATATTTACTTTAAGCCTAGGATCGTATTGACACTAGTTTGGAGAAATTCCAACAACTTTGGCTCAGCGGAACGATAATTCGCCGGGCGAATTTCACAAAACTAACTCCGTAGAAATGCTCCCTGCAGCCTTATACTTCGATACCCGAAGTTAATTTGGATTTAGACGGCGTTTAGCAGCGTAATCAGATGAAAATTAAATGTTTTCCCACGTCCCTATCTCTGCTAGTCGAAGATATGTGAATTATGATCTCATATCTAAGTGTGAGACCCTTATATACTTGAGACAACAGACAAGGCAACGTGGCACATTGCCCAACACACTGATTTTGCTCTGTGCCACATTGGATAACGTGGAGGAGCAGCTCCGTGCCACTTTGCCCCTATGGGCAGCTTGGTTCGGCCTTCTCCCGCGAAATTCCGACTTTGCACTCGTTCGCCTTTTTACCCAGCCATTTCCTCGGGCGTATGACACTCTAAAACACTTAACCAACATACGAATAGGCCGATTAAACGTTAAATAATTACGGGGTGTAACAGCAAGGATAGGGGACTTGTGGTTTTCCCAACAAAGGATGAGTGGTGGACCCCATTTCAAACTTTATTGGAGGTCATCAGCCCTAGCACCATCGGTAGCCAAGAATCTTAACAAACCTACAGTAAGGGAGATTACATACCCATCTTGTAAGAACTGTGGGAAGAACAATTTGGGAGAATGCATGGCTGGCTCAGGCGGTTGCTTTTGGTGCGGCAAGTCAGGCCATAAACTTAGAGATTGCCCAGCAGCCAGACGGGGCAAAGGTAGAGCCCTGGCTATCTTTTCTGCAGCCCTGTCTAGTCGCCCAACTTGTGAGAACTATGGAAGGAGCCACCTTGGAAATTGTTTGCTTGGTAGGGAAGGATGTTTTGGATATGGTCAATCGGGTCACAGAATAAAGAATTGCCCACTAGCGGGATGTGGGAAGACTCAGTCCACCATTCCCGTAGCTCGCCCATCTCAGCAGGGCACAACATCTAGTACAGGTGGCAAACAACTCCAGATATAGTTTCAGGTATGTTATGATCTTCTCATTTGATCCTTGCATGTTTTAGGCCTAGGATCCACAATATAAGGTATGAGATGCCTTTTAGCATGCTAGTATGAGAATTATCCCATGACTGGTATGAAATGGTTATAAGTATGAATCCTTCAGTGATAGCTTATTGAGGAGAATGAGAATTCAAGAGTTAGTGATGTTCTCCTAGCCTTAAGAAAGATCTAAGAGCCTGAGAATAATGACATAAAGCTAAGGGGGAGATGATAAGTTAAAAAGGTCAAGTCAATCCCTAAGTGTTCTAGTAGAAGGGCTCCAAACATAGCAATTTTGGGATGTCAAACCTTCATATCCAAATGTTTTCTCTTGTGTTTCAGTTGACACTACATTATACTCATGCTTATGTTCATACTCCTAGAATTATAGATAACCGCTTCAGATAGTGATCCCAGTCTAACTCGTTGATTCCATAAATCTCAGCTTCATTTCATGAAACTCATCATGTACGTGGACTCATGTGTCGCAATATGCTCAGCTCCATGAACTCAGTCCTTTAGATTCACCTTAACAACTCATAAGATTATGCTACATCATGCATATGCTCAGTTTAAATTTCATAGATGATCGTGCTTATGATTTCCTTATTCTAAGCCCTTTGTACTTTGTCTCATGACAGAAATGATGGTTTCAATAGGTAGTCATACTACGGAGACAGAGAAATCCTGGGATGGTATGTGCTGCAGAGGAGTCGTAAGATGATTTTAGTGATAGGCTGGAATGGTGTGGTGGTATTTAGGGAAGTTGGTGCAGCTAGTAAGGTGTATCTATAAGCTTCACCCATGAAGGGGTGATGAGGTGTTGGTGAGGATGACAACCTCTTTTAAGATGAGGTTCCAGTTGCTATTTTTGACCGTCAAGATTGTAAGTTAGGGGAAATAAGGAAGTCGTTTCAGTGAAGGTTTTAAGGAACAATCAGCTAGTAGGAGGAACTACTTGGGAAACAGTTTCTCCTTAGTACCCTACTTAATTTCATCCCAGCTTCATGTCCTTCAGTTCTTCTCATATCTTAGCATGCATGTATGATTCAGAAACTCAGGTTAGATATGTAGTTCGACTTGGAGTCAGCTACTCCAATGGCATTTATCTTTAATATTGAGTTCTCGGGATTGTAGCTCTTTCCCAAGCCTTTCAGCTAAGTCACCCCATCAGTTCTCAGTTTCGAATGTTCAGTATCTAGGATTTCAGTTCCGTACCTATCTATTTTGTATGTTTAGCCTACATTCGAGGGTGAATGTTCCCAAAGGGGGAAATATTATAACACCCCAAAAATCTCTATGACTAGAACCTATATTTGAAGTTCAACCATTCAGATAAAACTGGAAAATTTCCTCATAACGAGTCTCAGTATGTCTCATAGGAGGATTGTATGAGTCGTACCAAGGACTCGTATTGTGTTCCAGAGAGCTCAAAAAAATTATATTTAGAATTCATGGAAGGCTCTCACGACTCGTGCCATGTCAATACGAGTCATACAAAGTTTCGTGGAATGATTTAGGGAGTTAGGCAAGAAGAGGCAAGGAAACTACGATTAGATCCTACAAGCCATATTAGGCTGGTATGAGTCGCAGTGAAGGATTGTAGATAGGAGGTTCAGAGAATTTTCAAGGAAGTATCAGTAGCTACAAAGACTCAGTAGAGTCATAAGATGATGGTATAAATCGTCGTTGCAGTCGTGAGTTGAGATGCCGTACACCTCGGACTTTCGGCTAAGTTTGGAACTATTTTAGGTAGGTGGATAGACTGGAACCTTATGAATTGAAGGAATCAAGTTGTTAACATCAATTCTTAGGTGTAGAAAGTGCATTGGATGCAAGTTAAGGTTATAAGGAACCTCTAGCATGAAGTTGAGTTGAGAGTCTTCCTACCGATTGGATTTTTCGTGAAAGTTCTTACAAGGGTCAACATTAAAAGATAATAACTCCTATTATACGAACTTTTTTGGGTGATCCATCATATCAAATTAAATCTATTTGAGTCTTCTTTCCAATGCATCCAACCTTATATGAATCGGAGCTCGGAGTAAAAAGTTATGGCCAGTTTAATAAAGCACTGTCAGGTTTGGCAGACAGGACCATCCCTGTTACCACGAGTCTTGGTACGACTCATACCAGACAATCATACAAGGTGTTTTGGAAATATTTTAAAGGTTCCCAGAATCCACGAAGGGCATACCATGACCCGTAGGAAGCCACCACGAGTCATGGTATGACCCGTAGCACCTGACAGATAGATTTTGAGAAATTTTTCTCAGGGTTATTTTGGTAATTTTCTGTGCTTCTAACTCTTAAACTAGGTCATTTTAGGCTTCTTTTGGGAAGAATTAAAAGGATTTTCCTAGTCTAAACCCTCACTCTTCTCACAACCACTATAAAGTTTTTTTTCTACCTTCTTCTCTCAAGGCTCAAGAATTAGGGTTCCTCTCCAAGGTGCAGCAGCTTCAAGATCTTTAGAGGGATCCTTCAATCAGGTATGTGGGTCTTTTAACAAGGGTATCCTTTCACTCTTGTGTCCCAAAGTTTCTAGCAAACCCTACATTTATAGTACTTCTAGAGATCATGATTTAGGGATTTTCTTTGACTGTGAAATTTCTCCTCTTCCTCAATAGTGTTAAACCACCATGACTAGAATTCTTAAATGCGAATGATAGTATATTCAGCTATTAAAGAATTCCTCAATTTCTACTATTTTCTTTAGTTTACATGAGTATTTTCTAACTGAAATTCATGCTCTAATTCTATTGATTCAGTTTGCTTTCCTTAGTCTTGATCTTGATCATAAATTCGACTAAAACCTGCATGATTTTGACTCAAACAAAAAGGTTATGTTGATATGGTAGATGTTACTCGATTTATGAATGATTAGCATAGATACTTAAGTAGAAGTTAATATATTTGTATATTCAGTTTCAGAGTCTCAGTTAACACTCAGAACACTTAGAGTATTACAGAAATGTCAGCAGATCAGTTTGACTATAGTCGTTTCTTAAGGTGTCAGTGGTGCCTCCTAGTTATCAGTTATTAGGCTCAGATATTAGTTATCAAATTTTAGTGGTTCCTTAGATTGTTATGGACCTTCCAGATAAGCAACTCTGACCAGTCTTAGAACCACCAACTTCATCCTCAGTTTGTTCTTAGACGGTTACGACGCTTCCAGATAAGCAGCTCTTACCAGTCATAGAACTCAATTTCCAAACCCGACCCTATAAGATGCTCAGGGTGCTCTCAGACAGTATCCCTGATTCAGTTATAGTATTGGGCCCTAGTATCGAGCTATACGCTTGGAAGTAGTAGTCATGGTAGGATATTCCAGTAGGAGTAGGACTTGGCACTGAGAGTGCTGGGGTTCTAGTGCACCAAGGTTTCAGAACTATGCTGCCACCGTAGATTATATTTATTTGGCCTCATGGTCCCAAACCATGATCTCACAGTCCATGCTTACACCCTAGCAAGGTATATTGGGTCCTACCGTTGGGGTGTATACATTGGACTCCACGTCTAGCTCACGTGGTTATATATCGGTTATAGCCTCTCCCACTAGTCAGTTCAGTTCACTCTTAGATTTCTCAGTTAAGTTCAGTTCAGATCAGTCAGTGTAGTATCTCAAACATAGTATTTCAGAGTTAGGGCTTGTCGATGATCACCAGACAAGGTCATCTTGACCATCTCAGATTTCTTCAGTAGTTTTAGTTCAGTATATTAGTTGGTCATTGCATGTCAGATCAATCCAGTCATTTATATTCGGTTATGTTTTCTCTTACTTAATTAGTACATTTAAAGTATTGATGCATACTTTTATGATACTGATGCATACTTTTATGCTCTATCATTTTATGATACAGCTGCAGGTTCTCAGACTTCGCACCGTTAGTCGTCGTGGTTTAGATCCTCCTCGTCAATAGTTGAAGTGTAAGTCCTCATTATTTGAGGTCATTATTTAATTTTCTCTCAATCAGTTTATTATGTTTAGTTAGACTTAGATTTAGCTGGGGGCTTGTCCCAGCAACTCATCAGCTAGATGGCTTTCAGACACAAAATTAATTTCAGACTTCAGATGATCTAAACATTTATGTTCCAGTTTATTTTTCTTTACAAAAATGTTTTTATATTATTATTTCAAAGCTTCCTCTATGCATGTTTTACTTAGAATACCAGTGTATGATAGATCAAGGGTTGACTTGGGGTTACTTGTGACTCTAAGTACCGTGTTTCATCCAGGGTGTAGTCTCGGGCATGACAAACTTGGTATCAGAGCACTAGGTTTAAAGTATCCTCGGATGTTTGAAAGCCGCGTCAAGTAGAGTCCTTTTCATAGGTGTGAAGCGTGCCACACTTATGATGAGGAGGCTATAAGACGTTTTAGGAAAAATTCCCTTCTTTCTCTATTCCTTTCATGCAATAGAGTGTAAACTTTAAGGTCTCTCTTCTAATTCGTGCTTTACACGTTCGCTGATAATGTCTCCCAGAAGAGGTGTTGGAAGAGGGAAAAATAGCCGGAATCCACCAGTCCTACCAACCCAATAGGCTCCCTCAATGGGAAAGTGGCGGATGCAGAGCTTGGGGATGCCCTTAGAATGTTAATATGTGCCGCAACCACTATGGTTAGCCAGCAGACAGTGACACCTGCAAATCCTACTGAAGAGATAACAGCTACCAGGGTTCGAAATGTCACACTTGAGTTTCATGGTATGATAGCAGATGAAAGGTTCAGGGGAAAAGAAAAGGGTAGTAAGAGAGAACAGACAGGGGACTTGAGGTTTTCCCCACAAAGGATGAGTGGTGGACCCCATTTCAAACTTCATCGGAGGTCATCAGCCCCAGCACCTTCGGTAGCCAAGAATCCTAACAAAACCTACAGTAAGAGAGATTACATACCCAGCTTGCAAGAACTATGGGAAGAACTATTTGGGAGATTGCATGGCTGGCTCAGGCGGTTTCTTTTGGTGTGGTAAGTCAGGCCATAAAATCAGAGAATGGCCAGCAGCTAGATGGGGCAAAGGTAGAGCCCCGGCTATCTTTTCTGTAGTCGTGTTAGGTCGCCCAGCTTGTGAGAATTGTGGAAGGAGCCACCTGGGAAATTGTTTCCTCAGTAGGGAAGGATGTTTTGGATGTGGCCAATTGGGTCATAAAATAAATAATTTCACTCTAGCAAGACATGGGAAGACTCAGTCCACCATTCCAGCAGCTCACCCATCTCAACAAGGCACAACATCTAGTACAGGTGGCAGACAGCTCCAGATATAGTTGCAGGTATGTTATGTGCTTCTCATTTGATCCTTGCATGTTGTAGGCCCAGGAGCCACAATATAAGGTATGAGTTTCCGTTTAGCATGCTAGTGTGAGAATTATCCCATAACTGGTATGAAATGGTTATAAGTATGAAGCCTTCAGTGATAGCTTATCGAGGCGAATGAGAAGTCAAGAGTTAGTATGTTATCCTAGCCTTAAGAAAGATCTAAGAGCCTGAGAATAATGATTTAAAGATAAGGGGGAGATGATATGTTGAAAAGGCCAAGTCAAGCCCTAAGTGTTCTAGTAGAAGGGCTCCAAACATAGCAGCTTTGGGATGTCAAACCTTCCTATCCAAATGTTTTCTCTTGGGTTTTAGTTGACACTAAATTCTACTCATTCTTATGTTTAAACTCCTAGAATTATAGATAACCGCTTTAAACAGCGATCCCAGTCCTACTCCTTGATTCCATAAATCTCAGCTTCTTTTCATGAAACTCATCATGTACGTGGACTCATGTGTCGCAATATGCTCAGCTCCATGAACTCAGTCCTTTAGATTCTCCTTAACAACTCATAAGATCATACTATATCATGCATATGCTCAATTCAAATTTCGTAGATGATTCATGCTTACGATTTCCTTATTCTAAGCCTTGTGTAAGTTCTCTCATGTTAAAAATGATGGTTGCAATAGGTAGTCATACTAGGGAGACGGAGAAATCCTTGGATGGTATGTGCTACAAAGAAGTCGTAAGATTATTTTAGTGATAGGCAGGAATGGTGTGGTTGTATTCAGGGAAGTTGGTGCAGCTAGTAACGTATCTCTAAAAGCTTCACCTATTAAGGGGGTGATGATGTGTTGGTGAGGATGACAACCTCTTTTTAAATCAGGTTCCAGTTGAGATTTTTGACTTTCAAGATGGTAAGTTAGGGGAAATAAGGAAGTGGTTTCGATGAAAGTTTTAAGGAACAATCAGCTAGTAGGAGGAACAACTTGGGAAACAATTTCTCCTTAGCACGCTACTTAATTTCATTCCAGCTTCATGTCCTTCAGTTCTTCTCATATCTTAGCATGCATGTACGATTCATAAACTCAGTTCAAATATGTAGTTCAGCTCGAAGTCAGCTACTGCATTGGCATTTATGTTTAATATTGAGTTCTCGGGATTGTAGCTCTTTCCCTAGCCTTTCAGCTCAGTCACCCCATAAGTTCTTAGTTTCGGTTGTTCAATATCTGGGATTTAAGTTCCGTCCCTATCCTTTTAGTATGTTTATCCTACATTCGAGGATGAATGTTCCCAAGGTGGAGATATTGCAACACCCCAAAAATCCCTATGACTAGACCCTATATTTGAAGTTCGACCATGCAGAGAAAACTGGAAAATGTCCTCAGAACGAGCCTCAGTACGACTCATAGGAGGATTGTACTAGTAGTACCAAGGACTCATAGTGTGTTCTAGAGAGCTCAGCAAAATCTGATTTAGAATTCATGGTAGGATCTCACGACTCGTACCAAGTCAATACGAGTCATACCATGTTTCGTGGTATGATTCAAAGAGTTTGGAAAGAAGAGGCAAAGAAACCACGATTAGATCCTATGATCCGTATCAGGCTGGTACGATTCATAGTAAAGGACCATAGATAGGAGGTTTAGAGAATTTTCAAGGAAGGATCAGTAGTTACAAAGAATTAGTACGAGTCATAAGATGATGTTATAAATCGTCATTTCAGTCGTGAGTTAAGATGTCGTACATCTTGGACTTTTGTCAAAGATTGGAACTGTTTTAGGTAGGTAGATACACCCGAACTTGATGAATTTAAGGAATCAAGTTGTTAAAATCAATACTTAGGTGTAAGAAGTGCATTGGATGCAAGTTAAGGTTATAAGGAACCTCTAGCATGAAGTTGAGTTGGGAGTCCTCCTACCGATTGGGTTTTTCATGAAAATTCATACAAGGGCCAACTTTAAACGATCATAACTCCTATTATCCTAATTGTTTTTGGGTGATCCAGCATATAAAATTAAATCTCTTTGATTCTTCTTCCCAACTGATCAAACCTTACATCAATCGGAGTTTGGAGTAAAAAGTTATGGCCATTTTAGTAAAGCATTGTCAGGTTTGGCGGACAGGACCAACCCTGTTACCACGAGTCTTGGTATGACTCGTGGTGTGAAGGTACGACTCGTACCAGGCACTCGTACCATGGGTTTTAGCAATCATTTAAAGCCTCCCAGAAGCCATAAAGGGCATACCACGATCCGTAGTAAGCCACCACGAGTCATAATATGACCCGTAGCACTAGACAGACAAATTTTTAAGAACTTTTTTCCAGGGTTATTTTTGTAATTTTCTGTGCTTCTAACTCTTAAACTAGGTCGTTTTAGGCTTCTTTTGGGACGAATTAAAAGGATTTACCTAGTCTAATCCCTCACTCTTCTCACCCCACCGTAAAGTTCTTCCTCTCCCTTCTCTCAAGACTCAAGAACTAGGGTTCCTCTCCAAGGTACAGCAGCCTCAAGATCTTTAGAGGGATCCTTCAATCAGGTATGTGAGACTTTTAACAAGGGCATCCTTTTACCCTTGTGTCCCAAAATTTCCGGCAAACCCTAGCTTTATAGTACTTCTAGAGATCATGATTTAGGGATTTTCTTTGACTGTGAAATTTCTCCACTTCCTCAATAGTGTTAAACTACCATGACTAGAATTCTTACATGGGTATGATAGTATTTTAAGCTATTAAAGAATTCCTTAAATTTTATTATTTTCTTTAGTTTACATGAGTATTTTCTAACTGAAATTCATGCTCTAATTCTAATGATTCAGTTTGCTTTCCGTAGTCTTGATGTGGATCATAAATTCGAGTAAAAATTGCATGATTTTGACTCAAATGAAAAGGTTATGTTGATATGGTAGATGTTACTCGATTTACGAATGATAGCATAGATACTTGAATTGAAGTTAATAACTTGGTATATTCAGTTTCAGAGTCTCAGTAAACACTCAAAACACTTAGAGTTTTATAGAAATGTCACAGGTCAGTTTGACTATAGTCATTTCTTGAGGTGTCAGCGGTGCCTCCCAGTTATCAGTTATTAGACTCAGATAACAGTTATTAGATTTTAGTAGTTCTTTATACGCTTATGAAACTTCCATATAAGCAGCTCTGACCAGTCTTAGAACCAGCAGCTTCAGCCTCAGTTTTTTCTTAGACGGCTACGACGCTTCAAGATAAGCAGCTCTGACCAGTCTTAGAATCCACTTTCTAAATACGTCCATATAAGATGCTCAGGGTGCTTTCAGACAGTTTCCCTGAGTCAGTTATAATCTTGGGCCCCAGTATCGAGCTATCCACTTAGTAGTAGTAGTCATGATAGGATTATCCAGTGGGAGTAGGACTTAGCACTGAGAGGGTCGGGGTTCCAGCGCACCCAAGTTCTAGATCTATGTTGTCACCATAGGTTATATTTATTTTGCCTCATGGCCCAAGACCATGATCTCATAGTCCATGCCGTTGTACCCTGGCAAGGTATACTAGGTCCTACCGATGGGGTGTGTACATCGTACTCCACGTCTAGCTCACGTGAATATATGTCGGTTATAACGTCTCCCACTAGTAAGTTCAGTTCACTCTTAGATTTCTCAGTTCATATCAGTTTAGTGTAGTTTCAAACTTAGGGCATTCGATGATCACTAAACAGGGTCATCTTGACCATCTTAAATTTCTTTAGTAGTTTCAGTTCAGTATATTAGCTGGTCATTGCATGTCACATCAGTTCACTCATTTATATTCGGTTATGTTTTCTCTCACTTACTCAGTACATTCAAAGTACTGACGCATACTTTTATGCTGTATCATTTTATGATACAGCTGCATGTTCTCAGAATCAGCACCGTTAGTCACGTGGTTCAGATCCTCCTCCTCAGCAGATGAAGTGTGAGTCCTGATTATTCGAGCGCATTATTTCATTTTCTCTCAGTCAGTTTATTATATTTAGTTAGACTTAGAGTTAGTTGGGGACTTGTCCCAGCAACTCATTCAAACACAGAATTAATTTCAGACTTCAGATGTTCTAAACATTTATGTTCCATTCTATTTTTATTTATAATTTTTTTTTATATATTATTATTTCAAAGCTTTCACTATGCATGTTTTACTTAGAATACCAGTGTATGATAGACTAGAGGTTGACTTGGGGTTACTTGTGACTCCAAGTACCGTGTTTCATTCAGGGTGTACACTCGGGGCGTGACATAAAATCGGGGCGTGACAACTATAATGGCCTAATTTTCTCTAGAACCGATCATTTAAGTTATATTTTATTCCTCTATAACAAAATTCTATCTATAAATGCCATAACGTTCAATATAGCAGTACACTCTTTATAAAATTAACCTTCAATAACAGACGTACTCCAATATTATGCAATATTATTTTGTAATAAATATACTATTTATAAAAGTAAATATTAAAATATTTATGGTAATATTGAGTAATGCTGAGGCAGACCCGATCCTATGTGAGCATCAGGGTCCTGAACAGTTGCGGGGGAAGGGGTGAAAATAACCCTAGTTCATGAATATGCATGCACCAGACCGAATAATAAAACTTCAGATAAAGAATGTCTAGATATGAAAAAGAGGAGGGGTGATGAACGGAATGAATCCCATATTGGTGAGGGATGAAATCCCTGGGCTCATTCTAAAGTTCGGGCAATCCCTCTCCATTTAAGATAACTTTTAGGGTATGAGCTAGGCCAAGGCCTAATTTGATATGGTATTAGAGCAAGGTCAGCGAAGAACCAAAATAACCGTGAAGAAATGGTGGAAGGATATGGTATCAAAGGACTCAGAGATAATGGCAAGAAGATTATTGCCAAAGAAGACAAGAATCATAGGAGTAGTATCTCTCCATGCGATCTTACATCAAATGAAAATCCGAGAATTCTGATAAACGCTTGTAATATTAAAGGGTGAAAACTATGAAGAATGGCCCGGGGTCCATGAGGACAACCCTGAGATCAAGGAAGAAATTTGATTTTTTTTATGGAAAAGAAAACCGAATGAAGAATCACTAAATCTTGAAGTATAGAGTACTATAAACTCGTAAATAGTGTTACTACGCATATGTATTAGCATCTCAAGGGTTGCGGTTGCACCTCCATTGCATATGCTTCTAATGAAACTTAAAATTTTTTCTGGAATGCAAAATCACATGCACTTTTGCATCTTGGTAAAACAATCATAATTGTTTTCTCACAACTTAGATTAGTCTTATATTTATATGTTTGGAAATCTATTTCAAAGCTCTACAACTTTTATAACCAAAAGTTTCCCTGATACACGAAAAATGGAGAATTACACATGTTTTATATAAGGTCTTATAGAAATTCAATTGGAAGTTTCAATGTACATGTGCTTTTCAACTTTTAGTCTTTTCTACACTAAGTGTGTCCTTGGAAGTCAACTTTAAAACATCTTCACACATGATTTATCATAAATTGGAACTCATGAAAAATTTGATGGTTCAAATCTAACCCAAATTTACTGAGTGTTACAATAGTACCGAATACGTTATGTGTATAAAGTATGTTTTATATTTTACACTGTTATAAAATAGTAGGATGGATCTTTATTTTTGTCCTCTTTCATATTCCATTGATTCATCACTTTTGCAAGAGTAAAAATATCTAGAGAGTTTTTACCAGAGCCCTATGCATGATATCTTGTTCTAAATTCTACTTATGAATCTTACATGACATTTTAAATTTAAAACTATTGAAAATTAACTAAATCATACCAAACCTGAAGAGAAATTGAGATGACGGAGCTATTTCGACAAGTGTAATTTTTCTTACACAAAATTATATAACCGAAATAAATTATATGGGATAAATTTTATAAAATAATCAGCCAAAATGTACCATTGACACTCCTATTTAGGGTTATAGGTGGAAAAATGATGAGAACAAACTCTTTTGCACCAATCTGAAAGAAGTGACATGACAATATTTGATTGGCTGGAATACATCACTTGTACATAAAACACATTTATACTGATTTTTGATTTGACTAGGCATGTTATTTTATTTTATCATGTGGCATGATCACATTGGCTCTTTGACTTGGTATGTCATGTCATTTGACATGTGGCACCAAACATGGCTTCTAGAATAAGATGACATTTTGGGAGTAGTAAATTTGACTGGTCATTTACAACCCTAACCAATGGATGAGCCTAATAAAATTGAATCATAAATTAAATTCATATTTATTGAATGTAAATAATTAATAAATTATATTAATTCATGATATTATTTAGACTAACGTATCTTAAATTTAATATAATCCAAATTTATTATTAATTCAAATTTTGATAATTTTTTGTTGTCCACCATAAAGTAATCACTTGAAATTTTGTTGCCCATATTACTAATGAATTCAACACGCTAAGTGCAAAGTGAAGATTGCTTCAAGAAGATATTAACAGGAAAATTAGAAAGCACTTATATAAAAGAATTCAAGAGACATGATTGTAATGTGTCAAAGGATAAGTATTATATAGAAATGTAGTAATGTGTGTGAGGTATTTTAGCTTTATTCAATGAACCACTTATTTTAAAATATCATTGACTAAGTAATAATAAAATTAGAAAATCTTCATTTGCTAATGTTTTAAATATCTCAAATTAAATTGCCTAAATCGATATATTAATTCTTTTTTATTTGTTTATTTTTAAAATTTCCTATTCCAAAAAGAATGGAAAATATATGAGGCAACAAGCATTATGTTGGATAGTTTGATAATGTTAGAGCAAACATATAATATTGTTACTAAACATGCAAATTATAAACTAAAAATAAATATCAAGTCTCAATAACTTTTATATCTGTTTTCGTAGAAAAATAATATTTTTATCATTTTCTGCCTACACTTATTCCTCCCCCCCCCCCCCTTCTCTTAAATTGCTTAACAAACCATAAACATTAATCAATGACGAAGAAAAACAAAATACACATATACACACTTTCTCTCTCTCTCTCTCTCTCTCTCTCTCTCTCTCTCTCTCTCTCTCGCGTGTCTTTCATTGCTTATTTTGTGATACTACTAAAGTTTGATTTTAACATTTATGATTGTAGGGTTAGATATATGATTTAATAGATAAATTTTTTTTATGGAACAGACATATGAATATAAGTGGATCATACCTTTTATTCCATAATATAGGTTAAAAAGAATGTTTAGAAGCAAATGACTCTGTTAATGGTAATTTTTAAGTGAAAATGGAAACTGAAAATATGCAAATTCACTATGACCTAGAGAATACATAGGAAATTCATATTGCAATACTAATTTACATAAATTCTTTCTAGTTATCTGAATCATTTGTACAATAATTTATTTTTTCCATATCACTCACATCAAAAAGTGTTGTTGTATTTTCTTCCTCTTGATATTTTTTCCTTCCATATCAAAGTTGATTTATCATTTTTCTTCTTGTCCTAGTCTTTTTTCAATCATTCTATCGTTGTGATTAATTCTAGATCAATAACTTCTTTTATTTTGTTCTTCTTTTGGAAAAGTTGAAATTTGATCTGCTGCATGAACAATCAATCAACGTATTAGTGATTGTATAAAGATAAAGGTGACAAAAAAGAGCAATGTCTACAGTGTCCGATTAATAATATGCACCAAGAAATCAGGAAACTTGACCACAAGGGAAAGCAACAAGCAAATTTATGGTCTATGTTATTATACAAATTCAGTAAATATTAACACAAGTAGAGATTGAAAACTAACCTTATCAAAAAGGACGGACAAATCCAATTTGCATATATTGTGATCTCAAAGGATGTGTCCGTAAAATAGGTATACTGAAAAATAACATGCCATTAGATATACAATCAATTATAAGGGATAACAACTTATATGCTTTATCACTTGAGAATGAATATATAATTTTGGATATGTGTATCTAAGAATTTACTATCAGTTAATTTAATTTGTTCCAAACTACCACAAGAAATTTTGTGATAAAAGAAAATTAAAGCACAAGTATTTCCACTAACTTTCGATCATTCAAAAAGAGTTGTTTGAAGTTTACAACTACCTAAGATAGGGGTGGTCTAAAAAATAAATCTTTCACCAAAACTGGCATTACTTAAGATTGAGACAAAAACATATGAAATACTCTCTATTGCAAGATAGTGGTAACTCAATTTCATCCCCTTTATTGAATTGACCACTTATTCTAGGTAAAATAATTGAAGAACTTTTGGATCTAAAAAAAGAATCAGTTTAAAATATATAGTCTCACTTTAACATCAAATTAACTTACATTTAATCTAATACTACAATTAAAATCTGAATCCGAGTGTTATATATGTTCCTTTTTTATATGTGATTATGTAAAGGAGTAAGATTCAAATCATAAATTAATAGAACATAATCAAAAAAAATAAAATAAAATGAAGAGAAGAACTGAATATTGGCAAGATATAGTCCATTCAAGAATCAAAGCATAAATGTCTATTACTTCATCAAATAAAGAAAAGAAAGTGAAAAAAACTTGCAAACTTAATTTCTCCTTGATTCAATTGATCTGAAGAATCCATGAAGAGGACTCATGTTGGAAGAGAATCCACCTTCATCATCCTCTTTTTCATTCATTTGAATTCCCTTCATTTTAGCAGCTGCCGTAGGTTGAGTTGAGAACGAGAGAGAGAGGTAAAATATTATTATATATAGGAGGGGGCAGGAGACTAGGATTTTCTAAATGTTGTTATAGACTTTTTTAATATCTGATTTGCTTCTAATTTTAAGATAAATATTGACATTATCTTTTTATTTTCGAAAAAAGGGTCATATTTTCCCCTATACTTAAAGAAAAAAATTGTATTTACCTCTCGTCATACTTTTTTTGATATATTTTCCCTTATCATCAAATTTTGGGCAAATATTTGCCATTAGACTATTAATTCTCCTGTCTCCACCCTTATTATCTTATGTGGCGCAAACATAGATATATTTTTATCTCAATTGAAATTTTCTCTGAACATAATTTTAGTTTTCTACCTAATCAAACATGTATACTTGACTCAACAAACCCAGTAACCTTATTTCATGGATACAATCGAATAAACATTCCAATAATAACTCTCTGTGCTTTCCCAGGTTTGTTTTTCTCTATCTTCCTCATATACACACCCAAAAGAAATTTCTCCAATTTATCAATTTGAACACAACCAAGCAAGTATATTAGCACTTCATTGACTGTAAATGATTGTCCGATTTTTATTTTTTTCTTTTGGATATGGCCCAACTTCGTAAAGATTTCGGACATGCAAGGGGGTTTCCTGTTAATCCTTTACGTCATGGATAGTGATGTTTTGCATAGAGTTAACATAAGTTTTCCCTTTGACATGAGAGAATGATGAAGAAAAGGATATTAGGAATTGTGTTTATTGGAACAGTTGGGTTGGATATATATATATATTGGATCCGCTAGAAGGATTATATTGAAAAGAAATTTTAAGTGGGATAAAAATATATCCATGTAAATTCCACATAATATAATTTGGGTGGGACATGGGAGATAACCATTCAAGGGCAGTTGTGTGCCTAATGTTGGATGGTGAGGACAAATACATCGAAAAAAATATGGCGAGGGGTCAATATAAATTTTTTGATAGTCCTGGAAAAAATATAACATTTTTTCATTTTGTTTTTTCTTGGAACTGTACTACTAGTATAAGATAGAGAGAAAACTTATTATTTCTCTTGAGGGATGAACTATGATGAATGAGAACCCATTTATATAAAGGAGAAAACTTACTTTATCCCAAAGTAACTAACTTTTATTTTTATCCAAAAAATAAAATAGACATTCACTACAATACAAACACATTTATTATTAAAAATCTATTTAATTAAAGTAATTTTTTTTCAAATTGTATATCTTCTCCTAGAATGAAAAGAAACAAAATAAAATATTAATATAAAGGTAAAATTGAAATCTAACTCATTTTTACCTATAGAAAAATTTTCAAGTAGAATTGACTATTATATAAGAGAACAAAAGCTAGATAGATAGAAGCTTGTAAGGAGTTGGGATAGGAGGTTATAACTTTCTAAGTGTTCAAATTGTTTACTTTTCTTACACCTTTTTTCTTTTAGTCCTTGTTATTTTTCTCCTTCTATTTAGGGAATGTTAGGACTTCTTTTTTAAAACCAACTAACTTACCATATTAATACCCAAAGGGTCTCAAGGAGTTGAATGATGCAATATCATCAATTACAATCCAACTAGGATAAAATAGAAACCCAAACAACCTTATGTGACAACGAAATTGAAAATTTGGCTAAATTGTGCACTACCATATTTCAAGATTTAGGAAAATGTAGAATGTTTACATCATCAAAGAAGCTCATAAGCTTTGAAATATTTTCACAAGTAGTCTTTATATACCATGTGACTACACTTCTTTTTATATCATATCCACCACTTTTTTTGCATTCACTATGATTTGCACCTTTGACAATTTATTTCTCATAGTGTTTTTCAATGCTTTATGAATTGTTCGTGCTTCAGTGAAGATAGGCTTCCCAACAAATTGAATTGAGGTACCAAAGGCTTGAAGAGATTTACCATAGCTATCCACAACCGTCACTCGAATGCTTTCCATCTTTTTCTTCTTTTGTAAATAAGCATCTACAAACATAGAAACACCATATTTTTGTGCAACAATAATATTTCTATCCTTAGTAAAGTCATGTACAAGCGTAGGAGAAATAGTAAGAAATTTATTTTCATATTCAAAGAAGGCCTAGTTTACAACTTCACTTGGTTCACAAATGTGTAACACCTTATCACGCCCCGCCTTGGGAGGCATGACTGACACCTGGTGCCCTACTAGGACCTGGACTGCTGGACTAGCTGAGCCTGAGCACTTATGGTGCCAGGCTGGCTCTAACTCTGGATTCGAGAAAACGATGGGCTATATAACGGCTGTAAATACAGTCTCCGGCCGACTAGGCCTATAGCCACCTGTAAGAAAACAACAGCTACCCAGAACAACTGAATCAATAGGGAACCTATGCGGGCCGACAAGGCCACCATGCTGTCTAGTTATTTTTGAATCAAGAAAACAAGTGCTACAATGCGATGTGACCAACAAGATCACCACTACCAATTGAATAAGGCCCTACACGGCCATCATAAACAAACCAAAACATACACTCGGCCTCACACGACCGGTACAGCTAACCACAGGGAATATACAATCTGCAAGCCTCTGAGAATACTGATAAGATGGTCGGATAGGGCCCCCGCCTACCCATACTGTACAACAAACGAAAAGAAATAAACCTCTAGCTGTCTAGCTTCGGATGATAGGAGATGATGACTCTGTGGGCTGGCTGGAATTATGAGGGATCGGCTCCTCGTCTATGAGTACCAGCAGGCAAGTAATACAGCGCCCCCAAATGGGTGTCAGTACCACTAGTACCAAGTATGCAAAGCAAACTGAACATAACTGAAGATAAACAGTAAACGGGTAGTTACTGAAATGACAGAGGATAGCTAAAACTATCTGGAATAGTGGAATCTGTACCGAGCTTAACTATATTGGGAAGAAGATAAGAATCATACCTGTCGATGTAGCGTCTTGCTATTTATCAACTTAATGAGTAACATATACATATATATAGATATAGCATACAAGAACCTATATCAGCCCCTATAATCCAGAAGGTGCCAATGAACACGTATTCTATATACCCCTACTCGGGTCAAACCATCCAAAAATAAATTCACTCCACTCACCTAACAACTACGAGCACCCCGCCGGCCCCCTGGGTATGCAACATGGTCTCTTTGGGCCCCTGACTATAACTGTATCTGAGTCTGGAGGACTCTTGTAACTGTAATCTGAGATCTGTATCTGTAATCTATAATCTGTGCCCTGGCGCAAGCGCTCGACAGTGTATGCTATAATGCTGATCAACCTGCTATGGGGAATGCTGCATCCCATCTTTGTCTTACTGCGGACAGCATGCCACTCCTTGGAGTGACGTATCCTCACACTCTGGCGGGCGAGTCGACACAGCTATTAACCCTGGGGTGGAAAGGAAGCTCTAAGGGTGCGCACTTAACACAATCAGGTCTCAACAAACAACAATAATCACATATAACATGTATAATAAATCTGATATTACTGTTAATGTTTTGATATTCTATTCTGATTCTCCGACTGAATTAAACTGAATCTAGTATTGAGTATGAAATAATATCTCGCCGGTTTAATACTGATTTATTGACTTTTATTCTAAATATGGCATAACAATACAAACATACTTAATACTCGGCTTCTGGATCTTCCTTATGAAATTTATCCTATTTCACTATACTAGAATTACTAACTTGCCGAAGAAACTAGCTTTTCATACCTCAGTTGTCGGCTTTCCGGCTAACTAGCATAACTCGGACAATATTCAGCTATTTCTTCAAACTGTAATCACATTTATAGCAATTAGAACTAAATTCATCAACACTCCCGAAGAAAATGCTACTTTGAATATATATATAGCCCAAACTTTTACTTATCGGAAAACGGCCTAAACTTGCTATTTCTCAGAAGTCCTGAAGGGAGAAATACTCACTTGCTAGGAGTACATTGACGGAGCAATTCCACTTACCTTAGCTCGGTAGGATGACGATTCGCCGGTTGAATTTCACGAAACTAACTCCATAGGAATGCTCCCGGCAGCTTAATACTTCACCACCGAAGATTAATTCGAGTTTGGATCGCATTTAATAGATTAAACGGACGGAATTTCATCAAAATCCCTCGTGCCCTCTTTTTTCTGTTTACTCTCTGGAAATTATGAATTAAAATGAGACAAAACCGAAGTGGAGGGGTTTATATACTTGGACCTGAACCCCCCCCCCTCCGTGGCACATTGGCCATCCCGGAGGGGAAGCCTCCGTGACACACTGCCTGTCGCGGAGGGGCTTTGCCCGACTTCCTCTTTAAGTTTCACTTGTCGAATGCGATTTATAAGTCGCATTTGTCGAATCCGATTTATAAGTCGCATTTGCCTTGCGATGCTCCGACTTGGCGCTTGTCCGGTTTTCCCCCGGGCCTTTTCCTAGCATGTATGGCATTCTAAAACTCTTAACCAACATGAAAATAGGCCATCTAAATGTCAAGAATTTACAGGATGTAACATCCTCCCTTCCCCCTAAGAACACTCGTCCTCGAATGTAAACTTCTACCTGCAAGAATTTCAACTTACTTGACTTATTCTAGAAAAATTTCGGCAGAGTTTCCTCTGTAATATGGACTATCTCAAAAATCCTGAAACGCAGAAAAGTCCAATACAGGTACTCCACACAACACTAGTATTCATCATAAAGGACAACTATTTCATTTATTCATATAATATAAGGCAATTCATAAAACAACAATACTAATGTACTGCTGGCTGATTAAGTCTGGAACAGTTGAGGCTATCTGACTTTCATATCTTCCTCTGCTTCCCAAGTCATCTCCTCTCGGTTCCTGTTACGCCATAATACTTTTACAGAAGCAATATCTTTAGTTCTCAACCTGCGAATCTGCCTGTCTAGTATGGCTACTGGAACCTTTTCATAAGCCAGCTCTTCCGTAACCTAGACATCCTGAATTGGAACAACTCTAGAGGGGTCTCCTACATACATCCTCAGCATAGACATATGAAAAACTAGATGAACAGACTCTAATTCTGGAGGCAAGTTAAACTTGTATGCTACTTGGCCTATTCTTCGGCGAATATGATAGGGTCCAACAAGTCTCGGGCTGAGTTTACCTTTCTTTCCAAACCTCATCACCCTTTTCATTGGAGAAACTTTCAAAAACACCCAATCATTCACATTAAATTCCAGGTTTCTGCGCCGCACATCAGCATACGATTTGTGGCGGCTCTGAGCAGTCAGTAGGCGTTCTCTGATAAGCTTTACCTTTTCTTTTGACTGATGAATAATATCTGGCCCAATCAGCGCTGACTCTCCTACTTCAAACCAGCCAACTGATCATCTGCATTTTCACCCATACAAAGCCTCATAGGGTGCCATCTGGATCGTTAAGTGGTAACAATTGTTATAAGCAAACTCAATAAGTGGTAGGTGCTCATCCCAGCTACCTCCAAGGTCCAACACACACGCTCGTAACATGTCGTCGAGCATCTGAATAGTGCATTCTGCCTGCCCTTCTGTCTTTGGGTGGAATGCGTGCTCAAATTAATCTGTGTTCCCAGGCCCCTCTGAAATGACTGCCAAAATTTAGCTGTGAATTGCGCCCCTCTGTCAGAGATAATAGACATCGGAACCCCGTGCAGTCTGACTATTTCTCTGATATACAACTCAGCATAATCTTCGGCAGAAAAAGTACCCCTTCCTAGTAGAAAATGGGCTGATTTTGTCAGTCGGTCAACAATTACCCAAATTGAGTCATTCCTATGTATGGTACGGGGTAATCCTGCTTCAAAATCCATATTTACTGCTTCCCACTGTTCACTCCCAATTGCACGCAAGTGCACATGGTCGTACAAGTAATAAAGTTGGCTTTATTTCAAGCCAGGTATCGAACCCACAGGGATTGTAACGAAGTAGTAATTTTTCTCTAAGTGTTTAGTATACACACTTCTTTATACAAGTAGACAAGCAAAACAAATGGTGGTTTTTCAAGAATATCAGTTAATGTAACCTCAAGTAAAAATTATGAATTATAATCAGAACAATAGCACGAACAAGCTGAGGTTAAGGAAAAACATGCAGATATGTAATTTATTGATTAAATTTCAGTCAACACTTCTCTTCGGTTGTTAGTCAGGAGTTATTAACAATGGATTGGGTCTTTCAAACTCCTCACCAAATAAAGAATTATGAGATTTGCATTACACATTTATGTGATGCAACAACTCATATTCTCATAAACCAAACTAAATTCCATAGATGACCAAATATGACATTACAGATATATTTCTATTCTGAATGTTAATGTTCTCTTAATTTCTCAACCAAGACAAGAACATATTCTACCAATTCACATCCATCCAAATAATCTTCCTTTCGGAAATCAAATTGGAAATTTAATATATACATTAACAATGGCCAATCATTAGTGTAGTAAAAAAAAGAATCAGTAGAAGAACCATTTTAGAGAAGATAAAAACTGAAATAATGTCAATTACATACTACTGCAATTATCCTCAGCTCCATGCCACGGACTTTTCGTGCACCTTCACTAGAATTCGAGTGTGCAGCAAAGTCTTCCCAACGTGTCACGGAAGTTAACCCGGGGCATAAGCTCCGTGACACGTTTCCATCGCGCACCTTCACTGGAATTCACCTGAACTGTCACTCAAGGCAGAATGCCTTCACGATGGTACCGTGACACGACCTCTATCGCGGAGCATCAAGTTTTTAGCATTTTCTTGCCGACTTCCAAGCTTTGCTTCCAAGTCCATTCCTCCACTTTACCAACTTGTAGATTAGTTTCCAAAATTCATTATAAACTGCAAAAACAATAACTAATCATGTTGGTTAGTATAAATCCACATTTACATGAAAACCACATGAGAATGTACACATAAAAGTAGATAAACAAGTCCAAATTAAGTAATAAAGTATCACTTGGGCATACAATTATGCCCAAGATCACCTACCCCACACTTAAAGCCTTGTTCTTCCTTGAACAACCCTTTCACATCTCATGTAATTGAAGACTCACACATAGCTAATTTAGCAAGACAATTCAAGCGGTGGCTATAATGATTATTTAAGATAGCAAGTTAAAAATAGGGCATGCATGATTTAATCATTGAAATGAAATACAACTATGTTAAAACTTCCTAACCTCAAGAATCGACTCTCAATCTTAGCAAACTCATGCAAATCAACTGATCAAGAAATCCACATGAATGTTATCTCTCATTAAACATGTGCCCTCACAACACAAGAGAGTTACCCCATTTTTACTTCAAAAGAATTTCAAATAACAAAAGGTATGGGTATATGAATAAAATTACGCTCACTCTCTCAAAGAATTCACATGCATCATGTAGTGAACCATAAGTTTGCCCTTAGTGTTTACTCCACTAATTTAAGAATGTATGAATGTAAGGTCAAGTAGGACTTAAGGGGTTGTAATGTAAGCTAAGGGACGGGTAGGTACTATTCTGGCCAGTAATAGTGACTATCTTCCCCCCCAAGCGCTTTTAATACATCCACTTTCATTAAAGACATCTCCTTTATACTTCCTCCTCACTCTTCTCACTCTTGAATATTCTCTTCTTGTTCCCCTTTCTTTAAGCACACTAATCTTATTAGTCCAGAGTACTTAAACAAATCTTTTTTTCTTTCCTTCATTTATTTCCTTACTCCCTACTAATAATCAATCATTTTCACCAAGTGCACCTTTGTCCTTTTCTCAACTTTCACAACTTCCACTCTTCCTTCTGTTTCACGCTTCTCACTCCTTCACACTTTGGAATTGTTCACTTAAATGCTTAGGCGTTTCGGATCAAATTTAAGGTAATGAAAGAAAAGGAGTAAGCTTATGTTATAGCTATGAAAGAATAGGCTTAAGGCTCAATGGGGCTAACTAGGATTCAATATTCAAGGTAGGTAAAATGAGGGATAAAATTCAGGTTCATTCAAAGAAATGCCTACATCCTTTCCTACAGTCCACATCCTTCATTTCGTTTTATATACACATCAGGCAAGTTCTAGACACTTCACAGTAGCATGAAATATTAGAAAAACTCAAACTCACTGCACATGCCCAATTTATGACATATTCACAGACTCTTAACTCAGTTAATTACAAGAATTCAAAATTAAGCTTTAATCACATCGAGTCAAATTGTAGAGCCTAGGTGTCTCAACATGTTTAAAACACTTGAATGCTTCCATCTTAATCACACTTCCATCTTACAATATAGGACATAACAAGAATGTTGAACCATTAATTAGCTATGTGTTAAAAAAAATTCAAAACCTACTGACTAAATTTCCCTTAAGACGGTCGTCATCCATCCATCATAGGGAATAGTCTCTATCTAAGACTTTGGTTCAAAGGGACTATTCTCGGAAAAAGCACCGAAAATAAAAACCGAGAAACCCAACCAAAAAATTTAAAAATAGAAACAATTTGCACAAATAATTACACAAATAAATCCTTAACAAGCACCGCACACACACACAATCATCAATACAACACGAAACACAATTTCACACATTCAACCACTTAAGCACAAGCACAAGCACAACACAATCTTACTACACTAGCACCTAACTACTCCCACCACACACTTAGTTGGAACATTGTCCTCAGTGTTCACATATCTGCAATTAAAAACACAGTTTGGGTGGTGTAACTCCTTGATCATCAAAATGCTCAATCTCTTCATCGGGTGCCAATGCCTCATCTCCCAAATCAGAATCTTCTCCGTCGTCTTCCTCTAACTCAATGTCTGAGTCGTCCCAGCGAGTTTCCTCATCAGTGGGTACGTTGTCATCAACTAGTTCTACAAATGCGGGCCCAACTCTGCTTAATGCTCGGGAATGCTCATTAAATGGATAATCCATCTCGAGCTGCAACAATTCATCCTCCGTAGCAGGCCTTCCACTAATTCACAGTTGCAGCATCTGCATTCTATACATTCAGGCCATGTATCAGTCGTCTCGCGCATGTCGCTCAGGGAGTGTAAGCACAGGCCCGAATGTGGTATCAGGTGCTTTGGTCTTAGTAACATCCAAAGCACGTCGGTCAAATTGAGAAATGTAATCTAGGGCCTCTTCTTCGATGCCATGGCCCTAGAGGAAAGCTGTTAGAAGACCACCAAACCCATACTGATGCCCTTGTTGAAGTCTGGCTTTCTTTATTGCTGAAATAATCACCGCTCCAACATTTATCTCGAGCCCTTTAATCAATGCATATACCAAACAAACTCTGTCCCCAGTGACATCAGTCATATGCACCCCCGGGATCAGGCAAGTACACACTATCTTCAACCAAATCCTTGCTTCTTTATTCATTTGGGAGTAAGGTAATGTCTGGTGACATCCTCTTTCCTTGTGACGACTCCACCTGGATATTGATCGTGCTCCACATAATGTGTGTCTGATATCTGCATACAGTGGAGTGATGTTCAGCTGGCGGAGGACATGCGCGTCAGTGTCTGGCATCCCCAAGATGGCATTAAGATGCTGTGGTTCAAAAGCAACCACCTGTCCTCTAATCTTGACTATGTGGCTGCGCGGGGTTCCAATTAGCGTAGAATTCCCTTATGAGATGAAGATTACACTCTTTGGGTTCTTCGAAGATGAAGTTTAACCCCACAGTGTTATCTTGTGTAAGATTCTTAGGAATTCTTGAGTTAGTGGTTCCCTTGCTATTTGCTCCTCAGGGAAATACTTGGTTTCATTGTGCTTGGAATACCATTTGTTCCCCTCATCTAACACCCACTGTGTTCCATACTGCCTTTATTTCCCTCTTGGAACTGGTGGTGCTGTTGGCACTGCTGCCCCAACTGAATGTCTTTTTTGACTAGCGCTAGATGTGGATGCACCTTTTCCCTTGTCTTGCCGTCTAGACATTTTTCCGATTCATCAAAAATATATATTTCAAATGTCATTCATGATCTAGTTGGCTACTACTAAGGTTGGGCTTAAATTGACCACCCCACACTTAGTTGTTGGCCATAATTCATACAATTCGGCAAGAACAACCACATAATTCCAGCTCTTATTTCTCAAAAGGTGCACTGCATCAATAAAAGTCGATGGAATAGCTTCATTGTACTACTCAGAATTCATATAATGCATTGTTAAAGTTCATCCATCTATCCATTTACAAAGTGCATGAGCAATTCACAATTTTGTGCACAACAACCTATTGGATTTTTCCTACTTTCATCCCTAAAAATCAATCTTCAACCATAACGTAATCTGAGTTTAATCACAACATTTTCAACTCCAACAACAGGCACAACCCAAAATATCTCCATTTCTACCCTTTTCTTCTTCTTCCCAACTCAATTCTCAACCCTTGTTATCAACAATGGAAGATTTTCAACAAATAGCATGTAATCAATGAGTTCATCCAATCAAAACGATCATACAAGCAACATTCATCCATAACCCAATTGATTACAACACTTTATATTAACTTAGGGAAGAAATTAAACATACAATATATTCATGATACAAAATTTGTAGAAAAATGAATAGAAGTGTAACACATACCTGGTATGTTATGTTTTTGAAGAAGGAATTGAAATTTTTTGATGTTAGGGGCATGTCACGTTGAGGGAGAAGGGGGATTAGGAGTGTTATCGCGGAGTGATAAAGAAAATGAGGGTGGAATAGTGTGTTTGGAGTTAAAAAGAATAGATTTCGGGTGGGTCGACCTGACTACTTAAACTGATCCTTCGCGAGATTGGCCTCAACGTGTCACGGAGGCCATCGTGGAGCTCAGGCTCCGTGTCCTTCACTAGAATTAGGCTTACCTGGGATTTTTGCCCCAGCGTGGCACGGAGGCCATCGCGGAGCTCAGGCTCCATGGCAAGGGGCCATCGTGGACCCTTACTGCCTCAGTGCCCCAATTTTTACCTTTTCTCACCCTCTTGCGATTTTTGGTTGCACTCCGTATCCCCTAAAATTCATCCAAAAACAACACTTAGTTAGAAAATAGTGGGTTGCCTCCCACCTAGAGCCTTAGTTTACGTCATGGCATGACCCCTTCTTTTTTTTTTTCTTATACATAGTCTCTAATTATTATATTACATTACATTCACGGGTTACCTCCCTTGCAGCGCCTGATTTACCATCGCGGCACGATGCCTCTCATCTTCATTCATCTGCTAAGGTGATAGATGTCTTCTCGCAATTAACGCCCTCACCCCAGTAGTGCTTACACCTTTGTCCATTCGCTAAAAATGTGGCACTTTCATCCTCTTGCCACAATTCAACCGCCTCGTATGGGGTCATCCTTACTACTTCAAATGGCCCTGACCACTTGGAGCGCAATTTCCCTAGGAAGAGTTTCAATCTAGAGTTGAATAGCAGCACCATTTGGCCCGACTCAAAGATTCAATGCACCATATGCCTGTCATGCCACCTTTTTGTTTTTTCTTTGTAGCATTTTGCTCTTTCATATGCGCGTCATCGAAATTCATCCAACTCACTCAACTGCATCAATCTCTCTCTTTCCTGCTAGCTCAGGATCCATGTTCAGCTTCCGCACAACCCAATAAGCTCGATGTTCAAGCTCTACGGGGAGATGAAATGCCCTCCCATAAACCAATCTGTACGGTGAAGTCCCAATGGGTGTCTTATATGCAGTTCGAGAAGCCCACAACACATCATCCAGTTTGCTTGCCCAATCCTTGCGTTGTGCATTCACCGTTTTCTGCAAAATCTGTTTAATTTCCCTGTTTGACACCTCTACTTGTCTGCCAGTTTGGGGATGATATGCTATGGCCACTTTATGCCGCACCCCATATTTCGCTAGCAAATTCCTAAATCCTGCATTCAAAAAATGTGCCCCTCCATCATTGATAATTTCTCGTGGCGTACCAAACCTGGTGAAAATCTGCTTCTTCACAAATCTAGGCACCACCTTGTTGTCATTCCTGGGACACGCTGCTTCCTCAACCCACTTGGACACGTAGTCCACTGCCACCAAGATGTATTGATTGCCAAACGATGGTGGAAATGGGCCCATAAAATCTATCCCCCACACATCGAACACCTCAACTTCCAACATGTGATGCAATGGCATCTCATGTCTCCTGCCGATTGTTCCTGCTCTTTGACATCGATCACATACTTTGACATAAGGTGCCGCATCTTTGAACAGTGTTGGGCCAAAAGAACCCGGATTGCAGCACTTTGTGAGCAGTACGCTCTCCTCCATGATGACCTCCATATGGCGATGAATGACAACTCCTCAGCACCTCAGTTGTTTGACTTTCTGGAATAAACCGCCTCTTCACTTGATCTGGTCCTTGCTTGAATAGATACGACTCATCCCACATGTAATACCTGGACTCATGCTTCAGCTTCTTCCTTTGTTGAGTCGTTGCCTCGGGGGGTATATTCCACTTACTAACAAGTTCACAATATTTGCATACCAAGGGAATTTAGCTTCCTTTATTGCCAAGAGTTGTTCATCAGGGAACTCTTCTCGGATGCGCTCACCTTCCTTCACATGTGAACGGTTCTCTAGTCGCGATAGGTGATCTACAACCTGATTTTCACTTCCCTTCCTATCTCGGATCTCCAGATCAAACTCTCGCAACAATAATATCCACCTGATTATCCTGGGCTTCACATCTTTCTTGCCAAATAAGTACCGAATTGCTACATGATCAGTGTGTACCACCACTTTCGACCCCACCAGGTAGGATCTAAACTTGTCAAATGCAAACACTAGAGCCAGCGTCTCCTTCTCCATGACTGTATAATTAACTTGTGCAGCATCAAGCATTTTGCTTGCATAGTAGATGGAATTAAAAATCTTATTCCTTCGTTGCCCCAATACCACTCCTACAGCCGCATCACTTGCATCACACATTAACTAAAAAAGATATTCCCAATCAGGAGCAATGAGAATAGGAGCTTCCACCAGCTTCTTTTTAAGCTCCTGAAATGCTTCTACACATTCCTTGTCAAATTCAAACTTCACCTCTTTTTCTAACAACTGGCATATCGGTCTAGAGATCTTAGAGAAGTCTTGAATAAACCGTCTGTAAAACCCAACATGTCCTAAGAAGCTGCAAACACCCTTAACTGATATTGACAGTGGTAACTTTTCAATCACCTCTATCTTTGCATGATCGACCTCCAAACCTCTGCATGACACCTTATGGCCAAGGACAATACCCTCGACTAAAAAGTGACACTTTTCCCAGTTGAGCACCAGGTTTGAGTCTTCACATCTGGCTAACACCCTGTCTAGATTCTGCAAACACATAGCAAACGAGTTACCAAAAATAGAAAAATCATCCATAAATACCTCGACATAGTCTTCCACCATATCGTGGAATATTTCCATCATGTATCGCTGGAATGTAGCCGGTGCATTGCATAGACCAAAGGGCATCGGCCTGAAAGCATATGTCCCATAAGGACATGTAAACGTGGTCTTCTCCTGATCTTCTGGTGCTATGGCTATTTGATTATAGCTAGAGTAACCATCCAGAAAGCAATAATATTCCTACCCTGCCAGCCTATCTACCATCTGATCAATGAATGGAATCGGATAGTGATCTTTCCGAGTGGCCTCATTGAGCTTCCTATAATCCTTGAAAATTTGCCATCCCGTGACTGTGCATGTGGGAATTAGCTCATTCTTTTCATTTGTGACCACTGTCATTCCCCCTTTCTTGGGAACACATTGAACTGGGCTAACCCATTCACTGTCTGATATGGGATATACCACTCCTGCATCCAGCTACTTGATCACTTCCTTTCTGACTACATTCTTCATCACCGGGTTCAACCTCCACTGATGTTGCACGTTTGGCTTTGATCCCTCTTCCATGAATATCTTGTGCATGCAGCAAGCTGGACTGATCCCCTTAATGTCTGACATCTGCCATCCCATTTCTCTCTTCAGCCTCTTAAGGACCACTAATGCATCTTTCACTTGTGCATTTGTCAGTTCTACTGAAATGATGACTGGTAAGGTGTCATCGTCACCCAAGAATACATACCGCAGATGTTGAGGCAATGTCTCTAACTCCAATTTAGGTGCCTCCTCTATTGATGGCATTGGGGATGGTTCCAAGGACCTCCGCAATGGTTCAAAATCTTGCTTCCTGAAGAACCATTTTGGCTCATTCAAAGTCTGCACCATCTCATATGTCGCACTGTCCCCAAAATGATCACGTCCCACCAACGCTCTCTCCAAGGGATCCTATGAGTCAATAATCTGAAGGGTAGATTCCTGATTCAACAACTGATTGCCGATAACTCTTCATAGATGGAAGGTAGCTTCATGTCCTTGTAGCCATCAAAGACCTCTACCTTATCATGAGCTTCATTGGTTAGCTGCCCAGCAACTACATCAATTAAGGCTCGCCCGGTTGCCAAGAAGGGACGTCCCAAAATAAATGAGACTTCCGCATCTGGCTCGAAATCAAGAATTATAAAATCCACTGGGAAAATGAGGGAGCCTACTTGCACTAGCACATCCTCCACAATTCCATCAGGTCTGGCTAATGAACGGTCAGCTAGCAGCAAGATCACAGTGGTGGGTCTAGGACTGCCCAGCCCCAGCTTCTTGAATACTAATGTTGGCATCAAATTTATACTTGCTCCCAAATCACATAAACCACGAGCTCGAATAGACTGCCTAATTGTAATCTGAATAGTGAAGCTCCCTGGATCCTTAAGCTTTGTCGGCAATTGATTCTGTACACGGGAGGTGCACTCCTTAGTAAGTGCAACTGTAACATACTCTGTCAGTCTGTTCTTGTTTGCTACATTGTCTTTGATGTACTTAGCATATTTTGGCACTCCCTGCAGCACATCTACTAAAGGAAGATTAATATGTACCTGCTTCAACACTTCCATGAACTTCTCGAAGCATGCTTCCTCCTTGTGCTTTTTCAATCTTTGAGGAAATGGGGGCGGTGGTCTTTCCATCTCTGCTGCCTTTTCATTCCCCCTCACATCATCATTTCCTTCATCCTTTTCTGTTTCTCCAAATTTCTGAGGTGGCCTTTCGGGTTCCACCTCCCCGAGTTTCTTTCCATTCCGGGTAGTAATTGCATTACCCTGCTTAGCATTTTGGTCAGTATCACTTGGTAATCCTACCCTCAGTCTTTTCTTTGGGCTCCAGCTAACTGTCCCAACTGATACTCCAATGCCTTTGTAGCTAACTACTGCTTTTTCATGTCAGCTGTCAATTTTACTTGATCAGCCTACATCTGCGCCTGGTTAGCTATTATGGTTTTAAGCATATCCTTGATGTTGTTGGACCGAGGAGGTGCATTATTTCCTCTGAACTGCGGCTGAAAATTGTGATGACCCCCTTGATTTCTGTGCATGCCCTGATTTGAACTCTGTCCCTGATGACTATTACTCCGCCATGAAAAATTCGAATGATTTCTCCAATTCGGGTTATAACTGTTGCCATAATGCTGATTGTTGCTCCTCTGGGCATTTCCAACAAACATTACTGAATCTGGATTGGCACCACAACACTCAGCTGAGTGTTAACTACTTCCACAGACTTCACACCACATCTGCTGAACTGCATTGACTGGGGCTTGTGCCTGGCTCCAACTCATGCTGCTGAAATGAGTGTTAATTTGATTCTGCAAAGCAACTATTTGTGCAGCAATCGCTGTGAATCCATCTACCTCCAAGACCCCTACCGCTTTCTTCACTCCCCCTCGGGTTGTATAAGCATTCCATTCAGGATTACCTTGTGAAATACAGTTCAACAAGGTGTACAACTCTTCATATGTCTTTTCCAAAGCCTGCCCCCCGACGGCTGAGTCTAACAAAATCTTTGTATACGGTTCCAAGCCTTCAATGAATGTATGCACCAACACATCATTAGATTGATGATGATGAGGACAATCTCTTAACATTGACTTGAACCTTTCCCAAGCCTGATACAAATTCTCACCCTCTCTCTGCTTGAAACTTAGAATCTGACTTCTAAGCCTGGCTATCTTCCCTGATGGAAAGAATCGTATCAAAAACTTCCTCGCTAGGTCATCCGAAGTAGTAATAGAATTTGGCGGTTCAGCCTTTAACTACCTCTTGGCTTCCTGCAGCTGTGAAAACGGGAATAGTGTAAGCCACACATAATCATATGATACTCCAGCGGATATATATGTGTCACTTATCTCCAAGAAGTTTTGGAGATGCTGCTGTGGATCTTTATGAGGGAGACCTATAAATTGCCCACTGGTGTGCAATAACTTGCACCATATTCTGCTTAAGTTCAAATCTCCCCCTGGTTTTGTCCTGCTAATGCTGGATGTTACATTATTCGCATGTGGGATTGCTACCTCGCGGACCGGTCTTGCTACCATCTCTTCTGGCACTAAAACTTCCCTTATAATCGGCGAATGTTGTTGTTGCTCTAGAATTGCCCTCCTTAATAACTGCAACTTCTTTTCTAGAGCTTCCCTCTTCTGTAGATGAAATTGTCTCTCTAGCTCGAAAAACAGATCCACCAACTCCGTATCGCTAGCCAGCATTCAGAAACAACTTAGTACCTGCAAGAGAAATCACTAAGATCAAGTTGTCAACACTTGTATGAAAATTTTAAACTAACACTAAGAAAATTAAGTCACCAATTTCGCCAGTCCCCGGCAACGGCGCCAAAAACATGTTCACGCCCAATCGCACACAAGTGCACGTGGTCGTACAAGTAATAAAGTGGCTTTATTTCAAGCCAGGTATCGAACCCACAGGGACTGTAACGAAGGAGTAATTTTTCTCTAAGTGTTTAGTATATACACTTCTTTATACAAGTAGACAAGCAAAATAAATGGTGATTTTTCAAGAATATTAGTTAATGTAACCTCAAGTGAAAATTATGAATTATAATCGGAACAATAGCATGAACAAGCTGAGGTTAAGGCAAAACATGTAGATATGTAATTTATTGATTAAATTTTAGTCAACACTTCTCTTCGGTTGTTAGTGAGGAATTATTAACAATGGATTGGGTCTTTCGAACTCCTCACCAATTAAAGAATTATGAGATTTACATTACACATTTCTGAGATTTATATTCTGAACGTTAATCTTCTCTTAATTTCTCCACTAAGACAAGAACATATTCTACCGATTCACATCCATCCAAATAATCTTCCTTTTGGAAATTAAATTGGAAATTTAATATGTACATTAACAATGGCCAATCATTCATGTAGTAAGAACAAGAATCAGTAGAACAACCGTTTTAGAGAAGATAAAAACTGAAATAACATCAATTACATACTACTGCAATTATCCTCAACCTCAGCCAACGGTGAATTAGCCACTCATTTGAGGATTAAACATCTTCAAACAAGTAGAAAACATACAAGCAATTGAAAATTAAGAGAAAAAGGAAGAGAATTAACCCTAGGACTTCTTTAGCTCAATTGCTTGATACCCACGTTCTAGCATGAAATGTTAGATACTTTAAAATAAAACCAAAGTGTGCTATTTATACAAGTGAGAAATTTCCCGGAATAAACTGGCAACGTGGCACGGAGGCTATCGCGAAGCCTCAGCTCCGTGCCACGGCCTTGTTATGGAGCCTCACTGGATGTTGGATGCACATATTCTTAGCCTCAGTGTGGCACAGAGGCTATTGCGGAGCCTCAGCTCCGTGCCACAGACTTGTCGCGCACCTTCACTAGAATGAGGGTGTGCAGCAAAGTCTTCCCAATGTGTCACGGAAGTGAACGCGGGGCATAAGCTCCGTGACACATTTCCATCGCACACCTTCACTAGAATTCGCCTGAACTGTCACTCTAGGCAGAATGCCTCCGCGATGGTAGCGTGACACGGCCTCTATCGCGGAGCATCAAGTTTTTAGCATTTTCTTGCCGACTTTCGAGTTTTGCTTCCGAGTCCATTCCTCCACTTCACCAACTTGTAGATTATTTTCCAAAATTCATTCTAAACTATAAAAACAATAACTAGTAATGTTGGTTAGTATAAATCCACATTTACATAAAAACCACATGAGAATGTACACATAAAAGTAGATAAACAAGTCCAAATTAAGTAATAAAGTATCACTTGGGGATACAATTATGCCCAAGATCACCCACTTCCAAAGAGGCACAGTTATGTCTTGAGTGAATCCACCTGGTTTCTGGTGTTCCGCTTTTACTTGCTGACAGTTAGGACACCCAGCTACGAATTCTGCTATTTCCCTCTTCATACCTGGCCACCAGTAGATTTCTTTAATATCATGGTACATTTTCATCGCTCCTAGATGGAGAGAATGGCGGGCGTAATGTACCTCGCTTATAATCTGTTGGCGAAGCCCTAAAATATCTGGAACACAAAGGAGGCACTTATATCGCAACACTTCATCCTCAGTTACCTGAAAATCCGGCGCTTTTCCTTGCTGAACTCTAACCTAAAGCTGAAGTAGGCCAGGATCTTCATACTGTCGTTCCTTTACCTCTACAACCAATGACGACACTACGGTATTCTGAATTACCGCTCTGTTGTCCTCTGTTTCTGCTACACAAATAGCTAAACTGGCTAACTGGTGTATTTCTCTGGCCAACTCCCACTGCTCTGGCTGCAAGTACGCCAAACTCCTCATAGATTTCTGACTGAGGGCGTCTGCTGCTACATTAGCTCTTCCTGGGTGATATAGAATATTTACATCAATATCTTTCAGCAATTCCAACCAGCGACGCTGCCACAAATTCAACTCCCCTGAGTGAAGATATACTGTAGGCTCTTATGATCAGTGAAAACATCCACATGGACGCTGTACAAGTAATATCTCCATATCTTCAAGGCGTGGATCACTGCGGCTAGTTCCAGGTCATGGGTAGGATAATTCTTTTCGTGTTTCCTCAGTTGTCTGGAAGCATAAGCAATTACTTTACCATGCTGCATCAACACACATCCTAACCCAATACCGGAAGCATCACAATAATCTGCATAACCCTCTGTACCTTCTGGGAATGCTAACACTGGGGCGGAGGTCGACCTATCTTTCAATTCCAGGAAACACTGCTCACATGCCTCCATCCACTGAAACTTTAGTACTTTCTGCGTCATCTTAGTCAGAGGTGCCGCTATGGTTGAGAATCCCTCAACAAATCTTGTGTAGTACCCTGCTAATCCCAGAAAACTACGTACTTCGATCGGAGTGGTAGGTCTGGGCCATGTTTTTACTGCTTCTATTTTCTGTGTGTCCACCTGTATACTAGCATCCGACACAATATGCCCCAAGAAAGCTACTGAGTTCAGCCAGAATTCACATTAGACAACTTGGCATACAGCTGACGGTCCTTGAGGATCTGGAGCACTGTCCGCAAATAATCCTGGTGGACTGCCTCTGAGCCAGAATACACCAGAATATTATCAATAAACACTATCACGAACAGGTCCAGGTATGGTCTGAAGATGCTGTTCATCAGGTCCATAAAGACACTTGGGGCATTCGTCAGCCTAAAGGACAAACTGAACTGGTACACCCCAAGGTGAAGTACTCAGCTTGATAAAGCCCTTGTCTACCAGATCTTTCAGCTGCTCCTTTAATTCTTTGAGTTCAGTAGGATCCATACGATACAGAGGAATTGATATAGGCTGAGTGCCTCGTAGCAAATCAATTGCAAAATCTATTTCTCTTTCTGGGGGAATACCAGGTAGCTCATCTGGAAATACGCCAGGGAATTCATTAACCACTAGAACATACTGGAGAGTCGGAGGCTCTACCCGAACATCCTGGACTCTTGCTATGTGGTAAATGCATCCCTTAGCTATCAACTTCCTCGCCTGAAGATAGGAAATAAACCTACCTTTTGGCGTAGCTGTACTGCCCTTCTACTCTCGTACTGTCTCCCCTAGAAATTGGAATCGGGCCATCTTGGTCCAACATTCTACATTGGCATAGCACGGCACTAACCAATCCATACCCATAATGGCATCGAAATCAATCATCTCTAATTCTACAAGATCTACTGTAGTCTGACGATCAGCAACCTCTATTGTACACCCTCGATAAACCCTTTTGGCTATGATGGAGTCACCGACAGGTGTGGATGTAGAAAAGGGTTGCTGAAGCAACTCTGATGCAACACTAAACTTTCGAGCCACAAATGGGGTAATATAGGACAGAGTAGATCTTAGATCAATCAATACATAAGCAGGGTGTGAGCAGATAGTCATCATACCTGTTACCACTTCTAGAGACGCCTCTGAGTCCTACCTCCCTAGTAATGCATAGGTACAGCTTTAGCCCGTACCTGAACTAGAGGCCCCTGATCTACCTCGGCCTCTCCCTGTTGGGACTGAAGGCCTATGCCCTGCCGAGGATGCTGGAGCTCGTGGACCTGCTGACGTGCTTTCCTGATTATCTCAGCTACACTGACCCCTGGCTGGATAGTCTCTCATCATGTGACCCTCCTGCCCGCATATATATAACCCCTGTGGAGCCATATCTACAAGCTCTAGTGCGGGGTCGACTGCAAATAGGGCAAGGTGGGGGTGTGTACCTGCTCTGCTCTGCCCTTCTCTGTTGAGGTGATTCTACCGTCCAAGAATTGCCGCTACACTCTGACTGCCCTCTACGACTGAATCTACCCCTCTGCTGTTGTGATGGAGGTGGGGGTCTAGGTGGCTGATCTTGGGCAGATTTATATGCCCAAGTGATACTCAAACGTATCATTTTTACCTTGTTTGTTTTGCAATGTGTATATAATATCATGTAATTAGTAATAAAATGCGAATTTATACTAACCAACATGATTAGCATTTGTTTTGCAGGTAAATGTGATTTTTAGGAGCTAAAATGCATGTTGGAACTATGTCGGAGTTGGACTTGGATGCGAGCGTGGGAAAGACCTTGGAATGCACATTTTATAGGGGCTCCGCGATGGAGCCGTGCCACGCTACCATCGCGGTAGCACACTGCCTGAACAGGAATTAAAATGGCAAATTCCAGTGTGCCTTCGCGTCAGCTCCGTGGCACGGAGAGAGGCCTCCACGTTGGCCTCCGTGCCACGTTGAGGTTAATTTACCGGACCCTGAAATTCCAGTGAAGGTCCGCGTCCACGCCGTGTCACGGAGGCAGTGCTCCGCGTTGGCCTCCGTGACACGTTGCTTGTTATTCCTTGAAAAATTTCCCACTAGTATAAATAGCACACTTAGGTTTATTTTAAGCAGTTTTTAGTTTTTAGACTGAGTTCAGAAGTGGAGAGCAAGGACGTGGGTTAGTAGCAGTTGAGGAATGAAAAAGCTAAGGGATTTCTTCTCTTCTTTTCTTCTTTCTATCAATTGTACGTATGATTTACACTCATTTTAGGATGATCAATCCACAAATGAGTGGCTAATTCTCTTCCTTGCTGAGGTTTTGAACATGTGTAATGAATTTTGATTGTAAATGATATGGTTTTCTTCTTCTTCATTAATGTTGTTCTATTAATTCTTGTTCTTACTGCATTAGTGCTTGCCCAACATTAATGTACATCTAAAAAGTCCAATTTCACTCGAAAGAGCAAGAAATTGGAAAGTTGTGAATTAATAGGGTATTGTTCTTAACTTGATTTGGGAAAATTGGGTTTTGATGTGCTTTCCTGATAGAAATATACTTGAAAGCCGTATTAGTCAATTTAGGAACCGGAATTGTAGTGCTAGGTCATAAATTGCATTTGATCACAGAAATGTAGACGGATGGTTTATGATTCTAAAGTGAAATTAAATACGAGAGTTTTAATTTCTAGGCTAATGTTCTTGGCTAGCAACATGAAGAAGAGATTAACCAAATTATCATGATTATCAAGTTCATTACTTGTTCTTAACCTTGGCATGTTCATATCCATTGTCTAAATTCACAAGTAAATAGTTGTTATTAATTGTAGTATATATAGTTTAGAAACAAAAACTCAAGTAACTATTGGTTACATTGTTGTGAGCATAATTAGAAGTGAAATAGGAATATAGTAAACTAGGCAATTTTACGTATCTTGAGCCTCCTTGGATCGATACTTGGCTACTTAGCCACTTTATTACTTGTTTGACCACGTGCACTTGCGTGTCGATTTATAATATATAATACCAACCTGAGCAGTAGACCGCAAACAAGTTTTTGGCGCCGTTGCCGGGGAGGCTAGGCGATTAGTGAAATTGTGTTTAGTGTAAATTTACTGTATTTTTATTTTTATTTTCTTAAGTGTTAACAACTTGGTCTTAGCCTGTATTTTGCAGATTTTGTTTCTGTGAACACTGGCAAGGGACAAAGAGCTGGTGGAATCTTACTTAGAGCCTGAACGTGAATTTCATAGTCAAGGTAGAGAAGCTCTATGAAAGAAGCTGCAGTTGCTTAAACAGTCTATGATGGAGCAACAAAATCCACCAGTTGTGCGGGCAGTGTTAGTGCCCGATGAAGCAGCAGCAAGGCCGGTTCGCGAGGTGGCAATCCCACACGCTAATAATGTACATTCTAGCATCCGCAAACCAGAGCCTGGAGGGAGGTTTGAATTAAAGCAGAATATGGTGCAACTTTTGCACACAAGCGGGCAATTTACCGGTCTCCCTCATGAAGATCCACAACAACATCTCCAAAACTTTTTGGAGATAAGTGACACTTATATACCCGCTGGAGTGTCACCTGATTATGTTCGGCTCACCTTTTTTCCATTTTCCTTACTTGGTGAAGCCAAGAGGTGGTTAAAAGCTGAACCACCCAATTCTATATCAACGTGGGATGATCTTGCACGGAAGTTTTTGATCAGATTTTTCCCTTCTGGTAAAACAGCCAGACTTAGGAGTCAAATCCTAAGTTTTAAACAGAGGGAAGGAGAAAATCTATATCAAGCCTGGGAAAGATTTAAATCCATGTTGCGGGACTGTCCTCATCATCATCAGTCCAATGAGGTGTTGGTACACACATTTATTGAGGGTTTGGAACCCCACACTAAAATTCTGTTAGATTCAGCAGCTGGAGGGCAAGCGCTGGAGAAGACCTATGAGGAGCTGTACACTTTGCTCAACCGAATTTCACAAGGCAATCCAGAATGGAATGCAGATTCTTCAAGAGGTGGAGCAAGGAAAGCAGCGGGAGTGCTTGAAGTGGATGGATTCACAGCTATCGCTGCACAGATAGCTGCTTTGCAAAATCAGTTAAACACTCACTTCAGCAATATCAATTTGAACCAGCCTTCAGCTTCAGTCAATGCAGTTCAACAGATGTGGTGTGAAGTGTGTGGTAGTAGTGAGCATTCAGCTGAATGCTGTGGTGCAAATCCTGATTCTGTTAACTTTGTGGGCAATGCACAGAGAAATCAATAGCAGTTTGGTGGTGGCTAGAACTCAAATTGGAGGAACCATCCGAATTTTTCGTGGGGTAGCAACAATCAACAAGGCCAAAGTTCAGGGTAGGGTATGCACAGAAACCAAGGAGGGCAACAAAATTATCAAGATCAGTTCAGAAATCACAATGCCCCTCCTCCACCACCATCACCGACTATTGAGGAGATGTTCAAAACCATGATCGCTAATCAGGCACAATTGCAGGATGACTATGTCAAATTGGCAGCCGAAGTGAAGAATAATAAGTTGGAGACCAAGGCTCTTGAATATCAGTTTGGGCAATTTGCTAGTGCCCAAAATACTAGACCCAGAGGAGGTCTACCTAGCGACACGGATCCTAATCCAAAGCAGGTAAATGCAGTGACCACGAGGAGTGGTTTACAGTTGAAGGAGGTGGAACCGGAAAGACCGCCTCAAAAGTCAGGAGCAGCAGATGTTGAGGGAGAGCAAATCTCGGATAAGGGGAAGACTAAAGAAGCTGAACCAGAAAGGCCTCCACCCCCGTTCCCTCAACGACTTAAGAAACACAAGGAGGAGGCGTGTTTCCAGAAATTCATGGAGGTACTTAAACAGGTACATGTTAACTTACCTCTTGTTGATGTCTTGCAGGGAGTGCCAAAATATTCGAAACATATTAAAGACATCGTGGCTAACAAAAGTCGTTTGACTGAGTATGCCATGGTAGCTTTAACGGAGGAATGCACTTCCCGTATTCAGAATAGGTTGCCCACAAAATTGAAAGACCCTGGAAGTTTTACTATCCAGCTTACGATTGGGCAAAGTATCCGAGCGCGTGGATTATGCGACTTGGGGGCAAGCATAAATCTGATGCCATCTTCGGTATTCAGAAAGTTAGGTCTAGGGGAACCTAGACCTACAACGGTAATCTTGCAGCTAGCAGACAGGTCTTTAGCTAAGCCAGATGGCATTGTTGAGGATGTGTTAGTGCAAGTAGGCTCCCTCATTTTTCCGGTCGATTTCATTGTTCTGGACTTTGAACCAGATGCTGAAGTCCCATTTATTTTGGGACGACCCTTTTTGGCAACCGGAAGAGCATTAATTGATGTAGCTGCGGGTCAACTCACGATGCGAGCACATGACAAGGTCGAAGTGTTCGATGTGTACACGGTACCTAAGCTCCCGATTGTTTATAAGGAACTCTCGGTGATCAACGTGATTGATCATGGGAATGCTAATGGAATGAGTGATTCCCGAGAGTTACTAGGAAGGCCACCGGATAAAGTTGAGAACTACTGGGGGGATGACCATGATCGGGACAAATCGTCCATCTCCCTAGTAGACAAGTGAGCGTAAAGGACGTCGAGCAGCGACGGTAAACCAGGCGCTGCACGGGAGGCAACCCGTGAGAAAAATATTTTATTTTTTTTCCTTTTTGCACAGTGTAGTTAACTTTTATCTTTATTTTTGTTTTTATTTTCTATTTCCAAGTTTTATTTTTCTTTTCCTTTTCTTGATTAGGTTTAGATTTTCATTTTAGTTAATATTTTTTATTTTTAGTTAGGGAAATCTATTAATTTAACTAATTTTTGTTTAGTGAGGTGATTTTCAGGTATAACGTAGGAAATATACATGGAATCGAGAAAATGAGGCAAGGTGTGAAAAATCGAATTAATTGAAGAAATAGTGCACTGGCGCGTTGGCGCCGTGTCACGGAGGTAAGGCTCCGCGTTACCCTCCGTGACACGTTGAAGGCAAAATCCGGATTTTTCAAAAATCCAGTAAGCCAACGCGTTGGCTCCGTGTCACAGAGGAGGGGCTCCGCGTTACCCTCCGTGACACGTTGCCCCTTATTCAGTGCCGGGTCACACCGGGTTGCCGGGTAACCCGCGTGTTTTCTTTAAATAAACCCCCGATTTCGCCCAATTTTTCCCCATTTCCCTCTTCCCTCCGCGACCAAACACCCATTTCCCCCTCCCCAAGCACCGTGCCACGTTCCTAGGCAAGGAAAAACATCAATTTTCTTCGGTTCTTTAATTCAAAGGTATGTTTTCATCGTCTATCTATTTTTTGGCGATTTTTGTCAAATTTGGGCATTTGAGGTGAGATATATCACCCTAGGTAGAAATTAAACATGAATGTTGGATTATTTGTGATTGATACATGTTTGGATTGTTGTACTTAGTGTTTGAACTTATCGATTGCATAAATAATTTGAAATTGATCATAGAATTGTATTCTAGGGCTTGGGTTGTTGAATTTGACTTGGGCGACTTGATAAGTCGGCAAATTAGATGTCGGGGTATGTTTATTATTTGAGAGAAGTCGTGGTAAATATTGTGTAAATGTTAAAAGACGACGAATTCTCGAATTTTTGTGGGAAAATGCATAAAATGTGTGAATTGGTTAGATTGTTTGGATTCGTTTGTATATAGAATGTTTTTATTGTTGTTTTTATTTTGTTGTTGTTTTTGTTGCTTGTGCGATATGTGAAGTGTTAGCGATAGTAGGATTGGGATTAGCTGTATGAAGTCTGAGTAGTACGCTAACCGTTATGCTGTCAAAATTTTGTTGTGAACGCACTAAGCATGAAGTTATGGTGTTGTCTGTAGTGTAATTAGAGTTATCTTTGCCATAATTTTGTAGAAGTAGCTAAGGCCTAAGTGTGGGGTAAATGTTGTGTAACCCGACCTTAGCCGAAGTTAACAAGTTTTTAGCTTAACGTTGTGCTTGTTTGTGTAAATTGACAGGTACAATGGCTAGCAGACAAGATAAAGGCAAGGGTGCTTCTACCTCAGGCACAGGTAGGAAAAGGATGAGACTGGGCACCGCAGTACCAGCTGCACCCGCTGTTCCGCGCGGTCAACGCCGCCAATACGGAACAAGATGGGTCACCGATGAAGGGAAGAAATGGTATGCTAAGCATAAAGAAAACAAGTACTTCCCCGAGGAACATATTGCACGGGAACCACTTGCACAGGAGTTCCCTCGCATCGTACAGAGAATTGAAGCAGCTGGGCTCAGCTTTATCTTTCAGGAGCCCAAGGAGTGCAACCTTCACTTGGTCCGGGAATTTTATGCAAATTGGAACCCAGCCATCAGAAGCCACACAGTGAAAATCAGAGGGCAGATTGTCACTCTGGAACCCCAGCAGCTGAATGCCATCGTTGGAGCGCGGGACACAGACGCCCATGTTCTCCGCTATCTAAACATCACCCCACCGTACGCCGACATCAGACGTACATTGTGTGGGGATCGATCCACGGCCCGATGGAGTAGACATAAGGAGAGGGGTTACCACTAGACTCTACCTTATTCGCAGATGAACAGGGAGGCCAGAATATGGCTGAAAATTGTATGTTCGTGTTTGATCCCGGGAGTTCATATGACAGACGTGACCCGAGACCGTGTCTGCTTGGTGTATGCCCTTATGAAAGGGCTTGAGATTAATGTGGGGGCGGTAATAATATCCGCCATGAAGAGAGCCAGACTGCACCAGGGCCACAGATACAGGTTTGGCGGACTCATCACCACCTTCCTCTGAGGCCTCGACATTGAGGAAGAAGCCTTGGACTATATTCCGCAGTTGGAGCGGAGGGCCCTCGATGTGACAAAGACTAAGGCCCCCGATACTACACACGGACCTGTACTGACTTTGGGCGAGCGACATGCTCGTGACGATCAGTACATGGCCCGTATATTTGGCATGCAGATGCTGCAGCTAAGGATAGGTGGGAGACCAGCCACCGAGGAAGAATTATGGCAGCTGGAGCTGGACTACCCCTTCGGCGAGAACGCTAGAGCCTTATGTCGGGTAAGGCCAGCCTTCGTGGAGCCGACAGATGACGATGTCCCTACTGATGAGGAGACACGTCGTGAGGACTTCGATGTGGAGTCTGATGACGACGATAGAGCTGATTCAGATATGGGCGACGAGGCCGCAGCACCGGATGAAGAAGTCGAATATTTCGACTGAGCAGGGAGTTCCACCACCCAAAATTTTGTGCTTTGTATTTTTGTGAACACTGGGGACAGTGTTCGATTTAAGTGTGGGGTGGGGAGTAGCTAGGTGCTGGGGACATAGGCTCTAAATTGCTGTATGTTTTTTCCTTGGTTTGTATGTATGTTTGTGCTTTCCCTATGGAGAACTGATTAGTGATGTATGTGTATAACTTGTGTGTGGTTAATGATGTGTGTTTTTGAAAGTTATGGTTGCTAGTGTAAATATTTTGTAAATTTTGTAAATATTTTTACAACTATCGACATGATCGATATTTTTCAAAATTTTTGCGAAGATATTTTGCAATTATCAAAATCTTTTGTAAATATCTTTCTATCGAAATGATCGATGTGTTGCAAAAAATTTTTTTTGATTTTTATTTTTTGGGTTTCTCGTAGTTTGTTTTCGGTTCTTTTACCGAGAATAGTCCCATTGAACCGATGTCATAGTTAGTGACCGTTCCCTATGATGGATGGATGACGACCTTCTTAAGGGAAATGTAGTCGGTAGGAGTAGGATTTTTATTTGTTTTTAATTTTTTTTCTTTAGTGGATTGCATCAATGAACTGTAGTTGCTTATGGTTGCTAAAATTTCATTGCGTGTTGTAATTGATGTTCAAAATGTGAAAGTGATTCGTTTGAAAGCATGCAATTCGGTAAATATGTTGAGTTACCTAGGCTATAGAATTTGTTTCAGTATGATTGAGGCTTAATCTTGAATTCATGTAATTGACTAATTAAAGAGTCTGTGAATGCATCTTGATTCGAGCATGTGCATGAAGTGTGAAGTGAGGTATTGCTATTCCATGTCATTGTGAATTGTCTAGAACTTGCCTGGTGTGTATACAAAACGAAATGAAGGAGGTGTAGTGTTGGAAAGGATGTAGGCATTTCTTTGTTTTAACCGATAGTTTCCATTTTTTTCTTGTCAAATTCTACCTTTTTATATGTTGTATACCCTAGTCAGCCCGTTGAGCCTTTAGCCGATTTCTTTCTTTTGTCCAAAAGTGTATAAACTAAGCTTTATTCCTTCTTTTCATTAGCCTTAAAGTCTATAAGAAACTCTTAAGCGCTTACAAAGAAAAGAAAATGTTTCCCAAAGTGTTAAAGAGTGAAAAGAGAAAGAAAAGCAAAGTGAGGAAAGAAAAGCTGATGTTGAAGAGGCACTTGTTGTAATTAATTGATAGTGAGGGTACTTGAAAACCCTTTGTTTTGTGTCAAGTGTGTCTGATGAAATGGGTTGTATGAAAGTAAACCAGCATGAATGGGAGAAAAAGAGAAAAGAGAGGAACAATGTCCATGAGTCGATGGGAATGAGTTGAAAAGGCGCTTAAGGATGCTAGCGACTATTATTGGCTAATCCAATATATATACACTAGATCTATAGCCCCGTTACAACACATTAAAGTCCTACGTGATCCTATATTGCATTTCTTTATATTAGTGGAGTAATACACTAAGGGCAAGCTTATGGGTCATGACATGAGGCATGTGAATTCTTTTGGGAGAGAGAGTGAAATTAATTTTTATATGCCCCTACTTGCATGTTTGTGTGTTGCATGAACATAAAGGGGAAGTTTCTCTCGAGTTGTGAGGGCACATGCTTGATGAAAGATTGATTTTCGTGTCGGATTTCTTGATTAGCTGATTTGCATGAGTTTGCCGATATCAAGAATCAATTCTTAAAGTCTAGGAAGCCTTGATGTATTAAAGGTCATTGTATTGTACGACCAAGCATGTTTTCTTGATGATTTGCAAAAATTGAATAATCGGTATGACCGTAGCGTAAATTGTTGCACCATAGTGACGAAGGTTGGGATGTAATTTGCATGATTTGTGTATATGTTGTTCGAGGACGAACAAGGATTTAAGTGTGGGGTAAGTGATCTTGGGCAGATTTATATGCCCAAGTGATACTCAAACGTATCATTTTTACCTTGTTTGTTTTGCAATGTGTATATAATATCATGTAATTAGTAATAAAATGCGAATTTATACTAACCAACATGATTAGCATTTGTTTTGCAGGTAAATGTGATTTTTAGGAGCTAAAATGCATGTTGGAACTATGTCGGAGTTGGACTTGGATGCGAGCGTGGGAAAGACCTTGGAATGCACATTTTATAGGGGATCCGCGATGGAGCCGTGCCACGCTACCATCGCGGTAGCACACTGCCTGAACAGGAATTAAAATGGCAAATTCCAGTGTGCCTTCGCGTCAGCTCCGTGGCACGGAGAGAGGCCTCCGCGTTGGCCTCCGTGCCACGTTAAGGTTAATTTACCGGACCCTGAAATTCCAGTGAAGGTCCGCGTCCACGCCGTGTCACGGAGGCAGTGCTCCGCGTTGGCCTCCGTGACACGTTGCTTGTTATTCCGAGAAAAATTTTCCACTAGTATAAATAGCACACTTAGGTTTATTTTAAGCAGTTTTTAGTTTTTAGACTGAGTTCAGAAGTGGAGAGCAAGGACGTGGGTTAGTAGCAGTTGAGGAATGAAAAAGCTAAGGGATTTCTTCTCTTCTTTTCTTCTTTCTATCAATTGTACGTATGATTTACACTCATTTTAGGATGATCAATCCACAAATGAGTGGCTAATTCTCTTCCTTGCTGAGGTTTTGAACATGTGTAATGAATTTTGATTGTAAATGATATGGTTTTCTTCTTCTTCGTTAATGTTGTTCTATTAATTCTTGTTCTTACTGCATTAGTGCTTGCCCAACATTAATGTACATCTAAAAAGTCCAATTTCACTCGAAAGAGCAAGAAATAGGAAAGTTGTGAATTAATAGGGTATTGTTCTTAACTTGATTTGGGAAAATTGGATTTTGATGTGCTTTCCTGATAGAAATATACTTGAAAGCCGTATTAGTCAATTTAGGATCCGGAATTGTAGTGCTAGGTCATAAATTGCATTTGATCACAGAAATGTAGACGGATGGTTTATGATTCTAAAGTGAAATTAAATACGAGAGTTTTAATTTCTAGGCTAATGTTCTTGGCTAGCAACATGAAGAAGAGATTAACCAAATTATCATGATTATCAAGTTCATTACTTGTTCTTAACCTTGGCATGTTCATATCCATTGTCTAAATTCACAAGTAAATAGTTGTTATTAATTGTAGTATATATAGTTTAGAAACAAAAACTCAAGTAACTATTGGTTACATTGTTGTGAGCATAATTAGAAGTGAAATAGGAATATAGTAAACTAGGCAATTTTACGTATCTTGAGCCTCCTTGGATCGATACTTGGCTACATAGCCACTTTATTACTTGTTTGACCACGTGCACTTGCGTGTCGATTTATAATATATAATACCAACCTGAGCAGCAGACCACGAACAGTGGCCTATCTGACAACCGTGGCCGGGGTCCTCTTTAAATCTCCCTCTGTATTTCATCTTATCTATCCCTGCAGCGCTGCTCTTGATTTATTCATCCGCTATCCTGTTGCCACTGTCTAAGGCCCTCAAATATCTGGGCAAAGGCCTGCACCTAAGCAATATCTATATCTTCCCACAATGTAGCTGTCATGCACACCTCTATGTACTCTTGGTTTAGACCCATGATAAATCGGTGGACTCTAGATGGCATGGTGTCCACAAAAGCCGGAGCATAGCGGGCCAAGAAATTAAACTGCAGGGCGTATTCCCGTACACTCCTCGCCCCCTGCTCCAACTGTAAAAACTGGTCCATCCGGGCCTGTCAGATTTCCCATGGCAGATAACGGTCCAGGAAGGCCTCTGAAAAGCTGGACCAGGTCGGAGGGGCAACATCTCTCCCTCAGGACCTTTCCCAACTTTCGTACCACAACACAGCAATATCCCGCAGCCAGAATACTGCTAACTCAACCGACTCTGTAGATGTCACATGCATGACCCGGAAGATTCTCTGCATCTGATCCAGGAAGTCTTGGAGGTCCTCTGCCTGATCCGACCCTGTGAACTGTGGGGGACCTAGTGCCAAGAATTCTCGGACCCTCGAACTGCCAGACCCACCTGATGACTCAGTTGTTACGGGTGGCACTGACTGGCGCTGAGTAGCCATCATTTGTGCCAACATAACTACTGCACTTCGAATTTCCTGATCGGATGGTGTGGGTGTAGGAACTATCGGAGGCGGTGTCATTCCGAGTGGCTCCTGGTGAGGTGGGGACTGCTGAGAAGGTTGTGATGATGCCTCTGTATCGCCCTCAAATCGGGCTGATTCTAAATGAAGCTGAGGCATCCTGCTGGTGCCTTCTCCTGCTGCAGTATCCAATCTTGTGACCGGATGTCGTTGGTCTGCCATTTTATCTGTAAACCAAGAATATGATAAGTTTTGGGGACTCAAGCCTATACTGTACTGCTCTATGACACGACTAAATATGAAGAAAGAGTAACCATCCCATCATGCCTTGCAGCCTCCAGCCTATGGTATGTGGTGCACAACATATCCATAGACAAGACTCTACTTAGCACAACCTGCAGACTCCCTGGGGCACGACCTGCTCTAATACCAAGTTTGTCACACCCTGCCATGGGAGGCATGACTGGAATCTGGTGCCCTACTAGGACCTGGACAGTTGGACTAGCTGAGCCTGAGCACTTCGGGTGCCAGGCTGGCTCTAACTCTAGATTCAAGAAAATGACGGGCTATATAATGGCTGTAAATATAGCCTCCGGCCGACTAGGATTATAGACACCTACAAGAAAACAACACCTACCCAGAACAACAGAATCAATAGGGAACCTATGCGGGCCGACAAGGCCACCATGCTGTCTAGTTATTTTTGAATCAAGAAAACAAGTGCTACACTGCTACGTGACCAACAAGATCACCACTACCAACTGAATAAGGCCCCACACGGCCATCATAAACAGACAAAAACATACAGACGGCCTCACACGATCGGTACAGCTAACCACAAAGAATATACAATCTGCAAGCCTCTAAGAATACGTATAAGATGGTCGGGACAGGGCCCCGACCTACCCATATTGTACATCAAATGAAAAGATATAAACCTCTAGCTGTCTAGCTCCAGATGATAGGAGCTGATGACTCTGTGGGCTGGAATTACGAGGGATCGGCTCCTCGTCTATGAGTACCTGCAGACATATAATGCAGCGCCCCCAAACGGGCGTCAGTACCATTGGTACAAAGTATGCAAAGCAAACCGAAAATAACTGAAGATAAACTGTAAACGGGTAGTTACTGAAATGACAGAGGATAGCTAAAACTGTCTGGAATAGCAGAATATGTACTGAGCTTAACTGTACTGGGAAGAAGATAAGAATAATCATACCTGTCGATGTGGCGTCCTGCTATTTATCAACTTAATGAGTAACATATATATATATATACATATTGATAGATAGATAGATAGATATATAGATAGATATATAGATATAGTATACAAGAACATCCCCCATAAGCCAGAAGGTGCCAATTAACACACAGTCTACATACCCCTACCCGGGTCAAACCATCCAAAAATAAATTCACTCCACTTACCTAACAACTACGAGCACCCCGCCGGCCCCCTGGTATGTAGCTTGGGCTCTCTGGGCCCCTGACTATAACTTTATCTGAGTCTGGAGGACTCCTCTAACTGTAATCTGAGATCTGTATCTGTAATCTGTAATTTGTGCCTTGGGCGCAAGCGCTCGACAAGGTATGCTATAATGCTGATCAGCCTACTATAGGGAATGCTGCATCCCATCTCCGTCCTACTGCGGATGGCATGCCACTCCTTGGAGTGACATATCCTCAACCTCTGGCGAGCGAGTCTACACAGCTATTAACCCTGGGGCGGCAAGGAAGCTCTAAGGGTGCCCACATAACACAATCTGGTCTCAACAAACAACAATAATCACATATAACATGTATAATAAATCTGGTATTACTATTAATGTTTTGATATTCAATTCGGATTCTCTGACTGAATTAAATTGAATTTGGTATTGAGTCTAAAATAATATCTCGCGGTTTAATACTGATTTGTTGAATTTTATTCTAAATATGGCATAACAATACAAACATACTTAATATTCGGCTTCTGAAACTTCCTTCTAAAATTTATCCTATCTCACTATACGAGAATTACTAACTTGCCGAAGAAACTAGCTTTACATACCTCAGTTGTCAGCTTTCCGGCTAACTGGCATAACTCGGCCAATATTAAGCTATTTCTTCCAACTGTAATCACATTTATAGCAATTAGAACTAAATTCATCAATACTCCAGAAGAAAATGCTACTTTAAATATATATATAGCCCAAACATTGACTTATCGAAAAATGGCCGAAACGCGCTATTTTTCGGAAGTCCAGAAGGGAGAAATACTCACTTTAGGGCTAGGAGTATATTGACACTAATTTGGAGCAATTCCACTTACCTTAGCTCGGTAGGACGATGATTTTCCGGTCGAATTTCACGAAACTCTCTCCGTAGGAATGCTCCCGGTAGCTTAATACTTCACTACCCAAGATTAATTCAAGTTTGGACCGCGTTTAATAGCGTAAACTGATGAAATTTCATCAAAATCCCTCGTGCCCTATGTTTTCTGTTTACTCTCTGGAAATTATGAATTAAAATGAGACAAAACCAAAGTGGAGGGTTATATAGTTGGACCTAACCCCCCCCCCCCCCGTGGCACGCTGGCCATCGCGGAGGGGAAGCCTCCGTGACACGCTGCCTGTCGCGGAGGGGCTTTTCCCGAATTCCTCTTTAAGTGGCATTTGTCGAATGCAATTTATAAGTCGCATTTGTCGAGTGCGATTTATAAGTCGCATTTGCCTTGCGATGCTTCGAGTTGGCACTTGTCCGGTCTTCCCCCAGGCCTTTTCCTAGCATGTATGGCATTCTAAAACTCTTAACCAACATGCAAGTAGGCTATCTAAATGTTAAGAATTTACGGGGTGTAACACACCCCAGAGTTTCCCATATTAGTGTTATACCATGAAAGCCCTAAGATCGTACTCGGGAGTTGAAATGGAGAAAATAGGATTTTTTGCACCAGTTCACAGAACGAGTCATCCCATGACCCGTCAGGTTAACCATGAGTCGTTATGTGATTCGTGGTCCGGAGTGTTGACTTGCTTGGAAAATTCAAGGTTTGGGTGACCACGGGCGTGACCATGAGTCGTGGTCATCCCCATGAGTCGTTAGGTCACCCGTGGTCAAGGGCAATTGGAAGGTTAAGGTTGAGTCAAAAGTGTACCCTACGGATGGACACAATGAGTTGTGGTCAGATGCCACGATCCATTAGGTTAGTCATGGTCATCAGTTGATTAAAGACTTGAGGTTTTGGATAGTGGAGGTGACGAGTGGTGACCACGAGCCGTGGTCACCAGTAATGATTCGTTAGGTCCCTCGTGGGGACCCCTTGAGGAAAAATGGCAGTGGACTTCACAACAACAGACGATGACCCGTTGTCAGAGGTAAAGACTTGTTTAGTCCCTCGTTAGGACTGGCCGTCAGTTTTCTTTGCGAATTTAGTAAGGGGTTATCCGTAATTCCTATATTCCTAAGACCTAAATTACATCGTTTTGAGCTATGAAAGATGAGTTTTAAGAGGGGTAAGATTATTCTAAGCTATTCCTATTCATGCATGCAAACTTAGAGAGCTAGACAAGTGATCAAGCTTAATTCCTTCCAAATTCTTCTCAATTCTTCATGGGGCAATCCGAAGAATTATAAAATCAGATTCTCCCAGGTATGTAAGGTTATAAATGGGTGAATTTATTCACACCCATTTCCATTCCCTCTTTAATTCATGAAAATGTATATGTTGATCCTATGGGGTTTTCACCTGATGCATGAATTTCCAATTTCTACTGTGGGTATGATCAAAGCATATTTTTATTATTGAATTATGATTTATAGGCAACTTTTACATTGTTTTCATTTATAATCATGTTTGTCAAGCTTTACAAATTAAAATATCCATCTATGAGAAGTTCATGAAAGTTGAAATTTATGATGAATGTTCAAGTATGATGAGATATTATTGATGAAAAGCATGTTTTCAAGTTACCCATGTCTATGATCACGTTTTCAAGTGAATTAAGTATTTTCAAGCATGTTTAAGTATTAGGCAAGCCTATATATTCAAGTATGATTTATGATTTCACAAATTAGTTTACCATATGATTTTGGAGTCAAGACTCCCAATTATGTCAGCTTGTGGTATGGTTTGAGCCAAGGCTCCTCATATATGATTTCAGATTTTATATGTATATGATTATTCAGCTTCATCAATAGACGATGGTTAGCTTCATTGAAAAACAATGGAGAACATATGCATGTTTTTGGGAGTAGTCTCTAGCATCGAGTAGGCTAAGGTTCAGTCAACCCTATGCCTCAGAACTACACGCCACTGTAGGAATAATCAGATTATTTTGGGACCTCCCATGTGAGCTTTCCCCTACCCCAAGGGGGGGCCTTCAGCTTGATATTGATATCATGGTACCGTCTTTAGCCCTGGCAAGGCTTTAGACGGCTCTTCCCAATTGATTGTGATAGTCGGGACCATATAATTTCTATCGTCGTAATGTCAGTTATATGATAAATCTCCCATTGTTCTTCATGATTTCAGTTATGCATGTTATAATTAATGATGTATATGTGTGCGTGTATATATATATATATATATATATATATATATATATGTTCTAAAGCAGGTTTGACCCAATGTTCAGTTTTACTTATGATTATCAGATCTGTACTTTGGGTCATTCGATTCAGCTATGATGTGTAGTTATGTTTAGATAATGATTTCCGAAAATAGCATGCAAGCCCCACTCTTATATTTTTATCTCGATTATGTTTTATATTATGCATGTTTTAAATGAATTTATTTAAATTAAGCAGTTTTACTTACCTTGCATATGCGGTACGTTCCACGTATTGACCGTATACTTTATGGTGTATCATTTTATGATACAAGCTCCGATCTTCAAACTCAACCCCATCATTAGCCAGTTTTCGGAGTTAGCATCTAGCTTAAGTGGTGAGTCCTTATCTCCCCAGGACTTTTCATTATCAGCTATCTATGTATTTTTAGTTTTCAGACATGTCAGGTTAGTTGGAGGTGTTGTCCCATCAATCCATCAGATATGCGAGAGGCTTTCAGACTATTTGTAGTAATCATCTTGTCATATTAAAGTCAATTCCGATTCTGATGTTATGTTATGATGAGACTTCTGCTATGTTTATTGTGTTAAGTCTCCAGCTTTATTTGATTGAGTTAGATATGTTCATGCCATGGGACAACTCAGAGTCTCTCGGGGTCAGAGAAGCGATGAGTGTACCATCCAGACCTAGGCACGACTAGACAGGACGGGCATCAAGCTCTAGGGCTCAGAGCAGCATGCCCACAGATTCCACTATCCCAGTTTGCGACAAGTATGGTCGGAAGCACATCCAAAAGACATTTCTCCAATTTATCAATTTGATCACACCACAAGAAGTATATTAGCATTTCATAGACTATAAATGATTGTCGGATTTTTAATTTTTTTCGTCTGGGTATGGCGCAACTCTGTAAAGGTTTCGGACATGCAAGGGGGTTTCTTGTTAATCCTTTACGCCATGGATAGTGATGTTTTGTATAGAGTTAATATAAGCTTTCCCTTTGGGCTGAGAGAATGATGAAGAAAAGGATATTAGGAATTGAGTTTATTGGAATAGTTGGGTTGGATACATATATTGGATCGTCTAGAAGGATTATATTGACAAGAAATTTTATGTGGGGTAAAAAAATATCCATGTAAATGCCACGTAATATAATTAGGGTAGGACATTGGAGTTAACCATCCTAAGCCAAATGTTTCCGTCAAGTTGGATAGTGAGGAAAAATACATCGAAAAATTATGGCGAGGGGTAAATATAAATTTTTTTGAGAGTTCTGGGAAAAATATGACCTTTTTTCATTTTGTTTTTTCTTGGAACTGTACCAGTAGTATAAGATAGAGAGAAAAATTATTATTTCTCTTGAGGGATGAACTATGATGAATGAGAACACCTTTATATATAGTAGAAAACTTACTTGGTTCCAAAGTAACTAATCTAAATTTTTCTCAAAAAAATAAAATAGACATTCACTATAATACAAAAATATTTATTATTAAAATACCATCTAATTAAAGTAATTTATTTTCAATTTATATATCTTCTCCTAGAATGAAAATAAACAAAATAAAATATTAATAGAAAGGTGAAATTGAAATCTAACTCTTTTTTACCTATAAAAAACTTTCAGGTAGAACTGACTATTATATAAGAGAACAAAAACTAGGTATTATTTTTATGTTAAATAGGTAGAAGCTTGTAAGGAGTTGGGATAGGAGGTCATAACTTTCTATATGTTCAATTGTTTACTTTTCTTACACCTCTTTTCCTTTAGTCGTTGATATTTTCTCCTTCCATTTAGGGAATGTTAGCACTTTTTTTTAAAGAAAACCAACAATCTAACCATATTAATGCATAAAGGGTCTCAAGTAGTTAAATGATGCAATATCATAAATTTCAATCCAACTAGGAAAAAATAAAAACCCAAACAACCTTAAGTAACAACGAAATTGAAAATTTGGCTAAATTGTGGACTAGCATATTTCAAGATTTAGGAAAACGTAGAATTTTTACATCATCAAAGAAGCTCATAAGCTTCGAAATATTTTCACAAGTAGTCTTTATATACCATGAGACGACACTTATTTTTATATCATATCCACCATTTTTTTTGCATTCACTATGATTTGCACATTTGACAATCCATTTTCCATAGTGTTTTTCAACGCTTTACGAATTGTTCGTGCTTCAGCGATGATTTCCTTCCCAACAAATTAAATTGAGGTACCGAAAGCTTGAAGCAATTTACATAGCTATCCACAACCGCCACTCCAATGCTTTCCATCTTCTTCTCCTTTTGTAAGTAAGCATCTACAAACATAGAAACACCATATTTTTGTGCAAAAATAATATTTCTATCATTAGTACAGTCATGTACAAGCGTAGGAGAAAAAATAGTAAGCAAATTATTTTCATATTCAAAGTATGCCTAGTTTATAATTTCACTTGGTTCATAAATATGTAACACCCCGGAGTTTCCCAAGTTAGACCCTAGAGTTGGATGAAGTTCAGCAAAAAACCAGCAAAGGTTTTCTCAGAACGACTCATTCTACGGGTTGTTGGTTGCTCTAACGACCCATTAGATGGAGTCGTTGGAAGGGCTTCAGAAATAGGGAGCCAAGTATTTTTGATACTACGAGAGGAAAGAATGAGTTATTGTGTGATAAAATGACCCATTCAATATAGCCATGGTAAGTCGGTAGTCCAGACTTCCCAAAAACGACGAGCCAAGTGACGACCCGTTGGTTGTTGTGACGGGTAGTCCTAAGGGGTCATTGGTTGGAGCTTAGAAAGGATTTTGGTTTCAGGTTCAGTGAGAATGGACATATACCATGAATTATTAAATGAAGTAACGACCCATCGTGAAGGTCATTTGAGGGATCTCAGGATGTGGAAGCAGTAGTGACAATAGAAAGTACCGGCGAGGCGTTGGATCAAGAAACGACCCATCCTATTGGACATTGGATGAAGAAGAAGAATCTGGAAAAAAGGATCCTACAAGCAATGGACGGTCACCATGACTCGTGGTAAGGACCAATGACTCATGGTGAGGGTCGTGGTCACTGATCGGGCAGGTTTTTAATCTTAAACCCAGGGGTATTTTTGTAAAGTCCTATGCTCCCAATTCTTAAATGGTGTCGCTTTGGGTATTGTAAGGGTGAATTAAAGGGGTTTCACAAGCCTAAGCCCCTCATTCTCCAAAATTCTTCCATAAGGTTTTCTTCTTCATCTCTTAATTTCAAAAGCATCTACTGTCATGACCTGAACATAGGCCCAGATTGAGAAAGGGACAAGAAATCCGAGAGGCTCCAAGTCGACCTATGGCATGAACATACATTTAACTCAATCGTAGATAAGTGAAAGATCAACATGAATAACATAGCGGAAGTCTAAATAATCATAACATCTGAATACATACATGAATTTAAAGTTGAATATAAACTATGTCCGAAAAGCCTCTAACACCGACAAGTTGATGGGACAAGACCCAACTAACTCACTATAGTTTAAAAAACTAAAAGACAAAATACAACTGATAAGAAGGGCCCTCACAAGATGAGGACTCACCAATTAAGACTGAGAAGTGCTAACTCTGAAAGTCTAACTAGCGGCTTGATGGGCCTGGATATTGGAGCATGTATCATGAAATGATACAACATAGAATATGCGGTCAATACGTGAAAATGTACCGAGTATGCAACCTATGTAAAAACGGATAATTAAAAATATACATAAGACTTCATAAGAGTAGGACGACATGCTCATAACATAAATATCATAATGTAAATTTAAGGATCAAGGTTTTCAAAACATTCGTAAATCATTCATAATCATAATCATAAGAGAAAAACTCTATTAAACATGACTTAAGCAAAAGTGCATAAGCATAACCATGGATAAATCATGAGGAACAGTAGGAGGACTCTTCATAACCGATACCATCATGGTAGAGTCTTATATGATGCCCCAACTATCTCACTCAAGTGGGTAGAGTCGCCCCAGGCTTGCTAAGAAAGGGACATGCAGTATGTGATATTTTGAAGAGGGGAGACATTAATTTTGGAATATATATATATATATATATATATATATATATATATATATATATATATAAACCTATGGTGGCACATAATTCTAATACAGCAATGTAGTTCCTTGAACGCTGGGCTACTTGGTGCGAGACATTGCTCCCAAAAATATGCACATTAGGCTAGAATGGTAACCGTAACATCAGTCATGAAGTTCATGGCCAAATAAATAACAACATCATTGATCCACATTTAAAATACATGTTTAGCCATGAACAAGGTCCCAAGAATTGGCCAAGAGTCATAAATCCATCATGAAATCTATGCAAACTTGTAAACATGTATAACCTTGACATTTCATAAATACATGATAAGTACTCGAGAGAAATCGAATCGTAAAGCATGAATCATAATTGGGCTAGTTAAGATCAAGATCATAATGAAATCACAGCTTGTCTTTTCATAAACATTCATAATTGGGCATAATTGGATTTAAAATCAAATCTATAAACTTCTATTTAAAATAGTCACAAGATCTACCCATAGATCATAAACAACATTTGAAACATGCTTGGATCGTACCCATGATCGATACTTAGAGAATTTACACATTGGATAAAAACCCCATACATTCAACAATTAGAATTTTCATGAATTGAGATGGAATTGGGCATGGGTGTGGACTATTGCACCCATTCACAGCCTTATATACCTGAATAGACCCGATTTTCACACTTCCTTGATATCCTAAAGAGAATTGAGGAAGAACTTTGAACAACTAGCCTTGATGACCTCTCAAACTTCTACACTTGCATGCATGAATTAGGATAGGCTTACAATGACTTAACCCTTCTTAAAATACTCCATTCTAATTTTGAAAAGACATAGTTTAGGTCTTAGGAAAGAAGGAATTATGGAAAAGCCCTTAATAAACTCGCAGGGAAAAACAGACTGTCAGTCCCAATGAGGGACTTGAGGAGTCATTTCCAGTGACCACGACTCATGGTCACCTCATGTCGCCTTCATTGCAAAAATTCTCGTAGGGGTCACCGTGGGGGCACCATGACTCGTGGTGTACCGATGAGTCGTGGTGATGACCTATTAGGTGCACTATTGATTTTCTTCTTCCTTCACATCATCCTTGACCATAGCTGATATAAAGAGTTGTGATGCTGGTCACAACTCGTGGTCACATCTGTGGTCACCCTAAAACCAAATTTCCAAAAAAGTCTCAACCTTTCCCTATGGGTCACTAAACGACTTGTGGGGTTCCTGACGGGTCACTGGACGACTCATCCTGTGACCTGGTGCAGCAATTCATGTTTTCTCTGTTTTAATTCTCGAGTCTAATCATAGGGATTTTGGGGTATAAAAATATCTCTCCATTGGGAACATTCATCCTTGATTGTTGAAAATCATAAAGAAAAGCAGGGAAATGCAATCATCATACTCAAATACTGAACATACATGCTGAAAACTAACGGAGTGACTAACTCCCATTCGAACTACATGACTGAACTGAATTCCTGATAGCACATACATCCATTTATATGAAAGAAATTGGGATACATGAGCCAAACATGAAACTGAATAGAGTACTAAGAAGGAAACTGATACCTCAAGATGAAATTGAGTTGGAAGGGAATTAATTCGAGTATTTAGCCATTATATCTGCCTTGGCTTCGCATGTAGCTCCCTTAACATGTTGGTTCCTCCATAAAACCTCTAATGAAGCTACTTCTTTGTTTCTTAGCTTATGAATCTAATGATCCAGTATCTCCATCGGAACCTCTTCATAACTAAGGTTGTCTTTCACACCGGCACTATCCACCAAAACAACTACAGATGGATCACCCAAACACTTCTTAAGAGCGATACATGGAAAACTGGATGAACTGAAGCTAATTTTGAGGGAAACTCCAACTTATATGCCATCTTGCCAACCCATTTCACAATCCTGTATGGGCCAACATAATGGGGACTGAGTTTCCCTTTCTTTTCGAACCTCATCACTCCCTTCATGGGAGACAGCTTTAGAAACACCTAATCATCAACTTCAAACTCAGGTTCTCTTCTCCTCACATCCGCATAGGACTTTTGGTGACTCTGAGCTATTTTCAACCTGTTCCTTATGAGCTGATCTTTCTCCATGGCCTCATGGACTGAATCTGGTCCAATTATCGTAGCTTCACCGACTTCAAATCAACCAATAGGTGATCTACATCTCCACCCACAGAGAGCCTCAAAGGGGACCGTCTGAATGCTGAAATGGTGGTTGTTATTATACGCAAACACAATGAGAGGCAGATGATCATTCTAGCTACCCTTAAAGTCAATCACACACACTCTCAACATGTCCTCGAGAGCCTCAATAGTCCACTCGGCCTGGCCATCCGTTTGTAGGTGAAATGTTGTGCTAAGCTTGACTTGAGTACCAAGACCCTTTTGAAACAATCTCAAAAATTGGGAGGTAAATTGAATACCTCTATCTGATATGATGGACAAGGGCACTCCATGCAACTGAACTAGCTTCCTAATGTATAAATTAGCATAATCCTCCACTTAGCTTGTAGTTTTGATCGGTAGGAAGTGAGCTGCTTTGGTCAACCTGTCCACAACCACCAAATGGAGTCATACTATCGACGAGTGCGAGGCAACCCTGTGATGAAGTCCATATTAATCTCCTCCCACTTCCAAGTAGGAATACTGATGTATTGAAGCACACCTCCTGGTCCTCGATGCTCAACCTTCACTTGCTGACAATTTGGACTATAAGCCACAAACTCTGCTATGTCCTTCTTCATTCCATTCCACCAATAGACTTCCCGCAGGTCACGGTACATCTTGGTGGCACCTAGATGTATGGAATATTTGTAACCATGAGCCTCATGCAACATCCGATCTCTCAATTCACAAACATCTGGAACACACAAATGACCCTGAATTCGGAGCACACCATCTCCCCCTTTGGAGAAGACCTCTACCTTCTGATTCTGAATGGCTTCCTTTAACTTCACCAAGATAGGATCCTCGTCTTGCCTAGCTTTTACGTCAGTCACCAAGGATGATTCTGATCTATTATGAACAGTAACACACCATCGGTCGAATCAACCAAATGAACTCCCAACCATGCAAGCGAATGCACATCCTTCACCAGTTCCTTACTCCCCTTATCTACATGGGACGCACCTCCATAGAAAGCATACTAGGAGCATATTCTACCATATTAGCCTTGCCCAAATGGTAAAGGACACTCATATCATAATCCTTGAGTAACTCCAACCCCCTCCTTTGGCATAGATTTATATCCTTCTAGGTAAACACATATTGTAGGATTTTGTAGTCTGTAGAAACATTTATATGGACTCCATACAAATAGTATCTCCAAATCTTCAAGGAAAATGCTACCGCCGCTAATTTGATATCATGAGTCGGGTAATTCTTTTCATGAACCTTCAGCTTCCTGGAAGCATATGCTATCAATTTACCATGTTGCATCAATACAACATCGAGGCCGATCCTAGAAGCATCAGAATATACCATAAACCTATCGATACCCTCTGGTATGGTTAACACTGGTGCTGAGGTGAGCCAATTATTCAACTCTTGGAAGCTCCTCTCACAAGCCTCTGACCATTGGAACTTCACTTTCTTTTAAGTCAGTTTGGTCAATGGTGGTGCAATAGTTGAAAACCCCTCAACAAACCGATGATAATACCAAGCTAAACCTCAGAAACTCCTGATATCTGAAGGATTCACTGTTCTAGGCCAATTCTTCACCGCTTGTATCTTTTGAGAGTCCACTTGTATACCCTCACTCCACACCATATGACCCAAAAATGCCACCGAGTTTAACTAGAACATTCACTTGCTTAATTTAGTATACAACTGAAGGTCCTTCAAGATCTATAGCACCATCTTTAAATGCGCGGCGTGATCCTCCTCGCTCCCAGAGTATATTAGGATGTCATCTATGAACACAATCACAACCATATCCAAGTATGTCTTGAACACGCTGTTCACTAAATCCATAAAAGCTGCAAGAGCATTCGTTAATCCAAAAGACATAACTACAAACTCGTAAACTTTGAGCTGTCTTCGAAATATTGCTCTCGCAAACTTTGAGCTGATGGTATCCAAATTTGAGATCTATCTTTGAAAACCAATTAGCACCCTTAATCTGGTCAAACAAATCATCAATCCTAGGGAGAGGATACCCATTCTTGTTGGTAACTTTGTTCAATTATCGATAATAAATGCACATACAAAGAGAACCATCTTTCTTGCGAAAAAAGAGAATTGGTGCACCCCACTGCTAGGTCTGATGAAACCCTTGTCTAGAAGGTCCTTCAAATGCTCCTTCAACTCCTTTAGCTTAGCTGGAGCCGTTCTATAAGGAGGAATAGATATAGGTTGCATATCGGGAAGAAGGTCAATACCAAAACTAATCTCCCGCTCGTGAGGGATTCCTGGTAAATCATTTGGAAACACCTTTGGATACTCTCACACTAAGGGAACTGATTGAATAGTCAGGGTCTCGAATGTAGCTTCCATAACCCTAACTAGATGGTACATGTAACCCTTAGAATTATTCTTTTGGCGTTAAGGTAGGAAATGAAATGACCTACACGCACAGCTAAACTGCGCTTCCACTGTTAGACTGGTTCACCTTGAATTCTGAACTATACTGCGCGAGTTCTATAATTGACTGGGACATAGAATGCAAATAACCAGTCCATGCCAAGGATAACATCAAATCAGTCATGGCCAACTCTATTAAATCTACTGAGGTGGCCTTCTGAAGGACTGTGACAGGGTAATTTCTATACATTCGTCTAGCTATAACCGAATCACCAATTAGAGTAGAGACTGAGAAGGATTCTGATAAGATTTCGGGTCTGACTCCAAAACTACTAGCAATATAGGGCGTTACAAAAGATAAAGTAGCCCATGGATCTAACAATGCATATGCATCAAGGTTGAATACTCGTAACATACCGGTAACCACATCTGGTGAAGTCTCTTACTCCTTGAAAGAGGCAAGGGCATAATACCTATTCTGGCGCTGGCCTTCACCTCTATTTGAGGATGCACCCTGCTGGGCTGGGCATGCTAGTGCTGTTACTGACCTGGTAGCTTGGGCACGACCTCTACAATCACCCTGTCTAGTGGAGGGACACTCTCGGCGCATGTGGCCGGATCTACTACACCCATAACAGATATCCAATCCCAACAAGCACTCTCCTGTATGACTCTTGCCACACTTCCCGCAGGTCAGAAAGGTGCGCTCTGTCTGCATGCTCCTCTGGTCCCTCGAACCTAAGGCCCAACTCCTCTTGTCACCTCTACGTCTGGATGGTATACTAGAAGATGATAGTGCTGGAGCTAATGACCTATGATGAGACTGCTAGCGATTTCTACCTCTGATCTTTGCTGATAGAACCCATAATTGTCTGTCCTGGCCCTCCTGGCCTCTCTCTCTCTCTCTCAGATGCATCGCCTCCAACTTTTGGGCGTGCAAAACTATTCGGGGAAAATCAATATCCCAATGAAGTATGGCGATACTACAATCCTTGTCTAGGTAGTCCGCCACTCTATGTATAAACCTGCTCACCCGAGTCCTCTGATCAACCACTAGCTCTGGTGCATACCTGGACAAAAGAGTGAACTCCAAAGCATATCCTGGACTCTCATATTCCCTTACTTCAGGTTACGAACTCCGCTACTTTATTATCCTTCATCTCATGAGGTAAGAACCGATCAAAAAATGCGAAATGAAACTCTTCCCAACCAACAAACCTGCTCCCACTGTCCGACTATCTTTCTACTTCTTGAACCAGATATATGCAACTCCTTTCAGCTGATAAGAGGCTAAGTCGGCGTACTCCTCTCCGGTCACCCCAATGATCTGGGTGATCTTCAGAATCTCATCGATATACTCATTGTAACACCTCGAAAGCTCAAAATTAATATCTAGGACTCAAATCAGGAAATCTGGAAAACTATAGAAATTTTGCAAAATGACCCACCCAACAAGTCGTTAAGGGACCAACGACACATTAGGTCAAACGTGAGAAGGATGCCTAAGAAAAAGTCAATGTTCTCAAAGGGCAACCTCACGAGTCGTGGTCAGGTCCAACGACTCATTAAGTCACTCGTTGTAAGGCTGGAATCAAGAAACTTGAGAAGTTGGCAGTGTACTTGATGGGTGCTCTCCACGAGTCATCATCAATGGGAACGAGTCGTTGAGTGACCCGTTACTAGCCTTGTATTAATTTCCCGGGGGCGTGAGACAGTATGGTCAATGACTGGTGACCACGAGTCGTGGCCAGTGAAAATGACTCGTTAAGTTTCTCCCGGTCACCCACTGGAGTTTCCAGGAAGTGTACCTTACGGGCATGACCACTCGTCGTTTTCAAACACCACGACTCGTTAGGTCACCTGTTAGGGACACCTGACAGTTTTCCCCAGCAAATTTCTAAGGGATATTTAGTAATTCCCTACCGTGCTAAGCTTTAAACTACGTTGTTTTAGCATCAGTTACAGACGTTTTAGTTGGGGTAATGAGTTCTTTTCCTCATTCCCCACTCAAACTTCCCAGAAACAAAACTCAGGGTTCCTCTCAGAGCAGTTTAGAGCTTCAAACTAGGGCAGATCCTTCTTCTTCAGTTCTTCAGCAATTCCTCCAGGCTTCTTCATTAGGTACGTGGGAATTCAACAAGGGAATTGTTCTTCCCTTGTGTCCCTCAAAACCCTCTACTAGTACTCTATCAGTTTTAGCCTTGAGTTTTCGAATACAAGCAAATTGCATGTTATATTTTGTTAATTTCCCATAGAATGATATCCTCATTTTCTATTAATATGATTCCCATCAATTTTTACTTAAATTATCAAGGTTCTTGAAATAGTGAATTTAAGCCCTAACTTCGAGTAATGATTTTGCTTATTAAATCCCATCTAGTGAATGAATAATGTTTTGGGCTGAATTTCCTAGAAATTCTTACTATATATTTGTTGAACAATTATTTCATTGATAAGAATGATTTAGCCTTGTCAGATGAGATTTCTTTAATTCTTGAACTGTTGCCATATTATGAAATTCCCGTGTTGTTGGGATAAGTTGAGTCCTCTAGTTTGTAGTAGTTCAGACCAATTAGAATGTAAAATCTCTTCAGAATCTTTCAAAAAATTATCAACTGATCAGTTTGACTTCAGTCTTTTTTTCCCAAGTTGTTAGTGGTTCCTCTCAGTTTTCAAAATCAGACTCAGATTATAGTTATCTCAATAGGTGGTCATGAAATTTTAGTGTATATCTCTGACCAGCCATAGGACCCCAATACAGTTATAGCTTGTTCTTAGGTGGTCACGATGCTTCCAGACAAGCAGCTCTGACTAGTCTAGAACCTAGTTTTAGAATCTGGTTCGTTGAGACACTCAGGGTACATGCAGTTATATGTCCCTGACTAGTCTTGGACCCCAGTTTTGAGCTATCAGCCTAGTAGTTCAATTTAGGTTTTTCTAGTGGGATTTGGACTTAGCACCGAGCATATTGGGGTTCCACAACACCCAGGTTCTTAAAACTATGTTGCCAGTGTAGGTTACACTATTACTTGTCCTGATTGGCCCCAGTCTTTTGTGACCACCTAGTTCATGCCTTTATACCCAGGCAAGGTATATTGGGTCCTACCGGTGGGGTGTATACATCGGACTCCACGTCTAGCTCACGTGGTTAAATGTCGGTTATAGACTCCCTCACTAGTCAGTTAGTCCACTCATAGATTTCTCAGTCTAGATTAGTTTAGAATAGTATCTCAGACTTAGTCTTCCAGATTTAGGGCATGTTTATGACCATCAGTCAGGGCCATTATTAACCACATCAATATATTCTAGTTGTATCAGTTTTCAGTATTTTCAGTTGGTCATTTCATGTCACTTCAGTTCAGTTACTAGTTCTTTCATGTTATTTACATCTCTCACTTTCTTAGTACATTCGAAGTACTCACGCATACTTTTATGCTCTATCATTTCATGATATAGCTACAGCTTCCTAGATTCAGTAGCGTTAATCACCACAATTTAGCTCCTCCTCAGCCACAGATTTAGTGTGAGTCCTCATCATTCGAGGGCCATATTTTCATTCTCTTATAGTTAGTTTCAGTTTTACTTTAGACTTAGAGTTAGCTGGGGGCTTGTCCCAGTAACTCATCAATTAGAAGGCTTTCAAACTTCAGATGTTCAGTTTCCATGTTTTAAATTTTATTTAAATTTTCATAAAAATACCTTAATGTTATCACTTTAAAGTTCCGTTGTGCATTTTACTCAGAATGCTAGTGAATGATAGAACAGGGGTTAACTTGAGGTCACTTATGGTTTCAAGTACCGTGTTACATCCATGGTGTAGACTTGGAGTCTGACAAACTTGGTATCAGAGCCCTAGGTTTAGAGTATCCTCATAATGTTTGAAAGCCGCATCGAGTAGAGTCCTTTTCATGGGTGCAAAGTGCACCACAGTTATGATGAGGAGGCTATGAGATGTTATTATGAAAACACTCTTTTGTTCATATTCTTTATCGTGCGTTAAATTTCAATTGCATAAATGCCTTTCTAATTCATGCTCTATTTCATTTCAGTGAACCATGCCTCCCAGACGTGGTAATGGACGACGGGCTGCTAATGTCAACAGACCTGCCCCATCAGCCCCGACAGCTCCTCAGGATAAATCCATATCCACTACCAAATTTAGGGTGGCCATTCAATTGTCAGCTCAAACAATCACTAATTTGGTGAACCAGCAGGTGCTTCCAGTAGCCACAAATGGTCCTGTAGCTGTTGCTCAGGTGTTGGATTTTACTCGGATCCACATTGTCATGGAACGAAGGTGGGAGAGGACACACAAGGGTTTGTAGATGAGATTAGAAAAATCACCCAAATTGTGGGTGTCAGTTTCTTTGAAAATGCTGATTTGGCTGCCTCCCAAATGAAAAGAGTAACCTAAGTTTGGCATGACCAGTGGAAGGAAGGACAGCCAACGGAAGTAGGACCAGTGGAGTGGGAAGAATTCCACACAGCTTTCCTAGACAGTTTTTTCCCTCCGGAGCTAAGGGGTGCTAAGATGGCGGAATTTATGAATCTGCGTCAGGGCAATAGAACAGTGGAGGAATATGCTCTAGTTTACCAGACTATCAAAGTATGCTACGAAGATGGTAGCCGACCTAAGGGATCGCATGTTGAAGTTCGTAAATGGAGTATCTAATCTGGTCCTCAAGGAGTGCAGGACGATAATGCTAATCAAAGATATGGACCTCTCTAGCTTAATTGTATATGCCCAACAGATAGAGGCCAAAAAGCTGAAAGATATGGACTGTAAGAACAAACGAGCAAGGACTGGCCTGTCAGATTTCGTCCATCAGAGGTCTAGTAGTAGTAGCTGCCCACAACAGTAGCAACAACAACAATAGCAGAGAATCCTAACACCTAGTTCAGCCAGCGCCCCGACCTTTCAATCCCGACAGGATTGGAGGGGTGAATCATCTGGCAGTCACTCTCAGACTCACAGTATCGGGCACAAGTATCCAGCTTGTCTGACTGTGCTAGGAACCACCCGGGAGAATGCCTTCAGGAATAAGAGGGTTGTTTTAGGTGTGGAAAGCTTTGACACAGGCTTAGGGAGTGCCTGTCAACAGGGAGAGGGAGATCACAATCAACCACATCATCATCTCCAGTAGGTCGACCATCCCAACAGTCTAACATATCAGGTATAGATGGCAGTCAGGGCCAGAATCATTTCTATGCTCTATCTTCCCGTCAGGATCTAGAAAGCTCACCTGACGAAGTTACTGGTATCTTACGGCTCTTCCATCTAGATGTGTATGCCCTCTTAGATCCAGGAGCCACTCTTTCATTCCTGACTCCCTATATAGCAGTCCAATTCCACATCAGTCCAAAGGTCCTCTCAGAACCATTCTCAGTCTCTACCCCAGTTGGCGAGTCAGTTAGAGCCAGCCGGGTGTGTAGAAACTGCCCAGTCTCAGTTCTGAGCAAAGTTATTCCAACTGATATTGTAGAGTTAGACATTGTCAACTTAGACCTTATTCTCGACATGGATTGGTTACACTCATGCTATGCCTTAGTCGATTACAGAACTAGAATGGTCAAGTTTTAGTTTCTGAATGAACTAATGTTAGAATGGTCGGGCAGCAGTTCAACGCCTAAGGGTAAGTTTATCTCCTACCTTAAGGCCAAGAAACTCATTTCCAAAAGATGTCTATATCATATGGTTCGGGTCAAGGATTCCAAATCTGATACCCCAACCATCAAGTCAGTTCCAGTAGTTAGTGAGTTCCCAGATGTTTTTCCTGAGGATCTTCCCAGAGTTCCCCCTAAATGGGAAATAGACTTCGGAATAAATCTCCTCATAGATACTCAGCGTATCTCGATCCCTCCTTACAGAATGGCTCCATCTGAGCTTAAGGAGTTGAAGGAGCAGCTAAAAGATCTTCTTGATAAGGGTTTTATCAGACCTAGCATCTCTCCCTAGTGTGCTCCAATTCTATTCGTGCGAAAGAAAGACGATACCCTCAGAATGTGCATAGATTACCCTTAGCTGAACAAAGTCACAGTCAAGAACAGATATCCGCTACCTAGAATTGATGACTTGTTCGACCAGCTTCACGGAGCCAGCTGTTTCTCCAAGATCAATCTCAGGTCAGGATACCATCAATTAAGGGTCAGAGAGTGTGACATACCGAAAACAGCATCCAAAATTGGTATGGTCACTATGAGTTTGTGGTGATGTCCTTTGGAATCACAAACGCCCCTGCAACCTTGATGGACTTGATGAAAAGAGTCTTCAAGTAGTACCTAGATATGTTCGTCATTGTATTTATCGACGATATTTTGGTGTACTCTAGAAATGAGGAAGAGCATGCCAATCACCTAAGCTTAGCATTACAAACCCTTAGAGACCGCCAGCTGTTTGCCAAATTCAGTATGTGTGAATTCTAGTTGAGGTCCGTGATTTTCTTAGGTCATGTGGTTTCAGGCGAAGGAATATGAGTAGACCCTCATAAGATAACAACAGTTAATGATTGGCCCAGATCTACCTCTCCTACTGAAATCAGGAGTTTCCTGGGCTTAACGGGTTACTACCGATGGTTTGGGGAGGGTTTCTCTTCTATAGCCTCCCCTCTGACTACGTTAACTTAGAAAAAGGTGAAATTTCAGTGGTCGGATGAGTATGAGAAGAGTTTTCATGAGTTGAAGACTCGACTCACTACCGCTCCAGTTTTGACCCTGCCAGAAGGAACAAATAGGTTTGTTGTTTATTCTGATGCTTTCAGAGTTGGACTCGGTTGTGTTCTAATGCAGGGGGGAAAATTGATAGCTTATGCCTCCAGATAGCTCAAAGTTCATGAGAAGAATTATACTAGCTGAGGGTGAGTTGAGATAGAATATACTAGCTGAGGCGCAAAGCTCGAGATATACCATTCACCTCGGTGCTACCAAAATGTACCATGATTTGCGGGATACTACTGGTGGAACGGCATGAAAAGATACATTACTGAATTTGTAGCTAAGTGCCTGAACTGCCAGCAAGTCAAGGTAGAACACCAGAGACCAGGAGGTATGACCCAGGATATCAACATACCCACATGGAAGTGGGAAGAAGTAAACATGGACTTCATTACGAGTCTACCTCAGAATCGTTGGCAGCTTGACTCAATATGGGTAGTAGTAGACCAGATGACTAAGTCAACACATTTCCTCCCAGTCAAAACCACAGATTCAACTGTGTACTATGCTAAACTTTATATTTGGGAGCTGGTTAGACTTCATGGGGTGCCATTGGCCATTATTTTGAGACAGGGGTACCCAGTTCACCTCCTATTTCTGGAAGTCTTTTCAGAAAGGACTTGGCACTCAGGTCAAGCTTAGTACAACTTTTCACCCGCATATAGATGGGCAAGCTGAGAGGAATATTCAAACTCTATATGATATGCTAAAAGCGTGTGCGATCAATTTTAAGGGTAATTGGGATGACTATTTGCCTCTTATTGAGTTTGCTTACAACAACAACTACCATTCTAGCATCCAAATGGCCCCATTTGAAGCATTGTTTGGTAGAAGGTGTATATCTACAATAGGGTGGTTTGAAGTTGGTGAAGCCACCTTGATAGGGCTAGACTCGATTCATGAGGCAATGCATAAAGTTCAGCTCATTTGAGAAAGGTTGAAAACAACTCAGAGCCGTTAGAAATCTTATGTCATTGTGCGGAGGAGAGATTTAGAATTTGCAGTTGATGACTGGGTATACCTGAAAATTTCGCCCATGAAATGGGTGATGTGGTTTGGAAAGAAGGGGAAACTTAGTCCAAGGTATGTGCGACCTTATAGAATTTTTCGGCGTATCGGCAATGTGGCCTATGAGGTAGAGTTGCCTTTAGAACTAGCAGTTGTACACCCAGTTTTCCATGTGTCACTTTTGAAGAAGTGAATTGGAGACCTAACCTCTGTGGTGTCATTGGACAATGTGGGAATCAAGGATAGTCTCACATATGAGGAGGTACCAGTCCAGATCCTTGATCGCCAGGTTCGTGAATTGAGGAATAAGGAAATAGCTTCAGTCAAGGTCCTATGGAAAAATCAGTAGGTGGAAGAAGCTACGTGGGAGGCCGAGGCAGACATGATGGCCAAATACCCATACTTGTTCTTTACAAACTCTGTTGTAGCTTGAAATGTTAATTTTGCTTTAAGACCTAAACTAGTTGTTGAATTCAATACATGTGTATAAGATTTCTTTTTGACTGTGTTGTGTATATGAAAAACAAATTTAGTTTAGTTAAGTGTTATAAAATAGAGGTAGTCATTTCGATAGTTTTGAACTTAAATGAGCAGTATGTGGAGAATTTGATTGTTATTTTTCTGGTTCCTATGAGTTTTCTTACATTCGAGGACAAATGTGTCTAAGGGGGAGATATTGTAACACCCTGGAAGCTCAAAATTAATATTCGGGACTCAAATTAGGAAATTTGGAGAACTGCAGAAATGTTGCAGAACGACCCACGCAACGAGTCGTTAAGGGACCCAATGACTCATTAGGTCAACCGTGAGAAGGATGCCTAAGAAAAAGTCAGTGTTCTCAACAGGCGACCTCATGAGTAGTGGTCAGGTCCAACGACTCGTTAAGTCACTCGTTGTCAGGCCAAAATTAATAAACTTGAGAAGTTGACAATGTACTTGATGGGTGGTCACCATGAGTCGTCGTCAGTGGGAACGACTCGTTGAGTGACCCGTTACTAGCCTTGTATTAATTTCCCGTGGGGGTGAGACAATGTGGTCGACGACTAGTGACCACGAGTCATGGCCAGTGACCACGACTCGTTAAGTTGCTCGGTGTCACCCACTGGAGTTTCCAGGCAGTGTACCTTAAGGGCATGACCACGAGTAATTTTCAGAAACCACGACTGGTTAGGTCACTTGTTAGGAACAGCTGACAGTTTTCTCCAGCGAATTTCTAAGGGTTATTTAATAATTCCCTACCCTCCCAAGCTTTAAACTACGTCATTTTAGCATTAGTTTCAGACGTTTTAGTGGGGGTAATTGGTTCTTTTCCTCATTCCCCACTCAAACTTCCCAGAAACAGAACGCAGAGTTCCTCTCAAAGCAGTTCAGAGCTTCAAACTAGGGCAGATCCTTCTTCTTCAATTCTTCAGCAATTCCTCCAGGCTTCTTCATTAGGTATGTGGGAATTCAACAAGGGAATTGTTCTTCCCTTGTGTCCCCCAAAATCCTTTACCAGTTCTCTATCAGTTTTAGCCCTGAGTTTTCGAATACAAGCAAATTGCATGTTATATTTTGTTAATTTCGCATAGAATGATATCCTCATTTTCTATTGATATGATTCCCATCAGTTTTTACTTAAATTATCGAGGTTCTTGAAATAGTGAATTGAAGCCCTAACTTTCAAGTAATGATTCTGCTTATTAAATCACATCTAGTGAGTGAATAATGTTTTGGGATGAATTTCCTAGAAATTCTTACTATATATTTGTTGAACAAATTATTTCATTGATAAGAATGATTTAGCCTCGTCAGATGAGATTTCTTTAATTCTTGAACTGTTTCCATATTATGAAATTCCCATGTTGTTGGGATAAGTTGAGTTCTCTAGCTGCTAGTAGTTCAGACCAATTAGAACATAGAATCTCTTCGGAATCTTTTAGAAAATTGTCAACTGATCAGTTTGACTTCAATCTTTTTTTCCTGTGGTGTCAGTGTTGCCTCTCATTTTTCAGAATCAGACTCAAATAATAGTTATCTGGTCCATTAGGTGCTCAGGACATTTTAGTGTATATTTCTAACCAGCCCTAGGATCCCAGTACAGTTACAACTTGTTCTTAGATGGTCACGACGCTTCCAGACAAGCAGTTCTGACTAGTCTAGAACCCAGTTTCAGAATCTGGTTCGATGAGACTCTCAGGGTACATGCAGTTATACGTCCCTAACTACTCTTGTACCACTGTTTCAAGCTATCAGCTTAGTAGTTCAGTTTAGGTTTTTCCAGTGGGAGTTGGACTTAGCACCCAGCGGGCCGGGGTTCCAGCGCACCCAGGTTCCCAGAACTACGTTTCCAGCGTAGGTTACAGTATTAGTTGGCCTGACTGGGCCCAGACTTTTGTGACCACCCAGTTCTTGTCTTTATACCTTGGCAAGGTATTTGGGTCCTACCGGTGGGGTGTATACATCGGACTCCACGTCTAGTTCACGAGGTTGAATGTCGGTTATAGACTCTCCCACTAGTCAGTTAGTCCACTCATAGATTTCTCAGTCTATATCAGTTCAGTTAGTATCTCAGGCTCACTCTTCCAGATTTAGGGCATGTTTATGACCATCAGTCAGGGCCATTATTGACCATATCAGTATATTCTAGTTGTATCAGTTTTCAGTATTTTTAGTTGGTCATCTCATGTCACTTTAGTTTAGTTACTAGTTCTTTCATTTTATTTACATCTCTCACTTACTCAGTACATTCAAAGTACTGACGCATACTTTTATGATGTATCGTTTCGTGATATAGCTGCAGGTTCCCAGATTCAGCAGCGTCAGTCACCATGATTCAGCTCCTCCTCAGCTGCAGATTTAGTGTGAGTCCTCATCATTCAAGGGCCTTATTTTCATTCTCTTATAGTCAGTTGCAGTTTTACTTTAGACGTAGAGTTAGTTGGGGGCTTGTCCCAGTAACTCATCAGTTAGAAGACTTTCAGACCTACAGATGTTCAATTTCCATGTTTTAAGTTTTATTTAAATTTTTATAAAAATGCCTTAATGTTATCACTTTAAAGTTCTTTTGTGCATGTTTACTCAAAATGCTAGTGCATGATAGACCAGGAGTTGACTTGAGGTTACTTGTGCTTCAAGTACCATGTTACATCCATGGTGTAGACTTGGGGCATGACACTCATGTACATCCTCGTCCACCTTCGATCCGAGGAACTCGGGAGGGTTCATCCTAAGAAAATCTCCAACTCTTACCGCTACCGCATTCCCATTCAGAGGGACATGCACCACACCCTATTGATTGACTTAGGCGATCAAGGCCTGGGCTAACATCTTAATGGGAGCCCTGAACTCCGCATGTGCAACCAGCTTGGGTACATGTTCCTCATGGGCTAGTGGGGCATGCTAATGCCCGTCTCCATTGCCATTCTTATGGCCATTTTCGTTTCCATTCCTTCTTCCGTTAGCTCTACAGGGAGACATGATTCTACAAACGCGTGTAGCACAAGTTAGAAGGATAGAGAGACATTTCATCGTATGAATTAGATCATGAAAGAAGGCAACAATTCCTAAACGTCTCGTAGCCTCGTCGTCATACGTGTGGCGCGCTTCACACCAACAAAAAATACTCTACTTAACGCAGCTTTCAGACACCCTAGGACACTTAAAACCTGATGCTCTACTACAAAGTTTGTCAACCCAAACATAGGCCCGGATCAAGACACGTAGCAAGAAACCCCGAGAGGCTCCAAGTCGACCCAAGGCATAAGCATACATATAACTCAATCATAGGTAAGTGGAAGTTCAACATGTATAACATAGCGGAAGTCTAAGCAATAATAACATCATAATACATACATGAATCTAAAGCTGAATAAAAACTATGTCCGAAAAGCCTCTAGCACTGATGAGTTGATGAGATAAGACCCAACTAACTCACTATAGTTTGAAAATAAAAAAGACGAAATAAAACTGATAAGAAGGGCCCTCGCAAGATGAGGACTCACCAACTAAGACTAAGAAGTGCAAAATCTGAAAGTCTGATTAGCGACGGGATTGGGCCTGGATATCAAAGCCTGTATAATGAAATGCTACAGATATGGAATTTACGGTCAATACCTGAAATGTATCGAGTATGCAAGATAAGTGAAAATGGATTGTTAAAAATATACATAAGAGTTCATAAGAGTAGGACGACATGCTCATAACATAAATATCATAATATAAAGATAACGCTCAAGGTTTTCAAAATATTCGTAAATCATTCATAATCATACTCATAAGAGAAAAACTTTATTAAACATGGCTTATGCCAAAATGCATAAATCATGAGCAACAATGGGATGACTCATCATAACTGATACCATCATAGTAGAGCCTTACATGATGCCCCAACTATCTCATTCAAGTGGACAGAGTCACCCCAGGCTTGCCAGGCAAGAGACGTGAGGTGTGTGATATCATGGTCACATCCGTGGTCACCCAAAAACCAAATTTCCAATAAAGTCCCAGCCTTTCCCCATGGGTCACTTAACGACTCGTGGGATTCCTAACGGGTCACTGGACGACTCGTCCTGCGACCTTGTGTAGAAATTTCTGTTTTATCTGTTTCAATTCCCGGGTCTAATCTTAGGGCTTTGGGGGTATAACAATATCTTTCCCTTGGAACATTCTTCATCAAATGTTGAAAATCATACAGAAAAGCAAAGAAAGGCAATCATCATACTCAAATACTGAACATACATGCTAAAAACTAACAGAGTGACTAACTCTGATTTGGACTACATGACTGAAATAAGTTCCTGAATCACACATATATCCATTTACATGAAAGAATATGAAACAGAATAGAGTACTAAGGAGGAAATGGATACCTCAAGCTAAAACTGAGTCGGAAAGGAATAAATGCGGGTATTTAGCCATCATATTCACCTCAGCTCCCATGTAGCTCCCTCAACATACTAATTATTTCATAAAACCTTGACTGAAGCTATTTATTTGTTTATTATCTTTCAAACCTAATGATCCAGTATCTCTGTCAGAATCTCTTCATAACTAAGGTTGTCTTTAACATCAACACTGTCCACCTGAACAACCAGAGATGGATCACCCAACACTTATTTAAGAGCTATACATGGAAAACTGGATGAATTGAAGCTAATTCTGAAGGAAACTCCAACTCATACGTCACCTTGCCAACCCATTTCACAATCCTGTATCGGCCCACATAACGGTAACGGAGTTTCCCTTTCTTTTTGAACCTCATCACTCCCTTTATGGGAGATACCTTTAGAAACACCCAAGCTTCAAACTCAAGTTCTCTCCTTTTCACATTCGCATAGGACTTTTGGCAACTATGAGGTATTTTCTACCAATACATTATGAGTTGAACTTTATCCATGGCCTCATGGAATGAATTTGGTCCTATCATCACAACTTCATCAACTTCAAACCAACCGATAGGTGATCTATATTTCTACCAATAGAGAGCCTCAAACGGAGCCATCTGAATGCTGGAATGGTAGGTGTTGTTATACGAAAACACAATGCGAGGAAAATGATCATTCCAACTACCCATGAAGTCAATCACACACGCTCTCAACATGTCCTCGTGTGTCTGAATAGTCCATCGTCCTGGCCATCCCTTCGCGAGTGAAATGTTGTACTAAGCTTGACTTGAGTACTGATCTTGGGCAAAATAGCATGCCCGAGTGACGCTTGAGAACTTAATTTAGTCTTGTTTAGCTAAGTAATTGTATACAGTTTCATGTGATTTTATATAAATGTGAATATATGTGCTAACCAACATGATTAGTCCTTGTTTTGTAGGTTTCAATGATTTTGAGGAACTAATTTATAAGTTGGTGAAGTAGCGGAATGGAGTTGGGAGCAGATGCGGCAGTAAGGCTGCACCAGGGCGCCAGCAACACGCCACGCCGTGCCAGCTGCACGACAGAGCAAGGCCAACACGCTGCCCAAGCAGCGTGACATGCTGCCAATGCGGTGGCACTCGACAGTTTTGGCTTCCTGAGGAAATTTCCAGAGAGCTTTCGCGTTACCTCCGTGTCACAGAGGTAGTGCTCCACGATACACTCTATGACATGGAGCCGTTCCACGACAGGCTAAATTATGCACGTTTTCCATTTACTATAAATAGGTCCCTTAGCTCCTAAATCTAATTAGTCACGATTTTATTTTGGAAAACTACCTAGGAGTGAAGAGAGAAGTGGGAGAACTCATCTAGGGTTTGGCGAATTCCCTTCTCATCTACTAAATTCATGTAAGTATGTTAGTTTAGTAGTAGTTAGTTGTAGTTTTACGAACATGAATGGAAAGAACCCTTCCTCTAGGGTTGATGCCATGAATTATGATTGTGATTTTATGAAATTGTTTTGGAATTAAGTTATTGATTGTTGTTTTTATCTTGCATTCCGGATTGTTGGTTGTTTTTATGATTGATCACCATGAAAACATATACGTTAGCTTGGGAAATTGCTTGAGAAAGAATTACCTAGTTCAGGACATGAGAATGTAAGGAGCATGTTTGTATCTCACGATATAATTTCGTGTTAGGATAGAAATATACCTAACACCTTGCTTGATTGATAAAAGGGGGTTATTAAGAGACCAACTTAGGATTATCACATCACCACTCGAAGAAGTAGTTGTGAAGGTAAGTTGTGTTAAATGGTTAGACGCACGAAAGTCCCTAATCGTTTCCTCGTAAACCACAACATAAGTAATTGCCCGCGAACTAGAAATTAGCATCCTCGCTCACAATGATGCAGTGAGGCTAGTTTGCCGTGTTTAGAGGTTCGAAAGACCATGAACACGCAATTCTAATTATGTGAAATAATAATCGATAGTTTCATGCTTAACCCATTGCAAATCGTAGTCTTGCATGATTATCTGGTTTTAACTCTATGTTGCTCCTAGAGTAAATTCAGGATATTTCATTGACCAAAACTAGACTTAATTATATCTCCCTTGAAAACTTCTATAACCAACACTTGCAAAAGTTAAGATCACACTTGAAATGGATAGTTAGAGGAATGGGTCCAGTCCCTGTGGGTTCGACATTTCGGTTCTCTAAAAGAGCCACTATATTACTTGCACGACCTGTACACTTGCGGACGCGCGAATGAGGGCACGTCAAGTACCAAGTCCCTTTTGAAACAATCTCCAAAAATGGGAGGTAAACTGAGTACCTATATTCGATATGATGGAAAAGGGCACTCCATGCAACCGAACTAGCTCCCTAATGTATAATTTAGCATAACCCTCCGCTGAATTAGTAGTTTTGACCAGTAGGAAGTGAGCTGCTTTGGTTAACCTGGCCACAACCACCAAAATGGAGTCATACTATCGACGGGTGCGAGGCAACCCTGTGATGAAATCCATATTAATCTCCTCCCACTTCCAAGCAGGAATACTGATGTCTTAAAGCAAACCTCCCAGACTCTTATTCTCAACCTTCACTTGCTGATAATTCAGATATTTAGCCACAAGCTCCACTACGCTTTTTTTCATGCCATTCCACCAATAGACTTCCCATAGATCACGGTACATCTTGGTGGCACATGGATGTATGTAATACCTGGAACCATGAGCCTTGTGCAATATCCAATCTCTCAAATCGTCAACGTTCGAAACATATAGATGACCGTAATATCGGAGCACACCATCTCCCCCTTTGGAGAAGACTTTTACCTTTTGATTCTGAACGTCTTCCTTTAACTTTACCAAGATATGATCCTCATCTTCTTTAGCTTTTACATGAGTCACCAAGGATGATTCTAATCTGTTCTGAACAATAACACCACCATCAGTCGAATCAACCAAATGATAGGAAATACCGGCGCGTCATTTGATCAAGCAATGACTCGTCCTATCAATCATTGGATGAAGAAGCAAAATCTAGAATAAAGGACCCTGTAAGCAACGGACGGTCACCACGAGTCCCGTTAAGGACTAACAACTCATGGTGAGGGTCATGGTCACTAATGAGGCAGGTTTTTAATCTTAAATCCAGGGGTATTTCAGTAAAGTCCTATTCTCCTAGTTCTCAAATAGCATTATTTTGGGTACTGTAAGGGCTGAATTAGAGGAGTTTTCACAATCCTAAGCCCCTCATTCTCCAAAATTCTTCCGTAAGGTTTTCTTCTTCTTCTCTAAATTTCAAAAGCATCTAGGGTTTCTTTCAAGAGCTACAAGCTTTAAGATCTGTAAGGGAGACGTTTTAATCAGGCATATGGAACTTCAACAAGGATATCCTGTCATCCTTGTGTCCCAAAATTTATACTAAAACGCTAAACCCTTGATTTTTAGAAAATCATCTTCTAGGGTTTAAAATTAATGCATGAATTCTCATATGTCTTCTATGGATTCTAAGACCATCATGATTAATAATCGTGTATGCTTAAAAAATTACCTCCACATTCTTGAATTATGTACATGATATGTGAATAGCATGATTATAGAATTTTCACCATGATTTAGCATAAATTTCAAAATGGGGTTCCATTAAATATTCACATGCTCTTATCATGAACTCGTTATATATGTTTAAAGCATGAGTCAATCATATAGGTTTCCATAAATCTAGAATATATGATTTATTATATGTGTTGATATATGATTAGAACCTATGGGCTAGGGTGGATATGAAATATATATATGCCTACACTATGATTTTGGGTATATATTTAAAGTATGACTTAGACCTATGGATCTTACATGAATCTAGTATATATGACTTTTACTATGTATTCGGGATTAAAATGTTATGAACTTCGAGGACAAAGAATGATAATGATCTTTAAGACATTTGGGCTTGTTGATAGTAGAAAGTAGCCTTGATCAGACTTTAAATGAATTCAATATGATGTAATTAGTTGAACACTCAGGTCTCTAGTTTGCTGACCTAGCTTAGACTATATGAATAATTTTTAGATTGGTATCTTCATGTAAAAGCTTTAACGGGATTCTCATTAGCCGAGAATGTTTCTCTTAGCTCAGTTAGGGTTCTCAATAGTAGAGAATGTTTGCTTTAGTTCAGCCAGGGATTCTCAATAGCAGAAAATGTATCCCTTAATCAGTCAGGGATTCACAATAGCAGAGAATGTTTCCCTTTGTCTATGATATCAGTTTAGCTCAGCTCCGTATAGTTTCAGAATTCAGTTTAAATTAGTGTTCGCAGAATTTGGTTCAATTATCAATAGATAGTAAGTATAGCATATGATATCAGTTACAACTTCAGTTCTAAGTATATGTACAGTACATGACCATTATGCATCAGTTTTATTATACTTTAGTGAATGTTTTCAAATAAAAGCTTCATGTCAATATATGTATATCTCAGACAGGGTTATTGTATTTTAGTTCAACTATAAGTTCAATGATGTACTCAGTTTATTTCCTCCCAGTATACTTTCATGTTTTATTTTCTTTACGTTTTCCGCATACTTGGTACAATCCAAGTAATGACCGCATACTTTATTTGCTATATTGTTTCATGATATAGATTCACGTTTTCAGACTCAGCCACGCGGTTAGATATGCTCCATTTTTATCTCAGCTAATTGTGGTGAGTCCTTATCTCTCGAGGACGAGATCTATGTTTTCCTATTTCAATTATATTTCAGTTTTCAGACTTTAAGAGTTAGCTGAGGGCTTGTCCAACAACTTAACAATATAGTAGGGGCTTTCAGACTAGTATAAACAGACTCAGCTTTGGTATCAGAGTTTTATTTGATTATGTTCTTATGGATTATGGTTAGACTCTTTCAGTTAGATTCTTCTCAATTATGATTCTTTTAGCTGTTGTTTTGCTAATTCTATGCTATTATCATGTCATGGATCGACTTGGAGCCTCTCGGGGTTCCTTCTTCCGTGTCTCGATCCGGGCCTATGTTCGTGTCATGACAAAATATCCCCATTAAAGCTGATTGAATTTCTTGTTTTTCAAATTTTCCACATTTTAGAGACACTTAACTTATCTAGGTTAATAGACACTGGATATTGATCAGCATTAACAAAGATATCATTCCACCATCATGCAAAATCGATAGTACTGTCTAGAATCCATAGTACGTTCTAGATTAGGCCAATTTATGGGTAGAATTTTCCAAACTACTTGTGCATTAGACATCTAAAGAGCATAAAACAATTGTTTCCCTTTTTATGCCACATCACTTACATGCATCACAAATATGTTTCAATTTTTTTAAATAACATGGTTAGCCAGGAAGTACATTTCGAATAAATTTTCGAATAAAATGTATATAATTATTTTTTATATTCATAGACTATAAGAAATACTAGAACTTCTTTGAATAAGATTGATACCTAGATTTAGATCTATCACTACTAACTTGCCTACATCTTATAATTTCTCTAGCTAATTGCTAACCCGATTTTACCTCATAATTTTAAGATTTAGTATGACACCAAATATTTATATAAGTCGATTTAGTGGTACAAATTGAAATAGAAACTATTGCACGGACATTATTCTTACAAAACCAATTCTCAAGATATTGCATTTTCAAAGTGTGAAAATTACGGTCTATAAGGTCATTAACTTCTAGCACTATATACATTTGAGTGTGACATATACTAGATTTGAAACCACTAGAGTTCGGAATCCAAGGATTTGTCAGACTTTAATACTTTCTCCGGATCCTATCCTCAATCTAATACCTTTTTGTGAAAGATCTCTACCGCAAATAATACTCTTTCCAATACTGGAGCTAGAAGAAGAACACATTGGTTTGAGGAAAGAGGCGTGATGAAAATATTTACTTTTGAGAATTTTAAAAAGTAGGGAATCTTCTTGAATTGAAATTCTCTAAGCTAGTTTGTTAGAAATGCTTAGTTAAAAGATCTAAACTCTATAAAGTTTGTCTCTTAGATTATTGAGTTGTAACATGATACTGCTCTTTGATGTTTTGTGAAGGTTGCTGAAAATCCTACACATCATAGGTTGTGGAGTTTACTCCCTTGAGTAAGGAGGTTTTCACAACATATCTTTGTTTCCTCACTGTTTACAGCTACTTTATTTACAGTTAATGAACTTGGTTGATAGAACTCAAGATAAGTACTGAACTAAGTTGGTTGTTGGGTGCTTTAGTATTTCAATCATTATTGGTTAACACCAACATCATGCCTATGGAAAGGCCCACGAGGGTCTGGGATGACCCAGGTTGGAGTTATAATTGAACATGACACTTGCTTGGTGGGCTTAGTTAAGAAATAAAGTTGCCTTTGCTTTCGGTTATAGCTTTTGGCATGATGGTAAGCGCGTGATCCTAATAAGTGGTATTTGAGCCAAGGTCATGAGTTCCATTCCCAAGAGAAATGTATTGCATGATCAAGGCCTATGAGGGGCTAGGAACCCAGGTCGAAAGGGAAATTATTGGGTAACAACAATAACCTGCCTACGGAATATCCCATGAGGCGTTGAGGTGGCCCCGATGGAATTCATTATCTAATATGACGCTTGTTTAGTAGGCTTAGTTAAGAAATAATGTTGTGCCCTTTCTATCAGCTATAGATTTTGGCGTAATGATAAGTGTTTGATCCTAACAAGCTATGTTTTCCCAAGTGAGTATATTTGGATAATATAGAAGACAGAACAATCATAAAATATGAATGATTTATCATTATAGCTAATAGCATGAAGCGGATATGTGAATCCTCAAATAAACATTCATAAAAAAAATCATCAAAGGCACAAGTATTAAGTGGACCTTCATTATCTGCTTAAGGATCTTTTCTTAAATAGAATCTTAACATGGCTGGACAAACTTCAAGTTTCATAGACATGTTTCAAAAGGCAAAGCCTTCAATTCTTTTTCAACTTGACTAGCTGAAGATTATGTAACATCACAAGTTTACAGAGTAAGTGACCTGTGCCAAAGATAAAATAAGTTCATTAATTAAAAAGTTTAAGAATGAAAGGCAAAAAACCTCTCGATTTTGATTTAGATGACACTCTTTCAATTTTGTCTATGTCAAGTTATTTGACTCCATTATATTAATTCTTTCTCTTGTAGTAGTGGTGTTCAAACTATCGGGAGCATGTCAACATTTCATCAATATCTATTATATCTTAAAATCGGTACCGGTAACTTTCACCAAAACTTGGACAGATGGGAAGAAATCACATAGCAGTTTTGTCTCTCCTAAATTTTGAACCCTAGTCTCCCGTAATTTTCATACACTTTATTCAACCACTATGTTAATATGTTATTATAGTAATTTTTGTTATTTTAGGAATTTTAATCTTACTAGGGTAAATAAATATTAGTCTTATTATCTTAAGGTTAACCTAGGCGGCAATGTACTTTTATATAAGGAGGTTGTATTGTTAATTTTGAAAATTCTCTGAAAATATTATGTTCTTTGTTATTATTTTCTGGTATCTAATTTTATGTCAAACCTCATTATAATAGTTATTCATTATAATAGCATTTCACTATAACAACTTAATTTTCTCTAGAACCAATCATTTTTTTTTATATTTTATTCCTCTATAATAGTATTCTACCTATAAGTGTCGCAGCGTTCAATATAGCGGTGCGCTCTGTATAAAATTACCCCTCTATAAAGGTCGTACTCTAATCTTATGCAATAATATTTTGTAATAAATGTACTATTTATTAAAATAAATATTGAAATATTTATGGTAATGTTGATTAATGCTGAGCTCGACCCAATCTTACATGAGCATTAGTGTCCTGAACATTTGCGGGGGAAGGGGTGAAATAACCCTAGTTCATGAATGTACATGCACCAGACTGAACAAAGAAACATCAGATAAAGAATGTTCAGATCTGAAAAAGATGAGGGGTGATGAACGAAATGAATCCCACATTGGTGATGGATGAGATCCTTGGGCTCCTTCTAAGGTTCAGGCGATCCCTCTCCCTTTAAGATAACTTTTAGCGTATGAGTTAGGCCAAGGCCTAATTTGATATGGTATTAGAGCAAGGTCAACGAAGAACCAAAAAGACCTTGAAGAAATGATGGAAGTAGATGGTAGCAAAGGAATAAGATATAATGGCAAGAATATTGTTGCCAAAGAAGACAAGAATTATAGGAGTAGTATCTCTCCATGTGATCTTACATCAAATGACAATCTGAGAATTTTGATAACACATTCCTATTAAAGGGTGAAAACTATGAAGAATCGCCCAGTTCCTTGAGGACAGCCCTGAGATCAAGGAAGAAATTTGATTTTGTTATTGAAAAAAAAAATGAAGAATAACTAAATCTTGGAATATAGAGTACTATAAACTCATAAATGGTATTACGACACGTATGCGTTAGCATCTCAAGAGTTGTGGTGGCATCTCCATCGCATACGCTTCTAATGACACTTAAAAAATTTATTTGAAATGCAAAATCACATGCACTTTTGCATCTTGGTAAAAAAATCATAATTTTTTTCTGACAACATTTATTAGTCTTATATTTATATGTTTGGAAATCTATTTTAAAGCGCTTAAACTTTTATGACCAGAAGTTTCCCATTTACATGGAAAATGGACAATTATAGACGTTTTATATAAGGTCTGGTAGAAATTCAATTGGAACTTTCAATTTACATGTGCTTTTAAACTTTCAGTCTTTTCTACAGTAAGTGTGTCTTTGAAAATCAAGTTTAAAACATCTTCACACACGATTTATCGTAAATTGAGTCAACTCATTAAAAATTTGATGGTTCAAATCTAATCTAAATTTACTGAGTGTTATAATAGTACCGAATACCTTTTGTGTATAAATTATGTTTTATATTTTACACCATTATAAATCAGTAGGGTGGATCTCTACTTTGGTCCTCTTTCATATTCCATTGATTCATCACTTTTTCAAGAGTAAAAATGTTTAGAGAGTTTTTGCCAAATCCTTATGCATGATACCTTGTTCTAACATCTACTTATGAATCTTACATGAGCTTTTAAATTTAAAAAAATTGAAAATGAACTAAATCATAGGAAAACCTAAGAGAAATAGAGATGATGGAATTATTTTGACAAGTGTAATTTTTCTTATACAAAATTAAATAACCGAAATAAATTATATCGGATAAATTTTATAAAATAATCAGCCAAAATGTACCATTGACACTCCTATTTATGGTTAAAGGTGGAAAGGAGAAACTCTTTTACACCAATCTGATAGAAGTGACATGACAATATTTGATTGGCTGGAACACATCATTTGTATATATAACACATTTCTATTGATTTTTTATTCGACTAGGCATGTTATTTAATTTTGACATATGGCATGATCACATTGGCTCTTTGACTTGGTGTGTCGCGTCATTTGACACGTGACACCAAACATGGCTTCTAGAATAAGATGACATCTCGGGGGTAGTAAATTGGACTGGACATTTACAACCCAAATCAATGGATGAGCCTAATAAAATTGAATCATAAATTGAATTCATATTTAATGAATGTAAATAATTAATTAATTACATTAATTCATGATATTATTTGGACTAGTGTATCTTAAATTTAATATAATCCAAACTTGTTGTTAGTTCAAATTTAATAATTTTTGTTGTCCACAATAAAGTAATCACTTGAATTTTTGTTTTCCGCATTATTAACGAATTCAACACTCTAAGTGCGAAGTAAAGACCGCTTTCAATAAGATATTAACAGGAAAATCATAAAACACCTATATAAAATAATTCAAGAGACATGATTGTAACGTGTCAAAGGATATGCATTATATATAAACGTAGTAATTGTGTGTAAGGTATTTCTACTTTATTCCATGAACTACTTATTTTAAAATCCATTGACTAAGTAATAAAAAAATTTGAAAATCTTCACTTGCTAATATTATAAATATATCAAATTAACTTGCCTCAATCAGTATATTAATCCATTTTATTTCTTAATTTTTGTAAATTTCCTATTTCAACAAGAATGGGAAACATATGAGACAACAAGCATTATGTTGGATAGTTTGATAATGATAGAGCAAACATATAATATTGTTACTGAACATGCAAATAATAAACTAAAAATAAATATCAGGTCTCAGTAACTTTTATATATGTTTCCGTAGAAAAACTATATTTTATCAGTTGATGCATATACTTATTTGTTCCCCTCCGCCTTTTAAATTGTTTATCAAGCCATAAAAATTAATCAACGATGAAGAAAATAAATAAATACACATACTCTCTCTCTCTCTCTCTCTCTCTCTCTCTCTCTCGCTTTCTCTGGCGTGTCTTTCATTAGTTTGATTTTAACATTTTGATTATAGGGTTAGATATATGATTTACTAGATAAAACTTTTTTATGGAACAAACATATGAATATGCATGGATCATACCTTTTATTCCATAATTCATGTGAAAAAAATATTTACAAGCAAATAACTCTATAAATGGTGTTAAATGAAAAAAGACACTAAAAATGTGCAAATTCACTATGGCCTAGAGAATACATAGAAAATTCATGTTACAAACTAATTTACATAAATTTTTTCTAGTTATCTAAATCATTTGTACAATAATTTGTTCTTTTCATATCACCCACATAAAAAAGTGTTGTTGTATTTTCTTCCTCTTGATATTTTTTCCTTCCATATCAATGTTGATTTATCATTTTTCTTCTTGTCCTCGTTTTTTTCAACCAATCTATCCTTATGAATAATTCTATATCAATAACTTCTTTTGGACAAATTGAAATTCTGATCTGCTGCATGAATGATCAATCAATGTAATAGGGGCTGCATAAAGATAAAGATGATAAATAACAGCAATGTGTACAGTGCCCCGATTAATAATATGCACCAATAAATCAGGAAACCTGACCACAAGGGAAAGAAAGAAACAAATTAATGGTCTGTGTTACTAGACAAATTTAGTAAATATTAGCATAAGTAGAGATTGAAAACTAACCGTATCGAAAAAGGTAGACAAATTCAATATGCATAAATTGCAATCTCAAAGGATGTGTTCGTAAAATAGGTATACTGAAAAATAACAAGTCATTAAATATACAATCAATTATAAGGGATAACAACTTATATGCTTTATCACATGAGAATAAATATATAATTTTGGATATGTGTATCTAAGTATTTACTGGCAGTTAATTTAATTTTCTCCAAACTACCAAAAGAATTTTGTAATAAAAGAAAATTAAAGCACAAGTATTTCCACTAACTTTCGGTCATTCAAAAATAGTTGTTTGAAGTTTACAACTACGTAAGATAAGGATGGTCTAAAAAAATAAATGTTTTACCAAAGCTGCTAGTACATAAAATTGATACAAAAACTTATGAACTACTCTCTATTGCAAGATTGGTGTAACTCGATTTCATCCCCTTCATTGAATTGACAACATATTCTAGGTAAAAATTGAAGAACTTTTGAATCTACAAAAAGAATCAATTTTAAAATATGTATTCTCACTTTAACATCAAATTAACTTACATTTAATCTGATACTACAATTAAAATCTTAACCGGAATATTTATATATGTTCTTTTTTATATGTGAATTATGTCAAGGATTAATAATCAAATCATAAATTAATAGAACATCATCAAACAAATAAAATAAAAAGAAGAGAAGAACTAGATATTGGCAAGAGATAGTCCATTCAAGAATCAAATCATAAATGTCTATTACTTCACCAAATAAAGGAAAGAAAGTAAAGAAAAACATACAAACTTGATTTCTCCTTGATTCAATTGATCTGAAGAATCCATGTAGAGGATTCATGTTGGAAGATAACCCATCATCATCATCCTCTTTTTTGATTCATGTGAATTCCCTTCATTTTAGCAACCGTCGTAGGTGATTTGAGAATGAGAGAGAAAGGTAAAATATTATTATATATAGGAGGGGGCAGGAGACTAGGGTTTTCTAATAGTTGTTTACAAATTTTCTTAATATCTGATTTGATCCCAAATTTAAGATAAATATTGACGTTATCTTTTTATTTTCAAAAAAAAGGTAATATTTTCCCCTATACTAAGAGGAAAAAGTTGTATTTACCCCTCGTCATATTTTTTTTGGATATATTTTTTCTTATTGTAAACTTTGGGCACATATTTGCCCTTAGACTATTGATTCTCATGTCTCCACCCTTATTATCTTATGCGGCGCCTACATAGATATATTTTTATCTAAATTGAAATTTTCTTTGAACATAATTTTAGTTTTCTACATAATCAAACATGTATATTCAACTCAACAAACCCAGTAATCCTGTTTCATGGATGCAGTCGAATACAGATTCCAACAATAATGCTCTGCTTTTTCAGGTTTCTTTTTCTCTATCTTCCTCATATACACACCCGAAATAAATTTCTCCAATTTATCAATTTGAACACACCCCAAGAAGTATATTAGCACTTCATAGACTATAAATGATTGTCGGATTTTTATTTTTTTATTCTGGGTTTGGTCTAACTCTGTAAAGGTTTCGGACATGCAATGGGGTTTCTTGTTAATCCTTTACTTCATGAATAGTGATGTTTTGCATAGAGTTAATATAAGCTTTCCTTTTGAGCTAAAATAATAATGAAGCAAAGGATATTAGGAATTGAGTTTATTGGAATAGTTGGGTTGGATATATATATTGGACCGGCTAGAAGGATTATATTGAAAAAAAAATTTATGTGGAGTAAAAATATATCCATGTAAATGCCACATAATATAATTAGGGTAGGACATGCGAGTTAATCATCCAAGGCTAAATGTGTGGCTAAAGTTTGATGGTGAAGACAAATAAATTGAAAGAGTATGGCGAGGGGTATATATTAAAATTTTTTGAGAGTTCTGGGAAAAATATGGCCTTTTTTCATTTTGTTTCTTCTTGGAACTCTACTAGTAGTATAAGATAGAGAGAAAACTTATTATTTGTCTTGAGGGATGAACTACGATGAATGAGAACCCCTTTATATATAGGAGAAAACTTAGTTGGTCCCAAAGTAACTAATTTTAATTTTTCACCAAAAAATAGAATAGACATTCACTATAATACAAACACATTTATTATTAAAAAATCATTTAATTAAAGTAATTTATTTGAAATTTATATATCTTCTCCTAGAATGAAAATAAACAAAATAAAATATTAATAGAAAGGTAAAATTGAAATCTAACTCTTTTTTACCTATAGAAAAAAATTCAGGTAGAACTGACTATTATATAAGAGAACAAAAACTAGGTCTTTATTTTTATGGTAAATAGGTAGAAGCTTGTAAGGAGTTGGGATAGGAGGCTATAACATTCTAAGTGTTCAATTGTTTACTTTTCTTGCACCTCTTTTCCTTTAGTTCCTGTTATATTTTCCTTCTATTTAGGAAATGTTAGAACTTTTTTTTAAAAACCAACAACCTAACCATATCAATGCATAAAGGTTCTCAAGGAGTTAAATGATGCAATATCATCAATTACAATCCAACTAGGAAAAAATAGTAACCCAAACAACCTTATCTAACAACAAAATTAAAAATTTGGCTAAATTATGCACTAGCATATTTCAAGATTTAGAAAAACGTAGAATGTTTACATCATCAAAGAATCTCATAAGCTTCGAAATATTTTCACAAGTAGTCTTTATATACCATGAGACTACACTTCTTTTTATATCATATTCACCATTTTTTTTGCATTCACTATGATTTGCACCTTTGGTAATACATTTTTCATAGTATTTTTCAATGCTTTATGAATTGTTCATGCTTTAGTGATGATGGGCTTCCCAATAAATTGAATTGAGGTACCAAAGGCTTGATGCAATTTACCATAGCTATCCACAACCGCCACTCCAATGCTTTCCATCTTCTTCTCCTTTTGTAAATGAGCATCTACAAATATAGCAACACCATATTTTTGTGCAACAATAATATTTCTATCATTAGTACAATCATGTACAAGCGTAGGAGAAAAAGTAGTAAGCAAATTATTTTCATATTCAAAGAAGGCCTAGTTTACAAATTTCACTGGGTTCATAAATATGTAACACCCAAGAGTTTCCCAGATCAGACCCCAGAGTTGGATGAAGTTCAGCAGAAAACCAGCAACATTTGTCTCGGAACGACTTGTTCTACAGGTCGTTAGTCGCTTTAACGACCCATTAAATGGAGCAGTTAGAAGGGTTTTAGAAAAAGGGTGCCAAGTATTTTTGATACCACGTAAGGAAAGAACGAGTCATTGTGTGATACAATGACCCGTTCAATGTAGCCATGGTAAGTCGGCAATCTACACTTCCCAGAAGTGACGAGCCAAGTGACGACCCGTTGGTTACTGTGACAGGTCGTCTTGAGGGGTCGTTGTTTGGAGCTCAGAAAGGGGTTTCAATTCGGGTTCAGTGACAACGTATAGTTACCATGACCGAGAGGCTCCAAGTTGACCCATGACATGAACAAACATCTAACACTATCAAAGATAAGCGGAAGATGAACATGAATAACATAGCGAAAGTTTAATCAATCATAACATCTGAATACATACATGAAACTGAAGATTAAAATAAACTATGTCCAAAAAGCCTCCAACACTAATGAATTGATGGGAAAAGACCCTTACTAACCCACTATACTCTGAAAATTGAAAGGATGAAATAAAACTGATATGAAGGGCCCTCGCAAGATGAGGACTCACCAACTAAGATTGAGAAGTGCTAACTCCGAAAGTCTGACTAGCAGCGAAACTGTGCTTTCGAGTATGAAGAGATTAAATGTCAATTTTTGTTGATTTCATATAGAATGATATTCATGCTTATTGTTGATATGATCTCCATCAGTTCTTGACCAAGTTGTTGATGTCCCGACAAAAGTGAATTTAAGCCCCGAATTTTCGAATGAAACGTATTTATGTATTAAATTCCGCCTGGTTTGTGAAGTGTGATTTGGGATGATTTTCTAGTATTCCTTATTGTCTAGATATTGAGTAATTACTCCCTTGATAAGAGTGATTTTATCCGTGGCACGAATAAGAAACTATAATACTGCTTGTCTAATGAGATTTCCTTAATTCTTGAAATCTTTGCCATATCGTGGATTCCCGTGTTGTTGGAATAGGTTGAATTCTCTGTTAGCTTCTTAGTAGATCAGTTCAGTTAGAACATAGAATCTCCTCAGTGCTATTCATAATTTGTCAACTAATCAGTTTGACTACAGAAAACCTTGAGGTGTTTGTGATACCTCTCAATTATCAGAATCAGACTCAGAACTCAATTTCATTGGTCCACTAGGTGGTCATGACACCTTAGATAAACAACTCTAACTAGCCTTAGGACCCTAGAGAGATTACAGTTTGTTCTTAGATGGTTATGATGTTTCTAGATAAGCAGCTCAGACAAGTCTAGAACCCAGTTTCAGAATCTGGTCTGATAAGACTCTCAGGGTACTATCAGTTATACATCCCTGACTAGTCTTGGACTCCAGTTTTGAGCTATCAGCTTAGTATTTAGTTCGGGTATTCCAGTGAGAGCAGGACTTAGCATCGAGCGGGCTGGGTTTTCAGCGCACTCAAGTTCCTAAAACTACGTCGCCAATGTAGGTTACAGTATTTATTGGCGTGATTGGCCCCAGAATTTTGTGATCACCCAATTCATGCCTTTATACCTCGGGAAGGTATATTGGGTCCTACTGGTGGGGCATGTACATCGGACTCCACGTCTAGCTCACGTGGTTACATGTTTGTTATAGCTCTCCCACATGTCAGCTCAGTCCAGTCTCAGTATAAGTAGTTCAGTTCAGTTTCATCTCTATCATTTTAGATCAATTTAGTATAGTATCTTAGACTCAAAAATTTCAAACTTAGGGCATGTCTTTGACCATTAGATAGGGTCATTTTGACAATATTAGTTTATTGCAATTATACAGCTCAGTATATCAATTGGTCATTGCATGTCATTTTTATCTCAGTCTTTTATATGCAGTTATGTTTTCTCCTGTATACTTAGTACATTCAAAGTACTGATGCATACTTTTATGTTGTATCATTTCATGATACAGCCGCAGGTGTGCAGAATCAGTGTCGTTAGTCGCTGTAGTTCAGATCCTCCTCAACAGCAGAAGTGTGAGTCCTCATCTTTCGAGGGCGTTATATCATTTCTTAAGTCATTTCATTACATTCAGTTAGTCATTTGACTCAGCTGGGGCTTGTCCTAGCAACTCATCAGCTAGATGGCTTTCAAACACAGACTTGATTTAAGACTATTAGTATTGTTCAGTTGTTTTACACTGATGTTTCAGTTTTAGTTTTTCATAAATGTTTTTCTATTATTAGTTCAAAGCTTCCATTATACATGTCTTACTCAGATTACCAGTGTATGATGGAGCAGGGGTTGACTTGGGGTTACTTGTGACCCCAAGTACCGTCTTCCATCTAGGATGTAGGCTTGGGGCGTGAAATACTTGGTATCAGAGTCCTAGGTTAAGAGAATCCTTGGAATGTATGAAAACCGCATCGAGTAGAATCCTTTTCATCAATGTGAAGCGCGCCACACTTACGGTGAGGAGGCTATGAGATGTTATTAAGAAAACTCTTTTTTTTATACTCCTTATCATGCGTTAAAGTTAAATTCCAGAAACATCCTTCTAACTTGTGCTCTATTTCATTTAAGTGAAATATTCCTCCGCGATGCAGAAATGGAAGGAGGGTCAGAAATGCCCAACGCACAACTCCACCAGCCCTGGTGGCCCCACAGGATGATTCGGTATCAACCGCTGAATTTAGGGCGGCCATTCAGTTGCTCTCCCAAAACGTCACTAATCAGGTGAACCAGTATGTAGTACCAGTTAACAACAATGGATCCGCAGCTTCTTTTAGGGTGCGGGAGTTCACCCGTATGAACCCTCCATCTTTTTAGGGATCAAAAGTGGGGGAGGACCCCAAAGAATTCATAGATGAGATTCGGAAGATTACCTGCATTATGAGTGTCAGCTCCTCTGAGAGTGCTGATCTAGCTGCCTACCAGCTAAAAGGGGTAGCCCAAGTCTGGTATGAATAGTGGAGAGAGGGGCGGCCCACGGGAGCAGGACCAGTGGAGTGGGAGGAGTTCAACACGGCCTTCGTAGACAGAGTTTTCCTGAGGGAGCATAGAGAAGCCAAGGTAGCGGAGTTTATGAACATGAGGCAGGGGAATAAAACAATGGAAGAATATGCTTTGGAGTTTACCAGGTTGTCAAAATAGCTCCAAATATGGTGGCCGAGCCAAGGGCTCGCATGTTGAAGGTTGTGAACGGAGTGTCGAACCTGGTCCTTAAGGAATGCAGGACTGTGATGTTGATTAGGGATATGGACCTCTCCAACCAGATTATCTATGCCCAACAGATTAAGGCCAAAAAACTGAAGGATATGAAGTGAAAGAATAAGCAGGCAAGGACTGGTCAGTAAGATCAGGGTCATCAGAGGTCAAGCAGTAACAACTGCCCACAACAGCAACAGCAGCAGCAGCAACAACAATAGAGAGCCCCAGTATCCAGCTCAGCCAATGGCCCAACCTTTCGGTCCCTCCAGGATCAGAGGGGTGGAGCATCTGGCTCTCAGTCTCAAAGCTATAGTGCCAGGAACAAATATCCATCTTTCCCCAAGTGCAGGAAGAATCACCCAGGAGAGTGTCTTCAGGTCAAGAGGGTTGTTTTGGTTGTAGCCAGCTTGATCATCGGCTTAAAGATTGCCCGTCAGCGGGACGGGGGAGAGCATAATCCACCACATCATCAGCTCCAGCAGGTCGACCAGCTCAATAGGCCAACACATCATGTACAGATGACAGTCAATGCCAAAATCATTTTTATGCATTGTCTTCCTGTTAGGATCAGGAGAGCTCACCTGACGTAGTCACGGGTATGTTATTCCTCTTTCATCTGGACGTGTATTCCCTCCCAGATCCAAGAGCCACCCTCTCATTCGTGACTCCCTATGTAGCAGTCCAATTCAGTATTAGTCTAGAGGTCCTCTCAGAACATTCTCAGTCTCCACCCCTATTGGCGAGTCAGTTAGAGCCAGCCGGGTATATAGAAACTACGCAGTCTCAGTCCTGAATAACGTCATCCCAACTAATCTCGTAGAGTTAGACATGGTCAATTTTGCCCATTTCCTCGGCATGGATTGGTTACACTCTGATTATGCCTCAGTTGACTGCAGAACTAGAGTTGTCAAGTTTAAGTTTCCAAATGAACTAATGTTAGAATGGATGGGTAGTAGTTCAGCACTAAGGATTGGTTTATTTCCTACCTTAAGGCCTATAAAGTCATTTCCAGGGGATGTATTTATCATCTAGTTTAGGTCAAGGTTTCTAACACTGAGACCCTAACTATCCAGTCAGTTCCAGTAGTCAGCGAGTTCCCAGATGTATTTCCTAAGGATCTTCCTGAAATTCCCCTGAATGGGAAATGGACTTCCGAATAGACCTTCTCTTAGATACTCAGCCCATCTCCATCCCTCCTTACACAATGGCTCCAGGTGAGATTAAGGAGTTAAAGGAGCAACTAAAATATCTTCTTGACAAGGGTTTTATCAGACCTAGCATCTCTCCCTATGGTGCTCCAGTACTATTCATATGTAAGAAAGAAGGTACCCTCAGAATGTGCATAGATTACCGTCAACTGAACTGTCACGCCCTGCCTTGGGGGGTATGACTGGCACCTGGTGCCCTATTAGGATCTGAACTGCTAGACTACTAAGCCTAAGCACATCTGGTGCCTGGCTGGCTCTAACTCTAATTCACGAAAACAACGGGCTATATAACGACTGTAAATACAGCCTGCGGCCGACTAGGCCTATAGCCACCTTTACTATAACGTCAGCTAACCAGAATCACATTCATATAAGTGAACCTATGCGGGCCAACAAGGCCACCATGCTGTCTAGTCACACGACCCCACACGACCGGCACAACTAACATACAGACTGCAAGCCTTTAAGAATACTGATAAAATGGTCGGGACAGGGCCCCGACCTACCTGTACTGTACAACAAATGAAAATGATATAAACATCTAAATATCAAGCTCCGGATGATAGGAGCTGATGACTCTGCGCTGGCTAGGATCACGAGGGATCAACTCCTCATCTATAAGTACCTGCAAGCAAGTAATGCAGCGCCCCAAACAGGCGTCAGTACCACTGGTACCGAGTATGTAAGGAAAACTGAACATAACTGAATATAAACAACGATGCTAGTAAATTCTGAATAGCAGGAAGTATCTGAAATTGTCTGAACTAGCAAGATCTGGAATAGGCTTATCTATACTGAAGGTAAAGTAGAATCATACATGTCGTCATGGCGACCTGCTGTCTATCAACTAATAAATATCATGTACATACATATATATAACATACAAGGACCTATACCAGCCCTCATAAGCCGGAAGGTGCCAACCAACACACAATCTATATACCCCTTCCCGGGTCAAAACCATCCAAAAATAAATCACTCCACTCGCCTACTAACAACGAGCACCTCTACCGGCCCCCTTGGGTCTGCAGCTCGGGCTATGGCCTCTGACTATAACTGTGTCTGAGTCCGGAGGACTCCTGTACTGTAAACTGTAATCTGTGTCTGTATCTGTAATCTGCCCCTTGGGCACAAGCGCATAACAGGGTAAGCTATACTGCTATGCTGATCAGCCTGATATGGCGAATGCTGGATCCCATCTTCATCCTACTGCGGACGGCATGCCACTCCTTTGAGTGACGTATCCTCACTCTCTGGCGGGCGATTCGACACAGTTATTAACCTAGGGGCGGCGAGGATGCTCCAAGGGTGCCCTCATAGCACAAACAGGTCTCAACAAACAATAATCACATGTAGCAAGCATGTTTGATCTGAAAATACTATCTGTATTCTGATTTCTTATTCTGAACTCTTTTCTGCTTTGAACTGATTCTCATACTAAACTATACTATATCTGAGATATCTTCTGACTGTGTGATATTGCTTTACTATCTTTCATTCTGAATATATATCATATTATTATAAAACATGCTTGCTAGATTCATACTGGACTCAATTCTTGACTTCTGAATTCTTTCTTCTATAGTTCACGCTGTTTGCTATACAGGATTACTAACTTGCCGAAGGAATTAGCTTTACATACCTTCGCTTCGGATTTCCCGACTAATCGGCGTAGCTTGATTAGTACTTCTGCTATTTCTCCTAGCTTCATTCATATATATATCAATTAGAACCAAATACGCTAATATTTTGGAAGAAAATATCACTTTTAATATATATATAGCCCAATCTTTAGCTTATTGAAAAACGGTCAAAAACTCGCTATTTCTCAAAATTCCGTAAGGGAGAAATACTTACTTTAGGGCTAGGAGTATATTAACACTAATTTGGAGCAACTCCAATTACCTTAGCTCTGTAGCACGATGATTCGCTGGCCGAATTTCACGAAACTAAATCCGTAGGAATGCTCCTTACTGCTTAATACCTTGGTATCTGGAGTTAATTTGAGTTTGGACCGCGTTTGACAGCGTAATCGGATGAATATTATCAACGAACCTTTGTTCTCTCTGTTTTTCCTCGACTTCTCTGGAAAATTATATGAAATTTAACATTAAAACCGAAGTTGGAGGCTTTTATACTTGGGGCTGCACCTCACCTCCGTGACACGCTGTGTATCGCGGTGCCTAGCCTCCGTGACACGCTGTGTATCGTGGAGGTGAGCCTCTGTGACACTCTGGCCATTGCGAAGGAGGCCTGCCAGCCTTCTCTTGCGATGGTTCGACGTGTCACTTATCCAATCTTTCCCCGGGCCTTTTCCTAGCATGTATGGCATTCAAAAACTCTTAACCAACATGCGAATAGGCCATCTACATGTCGAGAATTTACGGGATGTAACATTCTCCCCCCCTTAAGAACATTCATCCTCGAATGTAAACTTCTATTTATAGGATTTCTCAACTCACTCAACTTATTTTTAGAGAAAAAATTTGGCAGAGTCTCCCCTGTAATGTGGACTATCTCAAGAACCTGAAATGCAGAAAAGTCGAATACAGGTACTCCACACAATACTATAGTATCCATCTCATAAAAGACTAGAGTCGACTATCTCATTTATACATATACTATAAGGCACTATATAAAATAACAATACTAACATACCTCTTGACTGACTAGGTTTGAAACAAGTGAGGATATCTGGTTTTCATATCTTCCTCTTCCTCCCAAGTCATCTCCTCTCGGTTCCTGTTATGCCAAAGCACCTTGACAGACACAATATCTTTAGTTCTAAATCTACGAATCTGTCTGTCTAAGATAGCTACTGGAACCTCTTCATAGGCCATCTCTTCCATAACCTAGACGTCCTGGACTGGGACTACTCTGGATGGGTCTCCTATGTACTTTCTTAGCATAGATACGTGGAAAACTTGATGAACGGATTCTAATTCTGGAGGCAAGTTCAATTCGTATGCCACTCAGCCTACTCTCCGCCGGATCTTATAAGGCCCAACGAATCTCGGACTGAGCTTACCTTTCTTGCCGAATCTTATCACCCCTTTCATTGGAGATACTTTCAGAAATACCCAGTCATTCACATCAAATTCCAGGTCCCTATGCCGCACATTGGCATATGATTTCTGGCGGCTCAATGCAGTCAGTAGGCGTTCTCTGATAAGCTTTACCTTCTCCTCTGACTGATAAATAATATCTGGCCCAATCAGTGCTGACTCTCCCACTTCAAACAAGCCAACTGGTGATCTACATTTCCGCCCATACAGTGCCTCAAAGGGCGCCATCTGGATAGCTGAGTGATAACTATTATTATAAGAAAACTCAATTAGCGGCAAATGCTCATCCCAGCTACCTCCAAAATCTAGCACACACGCCCGTAGCATGTCCTCGAGCGTCTGAATAGTGCGTTCAGCCTGTCCATCTTTCTGAGGATGGAATGCTGTGCTCAAATTAATCTGCGATCCCAGACCTCTCTGAAATGACTGCGAAAATCTAGCTGTAAATTGTGCTCCTCCGTCAGAGATAATAGATACTGGAACACCGTGTAATCTGACTATTTCTCTTATATACAATTCGGCGTAATCTTTGGCAGATAAAGTAGCTTTCACTGGCAGGAAATGGGCTGATTTCGTCAGTCTGTCAACTATTACCCAAATGGAATCATGTTTATGCCTGGTACGGGGTAATCCTGCCACAAAATCCATGTTTACTGTTTCCCATTTCCAGAGAGGCACAACTATGTCTTGAGTTAACCTGCCTGGTTTCTGGTGTTCCGCTTTTACCTGTTGGCGGTTAGGACATTGGGCTACAAATTCTGCTATTTCCCTTTTCATACCTGGCCACCAGTAGATCTCCTTGATATCTTGGTGCATTTTCATCGCGCCTGGGTGGAGAGAATAGCGGGCGTAATGTATCTCATTCATAATCTGCTGGCGGAGCCTTGAAACATCTAGAACACAGAGGCGGCTCTTGCATTGCAGCACTTCATCCTTAGTTATCTGAAAATCTGGCACTTTCCCTTGCTGAATTCTGTCCTTAAGCTAGACCAGGTCAGGATCTTCATTTTGTCGTTCTTTTACCTCCACAACTAATGATGACACATCGGTGTTTTGAATTACCGCTCTGTTGTCCTCTGTTTCTGCTACACGAACTGCTAGGCTGGCTAATTGATGTATTTCTCTAACCAAATCCCACTGCTCAAGCTGTAAATACGCCAAACTCCACATCGATTTACGGCTGAGAGGATCTGCTACTACATTGGCTTTTCTCGAATGATACAAAATGTCCACGTCATAATATTTCAATAACTCCAACCAGCGACGCTGTCACAAATTCAACTCTCTCTGAGTGAAGATATACTGTAGGCTCTTATGATCCTTGAAAATATCCACATGAACGCCATACAAGTAATGTCTCCGTATCTTTAAGGCGTGGATCACTGCGGCTAACTCCAGGTCATGGGTAGGGTAATTCTTTTCGTGTTTCCTCAGCTGTCTGGAAGCATACGCAATCACTTTACCGTGCTGCATCAACACACAACCCAACCCAATACCTGATGCATCATAATACACTGAATAACCCTCTGTACCTTCCAGTAATGCTAACACTGGAGTGGAGGTTAATCTGTCCTTTAATTCTTGGAAACTCTGCTCACATTCCTCTGTCCACTGAAACTTTACTGCTTTCTACGTCAGCTTAGTCAGAGGTGCCGCTATAGTGGAGAATCCCTCAATAAATCTTCTATAGTATCCTGCTAATCCCAGAAAAATGCGGACTTCGGTCGGTGTGGTAGGTCTAGGCCATGTTTTGACTACTTCTATTTTCTGTGTGTCAACCTGTATACCAGCATCCGACACAATATGCCCCAAGAAAGCTACTGAGTTCAGCTAGAATTCACATTTGGAGAATTTAGCATACAACTGACGGTCCCTAAGAATCTGGAGCACTGTTCGTAAATGGGCCTTGTGGTCTGCCTCTGAGCGAGAATATATCAGAATATCATCAATAAATACTATCTCGAACAGGTCCAGGTGTTGTCTGAAGATGCTGTTCATCAGGTCCATAAAGACTGCTGGGGCATTCGTCAGCCCAAAGGACATGACTAGAAACTCAAAGTGGCCGTATCTGGTCTTGAAGGCTGTCTTCGGAATGTCCCTTTCATAAACTCGAACCTGATGGTATCCGGACCGTAAGTCAATCTTGGAGAAATATATGGCCCCCTGTAACTGATCAAACAAATCATCTATTTTGGGAAGCGGATACTTATTCTTGACTGTAACCTTATTCAACTGTCGGTAGTCTATACACATGCAGAGCGAGCCATTCTTCTTTCTCACAAATAGAACTGGCGCACCCCACGGTGAAGTACTCAGCCTGATAAAACCCTTATCTAGCAGGTCCTTCAGCTGCTCCTTTAATTCTCTGAGTTTAGCAGGAGCCATACGATACGGAGGAATTGATATGGGTTGCGTGCCTGGTAGCAAGTCGATTGCAAAATATATTTCCCTTTCTGGGGGAATACCAGGTAGCTCATCTAGAAATACATCAGGGAATTCATTCACCACTAGAACAAACTGGAGTGTCAGAGACTCTACCCGAACGTCTTGAACCCTGACTAGGTGGTAAATACATCTCTTGGCTATCAATTTCCTCGCCTGAAGGTAGGAAATAAACCTACCTTTTGGTGTAGCTGTGCTTCCCTTCCACTCTCGCACTGCCTCCCTTGGAAAGTTGAATGGGACCGTCTTGGTCCAACATTCTACGTTAGCATAGCATGGCACCAGCCAATCCATACCCATAATGGCATCGAAATCAATCATCTCTAGTTCTACCAGATCTACTGTAGTCTGACGATTAACAACCTCTACTGTACACCCTTGATAAATCCTACTAGCTATAATGGAGTCACCTACGGGTGTGGCTACTGAAAAGGGCTGCTGTAACAATTCTGGTGCAACACTGAACTTTCGAGCCACAAATGGGGTAACATATGACAAAGTGGACCATGGATCAATCAATACATAAGCAGGGTATGAGAAAATAGTCATCATACCTGTTACCACATCTGGAGACGCCTCTGAGTCCTGTCTCCCTGGTATTGCATAGGTACGACTTGAGCCCGTACCTGAACTAGAGGCTCTTAATCTACCTCGGCCTCTACCTGCTGAACTTGAGGGCCTACGCCCTGTCGAGGCTGCTGGAGCTCGTGGCCCTGCTGATGTTCTGTCCTGGCTATCTCGTCTACCTTGCCCCCTGGCCGGACAATCTCTCATCATGTGCCCCTCTTGCCCGCACATATAACACCCTATGGAGCCATATCTACAAGCTCCGGTGTGAGGACGACTGCAAATAGGGCAGCGTGGGGGTGTGTATCTGCTCTTCTCTACCCTCCTCTACTGAGGTGAATCCACCGTTCAAGAACTGCCACCAGACTCTGACTGCCCTCAACGAATAAATCTACCTCTCTGCTGTTGTGATGGAGGTTGGGGTCTAGGGGGCCTGTCTGACAACCGGGTCTTGGGTCCTCTCTGAATCTCCCTCTGTATATCGTCTGATCTATCCCTGCGGTGCTGCTCCTGATTTGTCTGTCTACTGTCCTGTTGCCGCTGTCTAAGGCCCGCAATAGTCTGGGCAAAGGCCTGCACCCGGGCGATGTCCATTTTTTCCCGTAATGTAGTTGTCATGCATGCCTCAATGTATTCTAGGTTCAGACCCATAATAAACCAGTGGACTCTAGATGACATGGTGTCCACAAAAGCTGGAGCATAGCGGGCTAAGAAGTCAAACTGTAGAGCATATTCTCATATGCTCCTCGCCCCCTACTCCAAGTGCAAGAACTGGTCCATCCGGGCCTGCCGAATCACCCGTGGCAAATAACGATCCAGGAAGGCCTCCGAGAAGCTAGACCAGGTTGGAGGGGCAACATCTCTCCCTCGAGACCTTTCCCAGCTCTTGTACCATAATACAGCTACATCTCACAACCGGAATACTGCTAAATCAACTGATTCTGTAGGTGTCACATGCATGACCCGGAAGATTCTCTACATCTGACATAGGAAATCCTGGGGGTCCTCTGCCTGATCTGACCCTGTGAATTATGGGGGACCTAATGCCAAAAATTCCCTGATCCTCGAACTGCCAGATCCACCTGATGGCTCTACTGTTACGGGTGGCACTGACTGGTGCTGAGTTGCCATCATTTGTGCCAACATAACAACTGCACTGCGAACTTCCTGGTCGGATGGTGTTGGTACAGGAGCTATCGGAGGCGGTGTCATTCTGAATGGCTCCTAATGAGATGGGAACTGCTGAGAAGGCTGTGATGATGCCTCTATATCGCCCTCAGATCGGGCTAAGTCTAAATGAAGCTGAGGCATCCTGCTGGTGTCTTCTCCTGCTATGGTATCCAACCTTCTACCTGTGGCAGGGTGTCGCTGGTCTGCCATTTTTATCTGTAGACAAAGAATATGATAAGTTTTAAGAACTCAACCCCATACTGTACCACTCTACAGCACGACTGAATAGGAAGAAAGAGTAACCATCCTATCATGCCTTGCAGCCTCCTGCCTATAGTATATGGTGCACAACACATTCATAGACAAGACTCTACTTAGCACGGCTAGCAGACTCCCTGGGACACGACCTGCTCTGATACCATGTTTGTCACGCCCCGCCTTTGGGGGTATGACTGGCAGCTGGTGCCCTATTAGAATCTGAACTACTAGACTACTAAGCCTAAGCACATCTGGTGCCTGGCTGGCTCTAACTCTGATTCACAGAAACAACAGGCCATATAACGGTTGTAAATACAGCCTCCGGCCGACTAGGCCTATACCCACCTGTACTATAACGTCAGCTAACCAGAATCACATTCATATAGGGGAACCTATGCAGGCCGACAAGGCCACCATGCTGTCTAGTCAAGTCTAAATCAATATAACAAATGCTGAACCGCTACGTGACCGGCAAGGTCACCACTACTTGACTGGATAAGGCCTCACACGACCAACATAAACAACTAAACATACGCACAGCCCCACACGACCGACACAACTAACCACAGGGAAATACATATAGACGGCAAGCCTCTAAGAATACTGATAAAATGGTCGGGACAGGGCTCCGACCTACCCGTCCTGTACAACAATAGAAAATGATATAAACCTCTGAATATCAAGCTCCGGATGATATGAGCTGATGACTCTGTGCTGGTTAGGATCATGAGGGATCGACTCCTCATCTATAGGTACCTGCAGGCACGTAATGCAGCGCCCCAAATGGGCGTCAGTACCACTGGTATCGAGTATGTAAGGAAAACTGAACATAAATAAATATAAACAACAATGCTAGTAAATTCTGAATAGCAGGAAGTATCTGAAATTGTCTGAACTAGCAAGATCTGGAATAGGCTTATCTGTACTGAGGTAAAGTAGAATCATACCTGTCCTCATGGCGACCTGCTGTCTATCAACTAATAAATATCATGTACATACATATATATAACATACAAGGACCTATACCAGCCCTCATAAGCTGGAAGGTGCCAACCAACACATAATATATATACCCTGACCCGGGTCAAAACCATCCAAAAATAAATCACTCCACTTGCCCACTAACTACGAGCACCTCTACCGACCCCCTTGGGTCTGCAGCTCGGGCTATGGCCTCTGACTATAACTGTGTCTGAGTTCGGAGGACTCCTGTACTGTAAACTGTAATTTTTGTCTGCATCTGTAATTCGCCCCTGGGCGCAAGCGCACAATAGGGAAAGCTACACTGCTATGCTGATCAGCCTAATATGGGGAATGCTGTATCCCATCTTCGTCCTACTACGGACGGCACGCCACTCCTTGGAGTGACGTATCCTCACCCTCTGGCGGGCGAGTCGACACAACTATTAACTCAGGGGCGGCGAGGACGCTCCAAGGGTGCCCTCATAGCACAAACAGGTCTCAACAAACAATAATCACGTATAGCAAGCATGTTTGATTTGAAAATACTATTTGTATTCTGATTTCTTTTTCTGAACTCTTTTTTGCTTTGAACTGATTCTCATACTGAACTATACTGTATCTGAGATATCTTCTGACTGTCTGATATTGCTTTACTATCTTTCATTCGGAATATATATCATATTATTATAAAACATGCTTTCTAGATTCATATTGGACTTAATTCTCGACTTCTGAATTCTTTCTTCTATAGTTCACGCTGTTTTCTATACAGGATTACTAACTTGCCGAAGGAATTAGCTTTACATACCTTCACTTCGGATATCCCGACTAATCGGCGTAGCTTGATCAGTACTTCTGCTATCTCTCCCAACTGCATTCATATATATATCAATTAGAACCAAATACACTAATATTCTGGAAGAAAATATCACTTTTAATATATATATAGCCCAAACTTTAGCTTATCAAAAAACGGTCGAAAACTCGCTATTTCTCAAAAGTCCAGAAGGGAGAAATACTCACTTTACGGCTAGGAGTATATTTACACTAATTTGGAGCAACTCCACTTACCTTAGCTCGGTAGCACGATGATTCGCTGGCCGAATTTCACGAAACTAAATCCGTAGGAATGCTCCTTACTGCTTAATACCTTGGTATCTGGAGTTAATTTGAGTTTGGACCGCGTTTGACGACGTAATCGGACAAATATTATCAAGGAACCTTCGTTCTCTCTGTTTTCGCTCGACTTCTCTGGAAAATTATATGAAATTTAACATTAAAACCGAAGTTGGAGGCTTTTATAGTTGGGGCTGCACCTCACCTCCGTGACACGTTGTGTATCGCGGAGCCTAGCCTCCGTGACACACTGTGTATCGCGGAGGTGAGCCTCCATGACACTCTGGCCATCGCGAAGGAGGCCTGCTAGCCTTCTCTTGCGATGGTTCGACGTGTTACTTATTTGATCTTTCCACGGGCCTTTTCCTAGCATGTATGGCATTCAAAAACTCTTAACCAACATGCGAATAGGCCATCTACATGTCGAGAATTTACGGGATGTAACATAAACAAAGTCACAGTTAAGAACAGATATCCTCTACCTAGAATTGACGACCTGTTTGACCAACTTCAGGGGGCCAGTTATTTATCGAAGATATATCTCAGGTCGAGGTACTATCAGCTAAGGGTCAGAGAGTTTGATATACTGAAAAATAACATTCAAAACTCAGTATAATCACTAAGAGTTTGTGGCTATGTCCTTCGGGCTAACAAACACCCCCGCAGCCTTCATGGACTGGATGAACAAAGTCTTCAAGTAGTATCTGGATATGTTCATTATTATATTTTTTGAAGACATTCTAGTATACTCCAGAAATGAGGAAGAGCGTGCTAAACACCTGAGGATAGTGCTTCAGACACTCAGAGATCGCCAGTTATTCGCCAAGTTCAGCAAATGCAAATTTTAGATGAAGTCCGTGACTTTCTTTGGTCATGTGGTCTCGGGTGAGGTAATACAGGTAGATCCTCACAAGATAGCAGCAGTGAAAGATTTTCCTAGACCTACCTCTCCGACGAAAATCAGGAGCTTCCTAGGCTTATCTGGTTATTACCGATGAATTGTGGAGGGCTTCTCCTCTATAGCATCTCCTCTAACTAAGTTAACTCAGAAGAAAGTGAATATCTAGTGTCAGATGTGTGTTAGAAGAACTTCAAGGAGTTGAAGACTCGACTGACTACCGCTCTAGTTTTGACCTTTCCAGAGGGAACAGATGGGTTGGTTGTGTATTGTAATGCTTCCAGAGTTGGACTCGGTTGCATTCTAATGCAGAGGGGCAAGGTGATAGCCTACGGCTCTAGACAGCTCAAGGTTTATGAGAAGAACTATCCAATTCATGACTTGGAGTTGGCATTGGTGGTTTTTGCGCTAAAAATATGGAGACATTACCTATATGGGGCTCACATGGATGTGTTCACATATCACAAGAGCCTTCAATATGATTTCAGTCAGAAGGACCTAAATCTTCATCAGAGAAGGTGGTTGGAGTTGCTGAAAGACTATGACATGAGTGTGCTGTATCACCTGGGCAAAGCCAAAGTGGTGGTTGATGCACTAAGAAGGTTGTCTATGGGAAGCGTAACTCATGTTGAATAGGGCAAGAAGGAAATGGTAAAAGATATTCACAAGCTAGCTCGGTTGGGAGTACAATTGGTGGATTCAGCCGAGGGTGGAGTGGTAATGCAAATTTAGTCAGATTACTCCTTGGTAGTTGAAGTGAAGTGCAGACAGGATGAAGATCCCATCTTACTCAAGCTTAAGGAAGTAGTTCTCAAAAAAGAAATAAAAGCTTTCTCCAAAGGAGGAGATGGTGTGCTTTGTTACCAGGGCAGATTGTGTGTACCGGATGTTGGTGAGTTGAGACACCAGATACTAGTGGAAGCACACAGCTCGGGATACTCCATTCACCCTGGTGCTACTAAGATGTACCATGATTTACGAGATATTTACTAGTGGAACGACATGAAAAGAGATATTGTTGAATTTGTAGCCAAGTGCCCAAACTACCAGCAAGTTAAAGTAGAACACCAGAGACCAAGAGGCATGATGAAGATATCAACATACCCACATGGAAGTGGGAAGAAGTGAACATGGATTTCATTACATTTCTAACTCGAACTCGTCGGCAACAAGATTCAATCTGGGTGATAGTAAATCGGATGATTAAGTCAGCATACTTCATCCCAGTCAAAACCACAAATTCAGCTGAGGACTATGCTACACTTTATATCCGGCAGTTAGTTAGACTTCATGGGGTTCCCTTATCCATCATTTCAGATAGAGGTACCCAATTTACCTATGATTTCTAGAAGTCCTTTCAGAAGGGACTAGGTACTCAGGTCAAGCTCAGCACATCTTTTCACCCATAGACAGATGGGCAAGTTGAGTGGACCATTCAGATCCTAGAAGATATGTTGAGAGTGTGCACGATCAATTTTAAGGGAAATTGAGATGACCACTTGCCTCTTATGGAATTTTTGTACAATAAAAGCTACCACTCTAGTATCTAGATGGCCTCGTTTGAGGCATTGAATGGTAGGAGGTGCAGATCTCCTATCGGGTGGTTTGAAGTGGGTGAAGCTGCTATAATCGGGCTAGAATTAGTTCATGAAGCTATGTAGAAGGTGAAGATTATCCAAGAAAGATTGAAAATAGCTTAGAGCCATCATAAATCTTATGCCGATGTGAGGAGAAGAGAGTTGGAGTTTGCAGTCGATGAGTGGGTCTATCTGAAAATTTATCCCATAAAAAGGGTGATTAGGTTTGGAAGAAAGGTAAATTAAGTCCTAGGTATGTGGGACCCTATAGATTTTGGAGATGTATTGGCCATGTAGCCTATGAGATAGAATTACCTTAAAAATTAGCGGTTGTGCACACACTATTCCATGTGTCCTTATTGAAGAAGTGCATTGGTGATCCATATTCAGTTGTTCCATTAGAAAGTGTGGTGCTGATAGATAGTCTCTCTTATGAGGAAGTCCTACTCTAGGTTCTTGACCGTCAGATTCGTAAGATGAGGAAAAAACAAGTAGCTTCAATCAAAGAATTGTGGAAGTACCAGCAGGTTGAGGGAGCTACGTGTGAGGCCGAAGCAGAATGACGGCCAGATACCCACACTTGTTCCCTTCCGGCTCAGTTTCAGTTTAAGGTACAAATTTTCTCCCTAAAAAACTATTCAATTCGATTGTTCCTATTTCTTTGATATTATTGATCATGAGTACAATTAGCGAATTCAGTTTAGACTTGCAGTTCAGTTCGGAGTTAGTCACTACATTAGTTTTCAGCTTTTCAGTCAGTATTGTGCATAGTGATTGAAATTCTCTAATTTTCTGAGTGTTTTCCAACATTCGAGGACAAATATTTCCAAGGGGGATATATTGTTATGCCCCGGAAACTCAAAGACTAGATCTGGGACTTAAAACAAAGAAAAGCTAGAAATCTGAAGAAATGCCTCAGAACGACTCACCTAACGAGTCATTGTGAGACCTAACGACTCGTTAGGTCAGTCATGGAAAGGGGGATTGAGAAATGGAAAGGTGGTGTCAATGTGCCAAAGAGTGTCACCATGAGTCATGGTCCTCCACCATGACTCCTTAGGTGAGTCGTGGTCAGGCCTGGGTCAGAAGTTAAGGAGTTAGACAGTGTACCCTATGAGTTCTCATCACGACTTGTTATGTGTGACCACGAGTCGTGGTATCACCCGTGGGGAACTTTAGGGTTTTGGAATTTGTGGTCCATGACAGGTGACCATGAGTCTTGGTCGCTCACCACGACTCATTAGGTCCTCAGGGTGACCATCACTAATTTTTGGACAGTGTACTCGACGAGTGTGACCATGATTCGTGGTCACTGACCACGACCAATTAGGTCACCCATGAGGATTGAAGATAAGTTTTTCCCTATAATTTTCTAAGGTTTTTTTTAATAATTTCCTACTCTCCTAAACTTTAAACTACGTCATTTTAGACATAATTTCAGAACTATTAGTGGGAATGAACGTCCTCTCCCCTCATTCCTTACGTACATTCTCAGAAAATCATCGAAGAGTTCTCTCAAGAACTTTCAGAGTAAGGTCCAGCGTTCTTCATCCATCTCAGAAATTCAAGTTTCCTCCTCAGGGAATTCTTAGACAGGTATGTGGGAATTCAACAAGGGGATAGTTCTTCTCTTGTTTCCCCCAAATCCCTATTATAGTTTCCCTATCAGTCTTAGCCATGAGCTTTTGATTACGAAGAGATTACATGTCAATTTTCATTTATTTCACGTAAAATGATATTCATGCTTATTTTGATGAGATTTCCTTAATTCATGAAATCTTTGGCATATTGTGGATTCCCATGTTGTGGAATAAGGTGAAGTCTCTATTAGGTGCTTAGTAGTTCAGTTTAGTTAGAATGTAGAATCTCCTTAGTGCTATTCAGAATTTGTCAACTGATCCATTTGACTACAGAAATCCTTGAGGTGTTTGTGATACCTCCCAGTTATCAGAATCAGACTCAGAACTAAGTTTCGTTGGTCCACTAGGTGGTCATGAATTTAAATAAACAACTCTGACTAGCCTTAGTACCCCAGAAAGATTAAAGTTTGTTCTTAGATGGTTACGACGCTTCTAGATAAGCAACTCTGACCAGTATAAAACCTAGTTTCAGAATCTGGTCCGATAAGACTCTCAGGGTACTATCAGTTATACATCCCTGACTAGTCTTGGATCCCAGTTTCGAGCTATCAGCATAGTATTCAGTTTAGGTATTCCAGTGGGAGCGGGACTTAGCACCGAGCAGGCTGGGGTTCCAGCGCACCCAGGTTCCTAGAACTACGTTGCTAGCGTAGGTTACAATATTTATTGTCTTGATTGGCCCCAGACTTTTGTGATCACCCAGTTCATGCCTCTATGTCCTTGTAAGGTATATTGGGTCCTACTGGTGGGGCATATACATCGGACTCCATGTCTAGCTCACGTGGTTACATGTCAGTTATAGACTCTCCCACTAGTCAGCTCAGTCCAGTCTCAGTATAAGCAGTTCAGTTCAGTTTCAGCTCTATCAGTTTAGATCAGTTTAGTATAGTATCTCAGACTCAAAATTTTCATAGACAGGGTCATTTTGACCATCATTGTTTATTATAGTTATTCAGCTTAGTATATAAGTTGGTCATTGCATGTCATTTTCAACTCAGTCTTTTATATTCAGTTATGTTTTCTCCTACCTACTCAGTATATTCAAAGTGTTGACGCATACTTTTATGTTGTATCATTTCATGATACAACTAGAGGTGCGCAGACTCGCGTCGTTAGTTGCCGTAGTTCAGATCCTCCTCAGCAGGAGAAGTGTGAGTCCTCATATTTCGAGGGTGTTATATCATTTCTTCAATCATTTCAGTACTTTCAGTTAGTCATTTAAGTTAACTGGCGGCTTGTCCCAGCAACTCATCAGCTAGATGGCTTTAAGAAACAGACTTGATTTCACACTATTAGTATTGTTCAGTTGTTTTACATCTTATGTTTCAGTATTAATTTTTCATAAATGATTTTATATTATTAGTTCAAAGCTTCCGCTATACATGTATTACTCAGAATACTTGTGTATGATAGACTAGGGGTTGACTTGGGGTTACCTGTGATCCTAAGTACCGCGTTCCGTCTAGGGTGTAGACTCCGGGCGTGACAATTCTTGATTGAAATGTTATGAACTTCGAGGACAAAGCATGATAATGATCTTTTAGACTTTCGGGCTTGTTGATAGTATAAAGTAGCCTTAATCAGACTTTAAATGAATTTAGTATGATGTAATTAGTTGAACACACAGGTCTCTGATTTGCTGAAATAACTTCAATTATATGAATGATTGTGAGATTGGTACCTGCATGTAAAAGCTTTATCGGGATTCTCATTAGCTGAGAATGTTTCCCTTAGTTCAGTCAGGAATTCTGAAATAGCCAAAAATGTTTACCTCAGTGCAGTAAGGGATTCCCAATAGCAGAGAATTCTCCCTTAGTCAGTCGGGGACTCTAAATAGTAGAGAATGTCTACCTTAGTCTAAAATATCAGTTCAGTTCAACTCCGTATAGTTTCAAACTTTAGTTTAAATCATTCTAAGCATAATTTAGTCTAAGTTATCAATAGATAGTCAGTGCAATATATGATATCAATTACAACTTTAGTTCTCCGTATATGTAAAGTACATGAGCATTATACATCAGTTTGATTATAATTCAGTAAATGTTTTCAAATAAAAGATTCATGTCAATATATGTATATCTCAGACATGGTTATTATATTTCAGTTCAACTATATGTTATATATTTCAGTTCAACTATATGGTCAATGATGTACTTAGTTTATTTCCTCCCAGTGTACTTTCATATTTTAGTTTCCTTACATTTCCCGCATACTCAGAACAATCCAAGTACTGACCACATACTTTATGTGCTATATCATTTCATGATATAGATTCAGGTTTCTACACTCAGCCACGTTGTTAGATACGTTTCATTTCTATCTCAGCTGATTGTGGTGAGTCCTCATCTCTTGAGGATGAGTTCTATGTTTTTCCTATTTCAGTTTTCAGACTTTAAGAGTTAGCTGGGGGATTGTCCCAGCAACTCATCAGTGTAGTAGGAGCTTTCAGACTTGTATAAGCATACTCAGCTTTTGCATCAAAGTTTTATTTGATTATGTTCTTATGGATTATGGTTAGACTCTTTCAATTAGCTTCGACTAAGTTATGATTCTATTAAGTGTTTCTTGGTAATGCTATGCTAGTATCATGTTATGGTCTACTTGGATCCTTACGGGGTTCCTCGTTTCGTGTCTTGATCTGGGCCTATATTCGGATTGTGACAAAACATCCTCATTAAAGCTCACTAAATTTATTATTTTTCAGATTTACCATATTATAGAGACACTTAACTTAGCTAGGTTAATAGACTATGGATATTGATCAACATTAAAAAAAATATCATTCCACCATCATGCAAAATGCATAATACTTTCTGGAATCCACAGTACTTTCTAGATATGGCCAACTTATGGGGAGAATATTCCAAACTACTTATGCGTTAGACATCTAAAGAGCATATGATCAATTGTTTCAATTTTTATGCCACATAAGTTACATGCATCACAAATATGTTTCAATTTTGTTGAAACAACATGGTTAGCCGGAAGCACATTTGGAGTACATTTTCGAATAAAATGTATATAATTATTCTTTATATTCATAGACCGTAAGAAATACCAGAACTTCTTTGAAAAGGATTGATACCTTCATTTAGGTCTATCACTACTAACTTGTCTACGTCTTACAATTTCTCTAGCTGATTGCTAACCCGATTTTACCTTATAATTTTAAGATTTAGTATGATGCCAAATATTTCTATAAGTCGATTTAGTGGTACAAATTGATTAGAAACTATTGCATGTATATCATTCTTACAAAATCAATTCTCAAGATCTTGCATTTTTCAAGTGTGGAAATTATGGCCTATAAGGTCATCACTTCTAGTGCTATATCAATCTGAGTGTGACATATTCTAGATTTGAAACAACTACAGTTTGGAATTCAAGTATCTGTCCAGACTTTAATACTTTCTCCAGATCTTATCCTCCATCTAATACCTTTTTGTAAAATATCTCTATCGCAAATAATACTCTTTCAAATCCTGGAGCTAGAAGAAGAACACATTAGTTTGAGGAAAGAGGCGTGATGAAAATATTTACTTTTGAAAATTTTAAAAGTAGGGAATCTTCTTTAATTAAAATTCCCCAAGCTAGTTTATCCAGCAACGCTTAGTTAAAAGATTTGAACTCTATATAGTTTGTCTCTTAGATTATTAAAGTGTAACCTGATACTGCTCTTTGAAGTTTTATGAAGGTTGTTGAAAATCCTACACATCGTAGGTCGTGGATTTTACTCCCTTGAGTAAGGAGGTTTTTATAACATATCTTTGTGTCCTCACAATTTTTAGCTACTTTAATTAAAGTTAATGAACCTGGTTGATTGAACTCAAGATAAGTACTGAAACTAAGTTTGTTGTAGAGTGCTTTAGTATTTCAATCACTACTAGTTAATACCAATATTCTGTCAATGGAAAGGTCCACGAGGGGCTGGGATGTCCTAGGTCGAAGTCATAGTTTAACATGACGCTTGCTTGGTGGACTTAGTTAAGAAATAAAGTTTCCCTTGCTTTCAGTTATAACTTTTTGCATTATGGTTAGTGCTTGATCCTAATAAGTGGTATTTGAGCCAAGGTCATGGGTTCCATTCCCAAGGAAAACGTATTGCATGATCAAGTCCCATGAGGGGCTAGGCACCCAGGTCAAAAGGGAAATTATTGGGTAATGGCAATATCCTGCCTATGGCAAAGCCCACAAGGGGCTGAGGTGGCCCCGATCGAAGTCATGATCTAACATGACACTTGTTTGGTGGGCTTAGTTAAAAAATAAAGTTGTGCCCTTGCTATCAACTATAGATTTTGTCATAATGGTAAGCATTTGATCCTAACAAGCTATGTTTTCCCCAGTGTGTATATTAGGATAATATAGAAGATAGAAAAATCATAAAATATGAATGATTTATCATTATAGCTGATAGCATGGAGCAAATATGTGAATCCTCAAATAAACATTCCTTTAAAAAATCCTCAATGGCACATGTATTAAATTGACCTTCTCTATCTGCCTAAGTATCTTTGCTTAGACAGAATCTTAACAACATGGTTGGACAAATATCAAGTTTCATAGACTTGTTTCAAAATGCAAGGCCTTCAATTCTTTTTCAACTTGACTAGTTGAAGATTATGTAACATCACAAGTTTACAGAGTAAGTGACCCGTGACAAAGGTAAAATAAGTTGATTAAGTAAAAATTTAAAAATGAAAGGAAAAAAAACTCTCGATTTTCTATTTAGATGACACTCTTTCAATATTTTCTATGTCAAGTTATTTGATTCCATTATATTAATGCTTTCTCTTGTAGTAGTAGTGTTCAAACAATTGGGAGCACCTCGATATTTCAGCGATATATATTACTCTTAATATAGGTACCGTTAACTTTCACCAAAACTTGGGCAGATGGGAACAAATTACATTGCGGTTTTGTCTCTCCTAAATTTTGAACCCTAGTCTCCCGTAATTTTCATACACTTTATTCAACCACTATATTAATATGTTATTATGGTAATTTGTGATATTTTAGAAATTATAGTCTTACTAGGGTAAATAAATATTATAGTCTTATTAGGTTAAGGTTAATCTAAGGTGGCAATGTACTTTTATATAAGGAGGTTGTATTGTTAATTGAGAAAATTCTCCCAAAATATTATGTTCTTTGTTTTATTTTCTGGTAAAGAATTTTATAGTCAAACCTCATCATAACAATTATTCGTTATAATAGCATTTCACTATAACAACCTAATTTTCTCTAGAACCGATCATTTATGTTATATTTTATTCCGCTCTAACATCATTCTCTACCTAAAAGTACCATAGCATTCAATATAACGTTATACTCTTCATAAAATTACCCCTCTATAACAGTCGTACTCTAATCTTATGCAATAATATTTTGTAATAAATATACTATTTATAAAAATAAATATTAAAATATTTATGATAGTGTTGATCAATGCAGAGCCAGACCCGATCCTACATTAGCATTAGGGTCTTGAACAGTTGAGGGGGAAGGGGTGAAAATAACCCTAGTTCATGAATGTGCATGCACTAGAACGAACAAAGAAACTTCAGATGAAGGTTGTCTAGATCTTAAAAAGAGGAGGGGCGATGAACAGAATGAATCCCAGGTTGGTGAGGGATGAGATCCCTAGGCTCCTTCTAAGGTTTGGGAAATCATTCTCCCTTTTAAGCTTAACTTATAGTGTATGAGTTAGGCCAACGCCTAATTTGATATGGTATTAGAGCAAGGTCAACGAAGAACCAAAAAGACCTTGAAGAAATGATGGAAGGACATGGTAGAAAAGGACTCAGATATAATGGCAAGAAGATTGTTGCCAAAGACGACAAGAATCATAGGAGTAACATCTCTCCATGCAATCTTACATCAAATGACAATCTGAGAATTTTGATAACACATGCCCTATTAAACGGTGAAAACTATGAAGAATGGCCTGGGTCCATGAGGACAGCCCTGAGATCAAGGTAGAAATTTAATTTCATTAATGGAAAAATAAAAAAATCGAAACGATGATTCACTGAATCTTGAATTCTGGAGTACTATAAACTCGTAAATGGTGTTACGACGCATATGCATTAGCATCTCAAGAGTTGCGGTCGCATATGCTTCTAATTACACTTAAAATTTTATCTGAAATGCAAAATTACATGCACTTTTGCATCTTGGTAAAACAATCATAATTGTTTTCTCACAACTTAGATTAGTCTTATATTTATATGTTTGATCTATTTCAAAGCGCTACAACTTTTATAACCAGAAGTTTCCTAGATACACGACAAGTGGATAATTATACATGTTTTATGTAAGGTCTAGTGGAAATTCATTTGGAACTTTCAGTTTACATGTGCTTTTCAACTTTCAGTCTTTTCTATACTAAGTGTCTCCTTGGAAGTCAGCTTTAAAACATCTTCACATACGATTTATCATAAATTGGGTCAACTCATGAAAAATTTGTCTGTTCAAATCTAACTCAAATTTACTAAGTGTTACAATAGTACCGAATACGTTTTGTGTATAAAGTATGTTTTATATTTTACAGTACTATAAAATAGTATGATGGATCTCTATTTCTTTCCTCTTTCATATTCCATTGATTTATCACTTTAGTAAAAATATTTTGAGAGCTTTGCCAAAGCCCTATGCATGATATCTTGTTCTAACTTATACTTATGAATCATACATGACCTTTTAAATTTAAAAATATTGAAAATTAACTAAATCATACCAAAATCGAAGAGAAATTGAGATGATGAAACTATTTCCACAAGTGTAATTTTTTTATACAAAATTAAATAACCGAAATAAAGTATATAGGATAAATTTTATAAAATAATCAGCCAAAATTTACCATTGACACTCCTATTTATGGTTGTAGGTGGAAAGATGATGAGAACAAACTCTTTTGCACCAATCTGATAGAAATGACATGACAATATTTGATTGGCTGGAACACATCACTTGTACGTATAACACATTCCTATTGATTTTTGACTCGACTAGGCATGTTATTTCATTTTGACATGTGGTGTGATCACATTGGCTCTTTGACTTGGTGTTTCATGTTATTTGACACGTGGCACTATACATGACTTCTAGAATAAGATGACATCTTGGGGGTAGTAAATTGGACTGGTCATTTACAACCCAAATCACTGGATGAGCCTAATAAAATTGAATCATAAATTAAATTCATATTTATTGAATGTAAATAATTACATAATTATATTAATTCATGATATTGTTTGGACTAGTGTATCTGAAATATAATATAATTCAAATTTGTTGTTAACTCAAATTTAATAAGTTTTTGTTGTCCACAATAAAGTAATCACTTGAATTTTTTGTATCCACTTTATTATTTAATTCAACATGCTAAGTGCGAAGTAAATGCCACTTCAATAAGATATTAACAGGAAAATTATAAAGAACTTTTATAAAAGAATTCAAGAGACATGATTGTAATGTGTCAAAGGATATGCATTATATAGAAACATAGTAATGTGTGTGAGGTATTACTTCTTTATTCAATGAACTACTTATTTAAATCCATTGACTAAGTAATCAAAAATTTAGAAGATCTTCACTAGTTAATGTTTTAAATATGTCAAATTAAATTGCCTCAATCAATATATTAATCCTTTTTATTTCTTTATTTTTTTTAAGTTTCCTATTCCGACAAGAATGTGAAACATATTAGGCAGCAATAATTATGTTGAATAGTTTGATAATGTTAGAGCAAACATATAATATTGTTACTAAACATGCAAATTACAAACTAAAAATAAATATCAGGTCTCAATAACATTTATATCTATTTCCACAGAAAAACTATATTTTTATCATTTGATATATACACTTGTTCTTTCCCCTCGTTTTTTAATTTGTTTAACAAGCCATAAACATTAATCAATGACAAAGAAAAAGAATAAGTACACACATACTCTCTCTCTCTCTCTCTCTCTCTCTCTCTCTCTCTCTAACGTGTCTTTCATTGTTTATTTTTTAATACTACTTGAGTTTGATCTTAACATTAATGATTGTAAGGTTGAATATATGATTTGATAGATAAAACTTTTTTATGGAACAGATATATGAATATGCATGGATCATACCTTTCATTCCATATTATTGGTGAAAAAAATGTTTATGAGCAAATAACTCTATAAATGGTAATGTCAAATGAAAAAGGAAACTAAAAATATTCACATTCACTATGACCTAGAGAAAACATAAAAAATTCATATTGCAATACTAATTTACGTAAATTCTTTCTAATTGTCTAAATCATTTGTTCTTTTCATATCACCCACATCAAAAAGTGTTGTTGTATTTTCTTCCTCTTGATATTTTTTCCTTCCATATAAAAGTTGATTTTTCTTTTTTCTTCTTGGCATGGTGTTTTTTCAATCAATCTATCCTTGTGAATAATTCTAGATCAATAACTTCTTTTATTTTGTGCTTCTTTTGAACAAGCTAAAAACTGATCTGTTGCATGAACGATCAATGTATTAGGGATTGCATAAAGATAAAGGTGACAAATAAGAGCAATGTCTACATTGCCCGATTAATAATATGCACCAAGAAATATGGAAACCTGACCATAAGGGAAAGCAAAAAATAAATTAATGGTCTATGTTATTAAAAAAATTCAATAAATATTAGCAAAAGTAGAGATTGAAAACTAGCCTTATCGAAAAAGATGGACAAATCCAATATGCATAAATTGCAATCTTAAAGGATGTTTCCGTAAAATAGGTATACTGAGAAATAACAAGTCATTAGATATACAATCAATTAAAAGGGATAACAACTTATATGCTTTATCACTTGAGAATGAATATATAATTTTGGATATGTGTATCTAAGTATTTATGGACAGTTAATCTAATTTGTTCCAAGTTACCACAAAAATTTTGTGATAAAAGAAAATTAAAGCACAAGTATTTCTACTAACTTTCGATCATTCAAAAGTAGTTGTTTGAAGTTTACAACTACTTAAGTTAGGGATGGTCTAAAAAATAAATGTTTTACCAAAACTGGCAGTACATAAAATTGATACAAAAACTTATAAACTACTCTCTATTGTAAGATAGGGGTAATCCGTCTCATCCCCTTCATTGAATTGACCACTTATTCTAGGTAAAAGAATTGAAAAACTTTTGGATCTAAAAAAAGAATCAATTTTGAAATATATAGTCTCACTTTAACATCAAATTAACTTACATTTAATCTGACCCTACAATTAAAATTTGAATCAGGGTGTTTATATATGTTCTTTTTTTATATGTGAATTATGTAAAGGATTAAGAATCAAATCATAAATTAATAAAACATCATCAAACAAATAAAATAAAATGAAGAGAAGAACTACATATTGGAAAGAGATAGTCCATTCAAGAAATAAAGCATAAATATATATTACTTCATAAAATAAAGGAAAGAAAGTGAAGAAAAACTTACAAACTTGATTTCTCCTTGATTTAATTGATCAGAAGAATCCACGAAGAGGATTCATGTTGGAAGAGAATCCATCATCATCATCCTCTTTTTCATTCATGTGAATTTCCTTCATTTTAGCAGCCACTGTAGGTTGATTGAGAATGAGAATGAGAATGAGAGAGAGAGATAAAATATTGTTATATACAGAAGGGGGTAGGAGACTAGAATTTTCTAAAAGTTGTTACAGATTTTCTTAATATCTAATTTGCTCACAATTTTAAGATAAATATTGACATTATCTTTTTATTATAGGAAAAAGGGTCACATTTACCCTTATACTTAGAGAAAAAAGTTGTATATACCACTCGTCGTACTCTTTTTTGATATATTTTCCCTTATCATCAACTTCGGGCACATATTTTCCCTTATACTATTAATTCTCATGTCTCCACTCTTATTATCTTATGTGGCCGCTAGGTAGATATATTTTTATCTCAATTGAAATTTTCTCTGAACATAATTTTAGTTTTCTACCTAATCAAACAAGTATACTCGACTCAACAAACCCATTAACCCTATTTCATGGATGCAATTGAATAAACATTCCAACAATAACTCTCTGTGGTTTCCGAAGTTTCTTTTTCTCTATCTTCCTCATACGCACACCCAAAAGAAATATCTCCAATTTATCAATTTGAACACACCCCAATAAGTATATTAGCATTTCATAGACTGTAAATGATTATCGGATTTTTATTTTTTCCTTCTGGATATGGCCCAACTCTGTGAAGGTTTCGGACATGCAAGGGTTAATCCTTTATATCATGAATAGTGATGTTTTTCATAGAGTTAATATAAGCTTTCCCGTTGAGCTGAGAGAATGATGAAGAAAAGGATAATAGGAATTGAGTTTATTGGAATAGTTGGGTTGGATATACATATTGGATCAGCTAGAAGGATTTTATAGAAAAGAAATTTTAAGTGGGGTAAAAACATATCCATGTAAATGCCACATAATATATTTAGGGTGGGATATGGGAGTTAACCATCCAAAGGAAAATGTATGCCTAAAGTTGGATGGTGAGGACAAATACATCGAAAAAGTATGGCGAGGGGTAAATATAAAATTTTTGAGAGTTCTAGGGAAAATATGTTCTTTTTTCATTTTTTTTCTTGGAACTGTACTAGTAGTATAAGATAGATAGAAAACTTATTATTTCACTTGAGGGATGAACTATGATGAATGAGAACACCTCTATATGTAGGAGAAAACTTACTTGGTCCCAAAGTAACTAATCTTAATTTTTCACCAAAAAATAGAATAGACATTCACTATAATAAGAACACATTTATTAGTAAAAAATTATTTAATTAAAGTAATTTATTTGAAATTTATATATCTTCTCCTAGAATGAAAAGAAACAAACTAAAATATTAATAGAAAGGTAAAATTGAAATCTAACTCTTTTTTACCTATAGAAAAAATTTCAGGTAGAACTGACTATTATATAGGAGAAAAAAAACTAGGTTTTAATTTTTATGTTAAATAGGTAGAAGCTTGTAAGTAGTTGGGATAGGAGGCTATAACTTTCTAAGTGTTCAATCGTTTACTTTTCTTACACCGTTTTTCCTTTAGTCCTTGTTATTTTTCTCCTTCTATTTAGTGAACGTTAGGATTTTTTTGTTTAAAACCAACAACCTAACCATATTAATGCATAAAGGGTCTCAAGGAGTTAAATGATGCAATATCATTAATTACAATTAGACTAGGAAAAAAATAGAAACCCAAACAATCTTATGTAACAACAAAACTGAAAATTTGCCTAAATTGTGCGCTAGCATATTTTAAGATTTAGGAAAACATAGAATGTTTACATCATCAAAGAAGCTTATAAGCTTCCAAATATTTTCACAAGTAGTCTTTATATACCATGAGACAACACTTCTTTTTATATCATATCTACCCCTTTTTTTGCATTCACTATGATTTGCACCTTTGATAATCCATTTTCCATAGTGTTTTTCAACACTTTATGAATTGTTCGTGCTTCAGTGATGATGGGCTTCCCAACAAATTGAATTGAGGTACCAAAGGATTGAAATAATTTACCATAGTTATCCACAACCGCAACTCCAATGCTTTCCATCTTCTTCTGCTTTTGTAAATGAGCATCTACAAACATAGCAACATCATATTTTTGTGCAACAATAATATTTCTATCATTAGTACGGTCATGTACAAGCATAGAACAAAAAGTAGTAAGCAAATTCTTTTCATAGTCAAAGAATTCCTAGTTTACAGTTTCACTAGATTCATAAATATGTAATGCCCCAGAGTTTCCTAGATCATACCCCAGAGTTGGATGAAGTTCAGCAGAAAACCAACAAAATTTGTCTCAGAACCACTTGTTCTACGGGTCGTTGGTTGCTCTAATGACCCGTTAGATGGAGCCGTTGGAAGGGTTTCAGAAATAGCGCGCCAAGTGTTTTTGATACCACGAGAGGAAAGAATAATTTGTTGTGTGATACAATGACCCATTCAATATAGCTGTGGTAAGTCGGCAGTCCAGACTTCCCAAACACGATGAGCCTAGTGATGACCCATTGGTTGCTGTGACGGATCGTCCCGAGGGGTCATCGGTTGGAGCTCAAAAAGGGGTTCGGGTTCAGTGACAATGGACGGTTAGCAAGAACCATTAAATAAAGTAACGACCCGTCGTGACAGTCATTGGATGGATCTAAAGATTAGGATGTAGTGGTGACAACGGGAAGTATCGGCGAGTCGTTGGATCAAGCAATGACTCGCCCTGTCAGACGTTTAATGAAGAAGTAGAATCTGGGAAAAAGGACCCTAGAAGCAACAAACGGTCACACGAGCTGTGGTGAGGACCAATGACTCATGGTGAGAGTCATGGTCACTGATCGGGTAGGTTTTTAATCTTACAATACCAAAACGTTCTTAAATGGTGTTGTTTTGGTATTGTAAGGGTTGAATTAAAGGGGTTTTCACAAGCCTAAGCCCCTCATTCTCCAAAATTCTTCAGTAACATTTTCTTCTCTCAAGTTTAAAATATCTAGTGTGATGACTCGAACATAGGCCCGGATCGAGACACGGGACAGGAAACCCCAAAAGGCTCCAAGTTGACCCATGGAATGAACATACATCTAACTCAATCATAGATAATCATAAGATCAACATGAATAACATAGCGAAAGTCTAAACAATCATAACAGATGAATACATATATGAATCTAAAGCTGAATATAAACTATGTCCGGAAAGCCTCTAACACTGACAAGTTGATGGGACAAGACTCCAACTAACTTACTATTGTTTGAAAACTGAAAAGATGAAATACAACAGATAACAAGGGCCCTTGCAAGATGAGGATTCACCAACTGAGACTGAGAAGTGCTAACTTCGGAAGTCTGACTAGCGGTGGGACTGGGCCTAGATATCGAAGCCTGTATCATAAAATGATACAGCATAGCAAATACGGTCAGTATGTGGAATGTACCGAGTATTCAAGGTAAGTAAAAATGGACAGTTAAAAAAGAACATAAGAGTTCATAAGAGTAGGATGACATGCTCATAAAGTAAACATAAGGCTTAAGGTTTTCAAAACATTCATAAATCATTCATAATTATAATCGAAGAGAAAAACTTTATTAAACATGACTTGAGCCAAAGTGCATAAACATAACCATGCATAAATCATGAGGAACAATGGGAGGACTCATACTAACAGACACCAACATCGTAGAACCTTACGTGATGCCCCAACTATCTCACTCAAGTGGGCAGAGTCATCCCAGGCTTGCCAGGAAAGGGACGTGCAGTATGTGATATTACGAAGAGGGGATCCATTGATTTTGGAATATATATATATATAAACCTACGGTGGCAACTAGTTCTGGGGCACCGGCGTAGTCCTTTGAACATCGCGTTACTCGGTGCTAGACACTACACCCAAAAACATGCATATTAGGCTCGAATGGTAACCGTAACATCATTCATGAAGCTCATGGATAAATAAATAACAACATCATTGATCCTCATTTAAAATACATGTTTAGCCATGAACAAGGGCCTATGAATTGGCCAAGAGTTATAAATTCATAAATCATGAAATCCATGCATACTTGTAAACATGTATAAACTTGACATTCATAAATCCATGATAAGTACTCGAGAGAAATAGAATCATAAAGCATGAATCAATATTGGTCTAGTTAAGATCAAGATCATAATGAAATTATAGCTTGACTTTTCATAAACATTCATAATAGGGCATAATTGGATTTAAAATCAAATCTATACACCTATATTTTATGGACCAAACATATGAATATGCATGGATCATACATTTCATTCCATAATAAAGGTGAAAAAAATGTTTAGGAGCAATTAATTCTATAAATGGTAATGTTAAATGAAAAAGAAAACTAAAATGTGCAAATTCACTATGACCTAGAAAATTCATATTGAAATACTAATACATAAATTCTTTTTAGTTATCTAAATCATTTGTACAATAATTTATTCTTTTCATATCACCCATATCAAAAAGTGTTGTTGTATTTTCTTCCTCTTGATATTTTCTCTTTCCATATCAAAGTTGATTTATCATTTTTCTTCTTGTCCTGGTCATTTTTCAATCAATCTATCCTTGTGAATAATTCTAGATCAATAACTTCTTTTGGACAAGCTAAAATTTGATCTGTTACATGAATGATAAATCAACGTATTAGGAATTGCATAAAGATAAAGGTGACAAATAAGAGCAATGTCTATCGTGCCTGATTAATAATATGCACCAAGAAATCAGGAAACCTGACCACAAGGGATAGAAACAAACAAATTAATGATCTATGTTATTAGACAAATTCAATAAATATTAGCACTAGTAGAGATTGAAAACTAACCTTATCAAAAAAGGTGGACAAATCTAATATGCATAAATTGCGATCTCAAAGGATGTGTCCGTACAATATGGTATAATGAAAAATAATAAGTCATTAGATATACAATCAATTATAAGGGATAACAACTTATATGCTTTATCACTTGAGAACGAATATATAGTTTTGGATATGTGTATCTAAGTATTTATTGACAGTTAATTTAATTTGTTCCAAACTACAAGAAATATTTTGTGATAAAAGAAGATTAAAGCACAAGTATTTCCACTAACTTTCGATCATTCAAAAATAGTTGTTTGAAGTTTACAACTACTTAAGATAGGGATGGTCTAAAAAATAAATATTTTACCAAAACTGGCAGTACTTAAAATGGATACAAAAACTTATGCACTACTCTCTATTGCAAGATAGGGGTAACTCGGTTTCATCCTCTTCATTGAATTGACCACTTATTCTAGGTAAAATAATTGAAGAACTTTTGGATCTAAAAAAGAATCAGTTTTAAAATATATAGTCTCACTTTAACATCAAATTAACATACATTTAATCTGATACTACAATTAAAATTTGAATCGGGGTGTTTATATATGTTCTTTTTTATATGTAACTTATGTAAAAGATTAAGAATCAAATCATAAATTAATAAAATATCATCAAACAAATAAAATAAAATGAAGGGAAGAACTGAATATTGGAAAGAGATAGTCCATTCAAGAATCAAATCATAAATGTCTATTACTTCATCAAATAAAGGAAAGAAAGTGAAGAAAAACTTACAAACTTGGTTTGTCCTTAATTCAATTGATTTGAAGAATCAATGAAGAGGATTCATATTGGAAGAGAATCCATCATCCTCATCCTCTTTTTCATTCATGTGAATTCCCTTCATTTTAGCAGCCGCTGTAGGTTGAGTTGAGAATGAGAGAGGTAAAATATTGTTATATATATATGAGGGGGCAGGAGACTAGGGTTCTCTAAAAGTTGTTACAGATTTTGTTAATATCTAATTTTCTCACAATTTTAAGATAAATATTGACATTATTTATTTATTTCTGAAAAAAGGGTCTTATTTACCCCTATACTTAGTGAAAAAAATGGTATATACCCCTTGTCATAATTTTTTTAATATATTTTTCCTTATCATCTACTTTGGGCACATATTTGCCCTTAGAGTATTAATTCTCATGTCTCCACCCTCATTATCTTGTGTAGCGCCTACATAGATATATTTTTATCTCAATTGAAATTTTCTCTAAGTATAATTTTAGTTTTCTACCTAATCAAACATGTATACTCAGCTTAACAAACCCAGTAACCCTATTTCATGATGCAATCGAATAAACATTCCAACAATAACTCTCTGTGCTTTCCTAGGTTTATTTTTCTCTATTTTCTTCGTATACACACCCAAAAGAAATTTCTCCAATTTATTAATTTGAACACACCCCAAGAAGTATATTAGCACTTCATAGACTGTAAATAATTATCGGATTTTTATTTTTTTCTTCTGGATATGGCCCAACTATGTAAAGGTTTCGGACATGCAAGGGTTTTTTTATGTTAATCCTTTACGCCATGGATATTGATGTTTTGCATAGAGTTAATATAAGCTTTCTCTTTGAGCTGAGAGAATGAGAAAAGTATATTACGAACTGAGTTTATTGGAATAGTTGGGTTAGATATATATATTGGATCGACTAGAAGGACTATATTGAAAAGAAATTTTAAGTGGGGTAAAATTATATCCATGTAAATGCCACATAATATATTTAGGGTGAGACATGGGAGTTAACCACCCAAAGGAAAATGTACGACTAATGTTCGATGGTGAAGACAAATACATCGAAAAAGCATTGCAAGGGGTAAATATAAAATCTTTTGCGAGTTCTGGGTAAAATATGACCTTTTTTCATTTTATTTTTTCTTGGAACTGTACCAGTAGTATAAGATAGAGAGAAAACTTATTATTTCTCTTGAGGGATGAACTATGATGAATGAGAACACCTTTATATTTAGGAGAAAACTTACTTGGTCCCAAAGTAACTAATCGTAATTTTTCTCCAAAAAATAAAATAGACATTCACTATAATACAAACACATTTATTATTAAAAAATTATTTAATTAAAGTAATTTATATAAAATTCATATATCTTCTCCTAGATTGAAAAGAAACAAAATAAAATATTAATAGAAGAGTAAAATTGAAATCTAACTCTTTTTTATCTATAGAATTTTTTTTAGGTAGAACTAACTATTATATAAGAGAACAAAAACTAGGTAATTATTTTTGTGGTAAATAGGTATAAGCTTGTAAGGAGTTAGGATAGGAGGTGATAACTTTCTAATTGTTCAATTGTTTACTTTTCTTAAAGCTTTTTTACTTTAGTCCTTGTTATTTTTCTCCTCTATTTAGGGAATGTTAGGACATTTTTGTTTAAAACCAACAACCTAATTATATTAATGCATAAAGGGTCTCAAGGAGTTAAATGATACAATATCATCAATTACAATTCAACTAGGAAAAAATAGAAACCCAAACAACCTTATGTAACAACAAAATTAAAAATTTGGCTATATTTTGCACTAGCATATTTCATGATTTAGGAAAACTTAGAATGTTTACATCATTAAAGAAGCTCATAAGCTTTGAAATCTTTTCACAAGTAGTCTTTATATACCATGAGACTACACTTATTTTTATATCATATCCACCATTTTTTTTTTGCATTCACTATGATTTGTATCTTCGATAATCCATTTTCCATAGTGTTTTTCAACACATTATGAATTGTTCGTGCTTCAGCGATGATGGGCTTCCCAAAAAAATTGAATTGAGGTACCAAAGGCTTGAAGCAATTTATCATGGCTATCCACAACCGTCACTCCAATGGTTGTCATCTTCATCTTGTTTTGTAAATGAGCATCTACAAACATGGCAACACCATATTTTCGTATAACAATAATATTTCTATCATCAGTACAGTCATGTACAAGCGTAGGATAAAAAGTAGTAACCAAATTATTTTCATATTCAAAGAATGTATAGTTTATAGTTTCACTGGATTCATAAATATGTAACACCCTAGAGTTTCCCAAATGATACCCAAGAGTTGGATGAAGTTCAGCAGAAAACCAGCAAAATTTATCTCAGAACGACTCGTTCTACGGGTCATTGGTTGGGTTTTAGAAATAGCGCGCCATGTATTTTTGATACCATGAGAGGAAAGAACAAGTTGTTGTGTGATACAACGAACCCTTCAATGTAGCCTTGGTAAGTCGGCAGTCCAGGCTTCCCAAACATAATGAGCCTAGTGACGACCCATTGATTGTTGTGACGGATCATCTTGAGGGGTCGTTGGATGGAGCTCAAAAAGAGGTTTGGTTTTGGGTTAAGTGACAACAGACGGTTACCACAAACCATTAAATGAAGTAACGACCCGTCGTGACAGTCGTTGAGGGATCTCAGGATGAGGAAGCAGTGGTGACAACGGGAAGTACCGACGAGCCGTTGGATCAAGAAACGACTCGCCCTATTGTATGTTTGATGAGAAGTAGAATCTGGAAAATAACCATAGAAGCAACAGACAGTCACGCGAGCCATGGTAAGGACCAACGACTCATGGTGAGGGTCATGGTCACTGATCGGGCAGGTTTTTAATCTTAAACGTAGAGGTATTTCAGTAAAGTATTATGCTCCCAGTTCTTAAATGGTTTCATTTTGGTATTGTAAGGGTTGAATTATAGGGGTTTTCACAAGCCTAAGCCTCTCATTTTCCAAAATTCATCCATAACATTTTCTTCTTCTCTCAAGTTCAAAAGCATCTAGTGTCACGACCCAAACATAGGCCCGGATTGAGATACGGGACAAGAAACCCCAAGAGGCTCCAAGTCGACCCATGGAATGAACATACATCTAACTCAATCATAGATAAGAGAAAGATCAATCATAGATAAGCCTCTAACACTGATGAGTTGATGAGACAAGACCCCAACTAACTCACTATAGTTTGAAAACCGAAAAGACAAAATACAACTGATAAGAAGGGCCCTTGCAAGAAGAGGACTCACCAATGGAGACTGAGAAGTGCTAAATCCGGATGTCTGAATAGCGGCTGGACTGGGCCTAGATATTGAAGCCTGTATCATGAAACAACACATCATAGGAAATATGGTCAGTACATGAAACGTACCGAGTATGCGAGGTAAGTAAAAATGGATAGTTAAAACAGTACATAAGAGTTCATAAGAATAGGAAGACATGCTCATAACATAAATATCATAATTAAATATAAACTCAAGGTTTTCAAAACATTCGTAAAGCATTCATAATCATAATCATAATCATAAGAGAGAAATATTATTAAATATGAATTGAGCCAAAGTACATAAACATAACCATCCATATATCGTGAGAAACAATGGGAGGACTAGTCATAACCGACACTATCATGGTAGAGCCTTACGTGATGCCCCAACTATCTCACTCAAGTAGACAGAGTCGCTCCAAGCTTGCCAAGCAAGGGACATGTAGTATGTGATATCAAGAAGAGGGGATCCATTAATATTGGAATATGTATATAAACCTATGGTAACACGTAGTTCTGAGACATCGACGTAGTCTTTTGAATGCTGAGCTACTAAGTGATGCACACTGCTCCTAGAAACATGCACATTAGGCTCGAATGGTTACCGTAATATCATTCATGAAGTTCATGGCCAAATAAATAACAACATCATTAATTCTCATTTAAAATACATGTTTAGCCATGAACAAGCGCCCATTTGGCCAAGAGTCATAAATCCATAAATCATTAAATCCATGCATACTTGTAAGCATGTACAAACTTCACATTTCATAAATCCATGTTAAGTACTCGAGAGAAATTGAATCATAAAGCATGAATCATAATTGGGCTAGTTAAGATCAAGATCATAATGAAATTGTAGATTGACTTTTCATAAATATTCATAATTGGGCATAATTGGATTTAAAATCAAATCTATAAAATTATATTTGAAACATGCTTGGATTGTACACATAATCGATACATAGAGAATTCACACATTGGGTTAAAAGCCCCATAGGTTCAACAATTAGAATTTTCACGAATTGAGAGGGAATTGGGCATGGGTGTGGACTATTGCACCCATTCATAGCTTTACATACCCGAATATACCTGATTTTCATACTTACTTGATAGCCCAAAGAGAATTGAGGAAGAACTTTGAAGGACAAGCCTTAGTCACCTCTTAAACTTCTATACATGCATGCATGAATTAGCATAGGCTTAGAATGACTTAACCCTTTTTAAAAAACTCCATTCTGATCTTAAAACGGAGTATTTAGTCCTTAGGAACGTAGGATTTACGAAAAATTCCCTAATAAACTCACAGGGAAAAATAGACTGCCAGTCCCAACAAGGGACTGGATGAGTCGTTGCTAGTGACTATGACTCGTGGTCACCTCCCGTCACCTTCAGAGCAAAAATTCTCCTGGGGGTCACCACGGGGGACACTACAACTCATGTTGTACCCGAGGATTCGTGGTGATGACCCATTAGGTGCACTATCAATTTTCTTCTTCCTTCATATCATCCTTGGCCACAGCTGACATGATGAGTCATGATGCTGACCACGACTCGTGGTCACATCCGTAGTCACCCAAAAACAAAATTTCCAACAAAGTCCCAGCCTTTCCCATGAGTCACTTAACGACTCGTGGTGTTCCTGATGGGTCACTGGACGACTCGTCCTTTGACCTGGTGCAGAAATTCCTATTTTTTTTATTTTAACTCCAAAGTCTGATCTTAGGGGTTTAGGGGTATAACAATATCTCCCCCTTGGGAACATTTATCCTAGAATGTTGAAAATCATACAAAAAAGCAGAGAAATGCAACATCATACTCAAATACTGAACATACATGCTGAAACAGAGTGATTGACTCCGATTTGAACTACATGACTGAAATGAATTCCTGAATAACACATACACCTATTTACATGAAAGAAATTGGGATACATGAGCTGAACATGAAGCTGAATAGTGTACTAAGGAGGAAACTGATACCACAAGTTGAAACGGAGCCGAAACAGAATAAATGCGGGTATTTAGCAATCATATCCATCTTGGCTTCCCACATAGCTCCCTCAACATGATAATTCCTCTATAAAACATTGACTGAAGCTACTTCTTTATTTCATAGCTTAAGAACCTAACAATCTAGTATCTCCACCGAAACCTCTTCATAACTAAGGTTGTCCTTCACACTGACACTGTCCATTGGAACAACCAAAAATGGATCACCCAGACACTTCTTTAAGAGCAATACATGGAAAACTGGATAAATTGAAGCTAATTCTGAGGGCAACTCCAACTCATATGCCACCTTGCCAACCCGTTTCACAATCCGGTATGAGCCAACATAATGGGGACTGAGTTTCCCTTTCTTTACGAACATCAGCACTCCCTTCATGGGAGACACCTTTTGAAACACCCAATCGTCGACTTCAGACTCAAGTTCTCTCCTCGTCACATCTACATAGGACTTTTGACGACTCTGAGCTTTTTTCAACTTGTCCCGTATGAGCTAAACATTCTCCATGTCCTCATGGACTGAATCCAGTCCTATAATCTCAGCTTCACCGACTTCAAATTAGCCAATAGGTGATCTATATCTCCACCCATAGAGAGCCTCAAACGGAGTCATCTAAATGCTGGAATGGTAGCTATTGTTATACGCAAACTCAATGAGAGGCAAATGATCATCCCAACTACCCTTGAAGTCAATCACACATTCTCTCAACATGTCCTCGAGAATATGAATAGTTTCCTCGGCCTAGCCATCTGTTTGCGGGTGAAATGTTGTATTAAGCTTGACCTGAGTACCGAGTCCGTTTTGAAATAATCTCCAAAACAGGGAGGTAAACTAAATATCTCTATCTGATATGATGGATAAGGGCACTCCATGCAACTGAACTAGCTCCCGAATGTATAATTTAGCATAATCCTTTGCTGAATCGGTAGTTTTGACTGGTAGGAAGTGAGATGCTTTGGTCCACTTATCCACAACCACCAAAATGGAGTCATACTATTGATGAGTGCGAGGCAACCCTGTGATGAAGTCCATATTAATCTCCTCCCACTTCCAAGTAGGAATATTGATGTCTTGAAGCATGCCTCCTGGTCTTTGATGCTCAACCTTCATTTGCTGACAATTCGGACACTTAACCACAAACTCCGCTATGTCCTTCATAATGCCATTCCACCAAAAGACTTCCTGTAGGTCACAACACATCTTGGTGGCACTTGGATGTATGGAATACTTGGATCCATGAGCCTCATGCAACATCCGATCTCTCAAATCATCAACATTTGAAACACACAGATGACTCTGATATCGGAGCACACCATGTCCCCCTTTCGAGAAGACCTCTACCTTCTGATTATGAACGGCTTCCTTTAACTTCACCAAGATAGGATCCTCGTCTTGTCAGGCTTTTACATCAATCACTAATGATGATTCTAATCCTTTATGAATAATAACATAACCATTAGTTTAATCAACCAAGTGAACTCCCAACCATGCAATCCGATGCACATCCTTCACCAGCTCCTTCCTCCCCTCATCTACATGGGACACACTCTCCGTAGAAATCCTACTATGAGCATATGCTACCATATTAGCCTTCCCCGGATGGTAAAGGACACTCAGATCATAATCTTTGAGTAACTCCAACCACCTCTTTTGGCATAGATTTAGATCCTTCTGGGTAAACACATATTGTAGGCTTTTGTGGTCCGTAAAAACATCTATATGGACCCCGTACAAATAGTGTCTCCAAATCTTCAAGGAAAATACTACCACCACCAATTAGAGATCATGAGTCCGGTAATTCTTACCTTCAGCTACCAGGAAGCATATGCTATCACTTTACTATGCTGCATCAATACAAAACCAAAGCCGATCCTAGAAGCATCGCAATATACCACAAATCCTCAGGTAGGTTTAACACTGGTGCTGAGGTGAGTCGAGTCTTTGGAATGTCACTCTCTTGAACCCTGAATTGATGATACCCAGATCTGAGGTGTATCTTTGACAAGACTTAGTACCTTCAAGCTGGTCAAACAAATCATCAATCCTGGGTAGAGGATACCTATTCTTGAATGTGACCTTTTTCAACTATTGGTAATCAATGAACATCCAAAGGGAACCACCCTTCTTCCGGGCAAAGAGAACTAGTGCACCCTATAGGGATTTCCTAGGTCTAATGAAACCTTGTCTAAAAGGTCCTTCAACTGCTCCTTCAACTCCTTTAGCTAAGATGGAGCCATTCTATAAGGAGGAATAGATATCGGCTACATATCGGGAAGAAGGTAAATACAAAAATCGATCTCCCGCTGGGGAGGAATTCTTGGTAAATTATATGGAAACACTTCTGGATATTCGCATGCTACAGGAACTGACTGGATAGTTAGGGTTTCCGATGTAGCATCCTTAACCCTAACTAGATGGTACACACAAACTTTAGAGATCATCTTCCTGGCCTTAAGATAGGAAATGAAATAACCTACAAGAACAGCTGAACTACTCCTCCACTCTAGGACTGGCTCACCGGGAAATCGGAACTCTAGCGCATGGGTTCTACAATTTACTGAGGCATAACATACATGTAGCCAATCCATGCCAAAGATAACATCAGAATATATCATGGATAGCTCTACTAAGTCTGCTAAAGTGACTTTATAAAGGACTGTGATAGGACATTCTCTATATACCCATTAAGCTATAACTGAATCACCGACTAGAGTAGATATTGAGAAGGGTTTCGAGAGGACTTCAGGACTGACTTCAAAACTACTAGCAACATAAGGTGTCACAAAAGATAAGGTAGCCCATGGATCTTACAATGCATATACATCAAGGTGGAATACTCGTAACATACAAGTGACTACATCTGGTGACACCTCATGTTACTAAAGAGATGCTAGGGCATAGAATCTGTCATGGTGTTGACCACTACCTGCACTAGTGGATGCACCTTGCTGAGCTGAGCCTACTGGTGGGACTTTTGAGCTAATGGCTGGGCCTCAGCCCCTATCATGGCCCTGTCTAAGTATTAGATAATCTCTAAGCATATCTCCGGGCTTCCCACACCCAAAACAAGCACCTGAACCAGCTAAACACTGATTGGTGTGTATCTGACCACACCTGCCACACTCTGGGATGCTGGACTCTACGGTCTGCTCCCCTAACCTCGATAGCCTGATGTTCATCCCCTATGGTCACGCCTAGATCTGGATAGCACACTCATAGCTGTCGGTGCTGGGGCTGATGATATTTGGTGGGACTGCAGACGGTGCCCATCACTAGGTCTCTGCTGGGAGAATCCGAAGCTATCGATCCTAGCCCTCTTGGCCTCTCTCTTCTGCTCACTTACCTGCACCGCCTCTATCTTTTGGGCATACAGAACTATCTAGGGGAATTCAATTTCCTGATGAAGCATCATGGTCTGGAAATCTCTGACCAAATAGCCTGCTATCCCATGTACGAATCGAGTCACTAGGGCTCTCTAATCTGTCACCATCTTAGGTGCATACTTGGAAAAGAGAGTGAACTCCAAAGCATACTCATAAACCATTATATTACTCTGCCTAGGTTCACAAACTCAGCTGCTTTAATCTCCCTTGTCTCATGAGGGAAGAACTGATCAAGAAATACGGTATGGACCTCATCCCAACCAATGGGGCCTACTCCAACTATCCTTCTATCCTTCCATTGCCTGAACCATATGTGTACAACCCCTTTCCACTAATACGAGGCTAAATGTATGCACTCCTCACCAGTAACCCCCATGACCTGAGTGATTTTCAGAACTTCATCAATAAACTCAAGTGGATCCTCGTCCACCATTGACCTAAGGAACTCTAGAGGGTTCATCCTCAGAAAATCTCTGACTCTCGCTATTGCCGCATTCCCATTCTGAGGGACATGTGCTACCGTATGTTGGTTGACCTGGGCGGTCAAATCTTGAGCTAGGACCTATATGGCTGCCCTAAACTTTGTATGAGCAACTTGTTCGGGTACATTATACTATGGGACTGCTTGACCTACTCGTGTCCATCCTTGTTGTCATTATCATGGCCATTTCTATTTCAATTTCTTCTTCCGTTAACTCGACGAGGAGGCATGATTCAGCAAACGCATATAGAATGAGTAAGAAGGATAGAGAGATATTTTATCACACAACATAGATCATGAAAGAAGAGAACATTTCCTAAACTATTCGTAGCCTCTTCTTCATATGTGTAATGCACTTCACATCCATGAAAAAGATTCTACTTAACGCGACTTTCATACACCCTTGGATACTTCAAAACTTAATGCTCTGATACTAAGTTCGTCATGACTCGAACATAGACATGGGACAAAGAACTCTGAAAGGCTCCAAATCAATCCATGGAATGAACATAACATCTAACCTCAACATTTTAAATGTTGAAATCTAACATATAACATAGCAGAAGTCTGAAAATCTCATAACATCTAAACATCTGAATACATAACAAGTCTAAAGATGAATACATACTATGTCTGATAAGCCTCTACTACTGACGAGTTGATGGGACAAGACCTCAACTAACTCACTAAAGTCTGAAACTGAATATACTGAATATAACTGATAAGAAGGGCCCTCAAATGATTGGGACTCACCAACTCTAACTGGGAGATGCTAACATTAAAGATCTGGCTAGCTGTGGGACTGTGCTTGAATGTTTGAGCATATATCATGAAATGATACATCGTAGAGTATGCGGTCAGTATGTGAAATGTACCGAGTATGCAAGGTAAGTAAAACTGCTAAGTAAGTAAAATCAAAGATCATGCATATCATAAACATTTCATCACAAAAGTTTGAGAGTAGAGCTTGCATGCTATTATCTAAAAATATGACTTAAACATAACTGAATACCATAGCTGAATCAAATGGCCCATAGCGAAAAACTGATAATCATAAGTAAAACTTATCATTGGGTCAAACCTGCTGAAAACATAATATCTTAACTAATGAACATGCATAATTGAAATCATAAGGAACAATGGGAGACTCATCATATAACAGACATTACCACGATAGAGCTTACGTGGTCCTGACTATTACACTCAAGTGGGCAGAGCTGTCCAAAGCTTTGCCAGGGCTAAGGACACTACCATGATAATGATATCAAGCTAAAGGCCCCTTGGGGGTAGGGGAAGCTCATAAGGGAGGTTCCAAATAGTCTGATCATACCTACATTGGTGTGTAGTTCTGAGCACAAGGTTGACTGACCCTTAGCCTACTCGGTGCTAGACACTACTTTTAAAAACATGAAAATGCTCTCCATTATTTTTCAATGAAGCTGAATCATCATCTCTCGATGAAGATAAACCATGACATGACATACATATTCTGAAATCATAACCTGAAGAGCCTTAGCTCAAACCATAGCACAAGTGGAACAAGAGTGGGAGTCCAGAGTCCAAAACCATGTGGTAAGCTAATAACTTTAAATTAAGATAAATCTTGAAACATACTTGATCATATGGGCTTACCCAATACTTAAACATTCTTGAAATAGACTTTGATTACTCAAAACATGAACATAGACATGGGTAATTTGAAATCATACTTTCATTGAACATCTCGTCATAACTAGATGCATAGATCATAATATCATCTTTCCATGAACTTCCATAGATGGGCCATCTTATTTGTAAAACTTTAAAATTATAATTTGTAATTTAAAACATTATAAAACCTTCCCATGAATCATAATTCAACATTAGAAACAAGCATAAAGAAGACCCATGATAGATACTTAAAGAATTCACAAGTTATGTTAAAACCCCATAGATTCATCAACTTAGAATTCATATGGAATTAAAGAGGGATTAGGCATGGGATTGGATGGATACACCCACATTCATAACCCTACATACCTGGGAAATTCTAATTTCACAACCCTTTTGAATGCCCCAAGGAATTTGGGGAAGAATTTGATGAATCTTAAGCTTGATCACCCTTAGAAATACTAGGCTTGCATGCATGGAGGGTAATAGGTTTAGAATGAGTTAAACCCTTATAAAACACACCTATCTGAGGTTAAAACGTCATAGTTTAGGTCTTAGAAATTATAGAAAATCCCTTAATAAAATCGCAGGAAAATACACACTGCCAGTCCCGACGAAGGACTGGACGACTCGTCGTCAAGAAACACGACTCGTGCTCTGCCTTCCGTCGTCAGCACTGGAAACTTATCATCCATGGTAACCATGAGGAACAACATGACTCATTTTGTACCCAATGACTCGTGGTGACTAACTGTTAGGAGCACTGCCAAAACCTTCAACCTTCAAGTTAAACACCTGACCACGGCTAACATAACAATTCGTTGTGTTGACCACGACTCATGGCTTCACCCCTGGTCAACCCCCAAACCAAATATATACCCAAGCTCACCCTTCTCTCCACGAGTCACCTAACGACTCGTGGTGCACCTTACGGGTCACTGGATGACTCATCCTATCACCTGGTGCAGAAAATCCTATTTTCTCCACTTCAACCCTTGGCTCTAATCATAGGGCTTTTGGGGTATTACATTAAGGATAGCTAGTTGTATGCTAAATTCATCAAGTGTGAGTTTTGGTTTAATTCGGTAGCATTTTTGGGCCATGCAGTTTCAAATGAGGTTGTACAGGTCTCAAAAGATAGAAGCTGTGAAGAATTGTCCTAGACCAGTTAGTCCATTGGATATCAAGAGTTTCATAGGCATAGTTGGTTACTACGGGAGGTTTTTTGAAGGATTTTCATCTATTGCAGCACCATTGACTAAGTTGACCCAGAAGAAAGTGAAGTTTCAATGGACAGAGGCTTGTGAGAAAAGCTTCCAAGATTGAAGACTCTATTGACCTCACCACTAGTATTGACGCTACTTGAGGATACTGATTGGTTTTTGGTATATTGTGATGCCTCAAGGATCAGCCTTGGTTGTGTATTAATGCACCATGGTAAGGTTATAGCCTATGCTTTCAGGCAGCTGAAAGTCCATGAGAAGAACCATCTGACTCATGACCTCAAGTTGGCAGCGGTAGTATTTTCCATGAAGATTTGGAGACACTACCCAAATAAAGCGCATGTGGTCGGATTCTATAGTAGGAGACTCAATGCTAATGGGTCCAGGGATGACCCATTGAGTGATGTATGGATCATGGGTTAAGGTTGTCGTTTGTATCTTCAATACCAAGGTTGGATGGTATGAGTCGTGGTACGACTCGTTGTGAGGAGCCACGAGTCATGGTTAGTGCTCATAAGGAGGTATAGTGAAAATTTCACAAAAGTGATGGATGGGACCAACTACTCAAGGATTGGAGGTACGTGTCGTTAGTTGATTCATGGTAGAATTTTTAGAAATTTTGTATGTGGAGTCAGTGGTGACGACAAGAGGACACAATGGGTCATTGTATTGAGTAATCACTCATTTTATCGAGTCGTCATTACAGGACCTGAGAACTGAAGAAATGATGGAAGGAAGCAACAAATGGATACCACGAGTCATGGTATCAAAGGACGACTCGTGGAATTTGTGGTGGTCAGTGGCAGTGTTAAATTTCCAGACTTTTTATTAAGGGTATTTTTTGTAATTTCTAAGCTGTAAGATCTTAAACTACGTCGTTTAAGATCGGTTAGAAGGATTTTAAGGGTGCTTAACCTATCCTAAGTCTTACTATTCCATGCATGCAAGTTTAGGGTTCTTCCTTGCAGATCAAGTTGAGAAATTCCCCAATTCCTTCTCCAATTCCTTTGGGCTTTCAAAGAGGTGTGTAAATCATATTTACACATGTATGTAGGGATATAAATGAGAGTTTCTTTCACTCTCCTACTCAAAACTCTTCTCAATTCCACGAATTTAAATTTTAGATTCAAGTTTATGATCCTATGGGGTTTATTCCTAATTTTTTTGTGAAATTCTCTATGATCTATCTATGGGTCAATTTCCTTAATATATCAATTCATGTTGTAAGATCTATGGCAGATCTTATACCTATTTCGATTATTAATTCATAGTTTCATATTTTAATTAAATTGTGCACAATTATGCAAGTTCCATGAAAAGTCAAGTTATGATTCCATTATGATCTTGATATTACTAAGTCTAAATTATGATTTATGATTCATGCTGTGATTTCTCTTCAAGTACTCTTCATGGATTTATGAATATCAAATATACGTATTTTCACAAGTATGCATGTTATTCATGATTTATGTATTTATGATTCTTGGCTGTCTCATAGGCCCTTATTCATGGATAATCATGTAATTAAAGTATGACTAAGTATGTTATGATTTATTTGTCCATGAACTTTATGAATGATTCACGATTACAATATGAGCCTCACGTGCATGTTTTTGGGAGCAGTGTCTAGCACTGAGTAGACCTGGCATTCAGGTAAACCCCGTGGTCTCAGAATTAAGTGCCACTGTAGGTATATACATATTTTTATGGATCCCCTATGATACCACATCATGCACGTCCCTTGCCTGGAAAGCGTGGGATGACTCTACCCACTTGAGCAAAAAGTTGGGGAATCATATAAGCTCTATCATGATGGTGTCGGTTAAGACGAGTTCTCCCATTGTTCCTCATGATTTATGTATAGTTATGTTTATGTTACTTTGGCTCAAGTTATGTTTTCTAAAGTTTTTCTTTTGACTATGATTATGATTGAATTATGAATGATTTGAAAACCTTGAGCCTTTATGTTTACATTATTATATTACTTTATTATCATGTTGTCCTACTCTTATGAACTCTTATGTTTTTTAATTATCCGTTTTTTTCTTACCTTGCATACCTAGTACATTCTAAGTTGTCATGACCGTGTTTGTACCCTAGACAAGACACAATACTTGGGGTCACAAGTAACCATAAGCCAACCCATGGTCTATCATAATATTGGTAATCTGTGTAACTGTAAGCAAAAGCTTCAAATAATAAAATCATTTAGGAAAGCTAATTTTGATAAAATTGAATACATTTGAAAAAAAAAATACTAAATGCCTGAGTCTATGTCTGAAAGCCATCTACAATAATGAGTTGTTGGGACAAGCCCCCAGCTAACTATAAAATCTAATTAAAAGAAAATAATTGAAAAATAAATATCTTTCTCGAAAGATGAGGACTCACCAACTGCAGCTGTTGATATCACCTGAAGAAATCAACTAACAATGCTGAGGCTGAGGACCTGCGCCTGTATCATGATGTGATATAGCATAAAAGGTATGCGTTAGTACTTGGAATGTACTGAGTAAGTGAGAGATAATATAAACATGAAGAAACAATAACTAAACTTAAATGACTTGAAATGACCAACTGAAATACATGAAACTGAACAACTAAATATATAACTGATATGGTTAATAATGATCCTGGCTGATGGTCATAGACATGTCTTGAATATGAAATACTGAGCTGAGCTAAACTGAAACTTAACTGAGCTGAGCTAAACTAAAACTATATTGACTAGTGGGAGTGTAATGCCCCGAAAACTCAAGGACTAGATCCGAGACTTAAATTAAAAAAGCTGGAAAAATGTAGAAATTGTCATAGAATGACACACCTATTAAGTCGTTGAGAGATCCAACGACCTGTTAGGTCAGCCAAGGGAAGGAGGTTTGAGAATTTATAAAGGAGAGATAGTGTACCCAATGGAAGACCTCACGAGTTGTGGTTAGTCACCACGACCCGTTACGTCATTCGTGAGTAGTTCGGGTCAGGAATTTAAATAATTGGGCAGTGTACTTGACGGATGGTGACCACGAGTCGTGGTCACCAGTAACGACTAGTTAGGTCCCTCGTTACCAGCCCTAGTAAATTGTTAGGCAGTGCACCTAACGAGTGTGACCACGACCCGTTAGGTCACCCGTTAGGGTCACCTGACAATTTTTTCCTGTGACTTTGTAAGGGTTATTTAGTAACTTCCTATTCTCCTAAATTTCAAACTACGTTGTTTTAGTCATAATTTAAGACCTATTAGTGGAGAAAATTGTTCATTCCTCATTCTCAATCTATGTTTTTAGAAAAGTCATTGTAAATTCTTCCCTCAAAAACCCTTCAAGTAAGCGTGGGGTTTTCCTCCATTGAAGCAGTCCATTTTTCTTCTTCAACAAACTTCAACTCAGGTATGTGGGAATTCAACAATGGAAATTGTTCGTCCCTTGTGTCCCCCAAAACCCTCTCATATTTTCTTTATTAGTTTTAGCCCTAAGTTTTCGAATACGAGAAATTACATGTTATTACTTGTTAATTTCACGTAGAATGATATCTTTGCTTATTATTGATATGATCTCCATCAATTCTAACCTGAATCATTGAGGTTCTTGCCAAAGCGAATTTATTCTCTAAAGTTTTGAGTAAAGACTAATTGTGTATTAAATTCCGCCTTGTTTGTGAAGTGTGATTTGGGCTAAAATTTCTAGTATTTTTTATTGTTTAAATGTTGAGTAAATACTCCGTTGATAATAATTATTTTATCCTTTTCAGATAAGATTTCTTTAATTCTTAAAATTTTGCCATATTATGGAATTTCAATGTTGTTGGAATGAGTTAAGTTCTCTATTAGCTGCTTAGTAGTTCAGTTCGGTTAGAATGTAGAACCTCTTCAGTACTATTCATAACTTGTCAATTGATCAGTTTGACTTCAGTCTTTTCTCGAGGTTGTAGTGGTGCCTTCCAGTTATCATAATCAGGCTCATAACTCAGTTACTTTGGTCCACTAGGAGGTCATGACACTTTAGATAAACAACTCTGACTAGCCTCATGACCCCAAAAAGATTACAGTTTGTTCTTAGATGGTTATGACGCTTCTATATAAGCAACTCTGACCAGTCTAGAACCCAGTTTCAGAATTTGGTCCGACAAGAATCTCAGGGTACTTTCAGTTATATGTCCCTGACTAGTCTTGGACCCCAGTTCGAGTTATCATCTTAGTAGTTCAGTTTAGGTTTTCCAGTGAGAGTAGGACTTAGCACCGAGCGGGCCAGGGTTCCAGCGCACCTAGGTTCCCAAAACTACGTTGCCAGCGTAGGTTACGGTATTCATTGGCCTGATTGGCCCCATGCTTATGTGATCACTCAGTTCATGCCTTTATATCCTGGCAAGGTATATTAGGTCCTACCGGTGGGGTGTATACATCGAACTCCACTTCTAGTTCACGTGGTTATATGTCGGTTATAGACTCTCCCACTAGTTAGTCTTTTCCAGTTTCAAAATAAGCAGCTCAGCTCAGTAAAGTATCTCAAACTCAGAACTTTCAGACTTAGGGCATGTCCATGACCATCAGACAGGGTCATCTTGACCATTTCAGTTTACTTCAGTGGTTCAGTTATGTATATTAGTTGGTTATTGCAGGTCATTTCAGTCTAGTAATTTATATTTAACTATCCCTTCTCTCACTTATTCAGTACATTCAAAGTACTGATGCATACTTTTATGTTGTATCATTTCATGATACAGTTGTAGGTTCTCAAACTCAGCACCGTTAGTCACCGCGGTTCAGATCCTCCACTTCAGCAGTTGAAGTGTGAGTCCTCATCATTTGAGGGACTTATTTCATTCTTTCAACTAGTTCATTATTTTTAGCTAGACTTGGAGTTAGTTGGGGGCTTATCCCAGCAACTCATCGGTTAGAGGGCATTCAGACACATTTTCAGACTTCAGACGTTCTTAAACTATATGTTTTCAGTTTTATTTTTGTAAATGCTTTTATGTTATTATTTCAAAACATCCGCTAAATTTGTTTTACTCACGTGTGGTATGGGGTCACTTGTGGCTTCAAGTACAGTGTCCCGTCCAGGGTGTAGACTCGGGGCATGAATAACTTGGTATCAGAGCACTAGGTTTAGAGTATCCTCGAAATGTCTAAAATCCACATCGATTAGAGTTTTTTTCATGGGTGTGAAGCATGCCACACTAATGAAGAAGAGGCTACGAGTTCTTATAGGAAAAACTCTCTTTTGTTCATACTCTTTATCGTGCATTAAATTTCAATCCCAGAAATACCCTTCTAACTTATGCTCTGTTTCGTTTCAGTGAACCATGTCTCCCAGATGCGAGAATGGAAGAAGGGTCGGTAATGCCAACAGACCTGCCCCACCAACCCTGATAGCCCTTCAAGATGATTTGGTATCTATTGCCAAATTCAGGGCGGCCATTCAACTACTGGCCCAAACAGTCACCAACCAAGTGAACCAGCAGGTGGTGATGATGAACACGAACGGGTCTGCAGCAGCTGTGAGGGTTCGGGACTTCACCCATATAACCTTCATATTTTTTGGGATCCAAAGTAGGGGAGGATCCCCAAGAGTTCGTGGATGAGGTCAATAAGATTACCCGCATTATGGATTTTAGCTCCTCTGAAAGTGCTTGCCTAGGTGCCTACTAGCTAAAAAGGGTAGCTTAGGTCTAGCATGACCAATTGAAAAAGGGGCGGCCAGCGGGAGCAAGACTAGTTGAGTGGGAAGAGTTCCACAAAGCTTTCTTGGATAGATTTCCCCTCGGCTGAGGGAGGCAATGATGGTGAAGTTTATGAATTTGAGACAAGGCAACAGAATAGTGGAGGAGTATGCTCTAGAGTTTACAAGGTTGTCTAAGTACGCCCAGAGATGGTAGCCGAGCCAAGGGCTCGCATTTTGAAATTTGCGAATGGGGTGTCGAATCTGGTCCTCAAGGATTATAGGACAATGATGTTGACTAAAGATATGGACCTCTCCAGCTTGATTGTCTATGCCCAGCAGATTGAGGCGGAAAAGCTGAAGGATACGGAGCAAATGAACAAACGGGAAAGGACTAGCCAGTTAGATTATGGCCAATAGAGGTCTAGCGGTTGTAGCCGCCCACTGCAGCAGCAGAAACAGCAGTAGAGAGCCCCAACACCCAGTTCAGCCAGTTCCCCAACCTTTCTGTCGTCCCCCTAAGATCGGAGGGGTGGGTCATCTGGCAGTTGGTCTCAGACCCACAGTACCGGGAACAGGTATCCATCTTGTCCCAAGTGTGGCAAGAATCACCCGGGAGAGTGCCTTTAGGGTCGAGAGGGCTGTTTTGATTGTGGATAGCTTGGATATCAGCTCAGGGAATGCCCGTCAGCCGGGTGAGGGAGATCACAATCCACCACATCATCAGCTCCAGCAGGTCGACCAAACTAGGAGGCTAACACAACAGGTACGGATGACGGTCGGCATCAAAACCGTTTCTATGCTCTGTCTTCCTATCAGAACCAAGAGAGCTCACCTAAAGTAGTCATGGGTATGTTACGTCTCTTACATCTAGATGTGTATGCCCTTCTAGATCTAGGAGACACTCTTCCATTTGTGACTCCCTACATAGCAATCCAGTTCAATTTCACTCCAGAGGTCCTCTCCAAACCATTCTCAGTCTCCACCCTAGTTGGTGAGTCAGTTAGACCCAACTGGGTGTATAGAAACTGCCCAGTCTCAGTCCTGTATAAAGTCATCCCAGTTGACCTTGTAGAGTTACATATGGTCAAGTTTGCCCTTATACTTTGCATTGATTTGTTATACTCCTGCTATTCCTTAGTTGATTTTAGAGCTAGAGTTGTCAAGTTCCAGTTTCCAAATGAACCAGTGTTAGAATGGACGAGCAGCGGTTCAGCGCCCAAGGGTAGGTTTGTTTCGTACCTTAAGGCCCAAAAACTCATCTCCAAGGGATGTATATATCACCTAGTTTGGGTCAAGGACTCCAACTCTAAGACCCAACTATCCAGTCTGTCCCTGTGGTCAGCGAGATCCTAGATGTATTTCTTGAGGATCTTCTCGGAGTTCCCCCTGAAGGGGAAATCGACTTTGGAATAAACCTCCTCCCAGATACTTAGACCATCTTCAACCCTCCTTACATAATGGCTACAGCTGAGCTTAAGGAGTTGAAGGAAAAACTGAATGATCTTCTTGACAAGGGTTTTATCAGACCCAACATGTATCCCTAGGGTGCTCCAGTGCTATTTATGCATAAGAAAGATGGCACCCTCAGAATGTGCATAGATTACCGTCAGTTGAACAAGGTCATAGTCAAGAACAAGTGTCCCCTACCCAAAATTGACGACCTGCTGACCAACTTCAGGGAGCCAGCTATTTCTCAAAAATCGATCTCAGGTCAGGGTACCATCAGCTAAACGTCAGAGAGTGTGACATAAAAAAATAGCATTCAGAACTCTGTATGGTCACTACGAGTTTGTGGTGATGTCCTTCGGGCTAACAAACACCCCAGCAGCCTTCATGGATTTGATGAACAGAGTCTTCAATTTGTATCTCGATATGTTCGTCATTGTGTTCATCGATGACATTCTTGTATACTCCAGAAGTGAGGAAGAGTATGCCAATAACATAAGATTAGCATTACAGACACTTAAGGACCTCCAATTGTTATCCAAGTTCAACAAGTGCGAATTCTAGTTAAAGTCCGTGACTTTCTTAGGTCATGTGGTCTCAGGTGAAGGAATACAAGTACACCCTCACAAGATAGCAGTCGCGAAAGATTGGCCCAGATCTATCTCTCCTACTGAAATCAAGAGTTTTCTGGGCTTAGCTAGATATTACCGACGGTTTGTGGAAGGCTTCTCCTCTATAGAATCTCCTCTGACTAAGTTAACTTAGTAGAAGGTGAAATTTCAGTGGTCAAATGAGTGTGAGAAGAGTTTTCAGGAGTTGAAGACTCGACTCACTACTGCTCCAGTTTTCTGACCTCGCCAGAAGAAATATATGGATTTGTTGTTTATTGTGATTCTTTAAGAGTTGGACTCGGATGCGTTCTGATGCAGCGGGGCAAAGTGATAACCTACCCCTCCAAACAGCTCAAAGTTTATGAGAAGAACTATCCAACTCATGAATTGGATTTGGCAGCGGTGGTGTTTGCGCTAAAAATATGGAAACATTACTTATATTGAGCTCATGTAGATGTGTTTAACAATTATAAAAGTCTTCAGTATGTGCTGAGTCAAAAGGATCTAAATCTGCGTCAAAGAAGGTGGTTGGAGTTGCTAAAAGACTATGATATGAGCGTCTTGTATCACCCGGGTAAAGCCAATGTGGTGGCTGACGCCCTAAGTAGATGGTCTATGGGGAGTGTGGCTTACATTGAGGAAGGCAAGAAGGAGTTAGCAAACTAGCCTGGTTAGGGTCCAATTGGTGGATTCAGCCGAAGGTGGTGTGGTAATGAAAAGCGGGTCGGATTCATACTTGGTAGTTGAAGTCAAGTCTAGACAGGACAAGGATCCCTTCTTACTTAAACTTAAGGGAGCAGTTCTTAGAAAAGAAATGGAAGCTTTCTCCCAAGGGGGAGATGTGGTGCTCCACTACTAGGGCCTTTGTGTGTACCAGATGTTGGTGAGTTAAGACAGAAGATACTGACTGAGGCACACAACTCAAGATACTCCATTCACCCTGGTGCTACTAAAATGTACCGCGATCTGCGGGATATTTATTGGTGGAGTGGCATGAAGAGAGACATTGCTAATGCCACACCCTAAACCTAGGGAGGCATGACTGGCACCTGGTGCCACCCCTGATATGAGCAGACCCTATGCCCAAAAATAAAACAAAGGCCAGAACTGATGAGGTTTAACAACACAACAACTATAAAATCAGAATAAGACGATTGACTATGGCGGAAGCTGACTCACCTGACCAACCAAGAAAAATAAATACAATATGCCATCGAGGCCACATAATGGAAGAACAACTATACAATAGGGCCTACCTGCCCTATAACAACATACTAAAACCACAACAATGTCTATGAGCCTCTATGAATACATTAGTAATCAAATGATCGGGACAGGGCCCCGAACTAGCCTTAACTCAAACACCTGGCGACTCCGAAAGACCTGGAGCGCACCAACTCAGTTGGAACTCCACTCAGCAACCAAGAACCTGATCTAACAGCCCACCATCACCTGCACGCGTGAATGCAGTGCCCCGACTAGGGCGCCAGTACAATAACGTACCGAGCATGAAAGGTAGAAACAACTGGAAGACATAGATAGAGATCAACAGATATACCAGATACCGCAAAAGGAGCACTTGACTTTAATAAACACATAAAATCTACCTGGCCCCCATAATCCTATAAATTACATGTAAACAAACAAACAGAACCTACTTGGCCCCAATAAGCCCGGAAAGTCCAAAAGTAATTTACAATACTATGGCACCTAGCTGACCCAGCTCACCTTTCATCGCCTCTGGACCTCTCCATGGCGTCAGCTAACACCAGCCAACATCTAGCATCCATTGCTATCAGATAACAAATAAAACAAGAAACAACCAAAATATAATTCCAAACAAATCAAAAGTAAACACCAGTCAATCAACATCCTCAATCCGGCACTGCCGGACACTCTCTCGGTTGCGCACAGTTAGCGGAGCTCACTCCATCTTGGAGAACCAATCCCGATCCCAGGAAGGCTCAAACATGTCGGACCACTCTCGAATCATCTATCAACTCGACACTACAGAGGAAATCATTCTCAACCCCATAGGTCATTTCACTCCTTTGGCTCAACCCCTCAGCCGGAAACAATCTCATGCGTCGGAAATCCACAAACCATAAGGCATCTTGGGCTTGACCCCTAGCTAGAACAACTCTCGTGCATCGGGTATCCATTAGCCACAAGGCCTCAAATACAACACACTCACAATCACAACAATCACAATCAACAACAATGATAATACATGCTAAAATAGCCCATAATCGGCTCTCGAACCCCACCAATCGATTATCATAACACAGTACTATTCTTTCATGTCTATTCGTCCACCAACGAGCTACTTATTGAGCTAAGGGTTAACATCCCAACCGGTATATCCCCAAGCATTAAAAACATCCCACAAGCCACTCTACTTACCACTAACATCAAGGGACACGGCCAAATCGGCCCAAGTGTCACCACGGCTGTCACGTGCCATCGACACAATCGCCTATTCAAATATAACAAAAGATCATCGCAACCATTGACCTTAACTACTATAATACCTCATTCACTTGTCAATATAATCACCTCATCTTATTCACACTAACAGCCCATAACTTTCTACAAGAACCACAAGCCTCATACATGACCTCTCGACAAGAGCCTAATAATTTGCCATAACTACGAGTCTCCGCACTCAAGATCAAGCCACCAACCAAACCAGAACCTTATACACAACTTTATCACAATATATACATCAGAACAAGAGTTCAATAATAGCAAAACACAAGCCATCACAATACAACCATCATACGCGTCAACACAGATGACAACGACTATGGAATTCATGCTGACAAAGGAAGGGACAAGCCTAACATACCTTAGCTTCAAGCCTAGCTGAACTTGAGCCTTCAAAAACATGAACCTACTTCCTAAAGGCAGTCCAAGATTCCACCAAAAATACAGTCAACAAACTCAACAAAAATGACAACACAAACGAGGCATAACTGATGAGATTCATATAGATTCGATGGTAGAAACACCAAGACAACACCCTATTGGCGTTAAAAGATCTATAACCAACCTTAAACACTAAGAAGAACAAAATAAATAAGGATTACCAACAGCTTCACCATAAAACAGCTACCAACAGCCCAGAAAAGACACCAAACCACGGATTACACCAAGCTCCCGACTTCCCAACATCAAAATCATGTTGAGCCATGGATTCTAGCCCCAAAACCCAAAGGAAACCATGGAGAGAACCTTGAGATAGGTTTTGGACGTGAGAAGTTCTGGAAAATAAAAAAATAAGGAACAAACCGACCAAGGGGATTTTTATAGTCCTCCACCACCTTAGACCCTTGTGAGGTGCCTGCTTGCGCGGTTTCGCGAAAATGCGAATATTTTTCTACTTCGAAGTCAGATTGACAAAGTGTTTGATGAACTGGAAACTATACTCATAGGTATTTAATTTTATAGGTCGCAAAGCCCCTAAATCCTTATAGATTGGGAGAAAAGTTTTGAGACATTTGACCTAAATTTCAAAGAATCTTAAGAAGGAAATTTATACGATAACTTTTTCTGAATTTTGTTCTCCAACTTGATTGACATCCAATATTAAATATGATCATAGAGTAACTCAAATAACTCATAAAACTTCCTTCTTAGCCTATTATATAATCTTAATCCTACCTTGAAAGTATGATTTTATTGCTCAAACTATGCGAGGCGTTATTGCTGAATTCAAAGCCAAGTGCCCAAACTGCCAGCAAGGCAAGGTGGATCATCAAAGACCAGGAGACTCAAGATATCAGTACACTCACATGGAAGTGGGAAGAAGTAAATATGGATTTCATTACAGGTCTACCTCGTACTCATCAGCAACATGACTTAATCTGGGTGGTAGTAGACCGGATGACTAAGTCAGCACACTTTCTCCCAGTCAAAATCACAGATTCAGCTAGGACTATGCCAGACTTTACATCCGGGAGCTAGTCAGACTCTATGGGGTGCCTTTGGCTATCATTTTAGACAGAGGAACTCAGTTCACCTCACACTTCTGAAGTCTTTTTAGAAGGGACTTGGCACTCAGGTTAAGCTCAGCACGACTTTTCACCTGCAGAAAGATGGGCAAGCTGAGCAGACTATTCAGAACCAAGAAGATATTTTTAGAGTGTGGGTGATCGATTTTAAGGGTAATTGGGATGACCATTTGACTCTTATCGAGTTTGCATACAACAACAGCTACCACTCTAGCATTCAGATGGCCCCATTTGAAGCATTATATGGGAGAAGGTGTAGATCACCTATAGGGTGGTTCAAAGTTGGTGAAGCTACCTTGATAGGGCCAGACTCAGTTCACGAGGAAATATAGAAAGTTTAGCTCATCCGAGAAAGGTTGGAAACAGCTTAGAGCCATTAGAAATCTTATACCGATATGCGGAGAAGAGAGATGGAGTTTTTAGTTGATGACTGGGTTTACCTAAAAATTTCACCCATGAGAGGAGTGATGAGGTTTGGAAAGAAGGGAATGATCAGTTTGAGGTATGTGGGACCTTATAGAATTTTGAGGCGTATCGGCAATGTAGCCTATGAGCTAGAATTACCTTCGAAACTAGCAGTTGTACACCCAGTTTTCCATGTGTCACTTTTGAAGAAGTGCATCAGAGATTCAACCTTACTTGTGCCATTGGACAGTGTAGAAACAAAAGATAGTCTCTCATATGAGGAGGTACCAGTCAAGATCCTTTACCATCAGGTTCGTAAGTTAAGGAACAAGGAAATAGCTTCAGTCAAGATATTATGGAGAAATTAGCAGGTGGATGGAGCTACGTAGGAGGCCGAAGCAGATATGATGGCCAGATACCCACACTCATTCTGTACCGTCTCTGTTACAGCCTAAAATGTTAGTTTACCTTAGAGACTGATTTAGTAGTTGATTCAATTCATGTATACAAGTTTCTTATATGACTTTGGATGTATGTATGAAAAGTGGATTCGGTTCAGTTGTGTATTTTGAAGTAAAGGCAGTCATTCTGACAGTTTTGGAATTAAATGAACAGTATTAGAAAATTTTTGATTGTTATTCTCTGCTTTCCTTTGTGTTTTCCAACATTCGAGGATGAATGTTCCTAAAGAGGAGATATTGTAATGCCCCAGAAACTCAAGGACTAGATCCGAGACATAAATCAGAAAAGGTGCACGACTCGTGGTCACCAGACGACTCATTAGGTCCCCCATTACCACCCCTAGTCAATTGTTAGGCAGTGCACCTAACGAGTGTCCCCACGAGTCGTGGTCACAGACCACGACCCGTTAGGGTCACCTGACATTTTTTTCCTGCGACTTTGTACGGGCTATTTAGTAACTTCCTATTCTCCTAAACTTCAAACTACATCGTTTTAGTAATAATTTAAGACCTATTAGTGGAGAAAAACGGTTCATTCCTCATTCCCACTCTAAGTTTTTATAAAAGTCATCGTAAGCTCTTCTCTCAAGAACTCTTCAAGCAAGCCTAGGGTTTTCCTCCATTGCAGCAGTCCAAGTTTTCTCCTTCAAGAAACATCAACTCAGGTATGTGGGAATTCATCAAGGGAAATTGTTCTTCCCTTGTGTCCCCCAAAACCCTCCCATAGTTTCTTTATCAATTTTAGCCCTGAGTTTTTGAATACAAGAAATTACATGTTATTACTTGTTAATTTCACATAGAATGATATCTTTTCTTATTATTGATATGATCTCCATCAATTTTAACTTGAATAGTTGAGGTTCTTGCCAAAGTTAATTTAAGCCCTAAATTTTTGAGTAAAGACTAATTGTGTATAACATTCTACCTGGTTTGTGAAGTGTGGTTTGGGATAAATTTCTGTTATTTCTTATTATTTACATGTTGAGTAAATACTCCGTTGATAAGAATGATTTTAGCCTTTTCCGATAAGATTTCTTTAATTCTTAAAAATTTGCCATATTATGGAATTCCCGTGTTGTTGGAATGAGTTGAGTTATCTATTAGCTGCTTAGTAGTTCAGTTTAGTTAGAATGTAGAACCTCTTCATAACTATTTAGAGCTTGTCAACTAATCAGTTTGACTTTAGTCTTTTCCTGAGGTGTTAGTGGTACCTCCCAATTATCAGAATCAGACTCAGAATTCCGTTTCTTTGGTCCTAGGCAGTCATGACACTTTAGATAAACAACTCTGACTAGCCTCAGGACCCTAGAAAGATTACAGTTTGTTATTAGATGGTTACAACGCTTCTAGATAAGCAACTCTGACCAGTATAGAACCCAGTTTCAGAATCTGGTCGACAAGACTCTCAGGGTACTTTCAGTTACATGTCCCTGACTAGTCTTGGACCTAGTTCGAGCTATCAGCCTAGTAGTTTAGTTTAGGTTTTCCAGTGGGAGTACGACTTAGCACCGAGCATGCCAGGGTTCTAGCGCACCCAGGTTCCCAGAACTACGTTGCCAGCATTGGTTATAGTATTTATTGGCCTGATTGGCCCAAGACTTTGTGATCACCCAGTTCATATCTTTATACCCTGGCAAGGTATATTAGGTCCTACTAATGGGGTGTGTATATTGGACTCCAGATCTGGCTCACGTGGTTATATGTCGGTTATAGACTCTCCCACTAGTCAGTCCAATCCAATTTCAGAATAAGCAGCTCAGTTCAGTATAGTATCTTAAACTTAGAACTTTCAAACTTAGGGCATGCCCATGACCATCAGACAGGGTCATCATTACTATTTTAGTTTACTTCAGCGGTTCAGTTCAGTATATTAATTGGTCATTGCATGTCATTTTAATCTAGTCATTTATATTAAGATATGTCTTCTCTCACTTACTCAATATATTCAAAGTACTGACGCATACTTTTATGCTGTATCATTTCATGATACAGTTGCAGGTTCTCACACTCAGCACCGTTAGTCGCCGTGGTTCAGATCCTCTACCTCAGTAGTTAAAGTGTGAGTCCTCATCATTCGAGGGCCTTATTTCATTTCTTTCAGTTAGTTCATTATTTTTAGCTAGACTTAGAGTTAGTTAGGGGCTTGTCCCAACAACTCATCAGTTAGAGGGCTTTCAAACATATAATTAATTTCAGACTTCAGATGTTCTTAAACTTTATAATTTCAGTCTTATTTTCATAAATGCTTTTATGCCATTATTTCAAAGCTTCCACTAATTTTTTTTTACTCAGAATACCAGTGTATGATAGAGCAGGGGTGGACATGGGGTCAATTGTGGCTTCAAGTATCATGTCCCGTCTAGGGTGTACACTTGGGGCATTATAGGGAGAGTCTTTAACAAACATATAACCACGTGATCTAGACATGGAGCTCAATGTATATGCCCCATAGATAGGATCCAGTATACCTTGTCTGGGTATAAAGGCATGAATTGGGTTGTTATACCCCGAAAGCCCAAAGATCGGACCCGAGAGTTGAAATGGAGAAAAACATAAAAACTAGCGTCAAGCATAGAACGGGTCGTGAGGTGACCCATAGGAGCAGCCTATGAGTCGCGATGTGACTCAAGGTGAGGCCCAAGTGACGAGTTGACATTTTGGAAATGGGATCCCCACGGACATGACCACGAGTCGTGGTCAGGCTGCACAACTCGTTAGGTCAGTCGTTGGAAGTGGTGATTGATAAATGAAAAGAAGGAGGCAGTGTACCTAATGTAAGGACCCCACAAGTCATGGTCAATCACCAGGATTCTTGGGATGAGTCGTGGTTAGCTAATTGAAGTTATTTGAAAATCATAGGCATTGTACATGAAGAGTAGTGACCTTGAGCTATGGTCACCAAGTAATGAATTGTTAAGTCACCTGTGACGAGCCCAAATGACTTGATAAGCAGTGTACTTGACGGACGATGCCCTGAGTCGTGGCCCAAGGTGATGACTCGTTATGTCCCTCGTGGGGACTAACTGACAGTTATTTTCTGCAAATTTAGTAAGAGTTTTTTCATAATTTCTAAGATCCTAATGCCAACACTACATCATCTTGAGTTATGAATGATGACTTTTAAAGGGGTTAAGTTCATTTTAGGCCATTTTCATATCCATACATGCAAGAGTGATAGTCTAGAGAGGTGATGAAGGAAAATCCTTTAAGGTTCTCTTCAAATTCTTCTTGGGCATTCAAGGACGTGTCAGAATCAGTTGCAATCAAGTATTTAAGGTTATGAATGGGTGTTTTTGTTCACACCCATGCCCAATTTTTTCTAATTCATGATTTTTTGTTCAAAAATCTTATGCCATTTTATCTTAAATCATATGGAATTCTAATGATCTATCCATGGGTTATTACTTCCCATGATTTACATCATATTTTATGAATCATGATAAGATTTTACAACTAAATTCAATTATAAATTTATTGATTTCAATTTCTAATAAATTATGCCTAATTATGCACGTTTTATGATGAATTGAGTTATGATCCTTACCTCTATTATTGATATTCATAAACCCATCACAATTTATGAGTCATAATATCGATTTATTAAAAAGACCATTATGAATTTATGAATTAAAAGTCTATAATGATTTACAAGTATGCATGAACCTCATGATTTACTAATTATTTTTTTGGCCGACTCACGGGCCTTACCCTCATGGCTAGTTCACACATTTACAAGCATGCTTATGATTATCATGATTTAACTAGACAATGAATCTCATGCATATTCCACTATGAACACTATATATGTTTTGTGAGTAGTACGTAACACTAAGTAGGTTGGGGGCCTAGGTTTTGCCCCAAATCTCAAAACTACGTCCCATTGTATGATATGATGGGACCTTCCTTGAGACTATCCCATTTTCCCAAATGGCCCTTTCATGTTTGATATCATGCCCTTCATGGTTTTATCCTTGGCAAAGTACAAACACCGTCATGATTAGGGATTGCAGGTCGGGCTCCATGTTAGCTCATATGGGGTATGTCGATTATAAGAATCTCCCATTATTCCACATGTTTTATGCATTGTTATGTTTACATTAATTTGTGTTAAGTGATTATATATAATGTTTCTCTTATAACTATGGCAATGAATGGATTACAAATGATTTTAAAACCTTGAGCCTTATGTTATTCTATGATATTCATGTTATGAGCATGTTGTCCCACTCTTATGATCTCTTATGAGCTTTTATGTATTTTTAAATGTTTTTTTTTACTTACCTTGCATACTCGGTACACTCCACGTACTTACCGCATACTCTATGTTGTATCGTTTCATGATACAAGACCCGACACTCAGGCTTAGCCCCGTTCATAGCCAGTCTTCAGAGATAGCATCTTACCTTTGTTTTTGAGTCCTCATCTCCTAAGGAGTAGACTTATTCAGACTTTCTCTATGTATTTTCAGTTTATGCTCTATTGAGTTAGTTGGGATCTTATTCCATCAACTCATCATGTTTAGAGGCTTTTCAGACAAAGGATTGTATTCAACTTCAGATTGTGTATTCTGATGTTATGATTAATTTAGACTTCCGCTAAAAGTATCTTGTTGACTCTTCAGTTTTATTAGTTGAGTTAGATGTATGTTCATTCCATGGGTCGACTTGGAGTCTCCCGGGGCTCCTTGTCCCATGTCTCGATCCGAGCCCATGTTCGGGTCATGACAAACTTGGTATCAGAGCCATAAATTTTGAAGTGTCCTAGGTGTCTGAAAGCCGCATTAAGTAGAGTCTTTTTCATAGGTGTGTAGCGCGCCACACTTATGAAGAAGAGGCTCCGAGATGTTTAGGAAATGTTTCCCTTCTTTTATGATCTATGTCGTGTGATGAAATGTCTCTCTATCCTTCTAATTCATTCTATTCGTGATCGCAGAATCATGGCTCCCCACAGAGTAAATGGTAGGAGGAATGGGAATTGAGACTGCCCCGAGGATGGCAATGGAAACGGGCACCAACAAGCCCCGCCGGTTTAGGAGCACCATGCAACGGAGCCGGTTGCCCATGCTGAGTTTTGGGCATTTATTTAGATGCTCACATAGGCCTTGACCGCTTAGGTCAATTAATAGGCAGTTGCGCATGTTCCGCAGAATGGCAATGCAAAGGTGGCTCGAATAAGGGATTTCATGTAAATGAACCCGCGAGAGTTCCTCGGGTCAAAGGTAAAAGAGGACCCGCATGAATTCATTGATGAGATACTAAAGATCACCCAGGTCATGGGGGTGAAAAATGGGGAGTGCGTTGATTTGGCCTCTTATCAGCTTAAAGGGGTGGCACATATTTGGTTTAAACAAGAGAGACGTAGTAGGGAAGTGGGAGCAGGCCCTATAGGTTGGGAAGAGTTTCATGCAGCCTTGGTGGATCAGTTCTTCCCTTGTGAGATGAGGGAACTACAGGTGGCCTAATTTGTTAATCTAAAGTAGGGTGACATGTCAATTCAGGAGTATGCTTTGGAGTTCACCCGTTTGTCCAAGTATGCACCAGAGCTAGTGGCGGACCATAGGGCTCGGGTGAGCCGATTTGTGCATGGAGTGGCAGCCTACTTGGATAAGGACTATAGGATCACCATGCTGCATCGAGACATGCACTTTCCCCGCAAAGTGTTGCATGCCCAGCAGATGGAGATGGTGTATCAGAGGCAGAGGGAGGCTAAAAGGGCTAGGACAGACAATTACGGGATTTCTCATCCTAGATCAGGGGATGGACAGCGCCAGAAGTCTCATCACAGGTCTTTTTTTGCAGTACCATCATCAGCTAGTACACCATCTAGATCACGAGGGGATCAGAAAAGTAGGGCTTCGAATTCGAGGGGCCAGGGTAGCTTGCAGATAGAGCGCACCTTCCCAGCCTGTGCGAGGTGTGGCAAGAATCACCAAGAGAGGTGCCTAGTTGGCTGAGATGCTTTTTTTGGGTGTGGCAAACCCGGAAACAAACTCAGGAATTTCCCTTTTGCCATATTAGGGGGTGCGGAGCCGGTATGCCAGCCGCTAGTTCAGCTTCTCCAGCAGCACGTCCCTCCTAGTAGGGCACCTCAACTAGTTCAGTTAGCGGTCAACGCCAGAACAAGTTCTATGCCCTTGTGACCCGTCAGGAGCAGGAGACTTTACCAGATATAGTAACCGGTATGTTATGAGTGTTTCACCTTAATGTTTATGCTTTGTTAGATCCAGGGGCTATCTTTTCTTTTGTGACACCTTATATTTCTAGATAGTTTTGGAGTCATACCCGAAATTTTGTCAGAACCATTCTCAGTCTGTACTCCTGTTGGTGATTCAGTTGTAGCTAGGCGAGTGTATAGAAGTTGTCCGATCACAATACTGCATAAGGTCACCTCCACAGACCTTGTAGAGTTAGCCATGACTGACTTTGATATTATTCTCGACATGGATTGGTTGTATGCATGTTATGCTTCTATTAATTGTAGAAACCGGGCAGTAGAGTTTAGATTTCCTGGGGAACCAGTCTTAGAGTGGAAGGGTAGTTCAGCTATGCTTGTAGGTCGTTTTATTTCCTACCTTAAGGCTAGAAAGATGATTTCTAAAGGTGTGGACCATCTAGTTAGGGTTAAGGATGTTGAGTTCGAGACCCCGACTATCCATCAGTTCCAATAGTATGTGTGTATCCGTAAGTCTTCTCAAATGATTTACCAGGAATCGTCCCGAGCGAGAGATTGATTTTGGTATTGACCTTCTCCCCGACACACAACCTATATCTATTCCTCCCTATAGAATGGCTCTAGCCGAGCTAAAGGAGTTGAAAGAACAGTTGAAGGACCTGTTATATAAGGATTTTATTAGACCAAGCAAGTCTCCATGGGGTGCACCAGTTTTATTTGTCTAAAAGAAGGTTGGTTCCCTTCAGATGTGCATTGAGTATCGATAATTTGTCAAAGTCACCATCAAGAATAGGTATCCTTTGCCTAGGGTTGATGATTTATTTAACCAGTTTTAGGGTGCCAAGTGTTTCTAGAAGATAGGTCACAGATCTGGGTACCATCAACTCAGAGTTCGGGAGAGCGATATGTCGAAAATAGCCTTCCGCATGTGGTATGGGCACTATAAGTTTGTAGTTATGTCTTTTGGACTAATGGATGCTCCTACAACTTTTACGGATTTGATGAACAGGGTGTTCAAGACATACCTATATATGTTCGTGATTGTGTTTATTGATGATATCCTAAAATACTCTCAGAGCGAGGAGGAACATGTCGCTGATTTAATGCTGGTGCTACAAACTCTCGAGGATTGCCAATTATATGCTAAATTTTGCAAGTGCGAGTTTTGGTTGAACTCGGTGGCATTTTTGGGCCATGTGGTATCAAGTGAAGGCATAAAGGTGGACTCTTAGAAGATAGAAATGGTGAAGAATTTGCTTAGACCGGTGAATCCTTCAGATGTCCGAAGCCTTTTGGGTTTAGCTGGCTACTATCGGAGATTTGTTGAAAGGCTTCTTATCTATTGCAGAACCTTTGACCAATTTGACTAAAAAGAAAGTGAAAATCTAATGGTCGGAGGCTTGTAAGGAGAGCTTCCAAGAGTTGAAGACTCGACTTATCTCAACACCGGTGTTGACCCTACCCGAGGGTACTGTTGGGTTCGTGGTTTATTGTGATGCTTCAAGGATCAGACTTGGCTGTGTATTGATGTAGCACGGGAAAGTTATAACATATGCTTTCAGACAGCTAAAAGTTCATGAGAAGAATTACCCGGCCCATGATCTTGATTTGGCCGCGGTGGTATTTTCCTTGAAGATTTGGAGACATTATTTGTATCGGGTCCACGTGAATGTGTTTACGGACCATAAGAGTTTACAATATGTGTTTAACCAGAAGGATCTTAATCTTTGGTATAGCAGGTGGTTGGAGCTACTCAAGGACTACGATATGAGTGTCCTTTACCATCCGGGTAAGGCCAATGAAGCAGCAGACGCACTTAGTAGACTCTTTATGGAGAGTGTGTCTTATGTGGATAAGGGGAAGAAGGAGCTGGTGAAGGATGTGCATCGACTCGCAAGGTTGGGAGTTATGTTGGTTGACTCGACCGATGGTGGTGTTATTGTTAAGAACGGATCAGAATCATCTTTGGTAATGGATGTAAAAGCTAGATAAGATGAAGATCCTATTTTGCTAAAGTTAAAGAAAACGATTAAAAATCATAAGGTAGAGGTCTTCTCCAAAGGGGAAGATGGTGTGCTTTGATACTAGGGTTGCTTATGTGACCCGAATGTCGATGATTTGAGGAGTCGGATGTTGCACGAGGCTCATGGATCTAGATATTCTATCCATTCATGTGCCACCAAGATGTACCATGACTTACGAGATGTCTATTGGTGGAATGGAATGAAGAAGGACATCGCAGAATTCGTAGCTAAGTGCCCAAACTGTCAACAAGTAAAGGTCGAGCACTAGAGACTGGGAGGTGTGCTTCAGGATATTAGTATTCCTACTTGGAAGTGGGAAAAAATTAATATGGACTTCATCACAGGTTTACCTCGTACTCGTCACCAATATGACTCCATTTGGGTTGTGGTAGATAGGTTGAACAAGGTTGCTCATTATCTACTGGTCAAAACCATAAATTCGGCGGAGGACTATGCGAAACTATATATTCGGGAGCTAGTTCGATTGCATGGAGTGCCCTTGTCCATTATATCAAACAGAGGTACTCAATTTACCTCTCAATTTGGAGGTCGTTTTAAAAAGGACTTGGTACTCAGGTTAAGCTCAACGCAGCATTTCACTCGCAAATGGATGGTCAAGCGGAGCGGATAATTCAAACTCTCGAGGACATGTTGAGAGCATGTGTAATTGACTTCAAAAAGTAGTTGGGATGATCATTTTCCTTTTATCGAGTTTGCAAACAATAATAGCTACCATTCCAGTATTCAGATGGCTCCGTTTGAGGCTCTCTTTGGGCTGAGATGTAGATCACCTATTGGTTGGTTTGAAGTTAGTGAAGCGGTGATGATAGGACCAGATTCAGTTCATGAGGCTATGGAGAAGGTTCAGCTCATACAGGATCGGTTGAAAACAACTCAAAGTCGCTAAAAGTCCTATGCCGATGTGAGAAGGAGGGAACTTGAGTTCGAAGTGGGTGATTGGTTGTTTTTGAAGGTTTCGCCCATGAAGGGAGTGATGCGGTTTGGTAAGAAAGGAAAACCCAGCCCTTGTTATGTTGGCCCTTATCAGATTGTGAAACGAGTTGGTAAGGTGGCATATGAATTGGAGTTACCTTTAGAATTAGCTTCTGTGCATCCTTTTTTCCATGTGTTGATCTTAAAGAGGTGGTTGGGTAATCCAGCTCTAGTTGTCTCGTTGGACCGAGTTGGTGTGAAGGACAACTTTAGTTATGAGGAGGTTCTGATAGAAATACTAGATCATCAGGTTCGAAGGCTAAGGAACAAGAAAGTAGCTTCAGTCAAAGAGTTATGGAGGAATCAACATGTTGAAGGAGCTACGTGGGAAGCCGAAGCGGATATGATAGCTAGATACCCACACTTATTCTCTATTGGCTCAGTTCTAGCTTGAGGTATCAGTTTTGACCTAAAACTCTATTTAGTTATCATGTTCAGTTCATGTCTCCAAGTTTCTTTTATGTATTTGGATGCATGTATGATTTGTGAATTCAGTTCAGCTATGTAGTTTGAATCAGAGATAGTCATTCCGTCAGTTTTCATCTTAAATAATAAGTATTTGAATATGATGATTGCATTTCTCTGTTTTTCTGTATGTTTTCCAACATTCGAGGATGAATATTCCCAAGGGGGATATATTATTATATCCCAGATGCCCAAAGATCAGACCCGGGAGTTGAAACAGAGAAAAACATAAAAACTAGCATCAAGCACAGAATGGGTCGTCAAGTGACCTGTGGGAGCAGCCCACGAGTCGTGACGTGACTCGCGGTGAGGCCCAGGTGATGAGTTTAAATTTTGAAAATGGGATCCCCATGGATGTTACCACGAGTCGTGGTCAGGCCCCACGACTCGTTAGGTCAGTCGTGGGAAATGGTGATTGAGAAATAAAAAGAAGAAGGCAGTGTACCTAACAGAAGGACCCCATAATGCGTGGTCAGTCACCACGATTCCTGGGATGAGTCGTGGTCAGCTGATGGAAGTTATTTGAAAATCATAGGCAGTGTCCATAACGAGTGGTGACCTCGAGTCATGGTCACCCAATAACAAATCGTTAAGTCACCCTTGACGAGCCCAAATAACCTGATAAGCAGTGTACTTGATGGATGATGCCACAAGTCATGGCCCAAGGTGACGACGAGTCATTATGTCCCTCGTGGGGATTAACTGGCAGTTATTTTCTGCGAATTTAGTAAGGGCTTTTCCATAATTCCTAAGATCCCAAGGCCTAAACTACGTCGTTTTGAGTTATGAATGATGACTTTTAAAGGGGTTAAGTTCATTTTAGGCCATTTCATATCCATGCATGCAAGAGTGATAGTCTAGAGAGGTGATCAAGGCAAATCCTTCAAATTCTACCTGGGCATTCAAGGAAGTGTAAGAATCAGCTGTAATCATGTATGTAAGGTTATGAATGGGTTTTTTCATTCATACCCATGCCCAGTTTCTCCTAATTCCTGAAGTTTTGTTCAAAAATCTTATAGGGTTTATTTTAAATCTTGTGGAATTCTTATGATCTGTCCTTGGGTTATTACATCTCATGATTTACATCATATTTTATGAATCATGATAAGATTTTACAACTAATTAGATTATAAATTTATTGATTTCAATTTCTAATAAATTATGCGTAATTATGCATGTTCTATGATGAATTGAGTTATGATCCCTACCTCTATTGTTGATATTCATAAACCCATCATGATTTATGAGTCATAATATGGATTTATTCAAACTCCCATTGTTAATTTATGAATTAAAAGCCTATACATGATTTATAAGTATGCATGAACCTCATGATTTACTAATTATATTTTTGACCGACTCACTGACCTAACCCTCATGGCTAGTACACGTATATATAAGAATGCTTATGATTATCATGATTTAACTAGCCCATGAATCTCATGCATATTATACTATGAGCACTGTATATGTTCTGGGAGTAGTATTTAACACTGAGTAGGTTCGGGGCCCAGGTTTTGCCCCAAATCTCTGAACTACGTGCCACCGTAGGACATGATGGGACCTCCCTTGAAACTGTCCCCTTTTCTCAAATGGGCCTTTCATGTTTGATATCAGCCTTTCATGGTTCTACCCTTGGCAAGGTATGAATACCCTCCCGACTAGGGATTCACAGGTCGGGCTCCATTTGTTCTCATATGGGGTATGTCGGTTATAAGAATCTCCCATTGTTCCGAATGATTTATGCATTGTTTTGTTTAGGTTAATTTGGCTCAAGTGATCATTTATAAAGTTTGTCTTATAACTATGGTAACGAATGGATTACGAATGATTTTAAAACCTTGAGCGTTATGTTATCGTGTGATATTTATGTTATGAGCATCTTGTCCCACTCTTATGATCTCTTATGAGCTTTTATGTATTTTTAGATGTCCGTTTTACTTACCTTGCATACTTGGTACATTCCATGTACTGATCACATACTCTATGATGTATCGTTTCATGATACAGGACCCGCTACTCAGGCTCAGCCCCGTTCATAGCCAGTTTTCAGAGATAGCATCTTACCTTTGTTGTTGAGTCCTCATCTCTCGAGGACTAGAATTATTCAAACTTTCTCTATGTAGTTTGAGTTTCCGTTCTATTGAGTTAGTTAGGGTCTTGTACCATCAACTCGTCATGTTTAGAGACTTTTTAGACAAAGGATTATATTCAACTTTAGATTGTGTATTCTGATGTTATGATTAATATAGACTTCCGCTGAAAGTATCTTGTTGACTTTTCAGTTTTATTGGTTCAGCTAGATGTATGTTCATGTCATGGCTCAACTTGGAGTCTCCCGGGGCTCCTTGTCCTGTATCTCGACCGAGCCCATGTTTGGGTGACATGGGTGGTCAGAAGTTTGGGGCCATGGGGCCATATAAATAACCTATGGTGGCGACGTAGTTCTGGGAACCTGGGTGCGCTAGAACCCCGATCCATTCGGTGCTAAGTCCTACTACCACTAGAAAGTCTTAATATGACTACTAAGCTGATAGCTCGAAACTAGGGTCCAAGACTAAGTCAGGTATACTTATCTAGAAGTACCCTGAGAGGCTTGTGAGATCGGATTCTATAACTGCTGTTCTAAGAGTAGCCAGGGATACTTATCTGGAAGCGTCGTAACCGGCTAAAGAACAAACTGAAACTGGAGCTACTGGTTTTAACACAGGTAAGAGTTGCTTAACTGGAAGCGTCGTAACGTTCTAAATAACAAGATAATATCTTATAATTGATAACCAATTCTGAAAACTAACGCCTAAGAGGCAGCACTAACACCTTAAGAAAATACAGTAGTTAAACCGATCAGCTGACATTTTTGAAATTACTAAGTAGGCTAGTATTTTGACTCAAACTGGACTAGCATGAACTGACTAAGATAATCAACTAATATTAACAACATAGGAATCCCAATACTGATAGAATCAAGCAACATGAATAACAAATCAAATATTAAACATTCTAATTTACTGCATTCCAAAGCTTGGGATAAAACCATCTTTACAAGAATAAGTATCAATATGATAGCTAGATAGTGGAATTTTAGTAACAATTGATCATGAACAATAATCCACACAATATAGGCAGAATCTGGCTGAAAATTCATTCACATTGAAATCTCAGGGCCTAGAACTGATAAGAAATTTTAAACGGATTTTTGGGGCACAAGAGAAGGACAATACCCTTGCTAAAATCTCACAAACCTGGCAATGAAATCCCGGAGAAAATCTCTTGAGAATCTGAGAAGAAAAGTTGATTGCCCTAACTTTTGCTCTGAGTTTTCTGAGAAAGTTCTACGATCTAACTTCTGAGGGAATAAGAGAATGAAGTACATCGTCTGTTACCTTGCTAAATTCCCTGAATGTAACTCAAAATAACATAGTTTAGGGATTAAAAAGATGAGAAGTTACTAAAATAACCCTGGGAGAAAATCTGGAAAACTGCCCGATAGGGACCAACGAGTCAGTCAACGACTCATTGGATGAGAACACGACTCATTGGGACTAGTCATTGGTCCTAGGCCTGGGTTCTTCGATTACTAACAATGACAACTAAAGGGACCATGACTCGATGGAAGAACCAATGGGGTTGGTACCTCCCTTTGCCACTAGTAGGAATTTGAACAAAACACTAGACCCTCTCTCCAATGGGTGACACAACGTCTTGTTGGTTGGGAAAATGAGTCATTGTAACCTCTTGTTCTATCTACTATAAATCATGCAGGATTCTTAGGCTTGAGACCACGGATGGTGACAATGACTCGTTGTGTGATACAACGGGTCATTGTTGCCACTCGTTATCAGTGAAGAGGATACCTGGGAGCCCCAACTAATGAATCACACCATAAGTTGTTGTATCACACAATGACTAATTGTTGATTCGTGGGTTCCTGGAAAAGGGATTACTGGGTTCTGAGTTGGGGATGTAACGAGTGATAGGATGACTCATTGTTTCTCACAACGGGTCATTCCATGTCCCGTTGCCTCCCGAAGAACCATCCAGCAGAACACGACCCAGACAACGGGTCGTTGGAGCTGACCACAACTCGTTGTATCGGTCGTTATGAGGCAAAATTTATGGTTTCTTTTGGGTTTTTCCTGCAAAGTCTGAGTTGGGTCTAGGAAAGCTTTAGGTTGTTAAAATATCTCCCCCTTAGGATCATTTATCCTTGAATAAAGGATAAACTATTGGAAAATTGGGAAAGGGATGAAATTCCTCGATTAAGACTATGAACTGATATCTAGAGGAATGACTGACTCCAAACTGATTTTGCCATGCTAACTGAGTTGATGAAACATGATGCATATTGAAAATATAAATAGAGCTGATGAGTACATAACTGGACAGAGTATTGTGGAGGAATTTAGTACCTGATGCTGGAACTAAACTGGAAGAGAATAAGTGAGGGTATTTGGCCATCATGTCTGCTGCTTCCTCCCATAGGGCTACCTTAACTAGCTGGTTCCTCCGTAAGACTTTCACCGAAGTGACTTCCTTGTTACTTAGCTTACGAACCAAGCAGTCTAGGATATGAACTGGGACCTCTTTGTAAGAGAGACTATCCTTCACTCCCACACTATCTAGTGGCACAACTAAAGTTGGATCACCGATGCACTTCTTCAATAGTGACACATGGAAGACTGGGTGCACAAATGCTAACTCTAGAGGTAATTCTAACTCATACGCCACACTGCCAATTTGCCTTAGAATCCTATAGGGTCCCACATATTTTGGACTAAGTTTCCCTTTCTTTCCAAACCTCATCACCCCCTTCATGGGTGAAATTTTCAGGTAAACCCAATCATCTACCGCAAATTCTAACTCTCTCCGCCTCACATCATTATAAGATTTTTGTCAGCTTTGCATTGTTTTCAATCTCTCCCTAATAAGTTGCACCTTTTGCATAGCTTCATGAACTGAGTTTGGCCCTATCAAGGTAGCTTCACCAACCACAAACCACCCTATAGGAGACCTACACCTCCTACCATATAATGCCTCAAACGGGGCCATCTGAATACTAGAGTGGTAGTTGTTGTTGTACGCAAACTCAATGAGAGATAGGTGATCATTGTTCGGCTTGTGGTGATGCAACACACAAGTGCACGTGGTTGAACAAGTAGTAAAGTGGCTTAATTAAAGCCAAGTATCAATCCCACAGGGACTGAGCTACGGTACTAATTAACTTAAGTGTCAGTGAACTATACCTTTAAGAATGCAGACAACCAAATAAATAATATTTTGGGAGTTTAAGTTTAGTAATTTATAAAAATCTAAGTTAAGATTATAATTTGAGTCTGAACAATAGTAATGAGCAAGCTGAGGTTAAAATGAACATGCAAGGAAGTAATTTATCAATACAATTCAGCTAATCTTTTCTTCGGTTACTAGTCAAGAATTATTTCCCATGGATTCGATCTTTCGACTCCTATCCAACTTAAGAATCATGAACCTTAATCTACATTTCTGTGATAAAAGAATTTCATGCTCTATCCATACATAACCAATTCCTTCATTGACTAATAAGTTTTTCAGATATATTTCTATTCTGAATGTAAATCAATTCTCAATTTTCGAAACTAAGAAGAGATCATATCCTATCAATTCACATCTTTCCAATTTCTTTCCTTTTCAAAATCAAAATTGGATTTTTAGATATACATTGACATTGGCCAAACATTAATGCAGTAAAACAAGAATTGATAGAAGAACCATTGAAGAAAAGATAAAAACTGAAATGATTAACAATTACATTCCACTACAATTGTTCTTAACCTCAGCAAGAAGTGAATTTAGCCACTCATTTGTGGATTAAACATAATCAAATAAGTAGAATTCATACAAACAATTGAGTTAAAAGAGAAAGAGATAGAGAAGAACCCTAGAATTTTCGTCCTCTCAACTGCCTGTAACCCACGTTCTTGCTCTACCAAGTCAGAATGTTTAAAAACAAAACCTAATTGTGCTATTTATACTATTGAGAATTTTTCCCGGAATAACAAGCAACGTGGCACGGAGTGTATCGTGGAGCACCCCCCTCCGTGCCACGGAGGTATCGCGGACCCTCACTGGAAGTCGACTCCCCAGGCAATTTCACCTCAACGTGGCACGGCTTGCATCGCGGAGCCTGGCCAACGTGACACGGTGCTATCGCGCACCTTCACTTGAAATTGCAAAAATTATTTCATCTGAGACAGAGTGCCTCCGCGATGGCAATGGGACACGGCTCCATCGCGGAGCCTCTATTTTTGCTGCTCTCCCTTGTCAACTTCCCCTCCTTGTTACCAACATGTATATTAGCTTCCAAAATTTTCTTTTGTACCTGCAAAAGAACACTAGTCATGTATGTTAGTATAAATTCACATTTATACTAAAAATCACATGAGAATGTACACATAACGATAGATAAACAAGTCTAAATGAAGCATTTGAGTATCACTTGGGCATGCAATTCTGCCAAAGATCACTTACCCCACACTTAAACTCTTGTTCGTCCTCGAACAATACTCTCGCATCTCATGCACTTGACACTCATGCATAGCTACTTTGGCTCGACAATTCAAGCTACGGCTATACCGATTATTTAATATAGACAATCATCAAGAAAACATGCATGGTCTCATCAATATAACAAAGTACATCACATTAAGATCTCCTAAGCTCAAGAATCAATTCTCAATCTTGGCAAACTCGTCCAAATCAACTGATCAAGACATCCGACTCGAAATTAATCTCTCACCAAGCATGTGCCCTCACAACACAAGAGAATTACTGCATTGCCATCATATGATTTCCACAGCTCTAAATGTAGGAGTATATGAATATGATTTCTCTCTCTCTCCCAAAGAATTCACATGCATCATGTAATGAACCATAAGCTTGCCTCTAGTGTATTACTCCACTAATATAAGGATGCGTGATGTAAGATCACGTAGGACTTAACGGGTTGTAATGTAAGCTAAGGAACTAGCAAATACTGGGCTAACCAATAATAGCAACTAGCTTCCTTAAGCACTTTTCAATACATCCCACCATCATTACGGCCATTGTTTTTTCCTTCATCCTCTCATTCTTGAATATTTTTTTTCTTTGTTTTTGTTCCCATTTCCTTAAGCACACTCGACTTACTAGAAAAGATTAGTTATACATCTTTATTTTATTGAATTTCATCAAGTGCACCTTTGACCTTTCTTTAACTTTCACAACTTCCGCTTTTCCTTCCGTTTCACACTTCGTACTCCTTTACACTGTGGGAAAAATGTTTTTTTTGAGCGCTTAAGAGTTTTGGATCAAATTCATGGCTAATGAAAAGAAGGGATTAAGCTCGGATTTTACCTCTTCAAATAAAAGAAAAAAAATAGGCTAAAGGCTCAATGGGGCTAACTAGGATGCACATTCAAGGTAGGTATGATAATGGAGAAACTTTTGGTTTATTCAAAGAAATGCCTACATCCTTTCCTACAATACACATCCTTCATTTCGTTTAGTACACACGCCAGGCAAGTTCTAGACACTTCACAATAGCATGGAATCATCGAAACCTTACCTCACACTCATTGCACATGCTCAAATCAAGACATATTCACAGACTTTTCAATCAGCTAATTACAAGAATTCACTATTAAGCCTCAATCACAACGAATCGAACTCTATGGCCTAGGTATCTTAACATGTTTACACATTTGCATGCTTTCATACGAATCACCTTTGCATTTTAATATCATGTATGTTTGGTGGTTTGGTGACTACACGCAAGTGCACGTGGTTGAACAAGTAGTAAAGTGGCTTAATTAAAGCCAAGTATGGATCCCAGAGGGACTGAACCAAGGTAACAATTAACTCAAGTGTTAATGAACAATATCTTTAAGAATGCAGACAACAAAATAAATAATATTTCCAGAGTTGTAGGTTCCAAATTTATACGAATCTAAGACAAAATTATAAAGTGAGTCTGACTATAGTATTGAGCATGCTGAGGTTAAAATGAACATGCAGGGAATTAATTTATCGATACAATTCAGTTAATCTTTTCTTTGGCTGCTAGTCAAGAATTATTACCTATGGATTGGAACTTTCATCTCCTATCCAACTTAAGAATCATGAACCTTCAATCTACATTTCTGTGATAAAAGAATTTCATATTCTACCCATACAAAATTGATTCCTTAATTGACTAGTAAGACTTTCAGATATATTTCTATTCTGAATGTAAATCAATTCTCAATTTTCCCAAACTAAGAAGAGATCATATCCTACAAATTCACAACTTTCCAATTTCTTTCCTTCTCAAAATCAAAATTTGATTTTTTAGATACACATTAACATTGCCAAACATTAATGCAGTAAGAACAAGAATTGATAGAACAACTATTGAAGAAAAGATGAAAACTAAAATGATCAACAATTATATTCCACTACAATTCTTAACCTCAGCAAAAAGTGAATTTAGCCACTCATTTGTGGATTAAACATCATCAAATGAGTATAAATCATACAAACAATTGAGATAAAAGAGAAAGAGATAGAGAAGAACCCTAGAATTTTCGTCCCCTCAACTACCTGTAACCCACGTTCTTGCTCAACCAAGTCAGCATGTTTAAAAAAAAACCTAAGTGTGCTATTTATACTATTGAGAATTTTTCTTGGAATAACAAGCAATATGGCACGGAGTGTATCGCGGAGCACTCCCTCCATGCCACGGGGGTATCGCGCACCCTCTCTGGAATTAGGCTCCTCAGAATTTTCACCTTGGCGTGCCACGGCCTGCATCACGGAGCCTGGCCAACGTGCCACGGTGCTATCGTGCACCTAGACTGGAAATTGATGTCCCAGGTAATTGTACTCAACGTGCCACGACTTGCATCGCGTGGCATTGCCTCCGCATCACGGAGGTAACGCGAGGCTTCACTGGAAATGGCCAAAATTAAATCACCCGAGGGAGAATAACTCCGCGATGGAAGCATGACATGGCTCCATCGCGGAGCCCTTATTTTTGCTGCTCTTCCTTGACCTTTTCCACTCCTTGCTTCCAAGTCCATTCCCTATTTTTACCAACATGTATCTTAGCTTCCCAAAATTCCATTTTTCCTAAAAAACAACACTAATCATGTTGGTTAGTATAAATTCACATTTTAACTACAAATCACATGAGAATGCACAAATAACGATAGATAACAAAGACGAAATGAAGCATTTGAGTATCACTTAGGCATATAATTCTGCCCAAGATCACTTACCCCACACTTAAAATCTTGTTCGTCCTCGAAAAATACTCTCACATCTCATGCAATTGACACCCATGCATAGCTACTTTGGCTCGACAATTCAAGCTACGGTATTTAATCTAGCAAATCATCAGAAAACATGCATGGTTTCATCAATACAATGACATACCCCACATTAAGACCTCTTAGACTAAAGAATCGACTCTTGATCTCAGCAAACTCATGCAAATCAACTGATCAAGACATCCAACACGAATTTTAATCTCTCGTCAAGCACGTGCCCTCACAACATAAGAGAATCTCCCCATTTGCAATCATACGATTTCCAAAGCATTACATGTAGGGGTATATGAACACGATTTCGCTCTCTCTCTCAAAGAATTCACATGCATCATGTCATGGACCATAGGCTTGCCTCTAGTGTATTACTCCACAAATATAAGGACGCGTGATGTAAGATCATGTAGGACTTAACGGGTTGTAATGTAAGCTAAGGAACTAGTGAATATTGGGCTAACCAATAATAGCAACTAGCTTCCTTAAGCGCTTTTCAATACATCCCACCATCATTATGGGAATTGTTTCTTCCTTCATCCTCTCATTCTTGATGTTTTTCTTTGTTTTTGTTCCTATTTCTTTAAGCACACTCGACTTAATAACCAAGATTAGTTATACATCTTTATTTTATTCAATTTTAGCAAGTGCACCTTTGACCTTTTCTATAACTTTCACCACTTCCGCTTTTCCTTCCTTTTCACAATTCTCGCTCCTTTACACTGTGGGAAAATTATTTTTCTTGAGCGCTTAAGAGTTTTGGATCAAATTCAAGGCTAATGAAAAGAAGGGATTAAGCTCGGTTTGTACCTCTTCAAATAAAGAAAAAATACGCTAAAGGCTCAATGGGGCTAAATAGGATGTACATTCAAGGTAGGTATGATAATGGAAAAACTTTCGGTTTAATTAAAGAAATGCCTACATCCTTTCCTGCAATACACATCCTTCATTTCGTTTCGTACACACACCAGGCAAGTTCTAGACACTTCACAAAATCATGGAATAATCAAAACCTCACCTCACACTCATTGCACATGCTCAACTCAAGACATATTCATAGACTCTTCAATCAGCCAATTACAAGAATTCAATATTAAGCCTCGATCACACTGAATCGAACTCTATGGCCTAGGTATCTCAACATTTTTACACATTTTCATGCTTTCATACGAATCACCTTTGCAACATAATATCATGTACAACACGTAACGAGAATTCCGAACCATGAAGTAGCGACACGTCGGGAAACAAACAAAAGAAAGAAAATAAAGAAAAACTACTCCTATCGACTACATTTCCCTTAAGACGGTTGTCATCCATCCATCATAGGGAACGGTCACTAATTACGACTTCGGTTCAATGGGACTATTCTCGGTAAAAACACCAAAAACAAAGGCCGAGAAACCCAAAATAAAATAAATTTAATGAAAAATTTTAAAATTTTCGAAAGAAAAAAAAATTATTTACACAACAACCATTCAACAACATCTCACACAACACACAACAGCTTAACATTCATTACAACACCACTTAATTACAGAACACATAACACAAAGTCACAGGGTCACATTTTTCACAGGCACAACAACACAACACATACACATAAACAAAACCAATAACGAAATAGCTGGCACCTAACTACTCCCACCCCACACTTAAACCAAACACTGTCCCCAATGTTCACAACATTCAACATATCACAAAGGTGGGTGGTCAAACTCCCTAATCAATCGAAGTATTCAACTTTTTCATCAGGTGCCGTTGCCTCGTCTCCCATATCAGAATCACCCCCGTCGCCTTCATCTTACTCAACAACTGAGTCCTCACGGTGTGTCTCCTCATCAGTGGGGACATCATCATCTACCGGCTCCATAAATGCTGGCCCCACTCTGCATAGAGCCCGAGCATTTTGAAGGGGTAATCCAAGTCAAGCTGCCATAGCTCATCTTCTGTTGCGGGCCTCCCGCCAATGCGCAACTGCAGCATCTATATCCCATACATGCTGGCCATATACTGATCATCCCGAGCATGTCGCTCGGCTAGTGTGAGAACAGGCCCATGAGCAGTGTCGGGTGCCTTGGTTTTTGTGACATCCAAAGCACGTCTGTCAATTTCTGGGATGTAATCCAGGGCCTCCTCCTCGATATCATGGCCCCTCAGGAACGTGGTAAGCAAACCACCGAACTCGTACCTGTTCCCTTGATGTAAGTGGGCTCTCTTCATGGCAGAAATGATTACCGCCCCAACATTTATCTCAAGCCCTTTCATCAGGGCATACACCAAGAACACTCGATCCCGGGTGACATCTGTCATGTGCACCCCCGGGATCAGGCAGGAACACACAATTTTCAGTCAAATCCTGGCTTCCCTGTTCATCTGAGAGTAAGGCAGTGTTTGATGGTAGCCTCTCTCTTTGTGCCTACTTCACCATGCTGTCGAACAGGCTGCACATAGAGTGTGCCTGATGTCCGCATAAGGTGGAGTTATGTTCAGCTGCCGGAGTACATGGGCGTCTGTGTCCCGCGCCCCCAATATAGCATTCAAGTGATGGGGCTCAAACGTGACAACCTGTCCTCTTATCTTGACATTGTGACTGCGGTGGGTCGGGTTCCAGTTGGCATAGGACTCCCGAATCAGATGGAGATTGCACGCCTTAGGCTCTTTGAATATGAAGTTCAGCCCAGCAGTGTCAATCCGGTGAACGATCCGTGGGAATTCCTGTGCCAGCAGCTCCCTTGATATTTTCTCCTTAGGGGAGTATTTGGTTTCTTTGTGTTTTTCATACCATTTCTTCCCTTCATCAGTCACACATTGGGTTCCGTATTGTCGGCGTTTGCCTCGCGGAACCGCTGGTGTTGCTTGAACTGCTGTTCCCAACCTAACTCGTTTCCTACTGGCGCCTGATGTGGACGCTCCCTTTCATTTATCTTGTCTGCCCGACATTGTTCCTGCACATATAACAATACAATCCCAATGTTATTCAAATCATAACTAGCTATGAATAAGGTTGGGTTTAATTGAATCACCCCACACTTAGTCTTTAGCCGCAATTAAAACCATTCGGCAAGACATTCATGATTTCACAATCTTTACAATCAACATTCTTAGTGCCTTCATATAATTCGATGGAATAATTACTATGTACTACTCAGACTTCGTACAATGAATAACAATATCGCCATCGATTCCATTATATCATCATAGAACTTAGACAAATTTTTGTTCTCAACAACCTATGCAATTCACCAATTTCATTTTTTCGGAATTCCCTTGTCTACTTAGCATATTCAACATTAATCACAACATAATTCACATCACCCAACATGCACAACCCAATTTTTTTTTCACATTTCAAACAAATTTAGTTTTCTTCCTATTCAAATTCCAACCCTAGCTACCAATATTGCAAAAATTCATTAAAACATGCATTCATCGAGTTCATATACACACAGCGATACTATGAACATCAATCAATCATAACTTAAATGAATTGAAGCTTAATTTTCACCTAAGGCAAGTTTCAATCACTACTCATGCTCAAGAATCGAAAAATCAAGCAAAAATGAGGTAAAGTTCAAGAACATAACTTTTCTCCGATGAAATTGAACAAAACTTGAAGAAAATCGATGCTTAGGTCTGTGTCACGTTGGGGGAGGAGGGAATTTGGGGTTTTGGTCGTGGAGGGAATGGAAAATGAGGAAGAAATGGGGGAAATTGGGGTTTAAAAGTGTTTTTCGTGCGGGTTACCCGGCGACCCGGTGTGACCCGACACGAAAAGACCCTCAACGTGTCACGGAGGGTAACGCGGAGCACCCTCTCCGGGACACGGAGCCGTCATGCCAGTGTTTTGGAATTTTTAAAAATTTTGGAATAGGCTTCAACGTGTCATGGAGGGTAACGCGGAGCACCTCCTCTGTGACACGAAGCCATCGCGTAGGCTCACTGTAATGCCAAATTTTATTTTTCTCACCTTGATTTTTTTTCTTTGCGCTTCTTTGCATTTTTGCCCTCCGTTCCACCTGAAAATCATTTCACAACAAGAAATTGGTTAGAATTCATAGGTTTCAATGCAACAAATTTTTTTCTATTTTTCTTTTTTTCTTTTTCTTTTTTTTGGTTTTTATTATTTTTTTTTCAAATATTTCTACTCATCTATTACAACAATTTCACGGGTTGCCTCTCGTGCAGTGCCTGGTTTACTGTCGCGATTCAACGTCATTTACGCTCAATAATCCTTTAGAGTGATGGACGTCTTCTCTCAAATAACGTCCTCACCCTAGTAGTGCTTACAACGCTGCCTATTAACTAAGAACGTGGCACTTCGATCTTCTTGCCACAACTCCACTGCCCCGTGTGGGGTCATTCTTACTACCTCAAACGGCCTTGACCATTTGGACCGCAATTTCCCTGGAAACAGCCTCAATCTTGAATTGAAAAGCAACACTTTCTGCCTCGGCTCGAATATCCGATGCACCATATGCTTATCGTGCCACCTCTTTGTTTTCTCTTTGTAGCACTTGGCACTTTCATAAGCATGCCAACGAAACTCATCAAGTTCATTGAGTTGCATCAGCCTCTTTTTACGCGCTAGCTCTAAATCCATGTTCACTCTCCTCACGGCCCAGAAGGCTCGGTGTTCTAGCTCTACAGGCAGATGACACGCCTTTCTATAGACCAATTTGTAAGGAGAAGTCCCAATTGGTGTCTTGTAAGCAGTTCGATAAGCCCACACCGCATCGTTGAGTTTGCTTGACCAATTACTAAGTTGTGCATTCACTGTTTTCTGGAGAATCTACTTTATTTCTCTGTTCGACACCTCCACTTGCCCACTAGTTTGGGAATGATATGTTGTTTCTACCTTATGGCACACCCCATACTTAGCTAGAAAGTTCTTGAAACTTGCATTGACAAAATGAGCCCCTCCATCACTGATAATGGATCGGGGTGTCCCGAACCTGGAGAAAATGTTCTTTTTAACAAATTTCATTACCACCTTGTTGTCATTCCTGGGGCAAGCTGTTGCTTCAACCCACTTTGATACATAATCAATAGCCACCAAGATCTAACGATTACCAAATGACGGTAGGAACGGGCCCATGAAATCTATGCCCCATACATCAAAGATCTCAACTTCTAGTATATGTTGTAGTGGTATCTCTTGCCTCCTACCAATTGTGCCTGTCCTTTGACATTTATCACACATTTTGACGTATGCCATAGAGTCTCTGAATAGTGTAGGCCCAAAGAAACCTTACTGTAGCACCTTGTGCTGTCCTCTCACCTCCGTGGTGCCCTCCATACAATGAAGAGTGACAACTCCTCAAAACTTCTGCAATCTGGCTCTCCGGGATGCATCTCCTCATCACTTGATCCGGTCCCTGCTTAAACAAGTACAACTCATCCCAAATAAAAATATCCTCAACTTTTTTCTCTGCTGAGCCATAGCCTCCGGTGGATAGACTCCACTCACTAGCAAATTCACAATGTCTGCATACCAAGGATCTCAGCCTCCCTTATTGCCAAGAGCTGCTCATCTTGGGACTCCTCTTTTATGTTGTCACCTTCCTTCACATGCGACCGGCTTTCCAATCGCGATAGGTGATCCGCCACTTGATTCTCGCTCCCCTTTCTATCCTTAATCTCTAGGTCAAACTCTTACAACAACAAGATCCATCTGATCAGCCTGGGCTTTGCATCCTTCTTGTTAAACAGATACCGAATCGCTGCATGATCGGTATACACCACTACTTTAGAACCCACCAAATAGGACCTGAATTTATCAAACGTGAATACCAATGCTAGCATCTCCTTTTATGTGACTGTATAATTAACTTGGGCAGCGTCCAGTGTTTTGCTTGCATAATGAATAGAATGAAAAATTCTATTCCTCCGTTGCCCCAATACAGCTCCCACAACCACATTTCTTGCATCACACATTAGTTCAAAGGGTTGTTCCCAGTCTGGAGAAATAAGGATAGGTGCTTCTATCAATTTCTGCTTCAACTCCTCGAATGCTTTGACACAATCTTCATCAAACTCGAACTTCACCTCTTTTTCTAGCAACCTACATATTGGTCTAGAAATTTGATAGAAGTTTTTAATGAACCGTCTATAGGACCTTGCATGCCCGAGAAAACTGAGAACACCCTTCACTGACACAGGTGGTGGTAGCTTTTCAATAACTTCGATCTTAGCACGATCGACCTCCAACCCCTTGCAAGACACTTTATGGCCAAGGACGATACCCTCCTTGACTAAGAAATGACATTTCTCCCAGTTGCGTACAAGGTTGTATTCTTCACAACGAGCTAGCACCCTGTCAAGATTCTGCAAACAAGTAGCAAACGAATTACCAAAAATAGAAAAATCATCCATAAATACCTCGACGAAATCTTCCACCATGTTGTGAAAGATCGCTATCATGCATCTCTGGAATGTGGTGGGTGCATTGCATAAACCAAATCATCCGCCTAAAAGCATATGTCTCATAAGGACATGTGAAAGTAGTCTTCTCCTGGTCCTCCGGTGCTATGACTATTTGGTTATAGCCAGAGTACCCATCAAGGAAACAATAATATTCTTGTCCATCCAATCTGTCCAATATCTGATCAATGAACGGGATAGGATAGTGATCTTTCCTTGTGGCTTCATTGAGCTTTCTTTAGTCCATGCAAATCCGCCAGCCTGTGACGGTGCGTGTAGGGATCAGCTCATTTTTCTCATTGGTGACCACGGTCATCCCTCCTTTCTTTGGGACACACTGAACGGGGCTGACCCATTCGCTGTACGAAATAGGATAGACCACACCTGCATCAAGTCACTTAATTACTTCTTTCCTAGCCACATCCTTCATCATCGGATTCAACCTCCGCTGAGGCTGTACAGTTGGCTTTTCTCCTATCTCCACGAAAATTCTGTGTGTGCAAAAAGCTGGATTGATACCCCGAATATCTGACATTTGCCAGCCCATCGCTTTCTTCCTTCTTTTGAAAACCACCAATGCTTCCTTTACCTGTGCCTCCGTCAATTCTGCGGAGATGATGACTGGCAAGGTGTCATCTTCCCCCAAAAAGACATATTTCAAATGTGGAGGCAATGTTTTCAACTCCAGTTTTGGCGCTTCCTCAATAGATGGTTTTGGCAATGGTTCTAGGGACCTCATCAAATGATGAAAGTCATGCTTCCTAAGATACCATTTCGGTTCATTCAACATTTGAACCATCTCATAGTATCTCTATCTCCGAAATGATTATCAGTCTCAATCACCACATTTGTGAAGCCTTTATGCACACAGATTTCAGCAGCTAACTGAATAGCCATTATCTCTGAATACATATTAGTTTGAACGGGTAGCAGCACACAAAAAATCACCAGCAGCATCTCGAGAATCAACAATCTAAAGAATTTCTGCTTGGTCTAGCACATTGATTGATGAAAGCTCCTCATATATGGCCGGAAGATTCATGGCCCTATATACATCAAATACCTCCACTTTTTCATGCGCTCGCATGGTTAGCTGCCCTGCAGCTACATCAATCAAACCTCTCCCGGTTGCCAAGAAAGGATGTCCCAAAATAAATGGGACTTCCGCATCCGGCTCAAAATCTAGAACAATAAAATCTACCAGGAAGATAAGGGAGCCCACTTACACCAGCACGTCCTCCACAATGCCATCTGGTCTGGCCAAAGAGAGGTCCGCTAACTGCAAGATTACTGTAGTTGGTCTAGGACTGCCCAGCCCCAACTTCTTGAACACCGATGTCGACATCAAGTTAATGCTCGCTCCCAAATTGCATAATCTGCGAAATCGGATACTTTGCCTAATTGTTATCTGAATTGTAAAGCTCCCAGGGTCCTTAAACTTTGTTGGCAACCTGTTCTATATCCGGGAAGTGCACTCCTCAGTAAGTGCCATTGTAGCATACTCCGTCAATCTGCTTTTGTTAGCTACAATGTCCTTGATATACTTTGCATATTTCGGCACTCCATGCAAAACATCAACCAAAGGTAAATTAATGTGTACCTGTTTAAGCACCTCCATGAACTTTTTGAAAGAAACTTCCTCCTTGTGTTTCTTTATTCGTTGAGGGAACGAGGGTGGTGGTCTTTCTGCTTCAGCTACCTTCTCCTTCCCCCTCTCATCATCATGTTCCCTATCTTTCTCCCCTACTCCTGACTACTGAGGTGCTCTTTCTGGTTCCACCTCCTTGAGTTGTAAAACACTCCTTGTGGTCGCTGCATTAACCTGCTTGGGATTTGGGTCAGTGTCACTCGGTAGTCCTTCTCTTGTCCTGGTTTTTGAGCTCCAGCTAGTTGTCCAAACTAGTACTCCAATGCCTTTGTAGCTAACTGGTTGTTTTTTATGTCTGCTGCCAATTTCACATAATCATCCTGCATTTGAGCTTGGTTAGCTAACATTGTTTTAAAAATTTCCTCAATGCTGGTGGGTGATGGAAGAGGTGCATTTTTTCCTCTATATTGAGATTGATAATTCTGTTGTCCTCCTTGATTTTTCTGCGCACCTTGATTCGAACTCTGCCCTTGATGGCTGTTACTACCCCAAGAGAAATTCGGATGATTCCTCCAATTCGAGTTGTAGTTGTTTCCATACTGCTGGTGATTATTTCTCTGTACATTTCCAACAAAGTTCACTGAATCTGGATTTGCACCACAACACTCAGTTGAGTGTTCATTACTACCGCATACTTCGCACCAAATCTGCAGCACTACATTAACTGGGGCTTGAGGTTGATTCAAGCTCATATTTCTGAAGTGGGTGTTGAGTTGATTTTGCAATGCAGCTATCTGTGCAGCGATCACTGTAAAACCATCCACTTCAAAGACTCCTGCCACTTTCCTTGTTCCTCCTCTAGAAGAGTCTGCATTCCACTCTGGATTTCCCTGCGAAATACGATTTAACAAAGTATACAGCTCCTCATAAGTCTTTTCTAATGCTTGTCCCCCAGCTGCTGAGTCTAGCAAAATTTTTGTGTGGGGTTCCAAACCCTCTATGAAAGTATGCACCAGCACATCATTGGACTGGTGATGGTGAGGACAATCCCTTAGCAATGATTTGAACCTTTCCCATGCTTGATACAAATTCTCCCCCTCTCATTATTTAAAACTTAGAATCTAACTTCTATGTCTTGCTGTTTTCCCAGATGGAAAGAACCGTATCAGAAACTTTCTTGCAAGATCATCCCACGTGGTGATAGAGTTAGGTGGTTCAGCTTTCAACCACCTCTTTTCTTCCCCCAATAATGAAAATGGGAATAATGTAAGCCTCACGTAGTCGGATGATACTCCAGAGGGAATGTAAGTGTCACTTATCTCCAAAAAGTTTTGGAGATGTTGTTGTGGATCTTCGTGAGGGAGACGTGTGAATTGCCCGCTGATGTGCAACAATTGCACCATGTTCTATTTAAGCTCAAACCTCCCTCCTGGCTCAGGTCTGCGAATACTTGATGTAACATTATTAGCATGTGGGATTGCCACTTCGCCAACCGGCCTAGCTGCCATTTCCTCGGGCACTAACACTGCCCTAACAAGTGGTGGATTCTGTTGTTGCTCAAAAATTTCCTGTCTGAGCAACTTCAGCTTTTTCTCTAGAGCTTCCCTTCTTTGACGATTAAATGGTCTTTTCGGCTCTATGTATGAATCCACCAACTCCTTGTCTCTTGCCAGTGTTCAACAAAATTCAATATTTACAAAAGACAGGCTAAGATCAAGTTGTCAGCACTTATATAGAAATTGTAAACTAACACTAAGAAAACAATTTTACCAATTGCCAGTCCTCGGCAACGGTGCCAAAAACTTGTTCCGTGGTTTGGTGAATACACGCAAGTGCACGTGGTCAAACAAGTAGTAAAGTGGCTTAATTAAAGCCAAGTATCGATCCCATAGGGACTGAACCAAGGTAATAATTAACTCAAGTGTTAATGAACTATATCTTTAAGAATGCATACAACAAAACAAATAATATTTCAAGAGTTGTAGGTTCCTAATTTATACGAATCTAAGACAAAATTGTAAAGTGAGTCTGACTATAGTAATGAGCATGCTGAGGTTAAAACGAACATGCAGGGAATTAATTTATCGATACAATTCAGTTAATCTTTCCTTCGGTTGCTAGTTAAGAATTATTGCCTATGGATTGGAACTTTCGTCTCCTATCCAACTTAAGAATCATGAACCTTCAATCTACATTTCTGTGATAAAAGAATTTCATGTTCTAGCCATACAAAACTCATTCCTTAATTGACAAATAAGACTTTCAGATATATTTCTATTTTGAATGTAAATCAATACTCAATTCTCCCAAACTAAGAAAAGATCATATCCTACCAATTCACAACTTTCCAATTTCTTTCCTTCTCAAAATCAAAATTGGATTTTTTAGATATACATTAACGTTGGCCAAACATTAATGCAGTAAGAACAAGAATTGATAGAACAACCATTGAAGAAAAGATGAAAACTAAAATGATCAACAATTACATTCCACTACAATTGTTCTTAACCTCAGCAAAAAGTGAATTTAGCCACTCATTTATGGATTAAACATCATCAAATGAGTATAAATCAGACAAACAATTGAGATAAAAGAGAAAGAGATAGAGAAGAACCCTAGAATTTTCGTCCCCTCAACTGCCTGTAACCCACGTTCTTGCTCAACCAAGTCAGCATGTTTAAAAATAAACCTAAGTGTGCTATTTATACTATTGAGATTTTTTCCCGGAATAACAAGCAATATGGCACGGAGTGTAACGCGGAGCATTCCCTCCGTGCCACGAGGGTATCGCGCACCCTCTCTGGAATTAGGCTCCTCAGAATTTTCACCTTGGCGTGCCACGGCCTGCATCGCGGAGCCTGGCCAACGTGCCACTGTGCTATCGCGCACCTATACTTGAAATTGATGTCCCAGGTAATTGTACTCAATGTGCCACGACTTGCATCACGTGGCATTGCCTCCATGTCACGAAGGTAACACGAGGCTTCACTGAAAATGGCCAAAATTAAATCACCCGAGGCAGAATGCCTCCGCGATGGCAGCGTGACACGGCTCCATCACGGAGCCCTTATTTTTTCTGCTCTTCCTTGACCTTTTCCACTCCTTGCTTCCAAGTCCATTCCCGATTTTTACCAACATGTATCTTAGCTTCCCAAAATTCCATTTTATCATCAAAACAACACTAATTATGTTGGTTAGTATAAATTCACATTTTAACTACAAATCACATGAGAATGCACAAATAACGATAGATATCAAAGATGAAATGAAGCATTTGAGTATCACTTGGGCGTATAATTCTGCCCAAGATCAATGTACAACATGTAACAAGAATTCCGAACCATGAAGTAGCGATACGTTTGGCACACAAACAAAAGAAAGAGAAGAAAGAAAAAAAATACTCCTATCGACTACACTTCCCTTAAGACTGTCGTCATCCATTCATCATAGGGAACAGTCACTATCTACGACTTCAGTTCAATGGGACTATTCTCGGTAAAAGCGACAAAGGCCGAGAAACCCAACATAAAAAATTTCGAAAAAAATTCGATAGAAAAATTCGATAGAAAAAGATAAAAATTTTAATTTTAACCATATTTACACAACACAACCAACCAACAACAGCTCAACACAGCACCCAGCAGCTCAACATTCATTACAACACCACTTTAATTACAAAACACACAACATAGAGTCACAAGGTCACATTTTGCACAGGCACAACAACAAAACATAAACATAAACATAAACAAAGCAGCTGACACCTAATGACTCCCACCCCACACTTAAACCGAACACTGTCCCCAGTGTTCACAAAATTTCAACATATCACAAAGGTAGGTGGTGAAACTCCCAGATTAATCGAAGTATTCAACTTCTTCGTCAGGTGTCGTTGTTTCGTCTCCCATATCAGAATCGCCTCTACTTTCCTCATCTGACTCAACATCTGAGTCCTCCCGACGTGTCTCCTCATCGCTGGGGACATCATCATATACAGGCTCCTCAAATATAGGCCCCACTCTGCATAAAGCCCTGGAATTTTCGCCGAATAGGTAATCCAACTCGAGCTACCACAGCTCATCCTCTGTTGCTGGCCTCCCGCCAATGCATAGCTGCAACATCTACATCCTGTACATGCGGGCCATATACTGGTCATCCCGAGCATGTCGCTTCGCTAGTGTGAGCACCGGCCCATGAGTAGTGTCAGGTGCCTTGGTGTTGGTGACATCCAAGGCACGCCTGTAAATTCGTGGGATGTAATCTAGGGCCTCCTCCTCAATGTCATGTCCCCTCAGGAACGTGTTAAGCAAACCACCAAACCCGTACCTGTGCCCCTGATGTAGTCGGGCTCTCTTCATGGCAGAGATGACTACCGCCCCAACATTGATGTCCATCCCCTTCATCAGGGCATACACCAAGCACACTCGATCCCGGGTGACATCTGTCATGCGCACCCCCGGGATCAGGCAGGAACACACAATTTTCAGCCAAATCCTAGCTTCCCTATTCAACTGAGAGTAGGGAAGTGTCTGATGGTAGCCCCTCTCCTTGTGCCTAACCCATCGTGTTGTCGAACGGGCTCCACATAAAGTGTGTCTTATGTACACATAAGGTTGAGTGATGTTCAGCTGCTGAAGGACATGGGCGTCTGTGTCCTGTGCCCCCAAGATAGCATTCAGGTGATGGGGCTCAAAAGTGACAACCTGCCCCCTGATTTTGACGGTGTGACTACGGAGGGTCAGGTTTCAGTTGGCATAGAACTCCCTGATAAGATAGAGATTGCACTCCCTGGGCTCTTTGAAGATGAAGTTTGTCCCAGCGGTGTCAATCCGGTGTACAATCCGCGGGAATTCCTGTGCCAGCGGCTCCCGTGCTATTTGCTCCTCCGGGGAAGTATTTGGTTTCTTTGTGTTTTGCGTACCACTTCTTCCCTTCATCAGTCACCCATCGGGTTCCGTATTGTCGGCGTTGGCCTCTTGGAACCGCTGGTGCTGCTGGAACTGTTGTTCCCAATCTTATCCTTTTCCTACTGGCGCCCGATGTGGATGCGACCTTGCCCTTGTCTTGTCTGCATGACATTGTTCCTGCACATTTAAACATACAATTCCAATGTTATTCAGGTGATAACTAGCTACAACAAAGGTTGGGTTTAATTAGGTCACCCCACACTTAGTCTTTAGCCCCAATCAAAACAATTCGACAAGACATTCATAATTTTCTTCATTCTTAACATTCAACCGGCTTAGTGCATTCATATAAATCTATGAAACAATTACTATGTACTACTCAGACTTCGTACAACAACTACAAATTTCTCCATCAATTCACTTTCAACATCATAGCACTTAGCCAAATTTTTGTTCTCAACAACCTATGCAATTCACAAATTTCATTCTCCCGAAAATCCCTTGTCTACTTAGGATATTCAATATTAATCACACTATAATTCACTTCACCCAACATGCACAACCCAGTTTTTTCATTTCAAACAAATTTAGTCTTCTTCCTATTCAATATTCAACCTTAGTTACCAATTTCGAAAAAATTCAATAAAACATGCAATCATCGAGTTCATATACTCACAACGATACTATGAACATCAATCAATCCTAACTCAGTTGAATTCAAGCTTAATTCTCACTTAGGGCAAGGTTTAATCACCACACATGATCAAGAACCGAAAATTTAAGCAAAAATGAGGTAGAGTTCAAGAACATACAATAGATTTGATGAAATCAAAGAAAACTTGGAGAAAATTGATCCTTAGGTCCGTGTCACATTGGGGGAGAAGGGAATTTGGGGTGTTGGTCGCGGAGGGAATGGGAAAATAGGAAAGAAATGAGGAAAATTGGGGTTTTTTAAAGTGATATTTCGCGCGGGTTACCCGGTGACCCGGTGTGACCCATCGCGAGATAACACTCAACGTGTCATGGAGGGTAACGCGGAGCACCCCCTCCGTGACACGGAGCCGTCGCGCTAGTGTTCTGGATTTTTAAAAAAATCCGAAACACTCTTCAACGTGTCATGGAGGGAACGCGGAGCACCCCCTCCGTGACACGGAGCCATCGCGTAGGCTCACTGTAATGTGTCAATTTTTATTTCTCACCTTGATTTTTTCCTTTGCGTTTCTTTGCATTTTTGCCCTTTGTTTCACCTGAAAATCATTCTACCACAAGAAATTGGTTAGAATTCATAGGTTTCAACACAAACAAAATTTTTATTTTTTTTTCTTTTTCACTTTTTTTTTTCAAATAGTTCTACTCATCTATTACAACAATTTCACGGGTTGCCTCCCGTGCAGTGCCTGATTTACCGTCACGGCTCGACGTCATTCACGTTCAATCATCCTCTTGAGCTATGGATGTCTTCTCTCGAATAACATTCTCAACCCAATAATGCTTACATCGCTGCCCATTTACTAAGAACGTGGCACTTCTATCTTCTTGCCACAACTCCACTGCCTCGTGTGGGGTCATTCTTACCACTTCAAACGGCCCTGACCATTTGGACCGCAATTTTCCTGGAAACAGCCTCAATCTTGAATTAAATAGCAATACTTTTTGCCCTAGCTCAAAGATCCGATGTATCATATGCTTATCGTGCCACCTCTTTTTTTTTTCTCTTTGTAGCACTTGGCACTTTCATAAGCATGCCAACGAAACTCATCAAGTTCGCTGAGTTGCATCAGCCTCTTCTTCCCTGCTAGCTCCGGGTCCATGTTCAATTTTCTCACGGCCCAAAAAGCTCGATGTTCTAGCTCCACAGGCAGATGACACGCCTTTCCATAGACCAATCTGTACAGAAATGTCCCAATTGGTGTCTTGTACGTAGTTCTATAAGCCCACAATGCATCGTCGAGTATGCTTGACCAATCAGCTCGTTGTGCATTCACTGTCTTCTGTAGAATCTGCTTGATTTCTCTATTCGACACCTCCACTTGCCCACTAGTTTAGGGATGATATGTTGTTGCTACCTTGTGGCGCACCCCATACTTAGCTAGAAAATTCTTGAAACTTGCATTTACAAAATGAGCCCCTCCATCACTGATAATGGCTCGGGGTGTCCCGAACCTAGTGAAAATATGCTTTTTCATGAATTTTGTTACCACCTTGTTGTCATTCCTGGGGAAAGCTGTTGCTTCGACCCACTTTGATACTTAATCAACGGCTACCAAGATGTAACGATTACCCATAGACGGTGGGAACGGGCCTATGAAATCTATACCCCATACATCAAAGATCTCCACTTCTAATATCTGCTGCAGGGACATCTCCTGCGTTCTACGAATTGTGCCTGTTCTTTGACATCTATCACACATTTTTACGTATGTCATAGAGTCTCTAAATAGTGTAGGCCAAAAGAAACCTGACTATAGCACTTTGTGTGCTATCCGCTAGCCTCCGTGGTGCCCTCCATACAATGATGAGTGACCACTCCTCAATACTTCTGCAATCTGGCTCTCAGGAATGCATCTTCTCATCACCTGATCTGGTCCCTGCTTAAACAAGTACAGCTCATCCCAAATATAATACCGACAATCATGCCTCAACTTCTTTTTCTGCTGAGTTGTAGCCTCCCGTGGATAAACTCCACTCACTAGCAAATTCACAATGTCTGCACACCAAGGGATTTAAGCTTCCCTTATTACCAAGAGCTACTCATTCGGGAACTCTTCTTTGATGTTGTCACCTTCCTTCACATGCGACCGACTTTCCAATCGCAATAGGTGATATGCCACTTGATTTTTGCTCCCCTTTCTGTCCCAACTCTCTAGGTCAAACTCTTGTAACAACAAGATCCATCGAATCAGCCTGGGCTTTGCATCCTTCTTGTTAAACAGATACTGAATCGCTGCATGATCGGTATACACCACTACTCTAGAACCCACCAAGTAGGACCTGAATTTATCAAACGCGAACACCAATGCTAGTATCTCCTTTTCAGTGACTATAATTTACTTGGGCTGCATCAAGTGTTTTTCTTTCATAATGAATGGAATGAAAAATTCTATTCCTCCACTGTCCCAATATAGCTCCTACAGGCACATCGCTTGCATCACACATTAATTAAAACAGTTGCTCCTAATCCGGAGAAATGAGAATAGGTGCTTCTATCAACTTTTGTTTCAACTCCTTGAATGCTTTAACACAATCCTCATCAAACTCGAACTTCACCTCTTTTTCTAGCAACCTGCATATTGGTCTAGAAATTTTAGAGAAGTTCTTGATGAACCGTCTGTAGAACCTTGCATGTCTGAGAAAACTGCGAACACCCTTCAGTGACACAGGTGGTGGTAACTTTTCAATCACTTCGATCTTTGCACAATCGACTTACAACCCCTTGCAAGACACTTTATGGCAAAGGAAGATACCCTCCTTGACTAAAAAATGACATTTCTCCCAGTTGAGTACAAGTTTGGAGTCTTCACATCGAGCTAGCACCCTGTCAAGAATCTGCAAACAAGTAGCAAATGAATTACCGAAAATAGAAAAATCATCCATAAATACCTCGATGAAATCTTCCACCATATCGTGAAAGATCTCTATCAGGCATCTTTGGAATGTGGCGGGTGAATTGCATAGGCCAAATGGCATCCGCTTGAAAGCATATGTCCTATAAGAACATGTGAAAGTAGTCTTCTCCTAGTCCTCCGGTGCTATGGCTATCTAGTTATAGCCAGAATAGCCATCAAGGAAACAATAATATTCTTGACTAGCCAACCTGTCCAATATCTGATCAATAAATGGGATAGGATAGTGATCTTTCCTCGTGGCCTCATTGAGCTTTCTATAGTCCATGCAAATTCGCTAGCCTGTGACTGTGCGTGTAGGGATCAGCTCATTCTTCTCGTTGGTCACCACAGTCATCCCTCCTTTCTTTGAACACATTGAACGGGACTAACCCATTCACTGTCTGAAATGGGATAGACCACACCTGCATCAAGTCACTTAATCACTTCCTTCCTAACCACATCCTTCATCATCGGAATCAACCTCCGCTGATGTTGTACAGTTGGCTTTGCCCCTTCCTCCATAAAAATTCTGTTTGTGCAAAAAGCTGGATTGATTCCCCTAATATCTGACATTCGCCAGCCCATTGCTTTCTTCCTCCTTTTGAGAACCACCAATGCATCCTTTACCTGTGCCTCCGTCAATTCTGCGGAGATGATGACTGGCTAGGTGTCATCTTCCCCCAAAAATACATATTTCAAATGTGGAGGCAATGTCTTCAACTTTAGTTTTGGTTCTTCCTCAATAGATGGTTTTAGCAATGGTTCCAGGGACCTCATCAATGGCTGAAAGTCTTTCTTCCTGAGATACCATTTTGATGCGTTCAACATTTGCACCATCTCATAAGTATTCCTTTCTTTGAAATGATCGGAGCCCATCAAAGCTCTTTCCAAAGGATCTTGAGAATCAACAATTTGAAGAATTTCTTCCTGGTTTAGCACATTGATTGCTGAAAGCTCCTCATAGATGGTCGGAAGCTTCATGGCCTTATACACATCAAATACCTCCACTTTGTCATGCGCTCGCATGGTTAACTGCCCCACATCTACATCAATCAAAGCTCTCCCCATTGCCAAGAAAGGACGTCCCAAAATAAATGGGACTTCCGCATCCGGCTCAAAATTCAAAATAATAAAATCTACCGGGAATATGAGGGAGCCCAATTGCACTAGCACGTCCTCCACAATGCCATCTGGTCTGGCCAAAGAATAGTCTGCTAACTACAAGATCACTGTAGTTGGTCTAGGACTGCCCAGCCCCAACTTCTTGAACACCGATGTCGGCATCAAGTTTATGCTCACTCCCAAATCACATAGTCCGCGAGCTTGGATACTTTGCCTAATGGTAATCTGAATTGTAAAGCTCTCAGGGTCCTTGAGCTTTGTTGGCAACCTGTTCTGTATCCGTGAAGTGCACTCCTCAGTAAGCGCCACCGTAGCATACTTCGTCAATTCGCTTTTATTAGCTACGATGTCCTTGATATACTTTGCATATTTTGGCACTCCCTGCAAAACATTAACCAAAGGTAAATTAATGTGTACCTGTTTAAGCACCTCCATGAACTTTTTAAAGCAAGTTTCCTCCTTGTGTTTCTTTAATCTCTGAGGGGACGGGGGTGGTGGTCTTTCTGCCTCGACTGCCTTCTCTTTGCCCCTCTCATCATCATGTTCCCTATCTTTTTCCGCTGCTCCTGATAGCTGAGGTGGTCTTTTTGGTTTGACCTCCTTGAGTTGTAATCCACTCCTTGTGGTCACTGCATTGATCTGCTTGGGATTCGGGTTAGTGTCACTCAGTAGTCCTCCTCTGGGCTTAGTGTTTTGAGCTCAAGCTATTGTCCAAACTGGTACTCCAACGCCTTTGTAGCTAACTACTGATTTTTCATGTCTGCCGCTAATTTCACATAGTAAGCCTGCATTTGCGCTTGGTTAGCTATAATTGTTTTGAACATTTCCTCAATGCTATTGGTTGGTGGAGGAGGTGCATTGTTTCCTCTATATTGAGACTGATAGTTCTGATCCACCCCTTGATTTCTCTGCGCACCCTGATTCGAACTCTGCCCTTGATGGCTGTTACTACCCCAAGAGAAATTCAGATGATTCGTCCAATTTGAGTTGTAATTGTTGCCATACTGTTGGTTATTATTCCTCTGGACGTTCCCAACAAAGTTTACTGAATCTGGATTTGCACCACAACACTCAGCTGAGTGTTCATTACTCCCACATACTTCACACCAAACCTGCTGCACTACATTGACTGTGGCTTGTGCTTGATTCAAGCTGATATTGCTGAAGTGGGTATTGAGTTGATTTTGCAATGCAGCTATCTGTGCAACTATAGCTGTAAAACCATCCACCTCAAAGACTCCTGCCTCTTTCCTTGTTCCTCCTCGTGATGAGTCCGCATTCCACTCTGGATTTCCCTGTGAAATACAATTTACAAAGTATAAAGCTCCTCATAAGTCTTTTCTAATGCCTCTCCCCCAGCTGCTGAGTCTAGCAAAATTTTTGTATGTGGCTCCAAACCCTCTAAGAAAGTATGCACCAACACATCATTGGACTGATGATGGTGAGGACAATCCCTTAACATTGATTTGAACCAATCCCAAGCTTGATACAGATTCTCCCCCTCTCTTTGTTTAAAACTTATAATCTGACTTCTAAGTCTTGCTTTTTTCCCGGATGGAAAGAATCTTATCAAAAAATTTCTTGAAAAATCATCCCAGGTGGTAGTAGAGTTAGGTGGTTTAGCTTTCAACCACCTTTTTTCTTCCCCAAATAGTGAAAATGGGAATAATGTAAGCCTCACGTAGTCGGAAGATACTCCAGCGGGAATGTAAGTATCACTTATCTCCAAAAAGTTTTGGAGATGTTGTTGTGGATCTTCATGAGGGAGACCTGTGAATTGCCCGCTGGTGTGCAACAATTTCACCATGTTCTGTTTAAGCTCAAACCTCCTTCCTTGCTATGCTCTGTGAATACTAGATGTAACATTGTTAGTATGTGGGATTGCCACTTCGTGAACCGGCCTTGCTGCCATTTCCTCGGGCACTAAAACTGCCCTCACAAGTGGTGGATTCTGTTGTTGCTCCAGAATTGCCTGTCTAAGCAACTGTAGCTTCTTCTCTAGAGCTTCTCTTCTTTGACGATGAAATTGTCTTTCTGGCTCTATATATGAATCCACTAACTCCTTATCTCTTGACAGTGTTCAGAAGAATTCAATATCTGCAAGAGAAAGGCTAATATCAAGTTGTCAGCACTTATATAGAATTTGTAAACTAACACTAAGAAAATAATTTTACCAATTGCCAGTCCCCGGCAACGGCGCCAAAAACTTGTTCGGCTTGTGGTGATGCTACACGCAAGTGCACGTGGTCAAACAAGTAGTAAAGTGGATTAATTAAAGCCAAGTATCGATCCCACGGGGACTGAGCTACGGTACTAATTAACTTAAGTGTCAGTGAACTATACCTTTAAGAATGCAGACAACCAAATAAATAATATTTTGGGAGTTAAGTTTACTAATTTATAAAAATCTAAGTTAAGATTATAATTTGAGTCTGAACAATAATAATGAGCAAGATGAGGTTAAAACGAACATGCAAGGAAGTAATTTATCAATACAATTCAGCTGATCTTTTCTTCGGTTGCTAGTCAAGAATTATTGCCCATGGATTGGATCTTTCGACTCCTATCCAATTTAAGAATCATGAACCTTAATCTACATTTCTTTGATAAAACAATTTCATGCTCTATCCATACATAATCGATTCCTTAATTTAATAAGACTTTCAGATATATTTCTATTCTGAATGTAAATCAATTCTCAATTTTCTAAACTAAGAAGAGATCATATTCTACCAATTCACATCTTTCCAATTTCTTTCATTTTCAAAATCAAAATTGGATTTTTAGATATACATTAACATTGGCCAAACATTAATGCAGTAAAACAAGAATTAATAGTACAACCATTGAAGAAAAGATGAAAACTGAAATGATTAACAATTACATTCCACTACAATTGTTCTTAACCTCAGCAAGAAGTGAATTTAGCCACTCATTTGTGGAATAAACATCATCAAATAAGTATAATTCATACAAACAATTGAGTTAAAAGAGAGAGAGATAGAGAAGAACCCTAGAAGTTTCGTCCTCTCAACTGCCTGTAACCGACATTCTTGCTCAACCAAGTCAGAATGTTTAAAATAAAACCTAAGTGTGCTATTTATACTATTGAGAATTTTTCCCGGAATAACAAGCAATGTGGCACGGAGTGTATCGCGGAGCACTCCCTCCGTGCCACAGAGGTATTGCGGACCCTCACTGGAAGTCGGCTCCCTAGGCAATTTAACCTCAACGTGGCACGACTTGCATAAAGGAGCCTAGCCAACGTGACACGGTGCTATCGCGCACCTTTACTGGAAATTGCCAAAATTATTTCATCTGAGGCAGAGTGCCTCCGCGATGGCAGCGTGACACGGCTCCATCGCGGAGCCTCTATTTTTGCTGCTCTCCCTTGTCAACTTCCCCTCCTTGTTTCCAAGTCCATTCCTGATCTTCACCAACATGTATATTAGCTTCCAGAATTTCCTTTTACCTGCAAAACAACACTAATCATGTTGGTTAGTATAAATTCACATTTTTACTAAAAATCACATGAGAATGTACACATAACGACAGATAAACAAGTCAAAATGAGGCATTTGATTATCACTTGGGCATGCAATTCTGCCCAAGATCAATCATCCCAACTGCCCTTGAAATCGATCACACAATCTCTCAGTATATCTTCTAAGGTCTGAATAGTCCCCTTAGCTTGTCCATCTGTTTGAGGGTGAAAAGTTGTGCTGAGCTTGACCTGGGTACCAAGTCCTTTTTTAAATGAATTCCAGAAATGCGAGGTGAGCTGGGTACCTCTATGTGAGATGATAGACAAGGGCACCCCATGTAGTTTGACAAGCTCCCCAATATATAGCTTACCATAATCCTCAGCTTAGTCTATAGGTTTAACCGGGAGGAAATATGCTGACTTGGTCATCCGGTCTACTATCACCCAAATTGAGTCATGCTACCGGCGAGGACGAGGTAGACCTGTAATAAAGTCCATATTCACTTTTTTCCACTTCCATGTGGGTATGCTGATATCCTAAGTCATATCTCCAGGTCTCTGGTGTTCCACCTTAACCTGCTAGCAATTCGAGCACTTAGTCACAAATTCTGCAATGTCCCTTTTCATGTCGTTCCACCAGTAAATATCTCGTAGATCATGGTACATCTTAGTGGCACCTAAGTGAATAGAATATCTAAAATTGTGTACCAGTATCTGTTGTCTCAAGTCACCTATATCCGGTACATATAGTCTACCCTGGTAATGGAGCACACCATCTCCTCCTTTGGAGAAAGCCTCCACTTCTTTTTTGAGAACTGCTTCTTTCAGCTTAAATAGTATTGGTTCTTCATCCTGTCTTGTCTTAACTTCAACAACTAACGAGGAATCTAACCCACTTTGTATTACTACTCTGCCCTCAGTTGAATCAACCAACTGCACTCCCAACCGAGCTAACTTGTGAATATCTTTTTCCAGTTCCTTTCTGCTTTCTTCAACATGACCCACACTCCCCATGGACACCCTTATTAGGGCATCAGCCACCACATTGGCCTTACCGGGATGGTATATCACACTCATGTTGTAATCCTTTAATAGCTCCAACCACCTTCTCTGACGAAGATTCAAGTCTTTCTTACTGAACACATACTAAAGGCTCTTGTGATCGATGAAAACATCCACGTGAGCCCTCTAAAGGTAATTCCTCCATATTATCAATGCAAACACCACTGCTGCCAACTAAAGGTCATGAGTTGGATAGTTCTTTTCATAAACCCTGAGCTGTCTAGAGCCGTAAGCTATCACCTTACCCCGCTGTATCAAAATGCAATCGAGTCCAACTTTAGAAGCGTCAAAGTATACTATGAACCCATCTGTTCCTTTCAGTAAGGCTAAAACTGAAGCGGTAGTGAGTCAAGTCTTCCACTCCTGGAAACTCTTCTTACACGTATCTGACCACTGAAACTTCACCTATTTTTGTGTTAACTTGGTTAGAGGAGATATGATAGAGGAAACTCCTTCTACAAAACATCAGTAATAACCGGCTAGACCCAAGAAACTCCTAATATCGGTTTAGGGAAGTAGGTCTGGGCTGGTATTTCACTGCTGCTATCTTTTAAGGATCTACATGAATACCCTCACTCGAGACCATGTCACCAAGGAAAGTCACAGGCTTCAACTAGAATTCACATTTGCTAAATTTAGCGAACAACTGGCAGTCTCTAAGAATCTGCAGCACTATCCTCAGATGATTAGCATGTTCCTCCTCATTTTTGGAGTAAAACGGAATGTCATCAATAAATACAATGTAGAACATGCCTAGATACTAGTTGAAAACCCTGTTTATCAAGTCCATGAAAGCTACAGGGGCATTAGTTAGTCCAAAGGATATAACCACGAATTCATAGTGACCATACTGAGTTTTGAAGGTTGTTTTCGGTATGTCACATTCTTTGAATCTGAGCTGATGATACCCCCACCTGAGATCGACCTTAGAAAAACAACTGGTTCCTTGAAGATGATAGAACAAATCGTCAATCATACGTAGGGGATACCTATTCTAGTTGTGAATTTGTTCAATTGACAGTAATCGATACACATTCTGAGAGTACCATCTTTCTTTCTCATGAATAATATCGAAGCACCCTATGGAGAGATATTGGGCCTGATGAAACCCTTATCGAGAAGGTCTTTTAGCTTCTCCTTCAAATCCTTAAGCTCAGTTGGAGGCATTCTGTAAGGAGGGATGGAGATGGGCTGAGTGTTTGGAAGAAGGTCTATGCAAAAGTCTATTTCCTGCTTGGGAGGGACTCCGGGAAGATATTCAGGGAACACGTCAAGGAACTTGTTGACAGCTGGAACTGACTGGATAGTTGGGGTCTCAGAGCTGGAATCTTTGAGCTGAACTAGGTGATAAATTCAACCTTTAGAAATGAGCTTCCTTGCCTTAAGGTAGGAAATAAAATGACCCCTTAGGTGTTGAACTACTGCCCATCAAATCTAAAAATGGCTCATTAGGAAGCTGAAATCTGACAACTCTAGTTCTGTAGTTGACTGAGGCATAGCTAGAGTGTAACCAATCCATGCCAAGAATGAGATCAAAATCGACCATGTATAACTCTACTAAATCAGCTAGAATGACCTTTATCAATACTGAGACTAGGTGATTTTTATACACCCGGCTAGCTCTAATTGACTCAAAATTTGGGGTAGAGACTGAGAATGGTTCTGAGAGGACATCTGGAACGATTTCAAATTGGACAACTATATAGGGAGTCACGAATGATAGTGTGGCTCCTGGATCTAGTAGAGCATCCAAATCTAGGTGGGAAGAGACGTAACATACATGTGACCACGTCAGGTGAGCTCTCCTAATTCTGATGAGAGGACAAAGAATAAAAGCGGTTTTGGCATTGAGCACCATCTATACCAGAAGTGTTGGCTTACTAAGTTGGTCGACCTGCTAGAGCTGCTGAAGTGGTAGATTGTGGTCTCCCCCGCCCTATTGACGGGCATTCTCTAAGTCGGTGACCTAGCTATCCACCCCCAAAGCAACCCTCTTTTCCCTAGCGGCATTCACTTGGGTGAGTCTTGCCACACATTGGGAAAGCTGGACAAAGGTTGTTGGCACTGTGACTCCAGGACAAAGAGACAGATGCTCCACCTTTTCGATCTTTGCGGGACTGAAAAGTAGGGGGTTGGATGAAGTGGGTGTTGGAGCCCTCTGCTGCTATTGCTGCTGATGTGGGCGGCTACTACTACCAGACCTCTAGTTGCCATAATCTAGTTGGCCAGTTCTACCCCGCTTATTCTCCCGCTCCATGTCTTTCAACTTTTCTGCCTCAATTTGTTGGGCATGAACGATGAGGCTAGAGAGGTCAATGTCGTTTATGAGCATCGTAGTCCTTCACTCATTAGGAACTAGGTTTTATACTCCTTTGACGAACATAATCATGCGAGCCCTTGGCTCAGCTACCATCTCCGAAGCATATCTTGACAACCGCGTGAACTCCAATGCATATTCCTCCACTATCCTGCTGCCCTACTTCAAATTCATGAACTTTGCAACCTTAGCCTCCCTTAACTCCTGGGGGAAGAATCTGTCTAAGAATGTTGTGGTGAACTCTTCCCACTCCACCGGTTCTAATCCTACGGGTCTCCCTTCTTTCCACTGATCATACCAGATCTGTTCCACCCCTTTCAACTGGTAGGAAACAAGGTCAACACTCTCAATGGAACTAACACCCATAATACGGGTGATCTTCCATACCTCATCCACAAACTCCTATGGGTCCTTTCCCACCTTGGATCTTTGAAAGGCTGAAGGGTTCATTCGGGTGAAGTCCCGAACCCTGGCAGCTGCTGCAGACCCATTTGAGTTTACTAGAATCACCTACTGGTTCACTTGGTTTGTTACTGTCTGAGCTAGCAACTGGATTGGCACTCTGAATTCTGCTGAGGACACTTGGTCGTCTTGAGGGGCTGGTGAAGTTGGAGGGGAAGGTCGGTTAGCGTTGCTAGCCTTTCTTTCGTTTCCACGTCTTGAAGGCATAGTTTCATTGAAACGAAATAGAACATGAGTTAGGACAACATTTTTGAAATTGAACTTCAATGCATGGAAAGGAGTATGAACAAAAGGGAATTTTCCTAATAACATCTTGTAACTTCCCCGCCATAAGTGTGGCGCACTTCAATCCAGAAAAGGACTCTACTTGATGTAGCTTTCAGACATCCTAGGATACTCTAAACCTACTGCTCTAATATAAATTTTTTCACGACTCGAGTTTATCCTTGGACGAGACAAGATACTTGGAGTCACAAGTAACCCCAAGCCAACCCATGGTCTATCATAACACTGGTAATCTGAGTAATCATAAGTGAAAGATTTAAATAATAAAATTATTTAAGAATGCTAATTTTGATAAAAGTTCATATATTTATAAAAGAAATACTGAATGTCTAAGTCTATGTTTGAAATCCATCTACTAATGATGAGTTGCTAGGACAAGCCCCTAGCTAATTCTAAGTCTAACTGAGAGAAAATAACTGAAAAATAAATATCGTCCTCGAAAGATGAGGACTAACCAACTGCAACTGCTGATATCACTTGAAGAAATCGACTAACGCTGATGAGATTGAGGACCTATGCCTGTATGATGATACGATAAATCATAGAAGGTATGCATCATTTCTTGGAAATGTAATGAGTAAGTGAGAGATAATATAAATATGAAGAAACAATAACTGAACTAAAATGACATGAAATGACCAACCGAAATATTGGAAACTAAAAAACTAAATATATAACTGATATGGTCAATAATGACCCTGGCTAATGGTCAGAGACATGTCCTGAATCTGAAATACTGAGCTGAGCTAAATTGAAATTGTACTGACTAGTGAGAGAGTTGTTCGGTCCGTTTGGTATAACTACACGCAAGTGCACGTGGTCGAACAAGTAGTATAGTGGCTCAAGTAAGCCAAGTATCGATCCCACAGGGACTGGACTAAGATATCAATCTAATCAAGTGTCAATAAATGTTAACTCTCAACTGCAGACAATAGTGTGAATAAGATTTTGATATTTTGTCCCTAATTCTATACCAAGTCTAAAATGAATATACAATTTAAGTCTGAACTATAAGTATAAGCATGCTGAGGCTAAAATGAACATGTAGAGAAATAAATTCTAGACACTTCACAATAGAATGGAAGATACGAAACCTCACCACACACTCATTGTACATGCTCAACTCAAGACATATTCACAGACTCTTCAATCAGCTAATTACAAGAATTCAAACATTAAGCCTCAATCACACCGAATCGAACTCTACGGCCTAGGTATCTCAACATATTTACAAAGTTGCATGCTTTCATACGAATCACCTTTGCATTTTAAATATCATGTACAACACGCAACTAGAATTTCGCAACCATAAAGTAACGACACGTTTGGGATACAAACAAACAAAAGAAAAAAAATTAAAAAGAACAAAAGAAATCTACTCCTATCGACTACATTTTCCTTAAGACGGTCATCATCCATCAATCATAGGGAATGGTAACTAATTACGACTTCGGTTCAATGGGACTATTCTCGGTAAAAGAACCAAAAACAAACACAAAGAAACCGAAAAATATTTCACGAAAAATTTTAAAAATATCGATAATTTCGATAAAATAAAAATATTTACAAAACCAGCCAACAACATTCAACAGCACACAACAGCTTCACATTAATTACAATACAGATATACACACAAAAATCACACGGTCACAAGTTTTTCCAAGCGCAACAACAAAATAGAGACATTAATAACAACATCAACCAGCACCTAACTACTCCCACCCCACACTTTAATCGAACACTGTCCCCAGTGTTCACAAAATTCAGCATAACACAAAAGTGGGTGGTGAAACTCCCTAATCAATTGAAGTATTCCACTTCTTCGTCAGGTGCCGCTGCTTCGTCTCTCATGTCTGAATCGCCCCCATCGTCGTCATCTGACTCAACATCAGAGTCTTCGTAACGTGTCTCCTCATCTGTGGGGACATCATCATCAGTGGGCTCCACAAAAGTTGGCACCACTCGGCATAGAGCCCTGGCATTTTCGCCAAAAGGGTAGTCTAGCTCGAGCTGCCACAGCTCATCTTCTGTTGCCGGCCTCCCGCCTATGCGCAGCTGGAGCATCTGCATCCCAAACATGCGAGCCATGTACTGATCATCCCGAGCATGTCGCTCAGCTAGTGTGAGAACTGGCCCGTGAATGGTGTCGGGTGCCTTAGTTTTGGTGACATCTAAGGCCCGCCTCTACATCTGCGAGATGTAGTCAAGGGCCTCTTCCTCTATATCCGGGCCCCTCAGGAACGTGGTCAGTAAGCCACCAAACTCATACCTGTGCCCTTGATGCAAATGGGCTCTCTTCATGGCGGAGATAATCACCGCCCCAACATTGATCTCCAGCCCTTTCATCAAGGCATAGACCAAGCACACACGATCCCGGGTGACATCTGTCATAAGCACCCCCGGGATTAGGCAAGAACAAACAATCTTAAGACATATCCTGGCTTCCCTATTCATCTGTGAGTAGGGTAATGTCAGATGGTAGCCCCTCTCCTTATGCCTGCTCCACCGTGCTGTAGACCGGGCTCCACACAGAGTGCGTCTGATGTCCGCATATGGTGTAGTGATATTCAGCTGTCGGAGTACATGGGCGTCTGTGTCCCGCGCCCCCAAAATGGCATTAAGGTGATGGGGCTCAAAAGTGACTACTTGCCCCCTTATCTTTATGGTGTGACTTTTGAGTGTCAGGTTCCATTTGGCGTAGAACTCCCGAATCAGGTGCAGATTGCATTCCTTGGGCTCTTCAAAGATGAAGTTCATCCCGGCTGCATCAATCCTGTGGACAATCCTAGGGAATTCTTGTGCCAATGGTTCCCTAGCAATGTGCTCCTCGGGGAAGTATTTGCTTTCCTTATGCTTTATGTACCATTTCTTCCCTTACTCTGTCACCCATCGGGTTCTGTATTGGCGACGTTGGCCGCGTGGAACCGCTGGTGCTGCTGGGACTGCTGTTCCCAGTCTGATTCTTTTCCTTCCGGCGCCCGATGTAGATGCGCCCTTCCCTTTATCTTGCCTGCTTGCCATTGTTTCTGTCAAACCAAACAGACAATTTCAATGTTATTCAAAGTAAAATTAGCTTCGACTAAGGTTGGGTTATGCTAGGCCACCCTACACATAGTCTTTAACCACAATCACAACATTACAGCAAGATAATCCTCTTTTTCTAACTTTCAGAATATAAAATAAAACAAAACAATAACAAAAATGCCTCGTGCATTTAGAGGATTCGCCAGTATAAATTCTATGTACTACTCAGACTTCGTACAGCTAATCCACTATTACCATCGATAACATTTCATCACATAGCACTTAGCGAAAATTTCTATCAACAAAATCGATGCAATTCCCCCAATCTCTATGCAATTTCAACAATTTCATTATCCCAACAATCCGTCTCGCCTTTAGCATCTTATCGATAAGCACAACATCATTTACTTCACTCAACATGCACAAACCAAGAAGAATTTCACCTTTCAACTCAATTTTAACTTCTCCATATTCGAATTCTAACCCTAGCTACAATTTCACAAGAATTTCAATCACCCATGTATTTATCGAGTTCATATAATCACAATGATACTACGAACATCAATTAACAATAGCTTACATGAATTCAAGCTCAATTTACAATTAGGGCAAGTTTTCCTCACTTCCTATGCTCAAAATCGAAAAAATTAGACAAGAAATGAGATGAAGTTAACGCACATACCTTCAATTCAATGATATCGAAGAAATGTTGAAGAATTTAGGCTCCTAGGTCCGTGTCACTTTGGGGAAAGGGGGATTTTGGGTTGTTTGTCACGGAGGGGAGTGAAAAATGGGAAAAATTGGGTGTTTTCAGGGTAAAAAGGGGGGGTTTTCGCTCGAGTCACCCGGTGACCCGGTGTGACCCATCGCGAATAACACTTCAACGTGTCATGGAGGGTTACGCGGAGCATGCCCTCCGTGACACGGAGCCATCGCGCAGGTACTCTGGAATTTTTCAAAAATTCCATATTACACTTCAACGTGTGACGGAGGGTAACGCGGAGCACTCCCTTCGTAACATGGAGCCATCGCGCAGGCTCACTGTTTTGCTACTTTTTATTATTTTTCTTACCTTGTTTTTCCTTTGCGATCCTTTGCATTTTTACCCTCTGTTCAACCTGAAATTCATCTCACAACAAGAAATTGGTTAGAATTTATAGGTATCACATAAAATACAACTTTTTTATTTTATTTTTTATTTTTCTCATTTTTTCTTTTCCTTTTTTTTTTCTTCTACGAAATCTATTCACATATTACAAAAATTTCACGGGTTGCCTCCCGTGCAGCCCCTAGTTTACTGTCGCAGCTCGACGTCATTAACCTCAGTCATCCTCTAGGGTGACAGACGTTTTCTCTCGACTACCGTCCTCACCCACGTCACGCTTACACTTCTCCGGTGGTTTCCCCAATGGCTCCCGTGACTCAATGCTCTGAACACTATCCGCTCGATCAGGCACGTTGATCACTGAGAGTTCCTCACACACGGTCGGCAGCTTTGTAGCCTTGTACACCTCAAACACCTCCACCATGTCATGGGCCCGCATAGTTAGCTGCCCTGCCGCTACATCAATAAGTGCTTTCCCGGTCGCCAAGAAAGGACGTCCCAAAATGAATGGGACTTCCGCGTCTGGCTCGAATTCCAGCACGACGAAGTCTACCGGGAAGATAAGGGAGCCCACTTGCACCAGCACGTCTTCCACAATGCGATCAGGTCTGTTTAAGGAATGATCCGCCAGTTGCAAGATCACTGTTGTTGGTCTAGGACTCCCTAGCCTCAACTTCTTGAATACTGATGTCGGCATCAAGTTAATGCTCGCTCCCAAATCACATTATCCACGAGCTCGGATACTCTGCCCAATTGTTATTTGAATTGTAAAGCTCTCAGGGTCCTTGAGCTTTGTGGGCAACCTATTTTGTATCCGTGAAGTTCACTCCTCCGTAAGAGCCACCACGGCGTACTCAGTCAACCTACTTTTGTTTGCCACGATGTCCTTGATATATTTTGCGTACTTCGGCACTCCCTGCAAAACATCAACAAGAGGTAAATTAATGTGTACCTGCTTAAGCACCTCCATGAACTTTTTGAAACACGCTTCCTCTTTGTATTTCCTTAGTCTTTGAGGGAACGGGGGTGGTGGTCTTTCTAGTTCAGCTTCCTTCTCCTTCCCCCTATCATCATTGTGCTCCCTCTCCTTTTCACCTGCTCCCGACTGCTGTGGTAGTCTTTCTGGTAACACCTCCTTGAGTTGCAAACCACTCCTCATGGTCACTGCATTTACTTGCTTGGGGTTGGGGTCGGTGTCACTTGGAAGTCCTCCTCTCGGCCTGGTGTTTTGAGCTCTAGCAAATTGCCCAAACTGGTACTCCAGCGCCTTTGTAGCTAACTGATTGTTCTTTACATCGGCTGCCAATTTCACGTAATCAGCCTGCAATTGAGCTTGGTTAGGTATCATTGTCTTGAAAATTTCCTCAATGTTGGGTGATGGTGGTGGAGGAGGTGCATTGTTGCTTCTGTATTGTGACTGATAGTTCTGCTGCCCTCCTTGATTTCTCTGCGCCCCCTGAGTCGAACTTTGCCCTTGATGGTTGTTGCTACCCCAAGAGAAATTCGGGTGATTCCTCCACTTGGAATTGTAGCTGTTTCCATACTGTAGGTGGTTATTTCTCTATACATTACCAACAAAGTTCACTGAATTAGGATTTGCCCCGCAACACTCAGCTGAGTGTTCATTACTCCTGCACACTTCATACCAAATTTGCTGCACTACATTCACTGGGGCTTGAGACTGGTTCATGCTCATATTACTAAAGTGGGTATTGAGTTGATTCTGCAACGCAGCTATCTGTGCAGCAATAGCTGTAAAACCATCCACTTCTAGGACTCCTGCTGCTTTCCTTGTTCCTCCTCTTGACGAATCCGCATTCCACTCCGGATTCCCCTGCGAAATACGATTTATCAAGGTATACAGCTCCTTATAAGTCTTCTCTAATGCTTGTACCCCAGCTGCTGAGTCTAGCAAGATTTTTGTGTGGGGTTCCAAACCCTCTATGAAAGTATGCACCAGCACATCATTGGATTGGTGATGATAAGGACAATCCCGCAACATAGATTTGAATCTCTCCCAGGCCTGATACAGATTCTCTCCCTCTCTCTGTTTAAAACTTAGAATTTGACTTCTAAGTCTTGTTGTTTTACCGGATGGAAAGAACCGTATCAAGAATTTCTTTGCAAGATCATCCCACGTGGTGATGGAATTAGGTGGCTCAGCTTTCAACCACTTCTTAGCTTCTCCCTCCTGGCTCAGGTTTTGCGGATGCTAGATGTGACATTGTTAGCATGTGGGATTGCCACCTCACGAACCGGCCTAACTGTCATTTCCTCGGGCACTAACATTGCACTTACGACTGGTGGATTCTGTTGTTGCTCCAGGATTTTTTTTCTGAGCAACTGCAACTTTTTCTCTAGAGCTTCTCTCCTTTGATGATGGAATTGTCTTTCTGGCTCTAAAGATGAGTCCACCAACTCCTTGTCTCTTGCCAGTGTTCAACAGAAATTAGTATCTGCGAAATACAGGCTAAGACCAAGTTGTCAACACTAAGAAGAAATAGTAAACTAACACTTAAGAAAATTTTACCAATTTCCAATCCCCGGCAACGGCGCCAAAAACTTGTTCGGTCCGTTTGGTATAACTACACGCAAGTGCACGTGGTCGAACAAGTGGTAAAGTTGCTCAAGTAAGCCAAGTATCGATCCCACAGGGACTGGACTAAGGTATCAATCTAATCAAGTGTCAATAAACATTAACTCTAAACTGCAGACAACAGTGTGAATAAGATTTTGATGTTTTGACCCTAATTCTATACCAAGTCTAAAACGAACATACAATTTTAGTCTGAACTATAAGTATGAGCATGCTGAGGCTAAAATGAACATGTAGAGAAATAAATTATTGATACAATTTGATTAATCTTTCCTCTGGTTGCTAGTCAAGAATTATTGCCTATGGATTAAAACTCTCGTATTTAACCTAACTTAAGAATCATGAACCTTCCACCTACATCTCTGTGATAAAAAGAAATTCATGTTCTAGCCATACAAAACCGATTCCTTAATTGACTAATACGACTTTCAGGTATATCTCTATCCTGAAGGTAAATCAATTCTCAATTTTCCCAAACTAAGAAAAGATCATATCCTATCAATTCACAACTTTCTAATTTCTTGCTCTCTCGAGTGAAACCGGACTTTTCAGATATACATTAACGTTGGCCACACATTAACGCAGTAAGAACAAGAATCAATAGAACAACCATGGAAGAAAAGATGAAAAACCAATTTATCAATAATTATATTTCAATACAAATGTTCTTAACCTCAGTAAGAAGTGAATTTAGCCACTCATTTGTGGATTAAACATCGTTAAATGAGTGTTAATCATACAAGCAATTGAAATAAAGAAGAAGGAGATAGAGAAAAACCCTAAGATTTTCGTCCCCTCAACTGCATGTAACCCACGTTCTTGCTCCACCAAGTCAGAATAATTAAAAATGAACCTAAGTGTTCTATTTATACTAGTGGAAATTTTTCCCGGAATAACAAGCAACGTGTCACGGAGTGCATCGCGGAGCACTGCCTCCGTGAAACGCCACCAACGCGGACCCTCACTGGAATTCGGTCGTCCAAGTATTAAAACCCAATGTGGAACGGCGTGCAACGCGGGCTAGGCCAACGTGCCACGGCCCCAACGTGCACCTTCACTGGAATTTGGCAAAATTTTAGCATCGAGGCAGAATGCATCCGCGATGGCAGCGTGACACGGCTCCATCGCGGAGCCCCTTTAATTCGTGCTTTCCTTGTGCTTTTTTCCTTGCTAGCTTCCGAGTCCAATCCCGATTTCTCCCAACATGCATCTTAGCTTCGTAAGATTATATTTTTCCTGCAACATCACACTAATCATGTTGGTTAGTATAAATTCACATTTTATTACAATTCACATGAGAATGTACAAACATTGATAGAAAAACAAGACAAAATGACACATTTGAGTATCACTTGGGCACATAAATCTGCCCAAGATCAAGAGTCTAAAACCGATAAATAACCACGTGAGTTAGACATGGAGTTCGATGTATACACCACATCGATAGGATCCAGTATACCTTGCCAGGGTATAAAGGCATGAACTGGGTGATCACAAGTTTGGGGCCATATGGTCAAATAAATAACCTATGGTGGCAACTTACTTCTGGGAACCTGGATGCACTGGAACCCCGGTCCACTCAGTGATAAGTCCTACTCAACTTGATAGTCCTAGCCTAACTACTAAGCTTATAGCTTGAAATTGGGGTCCAAGACTAAGTCAGGGATACTTATCTGGAAGTACCCTGAGAGTCTTATTAGACCGAATTCTGTAACTAATGTTCTAATACTGGCCAGAGTTGCTTATCTAGAAGCGTCATAACTGTCTAAAGTACAAACTAAAACTGAAGTTGATGGTTCTAAGACTAGACAGAGCTGCTTAACTGGAAGCATCGTAATCGTCTAAAGAACCAGCTAATATTTGATAACTGATAACTAATTCTAATAATTGACATTTGGGAGGCACCACTGATACCTCCAGAAAAGACAATAGTTAAACTGATCAACTCACATTTATGAAATTATTGAATAGGCTAGTATTCTGACTCAAACTAAACTAGCATGAACTGACTAAGATAATCAACTGATATTAACAACATGGGAACACTATAGAATCAAGGAACATGAATAACTAATGAAATATGCAAGATTCTAATTTAGTGCATTCTAAATCTAGGGATAAAACCATCTTTACAATAATAAGTATCGATATGATAGCTAATGTAATTTTAGTAACAATTAATCATGAACAATAATCCACACAATATAGAAAGAATCTGGCTGAAAATTCATTCACATTCGAAACCTCAAAGCCTAGAATTGATAAGATATTTTAGACGTATTTTAGTGGCCCAAATGAAGAATAATTTTTCACGACTTGAACATAGACCCGGATCGCGAGACGAGACAAGGAACCCCGAGAGACTTCGAGTCGGCCCATGGCATGAAGATACATCTAAACCAATTAGTAAAAGTGGAATATCAACATAATAACCTATTATACTTGAGAATTCAAGAATCAGACCCAAAAGTGAATCAGGAGAAAAACTGGAAAATGTTGCAGCATTTGCAGAACGGGTCACTTGATAACTCGTGAGGAGGCATAACGAGTCGTCAGGTGGCTCGTGGGGAAGGTCTGAGATGTTGGAGGACTTGAGTTCCTCATGAGAGAGGTAATGACTTGTGGTTAGTCACCACGAGTCGTCAAGTCAGTCGTTGGTTGGCCCCGGGGAAAGTTAGCAAGACTTATCCAGTGTACCTGACGGGTGGCACCCGATGAGTCGTCGTCAGTCCTAAAGACCCGTTAGCTTATCCATTACCAAGCCAGTGGAAATTTCATGAATGATGAGGCAGTGTACTTGACGGGTGATCAAACGGATCGTGAGCCCGAGTAACGAGTCGTCAGGTCATCTGTTAGGACCCTGACAGTTATTTTCAGCAATTTCAGTAAGGGCTTTTTCGTAATTCCTAAGTTCTAAGGGCCTATACTACATCGTTTTGAGCTCATAATAGAGGGTTTTAAGCTGAGATAAACCCATCTAGGCCATTTTTTTCACGCATGCAAGGGTGAGAGCTTGAAGGGGAGAAAGTGAGGAGAAATTCAAGGATTTCAAGGGAAATCTCAGCTGGGTAATTAGGAAGAGATAAGATTCCTCAATCCCAGGTATGTAAGCCTATGAGTGGGTACTTTCTTCCACACCCATTCCCATTCCCTATCAAATTGTGATTTATTAGTGATGATCAAGTATGGGTTTTCCTTCAATTGCATGAATCTTACATTTTTACTCATGGGTATGATTAATTAAGTTGATATTGATGATTTATTGAGCTTGGGTAGATTCTAACTTAATTTCGTTTACAAAATTGTTTTTTAAATAATTGAATCTAAAACGCCCATGTGCGGGAAGTTCCTAATAGAATGTGATGGTGATGGAGTAGATGATGAAAAGTATGTTTTTCACTCTTACCCATGATATTGATGATGTTTCCGATTAAGGTTAAATTTACCCATGTATGATGAAGCTTTGGGTAGTGCCCAATGTTGAGTGTAAAAGGTGATTTTCGTGAATTGACTCTATTTCTTATTTCGGACTGAAATCTCCCAATTATTATAATGTTTTTAAATAAATTGTATGAGTCCAAGTATGATAAGGTTTTGGGCAAGGCCCTTATGTTGGTGATGATGAAGTGATATTTCTAAAGTAGCCTCACCACATGATTTTGGAGTAAAGCCTCCCACTATTCTTGAGCTTATGGTATGTGTCATAATTAATCTTCTCAGATGCATGAATTCATAACTGAGATGTATGTTTTCATTAAGCTTCATTTCACATGATGTTGAGCCCTAGTACAATTCTATTCTAAGCTTTGTCGAGATGACATTGTTGATCTTCATAATTATATGATGTCTAATGCATGCATGATTTCGTAGTGAGCTTTGTCAATACACAATGTTGAGCGTCGTTTCTTACGATGTCGAGTTTATGCATGATTTCATGTTGAACTTCATCATTAGACGATGTTGAGCATTGTATTTATACGATGTAGAGCATTGCATGTTTTAGGAGAAGAGTCTAGCACCGAGCGGGCTAAGGTTCGATAACCCTACACCTCAGAACAACGCGCCAACGTAGGTTTATTCTACCAAATTGTTGGGACCTCCCTTGTGAGCTATCCCCGGCCCAATTGGCCCTTTCAACTTGATATCGATATCATGGTTGCGTCCCTATACCTGGCAAGGTTTTTGAAGGCTCTGCCCACTTGAGTGTAATAGTCGGGACCACATAAACTCTAACGTGGTCTATCGGTTAAGTGACGAGTCTCCCATTGTCTATATCATTTGAATTTTCATATCCATTACTCGTGATGATTATCTTATGCATGCATGTGGGGAAATTAAGGTTTGACTCGTTATTTAGCTTTTGATATAAATGTTATGATCTAGATTTCAATCATTCAAGTCAGCCTTGATGTTCTAAATCCATACATGAGCACGTTATGATAAAGTTCGATTTTAGAATTTAGGCATGTGTTCTTCTACTTACTCTCAAAGTTTATTATATATATATATATGTATGATTGGATTTAGCTGATTTTATTATTAAAGCAGCTTTACTTACCTTGTATACTCGGTACATTTTACGTACTGACCACATACCTTCTATGCTGCATCATTTCATGATGCAGGATCGGGTTCTCAAGTTCAGCTCCGTCCGTAGCCACCTATCAAAGTTAGCATTTGTTGCTTGGTGATTCCTTATCCTCCGAGGACTAGACTTTCAGTTATTTTGAGTGTATATTCAGTTTTAGTATTTCTGAACTAGTTGGGGGTGTTGTCCCATCAGCTCGTCCAGATTAGAAGCTATTCAGACTTAGACATGTATTCAGCTCAGATGTTTATTCTATTGTTATGCTAAGTTACACTTCCATTGAGTTATATTTACGTTTCCTTCATGTTTATTGAATGAGATAGTGAATGCTTATTCCATGGGTTGACGTGGGGTCTCTCAGACTTTCTTGTCCCGTGTCTACAATCCGGGCCCCCTCTCGGGTCGTGACATAACCATAGTGGAAGTCTAATCATAACGTAACATCAGAATAGGAATTCACATAATAAATGACAAGATGATCACTACGTACAGTCTGAAAGCCTCTAACATATCTGATGGGTTAATGGGACAACACCCCCAACTAACCCGACAAGTCTAAAAACTGAAAATACCAAGATAACTGATAACGAATGGTCCTCCAGAGATAACAACTCACCACAAAAGCTAGATGTTATCTCCAAAAACTGGCTAATGATGGGGTTGAGTTCGAAGATCGGTGCCTGTATCATAAAATAATACCACATAGATTATGCGGTCAGTATGTGGAATGTACCGAGTATGTCAGGTAAGTAAAACCGCTTAAGTAAGTAAAATGATTTAAAACATGAATAATACAAAACATTAGAAAGATAAGAATCTGAGAGTAGCGCTTGCATGTTATTTTCTGAAATCATGATCTAAACATAACTGTACATCATAACATAATCGGATGACCCAAAGCTGAAATATGATAATCATAAGTAAAACTGAACATTGGGTCAAACCTGCTTTACAACATATATATATATATATATATATATATATATATATATATCATGAATAATATCATGTATAACTTAAATCATGAGGAACAATGGGAGACTCTTCATATAACTGGAATTACCATGATAGAGCCTACGTGGTCCTGACTATCACACTCAAGCGGGCAGAGCCGTCTAAAGTCTTGCCAGGACTAAAGAAGCTACCATAATATTGATATCAAGTTGAAGTCCCATTGGGGTAGGGAAAGCTCACAAAGGAGGTCCCAAAATAATCTTATCATACCTACATTGGCGCGTAGTTTTGAGGCATAGGGTTGACTGACCCTTAGCCTACTCGGTGCTAGACATTACTCCCAAAAATATGCATATTCTCTCCATTGTTTTTCAATGAAGCTGACCATCATCTATTGATGAAGTGGAATAATCATGTATATATAAAATCTGAAATCATACATGAGGAGCCTTGGCTTAAACCATACCACAAGCTGAACATAACTAGGAGTCTTGACTCCAAAACCATGTGGTAAGCTAATTGACTTGAAATCATAAATCATGCTTGAACATATGGGCTTGCCTAATACTTAAACAGGCTTGAAAATACTTGATTCACTTGAACACATTATCATAGACATGGGTAACTTGAAAACATGTTTTTTATCATAAATATCTCATCATACTTGAACATACATCATAAATATCAACTTTCATGAACTTCTCATGGATGTGCACTATAATTTTATAAAGCTTGAAAACATGGTTATAATTGAAAACAATGTAAAACTTGCCCATAAATCATAATTCAATTATAGAAACATTCTTAGATCATACCCATGGTAGAAACTTAGGAAATTCATGCATTGAGTTAAAAACCCCATAGGATCAACATATAGATTTTCATGAATTAGAGAGGGATTGGGCATGGCTGTAAACAAATTCACCCATTTATAGCCTTACATACCTGAGAGAGTCTGATTTTACAACTTCTCTGATTGTCCAATGAAGAATTGAGTAGAATTTTGAAGGAATTAAACTTGATCACCTCTCTAGCTCTGTAAGTTTGCATGCATGAATAGGAATAACTTAGAATGAACTTACCCCTCTTAAAACTCATTATTCATAGCTTAAAACGACGTATGTTAGGCCTTAGGATCATAGGAATTATGAAAAATCCCATACTAAATTCGCGAATAAAAGCTAACTGCCCGTCCCAACGAGGGACTGGACAAGTCATTACCCCTGACCACGACTCGTGGTCTCCATTCATCAAGTGCACTGCCAATTTTTTCTCAAAAGGTCCCCACAAGGGACCTAATGGCTCATCACTGGTCGTGGTCACCTTTTGTTACCTCCACTGCCCAAAACCTTAAGTCATTAACAAACTGCTGACCACGAACGTGGTTTCCAGTCATGGGATACACTGCCAGCTCGTCCTTCATCTTTCAATTACCCTTGACCATGGGTGACCTGACGGATCATGGGGTTGACCGCGACTTGTGCCCATTGTCACCCCATTTTTAAATTTCTAGGAAAGTCAACACTCCTCAGCATGAGTCATTTAACAACCTTTGGTCAACCTGATGGGTTGCATAAGGACTCGTCCTGTGACTTGGTGCAGAAAATTTTGTTTTCTCCATTTCAACTCCTGGGTCTGATCTTAGGGATTTTGGGGAATAACATAATTCTCTTGCTAAAATCTAACATACTTGGATAAGAAATCACAGAGAAAATCTCTTGAGAATCTAAGAAGAAATTATTATTGCCCCAGCTTCTGCTTTGAGTTCTCTGAGAAAGTTTTATGATCTGACTTCTAAGGGAATGAGAGGAATCAAGTATATCATTCATTACCCCTATAAATACGCTAGATATAACCCAAATTGACATAGTTTAAGGATTAAAAAGATGGTAAGGTACTAAAATAACCCTGGGAGAAAATCTAGAAAACTACCCGTTAGGGACCAATGGATCACTCAATGAGTCATTGGTTGAGATTACGACTTGTTCGAACCAGACATTTGTCCTGGGCCTGGGTTCTTGGCCTACTGGAATTGGCAACGAGGGGGATTACGACACATTGAAAGAGCGAACAGGTTGTTGGTACCTCCCGTGGCCACTGGCAGGAATTTGAACAAAACACTGGACACTCTCTCCAAAAGGTGACACAATGACTCATTGGTTGGGATAACGAGTCATTGTCACCTCTCATTCTATCTACTGGAAATCCCGAAGGATTCTTGGGCTTGACAGTAGGGGTGGTGATAACGGCTCATTGTGTGATACAACGGATTGTTGTTGCCACTAGTTGTCATTGAAAGAGATACCTTGGAGCCCCAAGCAATGACTCACACCATGAGTCGTTGTATCACATGACAACTTGTTGGTTGGCTCATGGGTTCCTGGAAAAGGGATCCCTAGGTTTTGATCTAGGATGCGATGAGTGACAAGACGACTCGTTGTTTCTCACAATGGGTCTCCTGTTGGTTTCCGAAGAGCCAAGGCAAGGGTGACCACGACCCAAACAATGGGTCATTGGAGTTGACAATGACTCATTGTCTCAGTCATTCTTAGGTAAAATTTCTGGTTTCTTCTGGGTTTTCTTGCAAAGTTTGAGTTAGGTCTAGGAATGCTTTGGGGTGTTACACAAGTACTGACTGCATACTCTACATTATATCATTTCATGATACAGACTCGGACATTCAGGTTTTGTCCTGCCGTTGCCAGATTTTTTGAGTTAGCATTATCCAGCTGTTGGTGAGTCCTCATCTTTCGAGGGCCTTTTATTATCAGCTCGTATCAGTATTTTTAGTTTCAGCTTGTAGTGAGTTAGATAGGGGTCTTGTCCCATCAACTCGTAAAGTTATAGAGGCTTATCAGATATAGCATGAATTCAGCTTCCAATCAATGTTATGTTTTCCATTGTTCAGAGGTTATTGGATTCTCATACTTCCGTTTAGCCTGTTTTATTATGCTCTTGGTTTTTATGTTCATGCCATGGGTCGACTTGGAGTCTCTCGAGGTTCTTTTTCCTGTGTCTCAATTTGGGTCTATGTTCGGGTCATGACACTAGAAGATCTAAATATCCCTCTATTACCTTTCTTGTAGAATTAATAAGTGCTCTTCAAGCGCAAGAACAAAGAAGAACTTTCAGACAAGATAAAGTTAGTGAAAGTATTTTTTAATGTAAAGCACCAAAAAAGGAAAAGTTAATTATCCTCCTTGAAAATAATGCAAAAAGAAGACACACTTTAAAAAATTTATTGGTGGAGATCTGACTCAATATGTAAAAATTGCAAACAAACAAATCATGTTAGAAAACTGCGCAAGCTCAAAGAAATTCAAAACAACTCACAAGCACTACTATTGGAAGAACAAAGTGAAGAGGACCAGCTTTACTATATTGCAGAAACAGAAGTAAGGAAGATGTTGGATGTTGCATCTGTTACTGTTACAGTACTTTTCTAGAATAATTAGATGTTTAGTTATATGAGTAGTCTAATAGTTGATTTAGTATAATTTTTAGTTTCTTAGTCTTAATAAGAGTCCAGTACTTTATTTGTAGGAGCAGCCTACTACTTTTTTTTTTGTACCTATATAAAGGCTTATGAATAATAAAATTTATACGAGAAAGTTTTTCATTCATATTTTCTATTTTATTTTTTGCATCTCTCTGAATAATCCTAACAATCTGATTTGTCAAAAATTGTGAATTTGTACTTAGTAAAATAAATTTCGCGTATTAAATTAAATCTTATGTGATTTAATATCAAAAAATAGGAAATTAATTAACAAAAATAGAAAAATAAATTTGATCAAAAAAAATCAATCAAATCCAAATCTGAATCGAGGTAAATTTAAGTTGATATATTAAAGTGACTGTTAAAAATATAATGTGAGTGAGAAGAGTATTGTTACTTTTGATAAATTTGAAAAGAACTATTTTACTCAAAAAGATGCAGGATATGTGATAACTTTTTATTAAAAAAAATATTTTTAAACAATATGAAAAAATTACTGTACTCCTTAAACATTATGAACAAAAAGAGTTTGATTATATAATTCAAATTATTATTTTATTGACTTCATTAAAACAAACTGGGTAAAAAAATTATACAATATTATAATATTATATAATATTATAAATTTATTGTAAATAGTGTATCAACCTTGTATAAATGTGAATAATAATGTAAGAAGTATTTGTACAAACTTTTATACTGTTATACAAAATTATACGAGAATTGAGTTTGGTCTCCTAAAACTTCAATCATGAAACTCCATCCAAAATGGATGAAATCTTCATCAAGTAACTTCAAAATGACATTTCCAACGAACACTATTCATCATTTTTTTTAAAAAAATCAACAAATCACATAATTTAATTGTGAGTTTTCAAAAAAATTTCTCCATTCGGTGTCCGATACTCGTATTGGAATCCAAATAATATGAATTTGCACCTGGTAGGGCCCATTCAGGGTAGCGCTTCCCACCAAAAATTTTTCATACTTAAAGAGCTTGAAACTGAGACTTTGCTTATGGGGGGTGCTGGCTTATCCACTGCATCACATCCTTTAATATTAGTTTTCAATCTTTTAAAAAACTCAATAATAGCGTTTTTAATTTTTTATTTTAATTCATCCAATAACTCTTAATTAGTGTCTAGAAATAAAATAATAAGATAAGATTTGCAAATATGAATCTATTTTAATAATAAGCTCGATATAGTGTGTGAAAATCACTTAATCCTACTGTATCTTTGAATGTTCTCTGTTCTTTATGAATTATTCATTATGTTTTTTGTTAAATGTCATCTTTTTCCCTTTCAAGTGGAGATACAGTTGATTTGCAACATATATGTACTGGATTAATAAGGTACCAACACTATATTTTCACGGAAAGAAAAGTATGGGAAAAAATTTCTCCCGTTCCCCTTTTCTGACCAACACGAATTCATTCAAGTTGCTTATAGTTTACTTGCTCAACTCTTTGGGAATTTTAAATATTGTTCATATTTTTTTCTTTATTCAGAAAATAGGCCCCTTTTGTTCAAGGCAATTGATCTTTTTGGCCTTCGGACATAAGCTCACACCCCAGCGTTCCTCTATATTATCGAATTTATCCTTGCTTGATTTTCTTACCTAGCTATTTATGTAGTTGAGTTGGAAAATATAATACTTGACACATTTTGTTGCATCTAGAAAAGTTATGTCGAGATGTTACGGTATGAGTAGGATAACAAGGCAATTACATTGAAAAATTATGTATATTTATGTCATTGACTTGACACATTTTGTATATTCGCGCCAAAAGTTATGGCTCATCAGTGAGTCATGTCACTCGTTAAAAGTGGGACAGATTAAACGATGTGGGTTGTTTAATTGGACAATACATGTCCAATCCGATATTATATAACTAAAATTTAAGTGGAACGACTTTTAAGATAATTGGATGGACAATTGGACGTGACATTACATGTAATCCTCTTCGAGCAATTTATGTACCCTACTACACTGTTTGCTACTATTGAGTATGAAAAAGAAATTATGAGCGATGTGAGAAATAGATGTATATGTGTTGTGAAGTTTTGTTGATTGACAAAGTGATCAAGTGAACCTGATTCATTTCTTGCTTCGCGTGTGTATGTATTGACAGGTGAACAATTTAATTTATTTGCATCATGAAAATATACAAAAAAAATATCTAAGAAAATAAGTATATGAGATCAAAAGCACAAATCGAGTCCTAATAAGTTTCAGTTACATGTCAAAGAAGAATTAAAAAAATTAGTGGTGAACCAGATTCCTTGAATAAACTAATTCACATCTCATAGAGGAACTACCATGGTAAAGTAATTCTATTCTTACAGAGGAAATATTTTGTTGCACTTCAGTTGGGGTAAGTAATGATATTGAAAACCTTTCCAAAAGAAAAGTTTCATTCAACTAGGAAAGAACTCGGTAGGTACGAAAAATCTGACATGAGGAAACCAAGTCCTTCTAGGATTTTGTTTCTTTTTTTTTTTAGATAAGGAAAAAATTGAGAAAATTAAGTCCTTTTAGGATTCTTTCCAAAAGGAAGTTGTTTTCAATTAGGATAGAACCTGGTATAGAAAATCTAATATGAGGGAACCAAGTCCTTCTAGGACTTTTTTTTTCTTATTTCAAATAAGGAAAGATTTGAGGAAACCAAGTCCCTTTAGGATTCGTTGTCCTTATTCCAAATAAATCTAGGTTTGATAAAAACACATCCTCTAGTGTTATATGATGATCATAAATAACCACAGAACATTCAACTATTTCATTGGGCGTCAAGGAGAATACTCTGCAACAATAGTCATCATAGCAAGAAACGTTGTCACTGGACCAGGTTGTTGTAAGCGATGAACTGGAGTAGAAGATTTATCCTATCTAGATTGAGTCTATTATTTATATTATTGAGTTTTCACATTCTCTATTATAGTTTGTTAAGTCAAGTAACATTGGTGTGAGTATGTTGTACATCAAAGAGTAGAGTTTATAGCCTTTGAATAGGTAATTGCAATTTGACCAAACTGTAGAAATTGAGGTACTAAAGTTAGTCTCTTAGATTATTGAGTTGTAACCTGATACTGCTCTTTGAAGTTTTGTGAATGTTGTTGAAAATCCTACACATCGTAGGTCATGGATTTTACTCCCTTGAGCAAGGAGGTTTTTCACAACATATCTTTGTGTCCTAACTGTTTACAACTAGATTATTTACAGTTAATGAACCCGGTTGATAGAACCCAAAGTAAGTTCTAAAACTAAGTTGGTTATAGGGTGCTTTAGTATTTCAATCATTATTGGTTAACACCAATATCCTTCCTATGGCATGGTCCACGAGGGGCTGGAATGATCCAGGTCAGAGTCATAATTGAACATGACGCTTGCTTGGTAGGCTTAGCTAAGAAATAAAATTGCCCTTGCTTTCAGTTATAACTTCTGGCATGATGGCAAGCACTTGATCCTAATAAGTGGTATTTGAGCCAAGGTCGTTGGTTCCATTCCCAAAAGCAATGTATTGTATGAGCAAAGCCCATGAGGGGCTAGGAACCCAGGTCAAAGGGGAAATTATTAGGTAACAACAATATCCTGCCTATGGAAAAGCCCACGAGGGGCTGGGGTGGCCCCGATCGAAGTCATGATCTAACATGACGCTTGTTTGATAGGCTTAGTTAAGAAATAAAGTTGTGCCCTTGCAATCAGCTGTAGCTTTTGGCATAATGGTAAGCGTTTGATCCTAACAAGTTATGTTTTCCCCCGGTAGTATGTTAGGCTAATATAGAAGAGACAATCATTAAATATGAATGATAAATAGATGATAGCATGGAGAAGATATGTGAATCCTCAAATAACCATTCCTAAAAAAATCATCAATGGCACAAGTATTAAATTGACCTTCACTATCTGCCTAAGGATCTTTTCTTAGACAAAATCTTAACAACATGGCTGGACAAACTTCAAGTTTGATATACTTGTTATAAAATGCAGGGCCTTTAATTGTTTTTCAACTTGACTAGCTGAAGATTATGTAGCATCACAAGTTTACAGAGTAAGTGACGAGTGCCAAAGATAAAATAAGTTGATTAATTAAAATTTTAAAAATGAAAGGTATAAAACTCTTGATTTTGATTTAGATGACACTCCTTCAATCTTGTCTATGTCAAGTTATTTGACTCCATTATATTTATTTTTTCTCTTATAGTGGTGGTGTTCAAACTATTGGATGCACCTAGACATTTCATCGGTACCTACTATCTCTTAATATATGTACCAGTAACTTTCACCAAAACTTGGGTAGATGTGAAGAAACCACATAGCGGTCTTTTCTCTCCTAAATTAACCCTAGTCTCCCGTAATTTTCATACACTTTATTCAACCACTATATTAATATTTTATTATGGTAATTTGTGATATTTTAGGAATTGTAGTCTTACTAGGGTAAATAAATATTATAGTCTTATTAGGTTAAGGTTAACCTAAGGCTACAATGTACTTTTATATAAGGAGGTTGTATTGTTAATTGAGAAAATTCTCCCAAAATATTATGTTCTTTGTTATTATTTTTTGGTCTCAAATTTTATAGTCAAACATCGTTATAACAGTTATTCGTTATAATAGAATTTCACTATAACGGCCTAGTTTTCTCTAGAACCGATCATTAATATTATATTTTATTCCTCTATAATAATATTTTACCTATAAGTGCAATAGCGTTCAATATAGCGGGTACATTCTTTATAAAATTACCCCTCAATAACAGTCGTACTATAATCTTATGCAATAATATTTTGTAATAAATATATTATTTATAAAAATAAATGTTAAAATATTTATTATAGTGTTGATTAATGCTGAGCCAGACACGATCCTACATGAGCATTAGGGTCCTGAACAATTGCAGGGGAAGGGGTTAAAATAACCCTAGTTTATGAATGTGCATGCACTAGACCGAACAATGAAACTTTAGATAAAGAATATCCACATCTGAAAAAGGGGAGGGGTGATGAACGGAATGAATCCCGTGTTGGTGAGGGATGAGATCCCTGGGCTCCTTCTATGATTTGGACAATCCCTCTCTCTTTAAGATAACTTTTAGGGTATGAATTAGGCAAAGGCCTAATTTGATATAGTATTAGAGCAAGGTGAAGAACAAAATAACCTTGAAGAAATGATGGAAGGAGATGGTAGCAAAGGACTCAGAGATAATGGCAAGAAGATTGTTGCAAAAGAAGACAAGAATCATAGGAGTAGTATCTCTCCATGCGATCTTACATAAATTAACAACCCGAGAATTATGATAACACAAGTCCTATTAAAGGATGAAAACTATGAAGAATCGCCTGGGTCCATGAGGACAATCCTGAGATCAAGGAAGAAATTTGATTTTGTTAATGAAAAAATAAAAAAACCGAACGAAGAATCACTGAATCTTGAAGTCTAGGGTACTATAAACTGGTAAATGGTGTTACGTCGTGTATGTATTAGAATCTTAAGAGTTGTGGTCACATCTCCATCACATACGCTTTTAATGACACTTAAAACTTATCTGAAATGCAAAATTACATGCACTTTTTCATCTTGGTAAAACAATCATAATTTTTTTCTCACAATTTAGATTAGTCTTATATTTATAGGTTAGGAAATCTATTTCAAAGTGCTACAACTTTTATAATCAAAAGTTTCCCAGATACACGAAAAATGGGCAATTATACACGTTTTATGTAAGGTCTTGTGGAAATTCAATTGGAACTTTAAATTTACATGTGTTTTTCAACTTTCGGTCTTTTCTACACTAAGTGTGTCCTTGGAGGTCAACTTTAAAACATCTTCACGTACGATTTATTGTAGATTGGGTCAGCTCATAAAAAATTTGATGGTTCAAATCTAACCCAAATTTACTGAGTGTTACAATAGTACCGATTACGTTATGTGTGTAAAGTATTTTTTATATTTTACACTACTATAAAATAGTAGGATGGATCTCTATTTTTGTCCTCTTTCATATTCCATTGATTCATAACTTTTGCAAGAGTAACAGAGAGTTTTTGCCAAAGCCCTATGCATGATATCTTGTTCTAGCTTCTACTTATGAATCTTACATGACTTTTAAAATTTAAAAATATTGAAAATTAACTAAATCATACTAAAATCAAAGAGACATTGAGATGATGGAGCTATTTCGACAACTGTAATTTTTCTGATCCAAAATTAAATAGCTGAAATAAATTATGTGGGATAAATTTTATAAAATAATTGGCCAAAATATTCGGTTGACACTCCTATTTATGGTTATAGGTGGAAAGATAATGAGGACAAACTCTTTTGCACCAATCTGATGGAAGTTACATGACAATATTTGATTGGCTGGAACACAATACTTGTACATATGACACATTTTTATTGATTTTTGATTTGACTAGGCATGTTATTTTAATTTGACATGTGGCATGACCACATTGGCTCTTTGACTTGGTTTGACGCGCCATTTGACATGTGGCACCAAACATGTCTTCTAGAATAAAATGACATCTTCGTGGTAGTAAATTGGACCGGTCATTTACAACCCAAATCAATGGATGATCGTAATAAAATTGAATCATAAATTAAATTAATATTTATTAAATGTAAATAATTAATAAATTATATAAATTCATGATATTATTTGGACTAGTGTATCTTAAATTTAATATAATCCAAGTTTGTTGTTAATTCAAATTTAATAATCTTTTGTTGTCCACAATAAAGTAATCACTTGAACTTTTGTTGTACACATTATTAATGAATTCAACACGCTAAGTGCGAATTGAAGAACGATTCAATAAGATATTAACAAGAAAATCATAAAGCACTTATATAAAAGAATTCAAGAGTCAAGATCGTAACGTGCCAAAGGATATGCAATACATAAAAACCTAGTAATGTATGTGAGGTATTTCTACTTTATTCAATGAACTACTTATTTTAAGATCCATTGACTAAGTAATAAAAAATTTAGAAAATCTTCACTAGATAATGTTTTAAATATCTCAAATTAAATTGCCTTAGTCAATATATTAATCCTTTTTATTTCTTTATTTCTTTTTAAATTTCCTATTCCAACAAGAATGGGAAACATATAAGGCAACAAACATTATGCTGGATAATTTGATAATGTTAGAGCAAACATATAATACTATTACTAAAAATGCAAATTATAAACTAAAAATAAGTATCAGGTCTCAATAACTTTTATATATATTTCCATAGAAAAATTATATGTTTATCATGTTATGCATGCACTTATTCCTTCCCTCCGTCTTTTAAATTGTTTAACAAGACATAAGTATTAATCAATGATGAATAAAATTAAATAAATACACATACTCTCTCGTTCGCGCGCATGTCTTTCATTGCTTATTTTGTAATACTACTTAAGTTTGATTTTAACATTTATGATTGTAGGGTCAGATATATGATTTAATAAATAATTTATTTATGGAACAGACATACGAATATGCGTGGATCATACTTTTCATTCCATAATATAGGTGAAAAAATGTTTAGGAGCAAATAACTCTATAAATGGTATTGTTAAATGAAAAAAGGAACTGAAAATGTGCAAATTCACTATGACCTAGAGAATACATAGAAAATTCATATTACTATATTAATTTATATAAATTCTTTCTAGTTATATAAATCATTTGTATAACAATTTGTTCTTCCCATATCATCCACATCAAAAAGTGTTGTTGTATTTTCTTCCTCTTGATATTTTTTTCTTCCATATAAAAGTTGACTTATCATTTTTCTTTTTGTCCTTGTCTTTTTGCAATCAATCTATCCTTGTCATTAATTCTAGATCAATAACTTCTTTTATTTTGTTCTTCTTCTGGACAAGTTGAAACCTGATCTGCTGCATGAACGATCAATCAACGTATTAGGGATTGCATAAAAATAAAGGTGACAAATAAGAGTAATATCTACAATTCCCAATTAATAATATGCACCAAGAAATTAGGAAATCTGACCACAAGGGAAAGGAACAAATGAATTAATGGTCTATGTTATTAGACAAATTCAGTAAATATTAGCACAAGTAGAGATTGGAAACTAACCTTATCGAAAAAGGTGGACAAATCCAATATGCATAAATTGCAATCTCAAAGGATGTGTCTGTAAAATAGGTATACTGAAAAATAACAAGTCATTAGATATACAATCAATTATAAGGGATAACAACTTATATTCTTTATCACTTGAGAATGAATATATAATTTTGAATATGTGTATCTAAGTATTTACTGATAGGTAATTTAATTTGTTCCAAACTTCCACAAGAATTTTGTGATAAAAGAAAATTAAAGCACAAGTATTTCCATTAACTTTTGATAATTCAAAAATAGTTGTTTGAAGTTTACAACTACTTAAGATAGGGATGATCTAAAAAATAAATATTTTAGCAAAACTGGCTATACTTAAAATTAATACAAAAACTTATGAACTACTCTTTATTGCAAGATAGGGGTAACTCGATCTCATCCCCTTCATTGAATTGACCTCTTATTCTAGGTAAAAAAATTGAAGAACTTTTGGATCTAAATAAGGAATCAGTTTTGAAATATATAGTCTCACTTTAACATAAAATTAGCTTACATTTAATCTAATACTATAATTAAAATCTGAATTAGAGTGTTTATATAAGTTCTTTTTTATATGTGAATTATGTAAAGGAATAAGAACCAAATCATAAATTAATAGAAAATCATCAAACAAATAAAATAAAATGAAGAGAAGAATTGGATATTGGCAAGAGATAGGCCATTCAAGAATCAAAGCATAAATGTCTATTACTTCATCAAATAAAGGAAAGAAACTGAAGAAAAACTTACAAACTTGGTTTCTCCTTGATTCAATTTATCTGAAGAATCCATGAAGAGGATTCATGTTGGAAGAGAATCCATCATCATCGTCCTCTTTTTCATTCATGTGAATTCCCTTCATTTTAGCAGCCGTCGTAGATTGAGTTGACAATGAGAGAGAGGGAGAGGTAAAATATTATTATATATAGGAGGGGGCAGGAGACTAGGGTTTTCTAAAAGTTGTTACAGATTTTTTTAATATCTGATTTGCTCCCAATTTTAAGATAAATATTTTCTTTATCTTTTTATTTCAGAAAAAGGGTAATATTTGCCCCTATGCTTAGAGAAAAAAGTTGTATTTACCCCTCGTCATACTTTTTTGATATATTTTCCCTTATCATCAAAATTTGAGCACATACTTACCCTTAGACTATTAATTCTCATGTCTCCACCCTTATTATCTTATGTAGCGCCTACATAGATATATTTTTATCTCAATTGAAATTTTCTCTGAACATAATTTTAGTTTTCTACCTTGTCAAACATGTATACTCGACTCAATAAACCTAGTAACCTTATTTCATGGATGCAATTGAATAAAAATTCCAACAATAACTCTATGTGCTTTTCCAGGTTTGTTTTTCTCTATCTTCCTCATATACACACCCAAAAGGAATTTCTCCAGTTTATCAATGTGAACACACCCCAACAAGCTGTAAATGATTGTCGGATTTTCATTTTTTTCTTCTGGGTATGGCCTAACTCTATAAAGGTTTCGGACATGCAAGGGAATTTATTGTTAATCCCTTACGTCATGGATAGTGATGTTTTGCATAGAGTTAATATAAGCTTTCCATTTGAGCTGAGGGAATGATGAAGAAAAGGATATTAGGAATTGAGTTTATTGAGTAGTTGTATTGGATATATATATATATTGGATTGGCTAGAAGGATTATATTCAAAAGAAATTTTAAGTGGGGTAAAAATATATCCATGTAAATGCCACATAATATAATTAGAGTGGAGCATGGGAGTTAACCATCCAAGGGAAAATGTGTGCCTAAAGTGGGACGGTAAGGACAAATACATTGAAAAAGTATGGCGAGGGGTAAATATGAGAACCCCTTTATATGTAGGAGAAAACTTATTTGGTCCCAGAGTAACTAACCTTAATTTTTCTCCAAAAAATAAAATAGACATTCACTATAATACAAACATATTTATTATTAAAAACCCATTTAACTAAAGTAATTTATTTGAAATTTATATATCTTCTCCTATGTAATACACCGGAAGTGCCTAAGACTAGAATCGGGATTTGAAATGAAAAGTACAGGAAATCTAAAAATCTTCTCAGGACGACTCATTGTACGGGTCATTGGTGGGACTAATGACCCGTGAAAGGTGCCCGTTGTGAGAAAATGCAAAATTGGACTATGGAGTAATGAGACTCAAAACGACTCGTTGGTTTCTGTAACAAGACATCGGATGGGGGTCGTTGTGAGGTTGGTCTTTATCAGGGAGGAAGTAACAAGTCATGGCATGACCTATTTTTGGGAGTAACGAGCCATTGTCAGTGTCCGTTGAGAGGTATCCCAGGATAGGGGCAGTGGTGACGACGATTGGCAGCGACAAGTCGTTGGAGCTTATAAAGACTCGTCCTGTCCGATCGTGGTAGGGGACCTGAGACTAGAATCCGGGATGAGACAACGAGGCGGTGTAACGGACCATGTGAGCCAGTAATGATCCGTTGTGATGCCCGTAGCCACTAGCAGTGTAGTTTTCCCAGAAATTTTATTAAGGGTATTTTCATCATTCCTAAGACCTAGGGTCATAAATTACATCGTTTTGAGCTTGAGATAGTATGTCCTAATAAGGGTTAAGTCATTATAAGCCTATTCCAATTCATGCATGCAATCATAGAGGTTTAAGGACTGATCAAGCCTAATTTCTTCAAAGTGCTTCCCCAAATCTCCATTGGGCAATCAAGAAAGTTGTGAAATCAGATTTCTTCAGGTATGTAAGGCTATGAATGGGTGCAATAGTCCACACCCATGCCAAATTCTCTCTCAATTCATGAAAATTCTAATTGATGAATCTATGGAGGTTTTACCCAATGTATGAATTTTCTAAGTTTAAATCACGGGTATGATCTAAGCATGTTTTCAATGTTGAATTATAATGATGGGCAGATTTTTTACAATGTTTTAAATTATAAAATTTTGTTTTCAAATTTTCAAAAGTATGATGCCCATCCATGAAAGTTCATGAAAGTTGAGATCCATGAGATATATATTTAAGTATGATGAGATGTTTATAAAGAAAGTATTATTTCAAATTACCAATGTCTATGTTCATGTTTTCAAAGTAAATCAAGTTGATTTCAAGCATGTGTAATTATTGGGCAAGCCCATATGATCAAGTATGTTTCATGATTTATCTAAACTTCATGTATTAGCTTACCACATGGATTTTGGAGTCTAGATTCCTACTATTTTCAGCTTATGGTGTGGTTTGAGCCAAGGCTCCTAATGTTATGATTTCAGATTTATGTATGCATGTTATGAGCCAGCTTCATCATTAGATGATGGTTCGGCTTCGTTGAAAAACGATGGAGAGCATATGCATATTTTTGAGAGTAGTGTCTAGAACCGAGTAGGCTAAGGGTCAATCAATCATGTTCCTTAAAACTACGCGCTAATGTAGGTCTACATATATATTTTGGGACCTCCCTTGGAGCTTCCCCTGCCCCTAAGGGTCCTTAAGCTTGATAACGATATCATGATAGCATCCTTTACCTTGGAAAAGCTTTGGATGGCTCTGTCCACTTGAGTCTGATAGTTGGGGCCACGTAAGCTCTATCGTGGTAATGTCAGTTGTATGATGAGTCTCCCATTATTTCTCATGATTTTAGTTATGCATGTTCATCATTCATGATATTATATTTTCCGCAGATTTGACCCAATCTTCAGTTTTACTTATGATTATTAGCTTTCAGCTTTGGGTCATTCGAATCAGTTATGATATTCAGTTATGTTTAATCATAATTTCAAAAAATAGCGTGCAAGCCCTACTCTCAGAATCTTATCTTGCGTATGCTTTAATATATGCATGGTTTATGATTTTACTTACTTAGCGGTTTTACTTACCTTGCATAATCAGTATATTCCACGTACTGGCCTCATACTCTATGCTGTATCATTTTATGATACAGGTTCCAATATCCAGATTCAATCTCGTCGCTAGCCATATTCCTAACATTAGTACATCCCGATTAGAGTTGGTGAGTCCTCATCTTTGAAGGGCCTTTCTTATTAGATATGTTTTGTATTTTCAATTTTAAGTCTATAGTAAGTTAGTTGGGGTCTTGTCCCATCAACTCATCAGTATCAAAGGCTTTCGGACATAGTATATATTCAACTTCAGACTTATGCATGTATTAAGATGTTATGTGATGTTCAAACTTCCACTATGTTAATTATGTTGATCTTCCATTTTATTTGAATGAGTTAGATGTCATGTTCATGCCATGAGTCGACTGGAGCCTCTCAGGGTTCTTTGTCCATGTCTCGATCTGGGCCTATGTTCAGGTCATGAAAAACTTTGTATCAAAGCATTAGGTTTTGAAGTGTCCTAGGGTTTCTGAAAGTCGTATTATGTAGAGTCTTTTTCTTGGGTGTGAAGCGCGCCACACTTATGACGAAGAGGCTATGAAACATTTAGGTAATGTTTCCTTCTTTCATGATCTAGGTCGTGCGATGAAATATCACTCTATCATTCTAACTCATGCTATATGCATTTGCAGAATCATGTCTCCCCAAAGAGTTAACAGAAAAAAGAAACGGAAACAGATATAGACACAAGAATGGCAATGGAGATGGGCACCAGCAGGACCCACCAGCCCATGAGGAGCATGTACCCGAGCCAGTTTTCCATATAGAGTTCAAGGCAGCTATTCAGATGTTATCTCAGGCCTTTAACACCCAGGTCAATTAGTAGGCAGTAGCACATGTCCCTAAGAATGGGAATGCGGCAGTGGCAAGAGCCATAGATTTTCTAAGGATGAACCCTCCAAAGTTTCTTAGATCAAAGGCAGACGAGGATGCATATAAGCTCATTGATGAGGTTTTGAAGATCACCTAGATCATGGGGGTGACCGGAGAGGAGTGCGCCAATCTAGCCTTATATCAGTTGAAAGGGATTGCACACATCTGGTTCAAGCAGTGGAAGGATAGCAAGGCAGTTAGAGCATCCCTATTGGTTGGGATGAGTTTTATACTACTTTTTTTGATCAGTTCTTCCCTCATGAGATGAGGGAGATCAAAATAGCCAAGTTTATGAATCTAAAGAAAGGGAAGATGACAGTTCAGGAGTATGCCTTGGACTTCATTCAATTGTCCAAGCATGCACCTGAGATGGTGGTAGATTAGAGAGCCCGAGTGAGCAGTTTGTACATAGGATAGCAGACTACTTGGTCAGACATTGCTGGACCGCGATGCTTCTTCAGGATATTGACTTTGCTTAGATAGTCCTGTAGACTTAGTAGATGGAGGCAGTGCATATGAGTGAGTGGGAGAGAGAGGCCAAGAGGGCCAAGACTGATAGCTTCAGATTCTCCCAATAGAGACCTAGTAGGCACCGTCAGCTGTCACCTTCAACAGTCACATCTGAGATCTTTAGCCCCATCACCTTTAGCTATGAGTGTGCCATCCATATCCAAGCGCGATCAGAGGGCACGAGCATCAGGCTCTAGAGGCTAGAATAGTAGACCCACAAAGACTAGCCCTCTTGAGTGTAGTAGATGTGGTCGGAGACACCTGGGCCAGTGCTTAGCAGGTTCAGGTGATTGGTTCGGGTGTGGGAAGCTCAGATATATGCTTAGAGAATTCCTAGAAGCCATACAAGGCTATGATAGGGGCCGAGGGCTAGCCTCTAGTTCAGTCTCTCCACCAACACGCCCAGCTCATTAGGGGGCATCTACAAGTTCGGGTGGTGGACAATGTCAAAATAGGTTTTATGACCTAGCATCCCGTCAAGAGCAGGAGGTATCCCCAAATGTAGTCACTGGTATGTCACGAGTATTCCACCTTGATGTATATGCATTATTAGATCCAAGGAATACTTTATCTTTTATGATGCCCTATGCTGCTAGTAGTTTCGGAGTCTATCCCAAATTCTTATCAGAACCTTTCCATGTCTCTACTCCAGCTGGTGATTAAGTTATAACTAGATGGGTGTATAGAAATTGTCCTGTCACAGTCCTTCAGAATGTCACCTCAACAGATTTAGTAGAGTTATCCATGAATAATTTTGATGTTATCCTTGGGATGGATTGGTTATATGCATGTTATGCATCAGTCAATTGTAGAACCCGTGCAGTAGAGTTCAGATTTTTAGGTAAGCCATTCCTAGAGTGTAAGGGTAGTTCAGCTATGTCTGTAGGTCGCTTCATTTCCTACCTTAAGGCCAGAAAGATGATTTCTAAAGGGTGCGTATACCATATAGTTAGGGTTAAGGATGCTACATCCGAAACCCCGACTATCCAGTTAGTTCCCGTAGTGTGTGAGTATCCAAAGGTGTTTCCAGATGATTTATCAAGAATTCCTCCTGAGAGGGAGATTGATATTTGCATTGACCTTCTTCCTAATACGCAGCCTATATCTATTCCTCCTTACAGAATGGCTCTAGCTGAGCTAAATGAGTTAAAAGAGAAGTTGAAAGACCTCTTCGACAAAGGATTCATCAGACCTAGCAAATCCCTGTGGGGCACCAATTCTCTTTGTTTGCAAGAAAGATAGTTCTCTTCGTATATGCATTTATTATCGACAATTGAACAAGGTCACCATCAATAATAGGTATCCTCTCCCCAGGATCGATGATTTGTTTGACCAGCTTTAGGGTGCTAAGGTGCTTTTCTAAGATAGACCTCAGATCTGGATACCATCAGCTCAGGGTTTGGGAGAGTAATATCCCAAAGACAGCCTTCAAGACTCGGTATGGTCACTATGAGTTTGTAGTTATGTATTTTGGACTAACAAATGCTCCTATAGCTTTTATGGATTTGATGAATAGGGTGCTCAAGCGTACTTTGATTTGTTCGTTATTGTGTTCATAGATGATATTCTCATATACTCTCGGAGCGAGGAGGAGCATGCTGCTTAATTGAGGGTATGCTAAGTTTAGGAAATGCGAGTTTTGGTTGAATTCAGCCCATTTTTGGGCCATGAGGTGTCTAGTGAGGATGTGCAGGTGGACTCTCAAAAAATAAAAGCTGTGAAGAATTGCCTAGACCAATGAGTCCTTCGGATACCAGGAGCTTCTTGGGTTTAGCTGGTTATTGTCGGAGGTTTGTTGAGGGATTTTCATCCATTACAGCACTGTTGACCAAACTGACCCAAAAGGAAGTGAAGTTCCAATGGTCAGAGGCTTGTGAGAGGAGTTTCGAAGAGTTGAAGACTCGACTCACCTCAGCACCAGTATTGACCCTACCTGAGGGTATGGATGGGTTTGTGGTATATTGTGAAATTTCTAGGATTGTCCTTGGTTGTCTACTGATGCAGCATGGTAAGATTATAGCATATGCTTCCAGGTAGCTGAAGGTTCATGAAAAGAATTACTCGACTCATGATCGCGAATTGGCTGCGGTAGTATTTTCCTTGAAGATTTGGATTCACTATCTGTACGGGGTCCATATAGATGTGTTTATGGACCACAAGAGACTACAGTACGTGTTCACCCAAAAGGATTTGAATCTATGCCAAAGAAGGTGGTTGGAGCTTTTGAAAGACTATCATATAAGTGTTCTCTATCATTCGGGCAAGGCTAATGTGGTGGAAGATGCTCTTAGCAAGCTTTCCATGGAGAGTATATCTCATGTAGATGAGGAGAGGAAAGAGTTAGTAAAGGATGTGCACCAACTTGCACGACTAGGAGTTTATCTAGTTGAGTTGGCGGATGGTGGTGTTATTTTTTAGAATGGATCATAATCATCTTTGGAGACCGATGTTAAGGCTATACATGACGAGGATCCTATTTTGGTGAAGTTGAAGGAAGCGGTTCAGAATCAGAAGGTCGAGGTTTTCTCCCAAGGGGGAGATGGTGTGCTCTAATATCAGGGTCATTTGTGTGTACTGGATGTTGGTGACTTAAGGGAATGGATGTTGCATGAGGCTCATGGTTAAAGATACTCTATGCATCCAGGTTCCACCAAGATGTACCGTGACCTACGGAAAGTCTATTGGTCGAATGGCATGAAGAAGGACATAGCAGAATTTGTGGCTAGGTGCCCGAATTGTCTATAGTTGAAAGTTAAGCATCAAAGACCCGGAGGTGTGCTTCAAGATATTAGTATCCCTACTTGGAGGTGGTAATAGATCATTATGGATTTCATCACAGGGTTGTCTTGTACTCGCCGGCAGTGTGACTCTCTTTGGGTTGTTGTGGATAGGCTGACTAAGGCAACTCATTTCTTACCATCAAAACCACCGATTTAGCAGAGAGATTATGCTAAGTTGTACATTCAGGAGCTAGTTCGGTTGCATGGAGTTCCCTTTTCCATCATATCAGATAGAGGTACTCAGTTTACCTCCCAGTTTTGGAAGTCCTTTCAAAAGGGACTCGGTACTCAGGTCAAGCTTAGCACAACATTTCACCCGCAGAAAGATGGTAAAGCCGAGCGGACCGTTCAGATTCTTGAGGACATGTTGAGAGTGTGCGTGATCAATTTAAATGATAGTTGGGATGATTATTTGCCTCTCATTGACTTCGCGTATAGCAACAACTACCATTCCAGCACTCAGACGACTCCATTTAAGGCTCTTTATGGGCGGAGATGTAGATTGCCTATTGGTTTGTTTGAAGCCGGTGAAGCTGTGATGATAGGGCCAGATTCCGTCCATGAGGCTATGGAGAAAGTTCATCTTATAAGGAACAGGTTAAAAATAGCTCAGAGTCGCCAAAGACCTATGCAGACATGCGGAGGAGGGATCTTGATTTTGAAGTCGATAATTGGGTGTTTCTAAAGGTATCCCCCATGGAGGGAGTGATGAGGTTCAGAAAGAAAGGGAAACTTAGTCCCCGTTATGTTGGCCCGTACCAGATTGTGAAATGGATTGGCAATGTAGCAATGAGTTGGAATTTCATTTAGAATTAGCTTCAGTCCATCCAGTTTTCCATCTATCACTCTTAAAGAAGTGTTTGGGTGATCCAGCTCTGGTTGTTCCGGTAGACAGTGTCGGTGTGAAGATAGCCTTAGTTATGAGGAGGTTCCGGTGGAAATACTGTATTGTCAGGTTCGAAAGCTAAGAAAAAAAGAAGTAGCTTCAGTCAATGTTTTATGGAGGAATCAACATGTTAAGGGAGCTACATGGGAAGCTGAATCAGATATGATGGCTAGATACCCGCATTTATTCCCCCTCGACTTAGTTTCAGTTTGAGGTATCATTTTCCTTCTTATCATCCTATTCAATTTATGTTCAGTTCATGCTTCCCTAGTTTTCTTCATGACAATGTATGTATATGTGATTTATGAATTCAATTCAGGCATGTATTCTAGTGCAGAGTCAGTTACTCCATCAGTTTCAGCTTAAAGGTTCAGTATTTTGTATAGTTGTTGCATTGTTCCCAGCTTTTCAGTTTGTTTACCCACATTCGAGGAAGAATGTTCCCAAGTGGGAGATATTGTAATGCCCCGAAAGTGCCTAAGACTAGACTCAAGATTTTAAATGAAAAGTGGTAGGCAATTTGAAAATCCTCTCAGAGCGACTCGTTGTACGGGTCATTGGTTGGACTTACGACCCGTGGAAGGTGCCGTGGTGAGAAGCTGCAAAATCGGACTGGGGAGTAACGGGTCTTAGAATGAACGATTGGTTTTTGTAATGAGTCATTGGATGGGGGTTTTTTTGAGGTTGGTCTTGATCAAGGAGGAAGTAACGAGTCATTATACGATCCATTGTTGGGAGCAATGAGCCATTGTCAGCGTCCATTGAGAGGAATCCCAGGATAGGGGCAGTGGTGACGACGACTGGAAGCGATGAGTCGTTGGAGCTTGTAACGACTCGTCCTGTCCGGCTGTGGTGGGGAACCTAAGACCAGAACCAAGGATGAGACAATGAGGGGGTGTAATGGACCACAGGACCTAGTAAAGGTCCATTGTGACGCCCATTGCCACTGGTAGTGCAGTTTTTTCAGAAATTCCATTAAGGGTATTTTCGTTATTCCTAAGCCCTAGAGTCATAAACTATGTCATTTTAAGCTCGAAATATTGTGTTTTAAGAAGGGCTAAGACGTTATAAGCCTATTCCAATTAATTCATGCGAGCTTAGAGGTTTAAGGAGTGATCAAGCCTAGTTTCTTCAAGGTTCTTCCCCAATTCTCCATTGGGCAATAAAGAAAGTTGTGAAATCAGATTTCTTCAGGTATGTAAGTGTCATGACCCAAACATAGGCCTGGATCGATACATGGGATAAGGAACCCCGAGAGGCTCCAAGTTTACCCATGGCATGAACATAACATCTAACTAAATCAATAAAAATAGAAGATCAACATAATTAACATAGCAAAAGTTCAAACATAACCTAACATCTGAATACATTATAGAAGTCTGAAGCTAAATACATATTATGTCCGAAAAGCCTCTAATACTGACAATTTGATAGGACAAGACCGAAACTAACTCACTATAGTCTGAAACTGAAAATACATAACATAGCTGAAGAGAAAAGAGCCCTCGACATATGAGGACTCACCAGCTGGGACGAGAAGTGCTGACTCCAGAAATCTGACTAGCGGTAGAACTAAGTCTTGATATCGGAGCCTGTAACATGAAATGATACAACATAGAGTATGCGGTCAATACTTGGAATGTACCAAGTATGCAAGGTAAGTAAAATAGAAAACTTCAAATACATAAAAGTTTATAAGAGTAGGACAGCATGATCGTAATGTAAATACCGTAATGTAAACATAACGCTCAAGGTTTTCAAAAAATTCGTAAATTAACCATAATCATAAGAGAAAAGCTTTATTGAACATGACTTGAGCCAAATTGCATAATCATAAACATGCATTAATCATGAGGAATAGTGGGAGATTCTTATAACTGACATACCTCATATGAGTACACATGATGTTGGACTTGTAAACCCCTAGTCGAGAGGATGTTCGTACCTTGTGAAGGGTAGAACCATGAAAAAGGTGTGATATCACTCATGAAAGGCCCATTTAGGCAAAGGGGATAGTTGCAAGGGAGGTCCCATCGTGACCTATGGTGGCACGTAGTTCTAGACTTGGGGAAAAACCTAGGCCCCTAACCTACTCGGTGTTGACTACTACTCCCAAAATATATATAGTGCTCATAGATAATATACATGAAATTCACGGACTAGTAAAAATCATGATAATCATAAGCATTCTTGAAATACATGAACTAGCCATGAAAGTAAGGCCAATGAGTCGGGCATAGTCGTAAATCCATAAATCATGAAATCCATGCATATTTATATAAGATGTATATACTTGACACTCATAAATCCATGATGAGTACTTGCGGAGAAATCATATCATAAATCGTAAATCATAATTTAGGGCTTAAGAAGATCAAGATCATAATGGAACCATAAATTGACTTTTCATGAAGATTACATAATTGGGAATAATATAATTAGATGTTGAAACTATAAATTAATAGTAAAAATATTTATAAAATAAGCCCATAGATCATAAAACATGATTTGATACATAAAGAGAGTTGACGCATAGATAGATCATAGAGAATTTTTTACAAGAATTGGAATAAACCCCATAGGATCATGAAACTTGAATCTAGGATTGGAATTCATGGAATTGAGAGGAATTTTGAGCATGAGAGTGAAAGCAACTCCCATTAATAGACTTACATACCTACTTTGATGATCCCTTGACTTGTCTTGAAGATCCAAGAGGAATTGAGAAGTTGGAGGTGATGAACCCTAGCTCCTTCTTGAGAGAAAATCTAATCTAAGCATGTTTGAAGAGTAAGGATTTATGCTATGTTAAACCCTTTAATCTGACCTAAAGAAAGACCAAAACAATGTCATTTAGAGTTAGAAACATAGGAGTTTACCAAAATGCCCCAAAAATATCGAAATAAAACCCGTAACTTTCAGTTACTGTGACCAACAATACGGGTCATAGATTGATTGTACAACTCATACTGAGAGTTGTACAATGCCTATTGCAGCTTCACTAAATCACTCATAACTTTTTACTCCAATCTCTGATAGGTGCAAGGTTGGAATCATTGGAAAGAATACTCAAAGGTATTCAATTTAATATTTTGAATCACCCAAAAACATTTTGCAATGTACGAGCTATGATCGGTTGAAGTTTACCCTTATACGAACTAATATGAAAAACCCAATCGGTAAGAAGGCCCTTTACTCAAATTCATGTTAGAGGTTCCTTATGACCTTAACTTGCATCTAATGCACTTCTTATACTTAGAAATTGATCTTAACACCTTGTTTCCATAAATTCATCAGGCTCAGGTCTATCCATGTACCTAGAACAGTTTTAAACTTAGCCCGAAAGTCCGAGGCATTATGACATACAAACTCACGACCAAATTGATGATCCGCACCATCATATTATGACTCATACCATGAGTCGTACCACCAACCTATGACTCGTGGTTTCCTCTAATGACTAAAGGGTCCATTTTTTTCCCAACACTCTGAATATTTCCACGACTCATACCACGACCTGTAACTCCATCCTACGAGTCCTACTATGATCCATACAATCATTCACATGATAACTCCAAAGACTTGCTGTGACTTCTGGCCATGGGTCATACCCATATACTACGACTTGTAGTGGGGACTCGTGGTTGGGAACAACTTATCTTATATGGACCATAGGTCTTCCTACGACCCGTACTACCAACCTACGACTCGTTGGTTGAGTATTTTTCCTTCTGATCATACTTCAAATCTCAGGTTTAGTCATAGGAACTTTTGGGGTATTACAATATCTCCCCCTTGGGAACATTCGTCCTCGAATGTGGGTTAAGCATACTGAAGAATTGGGGAAAGAACTGCAATCCCAAATACTGAACATCTTAAGCTGAAAACTGACAGAATGACTGACTCTTGACTGATACACATGATTGAACTTAATTCATGAAACATACATACATGCTAACACATGAATGGAACTGTCATGCACGAACTTGACATAAAACTGAATAGAGTTCTAAGGATGAAATTTATACCTCCGGCTTGAACTGAGATGGTAGGAAAAGATACCGGTATTTAGCCATCATATCTGCTTCGACTTTCCACATAGCTCTTTCAACAAGCTGATTCATCCACAAAACTTTCACCGAGGTTACTTCCTTGTTCCTCAACTTATGAACCTAATGATCAAGGATCTCAACTGGTACCTCCTCATAGTTAAGGTTGTCCTTCACCCTAATTTCCTCTACCAGAACCACTAAAGATGGATCTTCGATGCATTCTTGAACAAGGACACATAAAACACCGGATGCACCGAAGCTAACTCCGCCGGTAGCTACAACTCATCGGTTACCCTGACAACACATCTCACAACCCTATATGGCACAACATACTGGGGACTAAGCTTCCCCTTCTTTCTGAATCCTCAAAGAATCAAGAAATCTCTGCCTGCCTTAAAATGAAGCTCAAGCATCAAACTATGAATTTGCCTTTCTGCAACAATTCCAAATGATATAAATCTGCTCAAATAAGTATTCTACATACGAAAATAAAATCATGGACACCCATAGTGATATACTTCCATTCCGGGTTCAAAAAAGTTAATCCAAAAGTCAACCCCACGCCTGCAAGGTTAAAAATGAAATTTTATTTTAAAATCATGTTACTCATAATGTAAAGAACTCAAATATGAAATTTCATCCAAAACGTAGCTCAAATCAACTTTGAATTCATCAAAATACGGTCTCTTAACTCTAGACCTAAAATCCTCAATTTTCCTCCAATAAATTCACGGGTACAAATGATAACCAACTAAAGAAATCAGAGAGAAATACCAAATTAAGGACTAGATACTTATCCCCTTGTTAAATAGAGAAGAATTTCGCAAAAATCACTCAATTCCGAGCTCCAGAATTCCAAATATACTCAAAATACTAAATAAAAACAGTCTGTGCAAAAATACTTTGCTCAGGTATTTATATAGCGCTGCACCAACAACTTTAATTTTTACTAAAATGGCCATAACTTCATCGTATGAACTCGAAATGTGAAGATTCTTTTTACTACAGTTCCCAAATAATGATAAGGACCTCCTCATTAAATCAAAACTCCATTTGGTGCTCCTTTGCCTAGTAAGACGTTATTTTTTTGCTCATTCAAGAATTATTTCATCTTTTGTAATAAAACTCGGTCTTGACTAATCGAAATTGCACCGAACTTTCTAGATAACTCCTATAATTCATGCTAAGAATTTTTAAAGTCTCGGAATGATTTTTCTATATCAAAAACTAAAAACGAACCTCTGAGTTGCCACATTTTATGCTTAAAATCATGCTAAACGCACAAAACGTTTAAATCCAACCAAAACTCATCCGAAATCCTCAGATCACAAACCAAATATGCAATATAATCATAAAACACATTTCAAACCTATTGGAATCATCAAATCATCGATATGAGGTTTTTTTGATAAAAATTTGACCGTGGTCAAACTTAGCTTCCTTAAAGCTCATAAATCCAACCAAAGGTTCAAATCACTCTCGGACACCTTGGGATCCATGCAAACTAGCCAACTAAGTCATAAATCACCATTCAGAACTAACATAACTTTCATAATCCAAATTTGAGCTCGTTAACATGAAATGTTGACTTTAGTCATGCCTCTCAAACTTCAAACCCTCCAATAACCGAAAATCTTATCCAATCTTGGATCATCTTGGAAATTGTGTCATCCATCTTAGCAAGTCATAAGTAACAAAATGAGGATACAGAATGGTTCAACTCAGGGAAATGGATCAACAATCACAAAATTACCATGTGGGTTGTTACACTTCCAGGCTTGGCTAATAACTGCGCTTCTTGAAAATTTACACAACTGGCATCTATGGAAGGGATAGGGAGTTATCCTGAACGTATAGATTTTAACCATCATTTCCATCATGGGGAAGCATTCATAGGGCTTAGAGTAAGGAAGTTATGAGCACAAATCATTCAAGAAATCTAAGTTGGGCATATACTTGATATAACACGATCTTATGAGCCGATACGTCAAATCTTAAGGACTGAGTCCATAGAGCTGAGCATGCTGAGAGACATGAGTTTACATACATAACGAGGGACATGACATGAAGCTGAGATTTATGGAATCATAGAAGAAGACTAGAATAACCATCTAAAGTAGTTACTTCTCATACTGTGAATCTGAGTATGAATACATATAAGGAGTACTTTAAACTTAGAATGGGCATAACATGTTTACATACGACATGAGTAGAGTATCGCATAGATTGAAGTACAGAAGGACACCTGAGTAAGCGTGGATCGATCTCCCATAGTTATTGATCCTGGACCTTCACACTTGAAACTCAAGGCAGTACCTGGTCTTTCACCATATAATTTACCCTTAGCTTAAAGGTCATCATTTTGAGGATTGTATCCCCTTCTTAAGGCTAGGCATAAATCACTATCTCTTAACTTCCCATTCCCTCTAAGGATATCACGGAAGGCTTCCTTCCTCTCCTGTGATGCTCCCCCAACCTTTGTTCCTTACTTCAAGTTCATGAATTCTTCTGCCTTAGCTTTTCTTAACTCCTGCAGTGAGAAATGACTCAATAGCACCTCTTATTCCACTAACTGGCGTTATTCATTGGACTGTTAAGACACGAGTTTGAAGGATAGAAAGATATTTCATCACATGACATAGATCATGAAAGAAGGAAAATTTCCTAAAAAGTGTTGTATCCCCTTCATCATAAGTGTGGCGCGCTTCACACCCATGATAAAGGCTCTACTTAACGCGCCTATTAGACACCCTAGGACACTTCAAACCTAATGCTCTAATACCAAGTTTGTCACAACACGAAAATAGGCTCGGATGGAGCCACGGGACAAGGAACCCCTAGAGGCTCCAAGTCTGCCCATGGTATGAACATAACTTCTAACTCAATCAATAAAAATGGAAGATCAACATAATTAACATAGCGGAAGTCTAAACATAACCTAACATCTGAATACATTACTAAGGTCTGAAGCTGCATACATACTATGTCCAAAAAGCCTCTAATACTGAAAAGTTGATGTGATAAGATCCCAAATAACTCACTATAGTTTAAAACTGAAAATACATAGCATGACTGAAGAGAAAAGGGCCCTTGAATGATGAGGACTCACAAACTAGGATGAGAAGTGCTAACTTCGGAAATCTCACTAGCGGCAGGACTGAGTCTGGATATCAGAGTCTGTATCATGAAATGATACAACATAGAGTATGCGGTCAATACTTGGAATGTACCGAGTATGCTAGGCAAGTAAAACGGAAAATTTAAAATACATAAAAGTTCATAAGAGTAGGACAACATGATCGTAATGTAAATACCATATGTAAACATAAGGCTCAAGGTTTTCAAAACATTCGTAAATTAACCATAATCATAATCATAAGAGAAAAGATTTATTGAACATGACTTGAGCCAAAGTGCATAATCATAAACATGCATTAATTATGAGGAATTGTGCGAGATTCTTATAACCGACGTACCCAATATGAGCACAGGTGGAGCTCGACTTGTAAACTCCTAGAAGGGTAGAACCATGAAAAAGATTTGATATCACTCATGAAAGGCCCATTCGGGCAAAGGGGATAGTTGCATGGGAGGTCCTATAATGACCTATGATGTTACGTAGTTCTAGACCCGGGGCAAAACCTGGGCTCCTAACCTACTCAGTGTTGACTACTACTCCCAAAACATATATAGTGCTCATAGGATAATAGACATGATATTCATGGACTATTTAAAATCATGATAATCATAACCATGCTTGAAATACATGAACTAGCATGAAAGTAAGGCCCGTGAGTCGGCCATAATTGTGAATCCATAAATCATGAAATCCATACATATTTGTAAAACATGTATATACTTGTTATTCATAAATCCATGATGAGTACTTGAGAGAAATCATATCATAAATCATAAATCTTAATTTAGGGCTTAAGAAGATCAAGATAATAATGGAACCATAAATTGACTTTTCATGAAGCTTACATGATTGGGTGTAATCTAATTAGAAGTTGACATTATAAATTAGTAGTAAATTTTTTTTATAAAATCTACCCATAGATCATCAAACCTGATTTGATACATAAAGAGAGCTGACCCATAGATAGATCATAGAGAATTTCACAAGAATTGGAATAAACCCTATAGGATCATGAAACTTGAATGTAGGATTGGAATTCATGGAATTGAGAGAAATTTTGAGAATGAGAGTGAAAGTAACTGTAATTCATAGCCTTACATGCCTGCTTTGATGATCTCTTGACTTGTCTTGAAGATCAAAGAGGAATTGAGAAGTTAGAGGTGATGAACCCTAGCTCCTTCTTGAGAGAAAATCTAATCTAAGCATGTTTGAAGAGAGTAAGGATTTATGCTATGTTAAACCCTTTAATCTGACCTAAAGAAAGAGCAAACCAATGTCATTTAGGAGTTAGAAGCATAGGAGTTTACCAAAATGCCCCAACACTATTGAAATGAAACCTGTAACTGGCAGTTACTACGACCAACAATATGAGTCGTAGATTGGTTGTATGACTCATACTAAGAGTCGTACAATGCCTGTTGCAGCTTCACTAAATCGTTCATAACTTTTTACTCCTAACATTGATAGGTGCAAGGTTGGATGCATTGGAAAAGATACCCAAAGGGATTTAATTTGATATTTTGAATCACCCAAAAATATTTTGCGACATACAAGCTTGTGATCTAGTGAAGTTGACCCTTATACGAACTAATACGAAAAACCCAATCGATAGGAAGGCCCTCAACTCAAATTCATGCTAGAGGTTCCTTATGGCCTTAACTTGCACATAATGCACTTTTTATACTTAGAAATTGATCTTAATACCTTGTTTTCATAAATTAATCAAGCTCGGGTCTATCCACATACTAGAACAGTTTCAAACTTAGCTCAAAAGTCCGATTCATTATGACATACCAACTCACGACCAAACTAACTATCACACCCCGCCTTGGGGGGGTATGACTGGCACCTGGTGCCCTACTGGGACCTGAACTACTAGACTGCTGAGCCTGGGCACCTCTGGTGCCTGGCTGGCTCTAACTCACATTTCTGGAAACAAAGGGCTATATAACGGCTGTAAACACAGCCCCCGGCCCATTGGCCTATAGCCTTCTGTACCTGTACTAACAGCTGACCAGAAACACATCAATTCAGGGGAACCTATGCGGGCCGACAAGGCCACCATGCTGTCTAGTTGTCTGCAACTCAATCACAAGCACTAAAAAGCTACGTGACCGGCAAGGTCACCACTACTGGCAAACTATGGCCCCACTCGACCAACATAATAAAAAGAAAGAGTTCTAACAGCTATACAACTGCACGGCCCCACACGACCGGCTCATCTGACCACAGGGAATATATACAGACTGCAAGCCTCTAGGAATAGCAATAGAACTGGTCGGGATAGGGCCCCGACCTACCCGTACTGTACAACAAAAGGGAACTGAAATACACCTCTGAAATTCAGCCTCCGGAGGAAAGGAGCTGAATACCCGATCGCTGACAGGAATCACGTAGTATCGCCTGCTCGTCTATGAGTACCTACAGGCAAGTAACGCAGCACCCCACCGGGCGTCAGTACCGCTGGTATTGAGTATGTAAAGCAATAACTGAAAGAGATATCTGAAATCAATAAAATAACTGACGAAACTGCAATAGGAAGAACTAAATTAATTGTCTGATGATGTAAGTCAGACCTGTTCTTAATCATACTGGGAGGAGTAGGAGTCATATCTAAGGACGTATCATTCTACTACTAATCTACTCATGTCTAATGTAACATAGCATAACATACATAACACAACATGGCACACACAAACCTTACCCGACCCCCTTAAGCCGGGAGGTACAACCAGCACAGAATCTACACCCCTACCCCGGTCATCCCATCTCCTATAGTGGCTATAGGCATCCTGCCGGTTCCCTGGGTATGCACTTGGGCTCGCTGAGCCCCTGACTATAACTGTACCTGAGTCCGAAGGACTCCGAAATCAACACCCCGGGCGTACCCGCTCGATGGGGGTGTATAAGGGCCGACCAAGGCACAATATGGGGAAACTGGCATCCCATCTTCGTCCCCTTGCGGGACGGCATACAACTCCGTAGAGTGAGATATCCTCGTCCTCTGGCGGACGAGTCGATACAGCTATTAACCCTGGGGCGGTCATGAATGCTGGGTAATCCAACCCCAAACAATACAACGGTCTCAACTAGTTATGCTGTCTGCGTATCTCACATGCTGAGGCTAACAGGGGTAAAGTATCGTATATACTACATGCTGGACTAGTAATAGCAATTTGTACGTATTTAATACATGCTGAAGCTGGTAAATATATATATATATGAATATAGCCTGTTGCCAAACTGTACTGGGGCAAATGCTATACAAAATAGTGTCTCTGCTAAAACTATGCCGTTTACGGAGTTTCTGTATTAACATGATCTACTATTCCTAACATACGTTCCAAACTTTATTTTTGGCCTGCCATTCTATTTCTGAAATGCTTTACGGATATTATATTGCGTTGCGGGTTTTCAACTGAATACAACAATATCTGAACATTTCGTATTACATCAAATACTGAGCATGCTGTGCAGTTTCTAACACTTATACTGAAATCTATATCATACTAGTACGTCTTACACAAGTTGTAATTTAATACTTCTAATACTGTATGAACATTCACAATAACGCAATACTTAACTTCTGAACATTCTCCTGACCGGTGAACTACTATACTGTCAATATTACTTAACTTGCCGAGGGAACGAACTTTACATACCTTATCCTTAAACTATTCGTCCGTCGGACGAAGCTTGGCCGGTACTTCAGCTATTTTCTCCCAACTGTATTCATAAACATGTCAATTAATACTAAATACAGCTTTATTGTAAAGAGCAACGTCACTTTCGATATAGTTTATAGCCTAAACTTAGGCTTATCGAAAGACGATCGAAAACTCGCTATTTTACAGCGGCCCAGAAGGGAGAAATATTCACTTCTCAGCTAGGAACACATAGACACTAATTTAGAGCAATTCCACTTACCTTAGCTCGGTGGCTCGACGATTCGTCGGCCGTGTTTTACGAAACTGAATCCGTAGGAATGCTCTCTGCTGCTAAATACTTTGGTATCTAGGATTAATTTGAGTTTGGGCAGCGTTTGGCAGCGTAATCGGACGAAAATTATAATCCCCCCTTCGTCTTCCTTTGTTTTGCTGCGTGTTCTGGAAATTAAAATGAGTGATTAATGAATTTCAACCAAAGTGGGGCTTATATACTTGGGCCTGAACCTGGGCAACGTGTCACGGAGCCATCGCGGAGGCCTCACCTCCGTGACACGCTGCCATCACGGAGGGGCTCTGCCTCGGCTCCTCCCGCGATGGTTCGACGGGTTTCTCGTCCGATCTTTTTCCCGGCCTTTCTCTAGTACGTATGGCCTTCTAATATGCTTAACCAACGTGCGAATAGGTCGTCTAGGTGCTGGGAATTCTACGGGGTATAACATTCTCCCCCCCTTAAGAATATTCGTCCTCGAATGTACACTGTTATCTAGAGGACTACTTACTTTACTTTATAGAAAAATTTCGGCAGAGTTTCCCCTGTAATATGGACTATCGCAAAAACCTGAAATGCAGAAAAGTCCAACACAGGCACTGCACACAATATTCTAAGATCCACTGGATAACTAAATATCACTTTTTCTTTATCATTTACAAACATACAACCATACCTGTATAAGTAATGATACGGACATACCTGTCGCCTGACTAGGCCTGAAATAGGTAAGGGTATCTGGCTTTCATATCTTCTTCTGCTTCCCATGTCATTTCCTCACGATTTCTGTTACGCCACAATACTTTGACAGATGCAACATCTTTAGTTCTCAGCCTGCGAATCTGTCTGTCTAAGATAGCTACGGGAACGTCTTCATATGCTAACTCTTCTGTGACCTGGACATCCTGAACTGGAACTACTGTAGAAGGGTCCCCTACGAACTTCCTTAACATAGAGACATGGAATACTGGGTGAACAGATGCTAACTCTGGTGGCAAGTTCAACTCGTATGCAACTCGACCTATTCTTCGCCGAATCTGATATGGCCCAATGAATCTTGGGCTAAGCTTGCCTTTCTTGCCAAACCTCATTACCCCTTTCATCGGGGACACTTTCAGATATACCCAGTCATTTACTGCAAATTATAGATTTCTGCGCCGCATATCTGCATAAGACTTCTGGCGGCTCTGAGCAGTCAGTAAACGTTCTCGGATAAGCTTTATCTTTTCCTCGAACTGCCAAACAATGTCCGGGCCAACTAATGCTGAGTCTCCTGTTTCAAACCATCCCACCGGCGATCTACATTTTCTCCCGTATAATGCCTCGAAAGGTGCCATCTGAATAGCTGAATGGTAGCTGTTATTATAAGCAAGTTCAATCAATGAAAGATGTTCATCCCAGCTACCCCCAAAATCTAACACACATGCTCGTAGCATATTTTCGAGCGTTTGAATTGTACGTTCAGCCTGCGCATCTGTTTGAGGATGGAATGCTGTGGTCAAGTTAATCTGCGTCCCCAAACCTTTCTGAAACGACTGCCAGAATCTAGCTGTAAACTGTGCTCCCCTATCTGAAATGATAGATACCGGCACTCCATGCAATCTAACTATTTCTCTGATATATAATTCGGCATAATCCTCAACTGAGAAGGTAGCCCTCACTGGCAGGAAATGAGCTGATTTTGTCAGCCTGTCAACTATTACCCAAATGGAATCATTTCTGCGTCTAGTACGGGGTAACCCTGTTACGAAATCCATGTTGATCGCTTCCTATTTCCACATAGGTATCGTTATATCTTGCGTCAAACCGCCCGGTTTCTGGTGCTCTGCTTTCACCTGCTGACAATTAGCACATCTAGATACAAATTCAGCTATCTCAGTTTTCATACCTGGCCACCAGTAAATGTCTCTGATGTCGTGGTACATTTTCGTCGCCCCTGGGTGAAGGGAATAGCGAGCGTAGTGTACCTCACGTATAATCTGCCCACGAAGTCCTGAAACATTCGGGACACAGAGGTGGCCCTTACAGCGTAGCACATCATCCCCGGTTATCTGAAAATCTGGCTCCTTACCTTTCTGAATTCTATCTTTAAGCTGGGCTAAATCGGGATCCTCGTACTGTCGTTCCTTTACCTTTGTAACTAATGATGACACAACAGAATTCTGAATTACTGCTTTATTATTTCCTGTTTCCATTATTCGAACGGCTAGACTAGCTAACTAATGAATTTCTTTAGCTAACTTCTGCTTCTCAGGTTGCAAATACGCTAAACTCCCCATTGACTTTCGGCTCAGGGCATCTGCTACAACATTAGCTTTTCCGGGGTGGTATAGAATATTCACATCATAATCTTTTAACAGCTCTAACCAGCGGCGTTACCGCAGATTCAACTCTCTCTGAGTGAAAATGTACTGTAAGCTCTTATGATCTGTGTAAATATCAACATGGACGCCGTACAGGTAATGCCTCCACATCTTCAAGGCATGAATTACTGCGGCCAATTCCAGGTCATGGGTAGGGTAATTCTTTTCGTGCTTCTTCAGCTGTCTGGAAGCATATGCAATTACTCTGCCATGCTGCATCAACACACAGCCCAACCCGACACCTGACGCGTCGCAATAGACTGAGTAACCTTCTGTGCCTTCCGGCAATGCTAATACTGGGGCGGAGGTTAATCTGTCTTTCAGTTCCTGGAAGCTCTACTCGTATGCCTCTGTCCATTGAAACTTTGCTGCTTTCTGTGTCAATTTGGTTAGAGGTGCCGCAATGGTCGAAAACCCTTAAACGAACCTCCTGTAATATCCTGCCAACCCCAGAAAGCTACGAACTTCAGTCGGAGTGGTAGGCCTAGGCCATGATTTAACTACTTCTATCTTCTGCTTGTCTACCTGTATACAAACGTCTGAGACAATATGCCCTAAAAAGGCCACGGAGTTAAGCCAGAATTCACACTTCGAAAATTTAGCATACAACTGGCGGTCCCTGAGAATCTGGAGCACTGTCCGAAAATGAGTCCGGTGATCTGCTTCAGAGCGAGAATACACCAGAATATCATCAATGAATACTATCACGAACAAGTCCAGAAAAGGCCTGAAAATACTGTTCATCAGGTCCATAAAGACTGCTGGGGCATTCGTTAACCCGAAGGACATAACTAGAAATTCAAAATGTCCATATCAGGTCCTAAACGCTGTCTTAGAAATATCTCTCTCACTTACTCGGACCTGGTGATATCCGGACCGCAAGTCAATCTTAGAAAAGTATCTGGCTCCCTGTAACTGATCAAATAAGTCATCAATTCTGGGGAGAGGGTACTTGTTCTTTACTGTAACTTTATTTAGCTGCCGATAGTCTATGCACATTCGGAGCGAGCCATCTTTCTTCCTCACAAACCAGACTGGCGCACCCCACGGTGAAGTACTCGGCCTGATAAAACCTTTATCTAACAAATCTTTCAACTGCTCCTTTAATTCTCTGAGTTCTGCAGGAGCCATACGATAGGGAGGTATTGATATTGGCTGAGTGCCTGGCAACAAGTCGATAGTAAAGTCTATTTCCCTTTCTGGGGGAATACCAGGTAACTCATCAGGAAATACATCTGGGAATTCATTCACCACTGGGACAGATTGGAGGGTCGGAGATTCTACTTGGACATCCTGAACTCTGACCAGATGGTAAACACACCCCTTAGATATCAACTTTCTCGCCTGAAGGTAGGAAACAAACCTACCTTTTGGCGTCGCGGTGCTGCCCTTCCACTCCCGTACTGCTTCTCCCGGGAAGTGGAATCGGACCGTTTTGGTCCAACATTCAACATTAGCAAAACATGGTACTAACCAATCCATACCCATTATGGCATCAAAGTCTATCATTTCTAGCTCGACCAGATCTACTGTGGTCTGACAATTAGCAACCTCTACTGTACACCCGCGGTAGATTCGGCTAGCTGTGATAGAGTCACCAACGGGTGTGGATACTAAGAAGGGTTGCTTCAATGATTATGGTGTAATACTAAACTTTCGTGCCACAAATGGAGTAATGTAGGACAAAGTAGACCCTGGATCAATTAACACATAAGCAGGGTGTGAGCAGATAGTTAGCATACCTGTCACAACATCAGGCGACGCTTCTGAATCTTGCCTCCCTGGTAAGGCATATGTGCGGCTTGGACCCGCACCTGTATTGGAGGCCCCTGATCTGCCCCGACCCCTACCTGCTGAAACTAAGGGCCTGCGCCCAGTCGAAGATGCTGTAGCTCGTGATCCTGCTGATGCCCTATCCTGTCTATCCTGGTCCTCTCGATCTCTGGCTGGGCAATCTCTCATCAAATGGCCTTCTTGGCCAAAAATATAACATGCGGAGGAACCATACCTGCATGCTCCAGAATGGCGTCGACTGCCCTCTACGGCTGAATCTACCCCCTTGCGACTGTGGCGGAGGCGGGGGCCTAGGCGGCCTGTCTAACAATCGTGGCCTGGGTCCTCCCCGGGCCTCTCTCTATAACTCAGCTGGCCTGTCCCGGTGATGCTGTTCCTGATTAACCCTTCTGATCTCCCGATGTCGCTGTCTGATGCCCTCAATATTCTGGGCAAATGCCTGAATTCGAGAAATGTCCATGTCCTCTCGTAGTGTGGCCATAATACAAGTCTCGACATATTATGGGTTCAACCCCATAATAAAACGGTGCACTCTGGATGCCATGGTATCAACAAAGGCTGGTGCACATCGAGCCAAAGAATCAAACCGCAAGGAATATTCCCGAACACTCATGGCCCCCTGCTCTAGATGTAGGAACTGGTCTACCCGGGCCTGTCGAATCTCCCGCGGCAAATAGTGATCCAGAAAGGCTCCTGAAAAGCTGGACCAGGTGGGAGGGGAAACATCTCTCCCTCGGGACCTCTCCCAGCTTTCATACCATAGCACCGCAATATCCCGTAACCGGAATGCTGCCAATTCAACTGATTCAGTAGGCGTAGCATGCATAACCCTGAATATTCTCTACATTTGATCCAGAAAATCTTGGGGGTCCTCTGTTCGGTCCGTGCCTGTAAACTGTGGGGGATTCAGGGCTAAGAACTCTAGGAACCTCGAACTACCGGGCCCTCTTGATGATTCTGTGACTGTGGATGGCATTTGCTGACGCTGAGCAGCCATCATCTGTGCTAACATAACCACAGCACTCCTAACCTCCTGGTTGGAAGGTGTCGGTATAGGAACTGCTGAAGGTACTGTCGCCCCAAATGGCTCCTGGCATGGTGGAGACTGTTGAGGAGGCTGGGATGATGCCTCTGTAGTGCCCTCTGATCGGGCTGTCTCCAAATGAGGGGGAGGCATCCTACAAGTGCCTTCCCCTGCTGCAATGTCTAAGCTCCGACCTGTGGTAGGATGTTGTTGGTCTGACATTATTTGTAACCAAAGAATATGGTAAGCTCTTAGGGACTCAACCCTATACTATACCGCTCTATAGCACGACTGAATAAGAACAAAAGGCAACCATCCTATCATGCCTTGCAGCCTCCTATCCATAGTATGTGGTGCACAACACATCCATGGACAGGACTCTGCTTGGCACGGCTTGCAGACTCCCTGGGATACGACCTGTTCTGATACCAAGTTTGTCACACCCCGCCTTGGGGGGGGGGGTATGACTGGCACCTGGTGCCCTACTGGGACCTGAACTGCTAAACTGCTGAGCCTGGGCACCTCTGGTGCCTGGCTGGCTCTAACTCACATTTCTGGAAACAAAGGGCTATATAATGGCTGTAAACACAGCCCCCGGCCCATTGGCCTATAGCCTTCTGTACCTGTACTAACAGCTGACCAGAAACACATCAATTCTGGGAAACCTATGCGGGCCGACAAGGCCACCATGCTGTCTAGTTGTCTGCAACTCAATCACAAGCACTAAAAAGCTACGTGACCGGCAAGGTCACCACTACTGGAAAACTATGGCCCCACACAACCAACATAATAAAAAGAAAGAGTTCTAACAGCTATACAACTGCACGGCCCCACACGACCGGCTCATCTGACCACAGGGAATATATACAGACTGCAAGCCTCTAGGAATAGCAATAGAACTGGTCGGGACAGGGCCCCGACCTACCCGTACTGTACAACAAAAGGGAACTGAAATACACCTCTGAAATTCAGCCTCCGGAGGACAGGAGCTGAATACCCGATCGCTGACAGGAATCACGTAGTATTGCCTACTCGTCTATGAGTACCTGCAGGCAAGTGACGCAGCGCCCCACCGGGCATCAGTACCGCTGGTACAGAGTATGTAAAGCAATAACTGAAAGAGATATCTGAAATCAATAACATAACTGACGAAACTGCAATAGGAAGAACTAAATTAACTGTCTGATGGTGTAAGTCGTACCTGTTCTTAATCATACTGGGAGGAGTAGGAGTCATATCTGGAGACGTATCATTCTACTACTAATCTACTCATGTCTAATGTAACATAGCATAACATACATAACACAACATGGCACACAAAAACCTTACCCGGCCCCCATAAGCCGGGAGGTACAACCAGCACAGAATCTACACCCCTACCCCGGTCATCCCATCTCCTATAGTGGCTATAAGCATCCTGCCGGTACCCTGGGTATGCACTTGGGCTCGCTGAGCCCCTGACTATAACTGTACCTGAGTCCGAAGGACTCCGAAATCAACACCCCGGGCGTACCCGCTCGACGGGGGTGTATAAGGGCCGACCAAGGCACAATATGGGGAAACTGGCATCCCATCTTCGTCCCCTTGCGGGACGGCATACCACTCCGTAGAGTGAGGTATCCTCGTCCTCTGGCGGACGAGTCGATACAGCTATTAACCCTGGGGTGGTCATGGATGCTGGGTAATCCAACCCCAATACAACGGTCTCAACTAGTTATGCTGTCTGCGTATCTCACATGCTGAGGCTAACAGGGGTAAAGTATCGCATATACTACATGCTGGACTAGTAATAGTAATTTGTACGTATTTAATACATGCTGAAGCTGGTAAATATATATATATATGAATATAGCCTGTTGCCAAACTGTACTGGGGCAAATGCTATACAAAATAGTGTCTCTGCTAAAACTATGCCGTTTACGGAGTTTCTGTATTAACATGATCTACTATTCCTAACATACGTTCCAAACTTTATTTTTGGCCTGCCATTCTATTTCTGAAATGCTTTACGGATATTATATTGCGTTGCGGGGTTTCAACTGAATACAATAATATCTTAACATTTCGTATTACATCACATACTGAGCATGCTGTGCAGTTTCTAACACTTATACTGAAATCTATATCATACTAGTACGTCTTACACAAGTTGTAATTTAATACTTCTAATACTGTATCAACATTCACAATAACGCAATACTTAACTTCTGAACATTCTCCTGACTGGTGAATTACTATACTGTCAATATTACTTAACTTGCCGAGGGAACGAACTTTACTTACCTTATCCTTAAACTATTCGTCCGTCGGATGAAGCTCGGCCGGTACTTCAGCTATTGTCTCCTAACTGTATTCATAAACATGTCAATTAATACTAAATACAGCTTTATTGTAAAGAGCAACGTCACTTTCGATATAGTTTATAGCCTAAACTTAGGCTTATCGAAAGACGATCGAAAACTCGCTATTTTACAGCGGCCCAGAAGGGAGAAATATTCACTTCTCAGCTAGGAACTCATAGACACTAATTTAGAGCAATTCCACTTACCTTAGCTCGGTGGCTCGACGATTCGTCGGCCGTATTTTACGAAACTGAATCCTTAGGAATGCTATCTGCTGCTAAATACTTCGGTATCTAGGATTAATTTGAGTTTGGGCAGCGTTTGGCAGCGTAATCGGACGAAAATTATAATCCCTCCTTCGTCTTCCTCTGTTTTGCTGCGTGTTCTAGAAATTAAAATGAGTGATTAATGAATTTCAACCAAAGTGGGGCTTATATACTTGGGCCTGAACCTGGGCAACGTGTCACGGAGCCATGGCGGAGGCCTCACCTCCGTGACACGCTGCCATCGCGGAGGGGCTCTGCCTCGGCTCCTCCCGCGATGGTTCGACGGGTTTCTCGTCCAATCTTTTTCCCGGCCTTTCTCTAGCACGTATGGCCTTCTAATATGCTTAACCAATGTGCGAATAGGTCGTCTAGGTGCCGGGAATTCTACAGGGTATAACACTAACGATTTACACCATCATATTATGACTCGTACCATTAGTTGTACCACAAAGCTATGACTCGTGGTTTCCTATAGTGACTAAAGGGTCCATTTTTCCCCAACTCTCTGAATATTTCCATGACTCGTACCACAACCCTTAACTCCATCCTACTAGTCGTACTATTACCCGTACAATCATTAACATGATAACTCCAAAGACTTTTTATGACTTCTGGCCACGGGTAGTACCCACATAGTATGGCTCGTAGTGGGGACTCGTGGTTGGGAAACAACTTATCTGATCTGGACCATGGGTCTTCCTACGAGTTGTACTACTTACCTACCACTCATAGGTGGAGTACTTTTCCTGCTAATCAGACATCAAATCTTAGGTAAAGTCTTAGGAACTTTTAGGGTATTATAGTGAGGCTATGAATGTGTGCAATAGTCCACACCCATGCCCAATCCTCTCTCAATTCATGAAAATTCTAATTGACGAATCTATAGGGTTTTTACCCAATGCATGAATTCTCTAACTTTAAATGACGGGTATGATCTAACAATGTTTTCATGTTGAATTATGATGAATGGGAAGATTTTACAATGTTTAAAATTATAAATTTTATTTTCAAGCTTTCCAAAGTATGATTCCTATCCATAAAAGTTCATGAAAGTTGAGATCCATGAGATATATGTTTAAGTATGATGAGATGTTTATGAAGAAAGTATGATTTGGAATTATCCATGTCTATGTTCATGTTTAAGTATGTTTCATGATTTATTTAAACATCATGTATTAGCTTACCACATAGATTTTGGAGTGTAGACTCCCACCATTTTTAGCTTGTGGTATGGTTTGAGCCAAGGCTCCTCATGTTATGATTTCAGATTTATGTATGCATGTTATGAGTCAGCTTCGTCATTGGACGATGGTTCGGCTTCGTTGAAAAATAATGGAGAGTATATGTATGTTTTTGGGAGTAGTGTCTAGCACTGGGTAGGCTAAGGGCTATTCAACCATGTGCCTCAGAACTATGCACCAATGTAGGTCTACATATATACTTTGGGACCTCCCTTGGAGCTTCCCCTTCCCCCATGGGGTCTTGAGCTTGATATCCATATCATGGTAGTGTCCTTAGCCCTGCAAAGCTTTGGACGACTGTCACGATCCGAACGTATACCCGGATGGTAGACACGGGACAAGGGACCCCTAGAGACCCCAAGTCGATCCATGGCACATGCATAAAACTAATCTCATTTACTAAGCGGAATACTTAGCATAAAACATAGCGAAAACGTAACCATAGCGTAACATCCGAAAGTACTAGACATACATATAAGTTGAGTACCACATACTGTCTGAAAGCTTCTACTACATACAATGGGTTGATTGGACAACATACCCAACTAACCGACAAATATTGAAACAAAAGATAACATAAAAGTTGTCAAACGACCCTCAGAACATGAGGATTCACCAGTAATCTGAGAGAGAGAGTTGAGAAGGACTAAGGATGAGGAAGAGCTTGAGATTCGGACAGTATATCATGAAATGATACAACACAGAAAGTACACGATCAGTACGTGAAATGTACCGAGTATGCCAGGTAAGTAAAATAGACATCAAAAGTAAATTAAACTTATAAATAAACATAGGAGAAGGACATCATGCTTGTATCTTAAACTTCGTAAGAAAACATAAGGCTCAAGGATTTCAAGTCATTCATAAAGCGTTCATGATCATAGTCGCAAGTAAACTTTATCAAAACATAACTTGAGCCAATAACATAAACATAACAATGCATAAATACATGCGGAACAATGGGAGGACTCATCATAACCGACACCATCATAGTAGAGCCTTTCATGATACCCCAACTATCTCGCTCAAGTGGGCAGAGCCGACCCTAGCTTGCCAAGCGAGGGTCGTGCATTAGGCGTGATATAACATTTGAGGGGATCATTATCAATACAATATATCAATAGAAACCCACGGTGGCATGTGGTTAAGAGACACTGGTGTAGTACTTTGAACGCCAAACTCCTCGATGCTAGACACGGCTCCCAAAAAAACATGCACATAGGCTCATATGTAAATCAATAACATCATGTATTAAGAATCATTGGCTAAAATATAACATTTATCATCATTGATCCCCTTTAAAACATTATTAGACAAGAATAAAAGTCCCTTTTCATCGGCCAATAACATAAATCGATAAATCATGTAATTCGTTTCATGAATTGTAAATCATTCTTCAACATGTGAGCATTGCCCAATACTTTAACATACTCAATTCTTTAAAAAATATGCTCATAAACATAGGAACTTGAAATCATGCTTTTCCATCTTCAATAAACTCAAAATATTGAATATTCATCTTAAATCATAACTTTCATGAACTTTCATCAATGGGCATTTTTAGATTTAAAAAGCTTGAAACATGATTTTAAAGAAAATAATATAAAACCTGCCCATCATTCATAATTCAATAATTCAATTAAATCATACCCATAAAGAGAGAAATCACATTTTCATGCATTTGGGTAAAACCCATAGAACTTGAATAGGAGAATTCATGATTTAATCAAAATTTAGGCATGGATGTGAAAGGATTCACCCGTTCTAAACCCTACATACCTTGAAATGAACTAATTGCATAGTTCCTCGAATACCCACAAAGAAATTGATGGAAACTTGGAGAAGAAGACCTTGAATCTCCCTAAAACCTCTCTAAAACCTCTTGCATGGGAATGGGTATGCATTAGGGACTTAACCCGTCTTATCACACTCAGAAAAGTACACAAAAAGACATAGTTTAGGGTCTCAAAGCATGGGAAAGTTGAAATTTCCCTTAATGAAATTTTCCTGAAAACTGCTCTGCCTCCGACCACGACTCATACCACGAGTTGTACCACGAAGTAACGACTCATGGTCACCACTTCTTAATCCTCTGAATCCGTCCACGAATCGCATACCACGACTCGTTGTACTCTTCTACGGGTTGTACTGATAGTCATGGTATCATCCACCCTTACCAATTACGACTCAACCACAACTCCTCATCATGACTCGTTGCTACAACCTACGAGTCATACCATGACCTGTGATGACTCACTCTGGCACTATTGAGAAAATTCACTACGACTTCTAGCCACGAGTCATACCTACACGTCACGATTCGTAGGACTACTTATGGTATGACCCTAGGCTCCCAAAATCCATCACGACTGGACTCATGATTCATAGGACCACACCGCGATTCGTACCACGAATCGTTCTGGTGCAAAATTCTAGGTTTTTCTGCAGTTTTCAACTTTTTACTTCCGGACCCACTCCTATGCATTTCCGGGATATTACAATATATCCCCCTTGGGAGCATTCATCCTTGAATGTTAGGAACAAGCAGAACTCTGAGACATGCAATTATCATAATCAAATACTGATCATTTTAACTGAAATTTTCACAGATTGACTACCTCCGAATAGAACAACATAGCTGAACTGATCTCATACTTCACATACACATTCATAAATAAAAAAGAAACTCGCATACATGAACTGAACATGGAAACGAGATAGAATCATAGAGTAAAACTGATACTTCAAGTTGGAAGTGAGCTGGTAGAGAATAAATGTGGGTATTTAGCCATCACATTCGCTTCGGCAACCCATGTAGCTCCCTCAACACGCTGGTTTCTCTATAAAACCATTACTGAGGCTACTTCCTTGTTCCATAGCTTACGGAGTTGACGATCTAATGTTTGCACCGGAACTTCTTCGTAGATGAGGCTGTCTTTTACACCAATACAGTCAACCGGAACCACTAAAGCTGGATCTCCCAAATACTTCTTCAAGAGGGACACATGAAACATCGAAAGTACTGAAGATAACTCAGAAGGAAAATCTAACTCATACGCCACCTTACCAACTCTGATCTGCTAACTGGATGGTTGGGGTCTCGGATGTAGCATCCTTAACTCTAACTAGATGGTACACGCAACCCTTAGAAATCATCTTTCTTCCTTAAGGTAGGAAATGAAACAACCTACAGGAACAACTGAACTGCCCTTCCACTCTAAGATTGGTTCACCTGGAAATATGAACTCTATTGCACGGGTACTACAATTGACTGAGTAATACATATAAATAACCAGTCCATGCCGAGGATAACATCAAAATTCGTCATGGCCAACTCTACTAAATCATCTAAGGTGGCCTACTAAAGGACTGTGATAGGGCAATTCCTATACACCTGTATAGCTATAACTGAATCACCAATTGGAGTAGAGACTGAGATTGGTTGTGATAAGATTTTGGGACTAACTTTGAAACTACTAGCAACATAAGGCATTACAAAAAATAAAGTAGCAGGTGGATCTAACAATGCAATACATCAAGGTAGAATACTCGTAACATACCGGTAACCACATTTGGTGAAGTCTCCTGCTCTTAGCGGGAGGCAAGGGCGTAAAACCTGTTCTAGTGTTGTCCGCCACTTCCATTAGAGGATGCACCCTGCTGGGATGGGCATGCTGGTGCTGCTACTAACCAGGCAGCTTGGGCACGGCCTGTACCATCACCTTTTCTGGTCAAGGGACACTCTAGGCGCACGTGACTGGAGCTACTGCACACATAACAGATATTTGATCCTAACAAGCACTCTCCTATATGACTTTTGCCACACATCCCATAGGCCAGAAAGGTGAGCTCTGTCTGCATGCTTCTCTGGTCCCTAAAACCTAAGACCCTACTCCTCTGGTCACCTCTAGGTCTGGATGGGACACTAGCTGATGATAGCACTGGAGCTAATGACCTATGATGAGACTTTTGGTGATGTCCGCCTCCTAATCTGGGCTGAGAGAACCTATAATTGTCTGTATTGGCCCTCTTGGCCTCTCACTCTCTCAGATGCACTGCCTCTATCTGGTGGGCATTCAAAACTATTTGGGGAAAATCAATATCCCAATGAAGCATGGAGATCCTACAATCCTTGTCCAGGTACTCCGCCACTCTATGTACATATCTACTCACTCAAGCCCTCTAATTAGCCACTAGCTCTAGTGCATACCTGGACAAACGGGTGAACTCTAAAGCATACTCCTGGATATCATCTTCCCTTGCTTCAGGTTCATGAACTCTGCTGCTTTAATCTCCCTCATCTCACGAGGGAAGAACCGATAAAAAATGTAATATGAAACTCCTCCCAGCCAATGGGACCTACTCACACTGTCCGACTATCTTTCCACTACTTGAACAAGATATGCGCAACCCCTTTTAGCTGATAAGAGGCTAAGTCGGCGCATTCCTCTCTGGTCGCCCCATTGATTTGGGTGATCTTTAGAATCTCATCGCTAAAATCATATGGATCCTCATCCACCTTCGATCAATGGAACTCGGGAGTATTCATCCTCAAAAAATCCCTAACTCTTGCCACCGCCGCATTCCCATTCTGAGGGATATGCACCAGCGCCTGCTAATTGACTTGGGTGGTCAGGGCCTAGGTTAACATCTGAATGGCTACCCTAAACTCCATGTGGGCAACTGGCTCGGGTACTTGCTCTTCATTGGCTGGTGGGGCCTCCTGGTGCCTGTCTCTATTTCCATTTCCATTTCTTCTCCAGTTAACTCTGCGGGGAGACATGATTCTGCAAACGCGAATAGAACGAGTTAGAAGGAAAGAGAGATATTTCATTGCACGACTTAAATCATCAAATATAGGAATAATTTATAAACGTCTCGTAGCCTCTTCATCATAAGTGTGGCATGCTTCATACCCATGAAAAGGACTCCACTTAACGTGGCTTTCAAACACCCTAGGGCACTTAAAAATCTAATGCTTTGATACTAAGTTTGTCATGACCCAAACATAGGCCTGGATAAAGACATGGGACGAGAAACCTCGAGAGGCTCCAAGTCGACCTATGGCATGATCATATATATAACTCAATCATAGATAAGCAAAAGATCAACATGAATAACATAGTGAAGTCTAAACTATCATAACATTTTAATACATACATGAATCTAAAGCTGAATATAAATTATCCCGAAAAGCCTCTAAAACTGATGAGTTGATGGGACAAGATCCCAACTAACTCACTATGGTCTGAAAACTGAAAAGATGAAATACAAAAGACAAGAACAACCCTCGCTAGATGAGGAATCACCAACTGAGACTGAGAAGTGCTAACTCCAAAAGTTTGACTAGCGGCAGGACTGGCCTGGATATCGGAGCCTGTATCATGAAATGATACCGTATAGACTATACAGTCAGTATGTGAAATACTGAGTATGAAAGGTAAGTAAAACGGATAGTTAAAAATATACATAATAGTTAATTATGATTAGGACGACATACTCATAACGTAAATATAATAATGTAAACATAAGGCTCAAGGTTTTCAAAACATTCGTAAATCATTTATGACCATAATCATAAGAGAAAAACTTTATTAAACATGACTTGAGCCAAAGTGCCCGACCTACCCCTACTGTACACAAAAGAAAATGATATAAACCTCTGAAATATCAAGCTCCGGATGACATGAGCTGATGACTCTACGCTGGCTAGGATCACGAGGGATCGGCTCCTCGTCTACGAGTACCTGCAGGCATGTAATGCAGTGCCCCAAACGGGCGTCAGTACCACTGGTACCGAGTATGCAAAGCAAACTGAACATGAATGAATATAAGCAACAATGCTAGTAAATTCTGAATAGCAGGAAGTATTTAAAACAGTCTGAACTAGTAGGAGCTGGAATAGGCTTACCTGTACTGAAGGTAAGGTAGAATCATACCTGTCGTCATGGTGACCTGCTGTCTATTAACTAATAGATATCATGTATATACATATATATAACACACAAGAACCTATACCAGCCCCCATAAGCCGGAAGGTGCCAACCAACACACAATCTATATACCCCTAACCGGGTCAAAACCATCAAAAAATAAATCACTCCACTCATCTACAAACTACGAGCACCTCTACCGGCCCCCTAGGTCTCTAGCTCGGGCTATGTCCTCTGATATAAATAACTGTGTCTGAGCCCGGAGGACTCCTATACTGTATCTATAACTGTAATTGTATCTGAATCTGTTCCCTTGGCGCTTGCGCACAACAGGGCTATCTGTACTGTAATACTGATCAGCCTGATATGGGGAAAGCTTCATCTCGTCTTCGTCCAAACTGGGGACGGCATGCAACTCCTTGGAGTGACATAAACCTGTTCGGGTCATTTGGTATAACTACACGCAAGTGCACGTGGTCGAACAAGTAGTAAAGTGGCTCAGGTAAGCCAAGTATCGATCCCACAGAGACTGGACTAAAGTAACAATCTACTCAAGTGTTAATAAACTTTAATTCTAGATTGCAAACAACAATGTGAACAAAAGGTTGATATTTTGTTTCCTAATTTTATACTAAGTCTAAAACGAATATATAATTTGAGTCTGAACTATAAGTATGAGCATGCTGAGCTTAAATGAACATGTAGAGAAATAAATTATCTATACAATTTGGTTAATCTTTCTTCCTGTTGCTAGTCAAGAATTATTGCCTATGGATTAAAACTCTCGTATTTAACCCAGCTTAAGAATAATGAACCTTCCACCTACATTTCTGTTATAAAACGAAATTCATGTTCAAGCCATACAAAACCGATTCCTTAATTGACTAATACGACTTTCAGGTATATCTCTATCCTGAAGGTAAATCAATTCTCAATTTTTCCAAACTATGAAAAGATCATATCCTATCAATTCACAACTTTCCAGTTTCTTGCTCTCTCGAGTGAAACCGGACTTTTTAGATGTACATTAACGTTGGCCACACATTAATGCAGTAAGAACAAGAATCAATAGAACAACCATGGAGGAAAAGTTGAAAAACCAATTTATCAATAATCACATTTCAATACAAATGTTCTTAACCTCAGCAAGAAGAGGATTTAGCCACTCATTTGTGGATTAAACATCGTTAAAATGAGTGTTAATCATACAAGCAATTGAAATAAAGAAGAAGGAGATAGAGAAAAACCCTGAGATTTTCGTCCCCTCAACTGCCTGTAACCCACGTTCTTGCTCCCCCAAGTCAGAATAATTAAAAATGAACCTAAGTGTTCTATTTATACTAGTGGGAATTTTTTCCAGAATAACAAGCAACGTGTCACGGAGTGCATCGCGGAGCACTGCCTCCGTGACACGCCACCAACGCGGACCCTTAGTGGAATCCGGACGTCCAGGTATTAAGGCCCAACGTGGCACGGCGTGCAATGTGGGGCTAGGCTAACGTGCCACGGCCCCAACGCGCACCTTCACTGGAATTTGGAAAAAATTATGTATCCAGGCAGAACGCATCTGCGATGGCAGCGTGACACGGCTCCATCGCGGAGCCCCTTTAATTCGTGCTCTCCTTGTGCTGTTTCCCTTGCTCGCTTCCGAGTCCACTTCCGATTTCTCCCAACATGAATCTTAGCTTCTTACAATTATATTTTTCTTGCAAAATCACGCTAATCATGTTGGTTAGTATAAATTCACATTTTATTACAATTTACATGATAATATATAAACATCGATAGATAAACAAGGAAAAATGACACATTTGAGTATCACTTGGGCATATAAATTTGCCCAAGATCACTTACCCCACACATAAATCCTTGTTCGTCCCCGAACAACAATCTTACACCTCATGCAATTGACACCCCATCCTGGCTACTTTGGCTTGAGAATTCAAGCTACGGTTATACCGATTATTTAATCTAGAAAATCATCAAGAAAACATGCATAGTCTTATCAATACAATGACCTTCAACACATTAAGACCTCCTAGCCTCAAGAATCGACTCTCGATATCGGCAAACTCATGCAAATCAGCTGATCAAGATATCCAACACGAATTTTAATCTCTCATCGAGCATGTGCCCTCACCATAGGAGAATTTTCCCCTTTTTAATCACATGAACTCAAAACATTCCATGCAGGGGCATATAAATAAGATTTCGCTCTCTCTCCCAAAAGAATTCACATACATCATGTCATGAACTATAGGCTTGCCTTTATTGTATTACTTCACTAATATAAGGACGTGTGATGTAAGATCATGTAGGACTTAACGAGTTGCATAATGCAAGCTACGGAACTAGTAAATACTGGGCTAACCAATAATAACAACTAGCATCCTTAAGCGCTTTTCCTATACATCCCATCAACCTTATGGACATTGTTTCTTCCTTCATCCTCCCATTCTTGAAGTCTATCTTTATTTTTGACCCCATATCTTTGAGCACACTTGAGTCAATAACAAAGATTATTTATACATCTTCATTATATTTAATTTATAACGGGTGCACCTTCAACCTTTTATTTCCTTTCATCACTCTGCTTTTTCTTTTCTTTTGACCATTCTCACTCCTTGACACTGTGGGAAAATTATTTTCTTTTCTTGAGCGCTTAAGAGTTTAGGATCAAATTCACGGATAATGAAAAGAAGGGGTTAAGCTCGGTTTACACCTTTTTGACATAAGAAAAATAATAGGCTAAAGGCTCAATGGGCTAACTAGGATGTACATTCAAGGTAGATACGATAATGAAAAAAAAAGAAACTTTCGGTTAAAGAAAAGAAATGCCTACATCCTTTCCTACAATACACATCCTTCATTTCATTTCGTACACACACTAGGCAAGTTCTAGACACTTCACAATAGCATGGAAGAAACGAAACCTCACTATACACTCATTTCACATGCTCAACTCAAGACATATTCACAGACTCTTCAATCAACTAATTACAAGAATTCAAACATTAAGCCTCAATCACACTGAGTCGAGCTCTATGGCCTAGGTATCTCAACATATTTACAAAGTTGCATGCTTTCATACGAATCACCTTTGCATTTCAAATATCATGTACAACACGCAACCATAATTTCGCAACCCTAAAGTAACGACAGGTTTTGGGATACAACAAACAAAAGAAAGAACTAAAAAAATTGAGCAAAAGAAATCTACTCCTAACGACTACATTTCCCTTAAGATGGTCGTCATCCATCCATCATAGGGAACAGTCACTAACTACGACTTTGGTTCAATGGGACTATTCTCGGTAAAAGAATCGAAAAAAAATGCCGAGAAACCCAAAAATTTATAAATTCATGAAAATTTTTAAAAATATCGATCATTTCGATAAAACAAACATATGCACAAAACCAGCTAACAACATTCAACAACACACAACAGATTCACCTTAATTACAATACAGACATACACAAAAAATCACAGGGTCACAAGTTTATCCAAGCAAAACAACAGAACAGAGACATACATTAATAACAAAAGCAACCAACACCTAACTACTCCCACCCCACACTTAAATCGAACACTGTCCCCAGTGTTCACAAAATTTAGCATAGTACGAAAGTAGGTGGTGAAACTCCCTGATCAATCAAAGTATTCCACTTCTTCGTCAGGTGCCGCTGCCTCATCTCCCATGTCTGAATCGCCCCCGTCGTCATCATCTGACTCCACATCGAAGTCATCACGACGTGTCTCCTCATCTGTGGGGACATCATCATTAGTGGGCTCCACAAAAGTTGGCCCCACTCGGCATAGAGCCCTGGCATTTTCGCCAAAAGGGTAGTCTAGCTCGAGCTGCCATAGCTCATCTTCTGTTGCCGGCCTCCCGCCTATACGCAGCTGGAGAACTGCATCCCAAACATGCGACCCATGTACTGATCATCCCGAGCATGTCGCTCGGCTAATGTGAGAACTGGTATGTGAGTGGTGTCGGGTGCCTTAGTGTTGGTGACATCTAAGGCCCGCCTCTCCATCAGTGGGATGTAGTCAAGGGCCTCCTCCTCAATATCCAGGCCCTGCAGGAACGTGGTCAGTAAGCCACCAAGCCACCGAACCTCCCTCCTGGCTCAGGTTTGCGGATGCTAGATGTGACATTATTAGCATGTGGGATTGCCACCTCGCAAACCGGCCTAGCTGCCATCTCTTCGGGCACTAACATTGCCCTTACAACTGGTGGATTCTGTTGTTGCTCCAGGATTGTTTGTTTGATCAACTGCAGCTTTTTCTCTAGAGCTTCTCTCCTTTGACGATAAAATTGTCTTTCCGGCTCTAAATATGAGTCCACCAGCTCCTTGTCTCTTGCCAATGTTCAACAGAAATTAGTATCTGCAAAATACAGGCTAAGACCAAGTTGTCAACACAAAGAAGAAATAGTAAAGTAACACTTAAGAAAAATTTACCAATTGCCAGTCCCCGGCAATGGCACCAAAAACTTGTTCGGGTCGTTTGGTATAAATACACACAAGTGCACGTAGTCGAACAAGTAGTAAAGTGGCTCAAGTAAGCCAAGTATCGATCCCACAGAGACTGGACTAAAGTAACAATCTACTCAAGTTTCAATAAACTTTAATTCTAGATTGCAAACAACAATGTGAAGAAAAGGTTGATATTTTGTTTCCTAATTTTATACTAAGTCTAAAACGAATATATAATTTGAGTCTGAACTATAAGTATGAGCATGCTGAGGTTAAATGAACATCTAGAGAAATAAATTATCTATACAATTTGGTTAATCTTTCTTCCGGTTGCTAGTCAAGAATTATTGCCTATGGATTAAAACTCTCGTATTTAACCCAACTTAAGAATCATGAACCTTACACCTACATTTCTGTGATAAAACGAAATTCATGTTCTAGCCATACAAAACCGATTGCTTAATTCACTAATACAACTTTAAGGTATATCTCTATCTTGAAAGTAAATCAATTCTCAATTTTCCCAAACTAAGAAAACATCATATCCTATCAATTCACAACTTTCCAATTTCTTGCTCTCTCGAGTGAAACTAGACTTTTAGATGTACATTAACGTTGGCCACATATTAATGCAGTAAGAACAAGAATCAATAGAACAACCATGGAAGAAAAGATGAAAAACCAATTTATCAATAATCACATTTCAATACAAATGTTCTTAACCTCAGCAAGAAGAGGATTTAGCCACTCATTTGTGGATTAAACATCGTTAAAATGAGTGTTAATCATACAAGCAATTGAAATAAAGAAGAAGGAGATAGAGAAAAACCCTGTGATTTTCGTCTCCTCAACTGCTTGTAACCCACGTTCTTGCTCCCCCAAGTCAGAATAATTAAAAATGAACCTAAGTTTTCTATTTATACTAGTGGAAATTTTTTCCGGAATAATAAGCAATGTGTCACGGAGTGCATCGCGGAGCACTGCCTCTGTGACACGCCACCAACGCGGACCCTTACTGGAATCTGGATGTCCAAGTATTAAGGCCCAACGTGGCACGGCGTGCAACGCGAGGCTAGGCCAACGTGCCATGGCCCCAACACATACCTTCACTAGAATTTGGCAAAAATTCCGTATCCAGGCAGAATGCATCCGCGATGGCAGCGTGAGACGGCTCCATCGCGGAGCCCCTTTAATTCGTGCTCTCTTTGTGCTTTTTGACTTGCTCGCTTCCAAGTCCACTTCCGATTTCTCCCAACATGCATCTTAGCGTCGTACAATTATATTTTTCCTGCAAAATTACGCTAATCATGTTGGTTAGTATAATTTCACATTTTATTACAATTTGCCCAAGATCAAAACCCACCCGCTCAGTGGGCGACACAGTTACCAATCTAGGGGCGGCGAGGACGCTCAAAGGGTGCCCTCATAATACAAACAGATCTTAACAAACAATAATCACATATAGCAAGATTGTTTAAACTGAAAATACTATTTGTACTCTGTTTTCTCATTCTGAACTCTTTTCTGTGTTATACTGATTCTCATACTGAACTATACTGTATCTGAGATATTATCTGATTGTCTGACTATACTATAACTGAGGTATCATCTGACTGTCTGACTATACTTTACTAACTCTTATTCTGAATATATATATCACAACATTATATACATGCTTGCTAGATTCAAACACACTTGCTAAACTCATACTGGACTCAATTCTCGACTTCTGAATTCTTTATTCTATACGTCACGCTACCTACTATACTGGATTACTAACTTGCTGAAGGAATTAGCTTTACATACCTTCGCTTCGGAGTTCCCGACTAACTGGCGTAGTTCGATGAGTATTTCTGCTATTTCTCCCAACTGCATTCATATATATATTTCAATTAGAACTAAATACGCTAATATTTTGGAAGAAAATATCACTTTCAATATATGTATAGCCCAGACTTAGGCTTATCGAAAAACGATCAAAAAGTCGCTCTTTCTCGAAAGTCCAGAAGGGAGAAATACTCACTTTAGGGATAGGAGTATATTAACACTAATTTGGAGCAATTCCACTTACCTTAGTTCGGTAGCACGACGATTCGCCGTCCGAATTTCATGAAACTAAATCAGTAGGAATGCTCCTTACTACTTAATACCTTGATATCTGGAGTTAATTTGAGTTTGGACCATGTTTGGCGGCGTAATAGGAAGGAGATTATCAAGAAACCTCATCTCCCTCTATTTTCCCTCGACCTTACTGGAAATTATATGAAAAATAACTTTTAAACTGAAGTTGGAGGCTTATATACTTGGGCCTGGACAGGGCCAACGTGTCACGGAGCCAATGCGGAGGCTCCACCTCCGTGACACGTTACCATCGCGGAGGGTCTCTGCCCCAGCTCCTTCCGCGATGGTTCGACAAGTCTCTCGTCTGGTCTTTTCTCGGGCCTTTTTCTAGCATGTATGGCTTTCAAATACTCTTAACCAACAAGCGAATAGGCCATCTATGTGTTGGGAATTTTACGGGGTGTAACATTCTCCCCCCCCCCCTTAAGAACATTCGTCCTCGAATTTAAACTTCTATCTAGAGGACTTCTCAACTTACTCAACTTGTTTCTAGAAAACTTTCGGCAGAGTTTCCCCTGTAATTGGACTATCCCAAAAACCTGAAATGCAGAAAAGTCCAATACAGGTACTCCACACAATACTATAGTATTTAAATGAAAGATTAAAATAGATCTTCTCATTTATATATATACTATAAGGCACTACATAAGATAATAATACTAACATACCTGTCGCCTGACTAGGCTTGAAATAAATGAGGGTATCTGGTCTTCATATCTTCCTCCGGCTCCCAAGTCATCTCCTCTCGGTTCCTGTTATGCCACAATACCTTGACAGATGCAATATCTTTAGTTCTCAATCTACGAATCTGTCTGTCTAAGATAGCTACTGGAACCTCCTCATAGGCCAGCTCTTTCGTAACCTGGACATCCTGGACTGGGACAACTCTGCGAGGGTCTCCTATGCATTTCCTTAGCATAGATACGTGGAAAAATGGATGAACGGATTCTAATTCTTGAGGCAAGTTCAATTCGTATGCCACTCGGCCTACTCTCCGCCGAATCAGATAAGGCCCAACGAATCTCAGACTGAGCTTACCTTTCTTGCCGAATCTCATCACCCTTTCATTGGACATACTTTCAGAAATACCCAGTCACTCACATCAAATTCATGGTCTTTGCACTGCACATCAGCATATGATTTCTGGCGGCTCTGTGCAGTCAGTAGGCGTTCTCTGATAAGCTTTACCTTCTCCTCTTACTGATGGATAATATCTGGCCCAATCAGCGCTGACTCTCCCACTTCAAACCAGCCAACTGGCGACCTACATTTTCGCCCATACAGTGCCTCAAAGGGCGCTATCTAGATAGCTGAGTGATAACTATTATTATAAGCAAACTCGATTAGTGGCAAATTCTCATCCCAGCTACCCCCAAAGTCTAGCACACACGCCCGTAGCATGTCCTCGAGCGTCTGAATAGTGCGCTCGGCCTGTCCATCTGTTTGAGGGTGGAATGCTGTGCTCAAATTAATCTGCATTCCCAGACCCCTCTGGAATGACTGCCAAAATCTAGTTGTAAACTGTGCTCCTCTTTCTGAAATAATAGATACTGGCACTCCATGTAATCTAACTATTTCTCTGACATATAATTCGGCATAATCCTCGCCCGAGAAGGTAGCTTTCACTAGCAAGAAATAAGCTGATTTTGTCAGCCTATCAACTATTACCCAAATGGAATCGTGTCTATGTCTGGTACGGGGTAATCCTGCTACGATATCCATATTCATTGCTTCCCATTTCCAGAGAGGTATGTTAGTATTATTATCTTATGCGGTGCCCTATAGTATACATATAAATGAGAAGGTCTATTTTAATCTGTCATTTAAATACTATAGTATTGTGTTGAGTACCTGTATTAGACTTTACTGCATTTCAGGTGTTTGGGATTGTCTATATTACAGGGGAAACTATGCCGAAATTTTTCTAGAAACAAGTTGAGTAAGTTGAGAAGTCCTCTAGATAGAAGTTTACATTCGAGGACGAATGTTCTTAAGGGGGGGAGAATGTTACACCCCGTAAAATTCCCAACACATAGATGGCCTATTCGCGTGTTGGTTAAGAGTATTTGAAAGCCATACATGCTAGAAAAAGGCCCGGGAAAAGACCGGACGAGAAACCTGTCGAACCATCGCGGAAGGAGCCGGGGCAGAGCCCCTCCGCGATGGAAACGTGTCACGGAGGTGGAGCCTCCGCATAGGCTCCGTGACACGTTGTCCCTGTCCAGGCCCAAGTATATAAAGCCTCCACTTCGGTTCATTTCATTATTATATCAAATAATTTCCATAAGCTCGTGAGAAAATAGATAGGGTGCGGAAGTATTTTTAAATTATCGCTCGATTATGCCGTCAAACGTAGTCCAAATCAAAATTAACCTTAGATACCGAGGTATTTAGCAGCAAGGAGCATTCCTACGGATTTACTTTCACAAAATTCGGCCGACAAATCATCGTGCTACCGGGCTAAGGTAAGTGGAATTGCTCCAGATTAGTGTCTATGTGCTCCTAGCCTGAAAGTGAATATTTCTCCCTTCTGGACTTTCGAGAAATAGCAAGTTTTTGACAGTCTTTCGATAAGCCAAAGTTTAGGCTATAAATATATCGAAAGTGACATTTTATTTTAGAATATTGGTGTATTAAGTTCTAATTGACATATGTGTAAATGTAGTTGGGAGAAATAGTTGGAGTACTGACCGAGCTTCGTCCGTTAGTCGGATAAACCGAGGTTAAGGTATGTAAAGCCAGTTTCTTCGGCAAGTTAGTAGTTTTAGCCTTGTATAGCACAATAAACTCCATAGTAGAATTCCCGGAGTTGAATATTGAGTATTGTGCAAGTTCAGTAAATCTGTTTTGCGTTGTTATATCGTACTTAGTTCGAAAGTTAGTAAAGCATGCGCCAAAATGGCAAGTTAGCATTCCAGACTCAGTATAGCCCAGTATGTGATTAGCAAGCATGTTTCTAGAATAATATGACAGATATTCAGAATAAGAGTTAGTAAAATAAAATCAGACAATCAGATAGTATCTTGGCTATAGATTAGCCATACAGACAGATGATATCTTGGTACAGTATAGCCATATAGTTAGATAGTATCTTGGCTACAGATTAGCCATGCAGTTAGAAAAAGATCACAAATTCAGTATAAAGCAGTATGAGAATCAGTATAATACAGAAAGAGATCAGAATAAGAAATCAGAATTCAGATAGTATTTTTCAGTTTAAACATGCTTGCTATATATGTGCTTATTGTTTGTTGAGACTTGGTTGTGTCGTGAGGGCACCCTTTTGAGCATCATCGCCTCCCCTGGGTTGGTAACTGTATCGCCCACTGAGCAGGTTGGTTTATGTCACTCCAAGGAGTGGCATGTCGTCCCCAGTTTGGACGAAGATGGGATGAAGCTTTCCCTAAATCACGCTGATCAGCATTACAGTACAGATAGCCCTATTGTGCGCGAGCGCCCAAGGAACAGATTCAGATACAGTTACAGTTACAGATACAGTATAGGAGTCCTTCGTACTCAGACACGGTTATTTATATCGGAGGCTATGGCCCGATCCGGAGACCCAGGGGGCCGGCAGTGGTGCTCGTAGTTAGCAGATGAGTGGAGTGACTATTTTTGGCTGGTTTTGACCCAGGTAGGGGTATATAGATTGTTTGCTTGCTTGGCGCCATCCGGCTTATGGGAGTTGGTATTGGCTCTTATTTGCTATATATATATATATATATATATATATATATATATGTATTTATGTGCTATATATTAGTTAATAGACAGCAGGCCGCCGCGTCTACAGGTACGCTCCTGCCCTATCACAGCACAGAAAGTCTGATTCAGTTCATATCAGTTCTTACAAATTCAGTTATCTCCTGCTATTCAGAATTTCTAGTTATGTTATTTGTATTCAGTTGTATCCAGTTGCTTTGCATTCTCAATACCAGTGGTATTGATGCCCGTTTGGGGCGCTGCATTACTTGCCTGCAGGTACTCATAGACGAGGAGGCGATCCCTCGTGATTCCAGCCGGCTTATAAAGTCATCAGCTCCTGTCATCCGTAGCTTGATATTCAGAGGTGTAGTTCATTTTCTTTTATTGTACAACATGGGTAGGCCGGGGCCCTGTCCCGACCATTTCATCAGCACTCATAGAGACTTGCAGATTGTATATATTGATCTCCCTGTGGTTAGTTGTGCCAGTCGTGTGAGGCCGTGCGTTTTATTTTGCTGTTTAGCATTTTTGATTATGTTGGCCGTGTGGGGCCATAGTCTGATAGTAGTGGTGACCTTGTCGGTCACATAGTTATTCAGTATTCTATTGTTGAGTTACAGATAACTAGACAGCATGGTGGCCTTGTCGGCCCGCATAGGTTCCCCCCTTTGTAAGTATGTTTTTGGTTAGCTGAAGTTTTGTACAGGTGGTTATAGGCCCAGTCGGCCGGAGGCTGTGTTTACAGCCGTTATATAGCCCATTGTTTCCAGAAATCTGAGTTAGAGCTAGCCAGACACCAGATGTGCTTAGGCTCACCAGTTAGCAGTATAGGTCCTACTAGGGCACCAGGTGCCAGTCATACCCCCCAAGGCAGGGCGTGACAAACTTTCATAAACATAACCATGCATAAATCATAAGGAACAATAGGAGGACTCTTCATAACCAACACCATAATGGTAGAGCCTTACATGATTCCCCAACTATCTCACTCAAGTCGGCAGAATTGCCCCAGGCTTGCCAGGCAATGGATGTGCAGTATATGATATCACGAAGAGGGGATCCATTAATGTTGATATATATATAAACCTACGATGGCACGCAGTTTTGAGACATCAGCATAGTCCTTTAAATGTCGAGCTACTCGGTGCTAGAAACTGCTTCCAAAAACATGCACATTAGGCTAGAATGGTAACAATAACATCATTTATGAAGTTCATGGCCAAATAAATAACAACATCATTTATCCCCATTTAAAATACATATTTATCTATAAATAAGGGCCCATGAATTGTCCAAGAGTCATAAATCCATAAATCATGAAATCCATGCATACTTGTAAATATGTAAAACTAGACATTTTGTAAATCCATGATAAGTACTCGAGAGAAATCAAATCATAAAGCATGATTCATAATTGGGCTAGTTAAGATCAAGATCATAATGAAATCATAGCTTGACTTTTCATAAAACATTCATAATTGGACATAATTGGATTTAAAGTCAAATCTATAAACTTATATTTTAAATATTCACAAAATCTGCCCATAGATCATAAAAAACATTTGGAACATGCTTGGATCGTATCCATGATCGATACTTAGAGAACTCACACATTGGGTAACAAACCCCACAGATTCAACAATTAGAGTTTTCATGAATTTAGCGGGAATTGGGCCTTGGTGTGGACTATTGCACCCATTCATAGCCTTACATAACTGAATAGACCTTATTTTTACACTTCCTTGAAACCCCAAAGAGAATTGAGGAAGAAATTTGAAGAACTAGCCTTGATCACCTCTCAAACTTTTTCACTTTCATGCATGAATTCGGATAGGCTTAGAATGACTTAACCCTTCTTAAAAAACTCCATTCCTATCCTAAAACGATGTAGTATAGGCCTTAGGAACGTAGGAATTATGGAAAAGCCCTTAATAAGTGGCAGGGAAAAAAAGATTGCCAGTCCCAACGACGGACAGGACGAGTTTGTTATACCCCAGGAACCCAAGGATCAGACCGTGGAAGTGAAAATGGAGAAAAACTAAAAATTCACACCAGGTCACAGAACGACTCGTAAGGTGAGTTGTGAGGAGTGACCACGAGTCATGAAGTGACTCGTGGTCAGCTTGGTTTGGAAAAGTCTGAGTGAGGAGGCCACGGGCCTGACCACAAGTCATTGTCAGACCTCACGACTCGTGAGGTCACCCGTGGTCAACCCTTGAGGATTGGCAATATTTGGATGGGCAGTGTAGGCCATGGAAGGTGACCACGAGTTGTGATCTGACTTCACAACTCATGAAGTCCCTCGTGGAGTTCCCTTGGAGTTTTGGGCAGTGGACTCAATGGATCAAGGTAATGAGTCCTGCCCTGAGGCAACGACTCGTTAGGTCCCTCGTGAGGACTGGCGACCAGAGATTTCCTACATTTTAATAAGGGTGTTCTCATAATATCCTAAGTTCCTAAGGCCTAAACTATGTCATTTTGGATATTTTCGGAGTGTGATAGGAGGAGTTAAGTCCCTATAGCATGCTCATTCTCATGCAAGGATTTTAGAGAGGTTTTGGGAGATTCAAGGCCTTCTTCCCAATTTTCTTCAACTTCTTTGTGGGTGCTCAAGGAACTTTAAGTCCATCTATTCCCAGGTATGTAGGGTTTTAAAATGGGTGAAATTCATCCTCACCCATGCCCAATTTCGACTAAAGTTATGAATTCTCCTACTCAAATTCCATAGGGTTTTACCCAAAACATGACAATGTGATTTCTCCTTATGGGTATGTTATAGTTGGGATTTATTTATTGAAATATGCATGATGGGAAGGTATCGTATTATTTTCTTCAAAATGATGTTTCAATCTTTTTTAATCTAAATTTCCCATTTATGGAAGTTCATGAAAATTATGATTTATGATGAATATTCATTATTTTAAGATTATTGATTATGGAAATTCATGAATCCAAGTTATCCATGTTTATGAGTATATTTTGAAAGAATTGAGTATGATGAAGTATTGGGCAATGCCCATATGATGAAGAATATTTTATGATTTATGAAACGAATTTCATTATTTATAGATTTATGATGTTGGACGATGAAAAGGGCCTTGATTCTTGGCTAAGCATGATTTAAAGGGGATCAATGATGATAAATGTTACATCTTATCCAATGAATATTATGCATGATGCTAATGATTTATATAAGAACCTACATGCATATTTTTGGGAGCCGTGTCTAGCACCGAGCAGCCCGGCGTTCAAAGGACTACGCCGGAATCTCATAACCACATGCCACCATGGGTTGTAAATGTTATGATTTATTGATAATTATCCCCTCAAATGTTATATCACGCCTTATGCACGACCCTCACCTGGCAAGCTAGGGTTGGCTCTTCCCACCTGAGAGAGACAGTGGGGCATCATGAAAGGCTCTACCATGATAGTGTCGGTCATGACGAGTCCTCCATTGTTCCACATGCTTTTATGAATTGTTATATTTATGTTATTAGCTCAACTTATATTATGATAAAGTTATTCACGATTATGAAAATTAATGATTATGAATGATTTGAAAGTCTTGAGCCTTATGTTTTATCAGGAAGGTTTTGATGGAAGCATGTTGTCTTTCTTCTATGTTTATTTATGAGTTTACTTTACCCTTAAAAATGTCTGTTTTACTTACCTTGCATACTCAGTAAATTCCACGTACTGACCGCATACTTTCTATGTTGTATCGTTTCATGATACAGGATTCGAATCTCAGGATCATCTTTATCCTTAGAACATCACAACCTACAATATCAGCTTGTTGGTGAGTCCTCATATTCTCAGGGCCGTTTGATGAACTTTCTTGTTGATTAAATTTCAATATTGGTCGGTTATGATGGGGATGTTATCCCACCAACCCATCCTATGTATTAGAGGCTTCCGGACAAATAAGTAGTATTCAACTTAGGTAAATGTTGGTATTTTCCGATGCTTTGTCATGGTTACATTTCTGCGATGTTTTATACTTAATATTCTGTTTATTTAAATGAGATTTGTTTAATGCATGTGCCATGGGTTGAATTGTGGTCTCTCGGGGTCCCTTGTCCTGTGTCTACGATCTGGGTGTATGTTCGGGTCATGAAAAACTTTGTATCAGAGAAATAGGTTTGAAGTGTCCTAGGGTGAACAAAAGCTAGTTTAGGTAGAGTCTTTTTCATGGGTGTGAAGCACGCCACACCTATGACGAAGAAGCTACTAGACGTTTAGGAAATGTTCCCTTCTTTCATGTTCTATGTTGTGCGATGAAAAGCCTTTCCATCCTTCTAGTTCGTGCGATTCGTGATTGCAAAATTATGGCTCCTAGAAGAATGAATGGAAGGAGGAATGGAAATGATGAAGGCCATGGAGATGGAAATGACCATGGGCATCAGCAAGTCCCACCTGTTCCGGAGCCCAAGGCACCAGAGCCAACTGCCCACGCTGAGTTTCAGGCGGCGATTCAGATGTTGGCGTAGGCCTTGACCGATCAAGTCAATTAGCAGGCTGTTGCACAGGTTCCACAAAATGGAAATACAGCGGCAGCCGGGATTAGAGACTTCTTGAGGATGAACCCTCCTGAGTTCACGGGATCGAAGGTGGATGAGGATCCACACAATTTCATTGAAGGGATCTTCAAGGTTACTCAGGTTATGGGGGTGACAAATGGGGAGTGCGTAGACTTTGCCTCATATCAGCTAAAAGAGGTCGCTCATATTTGATACAAGCAATGGAAGGACAGCATGGTAGCAAGAGCGGGCCCTATCAGCTAGGATGATTCCACATGGCCTTTCTTGACAAGTTCTTCCCTCGGGAGATGAGGGAACTGAAAATAGCTGAGTTTGTTAACCTCAAGCAAGGAAAGATGATAGTGCTGGAGTATTCGCTTGAATTCACCCGGTTGTCAAAGTACACCCCAGAGTTGGTGATGGATCAGAGGGCGCGGGTGAGCCAATTTGTTCATAGCGTGGCCTGTTATTTAGACAAGGATTTTAGGACTTCCATGCTTCAGCATGATATGGACTTTGCTCGCATAGTCTTTTACGCCCAGCAGATGGAGGTGGCTCATGTGAGGGAGAGGGAGGAAAAGAGAGCTCAGACAGATAGTCGTGGGTTTTCACATCAGAGGTCTGACGGTGGCTAGCGTCCACAGTTTCAGTAGAGGTCACTAGCCCCAGCACCATCATTAGCTAGTGTTCCATCTAGTCCCAGGGGTGATCATAGGACCTGGGCTTCAGGGTCGAAGGATCAGAGGGGCACCCAGTTAGAATATACATCTCCAGCCTGCGGGAAGTGCGGCTAGAGTCACACTGGGGAGTGCCTACTTAGTTCGAATGTCTTCTTCGGGTGTGGTAGACTTGGAAACATGCGTTGAGCATGTACATATGCTAGATAGGGTGATGATAGGGGTCGAGCACAGACCTCCAGGACAGCAGTAGCTCCAGCGTGTTCTGCTCCGCAGGAAGCATCTACAGTGGGGGTGGAGTTTAGCACCAAAACCGATTCTATGCCCTTGCCTTGCGCCAGGAGCAGGAGACTTCGCCAGACGTGGTCACTGGTATATTGCGTGCATTTCATATTGATGTTTATGCCTTTTTAGACTTGGGAGCTACATTGTCTTTCGTGACTCCTTACATTGCTAGTAGTTTTGTAGTTAGTCCTGAAATTCTATCAGAACCATTCTCTGTATATACCCAGTGGGTTATTCAGTTGTAGCTAGGCGGGTATATAGAGGTTGCCCCATTACTGTGTTGCATAAGGTTACCTCTGCAGATTTGGTAGAGTTAGCCATGACTGACTTTGACGTTATTATTAGTATGGTTGTTTGCATGTTATGCTTTGATTAATTGTAGTACCCGTACCGTGGAGTTCCATTTTCTGGGTAAGCCAGTTTTGGAGTGGAAGCATAGTTCGGTGGTACCAGCAGTTTGGTTTATTTCCTATCTTAAGGCTAGGAAGATGATCTTTAAGGGGTATATGTACAATCCAGTTAGGGTTAAGGATGTGGAGTCTGAGACCTCGACTATTCAGTCAGTTCCGGTGGTGTGCGAATATCCAATGGTGTTTCTTGAGGATTTGCTAGGTGTTCCTCCTGAAAGGGAAATTGATTTCGTTATTGATCTATTGCCAGAGACGCAACATATTTCTATCCCTCCTTATAGGATGGCTCCAGCCGAGCTAAAGCAATTGAAGGATCAGTGAAAGGATTAGTTGTATAAGGGCTTCACTAGACTGAGCCAATCTCCATGGGGTGCACCAGTTTTATTTGTTCGAAAGAAGGATGGTTCCCTTCGCATGTGTATTGACTATCGGTAGTTGAACAAGGTTACTGTTAAGAATAGGTACCCCTTACCCTGGATCGATGATTTGTTTGACCAGCTTTAGGGTGCCAACTGCTTCTCCAAGATCTATCTCAGGTTCGGGTATCATCAGCTTAGAGTTCGGGAGAGTGACATCCCAAAGACCGCTTTCAGCACTCCATATGGTCACTATGAATTTATTGTTATGTCTTTTGGGCTAACCAATGCTCCTGCAACTTTTATAGACCTGATGAACAGGGTGTTCAAACAATATTTGGTTATGTTCGTGATCGTGTTCATCGACGACATTCTTATATACTCCTGGAGCGAGGAGGAGCATGCCACTTTTGAGCATAGTGTTGCAAACCCTCAAGGATCGTTCGCTGCATGCAAAGTTTAGCAAGAGTGAATTTTGGCTAAACTCTGTAGCATTTCTGGGACATGTAGTATCAAGCGAAGGCATAAGGGTAGATTCCCAAAAGATTAAATCGGTGAAGAAAGGGCCTAGACCGGTGAATCCTTCAAAAATTCGGAGTTTCTTGGGCTTAGCAGGCTACTACAAAAGATTTGTTGAGGTATTTTCATCGATTGCGGCCGTATTGACCAGGTCTGACCTCATGACTATTTGAAGTCCCCCGTGGAGTTCACATGGAGTTTTGGGTAGAGGACTCGACGAATCAAGGCAACGAGTCGTGCCCTAAGGCCTCGACCCGTTAGGTCCCTCGTGAGGACTGGCGACCAGAGATTTCCTGCGTTTTAATGAGGGTGTTTTCGTAATTTTCATAGTCCCTAAGGCCTAAACTATGTCGTTTTGGATATTTGAGTGTGATTAGAGGAGCTAAGTCCCTATTGCATGCCCATTCTCATGCAATGATTTTAGAGAGGTTTTGGGAGATTCAAGGCCTTCTTCCCCAAGTTTCTTCAATTTCTTTGTGGGTGCCCAAGGAACTTTAAGTCCATCAATTCCCAAGTATGTAGGGTTTTAAAATGTGTGAAATTCTTCCTCACCCATGCCCAATTTCGACTAAAGTTATGAATTCTCCTACTCAAATTCCATTGGGTTTTATCCAAAGTATGACAATGTGATTTCTCCTTATGTGTAAGTTTTAGTTGGGTTTTATTTATAGAAATATGCATGATGGGCAGGTTTCGTATTATTTTCATCAAAATCATGTTTCAATCTTTTTAAATCTAAATTGCCCATTTATGGAAGTTCATGGAAATTATGATTTATGATGAATATTCATTATTTTAAGTTTATTGATTATGGAAATGCATGAATCCAAGTTACCCATGTTTATAAGTATATTTTTAAAGAATTGAGTATGATGAAATATTGAGCAATGCCCATATGATGAAGAATGTTTTACGCTTTATGAAATGAATTTCATGATTTATAAATTTATGATGTTGGCCGATGAAAAGGGCCTTGATTCTTGGCTAATCATGTTTGAAAGGGGATAAATGATGATAAATGTTACTTCTTAGCCAATGAATTTTATGCATGATGTTAATGATTTCTGTATGAGCCTATATGTATGTTTTTGGGAGCCGTGTCTAGCACCGAGCAGCCCGACGTTCAAATGACTATGCCGATGTCTCATAACCACGTGCCATCGTGATTTGTAAATGTTATGATGTATTGATAATGATCCCCTCAAATGTGATATCACACCTTATGCAGGACTCACTCCTGGCAAGCCAAGGTCGGCTCTGCCCACTTGAGCGAGACAGTGGGGCATCATGAAAGGCTCTACCATGATGGTGTCAGTTATGATGAGTCCTCCCATTGTTTCACATGTTTTTATGCATTGTTATATTTATGTTATTGGCTCAAGTTATATTATGATAAAGTTATTTACGTTTATGAAAATGAATTATTATGAATGATTTGAAAGTCTTGAGCCTTATGTTTTATCACAAAAGTTTTGATGCAAGCATGATGTCCTTCACCTATGTCTATTTATGAGTTTACTTTAATTTTTATAATGTCCATTTTACTTTCCTTGAATACTCAGTAAATTCCACGTACTGACCGCATACTTTCTATGTTGTATCGTTTCATGATACATGGTCCGGAACTCAAGCTCATCCTCATCCTTAGTACATCCTAGCATACGATATCAGCTTGTTGGTGAATCCTCATGTTCCGAGGGTCGTTTGATGAACTTTCTTGTTGATTATGTTTCAATATTGCTTGGGTTAGTTGGGAATTTTGTCCTATCAACCCATCCTATATATTAGAGGCTTTCGGACAAATGAGTAGTATTCAACTTATGTAAGTGTTGGAACTTTCTGATGCTATGTCTTGGTTACATTTCTGTGATGTTTTATACTTAACTTTCCGTTTATTTAAATGAGATTAGTTGAATGCATGTGTGATGGGTTGATTGGGGTCTCTCGGGGTCCCTCGTCCCGTGTTTATGATCCGGGTGTACATTCGGGTCGTGACAGAGTCGTTGTTAGTGACCGTGACTCGTGGTCACCTCCCGTCACCTTCAATGCAAAAATTCTCCTAAGGGGCACCACGGGGGGCACCACGACTCGTGGTGTACCCGACAAGTCTTGGTGATGACACGTTAGGTGCATTGTCGATTTTCTTCTGCCTTCATATCAACCTTGACAACGGCTGGCATGACGAGTCGTGTTGCTGGCCATGGCTCGTGGTCACATCCGTGGTCACCCAAAAACCAAATTTCCAACAAAGTCCTAGCCTTTCCAAACTGGTCACTTAATGACTCATAGGGTTTCAGACGGGTCACTAGACAACTCGTCATATGACCTTGTGCAAAAATTCATATTTTTTCTCAGGTTTAACTTCCGAGTCTGATCTTAGGGATTTCAAGGTATAACAATATCTCCCCCTTAGGAGCATTCATCCTCGAATCTTGAAAATCATACAGAAAAGTAGAGAAATGCATTCATCATACTCAAATACTGAACATACATGTTGAAAACTGATGGAGTGACTGACTCCGATTTGTACTACATGACTGAATTAAATTCCTGAATAACACATAGATCCATTTACATGCAAGAAACTGGGTTACATGAGACGAACATGAAATTGAATAGAGTACTAAGGAGGAAACTGATACCTCAAGCTAAAACTGAGCTAGAAGGGAATAAATGCGGGTATTTAGCCGTCATATACACCTAAGCTTCCCACTTAGCTCCATCAACATGATAATTCCTCCATAAAACGTTGACTGAAGCTACTACTTTGTTTCATAGCCTACTAACCTACTGATCCAGTATCTCCACCGGAACCTCTTCATAACTAAGGTTGTCTTTCACACTGACACTATCCACCAAATCAACCGGTGATGGATCACCCAGACACTTCTTAAAGAGCGATTCATGGAAAACTAGATGAACTTAAGCTAATTCTAAGGCCAACTCCAACTCATATACCATCTTGCCAACACGTTTCACAATCTGGTATGGGCCAACATAATGGGGACTGAGTTTCCCTTTCTTTCCGAACCTCATCACTCCCTTCATGGGAGACACCTTTTGAAATACCCAATAATCGACTTCAAACTCAAGTTCTCTTCTCCTCATATCCACATAGGACTTTTTGCGACTTTGAGCTTTTTCAACCTGTCTCTTATGAGTTGAAATTTTTCCACAGCCTCATGGAATGAATTTGGTCCTATCATCACAGCTTCACCGACTTCAAATCAACCAATAGGCTATTTACATCTCTACCCATAGAGAGCCTCAAACGGAGCCATCTCAATGCTTGAATGGTAGCTGTTGTTATACGCAATTCAATGAGAGGCAGATGATCATCCCAACTACCCTTTACGTCAATCACATATGCTCTCAACATGCCCTCGAGAGTCTTAATAGTCCGCTCAGCCTGTCCATCCGTTTGCGCGTGAAATACTATGCTAAGCTTGACCTAAGTACCAAGTCCCTTTTGAAATGATCTGCAAAATTGGAAGGTAAACTGAGTACCTCTATCCGATATGATGGACAAGGGAACTCCATGCAACCGAACTAGCTCCAGAATGTATAATTTAGCATATTTCTCCATTGAATCTGTAGTTTTGACCAGTAGAAAGTGAGCTGCTTTGGTCAACCTGTCCATAACCACCAAAATGTAGTCATGTTGTCGATGAGTGTGAGGCAACCCCATTATGAAGTCCATATTGATCTCCTTCCACTTTCAAGTAGGAATACTGATGTCTTAAAGCACACCTCCTGGTCTTTGATGCTCAACCTTCACTTGCTGACAATTCAGACACAGCCACCAACTGCGCTATGTCCTTCTTCATGCCATTCCACCAACAGACTTCCTGTAGGTCACGGTATATCTTGGTCGGACCTGGATGTATGGAAAACTTGGAACCATGAGCCTCATGCAATATACATCTCTCAAATTGTCAACATTCAGAACACACAGACGACCCTGATACCGGAGCACACCATCTCCCTCTTTGAAGAAGATCTCTCCTTTTGAATACAAAAGGCTTGCTTTAACTTCACCAAGATAGGATCCTCATCTTTTCTAGCTTTTACATCAGTCGGCAAGGATGATTCTGATCCATTGTGAAGAATTACACCACCATTGAACAAATCAACCAAATGAACTCCCAACCATACAAGTCGATGCATATCCTTCACCAACTCCTTCCTCCCCTCATCTACAAGGGACTCACTCTCCATAGAAAGTCTACTAAGAGCATCTTCTACCATATTAGCCTTGCCCGGATGGTAAAGGACACTCATATCATAATCCTTGAGTAACTCCAACCACCTCCTTTAGCGTAGATTTAGATCCTTCTTGGTAAACCCATATTGTAGGATTTTATGGTCCGTAAACACATCTACATGGACCCCGTACAAATAGTGTCTCCAAATCCTCAAGGCAAATACTACCGCCGCTAATTTGAGATCATGAGTCGGGTAATTCTTTTCATGAACCTTCAGCTCGGCTGGAAGCATATGTCATCACTTTACTATGCTGCATCAATACACAACCAAGGACAATTCTATAATAATCACAATATACCACAAAACCATCGGTATCCTCAGGTAGGGTAAACACTAGTGCTGAGGTGAGTCGAGTCTTCAACTCTTGGAAGATCCTCTCACAAGCCTCCAACCATTGGAACTTCACTTTTTTTTTATTCATTTTGGTCAATAGTGATGCAATAGTTGAAAACCCCTTAACAAACCTCTGATAAAACCTAGCTAAGCCTACAAAACTCCTTATATCTGAAGGATTCAATTGTCTAGGCAAATTCTTTACCGCTTCTATCTTTTGAGAGTCCCTTCGTATACCCTCAATCGGTACCACATGACCCAAAAATACCACCGAGTTCAACTAGAGCTAGCACTTTCTGAATTTAGCATACAATTGAGGATCCTTCAATGTCTGTAGCATCCCCGTCAACTGCACGGCATGCTCCTCCTCGCTCCGAGAGTATATTAGGATGTCATCTATGAACACAATCATGAACATATCTAAGTATGGCTTGAACACCCTTTTCACCAAATCTATTAAAGCTGCAAGAGCATTCGTTAGTCCAAAAGACATAACTACAAACTCATAATGACCATACTGAATCCTGAAAGCTATCAACGGAATATCGCCCTCTCGAACTCTAAGCTGATGGTATCCAGATCTAAGATCTATCTTTGAAAAGTAATTAGTACCCTGAAGTTGGTCAAATAAATCATCAATCCTAGGGAGAGGATACCTATTCTTTTTGATAACTTTGTTCAATTGCCAATAATTGATGCACATACGAACAATCTTTCTTGCGGACAAAGAGAATTGGTGCACCCCACGCGGATTTGATAGGTCTAATGAAACCTTGTCTAGGAGGTCCTTCAATGGCTTCTTCAACTCCATTAGCTCAGTTGGAGCCATTCTATAAGGAGAAATAGATATAGGATGCGTATCGGGAAGAAGTCCAATACCAAAATCAATCTTTCACTCGGGAGGGATTCCCAATAAATCATCTGAAAACACCTCTGGATACTCACACACTATGAGAATTGACTAGATAGTTGGGGTCTCAGGTGTAGCATCATTAACCCTAACTAGATGGTACACGCAACCCTTAGAAATCATCTTTCTTCCTTAAGGTAGGAAATGAAACAACCTACAGGCACAACTGAACTGCCCTTCCACTCTAAGATTGGTTCACCTGGAAATATGAACTCTATTGCACGGGTACTACAATTGACTGAGTATACATATAAACAACCAGTCCATGCCGAGGATAACATCAAAATTCGTCATGGCCAACTCTACTAAATCTTCTAAGGTGGCCTACTAAAGGACTGTGATAGGGCAATTGCTATACACCTGTATAGCTATAACTGAATCACCAATTGGAGTAGAGACTGAGATTGGTTGTGATAAGATTTTGGGACTAACTTTGAAACTACTAGCAACATAAGGCATTACAAAAGATAAATTAGCAGGTGGATCTAACAATGCAATACATCAAGTTAGAATACTTGTAACATACCGGTAACCACATTTGGTGAAGTCTCTTGCTCCTGGCGGGAGGTAAGGGCATAAAACCTGTTCTGGAGCTGGCCGCCACTTCCACTAGAGGATGCACCCTGCTGGGTTGGGCATGCTGGTGCTGCTGCTGAGCAGGCAGCTTGGGCATGGCCTCTACCATCACCTTGTCTGGTCAAGGGACACTCTAGGCGCACGTGACTGGACCTACCGCACCCATAACATATATCTGATCCTAACAAGCACTCTTCTATATGACTCTTGCCACACATCTCATAGGCCAAAAAGGTGAGCTCTGTCTGCATGCTTCTCTGGTCACTAAAACCTGAGGCCCTACTCCTCTGGTCACCTCTGGGTCTGGATGGGACACTAGCTGATGATAGCGCTAGAGCTAATGACCTATGATGAGACTTTTGGCAATGTCCGCCTCCTCATCTCGGCTGAGAGAACCCATAATTGTCTATACTGGCCCTCTTGGCCTCTCACTCTCTTAGATGCACCGCCTCTATCTGTTGGGCGTTCAAAACTATTTTGGGAAAATCAATATCCCAATGAAGCATGGCGATCCTACAATCCTTGTCTAGGTAGTCCGTCACTCCATGTACAACTCTACTCACTTGAGCCCTCTAATTAGCCACTAGCTCAGGTGCATACCTAGACAAACAGGTGAACTCCAAAGCATACTCTTGGACTATCATCTTCCCTTGCTTTAGGTTCATGAACTCTGCCACTTTTATCTCCCTCATCTCACGAGGGAAGAACCGATCCAAAAAAGCAATATGAAACTCCTCTCAACCAATAGGACCTGCTCCAACTAGTGCATGTGGTGGTTAGAGACAAAATAGGTTCTATGTCCTCACATTACGTTAGGACCAAGGGGTCTCCCCCGATGTAGTCAGTGGTATATTATCAGTATTCCACCTTAATGTATATGGACTATTAGATCCAGGGGCTATTTTATCTTTTGTGACGCCCTATGTTGCTAGTAGTTTCGGAGTCAGTCCCGAAATCCTATTAGAACCCTTAACAATCTCTACTCTAGTCGGTGATTCAGTTATAGCTCGACAGGTATACAGAAATTTCCCTATCACAGTCGTTCAGGAAGTCACCTCAATAGATTTAATAGAGATAGCTATGACATATTTTGATGTTATCTTTGGGGGATCTTTAGAATCTCATCAATAAACTCATGTGGATCCTCGTCCACCTTCGATTAATGGAACTCGGGAGGGTTCATCCTAAAAAAATACCTAACTCTTGCCGCCGCTGCATTCCCATTCTGAGGGACATGCACTAGCGCCTGCTGATTGACTTGGACAGTCAAGGCCTGGGCTAATATCTGAATGGCTGCCGTGAACTCTGGCTCAGGTACGTGCTCCTCATAGGCTGGTAGGGACTCCTAGTGCCTGTCTCTATTGCCATTCTCATGGCCATTTCCATTTCCATTTCCATTTTTTCTCCTATTAACTTTGCGGGGGGACATAATTCTGCAAACACATAGAGCACGAGTTAGAAGGATAGAGAAACATTTTATCGCACCAATTAGATCATAAAAGAAGGGAACAATTCCTAAACGTCTTGTAGCCTCTTCGTCATAAGTGTGGCGCGCTTCACACCCATGAAAAGGACTCTAGTTAACGTGACTTTCAGACACCCTAGGGCACTTCAAAACCTAATTCTTTGGTACCAAGTTTATCATGATCCGAACATAGGCCCGGATCAAGAAACGGGACAAGAAACCCCCAGAGGCTCCAAATCGACCCTTGGTAAGATCGTACATCTAACTCATTCATAGATAAGAAAATGATCAACATAAATAACATAGTGTAAGTCTAAACGATCATAACATCTGAATACATACATGAATCTGAAGCTGAATATAAACTATGTCCAAAAAGCCTCTAACACTGATGAGTTGATTAGACAAGACCCCAACTAACTCACTATAGTTTGAAAACTGAAAAGACAAAATACAACAGATAAGAAGGTCCTTCGCAAGATAAGGATCACCAACTGAGACTAAGAAGTGCTAACTCCAGAAGTCTGACTAATGGCGGGACTGCGGCCTGGATATCGGAGCCTATATCATGAAACGATACAATATAGAGTATGTAGTTAGTACTTGAAATACAAAGTATGCAAGGTAAGTAAAAATGGATAGTTAAAAAGTACATAAGAGTTCATTAAGAGTAGGACGACATACTCATAACATAAATATAATAATGTAAACATAAGGCTCAAGGTTTTCAAAACATTCGTAAATTATTTATTATCATATTCATAAGAGAAAAACTTTATTAAACATGACTTGAGCCAAAGTGTATAAACATAACCATGCACAAATCATGAAGAACAATGGAAGCACTCGTCATAACCAACACCATAATGGTAAATCCGTACATGATGCCCCAACTATCTCATTCAAGTCGGCAGAGTCGCCCTAGGCTTGCTAGGCAATGGACGTGCATTATGTGATATAACAAAGAGGGGATCCATTAATATTGCTATATATATATATAAACCTACGCTAGGATGCAGCTCTGAGACATCGGTGTAGTCCTTTGAATGCCGGGTTGTCATGACCCGAACGGAGGCCTGGATCATAGACACGGGACAAGGGACCCCGAGAGACCCCAAGTCGACCCACGACACATGCATACAACTATTCTCAATTAAACAAGCGAGACATTAAACACAAAACATAGCAAAAATGTAACCATAGCATAACATCAAGAAATACTGGACATATACAAGAGCTGAGTACTACATACTAGTCTGAAAGCCTCTACTACATACGATGGGTTGATGGGACAACACCCCAACTAACCCTAACAATCCTGAAACTCAGGATAACATAAAATTTCATTAAACAACCCTCGAAAAATGAGGACTCACCAATGAACTGATAGCATAAGATGAGATGGACTATGGAGACCACATGCATTCATTATGAAAGCATACTCATATAATACAAGATCATGCATGGCTTTAGAACATCATGACTGACTCGAGTGACTCAAGATGAAACATAACATTTATATCAAAAGCTGAACAATGAGTCAAACCTTACTTCTTGTACATGCATGCATAACTAATCATCATGAATAGTGAATATGCAAATTTGAAAAATATAGACGGCGGGAGACTCGTCACTTAACCGACATACCACGATAGAGCTTACGTGGTCTCAACTATCATAGTAAAGTGGGAAGAGCTGTCCATAACCTTTTCAGGGCGATGGACGCTACCAAGATATTGATATCAAGCTCAAGGGCCAATCGGTGGGGATATCTCACAGGTGAGGTCCCAAAAATATATAAGTATCAACCTACATTGGCGCGTAGTTCTAGGGTATAGGGTAATCAACCCTTAACCCGCTCGGTGCTAGACTATTCTCCCAAAACATGCAGTGCTCTACATCGTATATAACGAAGCTCAACATTGTCAATTGACGAAGCTCAACATCGTCTAATGAAGAAGCTCAATATAAAATCATGCATAACTCAACATCGTATGAAACAAAGCTCAATATTGTCTATTAACAAAGCTCATAATAACATCATCCATAGACTCAATATCATATGTAAATGAATCTTAACATTGTTGTCGACAAAGCTTATAGTGACACACATCCCAATTATGATTTTCATGAATATAGGAGGATTTTTTCAGGCCCCGCCTTGGGAGGCATGACTGGCACCTGGTGCCCTACTAGGACCTGGACTGTTGAACCAATTGAGCCTAAGCACTTCTAGTGCAAGGCTGGCTCTAACTCCGGAATCAAGAAAACGGCGGGCTATATAACGGCTATAAATACAGTCCCAGGCCGACAAGGCCACCATGATGTCAAGTTATAACTGAAAAATGAAATCTGGTGCTAAGCTGATTTGTGACCGACAAGGTCACCAACTAACGACTGACCAAGGCCCCACACAGCCATCACATACAATCTGAAACACATATATGGCCCCACACGGTTGATACATCTACCACAGGGAATATAATACAATCTTCAAGCCTCTAAGATTAATAAGATGGTCGAGATAGGGTCCTGGCCTACCCATACTATACAAACAAGAAGAAAGTAAACCTCTGTCTTCTAAGCTCCGGATGAAAGGAGCTGAAGGCTCTGTATTGCTAACTGGAACTACGAGGGATCTGCTCCTCGTCTATGTACACCTGCAGGCAAGTAATGCAGCACACCGAAACAGGCATCAGTACCATTGGTACTAAGTTTATAAGCAATAATTGTAAACATCTGAAAGTAAATAGATAAGCTGACAGTAACTGAAGTAATAGGAAACAGACTGAAACTGACTGAGATAGAGGAATCAGGGCTGACGTAGCGATACTGAGAAGAGTAAGAGTCATACTTGATAACGTGGCATTCTACTGTCTATCTATCAATGACTAAAACAACATAGCACAAACCTTACCTGGCCCTCATAAGCTGGAAGGTGCAAGCAGCACATCTCAACCTATTTACCCCTACCCAGGTCATACCACATCACCTAGTAGCTATAAGCATCCGGCCGATCCCCTCGGTATGCTGCTTAGGCCCGCTGGGCCCCTGACTATAATTGTACCTGAGTCTAGAGGACTCCTGAAATCAACATCCTGCGCGCAAGTGCTCGGCGGGGGTGTATAAAGGGCAACCACGACAAAATATGAGGAGCTGGTTCCCCATCTTCGTCCCTGACGGATGGCATGTCGCTCCGTAGAGTGACAAATCCTCTCCCTCTGGCGGACGAGTCGATACAACCATTAACCCTAGGGCGGTTACGGAAGATGTATAGGTAATCCATCCCAAAACCATACAAACAAGTCTCAACTAATAACAATAACTACATATAATACTCACTGAATAAGATAATAATATAATCTCTAACTTGTTGTATTGAGTCTCATACTGAACATGATATAATACTTCTGACGTGCTTTACTAAATTAAATACTGAGCATGATATACTATTTCTAAAATATCTTACTGGGATTCATACTATTTTACTATACTAGAGAAACTAACTTGCCAAAAGAGACTAGCTTTACATACCTCAACTGCTGGTTTACCGATTAACTGACGAGATTCGGCTAGTATTCAGCTATTCTCCCCAACTGTAATCATATTAAAGAAAGAATAGGACTAACTTCATTACTATACTGCAAGAAACAATACTTTATATATATATATATATATTGACTATCCTTCTACTTATCAAAGAACGATTGAGAACTCATAATTTCTCGGGAGTCTAGAAGGGAGAAGTACTTACTTTAAACCTGGGATTGTATTAACACTAGTTTGGAGAAATTCCAATCACTTTGACTCGGCGGGACGACGATTTGCCAGGCGAATTTCGCGAAACTAACTCTGTAGGAATGCTCCCTGTAGCTTTATACTTCGATGCCCGAGGTTAATTTAACTTTGGACAACATTTGACGGTGTAATCAAATGGAAATTTATTCAAACCCTTCGCCCTCTCTTTTTTCTTGTCGTGTACTTATGAAAATAACATGAAAATGAAGGGTGAGGCCTTTATATACTTGGAGCCAGAACCATGGAAACATGGCACGCAGGCCATCGTGCGAATCTAGCTCTGTGCCACGTTGGCCATCACGTAGGAGGGGCCTTCGTGCCACGTGGCCTCTCTGGGCAGCGCGATTCAGCCTCCTCTTGCGAAAATCTGACTTGGCACTCGTTCGGCGTTTCTCCGGGCCCTTTTCTCTCACGTATGGCATTCTAAAACTCTCAACCAACATACGAATAGGCCAACTAAGTGCCAGAAACTTACGGGGTGTAACATCCTCCCCCCCTTAAGAACATTCATCCTCGAATGTTAACTTCTGCTTGCAAGAATCTTAACTTGCACTTACCTACTTTGGAAAAATTTTGGCAGAGTCTCCCCTGTAATATGGACTATCCAAAAAATCCTGAAACACAGAAAAGTCCAATACAGGTACTCCACACGATACAATAGTATTCATTTCACAATAAACTGGAGTCATCTACTCAACATTTACATGAATATAAAGCCACTCATGAAACAACAATAACAACATACCTCTGGCTACATAATTTGACTAAGTCTTGAATAACTGAGGATAGCTGACTTTCATACCATCTTCCGCTTCCCAAGTCAACTCCTCTCGGTTCCTATTACGCCACAAAACCTTGACAGAAGAAACATCTTTAGTTCTTAGCCTACGGACCTGCCGGTCTAGTATGGCTACTAGAACTCCTTATAAGCTAACTCTTCTGTGACCTGAACATCTTGGACTGGGAAAATTTGGGAGGGATCTCCTATGCACTTTCTCAGCATTGATACGTGGAAAACTGGGTGAACAGATTCTAATTTTGGAGGTAGGTCCAATTCATATGCCACCTGGCCTATCCTTCGGCGAATCTGATAAGGCCCAACAAACCTCGGGCTAAGCTTTCTTTTCTTGCAAAATCTCATCACACCCTCTATCGGTGAAACTTTCAGGAATACCGAGTCACCCACATTAGATTCCAAGTTTCTGCGCGACACTTCAACATAAGAGTTCTAGCTGCTCTGAGCAGTCAGTAGATGTTCCCTAATAAACTTTACTTTCTCTTATGACTTATGAATAATATCTTGCCCAATCAATGCTGATTCTCCTACCTCAAACCAACCAGCTGGAGATCTTCACTTCCGCCATACAACGCTTCATAAGGCTCCATCTGAATTGCTGAATGATAACTGTTATTATAGGCGAATTCAATAAGCGGTAGATGTTCATACCAGCTACCTCCAAAGTCTAACACACATGCTCATAACATATCCTCAAGCGTCTGGATGGTAGGTTCTACCTGCCCGTCAGTCTGAGTATGGAAGGTTGTGCTCAGGTTAACCTGCGTCCCCAAGCCTCTCTGAAACGATTGCCAAAACATAGATGTGAACTGCGCCCCTCTGTCGGATATAATTTACAATGGAACACCATGAAATATGACTATTTCTTTAATATACAGCTCGGCATAATCTTCAGCTGAAAAGGTAACCCTTACTGGTAGAAAATGGGCTGATTTTTTCAACCTGTCAACAATTACACAGATCGAATCGTATCTATGCCTGGTGTGAGGTAATCCTTCTACAAAATCCATATTAACTGCTTTCCATTTCCATAGAGGCACGACTATATCCTGTGTCAGTCCACCTGGTTTATGATGTTCAACTTTTACCTGTTGGCAAGTGGGACACTGAGCTACAAATTCTTCTCTCCCCTTTTTCATTCCTGGCCACTAATAAATTTCTTTTACATCATGATACATCTTTGTCGAACCTGGATGGAGAGAGTAACGGGCATAGTGTACCTCGCCCATAATTTGCTGGCGAAGCCCTGCCACATCTGGAACACAGAGGCGATCCCTATATCTCAAGACTCCATTCTCGGTTAACGCCACTTCCCTTCACTGGACTCTGTCTTTGAGCTGAACTAGGCTAGGATCTTCATACTGCCTTTCCTTCACCTCCACAACCAAAGATGACACTACGGTGTTCTGGATTACTGCTCTACTGTCTTCGGTTTCTACTATACGAACGACTAAATTGGCTAGCTAATGCAACTCTCGAGCCAACTCCCGCTGCTCGAGCTGTAAGTATGCCAAGCTTCCCATAGATTTACGGCTAAGGGCATCTGCTACCACATTGGCCCTTCCTGGGTGATATAAAATATTCACATCATAATCTTTCAACAGCTCTAACTAGCTTCGTTGTCGCATGTTCAACTCTTTCTGGGTGAAGACATACTGTAGGCTTTTTTGATCAGTGAAAATATCCACGTGGACACCATAAAAATAGTTTCTCCATATCTTCAAGGCATGAATTACCGCAGCTAATTTCAGGTCATAGGTAGGATAGTTCTTCTCATGCTTCCTCAGCTGCCTGGAAGCGTAAGCAATCACTTTACCATGCTGCATCAGAACACATCCTAACCCAACACTCGAAGCGTCACAATAAACTGCATAACCCTCCGTTCTTTCTAGTAATGCTAACATTGGTGCTGATGTCAGTCTGTCTTTCAGTTCATGAAAACTCCTCTCACACGCCTAAGTCTAATGAAATTTTACTACCTTCTGTGTCAGTTTAGTTAAAGGTTCCTCTAAGGTGGAAAATCCTTCCACTAACCTTCTGTAGTACCCGGCTAATCCCAGGAAACTGCGTACCTCGGTCAGAGTGGTAGGTCTAGGCCATGTTTTCACTGCCTCTATATTTTGTGTATCTACTTGTATACCAGCGTTTGACACAATATGGCCTAAGAAGGCTACTAAATTCAGCCAAAATTCACATTTAGAAAATTTCGCGTATAGCTGGCGATCTTTGAGAATCTGGAGCACTGTCCGTAGATGATCCTGGTGGTCTGCCTCTGAGCGAGAATACACCAGAATATCATCGATAAATACTATCATGAACAAGTCTAGGTATGATCTGAAGATACTGTTCATCAGGTCCATAAACACTGTTGGTGCATTTGTCAGCCCAAATGACATAACTAGGAATTCAAAGTGCCCATATCTGGTTGTGAAGGCAGTCTTTAGAATATCCCTCTCAAGAACCCAAACCTGATGATATCCGGACCTTAAGTAAATCTTTGAAAAATATCTTTCCCCCTGCAGCTGATCAAACAAATTATCTATTTTGGGAAGCGAGTACTTATTCTTGACAGTAACTTTATTCAGTTGTCGATAGTCTATACACATATGGAGGGAGTCGTCCTTCTTTCTCATGAATAGAACTGGCGCACCCCATGGTGAGGTACTCAACCTGATAAAGCCCTTATCTAGCAAATCTTTCAATTGCTCCTTTAGTTCTCTTAGTTCAGTAGGAGCCATCCAATAAGGGGGAATTGATATAGGCTGAGTGCCTGGTAATAAATCGATTGCAAAATCAATTTCATTTTCTGGGTGAATACCAGGAAGCTCATCTGGAAATACATCGGGGAACTCATTAACCACTGGAACAGACTGAAGTGTCAAAGGCTCTGCCCGACCATCCTGGACTCTAACAATGTAATAAATGCACCCCTTCACTATTAACTTTCTCGCTCGGAGATAGGAAATAAACCTACCTTTTCGTGTAACTATACTACCTTTTCACTCCCGTACTGCCTCCCCTGGAAAGTGGAATCGGACAGTCTTGTTCTAGCACTCAACATTGGCATAACATGGAGCTAACTAGTCCATACCCATAATGGCATCAAAATCAACCATCTCTAACTTTATTAAATCTGTTGTGGTCTGACGATTGGAAACCTCTACTGTACACCCCCGATAGACCCTTCTGGCTATGATAGAGTCACAAATGGGTGTTGACACTGAAAAAGGTTGCCAAAGCAATTCTGGCACAATACTAAATTTTCAAGCCACTAACGGTGTAACATAGGAAAAGGTGGATCCCGGATCTATCAATACATAAGCTGGATGAGAGCAAATATTTAGCATACCTGTCACAACATCTGGTGATGACTCTGAATCCTGTCTCGCCGGTAATGCATAGGTACGATATAGGCCCGCACCTGAACTGGAGGCCACTGATATGTCTCGGCCTCTACCTACTGAAATTGAGGGCCTACGCCCTACAGGGATGCTGGAGCTCGTGACCCTGTTGATGACCTACCCTGCCGATCCTGGTCACCCTGACCCCTAGCTGGACAATCTCTCATTTAATGACCCTCCTGTCCACAAATATAAAATCATGTGGAGCTATATCTGCACGCTCCAGAGTGGTGTCAACTACAAATAGAGAAAAATGGTATTGTATACCTACTCTGCTCCGCCCTCCTCTACTGTTGCGAACCCACTGCTCGCAAACCTCCGGCGGGCTCTAACTTCCCTCGGCGACTAAACCTGCTCCTCTGCTGCTGTGATGGTGGGGGGTGGTCTAGGCGGTCTATCTGATAGTCGTGGTCTAGGTCCTCCCCGGGCCTCCTCTTGTAAGTCATCTGGCCTGTCCCTGTAGCGCTGTTCCTGACTTGTTCTCCTGATCACCAGTTGCCGCTGTCAGATGCCCTAAATATTCTGAGCAAAAGCCAATACTCAGGCAATATCCATATCCTCTTGCAGAGTAGCTGTGATACAAGTCTCCACATATTCTGGGTTCAGCCCCATAATGAAATGGTGTACTCTGGATGGCATGGTATAAACGAAAGCTGACGCATATCGGGCCAAGGAATCGAATCGCAAGGCATATTCTCGAACACTCATCGGCCCCTACTCCAGGTGTAGGAACTGATCAACCCGGGCCTGTCGAATCACCCCTGGTAGACAATGATCTAGAAAAGCCTCTAAAAAGCTCGGCCAGGTCGGAGGGGAAATATTATACCCCGTGGAATTCCCGGCACCTAGACGACCTATTTGCACGTTGGTTAAGCATATTTGAAGGCCATACGTGCTGGAGAAAGGCCCGGGAAAAGATCGGGCGAGAAACCTATCGAACCATCGCGGAAGGAGCCGAGGCAGAGCCCCTCCGCGATGGCAGCGTGTCACGGAGGAGGGGCCTCCGTGTTGGCTCCGTGACACGTTGGCCTTGTCCAGGCCCAAGTATATAAAGCCCCACTTTGGTTTTAAATGATAAAAACCTTTAAAATTTACAGAGAACAGAGAGCAAACGCAGAGGGAGAAAGAGGAACGAAGAAATTATATAATTTTCGTCCGATTACGCTGCTAAACGTTGCCCAAACTCAAATTAACTCCAGATACGAAGGTATTTAGCAGCAGAGAGCATTCCTACGGATTCAGTTTCGTAAAATACGGCCGACGAATCATCGAGCCACCGAGCTAAGGTAAGTGGAATTGCTCTAAATTAGTGTCTATGTGTTCCTAGCTGTGAAGTGAATATTTCTCCCTTCTGGACCGCTGAAAAATAATGAGTTTTCGACCGTCTTTTGATAAGCCTAAGTTTAGGCTATAAACTATATCGAAAGTAACGTTGCTCTTTACAATAAAGCTGTATTTAGTATTAATTGACGTATTTATGAATGCAGTTGGGAGAAAATAGTTGAAGTACCGGCCGAGCCTCGTCTGACGGACGAATAGTTCAAGAATAAGGTATGTAAAGCTAGTTCCCTCGGCAAGTTAAGTAATATCGGTGCAGTATAGTAATTTACAGGCCAGTAGAATGTTCAGAAGTCAAGTGTTACGTTTATTGTGAATGTTGATACGGTACTAGAAGCATCAGACTGTAACTTGTGTGAAACTTACTAATACGACATAGCTTCTAACACAAGTATTAGAAACTGCTCAGCATGCTCAGTATGTGATGTGATACGAAATGTTAAGATATTATTGTATTCAGTTGAAACCCTGTAAAGCGATGTAATATCCGTAAGTACCTCAGAAATAGAATGGCAGGCTAAAATAAAGTTTAGAACGCATGTTAGGAATAGTAAATCACATTAATATAGAAACTCAGTATACAACATAGGTTGCAGTAGAAATACTATATTTCGTATAGCATTTGCCCCAGTACAGTCTGGCAGGAGACTATATTCATATATACATATTTACCAGTCTCAGCACGTATTAAATTCGTACAGATTACTATCATTACTTCAGCATGTAATATATACGATACTTTACCCCTATTAGCCTCAGCATGTGAGATACGCAAACAGTATTACTAGTTGAGACCGTTGTATTGTTTGCGGTTGGATTACCTAGCATCCATGACCACCCCAGGGTTAATAGCTGTATCGACTCATCCGCCAGAGGACGAAGATACGTCGCTCTACGGAGTGGCATGCCGTCCCCCAAGGGACGAAGATGGGATGCCAGTTTTCCCCATATTGTGCCTTGGTCGGCCCTTATACACCCCCCTCAAGCGGATACGCCCGGGGTGTTGATTCAGGAGTCCTCCGGACTCAGGTATAGTTATAGTGAGGGGCTCAGCGAGTCCAAGTGCATACCCAGGGGACCGGCAGGATGCTTACAGGGTTATAGGTGATGGGATGACCGGGGTAGGGTTATAGATTTTGTGCTGGTTGTACCTCCCGGCTTATGGAGGTCGGGTAAGGTTTGTGTGTGCTATACTATGTTACGTTATGTTATGTTATGCCATGTGACGTTAGATACGAGTAGATCAGCAATAGAGTGATACGTCTCCAGGTACGACCCCTATTTCCTCTCCAGTATATATATGAGAGAAGGTATGACTCACGTTATCAGACAGTTAATCTATTTCTTCTTACTTCAGTTTCATCAGTTACATTGTTGTTCCCAGATTTTGCTTTCAGTTATTGCTTTACATACTCAGTACCAGCGGTATTGACGCCCGGTGGGGCGCTGCATTACTTGCCTGCAGGTACTCATAGACGAGCAGGTGATACCACGTGATTCCTGTCAGCGATCGAGTATTCAGCTCCTGTCATTCGGAGACTGAATTTCAGAGGTGTATTTCAGTTCCTTTTTGTTGTATAGTACGGATAGGTCGGGGCCCTGTCCCGATCATTTCTATTGCTATTCCTAGAGGCTTGCAGTCTGTATATATATTTCTCTGTGGTCAGATGACCCGGTCGTGTGAGGTCGTGCAGTTGTTTAGCTGTTAGTACTTCCATTTCTTTCATGTTGGCCGCATGGGGCCATAGCTTGACAGTAGTGGTGACCTTGCCAGTCACGTAGCTTTCTAATAATCTATGATTAAGTTACGGATAACTAGACAGCATGGTGTCCTTGTCGGCCCGCATAGGTTTCCCTGAATTGACATATTTCTGGTCAGCTGTTAGTACAAGTACAGGAGGCTATAGGCCAATGGGTCGGGGGCTGTGTTTACAGCCGTTATATAGCCCTTTGTTTCCAGAAATATGAGTTAGAGCCAGCCAGGCACCAGATGTGCCCAGGCTTAGCAGTCCAGCAGTTCAGGTCCCAGTAGGGCACCAGGTGCCAGTCATACCCCCCAAGGCGGGGTGTGACAAACTTGGTATCCGAGCAGGTCGTGTCCCAGAGAGTCTGCAAGCCGTGCTAAGTAGAGTCCTGTCCATGGATGTGTTGTGCACCACATACTATGGATAGGAGGCTGCAAGGCATGATAGGATGGTTGTCTTTTATTCTTATTTAGTCGTGCTGTAGAGCAGTGCAATATAGGGTTGAGTCCCTGAAAGCTTACTATATTCTTTGGTTACAGATAATGTCAGACCAGCAACATCCTATCACAGGTCGGAGTTTAGATATTGCAGCAGGGGAAGGTACCAGCAGGATGCCTCCCCCTCATTTGGAAACAACCCGATCAGAGGGCACTACAGAGGCATCGTCCCAGCCTCCTCAGCAGTCTCCACCACGTCAGGAGCCACTTGGGGCGACATTACCTTCAGCAGTCCCTATACCGACACCTTCCGACCAGGAGGTTAGGAGTGCTATAGTTATGTTAGCACAGATGATGGCTGCTCAGCATCAGCCAATGCCGTCTACAGTTGCGGAGTCATCAGGAGGGCCCGGTAGTTCGAGGGTCCGAGTGTTCTTAGCCCCAAATCCCCTACAGTTTACAGGTACGGACCGGAAAGAGGACCCTCAGGATTTTCTGGATCAAATGCAGAGAATCTTCAGGGTTATGCATGCCACACCTACCGAATCAGTTGAGTTGGCAGCATTCCGGTTACGGGATATCGCTGTGTTATGGTATGAAAGCTGGGAAAGGTCCCAAGGGAGAGATGTGTCCCCTCCCACCTGGTCTAGCTTTTCAGCAGCTTTTCTGGATCACTATTTGCCGCGGGAGATTCGACAGGCCCGGGTAGACCAGTTCCTACATCTAGAGCAGGGGGCCATGAGTGTCCGGGAATATTCCTTGCGGTTTGATTCTTTGGCTTAATATGCACCGGACTTTGTTGATACCATGGCATCCAGAGTGCACCGTTTTATTATGGGGTTGAATCTAGAATATGTTGAGACTTGTATTACGGCCACACTGCGAGGGGACATGGACATTGCTCGAATTCAGGCATTTGCCCAGAATATTGAGGGCATCAGGCAGCGACATCGGGAGATCAGAAGGGTCAATCAGGAACAGCGTCGCCGAGATAGGCCAGTTGAGTTACAGAGGGAGGCCCGGGGAGGACCCAGGCCACGATTGTCAGACAGGCCGCCCAGGCCCCCGCTTCCGCCACAGTCGCAGGGGGGTAGATTCAGTCGCAGGGGGCAGTCAGAGACTGGTAGAGGCTCGCAGATGGCAGATTCACCATTACAGAGGAGGGCGGAGCAGAGTAGGTATACCCTACCACTTTGCCCTATATGCAGTCGACGCCATCCCGGAGCATGCAGATATGGCTCCACCGCATGTTATATTTGTGAGATTGCCCAGCCAGAGGTCGAGAGGACCGCGATAGACAGGATAGGGCATCAGCAGGGTCACGAGCCACAGCATCCTCGACTGGGCGTAGGCCCTCAATTTCAGAAGGCAGGGGTCGGGGCAGATCAGGGGCCTCCAGTACAGGTGCGGGCCCAAGCCGCACATATGCCTTACCAGGGAGGCAAGACGCGGAAGCGTCGCCTGATGTTGTGACAGGTATGCTAACTATTTGCTCACACCCTCCTGATGTATTGATTGATCCAGGGTCTACTTTGTCCTACATTACTCCATTTGTGGCACGAAAGTTTAGTATTACACCAGAATTATTGCAGCAGCCCTTCTTAGTATCTACACCCGTCGGTGACTCTATCACAGCTAGCTGAATCTACCGTGGGTGTACAGTAGAGGTTGCTGACCGTCCAACCACAGTAGATCTGGTCGAGTTAGAAATGATAGACTTCGATGCCATAATGGGTATGGATTAGTTAGTACCGTGCTTTGCCAACGTTGAATGTTGGACCAAAACGGTCCGATTCCACTTCCCAGGATAAGCTGTGCGGGAGTGGAAGGGCAGCACCGTTACGCCTAAAGGTAGGTTTATTTCCAAACATCAGGCGAGAAAGTTGATATCTAAGGGATGTATTTACCATCTAGTCAGAGTTCAGGATGTCCAAGCAGAATCTCCGACACTCTAGTCTGTTCCAGTGGTGAATGAATTCCCTGATGTGTTTCCTGATGAGTTACCTGGTATTCCCCCAGAAAGGGAAATAGACTTTGCTATTGACTTGTTACCAGGCACTCAGCCGATATCAATTCCTCCCTATCGTATGGCTCCTGCAGAACTCAGAGAATTAAAGGAGCAGTTGAAAGATTTGTTAGATAAAGGTTTTATTAGGCCGAGTACTTCACCGTGGGGTGCGCCAGTTTTATTTGTGAGAAAGAAAGATGGCTCGCTCCGAATGTGCATAGATTATCGGCAGCTAAACAAAGTTACAGTAAAGAACAAGTACCCGCTCCCCAGAATTGACGACTCATTTGATCAGTTGCAGGGAGCCAGATACTTTTCTAAGATTGACTTGCGGTCCGGATATCACTAGGTTCGAGTACGTGAGAGATATTCCTAAGACAGCGTTCAGGACCCGATATGGACATTTTGAATTTCTAGTTATGTCCTTCGGGTTAACGAATGCCCCAGCAGTCTTTATGGACCTAATGAATAGTATTTTCAGACCTTTCCTGGACTTGTTCGTAATAGTATTTATTGATGACATTCTGGTGTATTCTCGCTCTGAAGCAGATCACCGAACTCATTTGCGGGCAGTGCTCCAGATCCTCAAGGACCGCCAGTTGTATGCTAAATTTTCTAAGTGTGAATTCTGGCTTAACTCAGTGGCCTTTTTAGGGCATATCGTCTCAGACGCTGGTATACAGGTAGACAAGCAGAAAATAGAAGCAGTTAAGTCATGGCCTAGGCCTACCACTCCGACTGAAGTTCGTAGTTTTCTGGGGTTGGCAGGATATTACAGAAGGTTCGTTGAAGGGTTCTCGACCATTGCGGCACCTCTGACCAAATTGACACAGAAAGCAGCAAAGTTTCAATGGACAGAGGCATGCGAGCAGAGCTTCCAGGAACTGAAAGACAGATTAACCTCTGCCCCAGTATTGGCATTGCGGGAAGGCACAGAAGGTTATTCAGTCTATTGCGACGCGTCAGGTGTTGGGTTAGGTTGTGTGTTGATGCAGCATGGTAGAGTGATTGCATATGCTTCCAGACAGCTGAGGAAACACGAAAAGAATTATCCTACCCATGACCTGGAATTGGCCGCAGTAATCCCTGCCTTAAAGATGTGGAGGCATTACCTGTACGACGTCCATGTTGATATTTACACAGATCATAAGAGCTTACAGTACATTTTCACTCAGAGGGAGTTGAATCTACGGCAACGCCGCTGGTTGGAGCTATTAAAAGATTATGATGTGAATATTCTATACCACCCCGGAAAAGCTAATGTCGTAGCAGATGCCCAGAGCCGTAAGTCAATGGGAAGTTTGGCGTATTTGCGACCTGAGAAACAGAAGTTAGCCAAAGAAATTCATCAGTTAGCTGGTCTAGCCGTTAGAGTAATGGAAACAGAAAATAATAGAGAAGTAATTCAGAATTCTGCGGTGTCATCATTAGTTACAGAGGTAAAAGAACAACAGTACGAGGATCCTGATTTAGTCCAGCTCAAACATAGAATTCAGGCACGTAAGGAGTCAGATTTTCAGATAACCGAGGATGATGTGCTACATTGTAAGGGCCGTCTCTGTGTTCCGAATGTTTCAGGGCTTCGCGGGCGGATCATGCATGAGGTACATTACACTCGCTATTCCCTTCATCCAGGAGCGACGAAAATGTACCGCGACATCAGAGACATCTACTGGTGGCCAGGTATGAAAGCTGAGATAGCTGAATTTGTATCTAGATGTTCTAATTGTCAGTAGGTGAAAGCAGAGCACCAGAAACCGGGTGGTTTGACGCAAGATATAACGGTACCTATGTGGAAATGGGAAGCGATAAACATGGATTTTGTAACAGGGTTACCCCCTACTAGACGCAGAAATGATTCCATTTGGGTAATAGTTGACAGGCTGACAAAATCAGCTCATTTCCTGCCAGTGAGAGCTACCTTCTCAGCTGAGGATTATGCCGAATTATATATCAGAGAAATAGTTAGATTGAATGGAGTGCCAGTATCTATCATTTCAGATAGAGGAGCACAATTCACAGCTAGATTCTGGCAATCGTTTCAGAAAGGTTTGGGAACACAAATTAACTTGAGCACAGCATTCCATCCTCAAACATTCGGGCAGGCTGAACGTACAATTCAGACGCTCGAAGATATGCTACGAGCGTGTGTGCTAGATTTTGGTGGTAGCTGGGATGAGCACCTTTCGTTAATTGAATTTGCTTATAATAACAGTTATCATTCAGCCATCCAGATGGCAACTTTGGAGGCATTATACGGGCGAAAATGTAGATCACCGGTGGGCTGGTTTGAAATAGGAGAATCAGCATTGGTTGGCCCAGACATTGTTCGGCAGTCAGAGGAAAAGATAAAGCTTATCCGAGAACATTTACTGACCACTCAGAGCCGCCAGAAATCATATGCAGATATGCGGCGCAGAGATCTAGAATTTGTAGTAAACGACTGGGTATATCTGAAAGTATCTCCGATGAAAGGGGTGATGAGATTCGGCAAGAAAGGCAAGCTTAGCCCGAGGTTCATTGGGCCATACCAGATTCGGCGAAGAATAGGCTGAGTTGCATACGAATTGAACTTGCCTCCAGAGTTAGCGTTTGTTCACCCAGTCTTCCATGTCTCTATGTTAAGGAAGTTTGTAGGGGACCCTTCTACAGTAGTTCCAGTTCAAGATGTCCAGGTCACAGAAGAGTTAGCATATGAAGAGGTTCCCGTAGCTATCTTAGACAGACAGATTCACAGGTTAAGGACTAAAGATGTTGCATCTGTCAAAGTATTGTGGCGTATCAGGAACCGTGAGGAAATGACGTGGGAAGCTGAAGAAGATATGAAAGACAGATAGCCTCACCTATTTTAGGCCTAGTCAGGCGACAGGTATGTCCGTATTATCACTTATGCAGTACCTTATAGTTGTATGTGTGTGAATGAGAAAGATTGATACTTAGTTATCCAGTGGATCCTAGACTACTATGTGCAGTACCTGTGTTGGACTTTTCTGCATTTCAGGTTTTTGGCTATAGTCCATATACAGGGGAGACTCTGCTGAAATTTTTCTAGAAAGTAAAGTAAGTAGTCCTCTAGATCACAGAGTACATTCGAGGACGAATGTTTTTAAGGGGGGGAGAATGTTATACCCCGTAGAATTCCCGGCACCTAGACGACCTATTCGCACGTTGGTTAAGCATATTTGAAGGCCATACGTGCTGGAGAAAGGCCCGGGAAAAGATCGGGCGAGAAACCTGTCGAACCATCGCGGAAGGAGCCGAGGCAGAGCCCCTCCGCGATGGCAGCGTGTCACGGAGGAGGGGCCTCCGCATTGGCTCCGTGACACGTTGGCCTTGTCCAGGCCCAAGTATATAAAGCCCCACTTCGGTTTTAAATGATAAAAACCTTTAAAATTTACAGAGAACAGAGAGCAAACGCAGAGGGAGAAGGAGGAACGAAGAAATTATATAATTTTCGTCTGATTAAGCTGCTAAACGTTGCCCAAACTCAAATTAACTCCAGATATGGAGGTATTTAGCAGCAGAGAGCATTCCTACGGATTCCGTTTCATAAAATACAGCCGACGAATCGTCGAGCCACCGAGCTAAGGTAAGTGGAATTGCTCTAAATTAGTGTCTATGTGTTCCTAGCTGTGAAGTGAATATTTCTCCCTTCTGGACCGCTGAAAAATAGTGAGTTTTCGACCGTCTTTCGATAAGCCTAAGTTTAGGCTATAAACTATATCGAAAGTAACGTTGCTCTTTACAATAAAGCTGTATTTAGTATTAATTGACGTATTTATGAATGCAGTTGGGAGAAAATAGTTGAAGTACCGTCCGAGCCTCGTCCGACGGACGAATAGTTCAAGAATAAGGTATGTAAAGCTAGTTCCCTCGGCAAGTTAAGTAATATCGGTGCAGTATAGTAATTTACAGGCCAGTAGAATGTTCAGAAGTCAAGTGTTACGTTTATTGTGAATGTTGATACGGTACTAGAAGCATCAGACTGTAACTTGCGTGAAACTTACTAATACGACATAGCTTCTAACACAAGTATTAGAAACTGCTCAGCATGCTCAGTATGTGATGTGATACGAAATGTTAAGATATTATTGTATTCAGTTGAAACCCCGTAAAGCGATGTAATATCCGTAAGCACCTCAGAAATAGAATGGCAGGCTAAAATAAAGTTTAGAATGCATGTTAGGAATAGTAAATCACGTTAATACAGAAACTCAGTATACAGCATAGGTTGCAGCAGAAATACTATATTTCATATAGCATTTGCCCCAGTATAGTCTGGCAGGAGACTATATTCATATATACATATTTACCAGTCTCAGCATGTATTAAATACGTACAGATTACTATCATTTGTTCAGCATGTAATATATACGATACTTTACCCCTATTAGCCTCAGCATGTGAGATATGCAGACAGTATTACTAGTTGAGACCGTTGTATTGTTTGGGGTTGGATTACCTAGCATCCATGACCGCCCCAGGGTTAATAGCTGTATCGACTTGTCCGCCAGAGGATGAGGATACTTCGCTCTACGAAGTGGCATGCCGTCCCCCAGGGGACGAAGATGGGATGCCAGTTTTCCTCATATTGTGCCTTGGTCGGCCCCTATACACCCCCGTCGAGCGGATACGCCCGGGGTGTTGATTCAGGAGTCCTCCGGACTCAGGTACAGTTATAGTCAGGGGCTCAGCGAGCCCAAGTGCATACCCAGGGGACCGACAGGATGCTTACAGGTTATAGGAGATGGGATGACCGGGGAGGGTTATAGATTTTGTGCTGGTTGTACCTCCCGGCTTATGGGGGCCGGGTAAGGTTTGTGTGTGCTATACTATGTTATGTTATGTTATGTTATGCCATGTGACGTTAGATACAAGTAGATCAGTAGTAGAGTGATACGTCTCTAGGTACGACCCCTATTTCCTCTCTAGTATATATATGAGAGAAGGTATGACTCACGTTATTAGACAGTTAATCAATTTCTTCTTACGTCAGTTTCATCAGTTACATTGTTGTTCCCAGATTTTGCTTTCAGTTATTGCTTTACATACTCAGTACCAGCGGTACTGACGCCCGGTGGGGCACTGCATTACTTGCCTGCAGGTACTCATAGACGAGCAGGCGATACCACGTGACTCTTGTCAGCGATCGAGTATTCAGCTCCTGTCATCCGGAGACTGAATTTCAGAGGTGTATTTCAGTTCCTTTTTGTTGTATAGTACGGGTAGGTCGGGGCCCTGTCCCGATCATTTCTATTGCTATTCCTAGAGGCTTACAGTCTGTATATATATTTCCCTGTGGTCAGATGAGCCGGTCGTGTGAGGCCGTGCAGTTGTTTAGCTGTTGGTACTTCCGTTTCTTTCATGTTGGCCGCATGGGGCCATAGCTTGACAGTAGTGGTGACCTTGCCGGTCACGTAGCTTTCTAATACTCTATGATTAAGTTACAGATAACTAGACAGCATGGTGGCCTTGTCGGCCCGCATATGTTTCCCTGAATTGATATGTTTCTGGTCAGCTGTTAGTACAGGTACAGGAGGCTATAGGCCAATGGGCCGGGGGCTGTGTTTACAGCCGTTATATAGCCCTTTGTTTCCAGAAATATGAGTTAGAGCCAGCCAGGCACCAGATGTGCCCAGGCTTAGCAGTCCAGCAGTTCAGGTCCCAGTAGGGCACCAGGTGCCAGTCATACCCCCCAAGGCGGGGTGTGACAGGAAACATCTCTCCTTCGGATCTCTCCCAACTCTCATACCACAGTACAATGATGTCCCTTAGCCGGAATACCGCCATTTCAACTAACTCTATGGTTATAGCATGCATTACCCTTAAGATCCTCTACATCTGGTCTAGGAAATCCTAGGGATCCTCTGTCCGATCCGTCCCTATAAACTGCGGGGGACTTAATGCCATTAATTCTAGGACCCTCGAACTATCGGGCCCTCCTGATGATTCTGCAGCTGTAGGTGGCATTGACTGGTGCTGAGCAACCATCATCTACGCTAACAAAACCACTTCACTCCTGACCTCCTGGTCCGATAGTATAGGTATAGGAACTGCCGAAGGTGGTGCTGTCACACCGACCATCCCAAGTGGCTCCAGACATGATGGAGACTGCTGGGAGGGTCGGGACAATGCCTCTGTATCGCCCTCAGATCGTGTTTATTCTAATCGAGGCTGAGGCATCCTGCTGATGCCCTCTCCTGCTGCTATATCCAACTTCCTGCCTGTCATAGGATGTCGCTGGTCCGACATTTTATCTGTAAACAAAGAGTGTGATAAGCTGAGGTACTCAACACTATACTGTACCGCTCTATAACATGACTGAATAAGAAGAAAGAGTAACCATCCTACCATGCTTTGCAGCCTCCTGCCTATAGCATGTGGTGCACAACACATCCATAGACAAAACTCTACTTAGCACGGCTTGCAGACTCCCTGGGATACGACCTGCTCTGATACCAAGTTTGTCATGCCCCACCTTAGGAGGCATTTCTGGCACCTGGTGCCCTACTAGGACCTTGACTGCTGAACCAACTGAGCCTAAGCACTTCTGGTGCAAGGCTGGCTCTAACTCCAGAATCAAGAAAACGACGGGCTATATAGCGGTTGTATATATAGTCCCTGGCCGACAAAGCCTATAGCCACCTGTTAAAAGCAAACAACTAACCAGAAACAACTGAATATAAGGAGTCCTATACGGGTCGACAAGGCCACCATAATGTCTAGTTATAACTAAAAATGAAATCTGAAGCTAAGTTGATCTGTGACCGACAAGGTTACCAACTAACGACTGAAAAAGGCCCCACACAACCATCACATACAATCTGAAACATATATATGGCCCCACACGGCCGATACATCTAACCACAGGGAGTATAATATAATCCGCAAGCCTCTAAGAATAATAAGATGGTCAAGACAGGGCCTCGGCAAATCCATACTGTACAGAAAAGAAGAAAGTAAACCTATGTCTTCCAAGCTCCGGATGAAAGGAGCTAAAGGCTCTGTATCGCTTACTGCAACTACAGGGATCTGCTCCTCGTCTATGTACACCTGCACGTAAGTAATGTAGCGCCCCCAAATGGGCTTCAGTACCACTGGTACTGACTATATAAGCAATAACTGTAAACATCTGAAAGTAAATAGTAAAGCTAACAGTAACTGAGTAATAGGAAGCGGACTAAAACTGACTGAGATAGAGCAATCAGGGCTAACATAGCAATACTGAGAAGAGTAAGAGTCATACCTGATAACGTGGTATGCTACTGTCTATCTATCAATGACTAAAACAACATAGCACAAACCTTACCTGGCCCCGATAAGCCGGAAGGTGCAATCAACACATCTCAACCTATTTACCCCTACCTAGGTCATACCACATCACCTAGTAGCTATAAGCATCCGGCCGGTCCCCTAAGTATGCTGCTTGGGCCTGCTGGGCCCCTGAATAAAGTTGTACCTATATTCGGAGGACTCCTAAAATCAACACCCCGGGCGCAAGCGCTCGGCGGGGGTGTATAAAGGCCAACCACGAAAAAATATGAGGAGCTGGTTCCCCATCTTCGTCCCTGATGGACGACATGCCGCTCCGTATAGTAATGAATCCTCACCCTCTGGCGGACGAGTCGATACAATCATTAACCCTGGGGAGGTTGCGGAAGTTGTACAGGTAATCCATCCCAAAACCATACAAACAAGTCTCAACTGATAACAATAACTACATATAATACTTACTGAATAAGATAATAATATAATCTCTAACATGCTGTATTGAGTCTCATACAGAACATGATATAATACTTCTGACGTGCTTTACTAAATTTCATACTAAGCATGATATACTGTTTATAAAATATCTTACTAGGATTCATACTGTTTTACTATACTAGAGAAACTAACTTGCCGAAAGAGACTGGCTTTACATACCTCGACTACTGGTTTACCGATTAACTGACGAGATTCGGCTAGTATTCAGCTATTCTCCCCAACTGTAATCATGTTCACGAAAGAATAGGACTAACTTCATTACTATACTTGAAGAAACAATACTTTACATATATATATATATATATTGACTATCCTTCGACTTATCGAAGAACGTTCGGAAACTCGTAATTTCTCGGGAGTCTAGAAGGGAGAAGTACTTACTTTAAGCCTGGGATTGTATTAATAGTAGTTTGGAGCAATTCCAATACCTTTGACTCGGCGGGACGATGATTTTCTGGGCGAATTTCGCGAAACTAACTCCGTAGGAATGCTCCCTGTAGCTTTATACTTTGATACTCGATGTTAATTTAACTTTGGATAACATTTGACGGCGTAATCGAACGGAAATTTATTGAAACCCTTCGCCCTCTCTATTTTTTGGTCGTGTACTTATGAAAATAACATGAAAATGAAGGGTGAGGCCTTTATATACTTGGATCCCGAACCATGGCAATGTGACACGCCGGCCATCGCGCCGATCTAGCTCCGTGCCACGTTGGCCATCGCGGAGGAGGGTCCTCCATGCCACGTTTCCCATCTAGGCAGCGCGGTTCGGCCTCCTCTTGCGAAAATCTGAATTCGCACTCATTCAACCTTTCCTCGGGACCTTTTCTCGCACGTATTGCATTCTAAAACTCTAAACCAACATGCAAATAGGCTAACTAAGTGCTCCAAACTTACGGGGTGTAACAAATTTACTTCGAAACATACCACAAGCTAGAATTTATAATATGAGTTGAGGAAAATTCACTTCAAACCATGTGGTAAGCTTATGTCGGGGAAAATCATTACCTTAAAACATCATGTGGGCATCACCCAAAACTCTATCATACTTGGATTCATTCAATTCACTTTGAAAGCATCAATACAATCATGGGTAGGGTTAGAAACATGCTTTCGTTATTTATTTCATCATCATCACACACATATCACCAATCACCTCTTCTATGAATTATTCATCCATGGGCGTTTTAGATTCAATTTTTTTTAGAAAAACAATTTTTATAAGAGAAAACAAGTTAGAATCCGCCCAAGATTTGTAAATCATCAATATCCACTCAATCTAATCATACCCATGAATAGAGATATAAGAATCTTGCAATTGATCAAAACTCCATACTTGACCATCTATAATTTAACACAACTTGATAGGAATTGGGGATGGGTGTGGAAGGGAGACACCCATTAAGACCCTACATACCTGGAAATGGTGAATTCTAACACCCTCTAATTGCCCAAGCTAAGATTCCAATGGAAAGCTTGAAATTTGGCCTTGAATCACCTCTTCAATCCTTCAAACTTGCATGCATGGGAAGAATAACCAGGTTAGGCATTTCCCCTCTCAAAACCCCTCAAAACGAGCCTTAAACGATTGTAGTATAGGGCCTTAGTACTAGGAAATGACGGACATTCCCTTAGTGAATTGCTGAAAACTGATCACTAGGCCAAACAATGGGTGAACCAACGGGTCGTTGGAGGATACCACGACCCGTGGTATCCACCCGTGCTATGCACTATCCCAGTCATATGTCGGAATCAAACCACGGACGAACATGATGAGTAGTACTAGGCTCCAACAGGTGGTTGAACAAGTCATTGATTGCTCCCCCGAACCTTCTGAACTTCTATCCAACGAGCCTCAAAACGGCTCATCGTACCGTTCAATTGGTCGTGGTTACTATCCATCCTTTTTCACTGAGATCTAAGCTCCCTTACCACAGCTCCCCACAACGGGTCATTGCAAGCCACAACAGGTCGTTGCATGACCTATCGTACCTTCCTACTGCAAAGTCCACTTCCTACAAAGACAACAAATGATGACTCATGGTTACTTACCATGTGTCATTGAATCAACCATTGTTTCCCTTTGATACCTAACCACCTGAACCCACGACCACCCATGATGGCCCGTGGTTACTTACTACGGGTCGTGGTACCTTTCGTCTGGCAACGTTTTCCCAACTTAGCAGTTTTGCATTCTAGCTTCTCGGGTCTACTCCTAAGCACTTCCGGGGTATTACAATATCTACCCCTTGGGAACATTCATCCTTGAATGTAGGAAATAAGCAATAAACAGAAACATACAATTTATCATATTCATACATTAATCGTTTTAAATTGAAATTTTCACGGAATGACTACCTCCGAATAAAACCACATAGTTGAAATGATCTCATACCCCACATATACATTCATACACATAAAAGAAACTTGTACACATGAAATGAACACGAAGACTAGATAGAGTCATACGGAGAAACTGATACCTCAAGTCGGAATTGAGCCGGTAGAGAATAAATGTGGATATTTGGCCATCATATCTACTTCAGCTTCCCACGTAGCTCCCTCAATATGTTGATTTCTCCATAAGACCTTAAATAAAGATATTTCTTTTTTCCTCAACTTCCAAACCTGGCGATCCAAGATTTCAACGGGAATTTCTTCATAAATGAAGATGTCTTTCACTCCAATGCCGTCTACCAGAACTACCAAGACTAGATCACCAAAACACTTTATCAAAAGCAACACATGAAACACAGGATAAACTGAGGTCAACTCTGATGGAAAGTCTAACTCATAAGCTACTTTACCAACTCTTCTCACAACCCGATACGGACCAACATAGCGGGGATTGAGTTTCCCTTTCTTTTCGAACCACATTACTCCCTTCATGGGAGATACCTTTAGAAATACCCAATTGTCCACCTCAAACTCCATAATCTCTTCTCCTCACATCAACATATGATTTCTGATGGCTCTGAGCAGTTTTTAACCGATCCCTTATCAACTGGACCTTTACCATGGCCTCATGAACTGAATCGGATCCTATCATGGCTACCTCACCTACCTCAAACTAACTGATGGGCAATCTACACCTTCGCTTGGTAAAGAGCCTTGAATGGTGCCATCTGGATACCCGAGTGATAACTGTTATTATAGGAAAACTAAATCAAGGGAAAATGATCATCCCAACTACCTTTAAAGTCCATTACATAGGCTCTTAACATGTCTTAGAGAGTTTGAATTGTCCGCTCTGCCTGGCCATCCGTTTGTCGATGGAATGCTGTGCTGAGCTTAACCTGAGTCCTAAGCCCTTTTTGGAAAGACTGCCAAAACTGAGAGGTAAACTGAGTACTCGGTCTAAAATAATGACAAGGGCACTCCATGAAGTCGAACCAACTCCTGAATATACAATTTAGCATAATCATCCGTTGAATCCGTGATCTTGACCTGTAGGAAGTATGTCGCCTTAGTTAACCTATCTATCACTATCCAAATGGAGTCATAGTGTGGGCGAGCATGAGGTAGGCCTATAATGAAATCCATATTAATCTCTTCCCACATCCAAGTGGGAATGCTGATATCCTGAAGTACACCTCCCGGCCTTTGATGCTCGACCTTCACTTGCTGGCAGTTCAGACATTTTGCTACGAACTCTGAAATATCCCTCTTCATACCATCCCACCAATAGATTTCTTGCAAGTCGCGATACATCTTCGTGGATCCTAGATGAACAAAATATCTGGTACCATATGCCTCATGGAATATTCAGAACTCAAATAATCAACGTTTGGGACACATAGTCGACCCTGGTATCGTAGCACACCATCTCCCCCTTGGCAGAAAACCTCCACCTTTTGACTCCGTACCGCTTCCTTCAGCTTTCTCAAAATTGGATTCTCATCTTTCCTAGACTTGACATCAACCACCAAAGACGATTCTAACCCGTTTTGTACAACAACGCTGCCATCAGTTGAATCGATCAATCTAACTCCTAGCCTAGCAAGTCAGTGGACATCTTTCACCAACTCCTTCTTTCCCTCATCCACATGGGACACAATATCCATTGAGAGCCTACTAAGCGCATCCGTAACCATATTTGCCTTGCTTGGGTGGTAGAGGACACTCATGTCGTAGTCTTTCAATAACTCCAACCATCTCCTTTTTCGAAGATTTAGATCTTTTCGTAAGAACGCATATTGCAAGCTCTTGTGATCGGTGAATACATCCACGTGGACCCCATACAAGTAATGCCACCATATCTTCAATGCAAACATCACCGCGGCCAACTCAAGATCATGGGTCGGGTATTTCTCTTCATGAACTTTCAATTGTCTTAATCCTTATGCTATTACCTTTCCATGTTGCATTAACACACACCCGAGTCCAACTCGTGAAGCATCACAAAACACCACAAAGTTGAAGGGGTAGAGTCAACATTGGTGTTGAAGTGAGTCGGGTCTTCAACCTGGAAGCTTTTCTCACAAGCCTCCGACCATTAGATCATTACCTTTTTCTGGGTCAATCTAGTCAATGGGGCTGCAATGGATGAGAAACCTTCAATGAACCTCCGATAATAATCTGCTAAGTCCAAAAAACTCCTGATGTCTGATGGGTTCACTAGTCTGGGGCAATTCTTTACCGCCTCGATCTTTTGAGAATCTACTTTTATACCCTCGCTTGACACCACATGGCCTAGGAATGCCACAGAATCTAACCAGAACTCCCATTTGTTGAACTTTGTATACAACTGCTGATCCTTGAGGGTTTGAAGCACTACTATCAAGTGAGCGGCATGCTCCTCCTCGCTCATAGAGTATATGAGAATATCATCCATAAATACAATCATGAACAGGTCTAGATATGCCTTGAATACCCAGTTCATCAGATCCATAAAAGCTGCAGGGGCATTGGTTAGTCAAAAAGACATAACTTCAAACTCATAGTGGCCATACCCGGGTTCTGAAGGTCGTCTTTTGAATGTCACACTCCCGAACTCTGAGCTGGTGATATTTGGACTTGAGATCTATCTTCGAGAAGCACCTGGCACACTACAGCTGGTCAAACAAATCATCAATCTTGGGCATGGGGTACCTGATCTTGACGGTGACTTAATCAACTGCCGATAATCAATGTAAATGCGAAGAGAACCTTCCTTTTTTGGAACAAATAATACTAGTCCACCCCATGGAGACTTACTCGACCTAATGAAGCCTTTATCAAAAAAGTCCTTCAACTAATCTTTCAACTCTTTCAACTCAGTTGGGGCCATTCTGTAGGGTGGAATAGAAATGGGTTGTGTGTCAGGAAGAAGGTCTATACCGAAATCAATCTCCTGCTCGGGTGGTACATGTTCGCGTGATTTTGGGTATATAAAATGACACGCAAGTGCACGTGGTCGAACAAGTAGTAAATGGCTTTAGTAAGCCAAGTATCGATCCCACAGAGACTTAGATGAAGTGCAATCTGCCCAAGTGTACTATATTTTACTTCAAAAAATGCAGACAATAGTATAACCAAAAGTTTGATATTTTGTTTTCTAATTTTTTATACTAAAGCTAAAACAATTATCTACTTTGAGTCTGAACTATGAATGAGAGCATGCTGAGGTTAAACGAACTTGTAATGAAATTGATTATCATCATAATTTGGTTAATCTTTTCCTCCAGTTGCTAGCCAAGAACATTTGCCAAGAGATTAAAACTCTCGTATTTGACCTCACTTAAGAATCATGAACCATCCGTCTACATTTCTGTGATCAAATGCAATTCATTTTCTAGCCATACAATTCCGGTTCCTAAATTGACTAATACGACTTTCAGGTATATTTCTATCCTTAAAGCAAATCAAAACTCTTTTTTCCCAAACCAAGTAAAGTACATATCCTATTAATTTACAACTTTCCAATTTATTGCTCTCTCGAGTAAAACCGGACTTTTTAGATGTACATTAACATAGGCCACACATTAATGCAGTAAGAACAAGAATTAATAGAACAACATGGAAGAAAAGATGAAAAACCAAAGAATCAATGATCAAATTTCATCACAATTGTTCATAACCTCAGCAAGGAGAGGAATTAGCCACTCATTTATGGATTAAACATCTTAAAATGAGTGTTAATCATACAAGCAATTGAATTAAAGAAGAAAGAAAGAGAGAAAAAACCCTGATATTTTCGTCCCTCAACTGCTTGTAACCCACGTCCTTGCTCCACCAAGTCAGAATATTGAAAAATGAACCTAAGTGTTCTATTTATACTGCTGGGAATTTTTCCCGGAATAACTAGCAACGTGTCACGGAGTGCATCGCAGAGCACTGCCTCCGTGACACGCTACGAATGCGGACCCTCACTGGAATTGGGGGTCCAGGAATTAAGGCTCAACATGGCACGGCGTCCAACGCGGAGCCAGGCCATCGTGCCACGGAGCAAACACGGACCCTCTCTGGAATTTGGGCGAATTTTCCCTATCCAGGCAGAATTCCTCCGCGATGGCAGCGTGACACGTCTCCATTGCGGAGCCCCTTTATTTCATGCTGTCCAATGCCTTTTCCCTTGCTCGCATCCAAGTCCAACTCCGATATCATCCAACATGCATTTAAGCTTCCCGAAATCACATTTTACCTGCAAAACAATGCTAATCATGTTGGTTAGTATAAATTCACATTTTATTACCAATTACATGAGAATGTATACACATTGGTAGATAAACAAGGCTAAAATGGTACTTTCGAGTATCACTTGGGCATATAAATTTCCCCAAGATCACTTACCCCACACTTAAATCCTTGTTCGTCCTCAAACAACAATCCTACACTTCATGCAATTACATCCGAACCTCGCTACTTCGGTTCGACAATTTAGGCTACGGTCATACCGATTATTCAATAAAGCAAATCATCAAGAAACATGCATGGTCTTATCAATGCAATGACCTTCAATACATTAAGACCTCCTAGACTTTAAGAATCGACTCTCGATATTGGCAAACTCATGCAAATTAGCTGATCAAGATATCCGACACGAAAATTAATCTTTCATCAAGAATGTGCCCTCACAACACAAGAGAATCTTCCCCTTTTTTCTCATATGGCTCACAAACATTCAAGCAGGGGCATGTAAAAACAATTTCGCTCTCTCTCCCAAAAGAATTCACATGCATCATGTCATGACCCATAAGCTTGCCCTTAGTGTATTACTCCACTAATATAAAGAAGTGCGATGTAAGATCATGTAGGACTTGAACGGGTTGTAATGGAAGCTACGGAACTAGTAAATATTGGGTTAGCCAATAATAGCCACTAGCATCCTTAAGCGCCTTTTCAACACATCCCATCAACTCATTGACATTGTTTCTTTTTTTTCATCATCCCATTCTTGATGATTTTCTTTAGTATGGCCCATTGCATTAAGCACACTTGACACAACAACAAAGATTATTCATGCACCTTCATTATCGTTTATTTATAGCAAGTGCACCTTCAACCTTTTCTTTTCTTCTATCACTCTGCTTTTCTTTTTCTTTTCACCATTCTCACTCTTTGATACTTTGGGAAAATGATTTTCTCTTCTTAAGCGCTTAAGAGTTTTGTATAGACTTTACGGCTAATGAAAAGAAGGAATTAAGCTCGGTTTACACTTTTTGGACAAAACAAAAAAATAATTGGCTAAAGGCACAACGGGCTGACCAGGGTGTACAATAAAAAAAAGGGGGGGTATGACAAGGAAAAAAATAGAAACTCTCGGTTAAAACAAAGAAATGCCTACATCCTTTCCTACAATACACCTCCTTCATTTCATTTTGTACATACACCAGGCAAGTTCTAGACACTTCACAATAGCATGGAATATCAACACCTCACTTCACACTTTTTGCACATGCTCGATTCAAGATGTATTCACAGACTCTTCAATAAGCTAATTACAGGAATTTAAACATTAAGCCTCAATCACACTGAATCGAACTCTATAGCCTAGGTATCTCAACATATTTACAAAGTTGCATGCTTTCATACGAATCACCTTTGCATTTTAAATATCATGTACAACATGCAACCAGAATTTCGTAACCATGCAGTAACTACAGGTTTTGGGATGCAACCCACCAAAGAAAAAGACGGAAAAATTGAAAAATAATTGAAAAAATCTACTCCTAACGACTACATTTCCCTTAAGACGGTCGTCATCCATCCATCATAGGGAACGATCACTAAGTATGACTTCGGTTCAATGGGACCATTCTCCGTAAAAGAACCGAAAACAAACGCCGAGAAATCCAAGAAGTAAAAAAAGGTTGAAAATATCGATCATTTCGATAGAAAAATTATTTACAAAATATTTTAAATTTTTTTTTAAAAATATCGATCATTTCGATACCCTAAAAAAATATGTACAGAATCAGCTAGCACAGGCAGCAACACACATCAATTTCACATAAATTTACAAACAGAACAACAACTTGAAAATTCACAACTCACAGGGACAAACAAATTTTCACATACACGACAGCAAAATAGAGCATACATACAAAACAGCCCAGTCCAGCACCTAACTACTCCCACCCCACACTTAACCCGAACACTGTCCCCAGTGTTCACAAAAATTAAAATAGCACAAATTCGGGTGGTGGAACTCCCTGATCAGTCAAAGTATTTCACTTCTTCGTCGGGTGCTGCTGCTTCATCTCCCATGTCCGAGTCACCTCCGTCGTCATCATCGGACTCCACATCGGAGTCCTCTCGATGTGTCTCCTCGTCTGTGGGGACATCATCATCTGTGGGCTCTACAAATGCTGGCCCGACTCGGCATAGAGCCCTGGCGTTTTCGCCGAAGGGATAATCTAGCTCGAGCTGCCATAGCTCATCCTCTATCGCCGGCCTCCCACCTATCCTCAGCTGGAGCATTCACATCCCATACATCCGAGCCATATACTGGTCATCACGAGCATGTCGCTCAGCGAGTGTAAGCACAGGCCCATGGGTGGTGTCGGGATCCTTAGTTTTAGTAACGTCTAAGGCCCGCCGCTCCAACTGCGGGATATAGTCAAGGGCCTCCTCCTCAACATCGAGGCCCCTGAGGAAGGTGGTCAGTAGTCCACCAAAGCCATACCTGTGCCCCTGGTGCAACCGGGCTCTCTTCATGGCGGAGATAATTACCGCCCCTACATTGATCTCCAGCCCTTTCATCAGGGCGTACACCAGACATACACGATCCCAAGTTACATCTGTCATATGTACCCCTGGGATTAGGCATGAGAAGACTATCTTCAGCCAGATTTGGGCTTCCCTATTCATCTGTGAATAGGGCAAAGTCTGGTGGTAGCCCCTCTCTTTGTGTCTGCTCCATCTAGCTGTTGATCGGGTCCCACACAATGTGCGTCTGATGTCCGCATACGGTAGGGTAATGTTCAGCTGTCGGAGTACGTGGGCGTCTGTGTCCCGCGCTCCTATGATGCAATTGAGGTGGTGGGGCTCCAGAGTGACTATTTGCCCTCTGATCTTGATGGTGTGACTTCTGATCGTCGGGTTCCAATTGGCATAGAACTCCCGAACCAAGTGCAGATTGCATTCCTTGGGCTCTTCAAAGATGAACTTGAGCCCAGCTGCCTCGATCCGGTGGACCATCCTGGGGAACTCCTATGCCAATGGTTCCCGTGCTATGTGCTCCTCGGGGAAATATTTATTTCTTTGTGCTTTGCGTACCACTTTTTCCCCTCATTAGTCACCCATCTCATTCCGTATTGGTGGCGCTGGCCGCGTGGAACTGCTGGTGCAGCTGGGACTGCTGTGCCCAGTCTGATTCATTTCCTTTCGACGCCTGAAGTTGATGCGCCTTTTCCTTTATCTTGCAGGCTTGCCATTTTACCTGTCAACCCAAGTAAACAAGATCAATGTTAAGCTAACGGATATTAACTTCAGCTAAGGTCGGGTTACGCTAGGTTACCCCACACTTAGTGCTTAGCTATAGTTACAACACTACGGCAAGATTATTTTTATTTACACACAATAAACAACTATACAATCATGCTTAGTGCGTTCGAAAAATTCAACGGTATAACTTCTGCGTACTACTCAGACTTCGTACAGATAATCACAATCACTACCATTGCTAACATTTTACCCATCACACATAGCAACGAAAAACAAAGAAACAAAAACAACAACAAAAATATATCTACATGAACCTATACAACCAACCAATTCTTACAAATTTCAACATTTCCCCAACCCGAGAATCTGTCGTTTTATTAGCATCCTAACAATTTCTACATCGACTCATCTCATTCAACACATCCATCCCGTCATAAAATTCACAATTTCAATACATTTTCCACTTCAAATTCAACATACAAGCCCTAGAATTGATATTATCAATCAAATTCGATTAAGTTATGAAATCGACAAGTTCAAGCAATCATAACGACATTCCGAACATTCATCAACAACAATTAACTCGAATTCATGATTAATTACTATGTAGGGCAATTTAGCTCACCTCCCATGCTCAAAATCGAAGAAAATCGACAAGATTTTGAGAGGGAATCGAAGAACATACCTTGTCTTTGAAGAATCGAAGAAAAATCGTTGAATTTCTTGCCTTACTCCATGTCACGTTGATAGGGGATGGGTTTTGGGGGGTTTGGTCGCGGAGGGATTAAAAATGAGGGAAAAGGGAGGGTTTTCGGGGTTAAAAAGTAAGGAAATCGAGAGGGTCACCTGGCGACCCGGTGTGACCCGTCGCGATATACAAGGCAACGTGTCACGGAGTGTATCGCGGTGCACTGCCTCCGTGACATGGAGCCATCGTGAGACTGTTGTTGCTCCATGATCGTCTGTCTGAGCAACTTCAGCTTTCTTTGTAGAGCTTCTCTCTGTTTACTGTGAAATATCCTTTCTGGCTCTATATACGATTCCACCAGCTCCTTGTCTCTTGCCAGTGTTCAACAGCAATTAAGTCTGCAAAATACAGGCTAAGACCATGTTGTCAACACTAAGAAAATAAAAATACAGTAAATTAACACTTAAAACAAATTCACCAATTGCCTAGTCCCCGGCAACGGCGCCAAAAACTTGTTCGCGTGATTGTGGGTATATAAAATGACATGCAAATGCACGTGGTCGAACAAGTAGTAAGTGGCTTTAGTAAGCCAAGTATCGATCCCACAGAGACTTGGATGAATTGCAATCTGCCCAAGTGTACTATATTTTACTTCTAAAAATGCAGACAACAGTATAACCAAAAGTTTGATATTTTGTTTTCTAATTTTTTATACTAAAGCTAAAACAATTATCTACTTTGAGTCTGAACTATGAATGAGAGCATGCTGAGGTTAAACGAACATGTAATGAAATTGATTATCATCATAATTTGGTTAATCGTTTCCTCTAATTTCTAGCCAAGAACATTTGCCAAGAGATTAAAACTCTCGTATTTAACCTCACTTAAGAATCATGAACCATCCATCTACATTTCTGTGATCAAATGCAATTCATGTTCTAGCGATACAATTCCGGTTCCTAAATTGACTAATACGACTTTCAGGTATATTTCTATCCTGAAAGGAAATTAAAACTCAATTTTCCCAAAACCAAGTAAAGAACATATCCTATTAATTCACAACTTGCCAATTTCTTGCTCTCTCGAGTGAAACCGGACTTTTTAGATGTACATTAACGTAGGCCACACATTAATGCAGTAAGAACAAGAATTAATAGAACAACATGGAAGAAAAGATGAAAAACCAAAGAATCAATGATCAAATTTCATCACAATTGTTCATAACCTCAGCAAGGAGAGGAATTAGCCACTCATTTATTGATTAAACATCTTAAAATGAGTATTAATCATACAAGCAATTGAATTAAAGAAGAATGAAAGAGAGAAAAAACCCTGATATTTTCGTCCCTCAACTGCCTGTAACCCACGTCCTTGCTCCACCATGTTAGAATATTGAAAAATGAACCTAAGTGTTCTATTTATACTGCTGGGAATTTTTCCCGAAATAACGAGCAACATGTCACGGAGTGCATCGCGGAGCACTGCCTCCGTGACACGCTACGAATGCTGACCCTCACTAGAATTGGGGGTCCAGGAATTAAGGCTCAACATGGCACGACGTCCAATGCGGAGCCAGGCCACCGTGCCACGGAGCAAACGCGGACCCTCTCTGGAATTGGGGCAAATTTTACCTATCCAGGCAGAATGCCTCCGCGATGGCAGCGTGACACGGCTCCATCGCGGAACCCCTTTATTTTATGCTGTCCAATGCCTTTTCCCTTGCTCGCATCCAAGTCCAACTCCGATATCATCCAACATGCATTTAAGCTTCCCGAAATCACATTTTACCTGCAAAACAATGCTAATCATGTTGATTGGTATAAATTCACATTTTACTACCAATTACATGAGAATGTATACACGTTGGTAGATAAACAAGGCTAAAATGGTACTTTCGAGTATCACTTGGGCATAAATTTGCCCAAGATCAGTACACCTGGCAAATCATCAGGAAAGACCTCCGGGTACTCATATACAATTGGAACTGATTGAATGGTTGGGGTCTCAGACTCCACGTCCATAACACTAACTAGATGGTATAGGAAACCCTTGAAAATCATCTTCCTAGCCTTAAGATAAGGAATGAATCGACCTACAGGCACAATTGAACTACCCCTCAGCTATAAAACTAACTCACCCAGAAATCTGAACTCTACTGACCGGGATCTACAATTAACTAAAGCATAGCATGCATATAGCCAATCCATGCTGAGAATAACATTAAAATCGGTCATGGCTAACTCTATCAAATCTGCTAAGGTGACCTTATGAAGAACTGATACTGGGCACTCTCTATATACCTATCTAGCTATAACTGAGTCATCTACTGGAGTTGAAACTGAGAAGGTCTCTAATAAGACATCAGGACTGACTCTGAAGCTATTGTCTATATATGGCGTCACAAAAGAAAGGGTAGCCCTCGAATCTAGCAATGCATATATATCAACATGAAGGACTCTCAACATACCAGTGATTATACATGGTGGGGCCTCCTACTCCTGATGAATGACTAAGGCATAGAATCTGTTCTGGCGCTGCCCACCAACTATGCTAGTAGATGCCCCCTGATGTGCTATGCGTGGTGGAGGAGCTGCTGAACTAGAAGCTGGGCCTCGGCCACAAACCTGATCCTGCCTCGCAGTTGAAAAATCTCTGAGCATATGTTGAGGTTGCCCACATCTAAAACAACCTCCTGATCCTCCTAAGCACTGGCCCGTGTGCCCTCGGCCATATCTGCGGCAAGCTGGAATGTTGGAGTCCGCGGGCCTACTGCTATGACCCCTCGAGCTTAACGCTCGCCCTCTCTGATCATGTCTGGGCCTAGATGGCACACTCAGCGCTGAAGATGCTGGGGCTGATGATCTCTGGTGGGTCTGCTGTCTGTGCCCACCACCGATCCTCTGTTGAGAGAATCGGTGGTCCTCAGTCCAAGCCCTCTTGGCCTCCCTCTCCCTCGAATATGCCGCCTACATCTGCTGAGCGTATAAGATAATGCGAGGGAAGTCCATGTCATAATGGGGCATAGTTTTCCTACAGTCCTTGCCCAAATATCCTGCTATACCATGCATGAATCTACTCACCCGCGCCCGCTAGTCAGCCACTAACTCCTCGGCATACTTAGACAAGTGGGTGAACTCAAGGGCGTTCTCCTGAACAACATTCCTTCCTTGCTTCAAATTCACAAATTCAGCTACTTTCTACTCCCTCATCTCTCGAGGGAACAACCGATCGAGGAATGCAACTTGAAACTCCTCCCATCTTAACAGACCTGCTCTAGCGACCCTGCTGTCCTTCCACTGGCTGAACCAAATATGCGCAACCCCCTTCAACTGGCAGGAGGCCAACTCTGCGCACTCAACACTACTTATCCCCATAACCTGGGTGATCTTGAAAATCTCATCAGTGAAATCATGCGGGTCCTCATCTACTTTGGAACCCAGAAACTCCGGCGGGTTCATCCTCAAGAAGTCCCTGACTCGGGCTGCCGCCGCATTGCCATTTTGTGGAACATGCACAATGGTCTGCTGGTTGACCTGAGTGGTCAAGGCATGCGCAAGCATCTGAATGGCAGCTCGGAACTCATCATGAGCGGATGGCTCCGGTTACTGAGGCTTCGAATTGGTAGGGCTGGCTGATGCTCATGACCGTTTCCATCTTCATGGCCTTTGATCTTGGGCAGATTTATATGCCCAAGTGATACTCAAACGTATCATTTTTACCTTGTTTGTTGTGCAATGTGTATATAATATCATGTAATTAGTAATAAAATGCGAATTTATACTAACCAACATGATTAGCATTTGTTTTGCAGGTAAATGTGATTTTTAGGAGCTAAAATGCATGTTGGAATTATGTCGGAGTTGGAATTGGATGAGAGCATGGAAAAGACATTGGAATGCACATTTTATAGAGGCTCCGCGATGGAGACGTGCCACGCTACCATCGCGGTAGCACACTGCCTGAACATGAATTAAAATGGCAAATTCCAGTGTGCCTTCGCGTCAGCTCCGTGGCACGGAGAGAGGCCTCCGCGTTGGCCTCCGTGCCACGTTGAGGTTAATTTACCGGACCCTGGAAATTCCAGTGAAGGTCCGCGTTGGCCTCCGTGACACGTTGCTTGTTATTCCGGGAAATATTTTCCACTAGTATAAATAGCACACTTAGGTTTATTTTAATTAGTTTTTTAGTTTTTTGACTGAGTTCAGAAGTGGAGAGCAGGAACGTGGTTTAGTAGCAGTTGAAGAACGAAAAAGCTAAGGGATTTCTTCTCTTCCTTTCTTTTTTCTATCAATTGCACATATGATTTACACTCATTTTAGGATGATCAATCCAAGAATGAGTGGCTAATTCTCTTCCTTGCTGAGGTTTTGAACATGTGTAATGAATTTTGATTGTAAATGATATGGTTTTCTTCTTCTTCTTTAATGTTGTTCTATTAATTCTTGTTCTTACTGCATTAGTGCTTGGCCAACATTAATGTACATCTAAAAAGTCCAATTTCACTCGAAAGAGCAAGAAATTGGAAAGTTGTGAATTAATGGGGTATTTTTCTTAACTTGATTTGGGAAAATTGGGTTTTGATGTGCTTTACTGATAGAAATATACTTGAAAGCCGTATTAGTCAATTTAGGAACCGTAATTGTAGTGCTAGGTCATAAATTGCATTTGATCACAGAAATGTAGACGGATGGTTTATGATTCTAAAGTGAAATTAAATACGAGAGTTTTAATTTCTAGGCAAATGTTCTTGGCTAGCAACATGAAGAAGAGATTAACCAAATTATCATGATTATCAAGTTCATTACTTGTTCTTAACCTTGGCATGTTCATATCCATTGTCTAAACTCACAAGTAAATAGTTTGTAGTAGTGTAGTATATATAGTTTAGAAACAAAAACTCAAGTAACTCTTGGTTACATTGTTGTTAGCATAATTAGAAGTGAAATAGGAATATAGTAAACTAGGTAATTTTACGTATCTTGAGCCTCCTTGGATCGATACTTGGCTTACTTAGCCACTTTATTACTTGTTTGACCACGTGCACTTGTGTGTCGGTTTATAATATATAATACCAACCTGAGCAGAACACCGAACAAGTTTTTGGCGCCGTTGCCGGGGAGACTAGGCGATTTGTAAAATTGTGTTTAGTGTAAATTTACTGTATTTGTATTTTTATTTTCTTAAGTGTTAACAACTTGGTCTTAGCCTGTATTTTGCAGATTTTGTTTCTGTGAACATTGGCAAGGGACAAAGAGCTGGTGGAATCTTACTTAGATCCTGAACGTGAATTTCATAGTCAACGTAGAAAAGCTCTACGAAAGAAGCTGCAGTTGCTTAAACAATCTATGATGGAGCAACAAAATCCACCCGTTGTGCGGGCAGTGTTAGTGCCCGATGAAGCAGCAGCAAGGCCGGTTCGCGAGGTGGCAATCCCACACGCCAATAATGTCCATTCTAGCATCCGCAAACCAGAGCCTGGAGGGAGGTTTGAATTAAAGCAGAATATGGTGCAACTTTTGCACACAAGCGGGCAATTTACCGGACTCCCTCATGAAGATCCACAACAACATCTCCAGAACTTTTTGGAGATAAGTGACACTTATATACCCGCTGGAGTGTCACCTGATTATGTTCGGCTCACCTTATTTCCATTTTCCTTACTTGGTGAAGCCAAGAGGTGGCTAAAAGCTGAACCACCCAATTCTATATCAACGTGGGATGATCTTGCGCGGATGTTTTTGATCAGATTTTTCCCTTCTGGTAAAACAGCCAGACTTAGAAGTCAAATTCTAAGTTTTAAACAGAGGGAAGGGGAAAATCTATATCAAGCCTGGGAAAGATTTAAATCCATGTTGCGGGACTGTCCTCATCATCATCAGTCCAATGAGGTGTTGGTACACACATTCATTGAGGGTTTGGAACCCCACACTAAAATTCTGTTAGATTCAGCAGCTGGAGGGCAAGCGCTGGAAAAGACCTATGAGGAGCTGTACACTTTGCTCAATCGAATTTCACAAGGCAATCCAGAATGGAATGCAGATTCTTCAAGGGGTGGAGCAAGGAAAGAAGCAGGAGTGCTTGAAGTTGATGGATTCACAGCTATCGCTGCACAGATAGCTGCTTTGCAAAATCAGTTAAACACTCACTTCAGCAATATCAATTTGAACCAGCCGTCAGCTTCAGTCAATGCAGTTCAACAGATGTGGTGTGAAGTGTGTGGTAGTAGTGAGCATTCAGCTGAATGCTGTGGTGCAAATCCTGATTCTGTTAACTTTGTGGGCAATGCACAGAGAAATCAACAGCAGTTTGGTAGTGGCTACAATCCAAATTGGAGGAACCATCCGAATTTTTTGTGGGGTAGCAACAATCAACAAGGCCAAAGTTCAGGGCAGGGTATGCACAGGAACCAAGGAGGGCAACGAAATTATCAAGCTCAATTCAGAAATCAAAATGCCCCTCCTCCACCACCATCACCGACTATTGAGGAGATGTTCAAAACCATGATCGCTAATCAGGCACAATTGCAGGCTGACTATGTTAAATTGGCAGCCGAAGTGAAGAACAATCAGTTGGCGACCAAGGCTCTTGAATATCAGTTTGGGCAGTTTGCTAGTGCCCAAAATACTAGACCTAGAGGAGGACTACCTAGCGACACGGATCCTAATCCAAAGAAGGTAAATGCAGTGACCACGAGGAGTGGTTTACAGTTGAAGGAGGTGGAACCGGAAAGACCGCCTCAAAAGTTAGGAGCAGCAGATGTTGAGGGAGAGCAAATCTCAGATAAGGGGAAGACTAAAGAAGCTGAACCAGAAAGGCCTCCACCCCCGTTCCCTCAACGACTTAAGAAACACAAGGAGGAGGCGTGTTTCCAGAAATTCATGGAGGTACTTAAATAGGTACATGTTAACTTAACTCTTGTTGATGTCTTGCAAGGAGTGCTAAAATATGCGAAATATATTAAAGACATCGTGGCTAACAAAAGTCGTTTGACTGAGTATGCCCTGGTAGCTTTAACGGAGGAATGCACTTCCCGTATTCAGAATAGGTTGCCCACAAAACTGAAAGACCCTGGAAGTTTTACTATCCAACTTACTATTGGGCAAAGTATCCGAGCGCGTGGATTATGCGACTTGGGGGCAAGCATAAATCTGATGCCATCTTCGGTATTCAGAAAGTTAGGTCTAGGGAGTCCTAGACCTACAACGGTAATCTTGCAGCTAGCAGACAGGTCTTTAGCTAAGCCAGATGGAATTGTTGAGGATGTGTTAGTGCAAGTAGGCTCCCTCATTTTTCCGGTCGATTTCATTGTTCTGGACTTTGAACTAGATGCTGAATCCCATTTATTTTGGGACGACCCTTTTTGGCAACCGGAAAAGCATTAATTGATGTAGCTGCGGGTCAACTCACGATACGAGCACATGACAAGGTTGAAGTGTTCGATGTGTACAAGGTACCTAAGCTCCCGACTGTTTATAAGGATCTCTCGGTGATCAACGTAATTGATCATGGGAATGCTAATGGAATGAGTGATTCCCGAGAGTTACTAGGAAGGCCACCGGATAAGGTTGAGAACTACTGGGGGGATGACCATGATCGGGACAAATCGTCCATCTCCCTAGTAGACAAGTGAGCTTAAAGGACGTCGAGCCGCGACGGTAAACCAGGCGCTGCACGGGAGGCAACCCGTGAGAAAAATATTTTATTTTTTTTCTTTTTCTTTTTGCACAGTGTAGTTAATTTTTATCTTTATTTTTGTTTTTATTGTCTATTTCCAAGTTTTAGTTTTCTTTTTCTTTTCTTGATTAGGTTTAGATTTTCATTTTAGTTAATATTTTTTATTTTTAGTTAGGGAAATCTATTAATTTAACCAATTTTTGTTTAGTGAGGTGATTTTTAGGTATAACGGAGGAAATATACATGGAATCGAGAAAATGAGGCAAGGTATGAAAAATCAAATTTATCGAAGAAACAGTGCACTGGCGCGTTGGCGCCGTGTCACGGAGGTAAGGCACCGCGTTACCTCCGTGACACGTTGAAGGCAAAATTCGGATTTTTCAAAAATCCAGTAAGCCAACGCGTTGGCTCCGTGTCACGGAGGAGGGGCTCCGCGTTACCCTCCGTGACATGTTGCCCCTTATTCAGTGCCTGGTCACACCGGGTTGCCGGGTGACCCGCGTGTTTTCTATAAATTAACCCTCGATTTTCGCCCATTTTCCCCATTTCCCTCTTCCCTCCGCGACCAAACACCCATTTCCCCCTCCCCAAGCACCGTGCCACGTTCCCAGGCAAGGAAAAACATCAATTTTCTTCGGTTCTTCAATTATAAGGTATGTTTTCATCGTCTATCTCAATTTTTTGGCGATTTTTGTCAATTTTGGGCATGTGAGGTGAGATATATCACCCTAGGTAGAAATTAAACATGATGTTGAATTATTTTGTGATTGATTATGTTCGGATTGTTGTAGTTAGCGTTTGAACTTGTCGATTATGTGAATAATTCAAAAATTGATTGTAGAATTATATTCTAGGGCTTGGATTGTTGAATTTGCCTTGGGCACTTGATAATTTGATGAAATCGATGCCGGGTTGTGTTTATTATTTGAGAGAAGTCGTGGTAAATATTGTGTAAATGTTAAAAGACGACTAATTCTCGAACTTTTGTGGGAAAATGCATAAAATGTGTGAATTGGTTAGATTGTTTAGATTAGATTGTATATAGAATGTTTTTATTTTGTTGTTGTTTTTGTTGCGAAGTGCGATGGTTGAATTGTTAGTGATAGTAGGATTGGGATTAGCTGTATGAAGTCTGAGTAGTACGCTAACCGTTATGCTGTCGAAATTTTGTTGTGAACGCACTAAGCATGAAGTATATAGTGTTGTCTGTGGTGTAATTAGAGTTATTCTTTGCCGTAATTTTATAGATGTAGCTAAGGCCTAAGTGTGGGGTAAATGTTTTGTAACCCGACCTTAGCCAAAGTTAATAAGATTTTAGCTTAACATTGTGCTTGTTTGTGTAAATTGACAGGTACAATGGCTAGCAGACAAGATAAAGGCAAGGGTGCTTCTACCTCAGGCACAGGGAGGAAAAGGATGAGACTGGGCACTGCAGTCCCAACTGCACCCGCTGTTCCGCGCGGCCAACGCCGCCAATACGAAACAAGATGGGTCACCGATGAAGGGAAGAAATGGTACGCGAAACACAAAGAAAACAAGTACTTCCCCGAGGAACATATTGCTCGGGAACCACTTGCATAGGAGTTCCCTCGCATTGTACAGAGAATCGAGGCAGCTGGGCTCAGCTTTATTTTTCAGGAGCCCAAGGAGTGCAACCTTCACTTGGTCCGGGAATTTTATGCAAACTGGAACCCGGCCATCAAGAGCCACACTATAAAAATCAGAGGGCAGATTGTCACTCTGGAACCCCAGCAGCTGAATGCCATCGTTGGAGCGCGGGACACAGACGCCCACGTTCTCCGCTAGCTAAACATCACCCCACCGTACGCCGACATCAGATGTACGTTGTGTGGGGCTCGATCCACAGCCCGATGGAGTAGACAGAAGGAGAGGGGTTACCACCAGACTCTGCCTTATTCGCAGATGAACAGGGAGGCCAGAATTTGGCTGAAGATTGTATGTTCGTGCTTGATCCCGGGAGTCCATATGACAGATGTGACCCGGGACCGTGTCTGCTTGGTGTATGCCCTTATGAAAGGGCTCGAGATTAATGTGGGGGCGATCATAATATCCGCCATGAAGAGAGCCAGACTGCACCAGGGCCACAGATACGGGTTTGGCGGACTCATCACCACCTTCCTCCGAGGCCTTGACATTGAGGAAGAAGCCTTGGACTATATTCCACAGCTGGAGCGGAGGGCCCTCGACGTGACAAAGACTAAGGCCCCCGACACTACACACGGACCTGTATTGACTTTGGGCGAGCGACATGCTCGTGACGATCAGTACATGGCCCGTATGTTCGGCATGCAGATGCTGCAGCTACGGATTGGTGGGAGACCAGCCACCGAGGAAGAATTATGGCAGCTGGAGCTGGACTCCCCCTTTGGCGAGAACGCCAGAGCCTTATGTCGGGTAGGGCCTGCCTTCGTGGAGCCGACAGATGACGATGTCCCTACTGATGAGGAGACACGTCATGAGGACTCTGATGTGGAGTCCGATGACGAAGATGGAGCTGATTGAGATATGGGCGACGAGGCCGCAGCACCGGATGAGGACGTCGAATATTTCGACTGAGCAGGGAGTTTCACCACCCAAAATTTTGTGTTTTGTAATTTTTGTGAACACTGCGGACAGTGTTCGATTTAAGTGTAGGGTGGGGAGTAGTTAGGTGCTGGGACATAGGCTCTAAATTGCTGTATATTTTTCCTTGATGTTTATGAATGTTTGCGCTTTCCCTGTTGTGAACTGATTTGTGATGTATGTGTATATATTTGTTTTGTGGCTGATGATGTGTGTTTTTGAAAGTTATGGTTGCTAGTGTAAATATTTTGTAAATATTTTTTTTCTCTATCGACATGATCGATATTTTTCAAAATTTTTGCGAACATATTTTGCAATTATCAAAATCTTGTGTAAATATCTTTCTATCGAAATGATCGATGTGTTGCAAAATTTTTTCGATTTTTATTTTTTTTTGGGTTTCTCGGAGTTTGTTTTCGGTTCTTTTACCGAGAATAGTCCCATTGAACCGATGTCATAGTTAGTGACCGTTCCCTATGATGGATGGATGACGACCGTCTTAAGGGAAATGTAGTCGGTAGGAGTACCAGATTGGGGTTTTGGGGTTTTGCGGAAGTAAATGAGAGAGAGAGTTCAGTGTGGAATGCCGGATGCCTTTGGCTTCCGTTTTCTATCTATTTATAAACAAAGAAATTTACAAATGACTCTTTACAAGTGGCCTTTACTGTTCATAAACGACCTTTACTATTTATGAATAGTGACTTGTGGCCGACACCTTTACTATTTACTTTGCGACTTTTTGCTAAAGTAGCCGCCTTCTACTGTACACTTTAAGACTTTTGTACAAAAACAAAACCTTTTCTTTACAGCTGTCCACTTTCGGACAAAAACTTAAAAAAAATCATATCTGTCTTCTCTTTATCTGATCCTTCATATGTCGTTTTCCCTTTATCTGAGCCTCTTTCTTTTTTGCTGCTTATTATGTCACTCCAGCTGTACTTCCGGTATTTTGTCCATATCTTCACCATGGCATTTTGAGCAATGGTGGTCTAGGTACTTTTGTCCGATAACTTTACAGTATCTGGTCAATAGTGCCGGGGAGATGTAGTTTTTTCGTATGGCTCTGGTAGTAGGTATGTCTTCTGGTTTCAGTAAGCAGATTATCCATTGTCTTAATTCTTCCATATCAGCTTCTTTATATTCCTTGGAGTTAGCATATATAATTGTCTGATCTCGTGAGTAATAGTTCCAAACTGCATTTCTGTTTAGATAATTATTAGCTAATTTATTTAATATGGTTGCGAGTCCTATTATCCTCTTGTTTGAATAGAACTCTGGTATCTCTGCAAATGTTATTTCATCCTATTGATCTATCCTTTCGGGGATTATCATCTCCTTTGTTAATCCTATTTTTACCACCTGTATGATGGGTTTTATTTCTTCATATAATATCTCTGTTGGTGCTGAATATATTTTTATGTAGAAAAAAGTGCCTTTGGTTATTCTTTTACTTGTAGTGAAGGCTTTGTGTATCTCGGGTATTGTAGCTATTTCGTCTCCCGTTGCTGTGTATACGGTATTGAGCAGTCCGTAATCATAGCAAGTTCTGACTAGGTTCGCATTTGTCTTAGGTTGTGCAATAAGTTTGTTGTAGCCTTGTAGATATTGGGTTACATAATCTTCAGCTGGGTTATCTGTGCTTGTAGATCTTGGGTTTTTATTTAGGAAGGTTTGTATCCTGTGAATGTTTTGTATATATCTGTTGGTTATGTGGTTGTAGGTTTGTTTAGTCTGGTTTAGACTTTCTCTGTATGTTGTAGTTTGTGGGGTGGGAGTGAATGGTATATTTTTCTTGGGGGTAAATGGTTTGTCAAATAGTTGTTTTCTAATAATATCTCTTCTTTCTGCTGTAGATTTTGATGTACCTGCAGTTGTAATAGATGGATTGTTAGCTTGGGTTTTTTGGAGTTTCCCAACGTCTACTTTTAGCTCTGGAAGTTTAACGTCTTCCGATCGACGTAGTTCCGCGTTTTTTGAGTCACGCTGCTGACTACTAGCTTTGCCTTTTAGCTGTTGTATCTCTTCCACCATACTTTCCACTTTTTTACAAAGTGTAGTTAGGAGTCCAAGTATCTGTTCCATTTTACCTTCTTCAGGTTTTGCATCTTGAGATGTAATCTGCAATTGTATTCTTTTCAGTTTTGATGACTTCAATTGTGAATGAGAAATTCAATATATTTAATACCAATCTCCTTATCTCCTTTGTTGTTACAGAATCTTGTACTTTTCTAGTTATCCACCATTTTACTTGTCTATTATCTGTTCTAACAATAAATTTGTTATAAACAATATATGGTTCGAATGCTAATAAACATTTATATAATGCAAATAATTCTTTTTTGTTTATTTCCCATTTAATCTGTGGTTCCGTATATGATCCTGAGTGATATCTACAGTGATGTTCTATTTTTTCATTTTCATATTTGTATTTCAGTACTCCTCCATAGCTATGGTTACTAGAATCTGATTCCACTATATAGGTAAATTATTTACTTTCATCCGGGAAATATAGTTTTGGTAATTTTTTACACATTTCTTTTATCTTTTTTATGTAGTTTCTGTCTTTTTCATCGAAATTATATTCTACATCCTTTTTTAATTTCCTTTGTAATGGCTTTAGATTTTCTGCTAACTTTGGTATGTATTCTCGTACTTGGTTAACTAATCCTAAAAAGGATTGTAATTTTTTCTTAGTATCTAATAATTCTTCAGAATTAATTATCTTTTGTACTATATGTGTTTGCATTTTTAGTCCGTTTTTGTCTATCTGTATGCCTAGAAATTCTATTTGGTTTTTTAGTATCTCAGCTTTCTTTTCGCTTAAGCCTATTCCTGATATTTCTATTATGTGTATGAATTTTTCTAATAACCTTATATGTTCTTCTTTTGTTCTTGAGTAAAGTAGTATATCGTCTATGTATACTATACAGTTTTCTAGTTGGTTGAAATAATTATCCATGAAGTGTTGGTATCTTCCTGGTGCATTTTTTATCCAAAGGGTAATACGTTCCATTCGTAGAATCCTTGTGGTACAGTAAATGCTGTTAGTTGTTTTGATTCTTCTTCTAGTTTTAAGTGGTAAAATCCTGATTTACAATCGAATTTACTGAAGTAGTTATATCCTTGTATTTGCCTTATTTTTAGTACATTATTTGGTATTGGGTAGTTATATGTTTTAGTTTTTGCATTTAGATTCCTATAATCTATTACCATCTGCTTTTTCCTCTTTTTTGTTCATTATGTTTGTTTACTATAAATGCCGGACTGTTATGTTTACTATTGCTTTCTTGTATGTAATTATTTTCTAGTAGTTCTTTTATATGCATCTGGAATTCTTTTTGATCTTCAAAATTATATCTCAATGGTTTTTGTGTTATTATACTATTCTCATATATTAGTTCGATTTTTATTTTTGTTTTATATTTTTCCCATCCTTGTAATGGGTTTTCATTATATAATGATTTTAACTTATCTTGTAATATTTGTATTTTATCTATTGTGAATATTATCATTTCAATCTTTTGGTCGTTTGGTGTTATATTTTCTAATTTTTGAGTAATTTTTTCGCTTCCTTTTATCCATGGCATATTTTTTCTTATTTTATTGTTTACTCTTTTTGCTCCTATTTTCTTATTACATGGGGTAGTAAACCACCAATGTGTTTTTGTTATGGTATGTGGGTATAATTTTTCTAAAAATGACATTCCTAATAATATATCTCTATTAGTGAATTCGTAACTATACATTTCTTCTATTATTAGTATTTTATCCCATATCTGTATTTTTATATTTTTAGCTTTATGTGTTATCATACTACCTTTATTGTTAAATCCAGTAACAATAAGTGGTGTTTTTAGTTTTTCCCATTTATCTTCTGGTAAGCAATTATGTTTACACATATTTGCTCCTGCTCCAGTATCTACCATAGGTGTGTAGTATCTATTGTAATATCCTTCTACTATAATTTTCATTAGTATATAGATTTTTGTCATTCTTTCATATTAGGGTCCTTTTAATGATTAACTTTTTGTTTTCATAGTGTATTATTAGCTGTCTTTCATCTAGATTATAAGGTTTTACTATTTCCAGCCATTTTATTCCTAAAATAATATTATCTTTTCCTTGGTGTATTTTGAATTTTATCTTTATCGGTATTCCGCCAATAATTAATTCTTGTTCTGTACTTTGTTCCATATTTGTTAGTATTCCTGGTAATTCTGTATTTATATTCTCGTTTCTATCAATTTCTTCTTCTTTTACCAGTTCTCTTGTAATGTAGCTTTCAATCTGTCCTGTATCTATTTTTATTAGATATTTTCGTTGGTTTAGTATTCCTGTTATATAATATTGATAGGGTTGTATTTCATTTATTCTTTGTTCTAATAATCTTGGTTGTATTTCATAATCTATCCTTCTTGAGGTACTATTTCTAGATGATGATGGTGTATCATAGTTTATTCTTTTTGATGTGCTTAATCTTTCTTTTACTATTTCTAAATCTTCTTCAATGTTTATTTCTTTGTAACTATAATCATCATTATCAATGATAGTAACTATTTTATCGAAAGGATTTTCTATTTTAATTCTTTGGATTTTATTTCTAGCCATTATTTTATGTTTTGTTGTTAATACATATAGATTTTTACATCTTGCTGTAAATATTTTACTACCTGGTGCTAGCTCTATTCCTGACATTTTCCAGTATAGTACTAGTGATTTATCTATGTTTCTGTCATCTAATGCTACTGAGTAGTTAGCACTTATTATAAATTTAAATTTTTGGTATATTAAATTTCCTTTAACTGCGCTTATTATACTTTTTTCTATTGGGTGGATAATTCTGTCATCTGCTAAATATATTTCAATTGGTGTATCTATTCCTTCTCTAAAACATGCTTTTATAAGTATTTCTGTTCCTGCTAAATGTACATATTTTATCGGATTTTTAGCTTTTATTTCTTGGATTTCTTTGTTTATTATCTTTTTATTTATTATGGGTATTTTAGCTTTACCCTGAGTATATTTGCAATCTATTATGTGTTCTTTTTGGCTTACTACGTAATATTCTTCTTGTCTTATTTTAAAGAAATTTCTTAGTTTAGGTACTTCTAGTATTTTATCTATGCTTAAATCCAATTCTTTTCCTTTTATTTGTTCAAACATATTATTATCAAATATTATTTTTTGCTCTGTACTTTCACTATCTTGGTATTCTTCTTTACTTATAATTCTTATATCTGTCTCAGTCATTATCTGTTTCGTATTCTATTATCTCATTTTCACTATCTGTTTTCTCATATTCTGTTAGTTCGTATATACTATCGTCATCGTTTAAGTTATAGTCTATGTATTCTATTTGTCTGTATTCTTCATTCTCTATTATTACTTCTGATACTTGTTTTTTGGTTATATTCCTAGGCATTTTACAATCTCTAGCTAAATGTCCTAATTTGCCACAATTGTAGCATTTACATTCTGTTATATTTTTCTTAGTTCTGTGAGGTCTTTTTTGTTTGTAATTTTTTATATAGTATCTTTTTCTTGGCTTTTTATACTTGTATTTTGTTCTAAATGGTCTGTATTTTTTGATTCTTTTCTTGTAATTATATTTATTTGTGCATCCAAATTGTGGTGTTGTTCTAGTTGTGCAACATGCTAAGTTTTTTACTAATATTTTTTCCATTTTTATTTCTTCTTTATGTTTTTCACATAATTCAGTGAACCATTTTTGTAAAAATTTTATTCTGGATCCTAGTGTATCTATTAATCCTAATTCTTGCCATTCTTTAGTTACTTTTGAACTAAATGGTTCTGGTAACTTTGCATAGTATAATTTTCTTATTTCTTTACTTTCCTCATTCGTATATAGTCCTTTATAGTAGTATTTTTTAAATGCACATGTGTATTCATCCATATAACTCATCTTACATATACTTAATTTATTCAGTAGATTTCTGTTTAGTTCTTTATCTTTTTGTCGTTCATCTATTTCGGTAGTCATACTACTAAATTCATTTCTTATTGCCATTTCATATTTATTTAATATGTCTATAGATGTTGTTGCTGGTTCATTATTAATTTTCTTATTATTTCTTAATGTTTCTAAACTTTCTGGTGATAAATTTTGTAACCATATTTTAGTTGTTCCTATAAGTGTCCTTTCTACATATCCAGGGGTATCTGTTATTAATATTTTATTATCTATTAGTTGTTTTGAAATATATCCTATCCATAATTGGATTGTTTTATTTGTATCTGCTACACAGTCTAAATCTAAAAAGTTATATTGTTCTATGTTTTGTCTAGGTGTCCAGTTTTTATTTAGTCTTTTATTCCATAATGTTTTATTTCTATTTTCTCTTTCGTAAGTGTAATAAGTTGGGCTAGTATCTAATCTCTTTGGACTTCTAGTTCCTGACGTACTAGGTTTTTCATCTACATCTTCTACACTAATTTCTATGTTGTTTTCTCTTTCTATTAGGTTAGTATAGGTTTCCGAAGTTTCTGAATATTGATCTAAATCTTCATCATTTTGTTCGCTTATATCATCTATTCCTATTTTAGGTTGATTTTTTATTGTACCTGATTCTTCTAATAATATTTTAAATTTTTCTATTTCTTCTGTAAGTTTTAACTCTTCACGTTGTTTTTCTTTAGCTTTTAATTTTTCTTCATATAGTTGTTTAAGTTTATCTAATTCTTTTTCTAGTTCTTGGATTCTCGTGTCTTTTTCTTCTTTAATTTGTTGAACTTCTATTTGGGCTTGTTTTTTTAATTTTTTCTATTTCCTTTTTCCTATCTATTTCTTCATTTTCTCTGTTTATTCTCACCATTGCTGTTAGACTATCTTCTAGTTTTGCTGATTCTTTTTCTAACATTAAATATAATTGATCTCCTATTTTTTTAAATCTTCGTCCTAAATTTGAGTGTACAATTTTTATTTCTAGTCCTTTTTGACTCGTATATTTTTCTTCTTCTAAAGCATATTCTTCTTTGTTCATGGAAGTCCGTGTTGTAATTTGTATTCGAGGTGTTGTAGTTGAATTTCTAAATAAAATATTTCTTTTCTTTGTGTTTTTATTGATATATGACATACTCCTGCAATTATATTATAATTTAGTCTTTCTTTTCTAAATTTAATTTCATCTGTTATTTCATTTATTTTATTAAGTAGTTGTCGTCTATATTCTTCGCTGTTACCGATATTGTTTCTCATTTTTGCTTTTTTAGATATTTTATATAATTATATTCGGTTTTTGAAATTAGGTCTATTAAGTATTCAAGTCTAATGTTATTTGTTTTATTTGAGCTTAATTGCTTATATTCAGGATATAATATTTTTAATTGATTCTTTAATTTTTTGACTTTTTTCTGAATATGTCCTTTTCTTGACTTCTGTAGTTCTTTATTCATTAATCTTGTATAAACATTTTATTATAATATTCGATTTTTAATGGTTCTAATCTCTGTATTTCTTTTATATTTTCTAGTGCATATTCTAAATGTTCTAGATCTCTTTCTCTTATGTAATTATTTATATTAGTTTCTAACAAAATCACTAATAGTCTTATATTTTCCATAGTTGCTAACCAGTATTCCATATATTCATAGTTTATCATTACTAATCTGAACCTTCATCTAATTTTCAAATTTCTTCTACAGTCATCTCCGTCCATCCTTGGTTCATTAATTCTATGGTTTTATTGAGTTCTGTTATTTCTTCTAATATCTGAACTAAGATTTTTATCATACATAGGATAAGTATCTGATATCTACGATCTTTACCTGGTTGGTTTGAATTCATTTTATGAATTTTTTCTAAACATAATATTCCCTCTAATCTCTTTAGGCATTATTTGAAGTTATCCAGTTATTATAGCATTATTTTGAATAGTCTTTTTCGGTCATTACTATGCGTTTTCAGCTTTGATCAGTTACCCTAACAGTGCCTCAACACCGTGTACTCCCCTAAAACGGCTCTCTTGGCCTCACCGGTTTCCACCTTAGGATGGCATAGTCTGGGCTTACTTACTCGCAGCTTACTAACCACGTACATAGCAAACTTAATCAAGCTTTCATCATAACGATATAACAAGAAGATAATATCATATAATACTTAGGAGATTATAAGGAATATATTTCAAGGCTATAGAATTTGGTTCAGTATGATTGAGGCTTAATCTTGAATTCATGTAATTGACTAATTAAAGAGTCTGTGAATGCATCTTGATTCGAGCATGTGCATGAAGTGTTAAGTGAGGTTTTGCTATTCCATGTCATTGTGAATTGTCTAGAACTTGCCTGGTGTGCATACAAAACGAAATGAAGGAGGTGTAGTGTTGGAAAGGATGTAGGCATTTCTTTGTTTTAACCGATAGTTTCCATTTTTTCTTGTCAAATTCTACCTTTTTATATGTTGTATACCCTAGTCAGCCCGTTGAGCCTTTAGCCGATTTCTTTCTTTTGTCCAAAATTGTATAAACTAAGCTTTATTCCTTCTTTTCGTTAGCCTTAAAGTCTATAAGAAGCTCTTAAGCGCTCACAAAGCAAAGAAAATGTTTCCCAGAGTGTTAAAGGGTGAAAAGAAAAAGAAAAGCAAAGTGAGGAAAGAAAAGATGATGTTGAAGAGGCACTTGTTGTAATTAAGAGATAGTGAGGGTACATGAAAACCCTCTGTTTTGTGTCAAGTGTGTCTGATGAAATGGGCTGTATGAAAGTAACCCAGCATGAATGGGAGAAAAAGAGAAAAGAGAGGAACAATGTCCATGAGTCGATGGAAATGAGTTGAAAAGGCGCTTAAGGATGCTGGCGACTATTATTGGCTAATACAATATATATATACTAGATCCATAGCCCCGTTACAACCCATTAAAGTCCTACGTGATCCTATATTGCATTTCTTTATATTAGTGGAGTAATACACTAAGGGCAAGCCTATGGGTCATGACATGATGCATGTGAATTCTTTTGGGAGAGAGAGTGAAATTAATTTTTATATGCCCCTACTTGCATGTTTGTGTGCTGCATGAACATAAAGGGGAAGTTTCTCTCGAGTTGTGAGGGCACATGCTTGATGAAAGATTGATTTTCGTGTCGGATTTCTTGATTAGCTGAATTGCATGAGTTTGCCTATATCAAGAATCAATTTTTAAAGTCTAGGAAGCCTTGATGTATTAAAGGTCATTGTATTGTACGACCAAGCATGTTTTCTTGATGATTTGCAAAAATTGAATAATCGGTATGACCGTAGCGTAAATTGTTGTACCATAGTGACGAAGGTTGGGATGTAATTTGCATGATTTGTGTATGTGTTGTTCGAGGACGAACAAGGATTTAAGTGTGGGGTAAGTGATCTTGGGCAGATTTATATGCCCAAGTGATACTCAAACGTATCATTTTTACCTTGTTTGTTGTGCAATGTGTATATAATATCATGTAATTAGTAATAAAATGCGAATTTATACTAACCAACATGATTAGCATTTGTTTTGCAGGTAAATGTGATTTTTAGGAGCTAAAATGCATGTTGGAATTATGTCGGAGTTGGACTTGGATGAGAGCGTGGAAAAGACCTTGGAATGCACATTTTATAGAGGCTCCGCGATGGAGCCGTGCCACGCTACCATAGCGGTAGCACACTGCCTGAACATGAATTAAAATGGCAAATTCCAGTGTGCCTTCGCGTCAGCTTCGTGGCACGGAGAGAGGCCTCCACGTTGGCCTCCGTGCCACGTTGAGGTTAATTTACCGGACCCTGGAAATTCCAGTGAAGGTCCGCGTTGGCCTCCGTGACACGTTGCTTGTTATTCCGGGAAAAATTTCCCACTAGTATAAATAGCACACTTAGGTTTATTTTAATTAGTTTTTTAGTTTTTTGACTGAGTTCAGAAGTGGAGAGTAGGAACGTGGGTTAGTAGCAGTTGAAGAACGAAAAAGCTAAGGGATTTCTTCTCTTCCTTTCTTCTTTCTATCAATTGTACGTATGATTTACACTCATTTTAGGATGATCAATCCAAGAATGGGTGGCTAATTCTCTTCCTTGCTGAGGTTTTGAACATGTGTAATGAATTTTGATTGTAAATGATATGGTTTTCTTCTTCTTCTTTAATGTTGTTCTATTAATTCTTGTTGTTACTGCATTAGTGCTTGGCCAACATTAATGTACATCTAAAAAGTCCAATTTCACTCGAAAGAGCAAGAAATTGGAAAGTTGTGAATTAATAGGGTATTGTTCTTAACTTGATTTGGGAAAATTGGGTTTTGATGTGCTTTCCTGATAGAAATATACTTGAAAGCCGTATTAGTCAATTTAGGAACCGGAATTGTAGTGCTAGGTCATAAATTGCATTTGATCACAGAAATGTAGACGGATGGTTTATGATTCTAAAGTGAAATTAAATACGAGAGTTTTAATTTCTAGGCAAATGTTCTTGGCTAGCAACATGAAGAAGAGATTAACCAAATTATCATGATTATCAAGTTCATTACTTGTTCTTAACCTTGGCATGTTCATATCCATTGTCTAAACTCACAAGTAAATAGTTTGTAGTAATTGTAGTATATATAGTTTAGAAACAAAAACTCAAGTAACTCTTGGTTACATTGTTGTTAGCATAATTAGAAGTGAAATAGGAATATAGTAAACTAGGCAATTTTACGTATCTTGAGCCTCCTTGGATCGATACTTGGCTTACTTAGCCACTTTATTACTTGTTTGACCACGTGCACTTGCGTGTCGGTTTATAATATATAATACCAACCTGAGCAGAACACCAAACAGCCTTCACCACCTCCGTTCCGTCTTCCATTCATCCTTCGAGGAGCCATGATTTTGCAATCGCGAATAGCACGAATTAGAAGGATAGAAAGGCTTTTCCATTGCATGACATAGATCATGAAAGAAGGGAACATTTCCTGAAACGTTTAGTAGCCTCTTCGTGATAAGTGTGGCGTGCTTCACACCCATGAGAAAGACTCTACCTAACGCAACTTTAAGACTCCCTAGGACACATCAACCTATGGCTCTGATACCAAGAATTTCATGACCTGAACGGAGGCCTGGATCATAGGCACGGGACAAGGGACCCCAAGAGACTCCAAGTCGACCGATGGCACATGCATACAACTATTCTCAATTAAACAAGCGGGACATTAAACACAAAAAATAGTGTAAATGTAAGCATAGCATGACATCATGAATTACTGGACGTATACAAGAGCTGAGTACTACATTCTAGTCTTAAAGCCTCTACTACATACAATGGGTTGATGGGACAATACCCCAACTAACCCGAATAATATTGACAGTCAAGATAACATAAAAGTCTTTCAAGAATGAAATTGAAAGAAATTGAAGAAGAAACCTTTAATCTCCCGTTTTATCACCTCTGTATCACGCTTCTATTCCCTTACATTCATGAATGAACACTTTGGATAGTTTACCCCTCTAAAACCCACCTTTCATAGGCTAATACGATGTAGTTTAGGGTTTAGGAACTTAGGAATTATGAAAAGACCCTTACTAATTTCGCAAAAAATAACTGCTGGGTGGTCCTAACGGATGACCTGATGACTCATTTCTAGAGGGCATGACTCGTTATGTCGATTGTCAAGTGTGCTGCCTTATCTTTCCTCCTGGACTCGTAACAGGTCACTTCACAACTCGTTAGGGGTGACCACGACTCGTGGTCACTTGTTGTTCAGTATACTGTCACATCTTTCCTTTTCTCATTATTTTCCTTCCCCAAAGCTGACCCAATGACTCGTGGGTCCTGACCACGAGTTGTGGCTTAGCTCGTGGGGTCACAAGCCTTCCATGATTCCTCCTCAAAACTCAGGCCTTCCCCATGAGTCAGTTGACGACGTGTGGGCTATCCTCACGAGTCTTGAGATGACTCGTCCTGAGGCTACAATAACAAATTTCCACTTTTCCCTGTTTTAACTCCCAAGTCCGATCTTTGAGCTCCCGAGACATAACAATATCTCCCCCATGGGAACACTCGTCGTCTAATGTCTAAAAGAACACAGAAAAGCAGAGATATGCAATTATCATTATCATATATTGATCTTTTAAACCAAAAACTAACGGAATAACTACCTCCGAAAAGAACTACATAGCTGAAGTGAATTCAAGCATCATGTACATTTACCATAACATAAAAAAAACTTGTGCACATGAACTTAACATGAAGCTAAATAGAGTATGAGGGAAACAACTGATACCTCAAGCTGAAACTTAGCTGGTAGGGAACATGTGAGGGTATTTAGCTATCATATCGTCTTTGGCTTCCCACATAGCTCCCTCAACATGCTAATTCCTCTATAACACCTTTACTGAAGCTACTTACTTGTTCCTCAACCTCTGAACCTGACTATCCAATATTTTAACTGGAACTTCCTCATAGCTAAGGCTATCTTTTACACCAACGCTGTCCACTAGGACTACTAGAGCTGGATCTGCCAAACGTTTCTTCAAAAGTGACACATAAAACACAAGATGCACGGAAGATTACTCTGAGGGAAAGTACAACTCATACGCTACCTTACCAACTCTTCTCATAATCCGGTAGGGACAAACATAATGGGGACTGAGTTTTCCTTTCTTCTGAACCGCATGACTCCATTCATGGGAGATACCTTCATAAATACCCAATCGAACTCCAACTCTCTCCTCCTTACATAAGTATATGACTTTTGATGACTCTGAGTGGTTATCAGCCTATCCCTTATCAACTGAACCTTCACCATAGCCTCATGAACTAAATCTAGCCCTATCATAGCTGCCTCACAAACCTCAAACCATTCAATGGGCGATTTACATCTCTGCCCATAGAGAGCATCGAACGGTGCCATCTGGATGCTAGAGTGATAGCTGTTATTGTAAGCAAACTCGATCAAGGAAAAGTAATCATCCCAACTACCTTTGATGTCCATCGCACATGCTCTGAACATGTCCTCGAGGGTTTGGATTGTCTGTTTCACATGACCACTGATCTACGGATGAAATATTGTGCTGAGCTTAACCTGAGTCCCAAGCCCTTTCTGAAAAGACCGCCAAAACTGGGAGGTAAACTGAGTACCTCGGTCCAAAATAATAGACAAAGGCACTCCATGTAGTCGAACCAACTCTCGAATATACAATTCGGCATAATCATCCACCGAGTCTGTGGTTTTCACCATTAGGAAATGTGTAGCCTTGGTGAACCTGTCTACCACCACCCAAATAGAATCATAGTGTCGACCAATGTGAGGTAGGCCTGTAATAAAAACCATATTAATCTCTTCCCACTTCCAAGTGGGAATGCTAATGTCCTAAAGTGCGCCTACCGGCCTTTGATGCTCAACCTTTACTTGTTGATAGTTCGGGCACTTAGCTACAGATTCTGCAATATTCTTCTTCATGCCATCCCACCAATAGATTTCTGAAAAGTCAGGATACATCTTTGTGGCACCTAGATGGATAGAATACCTGGATCCATGGGCCTCATGCAATATCCGGCTCCTCAAATCATCAATTTGGAACACATAGACGACCCTGGTACTGAAGCACAGGGGGAGAAAACCTCCACCTTCTCACTTCGAAGGTCTTCTTTCAACTTTACCAAAATTGGATCCTCATCTTGTCTAGCTTTCACATCAGTCACCAAGGATGATTCTGATACGTTTTGGAAAACAACACCGCCATCGGTCAAGTAGACCAACCTAACTCCCAACCTTGCGAGTCGATGGACATCTTTCACCAGTTCCTTCTTTCCATCATCCATATGGGACACACTCTCCATAGAGATCCTACTAAGTGCATCCGCTACGACAATAGCCTTACCCGGATGGTAAAGGACACTCATATCATAGTCCTTGAGTAGCTCCAACCACCTCCTTTGTCGAAGATTGAGATCCTTCCGCGTGAATACATATCGTAAACTCTTGTGATCTATAAACACATCCACATGGATCCCATACAAGTAATGTCGCCATATCTTCAATGTGAACACCACCACAGCCAATTTAAGGTCATGAGTCAGGTAATTTTTCTCATGTTCTTTCAACTGTCTTGAGGCATATGCTATCACTGTCACATGTCGCATCAGCACACACCCAAGTCTGATCCTTGAAGTATCGCAATACACCACGAATTCGTCGGTACCCTCGGGTAGGGTCAACAATGGTGCTGAAGTGAATCGAGTCTTCAACTCTTAGAAGCTCTTCTCGCAAGCCTCCAACCATTGGAATTTCACCTTCCTCTCAGTCAACTTGGTCAATGGTGTAGCAATAGATGAGAAACCCTCAACAAACCTCTGATAGTAGCTAGCTAAACCCAAGAAACTCCGAATATTCGTGGGATTCGCCGGTATAGGCCAATTCTTCACCGCCTCAATTTTCTGAGAATCTACTTTTAGGTCCTCGCCTGATACTACATGGCCCAAAAATGCCACCAAGTTCAACCAGAACTCGCACTTGCTGAACTTGGCATACAACTGGCAATCCTTGAGGATCTGAAGCACTACTCTCAAAAGAGCGGCATGCTCCTCCTCACTCTGAGAATATATAAGGATATTATCAATGAACACAATCATGAACATGTCCAGATACGGCTTGAACACCCTGTTAATCAGGTCCATAAAAGTTGCAGGAGCATTTGTTATTCCAAAAGATATGACTACAAACTCATAATGACCATACTGTATCTTGAAGGCTATCTTTGGGATATCACTCTCCCGAACTCTAAGATGATGATACTTGGACCTGGGATCTATCTTTGAGAAACACTTGGCACCCTGAAGCCGGTCAAAAAAATCATCGAACCTGGGCAAAGGGTACCTATTCTTGATGGTGACCTTGTTCAATTGTCGATAGTCAATACACATCCGAAGCAAACCATCCTTCTTCTGGACAAATAACACCGGTCCACCCCATGGAGACTTGCACGGTATGATAAAGCCCTTATCTAACAGATCCTTCAACTCTTATAGCTCAATTGGAGCCATCCTGTAAGGAGGGATAGATATGGGCTGCATTTGGGCTAGAAGTCAGTACCAAAATCAATCGCACGCTCAGGAGAAACACTTGGAAAATCATTGGGAAAGACCTATGGATATTCACGCACAACCGAAACTGACTGGATAGTCGGAGTCTTGGACTCAACATCCTTAACCCTAACTAGATGGTACATGCAACCCCTAGAAATCATCTTCCAAGCCTTAATATATGAAATAAACTGACCTGCTAGCACAGCCAAACTACTCTTCCACTCAAAAACTGATTCAGCCGGATCACGAAATTCCACTGCACGGGTTCTATAATTTACAGAAGCACAACACGCATAGAACCAATCCATGCCAAGAATAATATCAAAGTCAGTCATGGCTAAATCTACAAGGTCTGTAGAGGTGACTTTATGCAATATAGTGACCGAGCATCCTCTATATACCCACCTAGCTACACCGAATCACTGACAAGAGTAGAAACTAAAAATGGTTCCGACAGAGTCTCAGGACTAATTCCAAAGCCACTAGCAATGTAAGGGGTCAAAAAAGACAAGGTAGCTCCCAGATCTAGGAAAGCATAAACATCAATATGAAAAACATGCAACAAACTAGTGACCTCATTCGGGAAGACCTCCTACTCCTGACGGGGTTCTAAAGCATAATACCTGTTTTGACACTGACCGCCGGCTAAACTGGTCGAGGCACCCTGCTAAGGGGGACGTGTTGCTGGAGTGGCAGAACTGGCTACCGGCATACAGGTTCCACCGACCCCTAATCTGGTAGAAGGGCAATCCCTGAGTCTGTGTCCGGGTTTTCCACACCCAAAACAAGCATCTGAGTCGATTAGGCACTTCCGAGGATGATTCTTGTCACACTTCGCAGAAGCTGGGAAAGTGCGTTCTATCTGCATGCTGCCCTGGTCTCTCGAATTTGGCGCCTTGCTCCTCCTATCCCCTGGAATCTAGATGGCATATTGGCCGATGATGGTGCTGGAGCAATAGACCTATGTTGAGACTGCTGACATTGTCCACCCCTTGATCTGACCTGAGAAGTCCCATAACTATCGGTCCTGGCCCTCTTGTCCTCTTTCTACCTTTGATTCACCAACTCTGTCTTTTGAGCATGCAGTACAATACAGGGAAAATCTATATCGCAATGCAACATGGTGATCCTACAATCCTTGTCCAAGTAGTCTGCCACCCCATGCACAAATAGACTCACTCAAGCCCTCCAGTCTGCCACCAACTCTGGTGCATATTTAGATAGTCAGGTGAACTCCAATGCGAACTCCTGAACTGACATGTCAGCTTGCTTCAAGTTAACAATCTCAAACGCCTTTAGCTCCCTCATCTCCCGAGGGAAGAATCGATCCAAGAATGTTGTGTGGAACTCTTCCCAACCTATAGGGACTGCACCCACTACCCTAGCATCTCTCCACTATTTGAACCATATGTGGGCCACCTCCTTTAGCTGATAGGAGGCCAAATCAACAAAATCTCCACTGGCCACCCCCATAACCTGGGTAATCTTTAGAATATCCTCTATGAAATCGTGTGGATCCTTTTCCACCTTGGACCCAAGAACTCTGCAGGGTTCATTCTCAAAAAGCCTCTAATCTGGGCTGCTGCCACATTTCCATTCCGGGGGATATGCGCAATAGCCTACTGGTTGACCTGAGTGGTCAAGGACTGCACCAACATCTGGATAGCCGCCCGAAACTCAGCGTGGGCAACTAGTTCTGGTGCCTAGAGCTCCTAAATGGGTGGGGCCTACTGATGCCCTTGATCAATTCCATCTCCGTGGCCTTCACCGTTCCCATTTCTCCTCCCCTTCATTCTCCTAGGAGCCATGATTCTACAATCTTGAGTAGCATGTATTAGAACGATAGAAGGACATTTTATTGCATGACATAGAGCATGAAAGAAGGGAACATTTGTTAAACATCTCATAGCCTCTTTGTCATAAGTGTGGTGCGCTTCAGACCCATGAAAAAGAGTCTACTTAACGTGGCTTTCATACACCCTAGGACACATCAAAAACCTATCGCTCTGATAGCAAGTTAGTAATGACCCCAACATAGACCCGGATCATAACACGGGACAAGGAACCTCGAGAGGCCCCAAGTTGACTCAGGGCATGAGCATACATCTAACTTCATTCAATATAAGCGGAAGACTAATCAAAAGGCATAGTAGAAACGTAAGAAAAATCATAACATATCATAACGTAAGGAATTCCTTGGACAAACAGGAAAACTAGGTACTACATACTTTCTGAAAGCCTCTACTACGTACGATGGGTTGATGGGAAACACCCCCAACTAAATCAGACAAGTACTAAAACATAAAATAGCATGAAGGTCTGTCAAACGGCCTTGGAACATGAGGACTCACCAATAAGCTGAAAGTACACTTTGAGATGATCTTGGTATGAGGATGAGCCTGAGAGCTGGAACCTGTATCATAAGACGATACAACATGGAAAGTATGCGGTCGGTACGTGGAATATACCGAGTATGCAAGGTAAGCAAAACGGATATTTAAAATATGTAAAAGCTCATAAAACAACATAATAGTAGGATATCATGCTCATATCATAAATATCATAACATACCATGTCATAAAGCTCAAGGTTTTCAAAATATTTTTAATGCAATCGTAATCATAATCATAAGAGAAAAGCTTTGTTGAACATGACTTGAGCCAATATACATAATCATAAACATGCCTAATTTATGAGGAACAGTGGGAGATTCTCTTAACCGACATACCCCATATGAGCACACATGAAGCCCGACTTGTAACCCTAGTTGGGATGGTGTCTATACCTTGCCAAGGGTAGGACCATGAAAGTGTGGTATCACTATGAAAGGGCTATTTGGGCTGGGGATAGTCATATAAGAGGTCCCAACATACCTAGGGTGGAACGTAGTTTATGAGATCTGGGGTATAACCTAGGCCCCTGACCTAATCGGTGTTCAATACTACTCCCAAAACATATATAGTACTCATAGTATATCATGCATGAACTCATGGGCTAGTTAAATCATGATAATCATAAGAATAATTGTACATACTGAACTAGCCAGGACATAAGGCCTGCGAGTCGGCCAAAACATAATTTATGAATCATAGGTTTCATACATACTTGAAGATCATACATATAGCTTGAAAATCATCAAATCATGATGAGTAATTGAATAAATCCATATTTATATCATAATTCATGCTGGGATTGTAAATATCATCAACTGAAGCGAAGATCATAAATCAATTCATCATAGTTCATGCTTAAATAGGCTTATTTCAGTAGAAATCGAAATCAATAGTTTTATAAGTATAATTAGATCTAATAAAATCTAATCCAAATCCATAAAATATGATGTAGATCATAAATCATAAAGCCCATTAGCAAATCATTGATTTCATAAAATTGAATTAAAACCCCATGTGGTTCTTGAATAGATTTTCATAAGTCAATAGAGGATGGGAATGAGTGTGAACGGAGACACCCATTCGTAACCCTACATACCTAATGGAGGCTGAATCTTTCTCTCCCTTGAATGCCCAAGAATGAAATTGAAAGAAATTGAAGAAGAAACCTTGAATCTCCCTTTTGATCACCTCTCTGTCACTCTTCTTTTCTCTTACATGCATGAATGAACACTTAGGATAGTTTCCCCCTCAAAAACCCACCTTTTATAGGATAAATTGACGTTGTTTAAACTTTAGGAACTTAGTTATGAGAAAACCCTTATTAATTCACATAAAATAACTGCCAGGTGGTCCTAATGGACGACCTGACGACTCATTTGTAGAGGGACGATTAGTTATGTCGATCGTCAAGTGCACTTCCTTATCTTTTCTCCTAGAATCGTAATTAGTCACTTCACGACTCGTGATCACCAATCGTTGAGTACACTGTGTCATCTTTCCTTTTCCTATTATTTTGCTTCCCCACGCTAACCCAACGACTTATGGGTCCTGACCATTAGTCATGGCCTTGCTTGTGTGGTCTCAAGCCTTCCAGTACTACTCCTCCAAACTCAGTCCTTTCCAACGAGTCACCTGACGACTCGTGGGCTGTCCTCACGAGTGGTGAGATGACCTCGTCCTGAGGCTGCAATAACATATTTCTACTTTTCCCCGTTTCAACTCCTGGGTCTGATCTTTGAGCTCCCAGGGTATAACACATCTGCGTAGGACTTTTGGTGACTCTAAGTTGTTTTCAACTTGAGTTGGACTTTATCCATGGCTTGATGGACTGAATACGGTCCTATCATTGCAGCTTCACCATCTTCAAACCAACCAATAGGCGATCTACATCTCCGCCCATAGAGAGCCTCGAACGGAGCCATCTGAATGTTGGAATGGTAGTTGCTGTTATATGCAAACTCAATGAGAGGAAAATGATCATCCCAACTACCCTTGAAGTAAATCACACATACTCTCAACATGTTCTCGAAATTCTGAATAGTCAACTCGGCCTAGCCATCCATTTGGGGGTGAAATGTTGTGCTAAGCTTGACCTGAGTAACAAGTCCCTTTTGAAACAATCTCTAATGTTTGGAGGTAACCTCTATCTGATATGATGGACAAGGTCACTCCATGAAACCAAACTAGCTCCTGAATGTATAATTTAGCATAATCCTCTGCTGAATCGGTAGTTTTGCCTAGTAGGAAGTCAGTTGCTTTGGTCAACCTGTCCAAAACCACCAAAATAGAGTCATACTGTCAACGAGTGCAAGGAAACCCTATGATGAAGTCCATATTAATCTCCTCCCACTTCCAAGTAGGAATATTGATGTCTTGAAGCACACCTCGTGGGCTTTGATGCTCAACCTTCACTTGCTAACAATTCGGACACTTACCCACAAACACTGTTATGTCCTTCTTCAAGCCATTCCACCAATAAATTTCCCATAGGTAATGGTACATCTTGGTGGCACCTGGATGTATTGAATACGTGGAACCATGAGCCTCGTGCAACATCTCATCTCTCAAATTATCAACATCCGAAACACACAGACGACCCTGATATCGAAGCACACCATCTCCCCATTTGGAGGAGACCTCTACCTTCTGATTCTGAATGGCTTCCTTCAACTTTACCAAGATAGGATCCTCGTCTTATCCATCTTTTACATTAGTCACCAAGGATGATTCTGATCCATTATGAACAATAACACCACCATCGGTCGAATCAACCAAACGACGGGAAGTACCGATGAATTGTTGGATCAAGCAATGACTCGTCCTGTCGGGAGTTGGATGAAGAAGAAGAATCTGGAAAAAATGACACTACAAGCAACGGACGGTAACAAAAATCTATGGTTAGGAACAACAACTCATGGTGAGGGTCGTGGTCACTGATTGAGCAGGTTTTTAATCTTAAACCCAGGGGTATTTTTGTAAGTTCCTATGCTCCCAGTTCTTAAATGGTGTCATTTTAGGTATTGTAAGGGTTTAATTAAAGGGGTTTTCTCAAGCCTAAGCCCCTCATTCTCCAAAATTCTTATGTAATGTTTTCTTCTTCTTCTTCTCTCAAGTTAAAAATAATCTAGTGTTTCTTTCAAGAGCTACAAGATTCAAGATTTGTAAGGGAGCCTTTTTAATCAGGTATGTGGGACTACAACAAGGATCTCCTTTCATCCTTTTGTCCTAATACTTATACTAAAACCCTAAATCCTTCATTTCTAGAAAAGCATGTTCTAGGGATTCAAATTTATGCATGAATTCTCATATGTCTTCTATGGATCTTAAGTCAATCATGATTAATAGTTGTGTATGCTTAAAAACTTACCTCCACATTCTCGAATTACGTACGTGATATGTGAATAGCATGATTATTGAATTTTCACCATAATTTAGCATAAATTTTAAAATGGGGTTCCATTAAATATTCACATGCTCCTACCGTGAACTCGTTATATATGTTTAAAGCATGAGTCAATTATATAGGTTTCCGTAAATCTAGAATATTTGATTTAGTATATGTGTTGATATATGATTAGCACTTATGGGCTTGGATGGATATGAAATGTGTATATGCCTACACTATGATTTCGAGTATATGTTAAAGTATGACTTGGACCTATGGATTTTACATAAATCTAGTATTTATGACTTTTACTATGAATTCGGGATTGAAATGTTATGAACTACGAGGATAAAGAATGATAATGATCTTTTAGAATTTTGGGATAGCAGAAAGTAGCCTTTACCAGACTTTAAATGAATTTAGTATGATGTAGTTAGTTGAACACTTAGGTCTCTAATATGCTGAAGTAGCTTAGACAATATGAATGATTGTCATATTGGTACCTTCATATAAAAGCATTATCGGGATTCTCATTTGCCGAGAATGTTTCCCTTAGCTTAGTCAGGGATTCTCAATAGACGAGAATGTTTTCCTTAGCTCAGTCAGGGATTATCAATAGTAGAGAATATCTCTTTTAGTTAGTAAGGGACTCTCAATAGAAAAAAATGTCTCCCTTATTCTATGATATCAGTTCAGCTCAGCTCCGTATAGTTTCAGACTTTAATTAAAAATAGTCTTAGCAGAATTCAATGTTAGTTATCAGCAAATAGTCATTATAGTGCATAATATCAATTACAGTTTCAGTTCTCAGTATATGTACAGTACATGACCATTATGCATTAGTTTGATTATACATCAGTAAATGTTTTCAAATAAAAGATTCATATTAATATATGTATATCTCAAATAGGGTTATTGTATTTCAGTTCAGCTATATGTTTAGTGATGTACTCAGTTTATTTCCTCCCAGTATACTTTCATGTTTTAGTTTTTTTACATTTCCCGCATACTCGGTACCTTCCAAGTACTGATCGCATACTTTATGTGCTATTTTGTTTCATGATATAGATTCAGGTTTCAAGACTCAACAACGCAGTTAGATATGCTCCATTTCTATCTCAACTAATTGTGGTGAGTCCTCATCTCTCGAGGAGACATCTATGTTTTTCCTATTTCAGTTATATTTCAATGTTCAGACTTTAAGAGTTAGCTGGGGGCTTGTCCCATCAACTCATCAATGTAGTAGAGGCTTTCAAATTTGTATAAACAAACTCAACTTTTGTATCAGAGTTTTATTTGATTATGTTCTTATGGATTATAGTTAGACTCTTTCAGTTAGCTTTCACTCAGTTATGATTCTATTAGTTGTTGTCTTGCTAATGTTATGCTATTATCATGCCATGAGTTGACTTTGATCCTTTCGGGGTTCCTTGTTCTGTGTCTCAATCTGGGCCTATGTTCGGGTTGTGACAAAATATCCCCATTAAAGCTCATTGAATTTCTTGTTTTTCAAATTTACCACAATATAGAGACACTTAACTTAGCTAGGTTAATAGACTTGTGCATTAGACATCTAAAGAGCATATGATCAATTGTTTCTCTCTTTAGGACACATCACGTACATGTATCACAAATATATTTTGATTTTTTTTAAACAACATGGTTAACCGGAAGCACATTTGGAATGCACTCTCAAATAGAATGTATATAATTATTTTTTATATTCATAGACCATAAAAAATACCAGAACTTCTATGAAAAAGATTGATACCTAGATTTATAGCTTTTGGCATGATGGTAAAATCTTGTTCCTAAAAAGTGGTATTTGAGCCAAGGTCATGGTTTCTATTCCCAAGAGAAATGTATTACATGAGCAAGGCCCATAAGGGGCTAGGAATCCAGGTCAAAAGGGAAATTATTAGGCAACGACAATATCCTGTCTACGGAAAAGCCCACGAGGGGCTGAGGTGGCCCTGATCGAAGTCATGATCTAACATGACTCTTGTTTGGTGGGCTTAGTTAAGAAATAAAGTTGTGCCCTTGCTATCAGTTACAGCTTTTGGCATAATTGTAAGCGTTTGATCCAAACAAGCTATATTTTCCCCGGTGAGTGTATTAGGATAATATAGAAGACTGAACAATCATAAAATGTGAATGATTTATCATTATAGCTGATAGCATGGAGCAAATATGTCAATCCTCTGTTATACTCCGGGAGCTCTGATCAACCAAGGATCAGACCCGGGAATTCAAATAGGGAAAAACTGGAAATTTTGCACCAGCTCATAGAATGAGTAATTCTGTCACTCGTGAGGATGGACTACGAGTCTTAGGATGACTCGTGGTGAGGGACTGGTCCATGTTTGAAAGATGGAACATTAATTCACCATGGGCGTGACCACGAGTCGTGGTCAGTCCTCATGACTCGTGGAGTCAGCCGTGGTTATGGGAAGTAAGCTAAGGAAGTTAGGTTGGAAGTGTACTTAACGGAAGATGACCACGACTCATTGAGGAGGTAACTAGTCATGGTGAGAGTGGTGTGAAGGGGGTGTGTAAGAAATGAAGAAGTGGGGTAGTGTGCTCAACGAGTGGTGACCACGAGTCGTGGCCTACCCTAACAAATTGTGAAGTGATTTGTTACGAGCCCAGGAGACAAGGTAAGGAAGTGCACATGATGAGCCAAGTAACGAGTCATTTCCTGTGAGCATGAGTCATCTGGTCATCTGTTAGGACCACCTGGCAGTTATTTTCTGTGAGTTTAGTAAGTGCCTTTTCATAATTCCTAAGTTCCTAAGGATGATTTGGGGTATGAATAATGACCTTTTATGGGGTTAAGTTCAGATTACTCATTCTTCTCACCCATGCATGCAAGTTAGAACAATTTTAGAGATATCAAGCTATTCTTCAAGCTTCTCCCTATCAATTCATCTTTGGGCGTTCAAGAACTTTGGAATCTAATCTCACCCAAGTATGTAAGGTTCAAAATGGGTGTTTCAATTCACATCCATGCCCATTCTCTTTGAATTCGTGAAAATCTATCAAAAATCTTATAGGGTTTTAAGTTCAATTTTGAGAAAACTAATGGATTACTAATGGGGTTTTATGATTTATGATATATATTATATTTTATGTATTTACATCAGATTCTACCATTAATTTCGATTATAAAATCATTGATTTCGATCTCTACTAAATCAAGCCTAATTATGCATGATTTATGAAGGATCGATATATGATCTACTCTCTAATTGTTGATATTTACAAACCCATCATGATCTATGATTTGAAATATGAATTTATTCAATTACCCATCATTATTTGAGGATTTACAAGTTATATTTATGATCTACTAGTATGCATGGATCCTATGATTTATGAATTTATGCTTTGGCCGACTCACGGGACTTGATACATGGCTAGTTCACGTATTTACAAGCATGTTTATGATTATCATGAATTAACTAGACCATGAACTCATGCATGATATACTATGAGTACTATATATATTTTGGGAGTAATATCAAACACTGAGTAGGTTTGGGGCCCAGGTTCTGCCCCGGATCTCATAAACTACATGCCACCGTAGGTATGTTCGGACCTCCTTCGTGACTGTCCCTAGCCCAAATGTCCTTCTTCATTGTGATAACACACTTTCATGGTTCTACCCTTGGTAAGGTCCGAACGGCCTCCCGTCTAGGTTTAAAAGTCGGGCTCCATGTGTGGTCATATAGGGTATGTCGGTTAAGAGAAGTCACCCACCGTTCCTCATAATTTATGCATGATTATATTTGTGGATATTGGCTCAAGTCACGTTTAATAAAAATTTTCTGTTATGATTATGATTACGATTGTATTATGAATATTTTGAAAACCTTGAGCCTTACAATATGTTATGTTTCGATGTTTATGTCATGAGCATGTTGTCCTACTCTTATGATCTTTTATGAGCTTTTATATAATTTAAATGTCCGTTTTACTTACCTTTCATACTCGGTACATTCTACGTACTAACCGCATACTTTCTATGTTGTATCGTCTTGTAATCCAAGTTCTGGCTCTTAGGCTCATCCTCATGTATAGACCCCTTCGGAGTGTACTTTCAGCTTACTAGTGAGTCCTCATGTTTCGAGGGCCGTTTGATAGACATTCATTCTACTTATGTTTCAGTTCTTACCCCGGTTAGTTAGGGGTGTTTTCCCATCAACCCATCATATGTAATAGAGGCTTTCAGACAATGTGTAGTACTCAGCCTATGTATGTCTAGTGATTTCGTATGTCATGCTATGCTATTTCACGTTTACGGTTCATCTATGTTTTATGTTTATTCTTCCGCTTAATATGAATGAAGTTAGATATGCTTATGTCATAGGTCGACTTGGGACATCTCGGGGTTCCTTGTCCCGTGTTTACAATTCGGGTCTACTAGTGGGTCGTGACAAACTTGGTATCAGGCCATAGGTTTGAAATGTCGTAGGGTATTTGAAAACCGCGTTAAGTAGAGTCTTTTTCATGGGTGTGAAGCGCACCACACCTAGGATGAAGAGGCTACGAGACATTTAGGAAATGTCCCCTTCTTTCATGATCTATGTCACACGATGAAATGTCCTTCTATTCTTCTAATTCGTGCTAACCATGATTGCAGAATCATGGCTCCCAGAAGAATGAACGACAAGACAAATGGGAACAGTGAAGTCTGTGAAGATAGCAATGATCATGGGCATCACCAGGACCCACCTGTTTAGGAGCCCCAGGCACCAGAGCCAGTTGCCCACACTGAGTTTCGGGCGGCTATCCAGATGACGGTGCATGCCTTGACCACTCAGGTCAACCAGCAGGCTGTTGCGCATATCCCACAGGATGGCAATGCAGCAGCAACACAGATTAGAGACTTTTAGAGGATGAACCCTCTGGATTTCCTTAGGTCCAAGGTGGATGAGGATCCGCACAATTTCATCGAGCAGATTCTATAGATTACCCAGGTTATGGGGGTGACCAATGGAGATTGTGTTGATTTGGCCTCCTATCAGCTCAAGAGGGTGGCCCACATATGGTTCAAATAATGGAGAGATGCTAGGGCAGTCGATGAGGGCCTTATCGGTTAGGATGAGTTCCACACACGTTCTTGCATCGATTCTTCCCTCGGGAGATGAGGGAGAAAAAGGCAGCCGAGTTCATTAACTTGAAGCAGGGTGACATGTCCATCAGGATTACGCATTGGAGTTCACCCGTTTATCCAAGTATGCGCCAGAGTTGGTGGTGGACTAGAGGGTTCGGGTGAGTGATTTTTTACATGGAGTGCAGACCATCTGGATAAGGACTATAGGATCGCCATGTTACATCAGGACATAGATTTTCCCCTTATTGTGTTGCATGCTCAGCAGATGCAGTCAGTGTATCAGAGGTAGAGAGAGGCCAAGAGGGCTAGGACCGATAGATACGGGACTTCTCAAGTCAGATTAGGGGGTGGACAGCGTCAACAGTCTCAGCACGGTTGTATTATTCCATCCCCATCATCAGCTAGAACGCTAAATAGATTCAGAGGGGATCGGAGGAGCAGGGCATTAGATTCGAGAGGCCAGGGTAGCATGCAGGTGGAGCCCACTTTCCCAGTTTGTGTGGGGTGTGGAATGAATCACCCCCGGAGGTGCCTAGTTGGTTTAGATGCTTGCTTTGGGTCTGGCAAACTCGGACATAGACTCAGGGATTTCCCTTTAGCTAGATCAAGGGTTGGTGGAGCTTGTATTCCAGCAACCAGTTCTATTGCTTCAGTAGCCTGCCCCCTTCAGCAGGGTGCCTCGACTAGTTCAGGCGGCAGTTAGCATCAAAATAGTTTTTATGCTTTAACACCCTGTTAGGAGAAAGAGGTCTCCCCGAATGTGGCCATTGGTATGTTGCGAATTTCACATAATAATGTTTACGCTTTGCTAGATCTGGGAGCTACCTTGTATTTTGTGAACCATTACATTGCTAGTAGTTTTGGAGTTAGTCCCGAGACACTGTCGGAACCATTTTTGGTTTTTACTCCTGTCGATGTTTCGGTTGTAGCTAGGCGGGTGTATAGAGGATGCCCGGTCACTATATTGCATAAAGTCACCTCCGCAGACATGGTAGAGCTAGCCATGACTGACTTTAATATTATTCTTTGCATGGATTAATTATATGTGTGTTATGCTTCTGGAAATTGTAGGACCCGTGCGGTGGAATTCTGTTTCCCAGGTGAATCAGCTTTGGAGTGAAAGGGTGGTTCAGCTGTACCAGTAGGTCGATTTATTTCACATCTTAAGGCCCGAAAGTTGATTTCTAAGGGTTGCGTGTACCATCTAGTTAGGGTTAAGGATGTTGTGTCCGAGACATTCTAGCGCACCCACGTTACCAGAACTACGTTGCCACCATAGGTTATTTATATGGCCCCATGGCCCCAAACTTGTGACCACCCATATCATGACCCAAACATGGGCTCGGATCGAGACACAGGACAAGGAGCCCCGGAAGACTCCAAGACAACCCATGGAATGACCATACATCTAACTGAACCAATAAAACTTAAAAGTGGATAGGATACTTTTAGCGGAAGTCTAAATTAAACATAAATACAGAATACACAATCTGAAGTTGAATACATGTTTTGTCTGAAAAGCCTCTAGACATGAAGACTTGATGGGACAAGACCCCCAACTAACTCAACCAGGATGAAACTGAAAGTACATAGAGGAAGTCTGAATAAGTCTAGTCCTTGGGAGATGAGGACTCACCAAAAATGTAAGATGCTAACTTTGAATACTGACTATGAGCGGGGCTAAGCCTGAGAGCAGGGTCCTGTATCATGAAATGATACAACATAGATTATGTGGTCAATACGTGGAATGTACAAAGTATTCAAGGTAAGTAAATTAGACATTTAAAAACTCATAAAAACCCATACAAGATCATAAAAGTGGGACAACATGCTCATAACATAAATATCACACGATAATATAAGGCTCAAGGTTTATAAAATCATTCGTAACCCATTCAATACCATATTCATAAGAGAAACTTCATAAATCATCACTTGAGACTAATTAACATAACATAATTATAAATAAAACATGCAGAACAATGAGAGATTCTTATAACCGACATACCCCATAGGAGCACACATGGAGCCCGACCTATAAATCCTTAGTCGGGAGGGCGTTCATGCCTTGCCAATGGTAGAACCTTGAAGGACGTGATATTACACATTAAAGGGCCCATTTGGGACAAGGGGACAATAACAAAGAGGTCAAATCATGTCCTATGGTGGCACGTAGTTTTGAGATTTGGGGCAAAACCTAGGCCCCGAACTTATTAGGTGTTAAATACTACTCCCAAAACATATATAGTGCTCATATTATAATATGCATGAGATTCATGGCTATTTAAATCATGATAATCATAAGCATGCTTGTAAATACGTGAAACTAGATATGAGGGTAAGGCTCGTGAGTCGGCTAAAAACATAATTAGTAAATCATGAGATTCATGCATAATCGTAAGTCATGTATAGGCTTTCTAAATCATAAATTCGTAATGGGCTTTTGGATAAATCCAAATTATAACTCATAAATCATGATGGGTTTATGAATATCCATAAGAGAGTCAAAGATCGTAACTCAATTCATCAGAGAATATGCATAATTAGGCATAACTTATTATGAATTGAAATCAATAAATTTATAATTGAATTAGTTGTAAAATCTGTTCATGATTCGTAAAATATGATGTAAAACATGAAAAATAACAACCATGGATATATCATTAGAATTCCACAAGATTTAAGATAAAACCCCGTCAGATTTTTGAACAACACTTCATGAATTAGGAGAGATTGGCATGGGTGTGAACGAAAACACCCACTTATAACCTTACATACCTATAAGTGCCAGATTCTGTCATGCCACGAGACTACACCCTGGACGTAACACGATACTTGAAGTCACAAGTGACCCCAAGTCAAGCCTCGGTCTATCATACACCGGTATTCTGAGTAAGACAATATATACATATATATATATATATATATATATATATATATATCAAAAGATTTGAAATAAAAGCATAAGCGCATTTGAGCAAATAAACTAGAAGAAAACATTAAAATTTAAAACATTTGAAGTCTAAAATTAATTGTGTCTGAAAGCCTTCTAACTAATGAGTTGCTGGGACAAGTCCCCAACTAACTCTAAGTCTAACTAAAAATAATAACTCAACTAAAAGAAAGTAAAGCAAGGACCTCGAATGATGAGGACTCACACTTCAGTTGCAGCTGAGGAGGATCTGAATCGCTATGGCTAATGATACTGAGTCTGGGAACCTACAGCTGTATCATGAAATGATACATTATAAAAGTATGCTTCAGTACTTTTAATGTACTTGGTAAGTGGCAGAAAACATATCTAAATATAAAGTCTGGACTGAAATGACACGCAATGACCAACAGGTAAGCTGAACTAAATTACTGATGGAGTCTAAAATGGTCAAGATGACCCTGTCTGATGGTCAAAGACATGCCCTAAGTCTAAAATACTGAGTCTGAGAGACCACACTAAATTGAGCTGAACTGGAAACAACTGAGACTGAACTAAACTGACTAGTGGGAAAGCCTCTAACCGACATATAGCCACGTGAGCTAGATGTGGAGTCCGATGTATACAGCCCACCGGTAGGACCCAATATACCTTGCCAGGGTATAAAGGCATGAACTTGCTGATCACAAATGTCTGGGGCCAATCAAGCCATGTAATACTGTAACCTACGTTGGCAACATAGTTTTGGGAACCTGGGTGCGCTGGAACCTCGGCCCGCTCGGTGCTAAGTCCTACTCCCACTAGAAACCTATATTGAACTACTAGGCTGATAGCTTGAAACTGAGGTCCAAGACTAGTCAGGGGCATATAACTAAAAGTACCCTGAGAGCCTTATTGAACCAGATTCTGAAACTAAGTTCTAGACTGATCAGAGCTGCTTATCTGGGGTGTCGGAACCGTCTAAGAACAACTGTAAATTGAACTGGGGTCCTGGGGTTGGTGTGAGCTATATATATATATATATATATATATATATATATATATATATATATATATATATATATATAAGTCATGATCGCCTAATGGACCAATAAACTAGATTCTGAGTCTAATTTTGATAACTGGAGGCACCATTGACACCTCGGGAAAAGACTGAAGTCAAACTGATCAGTTGACACTTTCTAAATAGTGTTGAAGAGGTTCTACGTTATAACAGAACTAAACTACTAAGCAGCTAATAGGGAACACAACTCATTCCAATAACACGAGAATTTAATAATATGACTAAATTTCAAGAATTTAAAGAGGTTTCATCCAACAAGGGTAAAACCATTCTCCTCAATGGAATAATTGGTTACATATATATAATAAGAATTACTAGGATATTCAACCCAAAACATACTTTGCAAAATTGACGAAATTTAATAAGCAATAATCTTTACTCAAAAGTTTTAGGCTGTAAATCATCTTGGCAAGAACAACAACAATTTACTTATGAATGATGAAGATCATATGAGTAATAAACATGGATAATAACCCAATTGAAATTAACGAAAACCAACATGAAAATCTCTTCATATTTAAGAATCTCAAGGCTAAACTAATAGGCAAATTATGGGAGGATATTGGGGGACACAAGGAAGGACAATTCCCTTGTGGAATTCCCACATACCTGACTAAAATCTCCCGGAGAAGGAGCTTGAACTGTTACAATAGATGAGAATCCCTAGTCTTTCTAGTGAGTCTTCTGGAGGAACTCTTCGATAACTTTTAGAGAATGAACGTTGGAATAAGGGGAGGAACCATTCAAACCCCCTAATAAGTCTAGAATTACGTCCAAAATGACATAGTTTAAAGCTTAGGAGAGTAGGGAATTACTAAATAGCCCTTAGAAATTTGTTGGGAAAATCTGCTAGGTTACCCTAATGGGTGACCTAACGGGTCTTGGTGGCTGACCACGACTCATGGTCACTCTCGTCAGGTACACTACCTAGGCTTCTCAGTAGGTCACCCCGAGGGACCTAACGAATCGTGATACTGACCACGACTCGTGGTCTCAAGTCGTGGACCAACTGGCTCATTGCTGATGATTGAGTGCTAAGCTTGGTAATATGTCATCTAACGAATCATTACCACTGACGACAACTCATTGTGACACTCGTTAAGTGCACTGACTAAAAACTGATTAGGGATGGCAATGGGGGACGTAATGAGTTGTTACAGGTGACCATGACTCATTGTTCCCACCTGTCAAGTGCACTGACCAACTTATAAATTCCTCGACCCAAGCCTGACCACGAGTTACTTAAAGGGTCATGGTTAGTGACCACGACTCGTGAAGTCTCTTGTTGGGTGCACTGCTTCTTATTTTCAATACTTACTCCTTCTTCTCACGACTGACCTAAAGAGTCATTGGGTCTCATAACGACTCATTAGGTGAGTCATCCTGTAGCATTTCTGTAGCTTTTCAAGATTTTCTTATTTAAGTCCCGGATTAAGATTTTGAGTTTCCAAGGCATTACAGTTTCTCCCACTTGTAAACATTCATCCTCGAATGTTTGAAAACATACAGGAAAGCATAGAATAACAATCAAAATCTCCAAATACTACTCATTTAACTCCAAAATAGTCGGAATGACTACCTCCGTTTCAAAATACATAACTGAACTTAATTTACTTTTCACACATACATTCAAAAGTGTAAAAGAGACTTGAACACCTAAACTGAGTCATGAAAACTAAATTGAGTTCTAGGGTCAAAACTAATATCTCAAGCTGTGCTAGAGCTGGCAGGCAACAAGTACTGATATTTGGCTATCATATGTGCTTCAGCCTCCCACGTAGCTCCCAAAACCTGCTGATTTCTCCATAGGATCTTGACTAAAGCTATTTCCTTATTCCTCAACTTACGAACCTGACGGTCAAGGATCTGGACTGGTACTTACTCTTATGAAATAATATCCTTTATTCCCATGTTTTCTAATGGCACAACTGAGGTTGGATCTCCGATGCACTTCTTCAAAAGTGACACATGGAAAACTGGGTGTACAGCGGCTAGTTCTGAATGTAATTCTAGCTCATAGGCTACATTGCTGATATGCCTCACAATTCAATAAGGTCCCACATATCTCAGACTGAGCTTTCCCTTTTTGCCAAACCTCACTACCCCTTTCATGGGAGAAATTTTTAGGTAAACCCAATCATCAATTGCAAACTCCAGCTCTCTTTTCCGCACATCGGCATAAGATTTCTGATGGCTCTGAGCTATTTTCAACCTTTCTCGGATGAGCTGAACTTTCTGCATTGCCTCATGAACTGAGTCTGGCCCTATCAAGGAAGCTTCACCAACCTCGAACACTTCTATAGGAGATCTACACCTCCTACCATATAATGCTTCAAATGGGGCCATCTGAATGCTATAATGGTAGCTGTTGTTGTACGCAAACTCGATCAGAGGCAAATTGTAATCCCAATTACCCTTAAAATTGTTCGTGCATGCTTTTAGCATATCTTCTGGGGCTAGAATGGTCCACTCAGCTTGCCCATCGGTCTGTGGGTGAAAAGCGATGCTGAGTTTTACCTTAGTGCCTAGTCCCTTCTGAAAGGACCTCCAGAAGTGTGAGGTGAACTGCGTTCCCCTATCTGAAATAATAGCCACGGGCACCCCATAGAGTCTTACTAGCTCTCGGATGTAAAGTTTGGCATAGTCCTTAGCTGAGTCTATCGTTTAAGATGGGAGGAAGTGTGCTGACTTAGTCATCCGTTCTACTACCACCCAGATTGAGTCATGTTGTCGGCGAGTCTAAGATAGACCCGTAATGAAGTCCATATTTACTTCTTCCCACTTCCATGTGGGTATACTGATGTCTTGAGTCATGCCTCCTAGTCTTTGATGTTCCATCTTAACTTGTTGGCAATTCGAGCACTTGGCCCCGAATTCAACAATGTCCCTCTTCATATCGTTCCACTAGTAAATATCCCGCAAGTCGCGGTACATTTTAGTATCACCAGGGTGAATGGAGTATCTCGAGCTGTGTGCCTCAGCAAGTATCCACTATCTCAACTCACCAACCTTCGGTACACACAACTTTCCCTAGTAACGGAGCACACCATCTCCCCCTTTGGAGAAAGCCTCAACCTCCTTTCTGAGAACTGCTTCTTTAAGTTTAAGTAGGACTTGATCTTCATCTTGTCTGGACTTAACTTCAACTACCAAGGATGAATCCAACCCACTTTGCACTACCACCCCACCTTCGGCTGAATCAACCAGCTGCACCCCTAACCAGGCTAGTCTGTGAACATCCCTTACTAACTCTTTTTTTTCTTTCTCAATATGAGTCATACTCCCCACAGACCATCTACTTAGGGCGTTAGCCACCATATTGGCTTTTCCCGGGTGATACAGTACACTCTTGTTAAGTATTTTAGCAACTCAAACTACCTTCTCTGACACAGATTTAGATCCTTCTGACTTAGCACGTACATAAGACTCTAATGGTCTATAAATACATCTACATAAGCCCCATAAAGGTAATGTCTCCATATTTTTAGCGCGAATACCACCGTTGCCAACTCCAAGTCAGGAGTTGGATAATTCTTCTAATGAACTTTGAGCTGTCTGGAGGCATAGGCTATCACTTTTCCCCACTGCATCAGAACATAACCGAGCCCAACACTGGAAGCAACACAATAAATAGCCAATCCATCTGTTCCTTCTGGCAAGGTAGAACTGGCGCAGTAGTGAGTCGAGTCTTCAACTCCTGAAAACTCTTCTCATACTCGTTCGACCACTGAAATTTCACCTTCTTCTATGTTAACTTAGTTAGAGGCGATTCTATGGAGGAGAAGCATTCCACAAATCGTCGGTAATAACCCGCTAAGCCCAGGAAACTCTAATTTCAGTAGGAGAGGTAGGTCTAGGCCAATCCTTCACTACTTCTATCTTATGAGGGTCTACTTATATCCCTTCCCCCGAGACCACATGACCTAAGAAAGTCATGGACTTTAACCAAAATTTGCACTTGTTGAACTTGGCAAATAACCGGCGGTTCCTGAGTGTCTGTAATGCTAATATTAGTTGTTAGGCATGTTCTTCCTAATTTCTGGAGTATATGAGAATGTCGTCGATAAATACAATGATGAACATATCCAGATACTGCTTGAAGACTCTGTTTATTAAATCCATGAAGAATGTTAGGGCGTTAGTTAACCTGAAGGACATCACCACAAACTCATAGTGACAATACCGAGTTGTAAATATTATTTTCGGTATGTCACACTCTCTGACCCTATGCAGATTGTACCCTAAACTGAGATCGATCTTGGAGAAACAACTGGCTCCTTGATGTTGGTCGAATAAATCGTCAATTCTGGGTAGAGGGTACTTGTTCTTAACTGTCACCTTGTTCAGCTGATGGTAATCTATGCACATTCAGAGGGTAACATCTTTCTTACGCACGAATAGCACTAGAACACCCCAGGGAGAGAAGTTGGGCGTGATAAAACCCTTGTCAATAAGGTCTTTTAGCTACTCCTTCAACTCCTTAAGCTCAGCCGGAGCCATTCTATAAGGAGGGATAGAGATAGGCTGAGTATCTTGGAGGAGATCTATTTCGAAGTCTATTTCCCGTTCAGGGGTAACTCTAGGAAGATCCTCAGGAAAAACATTTGGGAACTCACTGACTACTGGAATTGACTGGATGGTTGGGGTCTCAGAGTTGGAATCCTTGACCCAAACTAGATGATATATACATCCTTTGGAGATGAGTTTATGGGCCATAAGGTAGGAAATAAACCTACCCTTAGGCACAGAACTGCTGCCCGTCTATTCTAACACTGGCTCGTTCGGAAACTAAAACTTGACAACTCTACTTCTGGAATCGACTGAGGCATAGCAGGAGTGTAACCAATCCATGCTGAGAATAAGGTCAAAGTCGACCATTTTTAACTCTACAAGATCAGTTGGAATAACTTTACTCAGGACTGATACTGGGCAGTTTCTATACACCCGGCTGGCTCTAACTGACTCGCCAGCCGGGGTTGACACTGGGAATGGTTCTGAGAGGATCTCTGGACTGATGTTGAACTGGAACTCTATATAGGGAGTCTCAAATGAAAGAATGACTCCTAGATCTAGGAGGGCATACACGTCTAGGTGAAAGAGACGTAACATACACATAACTACATCAGGTGAGATTTCCTGATCCTGATGGGAAGACAGAGCATAGAAATGATTTTTGCGTTGATCGCCATCTGTACCTGAAGTGTTGTCCTGCTAAGTTGGTCGGCCTACTGAAAATGCTGCTGTGGCAGATTTTGATCTCTCTCGCCTTGCTGACGGGTGCTCCTTAAGCCGGTGTCCAAGCTGTCCACACAAAAAACAGCCCTCTCGTCCCTGAAGGCATTCTCCGGGGTGGTTCCTACCACACTTGGGGGAAGCTGGATATCTATTCCTAGTACTTTGAGTCTGAGACTGAGCGCCGGATTTCCACCCCTCTGACCCTGGCGGGACAGAAAGGTTGGGGTACTGGCTGAACAAGGTGCTAGGGTTTTCTACTGCTATTACTGCTGCTACTGTGGGCGATTACCACCGCTAGACCTTTGATGGCCGAAATCTGAGTGGCCAGTCCTTGCCCTTTTGTTCTTACGCTCCATATCCTTTAGCTTTCCAGCCTCAATTTGCTGGGCATAGACAATAAAGCTAGAATGGTCCATGTCTTAATCAGCATCGCGGTCCTGCACTCCTTGAGGACCAGATTTGACACTCCATTTACAAACTTCAGCATACGAGCCCTTGGCTCGGCTACCATCTCTGGAGCATGCTTATACAACCTAGTAAACTCCAGAGCATACTCCTCCACAGTTCTATTGCCCTGTCACAAATTCATAAACTTTGCCATCTATGCCTCCTTCAGCTCCCGAGGGAAAAATCTGATCTTGGGCAGAATTATATGCCCAAGTGATGCTCAAATGCTCTATTTCATCTCGTTTATCTATCGTTATTTGTACATTCTCATGTGATTTGTAGTTAAAATGTGAATTTATACTAACCAACATGATTAGTGTTGTTTTGCAGGAAAAATGTAATTTTAGGAAGCTAAGTTGCATGTTGGTGAAAATCGGGAATGGACTCGGAAGCGAGCAGTGGAAAATGTCAAGGAAAAGCAGCAAATATAGGGGCTCTGCGATGGAGCCGTTTCACGCTGCCATCGCGGATGCAGTCTGCCTCGGATGATTTATTTTGGCAAATTTCCAGTGAAGGTTCACGACTGCGCCGTGGCACGTTGGCCAAGCACCGCGTTACATGCCATGGCACGTTGCCTATATTTACCTGGAACATAAATTTCCAGTGAGGGTCCGCGTTTGCACCGTGTCACGGAGGTAGTGCTCCGTGATGCACTCCGTGACACGTTGCTTGTTATTTCGGGAAAAATTTCCACTAGTATAAATAGCACACTTAGGTTTATTTTTAATTATTCTGACTTAGTTGAGCAAGAACGTGGGTTACAAGAAGTTGAGGGGACGAAAATCTTAGGGTTCTTCTCTAACTCTTTCTCCTTTATATCAATTGTTTGTATGATTTATACTCATTTGATGATGTTTAATCCACAAATGAGTGGCTAAATTCACTTCTTGCTGAGGTTAAGAACATTTGTAGTGGAATGTAATTGTTGATCATTTTGGTTTTTCATCTTTTCTTCCATGGTTGTTCTATCAATTCTTGTTCTTATTGCATTAATGTCTTGCCAATGTTAATGTATATCTAAAAAATACAGTATTATCTTGAAAAGGAAAGAAATTGGAAAGTTGTGAATTGGTAGAATATGATCTCTTCTTAGTTTGGGAAAATTGAGAATTGATTTACCTTCAGAATAGAAATATATCTGAAAGTCGTATTAGTTAATTAAGGAATCGGTTTTGTATGGCTAGAACATGAAATTTTTTTATCACAGAAATATAGGTTGAAGGTTCATGATTCTTAAGTTGGGTAGAATACGAAAGTTTCTCCCCATAGGCAATAATTCTTGACTACCAACCGAAGGAAAGATTAACCGAATTGTATCGATAAATTACTTTCCTGCATGTTCGTTTTGGCCTCAGCTTGCTCATTACTATAGTTCAGACTCATTTTATCATTTTGTATTAGATTAGTATAAATTAGGAAACCAACTCTCAAAATCTTCTTTAAATTGTTGTCTGCAATTTTAGAGTTAGAGTTCATTAACACTTAATTCGATTATTACCTTGTTTCAGTCCTTGTGGGATCGATACTTGGCTTTCTTTAGCCATTTTACTACTTTTTCGACCACGTGTAGTTGCGAAACGCACCGAACAAAATCTATCCAAGAAAGATGTATGGAATTCTTCCCACTCCACTAATCCTGCTCCGGCTGGCCGCCCTTCTTTCCACTAGTCACGCAAGACCTAAACTACACCTTTGAGCTGGTAGGCAGCCAGATTAGCACTCTCCGAGGAGCTGACACCCATAATGCGAGTAATCTTCCTAATCTCATCCACGAACTCCTGGGGATCCTCCCCTACCTTGGATCCCCTAGAAGATGGAGGGTTCATACGGGTGAAGTCCTGCACCCTCGCAGTTGCTGCAGACCCATTGTTGTTCATCGGCACCACCTGCTGGTTCACCTAGTTGCTGACTATTTGGCCAGCAGTTGAATGGCCACCTTGAATTCAACGGTAGACACTGAATCATCTTGAGGAGCTGTCAGGACTGGAGGGGAAAGTCTATTGACATTAACAGCCCTTCTTCCATTACCACATATGGGAGGCATGGTTCACTGAAACGAAATAGAGCGCGAATTAGAAGGGCATTTCTGGAATTGAACTTTAATGCACAATAAGAGTATGAACCAAAGAGAGTTTTCCTAATAACATCTCGTAGTCTCCTCATCATAAGTGTGGCATGCTTTACAACCATGAAAAGGACTCTAATTGATGCGACTTTTAAACTTTTCGAGCATACTCTAAACCTAGTGCTCTGATACAAAGTTTGTCACACCCCGACACTACACCCTGGATGTAACACGGTACTTGAAGTCACAAGTGACACCAAGTCAGCCCTCGCCCTATCATACTTTGTTATTTTGAGTAAGACAATTTTTATATATATAGCGGAAGCGTTGAAATAATAACATAAGAGCATTAGAGAAAATAAACTAAAAGAAAGCATTAAAATTTAGAACATTTGAAGTCTGAAATTAATTTTGTGTCTGAAAGCCTTCTAACTGATGAGTTGCTGGGAAAAACCCCCAGATAACTCTAAGTCTAACTAAAAATAATAACTCAACTAGAAGAAAGTAAATCAAGGCCTTCAAATGATGAGGACTCACACTTCGGCTGCAGCAGAGGAGGATCTGAATCGCAACGGCTAACGATGCTGAGTCTAGAAACCTACAACTATATCATGAAATGATACAACATAAAAGTATGCGTCAGTACTTTGAATGTAGTGAGTAAGTGAGAAAAAACATATCTGAACATAAAGTCTGAACAGAAATGACACGCAATGAACAACAGTTAAGCTGAACTAAACTCTGATGTAGTCTGAAATAGTCAAGATGACCCTGTCTAATGGTCAAACACATGCCCTAAGTCTGAAATATTGTGTTTGAGAGACCACACTTAACTGATCTGAACTGAACTAAACTGTCAATAACTAAGACATAACTGAACTGACTAGTGGGAGAGTCTCTAACCGACATATAACTACGTGAGCTAGATGTGGTGTATGATGTATACACCCCACCGATAGGACCCAATATACCTTTCCAAGGTATAAAGGTATGAACTGGGTGACAAAAGTCTGGGGCCAATCAGGCCAGGTAATACTGTAATCTATGCTTGCAACGTAGTTCTGGAAACTTGGGTGCGCTGGAATCCCGACCCGCTCGGTGCTAAGTCCTACTCCCAGTGGAAACCTATAAGGAACTACTAGGCTGATTTCTAGAAACTAGGGTCCAAGACTAGTTAAGATGCGTATAACTGAAAGTACCCTGAGAGCCTTATCAGACCTGATTCTGCAACTGAGTTCTAGACTAGTCAAAGCTTCTTATCTGGAAGCGTTGTAACCATCTAAGAACAACTGTATACTGAATTGAGGTCCTGGGGATGGTCAGAGCTATATATATATTTCAAAAAGTCATGACCGCCTAATAGACCAATAAACTAGATTCTGAGTTTCATTTTAATAACTGGGAGGCACCACTGACACCTCGGGAAAAGACTGAAGTTAAATTGATCAGTTAACACTTTCTGAATAGTGCTGAAGAGGTTCTACGTTCTAATTGAACTAAACTACTAAGCAGCTAATAGAGAGCACAACTCATTCCAACAACACAGGAATTTCATAATATGACGAAATTTCAAGAATTTCAAGGGGTTTCATCCAACAAGGATAAAATCATTCTCCTCAATGGAATAATTGCTCACATATATATATATATATATATAATAAGAATTAATACGATATTCAGCCTAAAACATACTTTGCAAAATAGACCGAATTTAATACGCAATAATCTTTACTCGAAAATTTAAGGCTATAAATCATCTTGTCAAGAACAACAACAATTTACTTATGAATTAATGAAGATCATATGAGTAATAAACATGGATAATAACCCAATTGAAATTAACGAAAACCAATATGAAAATCTCTTCATATTGGAAAATCTCAAGGCTAACTGATAGAAAAATTATGGGAGGATATTAGGGGACAAAAGGGAAGGACAATTCCCTTGTTGAATTCTGACATACCTGACTAAAATCTCCCATAGAAGGAGCTTGAACTGCTGCAATAGATGAGAAGCTCTAGTCTTCCTTGTGAGTCTTCCGGAGGAACTCTTCGATAACTTTCAGCGAATGAACGTGGGAATAGGGTGGGGAATCATTAAAACCATTAATAAGCCTAAAATACGTCCAAAACAACATAGTTTAAAGCTTAGGATAGTAGGAAATTACTAAATAGCCCTTAGAAATTTACTGGAAAAATCTGCCAGGCGAACCTAACGGGTGACCTAACGGGTCGTGGTGGTTGACCACGTCTCATGATCACTCTCGTCAGGTACACTGCCTAGGCTCCTCAGTAGGTCACCACGAGGGGACCTAATGAGTCGTGGTCACTGCCCATGACTTGTAGTCACCAGTCATGGACCACATTGGCTCACTGTTGAAGATTGAGTGCTAAGCTTGGTAATGGGTCACCTAACAATTCATTACCACGGATGACGACTTGTTGAGACACTTGTTAGGTGCACTGGCTAAATACTTATTAGGGCAGAAAACGGGGGACTTAACGAGTAGTTACAGGTGACATGACTCGTTGTTCCCACTGGTCAAGTGCATTGACCAACTTATTAATTCCTCGACCCAGGCCTAACTACGAGTTACTTACGAGTCATGGTCAGTGAACACAACTTGTGAAGTCTCTCGTTGGGTGCACTTCTTATTATTTTCAATACTTACACCTTCTTCTCACGACTGACCTAACGAGTCATTGGGTCTCATAACGACTCGTTAGGTGAGTTGTCATGTAGCATTTCTGCAGCTTTTTCAAATTTTCTGATTTAAGTCCCGGATTAAGATTTTATGTTTTAGGGGAATTCAAGATTCTAAAACTCCCTCGAATGCCCAAGAAGAAATTGAAGAAAACCTTGAATGATTTCCTTGATCATCTCTCTAGACTATCACTCTTGCATGCATGAATATGAAAATGGCCTAAAATGAACTTAACCCCTTTAAAAGTCATTATTCATAACTCAAAATGACATAGTTTACGCCTTAGGATCTTAGGAATTATGGAAAAGCCCTTACTAAATTCGCAAAAAACAACTGCCGGTTGTTCTCCACGAGGGACCTAATGACTCGTCATCATGGGCCATGACTCGTGGAGTCATCCATCAAGTACAGTGTCTAGCAATCGTGTGGGGCTCGTAATAGGAGACTTAGCGACTCGTTACTGGTGGCCATGACTCGTGGTCACCACTCATTAGGTATACTGCCTATGATTTTCAAATAACCTCCATCAACTGACCATGACTCATCCCACGAATTGTGGTGACTGAACATGACTCGTGGGGTCATTTTGTTAGGTGCATTGCCTCCTTCCTTCATTTTTCTCACCCACCACTACCCACGACTGGCCTAACGATTCTTGAGGAGTCAACTTCCCAAATTTCATATTCATCTCTTGAACCTCACCACGAGTCACGTCACGACTTGTGGTTGTGCTCCAACAGTCACCTCATGTCCCGTTCTGATACCTGATGAGAAATTTCTAATTTTCTTCTTCAACTCCCGAGTCTGATCTTTGGGCTTCCGGGGTATAACATAATGTCGGTTATACGACAAGTCTCCCATTGTTTCTAATGTTTTCAGTTATTCATGTTTCTCATTCATGATGTAATGTTTTCAATAGGTTTGAACCAATTTTTTAGTTTTACTTATGATATTTAGTTTTCAACATTGGGTCATTCGACTTAGTTATGATATTCGGTTATGTTCAGATCATGATTTCACAAAATAACATGCGATCCATACTTTTAGAATCTTATCTTGATTATGTTTTTCTTATGCATGTTTAATGATTTTACTTACTTAAGCGGTTTTACTTACCTTGCATAATCAATACATTCCAAGTACTTACCAGATACTCTATGTTATATAGTTTCATGATACAGGCTCAATATGAATGTCAATCCTGCAATTATCCAGACTCTCAGCACTAGTATCTTCCAATCTCAGTTGGTGAGTCCTCATCTCTTGAGGGCCCCCGTTTATGGTTTGTATTACTGTTCAGTTTCAAACTTTAGTGAGTTAGTTGGGGTCTTGTCCCATCAACTCGTCAGAAGTAGAGGCTTTTCAGACACAACATGTATTTAATTTTAGCCGTATGTATCATGTGTTTAGATGTTATGTTATTATCAGACTTTCACGTATTTACATATGTTAGACTTTCGCTTGATTATGTTGAATTTAGATGTCATGTTTATGCCATAGGTCGACTTGGAGCCTTTGGGGGTTCTTTGTCCCGTGTCTTAATACAGGCCTATGGTCAGGTCCTGACAGATCCCTTTCAACTGGTATGAGGCCAAATTAGCACACTCAACTCAATTCACCCCCATGACCTAGGTGATCTTCACAATCTCATCAATGAACTTATGTGGATCCTCATCTACTTTTGACCTAAGGAACTCTAGCGAGTTCATTCTCAAGAAATCTCTGACTCGAGCTGCCTCTACATTTCCAGTTTGCAGAATATGCACCACTGCCTACTAGTTGACCTAACCAATCAAGGCCTACACTAACATCTGAATAGCTGCTGGGAATTCAGCATGGGCAACCTGGTCCGGTGCATGGTGCCCCTAGACTAGTGGGGCTTATTGGTGCCTGTTTCTATTTCCATCCTCGTGGCCATTTCCATTCCCATTCCTTCCATCGATAACTCTACAGGGAGCCATGATTCTACAATAGAAAATAGCACAAGTTAGAAGGATAGGGAGGCATTTCACCGCATGACATAGATCACGAAAGAAAGGAACATTTCCTAAACGTCTCGTGGCCTCTTCGTCATAAGTGTGGCATGCTTCACACCTATGAAAAAGACTCTACTCAATGCGACTTTTAGACGTTGTAGGACACTTCAAACCTATGGCTCTGATACCAAGTTTTTCATGACCCGAATGCAGACCTGGATCGTAACAAGGGACAAGGAGCCCTGAGACACTCCAAGTCGACCTATGGTATGAACATACATCTAACTCAATCAAGTAAAATGGAATACTCAACATAATATCATAGAGGAAATATAATCATGACATAACATGGTAAACGACACACATTTCATACAAGACAGTTGAATACTACACATTTTCTGAAATCCTCTAACATATTTTATGGGTTGATGGGAAAAAACCCCCAACTAACCTGACAAGTCTAGAAAACTAAATATGATTGAATAACCGATATCAACTGGTCCTGGGGGGATGATGACTCAACAATACATTAGACTCTAACTCCGAAAATGGGCTAATGATGGTTCTGGGTCTGAAGATCGGAGGTTGTATCATGAAATGATATAGCATAGAGTATGTGGTCAGTACGTGGAATGTACCGAGTATGCAAGGTAAGTAAAACATACATTTAAAATCCATAAAAGCTCATAAGAGATCATAAGAGTAGGACAACATGCTCATAACATAAATATCATTGTGCAACATAAGGCTTAAGGTTTTCAAAACATTCGTAAATCATTCGTTATCATAGTCATAAGAGAAACTTTATCAATCATAACTTGAGCTAGAATAACATAATTATAACAATGCATAAAACATGCGGAACAATGGGAGGACTCATCACAACCGACAACATCATGGTAGAGCCTTATATGATGCCCCAACTATCTGGCTCAACTGGGCAGAGCCGTCCCAGGCTTGCCAGGTAAGGGATGTGCATTATGTGATATCACGAAATAGGGGATCCATTAACATTTTAATGTATCAACATGAACGTACGGTGGCAGGTAGTTATGAGACACCGGCGTAGTCCTTTGAACGTCGGGCTACTCTATGCTAGACACTGCTCCCAAAAACATGCAGATTAGGTTCATACGTAAATCATAAACATCATTCATGATATTCATGGCCAAATATACATTTAACATCATTGATCCACTTTTCATACATGTTTAGCTATGAATCAAGGGCCCATAAATCGACCAACGTCATAGATTGATCAATCATGAAATCCATATCATAAATCGTAAATCATTCTTGAATATTTGGGCATTGCCCAATACTTTATCATGCTTAAAAATACTCAATTCACTTTGAAAACATGATTATAAATATGGGTAACTTGAAAATGTACTCTTAATCATACATGACCATTTATCATAAATCTCATCTTTCATGAACTTCTCATAAATGGGCATTTTAAATATATAAATCTTGAAACATTACTTTTATGAATATAACATAAAACTTTCACATAATTCATAATTCGATAATAAAAACACCTTTGAATCATGCCCATGTAGTAAATTAGAAATTTCATGCATTGGGTTAAAACAACATAAAATCATTATAATAATTTCATGATATGAGAGGGATTGAGCATGAGTGTGAATGAATTCATCTATTCATAATCCTATATACCTGAAAGGGTTTGATTCTACCACTTCTCTGATTGCCCAAGGAAGATTTGAAGAAAAACCTTGAAGGATTAGCCTTGATCACCTCTCTAGACTCTTACTCTTGCATGCATTAATATGAATGACTTAGAATAGATTTTCCCCTCTTAATATCCACTATACATAGCGTAAAATGATGTAGTATAGGACTCTAAAGAATAGAAATTACAAGAATACCCTTAACAACTTCAAAGAAAATAACTGCTCGTCGGTCCTCACGAGGGACCTAATGAGTCGCTTCCATCAGCCATGAGTCGTTACATTGCTCATTGGGTACATTGTCCAATAGATAATTTTGGGTTCTTCACGGGGGACCTCACGAGTAATTACAGGTGTCCATGACTCATGTTCACCATTCGTCACCTTCACTGCCTTAAATTTCAGTTTATACCATCATGCTAACCACGACCCATCCCACGACTCGTGGTGACTGACCATGACTCGTGGGGGCCTTTTGTAGGGTACACTACCTAGTCCCCTTCACCTTTCCAAAATCCTTTCCCACGAATAACTCAACAAGTCGTGGGGTCTGACCACGACTCGTAGTCACATCCGCAGGGACCTTAAGTCCCCAAATTTCAACTCACACCCAGAACCTTCACCACGAGTTACCTCACGACTCGTGGTCTACCCCACGGGTCACAGAATAACTCGTTCTGTGACCTGGTGCCAGATTTTTTATTTTCTCCATTTCAACTCTCGTTTCTAATGGTAAGCGCTTGATCCTAATTAGTGGTATTTGAGCCAAGGTCAGTGTTTCCATTCCCAATAGAAACATATTGCATGATCAAGGCCCATGAGGGGCTAGGAACCCAGGTCGAAAGGGAAATTATTAGGTAACGACAATATCCTTCCTATGAAAAAGCCCACGAGGGACTGAGATGGCCCAGATCAAAGTCATGATCTAACATGATGATTGTTTGGTGTGCTTAGTTAAAAAATAATGTTGTTCCCTTGCTATTAGCTATAGATTTTTTCATAATGGTAAGCATTTGATCCTAACAAGCTATGTTTTTCCTAGTGAGTATATTAAGATAATATAGAAGACTGAACAATCGTAAAATATGAATGATTTATCATTGTAGCTGATAGCATGGAGCAGATATCTTAATCCTCAAATAACCGTTCCAAAAAGAATCATCTATGGCACAAGTATTAAATTGACCTTCACTATCTGCCTAAGGATATTTGCTTAGACAGAATCTTAACAACATGGCTGGACAAATTTCAAGTTTCATAGACTTGTTTGAAAATGCAAGGCATTCAATTCTTTTTCAACTTGACTAGTTGAAGATTATGTAACATCACAAGTTTACAGATTAAGTTTATGAGTGCCAAAGATAAAATAAGTTGATTAATTAAAAATTTAAAAATTTAAGGTAAAAAAAAGTCTCGATTTTGTTTTAGATGACACTCTTTCAATATTGTCTATGTCAAGTTATTGGACTCCATTACATTAATGTTTTCTCTTGTAGTAGTGGTGTTCAAACTACAAACTATTGGGAGCAGCATGACATTTTATCGATATCTATTTTGTTAATATAGGTAGCGGTCACTTTCGCCAAAACTTGGACAAATGGGAAGAAATCACATAACGGTTTTGTCTCTCCTAAATTTTGAACCCTAGTCTCCCATAATTTCATACACTTTGTTCAACCACTAAGTTAATATGTTATTATGGTAATTTGTGGTATTTTAGGAATTGTAGTCTTACTAGGGTAAATAAATATTATAGTCTTATTAGGTTAAGGTTAACCTAAGGCGGCAATGTACTTTTACATAAGGAGGTTATATTATTAATTGAGAAAAGTTTCTCAAAATATTATGTTCTTTGATATTATTTTCTGCTATTGAATTTTATAGTCAAACCTCATTATAATAGTTATTCGTTATAATAAAATTTCACTATAACAGCTGAAGTTTCTCTAGAACCGATCATTTATGTTATAATTTATTCCTCTATAACAGATTTCTACTTATAAGTGTCATAGGGTTCAATATAGCGGTACACTCTTTATAAAATTATCCCTCTATAACAGTCGTACTCTAATCTTATGCAATAATATTTTGTAATAAATATACTATTTATAAAAAAAATATTAAAATATTTGTGGTATTGTTGATTAATGTTGAGCCAGACCCGATCCTACATGAGCAGTAGGGTCCTGAACAGTTGTGGGGGAATGGGTGAAAATAACCCTAGTTCATGAATGTGCATGCACCATACCGATCAAAGAAACTTCAGATAAAGAATGTCCAGATCCGAAAAAGAGGAGGGGTGATGAACGGAATGAATCCCATGTTGGTGAGGGATGAGATCCCTGGGCTCGAGCAATCCCTCTCCCTTTAAGCTAACTTTTAGCATATGAGTAAGGTTAACGAAGAACCAAAAATACCTTGAAGATATGATGGAAGGAGATGGTAGCAACGGACTCGGATATAATGGCAGGAAGATTGTTGCCAGAGAAGACAAGAATCATAAGAGTAGTATCTCTTCATGCGATCTTACATCAAATGAAAATCTGAGAGTTCTAATAACACATGTCCTATTAAAGGGTAAAAACTATGAAGAATGACCTGGGTCTATGACGATAGCCTTGAGATCAAGGAAGAAATTTGATTTTGTTAATTGAAAATTTTAAAAACCGAACCAAGAGTCACTGAATCTTGAAGTCTAGAGCACTATAAACTCGTAATGGTGTTACAACGAATACGCATTAGCATCTCAAGTGTAGCGGTCGCATCTCCATTGCATACACTTCTAATGACACTTAAAATTTTATCTAAAATGCAAAATCACATGCACTTTTGCATCTTGGTAAAACAATCATAATTGTTTTCTCACAACTTAGATTAGTCTTATATTTATATGTTTGGAAATCTATTTCAAAGAGTTACAAATTTTATAACCAGAAGTTTTCCGGATACACGACAAATGGAGAATTATACACGTTTTATGTAAGGTCTTGGAGAAATTCAATTGGAACTTTCAATTTACATATGATTTTCAACTTCCAATCTTTTATACACTAAGTGTGTCCTTGGAAGTCAACTTTAAAACATCTTCACACATGATTTTTTATCATAAATTGGGTCAACTCATGAAAAATTCGAGGGTTCAAATCTAACCCAAATTTATCGAGCGTTACAATAGTACCAAATATGTTTTTTTTGTATAAAGTATATTTTATATTTTATACTACTAAGAAATAGTATGATAGATCTCTAGTTTTGTCCTTTTTAATATTCCATTGATTCATCACTTTTTCAAGAGTAAAAATGTTTAGAGAGTTTTTTCCAAAGCCCTATGCATGATATCTTATTCTTCTACTTATAAATCTTACATGGCCTTTTAAATTTAAAATTAACCAAATCATACAATAACTGAAGAGAAATGGAGATGATGGAACTATTTCAACAAGTCTAATTTTTCTTATACAAAATTAAATAACTGAAATAAATTATATGGGATAAATTTTATAAAATAATCGGCCAAAATGTACCATTGACACTCCTATTTATGGTTATAGGTGGAAAGATAATGAAGACAAACTCTTTTGCGCCAATATGATAGAAGTGACATGACAATATTTGATTGGCTGGAACACATTACTTGTACATATAACACATTTCTATTGTTTTTTGATTCGATTAGGCATGTTATTTTATTTTAATATGTGGCATGATCACATTGACTTTTTGACTTGGTGTGTCGCGTCACTTGACACGTGGCACCAAACATGGCTTCTCGAATAAGATGATATCTTGTAGGTAGTAAATTGGACTGGTCATTTACAACCCAAATCAATGGATGAACCTAATAAAATTGAATCATAAATTAAATTCATATTTATTGAATGTAAAAAATTAATTAATTATGTTAATTCATGATATTATTTGGACTAGTGTATCTTAAATTTAATATAATCCAAATTTGTTGGTAATTCAAATTTAACAATTTTTTGTTGTCCACAATAAAGAAATCACTTGAATATTTGTTGTCCACATTATTAATGAATTCAACACGCTAAGTGCGAAGTAAAGACCGCTTTAATAAGATATTAATAGAAAAATCATAAAGCACTTATATAAAGGATTTCAAGAGACTTGATTGTAACGTGTTTAGGGATATGCATTATATAGAAGAATTTCAAGAAACATGATTATAACATGTCAAAGGATATGTATTAAATAGAAACGTAGTAATGTGTGTGAGATACTTCTACTTTATTCAGTGAACTACTTATTTTAAAATTCATTGAATAAGTAACGAAAAATTTGAAAAATCTTCACTAGCTAATGTTGTAAATATCTCAAATTAAATTGCCTCAATCAATATATTAATTCTTTTTATTTCTTTATTTTTTTTAATTCATATTCCAAGAAGAATGGGAAACATATGAGGAAACAAGCATTATGTTGGATAGTTTGATAATGTTAGAGAAAACATATAATATTGTTACGAACATGCAAATTATAAGCTAAAAATAAATATAAGATCTCAATAAATTTTATATATATTTCCATAGAAAAACTATATTTTTATCATTTGATGCATACATTTATTCCTTTCCCCCGTCTTTTAAATTGTTTAACAAGCCATAAAAATTAATCAATGTTGACAAAAAAAAAATAATTACACATATACTGTCTTTCTCTCTCTCTGGAATGTCTTTCATTGCTTATTTGTAATACTACTTAAGTTTGATTTTAACATTTATGATTGTAGGGTTAGATATATGATTTAATAGATAAAACCTTTTTATGGAACAAATATATAAATATGCATCGATCATACCTTTATTCCATAATGCATGTGAAAAAAAGTTTAGGAGAAAATAACTCTATAAATGGTAATGTTAAATGAAAAAGAAAACTAAAAATGCGCAAATTCACTATGACCTAGAGAATACATAGAAAATTCATATTACAATACTAAATTACATAAATTCTTTCTAGTTATCTAAATTATTTGTACAATAATTTGTTCTTCCCATATCACCCACATCAAAAAGTGTTGTTGTATTTTCAATCTCTTGATATTTTTTCCTTCCATATCAAAGTTGATTTATCATTTTTCTTCTTGTCCTGGTCTCTTTTCAATCAATCTATCCTTGTGAATAATTCTAGATCAATAACATCATTTTTTTGTTCTTCGTTTGGAGAAGTTGAAATCTGATCTACTGCATGAACAATCTATCAACGTGTTAGGAATTGCATAAAGATAAAGGTGACAAATAAGAGGAATGTCTACAGTGTTCGATTAATAATATGCACCAAGAAATTAGGAAACCTGACCACAAGGGAAAGCAACAAATAAATTAATGGTCTATGTTATTAGACAAATTCAGTAAATATTAGCACAAGTAGAGATTGAAAACTAACCTTATCGAAAAGGGTGGACAAATCCAATATTCATAAGTTGTGATATCAAAGGATGTGTCCGTAAAATAGGTACACTGAAAAATAACAAGTCATTAGATATACAATCAATTATAAAGGCATAACAACTTATATGCTTTATCACTTGAGAATGAATATATAATTTTTGGTATGTGTATTTAAGTATTTACTGACAGATAATTTAATTGTTTCCAAACTACCATAAGAATTTTGTGATAAAAGAAAATTAAAGCACAAGTATTTCTACTAACTTTCGATCATTCAAAAATAGTTGTTTGAAGTTTACAACTACTTAAGACAGGATGGTATAAAAAATAAATATTTTACCAAAACTGGCAGTACTTAAAATTCGTACAAAAACTTATGAACTACTCTCTATTGCAAGATAGGGGTAACTCGATTTTATCCCCTTCATTGAATTGACCACTTATTCTAGGTAAAAAAATTAAAGAACTTTTGGATCTAAAAAAAGAATCGGTTTTGAAAATATATAGTCTTACTTTAACATCAAATTAACTTACATTTAATCTGATACTACAATTAAAATCTGAATCGGAGTGTTTATCTATGTTCTTTTTTTATATGTGAATTATGTAAAGGATTAAGAATCAAATTATAAATTAATAAAACATCATCAAAAAATAAAATAAAATAAATATAATAACTGGATATCGAAAAGAGATAGTCCATTCAGGAATCAAAGCATAAATGTCTATTACTTCATCAAATAAAGAAAAGAAAGTGGAGAAAAACTTACAAACTTGGTTTCTCCTTGATTCAATTGATCTGAAGAATCCATGAAGAGGATTCACGTTGGAAGAGAATCCATCATCATTATCTTCTTTTTCATTCATGTGAATTTCCTTCATTTTAGCAGCCTCCGTAGGTTGAGTTGACAATGAGAGAGATAAAGAGGTAAAATATTATTATATATAGGAGGGGCAAGAGACTAGGGTTTTCCAAAAGTTGTTACAGATTTTATTAATATCTGATTTGCTCCCAATCTTAGGATAAATATTGACATTATCTTTTTATTTTTTAAAAATGAGTCATATTGGCCACTATACTTTGATAAAAAAGTTATATTTACCCCTCGTCATATTTTTTTGATATATTTTCTCCTATGATCAACTTTGGGTACATATTTGCCCTTAGACTATTAATTCTCATGTCTCCACCCTTATTATCTTATGTGGTGCCTGTATAAATATATTTTTATTTTTGAAATTTTCTCTGAACATAATTTTACTTTTCTACCTAACCAAACATGTATACTCGATTCAACGAATCCAGTAATCCTATTTCATGGATGCAATCGAATATTCCAACAATAACTTTCTATGCTTTTCCAGGTTTCTTTTTCTCTATCTTCCTCATATACACACCCAAAAGAAATTTCTCCAATTTATCAATTTGAACACACCCCAAGAAGTATATTAGCACTTCACAGACTATAAATGATTGTCGGATTTTTATTCTTTTCTTCTGGGTATGGCCCAACCACTGTAAATGTTTCGGATATGAAAGGGAGTTTCTTATCAATCCTTTACGTCATGGATAGTGATGTTTTGCATAGAGTTAATATAAGCTTTCTCTTTGAGCTGAGAGAATTATGAAGAAAAGGATATTAGGAATTGAGTTTATTGGAACAGTTGGGTTGGACATATATATATATATATATATTGGATCGACTAGAAGAATTATATTGAAAAGAAATTTTAAGTGGGGAAAAAATATATCCATGTAAATTCCACATAACACCAACGAGTTGTGGTGACCCACCTGTTAAGTGCACTGCCTGATTCCTCCTACCTGTACCACATATGCGACATGGGATTTAACCATCCAAGGAAAAATGTGTGCCTAAAGTTTGATGGTGAGGAAAAACACATCGAAAAAGTATGATGAGGGGTAAATATAAAATTTTTTGAGAGTTCTGGAAAAAATATGACCTTTTTTCATTTTTTTTCTTGGAACTGTACCAGTAGTATATGATAGGAGAAAACTTACTTGGTCCCAAAGTAACTAACCTTAATATTTCTCCAAAAAATTAAATAGACATTCACTATAGTACAAACACATTTATTATTAAAAATTCATTTAATTAAAGTAATTTATTTGCAAAATATATATCTTCTCCTAGAATGAAATGAAACAAAATAAAATATTAATAGAAAGGTAAAGTTGAAATCTAACTATTTTATACCTATAGAAAAAATTTCAGGTAGAACTGACTATTATATAAGACAATAAAAATTAGGTATTTATTTTTATGGTAAATAGGTAGAAGCTTGTAAGCAGTTGGGATAGGAGGTTATAACTTTCTAAGTGTTCAATTATTTATTTTTCTTACACTTTTTTCCTTTAGTACTTGTTATTTTTCTCCTTCTATTTAGGGAATGTTAAGGACTTTTTTAAAAAAAAAACGGACAACCTAACCATATTAATGCATAAAGGGTCTCAAGAAGTTAAATGATGCAATATCCTCAATTACAATCCAACTAGAAAAAAACGCAAACAAGCTTATGTAACAACAAAATTAAAATTTTGGCTAAATTGTGCACTAGCATATTTAAAGATTTAGGAAAACGTCGAATGTTTACATCATCAAAGAAGCTCATAAACTTTGAAATATTTCAATAAGTAGTCTTTATATACCATAAGTATACACTTCTTTTTATATCATATCTACCACCTTTTTTTTTGCATTCACTATGATTTGCACCTTTGACAATCCATTTTTCATAGTGTTTTTCACCGCTTTACGAATTGTTCGTGCTTTAGCGATGATGGGCTTCCCAACAAATTGAATTGAGGTACCAAAGGCTTGAAGCCATTTACCATAGCTATCCACAACCGCCACTCCAATGCTTGCAATTTCACCTTTTGTAAATGAGCATCTACAAACATAGAAACACCATATTTTTGTGCAACAATAATATTTCTACAATTAGTACAGTTTTGTACAAGCGTAGGAGAAAAAGTAGTAAGCAAATTATTTTCATACTGAAAGAATGCCTAGTTTACAATTTCACTGTGTTCATAAATATGTAACACCCCAGAGTTTCCCAGATCAGACCCCAGAGTTGGATGAAGTTCAGCAGAAAACCAGCAAAATTTGTCTCAGAACATATCGTTCTACGGGTCATTGATTTCACTAATGGCCCATTATATGGAGCAATTCAAAGGGTTTCAAAAATAGGGTGCTAAGTATTTTTGATACCACGAGAGGAAAGAACGAGTCGTTGTGTGATACAACGACCCATTCAATATAGTCGTGGTAATTTGATAGTTGGCATGACTCAAACATAGGCCCAGATCAAGAAATGGAACAAGGAACCCCGAGAGGCTCCAAGTTGATTCATAGCATGAACATAACTTCTAACACAATCAATAAAAGCAGAAGATCAGTCATAATAAACATGGCGGAAGTTTGAACATAACATAACATTAGAATACATACATGAATCCTAAGCTTATTGTACACTATATCTGTAAGCCTCTAATTTTGGTGAGTTGATGGGATAAGACCCCAACTAACTCTCTAATTCTGAAACTGAAAAAGCAAAGATAACAAATAAGGAATGGTCCTCAGGAGATGAGGACTCACCACTGAAGCTGGATGCTAACTCCGGAAACTGGCTAGCGATAGGGCTGAATCTGAAGATCGGAGCCTGTTTCATAAAATGATACAACATAGAGAATGTGGTTAGTACGTGGAATGTACTGAGTATGCAAGGTAAGTAAAACTGCTTAAGTAAGTAAAATCATTAAAATATGCATAATATAAAACATAATCAAGATAAGAATCTGAGAGTAGGGCTTGCATGCTATTTTATGAAATCATAATCTTAACATAACTAAACATCAATAACCCAAAGCTGAAATCTGATAATTATAAGTAAAACTCAACATTGGGTCAAACCTGCTTTGGAACATATATATATATCATGAATGGTAAACGTGTTAACTAAAATCATGAGGAACAATGGGAGACTCATCATATAACCGACATTATCATGATAGAGCTTATGTGGTCCCGACTATCATACTCAAGTGGATAGAGCTGTCAAAAGACTTTTCAGGGCTAAGGATGATACTGTGATATCGATATCAAACTCAAGACCCCTTGGGGCAGGGGAAAACTCAAAAGGAGGTCCCAAAGTATATAAATAAACCTACGTTGGTGTGTAATTCTGATGCATCGGTTGACTGACCCTTAGCCTACTCGGTGCTAGACACTACTCTCAAAAATATGCATATGCTCTCCATCATTTTAAACGAAGCTAACCATCGTCTAGTGATGAAGCTAAATAATAATATGCATGCATAATCAGAAATCATAACCTGAGAAGCCTTGGCTCAAGTAATACCATAAGATGATTAAAATTAGGAGTCTAGAATCCAAAACCATGTGGTAAGTTAATTGACATGAAATTATAAATCATATTTGAACATATGGGCTTGCCCAATACTTAAACATGCTTGAAAATACTTAATTCTCTTGAAAACATGATCATAGGCATGGGTAACTTAAAAATATGCTTTTCTCATAAATATCTCAACATACTTGAACATACATCTTAGATCTCAACTTTCATGAACTTGTCATGGATGGGTATCATAATTTATAAAAAATTGAAAACATGATTTATAATTGAAATATTGTAGAACTTTTCCATAAATAATAATTCAACAATAGAAACATGTTTAAATCATACCCATGGTAGAAACTTAGGGAATTCATGCACTGGGTAAAACCCCATATGATCAACATATAGATTTTTATGAATTAGAGAGGGATTGGGCATTGGTGTGAACAATTTCACCCATTCATAACCCTACATACCCGAGAGAATCTGATTCTACAAATCCCTTGAATGTCCAATGAAGAATTGATAAAGAACTTGGAGAACTAGACCTGATCACCTCTCCAAAGCCTCTAAACATGTATGAATCAATAGGAATAACTTAGAATGAACTTACCCATCTTAAAACTCACTATTCATAGCTTAAAACGATGTAGTTTAGGCCTTAGGATCATAGGAATTATGGAAAATCCCTTAGTAAACTCGCAAGGAAAAATAGACTTCCAGTCCCAACAAGGGACTGGACGAGTCGTCGTCCATGGCCACGAGCCGTCGCCTTCAATCCGTCGTCTTCACTGGAAACTTCATCAAGACTGCCACCGCGAAGCACTTAACGACCCGTTACTGGTGACCATGACTTGTGGTCACCTTTCTTCACCCTCACTGCCATGAAATTACCTTGGTGTCACCACTGGAGACACAACGACTCGTGGTGTCCCCGATGAGTCGTGGTGAGGACCCGTCAAGTGCATTGTCTATGTTTCTTCTTCTTTCAGCAACCCTTGGCCATGACTGACCTAACGAGTCGTGATTGATGACCACAAATTGTGTTCACATACATTGGCCACTCAAAACCTAAAATTTCCAACTAAGTCCAACTCCTCACCACGAATCACCTTATGACTCGTGGCCATCCTGAAGGGTCACATGACGACCCGTTTTGTGACCTATTGTAGAAAATCCTATTTTATATGCTTCAACTCCTGGGTCTGATCTTAGGGCATATGGGGTATAACAATATCTCCCTGTTGGGAGCATTTGTCCTCCAATGTTGGAAAAGATATAGAACAACAGAGAAATGCAATCATCATATCCAAATACTTATCTTATAAGTTGAAAATTAACAGAATGACTGCCTCCAAACTAAACTACATGACTAAACTAAATTCACGAATTATACATATATCCATTTACATGAAGGATACTAAGGTACATGAATTGAACATGAAACTGAATAGAGTTTTTGGAAAAAAACTGATATCTCAAACGGGAACTGAGCTGGAAGGGAATAGATGTGGGTATCTAGCCATCATATCTGCTTCGGCTTTCCATGTAGCTCCCTCAACATGCTAATTCCTCCATAAAACCTTAAGTGAAGTTATTATTTGTTTCTTAGCCTTCGAACCTGACGATCCAGTATTTCCACCGGAACCTCCTCATAACTAAGGCTATAATTCACACCTACACTCTCCACCGAAACAACTAAAGCTGGACACCCCAAACACCTCTTTAGGAGCAATACTTGAAAAACTGGATGGATTGAAGCTAATTCTTAGGGCAACTCCAATTCATATGCTACCTTGCCAACCCGTTTCACAATCCGATATGGGCCTTCATAACGGGGACTGAGTTTCCCTTTCTTTGCGAATCTCATTACTCCCTTGATAGGAGACACCTTAAGAAATAACCAATCACCAACTTCGAACTCAAGTTCTCTCCTCCTTACATCCACATAGGACTTTTGGCGACTTTGAGATGTTTTCAACCTGTCCGTATGAGCTAAACTTTCTCCAAGGCATCATGGACTGAATTTGTCCCTATCATCGCAGCTTCACCAACTTCAAACCAACTAATAGGCGATCTATATCTCCGCCAATAGAGAGCCTCAAATGGAGCCATATGAATGCTGAAATGATAGTTGTTATTATATGCAAACTCAATAAGAGGCAAATGATCATCCCATTTGCCCTTGAAGTGAATTACATAAGCTCTCAAATGTCCTTGAGAGTCTAAATAGTCCACTCGGCCTGAACATCAGTTTGCTGGTTAAACGCTGTGCTAAATTTTACCTGAGTGCCAAGTCCTTTTTGAAACGACCTCCAAAACTGAGAGGTAAACTGAGTACCTCTATCTGATATGCTGGACAAGGGCACTCCATGTAAATGAACTAGCTTTCAAATGTACATTTTGGCATAATCCTCTATTGAATCAGTAGTTTTGACTGGTAGAAAATGAGCGGCTTTAGTCAACCTGTCCACAACCACCCAAATGAAGTCATACTGTCGATGAGTGCAAGGTAACCTGTGATGAAGTATATATTAATCTACTTCCACTTCCAAGTAGGGATATTGATGTCTCAAAGAAAACCTCCCAGTCTTTGATGCTCAACCTTCACTTGCTAACAATTTGGACACTTGGCCACAAACTCCGCTATGTCCTTCTTCATGCTATTCCACCAATAGACTTCCCATATGTCACAGTACTTCTTGGAAGCACCTAGATGTATTGAGTATCTAGAACCATGAGCCTCATGCAACCTCCCTCGAATCGGAACACACAAGTGACCCTAATATCAAAGCACCCTATCTCCTCCTTTGGAGAAGACCTCTACCTTCTAATTATGAACGACTTCCTTTAACATCAACAAAATAGGTTCCTCATCTTGTCTAGCTTTTACATCAGTCACCGAGGATGATTCTGATCCTTTTGAACAATAACACCACCATCGGTCGAGAGAACCAAATGAACTCCCAATTGTGCGAGCCAATGCACATCCCTCACCAACTCTTTCCTCTCCTTTTCTACATGAGACACACTCTCGATAGAATGCCTACTAAGAGCGTCTTCCACCACATTAGCCTTGTCCAGATCGTAAAGGACACTCATATCATAATCCTTAAGTAACTCCAACCACCTCCTTTGACGTAGATTTAGATCCTTCTGAGTAAACTCATATTATAGGATCTTGTGGTCCGTAAACACATCTACATGGACCTTGTACAAGTAGTGTCTCCAAATCATTAAGGCGAAAACTATCACCGCCAATTCAAGATCATCAGTCGGGTAATTCTTTTCATGGTCCTTAAACTACCTGGAAGCATATGCTATGAACTTACCATGCTACATCAATACACAACCAAGGCCGATCCTCGAAACATCACAATATACCACAAACCCATTGGTACCCTTAAGTAGGGTTAACATCGGTGTTGAGGTGAGTCGAGTCTTCAAATCTTGGAAGCTCCTCTCATAAGCCTCTGACCATTGGAACTTCACTTTCTTGTGGGTTAATTTTGTCAATGGCACTGCAACATATGAAAACCCCTCAACAACACCGATAATAACCAGCTAAGCCTAATTAGCTCATGATATCTAAAGGATTCACCGGTCTAGGCCGATTCTTCACCGCTTCTATCTTCTGAGAGTCCACCTTGATACCCTCACTCGACAGCACATGACAAAAAAATGCCACTGAGTTCAACCAAAACTCACAATTATTGAATTTAGGATATAATTAGTGATCCTTGAGATTCTGAAGCACCACCCTCAAATGAGCGGCATGTTCCTATCCGCTCTTAGAGTATATCTGGATGTCGTCTATAAACACAATCATGAACATATCCAAGTATGGCTTGAACACCATGTTCATCAAATACATAAAAGTTGCAGGAGTATTCGTTAGTCCAAAAGACATAACTATAGACAAATAATGACCATACCGCGTGCTGAAGGCTGTCTTCGGGATGTCACTCTCTCGAACCTTGAGCTGATGCTATCCGAATCGGAGATCTATCTTTGAAAAGAACTTAGCACCTTGAATTTGGTCAAACAAATCATCAATTCTAGGGAGTATACCTGTTCTTGATGGTGAGATTGTTCAATTGTTGATACTCAATACACATACGAAGAGAACCATCTTTCTTTAGGGCAAAGAGAACTAGTGCACCCCATAAGGATTTGCTCGGTCTAATGAAACCCTTGTTTAGGAGGTCCTTTAATTTCTCCTTCAATTCCTTTAGCTCGGCTGGAGCCATTCTGTAAGGAGGAATAGATATAGGTTGCATATCAGGATGAAGGTCAATACCAAAATCAATCTCCCGATTGGGAGGAACTCCCAGTAGATCATCTAGGAAAACTTCTGGATACTCACATACTACTGAACTAACTGGATAGTCAAGGTCTCAGATGTAGCATCCTTAACCCTAACTAGATGGTACATGCAACTCTTAGAGATCATCTTTCTAGCCTTAAGGTAAGAAATGAACTGACTTACAGGTACAACTGAACTACTCTTCCACTCTAAGATTGACTTGCCCAAAAATCTGAACTCTTCTGCCCGGGTTCTACAATTCACTGAGGCATAACATGTAAATAGCCAATCATTGTGAGGATAACATCGAAATTGGTCATGGATAACATTACTAAATCTGCTGAGATAATTTTTTAAATGACTGTGATAGGGCAATCTCTATACACCCGTCTAGCTATAACTAAATCACCGACTGGAGTAGAGACTAAGAAGGGTTCTGATCGGATTTTGGGAGTGACTCCAAAACTACTAGAAACACAGGGCGTCATAAAAGACAAAGTATCCCCTGTATCTAAAAAAGCATATATATCAAGGTGGAAAACTCGTAACATATCAGTGACTACATCTGGGGAGATCTCCTGCTCCTTGCGGGATGCTAGGGCATATTATTTGTTTTGGCACTAACAACCACCTGTTTTAGTAGATGGCCCCTGTTGGGCTAGGTGTGCTGGTTGAGTTGCTGAACTGGAAGCTGGGCCTCGACCCCTATCATGGCCCTATCTAGCTGCTGGCAATCTATGAGCATATGACTAGGCTTTCCACACACGAAGCAAGAACCCGTACCCGCCAAACACTGACTCGTGTGTCTTAAGCCACATCTGCGGCACTTTGAAGGGCTAGTCTCGGTGGGTTAGCTACCCTAACCTCTCAAGCATAATGCTCGTCCTCTCTGGTCATGCCTAGATCTGGATGGCACACTTATAACTGACGATGTCCGGGCTAACGATCTCTGGTGGTACTGTTGACAGACTCCACAACTCGGTCTCTGCTAAGAGAACCCATAACTGTCTGTCCTGACTCTCTTGGCCTCTATCTCCCTCACATGCACCGCCTCTATCTGCTGGGTGTAAAAGACTATTCGAGGTAAATCCATATCCTGATGAAGCATCATAGTCTGACAATCCTTTTCTAGATAGTCCACTATCCCATGAACAAACCTGATCACTTGAGCCCTCTAATAAACCACTAGCTTTGGGGCTTACTTGGATAGATGAGTGAACTCTAAGGCATATTCCTGGACTGTCATCTTTCCCTATTTTAGATTCACGAACTCGGCCGCCATTAGCTCTCTCATCTTACGAGGGAAGAACCGATCAAGGAAAGCAACATGAAACTTATACCAACTAATAGGTCTTGGTCGGACTGCCCTATTATCCTTCCACTGTTTGAACCCCTTCAACTGATTTGAGGACAAATCGGTACACTCCTCCCCATTCACCCCAATAATATGGGTAATCTTCAAGATCTCCTCAATAAACTCATGTGGATCCTCATCCACCTTTGACCCGATAAACTCTAGAGGGTTCATCCTTAGGAAATCTCTGACTCGTGCTGCCGCCACATTCTAATTCTGAGGGACATGGACTATCCCCTTCTTGTTGACCTGAGAAATAAAGGCCTATGCTAGCATCTGAATGGCTACCCTGAATTCAGCGTGGGCAACCGGCTCCGGTGCATGGTTCACATGGACTGGTGGGGCCTGTTGATGCCCGTCTCCATTGCTATCTTCGTGACCATTTCCATTTCCATTTCTCCTTCCATTAACTCTACAGGGAGGCATGATTCTACAAACGCGTGTAGTTGATCTTGGGCAAATTTATATGCCCAAGTGATACTTAAAGGTGTCATTTTAGCCTTGTTTATCTATCAATGTTTATACATTCTCATGTGATTGATAATAAAATGTGAATTTATACTAACCAACATGATTAGAGTTGTTTTGCAGGTGAAATATAATTTTGGGAAGCTAAAATGCGTGTTGGGAAGGATTGGGGTTGGACTCGGATGTTAGCAAGTGGACAAGCATTTGAAGGCACAAATTAAAGGCGCTCCGCAATGGAGCCGTGTCACGCTGCCATCGCGGATGCCTTCTGCCTGGATAGGAATTTTTGGCCAAAATCCAGTGAGGGTGCGCGTTGGGGCCGTGGCACGTTGGCCTAGCCCCGCGTTACACGTCGTGCCACGTTGGGCCTTATTACTTGGACAAGAAATTTCTAGTAAGGGTTCGCATCAGTGGTGGGTCACGGAGGTAGTGCTCCGCGATGCACTACGTGACACGTTGCTTGTTATTCCGGAAAAAATTCCCACTAGTATAAATGGAACACTTAGGTTCTTTTTAATTATTCTGACTTGATGGAGCAAGAATGTGGGTTACAGGCAGTTGAGGGGACGAAATTATCAGGGTTTTTGTCTATCTCCTTCTTCTTTAATTCAATTGCTTGTATGTTTAACACTCATTTAACGATGTTTAATCCACAAATGAGTGGCTAATTCCTCTTCTTGCTGAGGTTAAGAACAATTGTATTGAAATGTAGTTATTGATCAATTGGGTTTTTCATCTTTTCTTCCATAGTTGTTCTATTGATTCTTGTTCTTACTGCATTAATATATGGCCAACGTTAATGTACATCTAAAAAGTCCGGTTTCACTCGAGAGAGCAAGAAATTGGAAAGTTGTGAATCAATAGGATATGATATCTTCTTAATTTGGGAAAATTGGGAATTGATTTACCTTCAGGATAGAAATATACCTGAAAGTCGTATTAGTCAATTAAGGAATCGATTTTGTATGGCTAGAACATGAATTTCGTTTAATCACAGAAATGTAGGTTAACGGTTCATGATTCTTAAGTTGGGTTAAATACGAGAGTTTTAATCCATTGGCAATAATTCTTGGCTAGCAACCGGAGGAAAGATTAACCAACCATTGTATCGATAATTAGTTTCTATACATGTTCATTTAACCTCAGCATGCTCATATTCATAGTTCAGACTCAATTTGTATATTCGTTTATAATTAGCATAAAATTAGAAACCAAAATACCAAACTCTTTTTCACACTGTTGTCTGCATTTTTAGAGTTAAAGTATAGTGACATTTGAGTAGATTGTACCCTAGCCCAGTCCCTGTGGGATCGATACTTGGCTTACTTAAGCCACTTTACTACTTGTTCGACCACGTGCAGTTGCGCGTAGTAATTACCTCAGAGAAGACAGCCGAACAGTAGCATGACTTAGAAGGATAGAGAGACATTTCATTACAAAACATAGATAATGAAAGAAGGGAACATTTCCTAAACTCCTCGTAGCCTCTTCGTCATAAGTGTGGCGCGCTTCACACCCATGAAAAATACTCTACTTAACGTGACTTTCAGACACCCTAGGACAATTCAAAACCTATGGCTCTGATGCTATGTTTTTCATGACCCTAACATAGGCCAAGATCGAGGCACGGGGCAAGGAACCCCGAGATGATCCAAGTCAACCCATCGCATGAACATAATTTCCATCTCAATCAAGAAAAGTGGAAGATCAATCATAATAAGCATTGCAGAAGTCTGAACATAGCATAACATTAGAATACATACACGAATCTGAAGTTGATTATACACTATGTATGAAAGCCTCTAATTCTGATGAGTTGATGCAATAAGACCCCAACTAACTCTCTAATTCTGAAACTGAAAATGCAAAAAATAACTGATAAGCAATGGTTATCAAGAGATGAGGACTCACTACTAAAGGTGGATGCTAACTCTGGAAACTGGCTAGCGACGGGGCTGAGTCTGAAGATCAGAGCATGCATCATAAACTGATACAACATAGAGTATGCAATCATTACGTGGAATGTACCGAGTATGCAAGGTAAGTAAAACTCCTTAAGTAAGTAAAATCATTAAAACATGCATAATACAAAATATTATAAAGATAAGAATCTAAGAATAGGGATTGCATGCTATTTTCTGAATCATGATCTGAACATAACTGAACATCATAACTAAAACGAATGACCCAAAGCTTAAATATGATATTCATAAGTAAAACTGAACAATGGGTCAAACCTGCTTTGGAACACACACACATATATATATATATATGTGTGTATTATGAATGATAAACATGCATAACTGAAATAATGAGGAACAATGGGAGACTCGTCGTATAACCAACATTACAACGATAGAGCTTACTTGGTCCCGACTATCACATTCAAGTGGATAGAGCCGTCCAATGACGATACCATGATACCGATATCAAGATCAAGGCCCTTTGTGGCAGGGGAAAACTCCAAAGAAGGTCCCAAAGTATACAAATAAACCTACATTAGCATGTAGTTCTGAGGCATCGGGTTGACTGACCATTAGCCTACTCGGTTCTAGACACTACTCCCAAAAACATGCATATGCTCTCCATCATTTTCAACAAAGCCGATCATTTTCTAGTGACGAGGCCAAATAATAACATACATCCATAATCGTAAATAATAACATGAGGAGCCTTGGCTCAAATCATACCACAGGTGAATAAAATTAGGAGTCTAGATTACAAAACCACGTGGTAAGCTAATTGACGTGAAATCATAAATCATATTTGAACATATGGTCTTGCCCAATACTTAAACATGCTTGAAAATACTTGATTCTCTTGAAAACATGATCATTGGCATGGGTAACTTGAAAATATGCTTTTGTCAAAAATATCTCTACATACTTTAACCAACATCATAGATCTCAACTTTCATGAATGTTTCATTGATGGGCATCATAATTTATAAAATCTTGAAAACATGATTTATAATTGAAAACATTTTAGAACTTTCCCATAAATCTTAATTCAATGATGGAAACATGCTTAGATCAAACTCATGGTAGAAACTTACGGAATTCATGCATTGGGTGGAGCCCCGTAGGATCAATAAATAGATTTCCATGAATTAGAGAGGGTTTGGGAATGGGTGTGAACAATTTCACCCATTCAGAACCCTACATACTTGAGAGAATCTGGTTCTACAACTCCTTTGAATGCCCAATGAAAAATTGATGAAGAACTTGGAGAACAAGACCTGATCACCTCTCCAAGGCCTCTAAACTTGCATGCATGAACAGGAACATCTTAGAATGAACTTACCCCTCTTAAAACTCACTATTCATAGCTTAAAACAATGTAGTTTAGGCCTTAGGAACATAGAAATTACAAAAAAGCCCTTAATAAACTCGCAGGGGAAAATAGAATGCCAGTCCCACTGAGGAATTGGATGAGTCATCGTCCATGGCCACAAGTCGTGGCTTTCCCTCCATTGTCTTCACTGGAAACTTCATAAAGACTGCCACCACTAGGCACTCAATGACCCGTTACTGGTCACCGCAACTTGTGGTCACATTCCGTCACCCTCACTGCCGAGAACAAACCTGGGTGTCACCACGACTCGTGGTGCCTCCCACGAGTTATGGTGAGGACCAATCAAGTGCACTGTCTAAGGTTCTTCATGTTTCAGAAACCCTAGTCCACAATTTACCTGACGAGTGGTGATGCTGACCACAACTTGTGGTCACATCCGTTTGCCACTTAGAACCTAAATTTTCCAACTAATTCCAACTCCTCACAATGAGTCACCTTAACAACTCGTGGTCATCCTGACTGGTCACAAGACGACTCTTTCAGTGACCTGGTGCAGAAAATCCTGTTTTCTCCACTTCAACTCCTGGGTATGATCTTAGGGCTTTTGAGGTATAACAGCAGTCCAGACTTCCCAGACACGATGAGCCAAGTGATGACCCATTGGTTGCTGTGATGGGTAATTCTGAGGGGTCATTGGTTGGAGCCTAGAAAGGGGTTTGGTTTCGGGTTCAGTGACAATGGACGGTTATCATGAACCATTAAAGATGAAATGACCAATCGTGATGGTCGTTGGAGGGATCTCAAGATGAGGAAGCAGTGGTTATAATGGGAAGTACCGGTGAGACGTTGGATCAAGCAACGACTCGTCCTGTCGGACATTAGATGAAGAAGTAGAATCTGGAAAAAAGGACCCTAGAAGCAACGTATGGTCACCATGAGCCATGGTAAGGACCAACGACTCATGGTGAGGGCCTTGGTCATCTTCCAAAAGGTATTCTTCTTCTTCTTCTTTCAAGATTAAAAGCATCTAGTTTCATGACCCGAACATAGGCCCAGATCGAGACGCAGGACAAGAAACCCTGAAAGGATTCAAGTCGATCTATGTCATGAACATACATCTAACTCAATCATAGATAAGCAGAAGATCAACATGAATAACATAGAAGAAGTATAGACAATCATAACATTTGAATACATACATGAATCTAATGTTGCATACAAACTATGTCTGAAAAACCTCTAACACTAACAAGTTGATGGAACAAGACCCCAACTAACTCACTATAGTCTGAAAACTGAAAATAGGAAATACAACTGATAAGAAGGGCCCTCACATGATGAGGACTAACCAATTGAGATTGACAAGTGCTAACTCTGGAAGTCTGACTAGCGGCAGGACTGGCTTTGATATCGGAGCCTATATCATGAAACCATACAACATAGGAAATATGGTCAGTATGTGGAACGTATCGAGTATGAAAGGTGAGTAAAAATGGACAGTTAAAAAAATAAATAAGAGTTCATAAGAGTAAAACAACATGCTCATAACGAAAATATCATATTGTAAACAAAGGGCTCAAGGTTTTCAAAACATTCGTAAATCATTTATATTCATATTCATAAGAGAAAAACTTTATTAAACATGACTTGAGACAAAGTGCATAAACATAACCATGCATAAATTATGAGGAACAATGGGAGGACTCATCATAACCAACACTATTATGGTAGATCCTTATATGATACCCCAACTATGTCTCTTGAGTGGGCAGAGATGCCTCAGGCCTGCCAGGCAAGGGACGTGCAGTATGTGAGATCACGAAGACGGGATCCATTAATATTGGAATATATATATATATATATCCACTAATATCGGAATATATATATATATATATATATATATATATATATATATATATATATATATATAAACCTACGGTGGTACATAGTTCTGAGACACTAGCATAGTCCTTTGAATGCCAGGCTACTCGATGCTAGACACTGCTCCCAAAAACATTCACATTAGGCTCGAATTGTAACTGTAACATCATTCATGAATTTCTTAGCCAAATAATTAACAACATCATTGATCTCAATTTAAAATACATGTGTAGCCATGAACATGGGCCCTTGAATTGGCCAAGAGTCATAAATCCATCAATCATGAAATCCATGAATACTTGTAAACATGTATAAACTTGACATTTCAGAAATCCATGATAAGTACTCGAGAGAAATTAAATCATAAAGCATGAATAATAATTGGGCTAGTTAATGTTATACCCCATAGAATTCCCGGCACCTAAATGACCTATTCGCACGTTGGTTAAGCATATTTGAAGGCCATACGTGCTAGAGAAAGGCCTGGAAAAAGATCGGACGAGAAACCTGTCGAACCATCGCGGAAGGAGCCGAGGCAGAGCCCCTCCGCGATGGCAGCGTGTCACGGAGGTGGAGCCTCCGCGTTGGCTCCGTGACACATTGGCCTTGTCCAGGCCCAAGTATATAAAGCCCTACTTCGGTTTTAAATGATTAAAACACTTATAAATTTCCAAGAAACAGAGCAAACCGGCAGAGAAGGAAAAAGGAACGAAGAAATAATATAATTTTCGTCCGATTGCGCTGCTAAACGTTGTCCAAACTCAAATTAACCTCAGATACTGAGGAATTTAGCAGCAGAGAGCATTCCTACGGATTTAGTTTCGTCAAATACGGCCGACGAATCGTCGAGCTACCGAGCTAAGGTAAGTGGAATTGCTCTAAATTAGTGTCTATGTGTTCCTAGCTGTGAAGTGAATATTTCTCCCTTCTGGACCGCTGGAAAATAGCGAGTTCTCGACCGTCTTTCGATAAGCCTAAGTTTAGGCTATAAACTATATCGAAGTGACGTTGCTCTTTACAATAAAGTTGTATTTAGTATTAATCGACACATTTATGAATGCAGTTGGGAGAAAATAGTTGAAGTACTGGCCGAGCCTCGTCCGACAGCCGGATAGTTCGAGGATAAGGTATGTAAAGTTAGTTTCCTCGGCAAGTTACTAATCTTGGTACAGTACAGTAATTTTAAGGCCAGTAGAATATTCAGAAGCCATGTGTGATGTTTATTACGAATGTTGGTACGATATTAAGAACATTATGTTATGATCAGCGCGAGACTTGCTAGCACGATATAGATTCTAATATAAGTGTTAAGAACTGCACAACATGCTCAGTATGTGATGTGACACAGAATGTTAGGATATCATTATATCTAGTTAAAACCCAGTAAAGCGATGTAATACTTGTAAGACATCTCAGAAATAGAATGATAAGTTAAAATGAAGTTGGAAAGCATGTTAGGAATAGTAAATCATGTTACTGTAGAAACTCAGTATACAACATAGTTTTCAGCAGAAATACCATATTATGTTCAGCATTAGACTCAGTACAGTATGGTGGAAGATTATATTTCTATATATATACTATTATCAGTCTCAGCATGTATTAAATACGTACATATCACTATCACTAGTTCAGCATACAGTATGTACAAACACTTTATTATCATTAGCTTCAGTATGTGGTATATGCAGATAGTACTACTAGTTGAGACCGTTGTATTGTTTGGGGTTGGATTACCTAGCATCCATGACCGCCCAGGGTTAATAGCTGTATCGACTCGTCCGCCAAAGGACGAGGATACGTCGCTCTATGGAGTGGCATGCCGTCCCACAAGGGACGAAGATGGGATGTCAGATTTCCCCATATTGTGCCTTGGTCGGCCCTTATACACCCCCGTCGAGCGGATACGCCCGGGGTGTTGATTCAGGAGTCCTCCGGACTCAGGTACAGTTACAGTCAGGGGCTCAGCGAGCCCAATTATGTACCCAGGGGACCGGCAGGATGCTTATAGTTATTATAGGAGATGGGACGACCGGGGTAGGGGTATAGATTCTGTGCTGGTTGTACCCCCCGACTTATGGGGGCCGGGTAAGGTTAGTGTGTGCTATGTGATGTTATGATATGTTATGCCATGTACAGTAGATACGAGTAGATCGACAATAGGACGATAAATCTCCAGGTATGACTCCTACTCCTTCCAGTATAATTAAAAGAAGGTATGATTTACATTATCAGACAGTTAACCTATTCCTTCCTACTTCAGTTTCATCAGTTATATTGTTGTTTCAGATATTTCTTTCAGTTATTGCTTTACATACTCAGTACCAGCGGTACTGACGCCCGGTGGGGTGCTGCATTACTTGCCTGTAGGTACTCATAGACGAGCAGGCGATACCACGTGATTCCTGTCAGCGACCGAGTGTTCAGCTCCTGTAATCCGGAGACTGAATTCCAGAGGTGTATTTCATTTTCTTTTGTTGTATATTACGGGTAGGTCGGGGCCCTGTCCCGATCATTTCTATTGTTATTCCTAGAGGCTTGCAGTCTGTATATATTTCCCTGTGGTCAGATGAGCCGGTCGTGTGAGGCCGTGCAGTTGTATAGCTGTTAGTACTCGTGTTTCCTTTATGTTGGCCGTGTGGGGCCATAGTTCGACAGTAGTGGTGACCTTGCCGGTCACGTAGCTATCCAGTACTTCATGGTTAAGTTATAGATAACTAGACAGCATGGTGGCCTCGTCGGCCTACATAGGTTTCCCTATATTGACATGTTTCTGGACAGCTGTTAGTACAGGTACAGGAGGCTATAGGCCAATGGGCCGGGGGCTGTGTTTACAGTCGTTATATAGCCTTTGTTTCCAGAAATGTGAGTTAGAGCCAGCCAGGCACCAGATGTGTCCAGGCTTAGCAGTCCAGCAGTTCAGGTTCTAGTCGGGCACCAGGTGCCAGTCATACCCCCCAAGGCGGGGCGTGACAGTTAAGATCAAGATCGTAAAGAAATCATATCTTGACTTTTCATAATCATTCATAATTGGGCATAATTGGATTTAACAAATCTATAAACTTATCTTTAAAATAGTCACAAAATCTTCCCATAGATCATAAAACAACATTCGAAACATGCTTGTATTGTACCCATGATCGATACTTAGAGAATTCACACATTGGGTAAAAAACCCATAGATTCAACAATTAGAATTTTCATGAATTAGAGGGAATTGGGCATGGGTATGGACTATTGAACCCATTCATAGACTTACATTATGATCTTGGAATGACGTAGTTTAGGCCTTAGGAATGTAGGAATTACGGAGAAGTCCTTAATAAACTCGTAAGGAAAAACGACTACTAGTCCCAACGAGGGACTGGACGAGTTGTTACCAGTATCCATGACTCGTGGTCACCTCTCGTCACCTTCACTGCCAAAATTCTCCTAGGGGTCACCATGATTCGTGGTTATGACCCGTTAGGTGCACTATCGATTTTCTTTTTCCTTCACATCATCCTTGACCACAGCTGACATGACAAGTCGTGATGCTGACCACGACTCATGGTCATATCGATGTTCACCCAAAAACCAAATTTCCAACAAAGTCCGAGCCTTTCCCCATGGGTCACTAAGTGACTTGTGGGGTTCCTGATAGGTCACTAGACGACTAGTCCTGTGACCTGGTGCAAAAATTCCTGTTTTCTCCGTTTCAACTTCCGATCTGATCTTAGGGCAATCGGGAAATCGTCCTCTAATATTGAAAATCATACAGAAAAATAGAGAAATGCAATCATCATACTTAAATACTGAACATACATGTTGAAAACTAATGGAGTGACTGAGTCCAATTTGAACTACATGACTAAACTGAATTCCATAATAACACATACATCCATTTACATGAAAGAAACTGGGATACATGAGCCAAAAATGAAACTGAAATGAGTACTAAGGAGGAAATTGATAGCTCAAGTTGAAACTAAGCCGGAAGAGAAAAAGTGTGGGTATTTAGCCATCATATCCCCCTAGGCTTCCCACATTGCTCCCTCAACATGCTGATTCCTCCATAAAACCTTGACTAAAGCTACTTCTTCATTTTTTAGCTTATGAACCTGACAATCCAGTATCTCCACCGGAACCTCTTCATAACTACGTTGTCTTTTAAACCGACACTATCTACCGGAACAACTAGAGAAGATCAGTCAGACACTTCTCTAGAGCGATACATGGAAAACTGGATGAACTAAAGCAAGTTCTGAGGGCAACTCCAACTCATATGCCACCTTGCCAACCCGTTTCACAATCCGGTATTGGCCAACATAATGGAGACTGAGTTTTCCTTTCTTTTCGAACCTCATCACTCCCTTCATGGAAGACACCTTTAGAAACACCCATTCATCGACTTTAAACTCAAGTTCTCTCCTCCTCACATCCGCGTAGCACTTTTGGTGACTCTGAGATATTTTCAACCTGTCCCTTATGAGCTGAAATTTCTCCATGGCCTCATGGACTGAATCTGGTCCTATCATTGTAGCTTTACCGACTTCAAATCAACCAATTGTCTTACTACATCTCTACCCATAGAGAGCATTAAATGGAGCCATCTGAATGTTGGAATGGTAGTTGTTGTTATATGCAAGCTCAATGAGAGGCAAATGATCATCCCAACTACCCTTGAAGTCAATCACACATGCTCTCAACATGTCCTCGAGAGTCTTAATAGTCCACTCGGCCTGGCCATCTGTTTGCTGGTGAAATGTTGAGCTATGCTTGATCTAAGTACCAAGTCCCTTTTGAAACAGTCTCTAAAACTAGGAGGTAAACTGAGTACCTCTATCTGATATGATGGACAAGGGCACTCCATGCAACTGAAGTAGCTCCCAAATCTATAAATTACCATAACCTCAGTGAATCGGCAATTTTGATCGGTAGGAAGTGAGCTACTTTGGTCAACCTGTCCACAACCACCAAAATAGAGTAATATTGACGACGAGTGCGAGGCAACCCTGTGATGATGTCCATATTAATCTCCTCCCACTTCCATGTAGGAATACTGATGTCTTGAAGCACACCTCCTGGTCTTTGATGCTCAACCTTCACTTGTTGACACTTCAGACACTTAGCCACAAACTCCGCTATGTCTTTCTTCATGCCATTCCACCAACAGACTTCCCATAGGTCACGGTACATCTTGGTGGCACCGAGATGTATGGAATACCTGGAACTATGAGACTTGTGCAACATCCGATCTCTCAACTCATCAGCATCTAAAACACACAAACGACCCTGATATCGGAGCACACCATCTCCCCCTTTGGATAAGAGCTCTATCTTCTGATTCTGAATGGTTTCCTTTAACTACACCAAGTAGGATCCTCGTCTTATCTATCTTTTACATCAGTCACCAAGTATGATTCTTATCCATTCTAAAGAATAACACCATCATCGATCGAATCAACCAAACGAATTCCCAACCGTGGAAGCTGATGCACATCCTTCACCAGCTCCTTCCTCCCTTCATCTACATGGGACACACTCTCCATATAAAGCCTACTAAGAGAATCTTCTACCATATTAGCCTTGCCCGGATGGTAAAGGTCACTCATATGATAATCCATGAGTAACTCCAACCACTTCCTTTGACGATCCTTCAAGGTCTGTAGCACCACCCTCAAATGCGTGGCACGCTCCTCCTTGCTCCGAGAGTATATTAGGATGTCATCTACAAACACAAGAATGAACTTATCCAAGTATGGCCTTAATACCCTGTTCACTAAACCCATAAAAGCACTAGGAGTATTCGCTAGTCCAAAATACATAACTACAAACTCATAATGGCCATACCAAGTCCTAAAGGTTATCTTTGGAATATAGATCTCCCAAACTCTAAGCTAATGGTATCTGGATCTGAGTCTTCTAGCTAGGCAGTGGTGCAGTTGAGGTGCTAGGAGCTAACTCTGAATGATCGACATCTGTAGCCGGTGTCTCGCTCTGCTCCTGTGCACTGGGGACATTCACCTGTGCGTCCCCTGCTTGCTGGGCTGCTGGAATTGTTTTGGGAATCCTAGATCTGCTTAATGGGTTCATCTTATCCTGGATAAGACCTATGTTTGCAATCCTCTGGCCTCTAATCAATCGCTCGTCACCTCATGGAACTTCTGTCTCCATACATAATCTGTATACAAGACTCAGAAATGGGATAGTAGTGCTCATTCCCACTACTCGATCTTGTATGTCATCTGCTATGATCCTCGGGATATTGATGGGGTAACGAGACATGCCGCATGCCACAAAAGCTACTCTGTCAGCACTCAATGTGTTGTAATTGACCATAGGTTCTAAGCGATGGCGCACTAGTGTCCAACAGGTTTTTTATATGACATTTAGTGAGTTCTTGGTCACCTTCTTTCCACATGTAACCTATTCAGCTTCTTCCTTGTTCTCAACAATCACCCCTACTAGCCATTGTAGTTGCCTCTGTCGCTCCTGCACAATCAACTGTCTAATCTACTTCATTGCCTCCACTTTGTAATCTTACTCTTACATCATCCTTGTAGGCATGAACTATAGTCCATACAACATTCGAGCGATGGTACGTCAGATATATCAACCTTTTGACGTCGGATAATAACACTCTCCGAATGAGGCTGGTCTTCTATCTTCTGCCCTTCCTTTTCCTTTACCTCCATGGTGGATAAAAAGTTGGTATAGAACTCCCGAACTATGTCTTATGTATACTGTGCTGGAGTCTAGGCCATCTGCTGAAAACCATAAAAGCTAAACATCCGCTTCATTTCGTCAAGTTCATTCAGCGAGTTTGTGAGGATCTGTGGTTCTTCTTGGATGCTCCTCATTGGTTTATTCTTGGAGGTGAAAGAGATGCCTTGCTCATAGATATTTTTAAGCTCCCGACACTCTCCACTGAATTGTACGTCTTTATCTGGGTAGGTTCTATTCTTGTGAAACATTAGGAGCCTCCTCCTCTGATTCTTCATTGTCACTCTCTTCTCCACTTTGGGTCTCCCCTGTCCCTTCTTCAACATTGGAGTCATTTCCCGACTTCTATTGTTCCTCTCTAACTCCCTCCTAAGACTAGGGAGCTCGAGCGAATGTGGTAGTGGTTTCTTTATCTTGGGCCTTTGCTTTTGCTGAGTAGTTCTGGTTCCATCAGTGTCGAAGGTGCCTACTTGATACTCTTCGAATGAACCACAAGGCTAGTCTCCTGCCTTTTTAGATTCTGACTCAGTTGTTTCATCAATTAGTGTCCTTCGTCCTTTTGATTTATCGGCTCTGCATTTGTATTCCATTGTACCTGTAGAGAAAGAAGTTAGCATTTCGCTTTTGAAAAAGAAGAATTAGATAGTAGATGTTTAGATTCTCATCACGGGTCATCACTACGGGTCGTAAAATGAAGGTACGACTCATGGGAAATCCCAGAATTATAGAAAAATTTTAGTACAACTTGTAGGTACGACTAGTACCACAAAGGTATGATCCGTAACTTGAGCCATCTGATGAAGCCCCTGTGGTAGTTTTTTTCTGGATTTTTCCACGACTCATGCTACCACCCTTAGGTTGATTCCACAAGTCATAGGAAATTCTTTTTCATCAACCTTGATCAATTTGGTGGTACGAGTGCTCATTACAACTCGTAGTAGCAACCTACGATTCGTACTATGCCTCATACCACTTATAGATTTTCTTTTCTCAGTTTGCAAGGGTTCTCTTTTCACATTTTTAGGTACTTAGATTTCCCCCCAGTTCTAGGCACATTATTAACTCAATTTAACGATGCTCAATCCTCCTCTTTTTGAACTACTACCCGTAACTCATTGTGCGTTTCAAGACCTAAGTTCATCAAAATTTTAGCATCTCTCCAGTGAAAAAACCATTTCACCACACCCTGATCATTGTCTCTCTTTTCAAAATCAACTTTCAAGTATAGTGACTGACTCACAGGGGTTTTGGCACCATCACTCTCAGTATATGAATGTTAGGAATGTTTAATACAACATAATTACTTGGTTGATGCTTCATCAACAGGAAATCATCGTATAGGGTTTGGAAGAACTTGGGTTGAACAAATATTTTGCTCGATTTTTCGATGATTTTTGAGTTACGGGTGTAGGGAGGTGAGTTCAAGTCATGATTTTGAGTGTTATTAGAGTGGGAGAGGGTGTTTGTGGGGTTTAAATAGGCAAGGGGAAATTTTTAAAGAATTTAAGCCTAGTCGAGTATTATTGCTTATGTTGACCCGTCACGACTCGTACCACGAGTCATAGGAAGTACCTATGACTCATCCCTTGGACTTGTAACTGAACCTGTTAAAGATAACTTACCTGGAGACCTACGAATAGATCCTACGACTTGTACAACTGATGTACGATCCGTAGGATGAATCATAGGTTGAAGCTTGTATTTAACTTTTTTTTATCCTCACCACGACTGCTGCTACGGATCGTAGAATCCAATCACAAGTTGTACTGAGAGCCGTAGTAGCTGATGTTTCAGCTTCTTGTTTTTAATTTCCCTGCACACCAAGCACGCATTAGTTCAATAACTTGGGTTGCCTCCCAAGAAGCTCTTGATTTAATGTCGCGGCACGACATAGGTAGCCTGGTTACTCAGACTTCACCAAACTACCATTTGGGATACCTCCCAAGAAGCGCCTGATTTAACGTTGCGGCACGACGCGAAGCTCTTGACTACTCAAAATTCATCGAGTGGTTCATACTCATCCTCTAGTGTTGAGATTACACTAAATTCCTAGGGTTGCTTCGTCGTCCTGCAGATGTTGAAAGTGACCTCTTCTTGGTTTAATCTAAATTTCAGCAGACCGGCTTCCACATCTTCTAAAGCCCTCCCGGTTGCAAGGAGTAGTCACCCCAAAATGATGGGGACCTCATAATAATCCTCACAATCTAAAACCACGAAGTCTACTGGTAATATAAATTTGTCTACCTTGACAAGCACATAGACTAGGATGGCTTTAACTGTTCTATCGGCCATTAGTAGCAGCATGTTAGTCGGTGTAGGGGCTCCCAATCCCAATTTCTTGAATACTGCCAAGGGCATCAAATTAATTCTAGCTCCCAAATGACAGAGTGCCCTTGCGAACTCGACATTTCCAATCGTACATGGTATAGTGAGGGAACCTAGGTCTTCTTTTTTCTAAGCTGGGACCCTTGTAGCTATGGCACTACAGTGATGTATATAATCAATGGGCTCATAACTCACAGATCTCTTCTTAGTCACCAGGTCCTTCATAAACATTGCATATCCTGGCATCTGCTCTAATGCTTCGACCAAAGGTATGTTCACAGATAGTTACTTAAATATTGAAAGGAATTTCTGAAACTTACCATTCTCCGCCTTTTTCTTCATCCTTTGAGGGAATGGTGCCGGTGGTCGTGGGATAGCTTTATGCATTTATGATGCCCCTTGATCAATGTCAGGTTCCTTCTCACCTCTCGGGGCCTCTTGCAACTCACCGTTCTCTATCTCAGCACTCGTACCATCTTCCTCAGTTATGCTCTCTTTTGTCTGCTCAACTTCACCTAGAAACGAGGGGTCAACTGTGGTTTTACCACTCTTAATCATCGCTGCCATGCAATGTGCATCATTCTTTTGATTTTGGACAGTGTTGCTAGGTAGTGTACCCTTTTGTCTAGGGTTCATTGATGCTGAAAGTTGCCCAAGTTGATGTTCAATCTACTTGATTGCGGTAGCATGAGATTCCACTTTCTGACCAATACTTGAAAAGTATCTTCGAATCTCCTTAAGTTGATCTACAGTGGACATCACCTTCTTCAACATCTCGGCCATCATGCTCTCCAACTTTGATTGCCCATACTCCCCTTCTCGTGCGTTGGGAGGAATATAGACTCTATCCCGATTATTGCGGTATCCATCAGTTTGTCTCTAATCTCCTTCGCACTCATGACCCCGGCTCATGTCTCTGAACCCTATTCTATTGTAGTTGTCTCTATACTGGTTCCAACCATGATTTCCAAAACCTTGGCGCCAATTGTCTTGTCTAGAAGATTGGGCGTTGGTTCGGAAACCCACTACTTGGCTATCCAGAAAGTTTTCCTCTTCCTCAGAATCCGAGTGATCAGCTCCTTGCTCCCTTCCTTGAGTTCCCATTGCATTTACCTATTTGGCTCCAGCTCCTATAATATTCTTTGTCAGCAAATCCAATGATGTGCGGATATGAGCCAACTCCTGGTCGCGTTCTTCTTCTTTTCTTCATTGGTCTACAGTGAAACCAACAACATATGTGCCTTCTACTGCATCACCCACCCTCGTATGCCAGGCCCTATTTGTCTTAGTCACCTTGTCATGAATAGTGGCAGCTTGCTCCCAGGTGTGACTCATCAATGCTCGTCCATCCACCATGTCTGTGACGGCTTTAGTGCTATTATTTAGAGATCTGTAAAAAATTTCCAACAAACTATCATCTGGGATTTTGTGGTTAGGGCACTTTGTCAAATTTTTTTTGAATCTCAACCAAGTTTCATGGAGTGCCTCAGTATTAATTTTTCAAAAATTATAGAGCTCATCCTTTAGATACAACATCCTAGATGAGGGAAAGAATCTCTCCAAAAAGGCCTGTTTGAGATCCCTCCAATTGGTTATGGAGTCGTCGGGAAACTCCGATAACCATAAATTAGAGAAAAAAGGAAGAGTTTAAGCCGTATGGCGTCCTGGCTTACTCCGGGCAACCTGTATGCCTTGCTTATTCCTACGAAGTTCGTTAAGTGCAGGTTGGTGTCATCCTTTGTGTGACCACTGAACACCCCTTTCATGTTTAACAATTTAATCACGGTGCTCGTAATGTCTAATTTGGCCCTAGCGAGCAATGGTGGTGGCACAATTTCTCCAGTCAACCCAACTTCATCAATATCTAGGTCCTCATCATCGAAGAACTACGGGGAAAATCTTTGAGCTCGGTTGCCCCTAAAATGTTGACCAGTATCTACTACCTCTTCTATGTCATCTTTCGCATGCTGTAGTGCAGCTTGCCAAGCTAGCTCGGCTTGCCTAGCTTCTTTAGCTATGTGAACTTCTCTTTGCTCGTGGTTCTCCATTCTATACAGTGCTCTTTCAATATCTGGATTTGGTGGAACAAGGGGATCTCCACTACTCCGAGTGCTTGGCATTCACCGAAGAACAGTCTGTGGGTATCAAAAGCACAAAAATAATGTAATTAATGAAATAACTACAAAAAAGTCAAATATAAGCAAATAACCTAGTCTTAGTCGTATTCACCAACAATGACGCCACTTTTTGATAAAGCTCAAACCACACCTCTTACTGAAGTATGAAGAAGACGTTGTCAATAAAGAACCCAACTAGAGGTTGGGGTCGATCCCACAGGGAATATGAAAGAGCTAGATTATAGCCGGTAAGTGAACATGTACGGTAGTTACTTCAAAATTGGGGGGTTCTAAAGAAAAGTAATAATAAAAACAAGTATCAAAAGTTTGGTTTTGAATCAATATTAAAGGATAACTAGGGTTTGTGTTCCCTATGGGTTCATAACTGCTTCGGGTATACACTCGTGATCATCAACAATACTTTCTTATAGAACTGATAACTTAGGTTCATTACTGACCAATCCTTATTGAATGACTATACTCAATTACTCGACCAAGTCTCATGAGCGGTTTCAAACTATCCATTATCACTAAGCTTCATATTTAACTATCTTGCGACCACAGTTCAAGTTAATACAATGATCATCAAGATCAAGGCTCTATTGTAATTCTCTTTTCCTAATCTCTACCTCTTAGACCTAAGCAATTAAATAATTAGGGCATGTCCTAAGATTGCGCACTATTATGAAACGTTTAAGTATGATGAGAATACAATATAAGTGTTTGTATTGGTTTTAGAATCACTTTGTGCAACCCTAGCTTGTCCACCATGGTTCCCACAACCCTAGCTATGGAGGTTTTAGTCTCTCATAGTTGTAAGGTTGTGAATTGCATTCATGATTGAAAACATAAATCAATACTTACAAATATGATTGAGAAAAACACTTCCTTTGATTAATCAACAAAATCTCGAAGAACAATTAGCAAGAACAAGAAGAATTCAAAAATGGTTGATCATAATTCAACTTAACTCAATTCTCTCTTTCTTTCTTCAAAATCTTTTCTCTGATCGATCTCTATTAAAAGTAAAACATAAAATGAATTTATACAGTCATAAGAATCCTTTTCCTAGACTAATAGGGCGAATTTCCATATCTTGTTCCGCCCACGTCACGAGTCATCCTATGATCTGTAGCATCATCATACGGCCCGTAGCGTCCATCATACCTTGCATGACTGGCTGAATTTTTGCTAAGTGTTGGATCATGGTACGACTCGTACCTCCATTTTACAATCCGTACTGAGATCCCGTGGCTTGACACTGAGATTTTCAGATATTTCTTAAGTTCATCACAACCGCCATGGAACGACTCATACGTTCGTTCCATGGTTCGTACTTCCTTTCCGTAGCAGGAGTCAGCCTCTTATACAAATCTTCCGAATCTTTTCACGAATTCATCACCAGGACTCATACAAGCTTGGTAGGACTCCTACTGAGAATCGTATATTTCATCTCTACAACATTAGCCTTCTGCAACTTTTCACGGCTATCAGTACGACTCGTAGGACCTTCCTATGGCTCGTATTGTGGACTACACCCTTTAGCCTATTTTGCACACTTCAGGCTATCTTTTGCATTTTTCAGTTTTAACACCAATATATCCTGTAACCAAAGGAAAAGTTCCTTATATCCACATAAATACACCTAAGTCCATGTTATTTTATTAGTTTGAGCGTCGAAAGTGCTGCAAATCCACAGCACATCAAGCACCTCTGGATACTCACACACTACGGGAACTGACTAGATAGTCGAGGTCTCAGTTATAGCATCCTTAACCCTAACTAGATGGTACAGGCAACCCTTAAATATCATCTTTTTGTCCTTTAAGGTAGGAAATGAAATGACCTAAACGCACAACTGAACTTCCCTTCCACTCTATGACTGGTTCACCCAGAAATCTTAACTCTACTGAATGGGTTCTATAATTGATTGACGCATAGCATGTAAACAACTAGTCCATGCCGAGGATAACATCAAAATTGGTAATGGCCAACTCTACTAAATCTACTGAGGTGGCCTTTTGAAGGACTTTGACAAGGAAAGTTTTATACACCCATCTAGCTATAATTGAATCACCAGCTGGAGTAGAGATAGAGAAGGGTTCCAATAAGATTTCGGGACTGACTCCGAAACTACTAGCAACATAGGGTGTCATAAAAGATAAAGTATCCCCTGGATCTAAAAATGAATACACATCAAGTTTGAATACTAGTAACATACGTATAACCAGATCTGGTGAAGTCTACTACTCTTGGCAGGAGGCAAGGGCATAAAACATGTTCTAGCACTGGCTACCACCTCCCCTGGATGATGCACCCCACTAGGCTGGGGGTGCTGGTGCTGCTGCTAACCTGGTATCTTGTGTATTGTTCGCGTCTGCTTTGGGGTATTTAACTACACGCAAGTGCACGTGGTCGAACAAGTAGTAAAGTGGCTTAAGTAAGCCAAGTATCGATCCCACAGGGACTGGGATAAGGTAACAAACTACTTAAGTGTTACTATACTTACTCGATAAATGAGCATGCTGAGGCTAAATGAGTCTAGTCTTTCCTCCGGTTGCTAGTCAAGAATTATTTCCAATGGATTAAAATTCTCGTATTTAACCCAACTTAAGAATCATGAACCGTCCACCTACATCTCTGTGATTAAACGAAATTCATGTTCTAGCCATACAAAACCAATTCCTTAATTGACTAATATGACTTTCAGGTATATTTCTATCCTGAAGGTAAATCAATTCTCAATTTTCCCAAACTACGAAAAGATCATATCCTATTGATTCACAACTTTCCGATTTCTTGCTCTCTCAAGTGAAACCGGACTTTTTAGATATACATTAACATTGGCACCACACATTAATGCAGTAAGAACAAGAATCAATAGAACAACCATGGAAGAAAAGATGAAAAACCCAATTGATCAATAACTACATTTCAATATAATTGTTCTTAACCTCAGCAAGAAGAGGAATTAGCCACTCATTTGTGGATTAAACATCGTTAAATGAGTGTTAAACATACAAGCAATTTAATTCAAGAAGAAGGAGATAGAGAAAAACCCTGATAATTTCGTCCCCTCAACTGCCTATAACCCACGTTCTTGCTCCACCAAGTCCGAATTATTAAAAATGAACCTAAGTGTTCTATTTATACTAGTGGGAATTTTTCCCGGAATAACAAGCAACGTGTCACGGAGTGCATCGCGGAGCACTGCCTCCGTGACATGCCACTGACGCGGACCCTTACTGGAAATAGATTGTCCAGGTAATAAGGCCCAACATGGCACGATGTGCAACGTGGGGCTAGGCCAACGTGCCATGGCCCCAAAGCACACCCTCACTACATTTTGGCAAAAAATCCCTATCCAGGCAGAAGGCATCCGCGATGGCAGCGTGGCACGGCTCCATCGCGGAGCCCCTTTAATTTGTGCCTTCAAATGCTTTTTCCCTTGCTAACATCCGAGTCCAACCCCAATCTCTCCCAACACGCATTTTAGCTTCCCAAAATTATATTTCACCTGCAAAACAAAGCTAATCATGTTGGTTAGTATAAATTCACATTTTATTATCAATCACATGAGAATGTATAAACATTGATAGATAAACAAGGCTAAAATGACACCTTTGAGTATCACTTGGGCATATAAATTTGCCCAAGATCGCTTACCCCACACTTAAATCCTTGTTCGTCCCCGAACAACAATCTTACACCTCATGCACTTTACACCCCATCCTGGCTACTTTGGTTCGACAATTCTGACAACGGTCATACCGATTATATAATACAGCAAATCATCAAGAAAACACGCATGGTCCTATCAATGCAATGACCTTCAACACATCAAGACCTCCTAGACTTAAGAATCGACTCTCGATATTGGCAAACTCATGCAAATGAGCTGATCAAGATATCCAACACGAAATTTAATCTCTCATCAAACATGTGCCCTCACAACACAAGAGAATTTTCCGCTTTTTAATCACATGAACTCAAACGATTACATGCAGGGGCATATAGAAACAATTTCACTCTCTCTCCCAAAAGAATTCACATATATCATGCCACGAACCATAGGCTTGCCTTTAGTGTATTACTCCACTAATATAAGGAAGTGTGATGTAAGATCACGTAGGACTTTAATGGGTTGTAATGTAAGCTACGGAACTAGTAAATATTGGGCTAGCCAATAATAGCCACTAGCATCCTTACGCGCTTTTTCAATAAATCCCATCAAACTCATGGGCATTGTTTCCTCCTTCATCCCCCATTCTTGAAGTCTGTCTTTATTTTGACCCATCTCATTAAGCACACTTACTCAATAACAAAGATTATTCATACACCTTCATTATATTTTATTTATACAAGTGCACCTTCAATCTTTTCTTTCCTTTCATCACTCTGCTTTTCTTTTCTTTTCACCATTCTCACTCTTTGACACTTTGGGAACATTATTTTTCTTCTTAAGCGCTTAAGAGTTTTGGATCAAATTTACGGCTAATGAAAAGAAGGGGTTAAGATCAGTTTACACATTTTTGACAAAAGAAAAAGAATTATAGGCTACAAGCTCAATGGGCTAACTAGGGTGTACAATCAAGGTGGGTACGATAATGAAAAAGAGAGACTTTCGGTTGAAAACAAAGAAATGCCTACATCCTTTCCTACAATACACGTCCTTCATTTTGTTTCATACACACACCAGGAAAGTTCTAGACATTTCATAATAGCATGGAATAAACAAAACCTCACCCCACACTTATTGCACATGCTCAATTCAAGACGTATTCACAGACTCTTCAATCAGCTAATTACAAGAATTCAAACATTAAGCCTCAATCACACTGAATCGACTCTATGGCCTAGGTATCTCAACATATTTACAAAGTTGCATGCTTTCATATGAATCACCTTTGTATGTCAAATATCATGTACAACACGCAACCGGAATTCCGCAACCATAAAGTAACTATAGGTTTTGGGATGCAACCCACAAAAGAAAACAACTGAAAAATAAATGAAAAAAATCTACTCCTAATGACTACATTTTCCTTAAGACAGTCACCATCCGTCCATCATAGGGAACAGTCACTAACTAAGACTTCGGTTCAATGGGACCATTCTCGGTAAAAGAACTGAAAACAAACGCCGAGAAACCCAAGAATTTAAAAAAAATTTAAAAATATCGATCATTTCGATAAAATAAAAATATGAACAAAATCAGCTAGCAACATTCAGCAGCACTCCAAAATCAGCTAGCAACATTTAGCGGCACACAACAGCTTCACATTAATTACAATATAGAACAGAAACATAACAATCACAGGGTCACAAATTTTTTTTCACAGGCACGAAAACAGAACAGAAACATAAACAACAACACAACCAGCACCTACTACTCCCACCCCACACTTATATCGAACACTGTCCCCAGTGTTCACGAAAATTAACATAGCACAAAAAGTGGGTGGCGGAACTCCCTGATCAATCAAAATACTCTACTTCTTCATCAGGTGTTGCTGCCTCGTCTCCCATGTCTGAATCACCCCCATCATCATCATCGGAGTCCTCACGACGTGTCTCCTCATCTGTGGGGACATCATCATCCGTGGCTCTACAAAAGTTGGCCCCACTCGGCATAGAGCCTTGACATTTTCGCCAAAAGGGTAGTCTAGCTCGAGCTGCCACAGCTCCTCTTCTGTTGTCGGCCTCCCGCCTATTCGCAGCTGGAGCATCTTCATCCCGTACATGCGAGCCATGTACTGATCATCCCGAGCATGTCGCTCGGCTAGTGTAAGAACTGGCCCGTGGGTGATGTCGGGTGCCTTAGTTTTGGTGACATCTAAGGCCCACCGCTCCATCTGCGGGATGTAGTCAAGGGCCTCTTCCTCAATATCCAGGCCTCTCAGGAACGTGGTGAGTAGTCCACCAAATCCGTATCTGTGCCCTTGATGCAAACGGGCTCTCTTCATGGCGGAGATAATCACCGCACCCACATTGATCTCCAGCCCTTTCATCAGGGCATACACAAAGCATACATGATCCCGAGTTACATCTGTCATATGCACCCCCGGGATTAGGCAGGAACAAACAATCTTCATCCATATCTTGGCTTCCCTGTTCATCTGTGAGTAAGGTAAGGTCTGATGGTAGCCCCTCTCCTTATATCTGCTCCACCGAGCTGTTGATCGGGTTCCACACAAAGTGCGTCTGATGTCCGCATATGGTGGAGTGATATTCAGCTGTTGAAGCACATGGGCATCTGTGTCTCGCACCCCTAGGATAGCATTGAGGTGGTGGGGCTCAAAAGTGACTATTTTCCCCCTTATTTTGATGGTGTGACTTCTGAGAGTCGGGTTCCAGTTGGCGTAGGATTCCCGAATCAAGTGCAAGTTGCATTGTTTGGGCTCTTCAAAGATGAAGTTCAGCCCAGCTGCCTCGATCCTATTGACAATCCTGGGGAACTCCTATGCCAACGGTTCCCTTCTTATGTGTTCCTAGGGGAAGTACTTGCTCTCCTTGTGCTCTGCATACCATTTCTTCCCCTCCTCTGTCACCCACCTGGTTCCGTATTGACGGCGTCAGCCGCATGGAACCGCTAGTGCTGCTGGAACTGCTGTGCCCAGTCTGATTCTTTTTCTTCCGGCGCCAGATGTTGATGCGCCTTTTCCCTTGTCTTGCCTGCTTGCCATTGTTCCTTTCAAACCAAACAGACAAGTTCAATGTTAAGCCAATTAAAATTAGCTTCGACTAAGGATGGGTTAAGCTAGGCTACCCTACACTTAGTCCTTAGCCAAAATTACAACATTACGACAAGATCGTACTTATTTACACAAACAAACAACAAAACATAACAAATATGCTTAGTGCCTTTGGAGAATTTGACGGTATATATTCCATGTACTACTCAGACTTCGTACAGCTAACCACAATCCTTACCTATCCATAACATTTTATCGCATCACACTTAGCAAGGAGAACAAAAGAAAATTTTAACTACATGATCCTATACAATTCACCCATTTCTTGCAATTTCCAATATTTTCTTAACCCGAGAATCCGTCGGTCTTTTAGCATAGTCACAGTTAGCACAACCGACTCATCTCACCCAACATGTACAACCCAGCATGAATTTCACTAGTTCAACTCAAATTTTCCATTTAAAACTCAAAGTCAAGCCCTAGCTATGATTTTATCAAAAATTCGATTAAGCTACGTAATTATTGAGTTCAAGCAATCACCCCATCACTCTGAACATCAATCAACAATAATTCAATTGAATTTAAGCTTAATTTCTACTTGGGGCACCTTTTGCTCATATCACCTGTTCAACATAGAAACAATTCGACAAGAATTGAGATAGAGTTGAAGAATATACCTTGAATTCGAAGAAATGATGAAAACTTGATGAAATTATGGGCCTAAGATCGTGTTACGTTGAGGGGGGAGGGGTTTTTGGGATGTTGGTCGCGGAGGGTATGAAAAATAAGGAAAAATGAGGGGGAATCGGGGTTAAAAAGTGGGAATTTCGCGCGGGCCACCTTGCGACCCGGTGTGACCCGTCTTGATATACACCTCTACGTGTCACGGAGGGTAACGCGGAGCATGCCCTCCGTCACAAGGAGCCATCGCGTAGGTGTTCTGGAATTTGTAAAAATTCTAGAATTACCTTCAACGTGTCATGGAGGGTAACACGGAGGCCCTCCTCCGTGACACGGAGCCATCGCCCTGGCTCACTGTTTTGCCACTTTTTATTATTTTTCATACCTCGGATTTTCCTTTGCGATTCCTTGAATGTTTACCCTCCATTCAACCTGAAATTCATCTTACGACAAGAAATTGGTTAGAATTATAGGATTCACTAAAAATACAAATAAAAATAAAAACTAAAAATTTTGTTATTAATCAATAATTTTTTTTTCTTCTGTTTTTTGTTTTTTTATGAAATCTATTCAAATTTTACAAAAGAAAAATTTCACGGGTTGCCTCCCGTGCAGCGCTTGGTTTATTATCGCGGCTCGACATCATTTAGCTCAGTTATCTTCTAGGGTGACGGACGTTTTCTCTCGACCACCATCCTCACCCCAGTAGTGCTTACATTGCTCCGGTGGTTTTCCCATTAACTCTCGTGATTCAACTATCTGAGCATCATCAGCTCGATCAATCACGTTGATCACCGAGAGTTTCTCGTACACAGTCGGGAGCTTGGTGTCCTTGTATACATAAAACACTTCCACCTTGTCGTGTGCTCGCATGGTTAGCTGCCCTGCAGCTACATCAATCAGCGCTTTCCTAGTCGCCAAGAAGGGACGTCCCAAAATAAATGGGACTTCCGCGTCTGGCTCAAAATCCAGCACGACGAAATCTACTGGGAAGATAAGGGAGCCCACTTGCACCAGCACATCCTCCACAATGCCATCAGGTCTGGCTAAGGACCGATCCGCTAGTTGCAAGATCACTGTTGTTGGTCTAGGACTCCCTAGACCCAACTTCTTGAATACCAATGACGACATCAAATTAATGTTCACTCCCAAATAACATAATCCGCGAGCTCGGATACTCTGCCTAATTGTAATTTGTATAGTAAAGCTCCCAGGATCTTTGAGCTTTGTGGGTAATCGATTTTGTATCCGGGAAGTGCACTCCTCCGTGAGAGCCACCGTAGCATACTCAGTCAACCGACTTTTGTTCGCCACGATGTCCTTAATGTACTTTGCATAATTCGGCACTCCCTACAAAACATCAACAGGAGGTAAGTTAATATGTATCTGTTTCAGCACCTCCATGAATTTCTTGAAACGCGCCTCCTCCTTGTGTTTCTTTAATCTTTGAGGGAACGAGGGTGGTGGTCTTTCTGATTCAGCTTCCTTTTTCTTCCCCCTCTCATCACTTTGCTCCCTATCAACTTCTGTTGCTCCCGATTGTTGAGGTGGTCTTTCTGGTTCCACCTCTTTAAGCTGCAAACCACTCTTTGTGGTCACCGCATTCACCTGTTTGGGGTTGGGATCTGTGTCGCTCGGAAGTCCTCCTCTAGGCCTGGTGTTTTGGGCTCCAGCAAATTGCCCAAATTGATATTCAAGTGCCTTAGTAGCTAACTAGTTGTTCTTCACCTCGGCTGCCAATTTCACATAGTCAGCCTGCCATTGAGCTTGGTTAGCTATCATTGTCTTGAACATCTCCTCAATGCTGGGTGATGGTGGGGGAGGAGGTGCATTGTTGTTTGTATACTGTGCCTGATAGTTCTGTTGCCCTCCTTGATTCCTCTGCGCCCCCTAACTCGAACTTTGCCCTTGATGGTTGTTGCTACCCCAAGAGAAATTCGAGTGATTCCTCCAGTTGGAATTGTAGTTGTTGCCATACTGTTGATGGTTGTTCCTCTGTACATTTCCCACAAAGTTCACCGAGTCAGGATTTGCTCCACAACACTGAGCTGAGTGCTCACTACTCCCGCACACTTCACACCAAATCTGCTGCACTACATTCACTGGGGCTTGAGTCTGGTTCATTGTCATGTTACTGAAGTGGGTGTTGAGTTGATTCTGTAAAGCAGCTATCTGTGCAGCAATAGCTGTAAAACCATCCACTTCTAGAACTCCTGCTGCTTTCCTTGTTCCTCCTCTTGACGAATCAGCATTTCACTCCGAATTTCCCTGCGAAATACGATATAACAAGGTATATAGCTCCTCATAAGTTTTCTCCAATGCTTGTCCCCCAGCTGCTGAGTCTAGCAAGATTTTTGTGTGGGGTTCCAAGCCCTCTATAAAAGTGTGCACCATGGACTTGAATCTCTCCCAAGCCTGATATAGATTCTCTTCCTCTCTTTATTTAAAACTTAGAATTTGACTTCTAAGTCTTACTGTTTTACCGGATGGAAAAAATCGTATCAAGAATTTCCTTGCAAGATCATTGATCTTGGGCAAATTTATATGCCCAAGTGATACTTAAATATGTCATGTTAGCCTTGTTTATCTAGCAATGTTGATACATTCTCATGTGATTGTTAATAAAATGTGAATTTATACTAACAAACATGATTAGCATTGTTTTGCAGGTAAAATGTAATTTTGGGAATCTAAAATGCGTGTTAGGAGAGATCGGGGTTGGACTCGGATGTTAGCAAAGGACAAGGCATTGGAAGGCACAAAATAAAGAGGCTCCGTGATGGAGCCGTGTCACGCTGCCATCTTGGAGGCCTTCTGCTTGGCTAGGGAATTTTTGGCAATTTCCAGTGAGGGTGCGCGTTGGGTGCGTGGCACGGTGGACTAGCTCCGCGTTGCATGCCGTGCCACATTGGGCCTTATTACCTGGACACCCAGTTTCAAGTGAGGGTCCGCGTCAGTGGCGTGTCACGGAGGCAGTGCTCTGCGATGCACTCCGTGACACGTTGCTTGTTATTCCGGGAAAAATTCCCACTAGTATAAATACAACACTTAGGTTCATTTTTAATGATTCTGACTTGGTGGAGCAAGAACGTGGGTTGCAGGCAGTTGAGCGGACAAAATTATCAGGGTTTTTCTCTATCTCCTTCTTCTTCAATTCAATTGCTTGTATGTTTAACACTCATTTAACGATGTTTAATCCTCAAATGAGTGGCTAATTCCTCTTCTTGCTGAGGTTAAGAACAATTGTTTTGAAATGTGATTGTTGATTAAGTTGGTTTTTCATCTTTTTTTCCATGGTTGTTCTATTGATTCTTGTTCTTACTGCATTAATGTGTGGCCTACGTTAATGTACATCTAAAAAGTCCGGTTTCACTCGAGAGAGCAAGAAATTGGAAAGTTGTGAATTAATAGGATATGATCTTTTCTTAGTTTGGGAAAATTGAGAATTGATTTACCTTCAGGATAGAAATATACCTGAAAGTCGTATTTGTCAATTTAGGAACCGGGTTTGTATGGCTAGAACATGAATTTCGTTTAATCACAGAAATGTAGGTGGGCGGTTCATGATTCTTAAGTTGGGTTAAATACGAGAGTTTTAACCCATTGGCATTAGTTCTTGACTAGCAACCGGAGGAAAAGACTAACCAAATTATATTGATAATTAATTTCTTTACATGTTCATTTAACCACAACATGCTCACATTTATAGTTCAGACTCACATTAGATAGTTGTTTTAGACTTAGCATAAAAATTAGAACCCAAAATATCTAACTCTTGGTTACACTATTGTGTTCATTGTTAGAATTAAAATATAGTACACTTGAGCAGATTGTTACCTTATCCCAGTCCCTGTGGGATCGATACTTGGCTTACTTAAGCCACTTTACGACTTGTTCGACGACGTGCACTTGCGTGTAGTTATATACCCATATAACAAACAGCCCGAACAAGTTTTTGGCGCCGTTGCCAGGGACTGGCAATTGGTGAATTTTTCTTAAGTGTTAATTTACTAAATTTTTATTTTCTTAGTGTTGACAACTTGGTCTTAGCCTGTATTTTGCAGATTTAATCTCTGTTGAACACTGGCAAGAGACAAGGAGCTGGTGGACTCGTATTTAGAGCCAGAAAGATTATTTCATCATCAGTGGAGAGAAGCTCTAGAAAGAAAGCAGCAGTTGCTCAGACAAACACTCATGGAGTAACAACAGAATCCACCAGTAGTACGGGCAATGTTAGTGCACGAGGAAGTAGCAGATCGGCCGATTCGCGAGGTGGCAATCCCACATGCTAACAATGTCACATCTAGCATCCGCAAACCTGAGCCAGGAGGGAGGTTCGAGCTTAAACATTACATGGTGCAATTGCTGCACACTAGCGGGCAGTTTACAGGTCTTCCTCATAAGGATCCACAACAGCATCTCCAAAATTTTTTGGAGATAAGTGACACTTACATCCCCGCTGGAGTGTCATCAGATTATGTCAGGCTTACATTGTTCCCATTTTCACTATCGGGAGAAGCCAAGAGGTGGTTGAAAGTTGAGCCACCCAATTCTATTTCTACGTGGGATGATCTTTCAAGGAAATTATTGATACAATTTTTTCCCTCCGGTAAAACAGAAAGACTTAGAAGTCAAATTCTAAGTTTCAAACAGAGAGAGGGAGAGAATCTATATGAGGCTTGGGAGAGGTTCAAGTCCATGTTGCGGGATTGTCCTCATCATCATCAATCCAATGATGTGCTAGTGCACACTTTTATAGAGGGTTTGGAACCCCATACAAAAATATTGCTAGACTCAGCAGCTGGGGGACATGCGTTGGAGAAAACTTATGAGGAGCTGTATACCTTGTTGAACCGTATTTCGCAGGGCAATCCGGAGTGGAATGTTGATTCATCAAGATGAGGAACAAAGAAAGCAGTAGGAGTTCTAGAAGTGGATGGTTTTACAGCTATTGTTGCACAGATAGCTGCTTTACAGAATCAACTCAACTCCCACTTCAGTAACATGACAATGACCCAGACTCAAGCCCCAGTGAATGTAGTGCAGCAGATTTGGTGTGAAGTGCGCGGGAGCAGTGAGCACTCAGCTGAGTGTTGTGGAGCAAATCCTGACGCGGTGAACTTTGTGGGAAATGTATAGAGGAACAACCACCAACAGTATGGCAACAACTACAATTCCAACTGGAGGAATCACCCGAATTTCTCTTGGGGTAGCAACAACCATCAGGGGCAAAGTTCAAGTCAGGGGGCGCAAAGGAATCAAGGAGGGCAGCAGAACTATTAGGCACAATATAGAAACAACAATGCACCTCCTCCACCACCATCACCCAGCATTGAGGAGATGTTCAAGATGATGATAGCTAACCAAGCTGAATTGCAGGCTGACTATGTAAAATTGGCAGCCGAGGTGAAAAACAACTAGTTAGCTAGTAAGGCACTTGAATATTAATTTGGGCAATTTGTTGGAGCCCAAAACACCAGACCTAGAGGAGGACTTCCGAGTGACACAGATCCCAACCCCAAATAGGTGAATGCGGTGACCACAAGGAGTGGTTTTTAGCTTAAAGAGGTGGAATAAGAAAGACCACCTCAACAATCGGGAGCAGCAGAAGTTGAGAGGGAGCAAAGCGATGAGAGGGGGAAGAAAAAGGAAGCTGAATCAGAAACACCACCACCCCCGTTCCCTCAAAGATTAAAGAAACACAAGGAGGAGGCGTGTTTCAAGAAATTCATGGAGGTGCTGAAACAGGTACATATTAACTTACCTCTTGTTGATGTTTTGCAGGGAGTGCCGCAGTATGCAAAGTACATAAAGGACATCATGGCAAACAAAAGTCGATTGACTGAGTATGCTATGGTGGCTCTCACGGAGGAGTGCACTTCCCGGATACAAAACCGACTGCCCACAAAGCTCAAAGATCCTGGGAGCTTTACTATACAAATTACTATTGGGCAGAGTATTCGAGCTCGTGGATTATGTGATTTTGGAGCGAGCATTAATTTGATGCCGTCATCGGTATTCCAAAAGCTGGGTCTAGGGAGTCCTAGACCCACAACAGTGATCTTGCAATTAGCGGATCGGTCCTTAGCCAGACCTGATGGCATTGTGGAGGATGTTCTGGTGCAAGTTGGCTCCCTGATCTTCCCGGTAGATTTCGTCATGCTGGATTTTGAGCTAGACGCGGAAGTCCCATTTATTTTGGGACGTCCTTTCTTAGCGACTGGGAAGGCACTGATTGATGTAGCTGCAGGGCAGCTAACCATGCGAGCACACGACAAGGTGGAAGTGTTCGATGTATACAAGGCCACCAAGCTCCCGACTGTGTACGAGGAAATCTCGGTGATCAATGTGATTGATCGAGTTGATGATGCGCAGATAGTGGAATCACGAGAGTTAATGGGAAAACCACCGGAGCGATGTAACAACTACTGGGGGGAGGACGGTGGTCGAGAGAATACGTTCATCACCCTAGAGGACAACTGAGCTGAATGACGTCGAGCCGCGACGGTAAACCAGGCGCTGCGCGGGAGGCAACCCGTGAAATTTTTATTTGTAAATTGTGATTAGATTTTTCTTTTTTCTTTGTTTTCCTTGATTATCAACAAAATTTTTAGTTTTATATTTTTATTGTTAGTTTTATTTTGAGTGAAACCTATAATTCTAACCAATTTCTTTTTGTAAGATGAATTTCAGGTTGAACGGAGGATAAATGTGCAAGGAATCGCAAAGGAAAATTCAAGGTATGAAAATCAATAAAAAGTGGCAAAACAGTGAGCTAGGGCGATAGCTCCGTGTCACGGAGGAGGACCTCCGCGTTACCCTCCGTGACACGTTGAGGTGTAAATTTGGAATTTTAAAAAAAATTCCAGAATGCCCTCATGATAGCTCCGTGTCACGGAGGGCATGCTCCGCGTTACCCTCCGTGACACGTTGATGTTTATATCGCGATGGGTCACACCGGGTCGCCGGGTGACCCGCGCGATTTAACCCCTTTTTAACCCCGATTACAACTAGTTTTCCCTCATTTCTCACACACTCCGCGACCAACCTCCCAAAAACCCATCCCCCCTTGACGTGACACGGACTTAGGACAATAATTTCATCGAGTTTTCATCAATTCTTCCAATTCAAGGTATGTTCTTCAACTCTATTTCAATTCTTGTCAAAATTTTTTGATATTGAACTAGTGATATGAGCTAAACATTCCCTAAGTAGAAATTGAGCTTAAATTCTATTTAATTATTGTTGATTGATGTTCGGAGTATCATTGTGATTGCTTGAACGCGATAATGACATAGTTTAATCAAATTTGTGATAAAATCATAGCTAGGGCTTGCCTTTGAATTTGAAATGGAAAAATTTAGTTGAACTAGTGAAATTCATGTTGGGTTGTACATGTTGAGTGAGATGAGTCGATTGTGCTAACTGCTACTATGCTAAAAAACCGACGGATTCTCGGGTTAGGGTAATATCGAAAAATTGCAAGAATTGGTTGAATTGTATACGATCACGTAGTTAATTTTTTTCTTTTTGTTCTTTTGTTTTATTTCTCCTTGCTAAGTGCTATGAGATAAAATGTTGTCGATGGTAATGATTGTGGTTAGCTGTACGAAGTCTGAGTAGTACATAGAATATATATTCGTCGAATTATTCGAATGCACTAAGCATGTTTTTTATATTTGGTTGTTTGTTTGTGTAAATAAGTATGATCTTGTCGTAATGTTGTAGTTTTAGCTAAGAACTAAGTGTGGGGTAGCCTAGCTTATCCAACCTTAGTCGAAGCTAATATTCATTGGCTTAACATTGAACTTGTCTGTTTGGGTTGATAGGTAAAATGGCAAGCAGGCAGGACAAGGGAAAAGGCGCATCAACATCTGGCGCCGGTAGAAAAAGAATCAGATTGGGCATAGCGGTCCCAACAGCACCAGCGGTTCCACGAGGCCAACGCTGCCAGTATGGAACCAGGTGGGTGACAGAAGAGGGGAAGTGGTATGCAAAGTACAAGGAGACCAAGTACTTCCCTGAGGAACACATAGCACGGGAACCGTTGGCACAGAAGTTCCCTAGGATCGTCCACAGGATCGAGGCAGCTGGGCTCAACTTCATCTTTGCAGAGCCCAAGGAATGCAACTTGCACTTGATTCGGGAATTCTATGCCAATTGGAACCCGACACTCAGAAGTCACGCCATCAAAATAAGAGGGCAAGTAGTCACCTTTGAGCCCCATCACCTCAATGCTATCCTAGGGGCGCGAGACACAAATGCCCACGTGCTTCGACAGCTGAACATCACTCCACCATATGCGGACATCAGACGCACTTTGTGTGGAACCCGATCGACGGCTAGGTGGAGCAGACACAAGGAGAGGGGCTACCATCAGACTTTGCCCTACTCACAGATGAACAGGGAAGCCAGGATATGGCTTATGATCGTGTGTTCCTGCCTAATCCCGGGGGTACATATGATGGATGTAACCCGGGATCATGTATGCCTGGTGTACGCCCTGATGAAAGGGCTGGAGATCAACGTGGGGGCGGTGATTATCTCTGCTATGAAGAGAGCCCGGTTGCATCAGGGGCACAGATACAGATTTGGTGGACTACTCACCACATTCTTGAGGGGCCTAGATGTTGAGGAAGAGGCCCTTGACTAGATCCCGCAGATGGAGCGGCGGGCCTCAGATGTCACTAAAACTAAGGCACCCGACACCACTAATGGGCCTGTTCTTACACTTTTCGAGCGACATGCTCGGGATGATCAGTACATGGCTCGCATGTACGGGATGTAGATGCTCCAGCTGAGGATAGGCGGGAGGCCGGCAACAGAGGAGGAGCTATGACAGCTCGAGCTAGACTACCCTTTTGGCGAAAATGTCAAGGCTCTAGCCGAGTGGGGCCAGCTTTTGTGGAGCCCACGGATGATGATGTCCCCACAAATGAGAAGACACATCGGGAGGACTCCGATGGGGGTGATTCAGACATGGGAGATGAAGCAGCAGCACCTGATGAAGAAGTGGAGTATTTTGATTGATCAGGGAGTTCCACCACCTAATTTTTGTGCTATTTTAATTTTTGTGAACACTGGGGACAGTGTTCGAGATAAGTGTGGGGTGGGAGTAGTTAGGTGCTGGTTGTGCTGTTTTGTATGTTCTAATCTGTTGTTGTGCCTGTGAAAAGAAAATTTTTGTTATGACCTGTGATTTGTGATTGTGAAGTTGTTTTGTATTGTAATTATATGTGAAACTGTTGTGCATTGTTGAATGTTGCTAGCTGATTTTGTACATATTTTTTTTCATTGAAATGATCGATATTTTTAAAATTTTTCTTTTTTTCTTCAATTCTTGGGTTTCTCGGCATTTGTTTTCGATTCTTTTACCGGGAATGGTCCCATTGAACCGAAGTCTTAGTTAGTGACCGTTCCCTATGATGGATGGATGACGACAGTCTTAAGGAAAATGTAGTTGTTAGGAGTAGATTTTTTTATTTATTTTTTAGTTGTTTTTCTTTTGTGGGTTGCATCCCAAAACCTGTAGTTACTTTATGGTTGCAGAATTCTGGTTGCGGGTTGTACATGATATTTGAAATGCAGAGGTTATTCGTATGAAAGCATGCAACTTTGTAAATATGTTGAGATACCTAGGTCATATAGTCGATTCAGTGTGATTGAGGCTTAATTTTGAATTCCTGTAATTAGCTGATTGAAGAGTTTGTGAATACGTCTTGAATTGAGCATGTGCAATAAGTGTGAAGTGAGGTTTTGTTATTCCATGCTATTGTGAAGTGTCTAGAACTTGCCTGGTGTGTGTACAAAATGAAATGAAGGAGGTGTATTGTAGGAAAGGATGTAGGCATTTCTTTGTTTTTAACCGAAAGTTTCTCTTTTTCATTATTGTACCCACCTTGATTGTACACCCTAGTCAGCCCGTTGAGCCTTTAGCCTATTTTTTTCTTGTGTCAAAAAGTGTAAACCGAGCTTAATCCCTTCTTTTCATTAGCCGTAAATTTGATCCAAAATTCATAAGCGCTTAAGAAGAGAAAATAATTTTCCCAAAGTGTCAAAGAGTGAGAATGGTGAAAAGAAAAGAAAAGCAGAGTGATAAAGGGAAAGAAAAGGTTGAAGGTGCACTTCTTATAAATAAACTATAATGAAGGTATATGAACAATCGTTGTTGTGGTGTCAAGTGTGCTTAATAAGATGGGCCAAACTAAAGAAAAACTTCAAGAATGAGAGGATGAAGAAAGAAACAATGCCCATGAGTTTGATGGGATATATTAAAAAGGCGCTTAAGGATGCTAGTGGCTATTATTGGCTAGCCCAATATTTACTAGTTCCGTAGCTTACATTACAACCCGTTAAAGTCCTACGTGATCTTACATCACACTTCTTTATATTAGTGGAGTAATACACTAAAGGCAAGCTTATGGTTCGTGACATGATGCATGTGAATTCTTTTGGGAGAGAGAGTGAAATTGTGTCTATATGCCCCTGCATGTAATCGTTTGAGTTTGTACAATAAAAAGGGGAAAATTCTCTCGTGTTGTGAGGGCACATGCTTGATGAGAGATAAATTTTTGTGTCGGATGTCTTGATCAGCTGATTTTCATGAGTTTGCTGATATTGAAAGTCGATTCTTAAGTCTAGGAGGTCTTGATGTATTGAAGGTCATTGCATTGATAGGACCATGTGTGTTTTCTTGATGATTTGCTGTATTGAATAATCGGTATGACCGTAGACTGTATTATCGAACCAAAGTAGTGAGGTTGGGGTGTAAATTGCATGAGGTGTAAGATTGTTGTTCGAGGACGAACAAGGATTAAGTGTGGAGTAAGTGATCTTGGGCAAATTTATATGCCCAAGTGATACTTAAATATGTCATGTTAGCCTTGTTTATCTAGCAATGTTGATACATTCTCATGTGATTGTTAATAAAATGTGAATTTATACTAACCAACATGATTAGCATTGTTTTGTAGGTAAAATGTAATTTTGGGAAGCTAAAATGCGTGTTGGGAGAGATCGGGGTTGGACTCGGATGTTAGCAAAGTACAAGGCATTAGAAGGCACAAAATAAAGAGGCTCCGCGATGGAGCTGTGTCACGCTGCCATCGCGGAGGCCTTCTGCCTGGATAGGGAATTTTTGGCAATTTCCAGTGAGGGTGCGCGTTGGGTCCGTGGCACGGTGGCCTAGCTCCGCGTTGCACGCCGACAGTGCTCCGCGATGCATTCCGTGACACGTTGCTTGTTATTCCGGGAAAAATTCCCACTAGTATAAATAGAACACTTGGTTCATTTTTAATGATTCTGACTTGGTGGAGCAAGAACGTGGGTTACAGGCAGTTGAGGGGACGAAATTATCAGGGTTTTTCTCTATCTCCTTCTTCTTAAATTCAATTGCTTGTATGTTTAACACTCATTTAACGATGTTTAATCCTCAAATGAGTGGCTAATTCCTCTTCTTGCTGAGTTTTAGAACAATTGTATTGAAATGTGATTGTTGATTAAGTTGGGTTTTCATCTTTTCTTCCATGGTTGTTCTATTGATTCTTGTTCTTACTGCATTAATGTGTGGCCTACGTTAATGTACATCTAAAATGTCCGGTTTCACTCGAGAGAGCAAGAAATTGGAAAGTTGTGAATTAATAGGATATGATCTTTTCTTAGTTTGGGAAAATTGAGAATTGATTTACCTTCAGGATAGAAATATACCTGAAAGTCGTATTAGTCAATTTAGGAACCAGGTTTGTATGGCTAGAACATGAATTTCGTTTAATCACAGAAATGTAGGTGGGCGGTTCATGATTCTTAGGTTGGGTTAAATACGAGAGTTTCAATCCATTGGCATTAGTTCTTGACTAGCAACCGGAGGAAAAGACTAACCAAATTATATTGATAATTAATTTCTTTACATGTTCATTTAACCTTAGCATGCTAACATTCATAGTTCAGACTCACATTAGATAGTTGTTTTAGACTTAGCATAAAAATTAGAACCCAAAATATCTAACTCTTGGTTACACTGTTGTCTTCATTGTTAGAATTAAAATATAGTACACTTGAGCAGATCGTTACCTTATCCCAGTCCCTGTGGGATCGATACCTGCCTTACTTAAGCCACTTTACTACTTGTTCGACCACGTGCACTTGCGTGTAGTTATATACCCATATAACAAACAGCCCGAACAATCATCCCACGTAGTAATAGAATTAGGTGGCTTAGCTTTCAACCACCTCTTGGCTTCTCCCAATAGTGAAAATGGGAACAATGTAAGCCTAACATAATCTGATGACACTCCAGCGGGGATGTAAGTGTCACTTATCTCCAAAGAATTTTGGAGATGCTGCTGTGGATCGTCATGAGGGAGACCTGTGAACTGCCCACTGGTGTGCAGTAATTGCACCATGTTTTGTTTGAGCTCGAACTTCCCTCCTGGCTCAGGTTTGCGGATGCTAGATGTGACATTGTTAGCATGTGGGATTGCCACCTCGCGAACCGGCCTAGCTGCCATTTCTTCTGGCACTAACATTTCCCTTACTACTGGTGGATTCTGTTGTTGCTCCATGATTGTTTGTCCGAGCAACTGCAGCTTTTTCTCTAGAGCTTCTCTCCGCTGATGATGAAATTGTCTTTTAGGCTCTAAATATGAGTCCACCAGCTCCTTGTCTCTTGCCAGTGTTCAACAGAGATTATATCTGCGAAATACAGGCTAAGACCAAGTTGTCAACACTAAGAAAAAAAATATAGTAAATTTACACTTAAGAAAAATTCACCAATTGCAGGTCCCCGGCAACGGTGCCAAAAACTTGTTCGCGTCTGCTTTGGGGTATTTAACTACATGCAAGTGCACGTGGTCGAACAAGTAGTAAAGTGGCTTAAGTAAGCCAAGTATCGATCCCGCAGGGACTGGGATAAGGTAAAAAACTACTTAAGTGTTACTATACTTACTCTAAAAATGAAGACAACAGTTTAAAGAAGAGTTTGATATTTTGATTTCTAATTGTATGCTAAGTCTAAAACGAAAATCTAATGTGAGTCTTAACTATGAATGTGAGCTTGCTGAGGCTAAATGAACATGTATAGAAACTAATTATCGATACAATTTTTGGTTAATCTTTCCTCCGGTTGCTAGTCAAGAATTATTGCCAATGGATTAAAACTCTCGTATTTAACCCAACTTAAGAATCATGAACCGTCCACCTACATCTCTGTGATTAAATGAAATTCATGTTCTAGCCATACAAAACCGATTCCTTAATTGACTAATACGACTTTCAGGTATATTTCTATCCTGAAGGTAAATCAATTCTCAATTTTCCCAAACTAAGAAAAGATCATATCCTATTGATTCACAACTTTCCAATTTCTTGCTCTCTCGAGTGAAACTGGACTTTTTAGATATACATTAACATTGGCCACACATTAATCCAGTAAGAACAAGAATCAATAGAACAACCATGGAAGAAAAGATGAAAACCCAATTGATCAATAACTACATTTCAATACAATTGTTCTTAACCTCAGCAAGAAGAGGAATTAGCCACTCATTTGTGGATTAAACATCGTTAAATGAGTGTTAGACATACAAGCTATTGAATTCAAGAAGAAGGAGATAGAGAAAAACCCTGATAATTTCGTCCCCTCAACTGCCTGTAACCCACGTTCTTGCTCTACCAAGTCCGAATTATTAAAAATGAACCTAAGTGTTCTATTTATACTAGTGGGAATTTTTCCCGAAATAACAAGCAACGTGTCACGGAGTGCATCGTGGAGCACTGCCTCCATGACACGCCACTGACGCGGACCCTTACTAGAAATTGATTGTCCAGGTAATAAGGCCCAACGTGGCATGGCGTGCAACGCGGGGCTAGGCCAACGTGCCACGGCCCCAACGCGCACCCTCACTGGATTTTCGTAAAAAATCCCTATCCAGGCAGAAGGCATCCGCGATGGCAGCGTGGCATGGCTCCATCGCGGAGCCCCTTTAATTTGTGCCTTCAAATGCTTTTTCCCTTACTAACATCCGAGTCCAACCCCAATCTCTCCCAACACGCATTTTAGCTTCCCAAAATTATATTTCACCTGCAAAACAACGCTAATCATGTTGGTTAGTATAAATTCACATTTTATTATCAATCACATGAGAATGTATAAACATTGATAGATAAACAAGGCTAAAATGACATCTTTGAGTATCACTTCGGCATATAAATTTGCCCAAGATCTGGTATTACCTGTACCATCATCCAGTCTACTCAAGTTACACTCTCAGCACATGCGGCCGGATCTACTGCACCCATAACAAATAACCGACCCCAACAAGCATTCTTCTGCATGACTGTTGCCACGCTTCCAGCAGGCCGAAAAGGTGCGCTTTTTCTTCATGCTCCTCTGGTCCCTCGAAGAAGAGGCCCCGCTCCTTTGGTCACCTCTAGGTCTGGATGGGACACTAGATGATGATGGTACTGGAGCTAGTGACCTATGATGAGACTACTTGAGATGTCCGCCTCCTGATCTCTTATGAGAGAACATATAACTGTCTGTCCTGGCCGTCTTGGCCTCTCTCTCTCTTAGATGCACCACTTTCATTTGTTGGGCATGCAAACCTATCCAGGGAAAAAGAACATTCCAATGAAGCATGGTGATCCTACAATCCTTGTCCAGGTACTCTGCCACTTCACGTACAAACCTACTCACCTGAGCCATCTGATCAGCCACTAACTCTAGTGCATACCTAGACAAACGGGTGAACTCTAAAGCATACTCCTGGACTGTCGTCTTCCCGTGATTCAGGTTCACGAACTCCACTTTTTCAATCTCCCTTATCTCACGAGGGAAGAACCAATCCAAAAATGCAATATGAAACTCCTCCCAACCAACGGGACTTGTCCCACTATCAAGCTATCGTTCCACAGCTTGAACCAGGTATGCACAACCCCTTTTAGGTGATAAGAGGCTGAGTCGGGGCACTCCTTTCCAGTCACCCCCATGATATGGGTGATCTTCAGAACCTCATCAATAAACTCAAGTGGATCCTCGTCCACCTTTGATCCAAGGAACTGAGGAGGGTTCATCCTCAGAAAATCCCTAACTCTTGCCGTATTCCCATTCATAGGGACATGCGCTACTGCTTCCTGATTGATTTGGGCGGTCAAGGTCTAGGCTAACATCTGAATGGCTGCCCTAAACTCCGCTTGGGCAACCATCTCAAGTACGTGCTCTTCATAGTCTAGTGGGGCCTGTTGGTGCCCGTCTCCATTGCCATTCGCATGGCGATTTTCGATTCCATTTGTTCTCCCATTAACTATGTGTGGAGACATGATTCTGCAAATGTTTATACCACGAGTTAGAAGGATAGAGGGATATTTCATTACAAGACTTAGATCAAGAAAGAAGGGAACAATTCCTAAACGTCTCATATCGTCTTCGTCATATGTGTGGCATGCTTCACACCCATGAAAAAGACTCTACTAAATGAGGCTTTCGGACATCCTAGGACAGTTCAAAACCTAATGCTGTGATACCTTGTTTGTCATGACCCGAACATAGGCCCGGATCGAGACACGAGACAAGAAACCCCGAGAGACTCCAAGTCGACCCATGGCATAAACATATATCTAACTCAATCATAGATAAGCGAATGGTTAACATGAATAACATAGCGGAAGTCTAAAAAATCATAACATCTAAATACATACATGAATCTAGAACTGAATATAACTATGTCCGAAAGGCCTCTAACACTGAAGAGTTGATCGAACAAGATCCCAACTAACTCACTATAGTTTGGAAATTGAAAAGATGAAATACAACTGATAAAAAGGGCCCTCACACGATGAGGACTCACCAACTTAGACTGACAAGTGTTAACTCCGAAAATCTGACTAGCGGCGGGACTGGGCCTGGATATCAGAGCCTATATCATGAAACGATACAGCATAGCAAATGTGATCAGTACGTGGAATGTACTGATTATGCAAGATAAGTAAAAACAGACAGTTAAAAACTACATAAGAGTTCATACGAGTAGGACGACATGCTCATAACGTAAATATCATAATGTAAACATAAGGATCAAGGTTTTCAAAATATTCGTAAATCATTTATAATCATAATCATAAGATAAAAACTTTATTAAACATGACTTGAGCTAAAGTGCATAAACATAACCGCGCATAAATCATGAGGAACAATTGGAGGACTCGCCATAAACGACACCATAATGGTAAAGCCTTACATGATACCCCAACTATCTCACTTAAGTGGGAAAAGTCACCCTAGGCTTGCTAGGCAAGGGATGTGCAATTTGTGATATCATGAAGAGAGGATCCATTAATATTGGAATATATATATATATATATAAACCTACGGTGGCACGTAGTTTTGAGACACTGACGTTGTCTTTTGAACGCCAGACTACTCGGTGCTAGACATTGCTCCCAAAAACATTCACATTAGGCTTGAATGGTAACCGTAACATCATTCATGAAGTTCATGGAGAAATAAATAACAACATCATTGATCCACATTTAAAATACATGTTTAGCCATGAACAGGGGCCCATGAATTGGCCAAGACTCATAAATTCATAGATCATAAAATACATGGATACTTTTAAACATGTATAAACATGATATTTCATAAATCCATGATAAGTACATGAGAGAAATCGAATTATAATTGGTCTAGCTAAGATCAAGATCATAATGAATCATAGCTTGAATTTTCATAAACATTCATAATTGGGCATAATTGGATTTAAAGTCAAATCTATAAACTTATATTTAAAATAGTCACAAAGTCTACCCATATATCATAAAACAATATTTGAAACATGCTTGGATTTTACCCATGATCGATACTAAGAGATTCACACATTGGGTAAAAACCCTAGAGATTCAACAATAAGAATTTTCAGGAATTTATAGGGAATTGGGCATGGGTGTGGACTATTGCACCTATTCATAGCCTTAAATACCTAAATAGACCTAATTTTCACACTTCCTTCATAGCCCAAAGAGAATTTACGTCTTAAAAATGTAGGAATTATGGAAAAGCCCTTAATAAACTCGTAGGGGAAAACATACTGTCAGTCCCAACAAGGGACTGGATGAGTCGATGCCTGTGAACATGACTCGTGGTCACCTCCAGTCACCTTCCCTGCCAAAATTCTCCGGGGGTCACCATGGGGGACACCACGGCTTACACGAAGAATCATGATGCTGACGACGACTCGTAGTCACATCTGTGGACACCCAAAAACAATATTTCCATCAAAGCCACAGCCTTTCCCCATGGGTCACTTAACCATTCATGGGATTCCTGACGGGTAACTGGAAGACTCATCCTGTGACTTAGTGCACTCCTGGGTCTAATCCTATGACTTTCGAGTTATAACAATATCTCCTGTTGGGAACATTCATCCTCGAATGTTGAAAATATTACAGAAAAGCAGGGAAATACAATTATCATACTCAAATACTGAACATATGCTGAAAACTAGTGGAGTGACTGACTCCGGTTTGAATTACATGATTGAACTGAATTACTGAATCACACATTCATACATTTACATGAAAGAAGATGGGATACATGAGCCGAACATGAAACTGAATAGAGTACTAAGGAGGAAACTGATACCTCAAGCTGAAATTGAGCGGAAGAGAATAAATGCGAGTATTTAGCCATCATATCAGCCTCAGCTTCCCACATAGCTCCCTCAACAAGCTGATTCCTCCATAAAACCTTGACTGAAGCTACGTCTTTGTTTCTTAGCTTACGAACCTGAAGATTCAATATCTGCACAGAACCTCTTCATAACTAAGGCTGTCTTTCACACCGACACTGTCCATCGGAACAACCAGAGATGGATTACCCAGACACTTGTTCAAGAGCGATAAATGGAAAAATGGATGAACTAAAGCTAATTCTGAGGGCAACTCCAACTCATATACCACCTTGCTAACCTGTTTGACAATCCGATATGGGCAACCATAACGGTGACTGAGTTTCCCTTTCTTTTTGAACCTTATCACTCCCTTCATTGGAGACACCTTTAGAAACACCAAATCATCGACTTCAAACTCAAGTTCTCTCCTCCTCACATCCCTATAGGACTTTTGGCGACTCTGAGCTATTTTCAACTTGTCCCTTATGAGTTGAACTTTCTCCATGGCCTTACGGACTGAATCTAGCCCTATCGTTGCAGCTTCACCGACTTCAAACCAACCAATAGGAGATCTACATCTCCGCCCATAGAGAGCCTCGAACGGAGCCATCTGAATGCTGGAATGGTAGTTGTTGTTATATGCAAACACAATAAGAGGCAAATGATCATCCTATATACCCTTGTAGTCAATCACACACGCTGTCAACATATCTTCAAGAGTATGAGTAGTCTTATTGGCCTGGCCATCCGTTTGCAGGTGAAATGCTGTGCTAAGCTTGACCTGAGTACCAAGTCCCTTTTGAAATGATCACCAAAACTAGGAGGTAAACTGGGTACCTCTATTCGATATGATGGACAAGGGCACTCCATGCAACGAACTAGCTCTCGAATGTATAAATTAGCATAATCATTTGCTGAATCGGTAGTTTTGATCGATAGGAAGTGAGATGCTTAGGTAAACCTTTCTACAACTACAAAAATGGAGTCATACTATCAATGAGTGCGCGACAACCCTATGATGAAGTCCATATTAATCTCCTACCACTTCCAAGTAGGAATACTGATGTCTTGAAGCACACCTCCAAGTCTTTAATGTTAAACCTTCACTTGTTGACAATTCGACACTTAGCCACAAACTCCGCTATGTCCTTCTTCATGCCATTCCTCCTATAGACTTTCCTTAGGTCACGATACATCTTGGTGGCACCTGGATGTATGGAATACTTGAAACCATGAGCTTTGTGGAACATCCATTCTCTTAAATCATCAACATCTGAAACACACAAATGACCCTGATGTCGGAGCACACCATCTCCCTCTTTGGAGAAGACCTCTACCTTATGAGTCTGAACGACTTCTTTTGACTTCACCAAGGTAAAATCCTCGTCTTGTCTCACTTTTACATCAGTCACAAAAGATGATTCTGATTTGTTCTGAACAATAACACCAGAATCGGTCAAATCACTCAAACGAACTCCCAACCATGTAAGCTGATGCACATCCTTCACCAGCACCTTCCTCCCCTCATCTACATGGGACACACTCTCCTTAGAAAGCTTACTAAGAGCGTCTAGTACCATATAAGCCTTGCTCAGATGGTAAAGGATACTCATATTGTAATCCTTGTGTAACTCTATCCACCTCCTTTGGCATAGATTTGGATCCTACTGGGTAAACACATATTGTAGGCTTTTGTGGTCCGTAAACACATCTACATAGACCCCGTAAAAATAGTGTCTCCAAATCTTCAGGGAAAATACTACCGCCGCCAATTCGAGATTATGCGTCAGGTAATTCTTTTCATGAACGTTCAGCTACCTGAAAGCATATGCTATCACTTTACCATGCTGCATAAATACACAATAAAGGCCAATCCTAGAAGCATCAAAATATTTCAAAAACCCATCGATACCCTCAGGTAGGGTTAACACTAGGGCTGAGGTGAGTCGAGTCTTCAACTCTCAGAAGCTCCTCTCACAAGCCTCCGACCATTGGATTTTCACTTTCTTTTGAGTCATTTGGGTCAATGGTGCTACAATAGTTGAAAACCCCTCAAAAATCCTCCGAATAATACCCAGGAAAACCTAAGAAACTCTTGATATCTGAAGGATTCACTGGTCTAGGCCAATTCTTCAATGCTTCTATCTTTTAGGAGTCAATTTGTAGACCCTCACTCGACACCACATGACCCAAAAATGCCACCGAGTTCAACCAGAACTCGAAATTTGTAAATTTAGCATACAAATAACGATCCTTCAAGATCTGTAGCACCACCCTCAAATGCGCAGAATTTTCCTCCTTGCTCCTAGAGTATATCAGGATGTCATCTACGAACACAATCACGAACATATCTAAGTATATCTTGAATACCCTATTCGCCAAATCCATAAAAGCTGCAGGAGAATTCGTTAGTCCAAAAGACATAACTAAAAGCTCGTAATGACCATACCGAGTCCTGAAGGCTATCTTCGGAATATCGCTCTCCCGAACTCTGAGCTAATGGTATCTAGGTTTGAGATCTATCTTTGAAAAGCACTTTGCACCCTCAAGCTAGTCAAATAAATCATCAATACTGGGTAGGGGATACCTATTTTTGTTGGTAACTTTATTCAATTGCGGATAATCAATGCACATACGTGATCTTGGGCAAATTTATATGCCCAAGTGATACTCAAAGGTGTTATTTTAGCCTTGTTTATCTATCAATGTTTGTACATTCTCATGTAGGTGAAATATAATTTTGGGAAGCTAAAATGCGTGTTGGGAGAGATTGGGGTTGGACTCGGATGTCAACAAGAAACAAATGCAAAATTTGGCCTGTGGTGGAACAGCAACATGTCAGGGAGGCAGTGCTCCGCGATACACACCGTGTCATGGAGGCAGTGCTCCGCGATACACAACGTGTCATGGAGGCAGCACTCCGTGACACGTTGCTTGTTATTCCGGGAAAAATTTCCACTAGTATAAATAGAACACTTAGGTTCATTTTTCAATATTCTGACTTAGTGGAGCAAGGACGTGGGTTACAGGTAGTTGAGGGATGAAAATATCAGGGTTTTTTCTCTCTTTCTTTCTTCTTTAATTCAATTGCTTGTATGATTAACACTCATTTTAAGATGTTTAATCCACAAATGAGTGGATAATTCCTCTCCTTGCTGAGGTTATGAACAATTGTGATGAAATTTGATCATTAATTATTTGGTTTTTCATCTTTTCTTCCATGTTGTTCTATTAATTCTTGTTCTTACTGCATTAATGTGTGGCCTACGTTAATGTAAATCTAAAAAGTCCGGTTTCACTCGAGAGAGCAAGAAATTGGAAAGTTGTGAATTAATAGGATATGTTCTTTACTTGGTTTGGGAAAATTGAGTTTTGATTTTCTTTCAGGATAGAAATATACCTGAAAGTCGTATTAGTCAATTTAGGAACCGGAATTGTATGGCTAGAACATGAATTTCGTTTAATCACAGAAATGTAGGTGGGCAGTTCATGATTCTTAAGTTGGGTTAAATACGAGAGTTTTAATCCATTGGCATTAGTTCTTGACTAGCAACCGGAGGAAAAGACTAACCAAATTATATTGATAATCAATTTCTTTACATGTTTATTTAACCATAGCATGCTCACATTCATAGTTCAAACTCACATTAGATAGTTGTTTTAGACTTAGCATAGAAATTATAAAACAACCTATCAAACTTTTGGTTACACTATTGTCTGCATTTTTAGAATTAAAATATAGTACACTTGAGCAAATTGCACTTCATCCCAGTCCCCGTGGGATCGATACTTGGCTTACTAAAGCCACTTTACTACTTGTTCGACCACGTGCACTTGCGTGTCGTTTTATATACCCCACAAATCACGCGAACAATACGAAGAGAACCATATTTCCTGCGGACAAATAGAACTGGTGCAATCCACGTGGATTTGCTAGGTCTGATGAAACCCTTGTGTAGGAGTTCCTTCAATTTCTCCTTCAACTCCTTTAGCTCAACTTGGTCCATTATGTAATATATAGGCTGCATTTTGGGAAGAAGGTCAATACCAAAATCAATCTCCCGCTCGAAAGGGATTCCTAGTAAATCATCTGGAAACACTTCTGGATACTCACAAACTACAGGAACTGACTGGATTGTTGGTGTCTCAGATGTAGCATCCTTAACCCAAATAAATGTACACGCAAAACTTAGAAATCATCTTTCTGGACTTAAGGTAGGAAACAAAATGACTTACAGGCACAACTGAACTGCCTTTCCACTATAAGACTAGTTCACTTGAAAATCTGAACTCTACTGCATGGGTTCTACAATTGACTGAGGCATAGCATGCAAATAACCAGTCCATGCCTAGGATAACATCAATATTGGTCATGGCCAACTCTACTAAATCTACTGAGGTGGTTTTCTAAAGGACTGTGACAGGGCAATTTTTATACATCTATCTAGCTAAAACTAAATCACCAACTAGGGTAGGGACTGACAAGGGTTCTAATAAGATTTTAGGACTTGCTCCGAAACTCCTAGCAACATAGGGCGTCAAAAAAGATAAAGTATCCCCTCGATCTAACAATGCATATACATCAAGGTGGAATACTTGTAACATACCGGTAACTATATCTAGTGAAGTCTCCTACTCCTGGCGGGAGTCAAGGGCATAAAACCTGTTCTGGCACTGACCGCCACCTTAACTGGAAGATGCCCCCTACAAGGCTGGGCGTGCTGGTGATGCTGCTGACCTGGTAGCTTGGCCACGACCTCTACCATCACCTTGTCTAATCAATGGAAACTCTCAGTGCATGTGGACGGATCCACCTCTCCCATAACAAATATTCGATCCCAACAAGCACTCTTCTTCATGACTCTTGCCACAGTTCCCGCAGGCCGGAAAAGTGCGCTTTGTCTACATGCTCCTCTGGTCCCTCAAAATTGAGGTCCTACTCCTCTAGTCACCTTTGGGTTTGGATGGGACACTAGCTGATGATGGGGCTAGAGCTAATGACCTATTATGAGACTGCTGGCGATGTCTGCCTCCCGATCCCTGCTGAGAGAACCCATAATTGTCTATCCTGGCCCTCGTGGCCTCTCTCTCTCTTTCAGATGCACCGCCTCCATTTGCTAGGCATGCAATCTTTCTGTAGGTAGTTCTCCACATGATGTACAAACCTACTCACGCGAGCTCCCTGATCAACCACTAGCTCTGGTGTATACCTGGACAAACGGGTGAACTCTAATGCATACTCCTGGACTGTCATCTTTCCTTGCTTCAGATTCACGAACTCCGCTGCTTTAATCTCCCTTGTCCCAAGAGGAAAGTACCAATCTGGAAATGTGATATGAAACTCCTCCCAACCAACGGGACCTGCTCCTACTGTCCGGCTATCATTCCACTGCTTGAACCAGATATTCGCAACACCTTTTAGCTGATAAGAGGCTAAGAGAGAGCACTCCTCCCCAGTCACCCCCATGATTTGGGTGATCTTTAGAATCTCATCGATAAGCTCATGTGGATCCTCATCTATCTTCGATCCAAGGAACTCGAGATAGAAAATCCCTAACTCTTGTTGTCGTCGTATTCCCATTCTGAGGGACATGTTCCACCACCTACTGATTAACCTAGGCGGTAAAATCCTGGGCTAACATCCGAATGGCTGCCTTGAACTCCATATGGGCAACCGACTCGGGTAAGAACTCGTCATGAGCTGGTGGGGCCTACTGGTGCCTGTCTCCATTACCATTCTCATGGACATTTCAATTTCCATTTTTTCTTCTATTAACTCTATGGGGAGACATGATTCTGCAAATGTGTATAGTAGAAGTTAGAAGGATAGAGAGACATTTCATCGCACGACTTAAATTATGAAAGAAGGAAACAGTTCCTAAGCGTCTCGTATCCTCTTCATCATAAGTGTGGCGTGCGTCACACCCATGAAAAAGACTCTACTTAATGTGGCTTTTGAGCACCCTAGGACACTTGAAAACCTAATGCTCTAATACAAAGTTTGTCACGACCTGAACACAAGCTCAGATACTGACTAAAGCTGAATATAAGCTCTAAATACATATATGAATCTAAAGCTGAATATAAGCTCTATTCGAAAAGCCTCTAATACTGACGAGTTAATGGGACAAGACCCCAACTTACTCACTATAGTCCAAAAAAAGAAAAGACAAAATACAACTAACAAGAATGGCCCTCGCAAAATGAGGACTCACCAACTAAGACTGACAAGTGCTAACTCTGGAAGTCTGACTAGCGGCAGGACTAGGCCTGAATATCAGAGCCTGTATCACGAAATGATGTAGCATAGAGTATGCAGTCAGTACGTGGAATGTACCGAGTATGCAAGGTAAGTAAAAACAAACATTTAAAAAAATACATAAGAGTTCATAAGTGTAGGACGACATGCTAATAACGTAAATATCATAATGTAAACATAGGGCCCAAGGTTTTCAAAACATTCGTAAATCATTCATAATCATAATAATAAGAGAAAAACTTTATTAAACATGACTTGAGCCAAAGTTCATAAACATAACTATGCATAAATAATGAGGAACAATGGGAGGACTCGTCATAACAGACACCATAATGGTAGAGCCTGACATGATGCCCCAACTATCTCACTCAAATAGGCAGAGTTGCCCTAGGCTTGCTAGGTAAAGGACGTGCAGTATGTGATACCTCAAAGAGGGGATCAATTAATATTGGAATACATACATATATATATATATATATATATATATATATATATATATATATATATATATATATATATATATATATATATGTATATATATATATGTGTATGTATATATATGTATATATATGTAATACAAACCTACTGTGGCACGTAATTATGATACACCGGCTAGTCCTTTGAACGCTGGATTACTCAGTAGTAGACACTACTCCTGAAAATATGCACATTAGGCTCGAATTGTAAACGTAACGTCATTCATGAAGTTCAGGGCCAATGAAATGATGACATCATTGATCCTGATTTTAAATACTTGTTTAGCCACGAACAAGGGCCCATGAATTCGCCAAGAGTCATAAATCCGTAAATCATGAAATTCATGCATACTTGTAAGCATATATAAACTTGATAGTTCATAAATCCATGATAATTACTTTAGAGAAATTGAATCATAAAGCATGAATCAAAATTGGGCTAGTTAAGATCAAGATTATAATGAAATCATAGTTTGACTTTTCATAAACATTCATAATTGGTCGTAATTGGATTTAAAATCAAATCTATAAACTTATATTTAAAATACTCAAAAAATCTGCCCATAGATCATAAAACAACATTCGAAACATGCTTGGATCATACCCATGATCGATACTTAGAGAATTCACACATTAGGTAAAAACCCCATAGATTCAATAATTAGAATTTTCATGAATTCGAGGGAATTGGGCATGGTTATGGACTATTGCACCCATTCATAGCCTTACATACCTAAATAGACCTGATTTTCGCACTTCCTTGATAGATCAAAGAGAATTGAGGAATAACTTTGAAAAACTATCCTTGATCATCTCTCAAACTTATAAACTTGCATGAATGAATTAGGATAGGCTTAGAATGAGTTAACCTTTCTTAAAACACTCCATTCTGATCTTAAAATGATGTAGTTTAGGCTTTAGGAACATAGAAATTACACGCAGGGAAAAAATAGACTGCCCATCCCAACAAGGGACCAGATGAGTCATTGCCAGTGCACATGACTCGCGGTCACCTCCCATCACCTTCACTGTCAAAATTCTCCTAGTGTCAGCATGGGGGGCACCATGAATCGTGTTGTACCCGACGAGTCGTGGTGATGACCCGTTAGGTGCACTATTGATTTTCTTCTTCCTTCAGGTCATCCTTGACCGCGGCTTACATGACGAGTCGTGATGTTAATGACAACCCATGGTCACCTAAAAACCAAATTTCCAAAAAAATTCCAGCCTTTCCCCATGGGTCACTTAACGACTCATGGGATTCCTGATGGGTCACTAAACGACTCATCTTGTGACCTTGGGCAAAAATTCCTATTTTCTCCATTTCAACTCCTGGGTTTAATCTTAAAACTTTTGGGGTATAACAATATCTCCCCCATGGGAAAATTCATCCTCGAATATTGAAAATCATATAGTAAAGCAAAGAAATGCAATCATCATACTAAAATACTTAACATACATGCTAAAAACTAACAGAGTGACCGACTCCGATTTGAACTACATGACTGTACTGAATTCCTACATCACACATACATCTATTGACATGAAATAAACTCGGTTACATGAGTCGAACATGAAACAAAATAGAGTACTAAGGAGGAAACTGATACCTTGAGTTGAAACTAAGCTAGAAGGGAATAAATGCGGGTATTTAGACATCATATCCGCCTCACCTTCCAACATAGCTTCCATAAAATGTTGATTCCTCCATAAAACCTTAACTAAAACTATTTCTTTGTTTCTTAGTTTACGAACCTAACGATCCAGTATCTCCACCGAAAGCTCTTCATAACTATGGCTATCTTTCATACCGACACTGCCCACCGGAAAAAATAGAGATGGATCATGTTATACCCCAAAAGCCCAAAGATCAAACCCGAGAGTGAAAATGGAGAGAATAGAATTTTCTTCACTAGGTTACAGAACGAGTTGTCCTATAACCCATGGGGTAGAACACGAGTCGTGAACTGACTCATGGTGAGCCGCACGACTTATGCTAGAAATTTTGAGTTTGGAGTCCTCACGGACATGACCACGAGTCGTGGTCAATCAACATGACTCATTGAGTCAGTCGTGGTCAAGGAAAATGGAAAGATGAAGGTTTAGTGGCAGTGTTCCTGTTATACCCTGAGAATTCAACGATTAAACCCTGGAGTTGAAACAGGGAAAAATTGAAAATTTGTGATACAGGTGCAGGACGAGTCATTGGACGACTCGTGAGGAGGGCCCACAAATCGTCAGGTGACTCGTGCGGAGGCATGTAGGAGCTAGGAAAAAATTAAAGCATAAGCAGTCCCCATGGGTGTGGGAATGACTCGTGGTCAGACTCCAGGAGTCGTTAAGTCAGCCATGGAGTGAGGGTAAAGAATAAATAGAAGAAGTCACCTAGTGTACTTAACGGGAAGAGACCACAACTTATTAGGTCTAGGAATGAGTTGTGGTATGAGTTGTTGGATGAGATATAAGTGAATTGGTATGAGGGAGGCAGTGTACTTTATGATTCGTGACCACGAGTCATAGTCACCCCAGACGAATCATTACGTTGGTTGTTATGAGCCCCAGGAGTTTGACAAGCAGTGTACCCGAGGGGTAATGTGACGAGTCTTTAGCCCTAGTAACGATCCATCTGGTCATCCATTAGGACCAACTGGCAGTGTTTTTTTGTGATTTGAGTAAGGGCTTTTATGTAATTTCTAAATTCTAGGGGCCTATACTACATCGTTTAAGGCTTGTTTTAGTGGGTTTTTAGAAGGGAAAAAACTATTATAAGTCATTTATTGCATGCATGTAAGTTTGAGAGGTTGAAGAGGTGATTCAAGGCTAGTTTTCAAGGTTTCCATTGGAATCAAATCTTTGGAAATTAGAAATTGTTAGAGTCCACCTTTTCTAGGTACGTAAGGTAATGAGGGGTGTCTCCTCCATACCCATGCCCAATTTCTATCAAATCATGAAAATCACCTATGATCAAGTATAGGGTTTATACCCAATTGCATAATTCTTCAATCTCTATACATGGGTATGATTAGATTATGTTTATATTGATGAATTATGAAGCTTAGGGAGATTTTAAATTTTTTCAATCAAAATTGTGTTTTCTAAATTATGAAATTTAATGCCCATGGATGAGCAGTTCATAAAAGAAGAGAAAGATGATGAATGTATGATGATGATGAGATCTGATGATAAAAGGAATGTTTCTAAAGCTACCCATGATCATGATATTGTTTCCAAAATGAATTGAGTAGATCCAAGTACAATAAAGTTTTGGGCAATGCCCACATGTTGATTTAATATGATGATTTTCCCAAAATAAGCTTACAACATTGTTTGGAGAAAAGTCTCCCAAATTTCATATTATTATCTTGTGGTATGTTTGAGTTAAATATTCCTACGTATAGCTTACCACGTGGTTTGGAGTAGATGCTCCCACTTATAATTGAACTTGTGGTAAGTTTTGAAATAAAGCTTCTCATATGCATGAATTCATAATTGAGATGTATGTTATTATTGAGCTTTGTCAATAGACAATGTTGAGCTTCATTTCATAAGATGTTGGGTTATGCATGATTTCATCTTGAGCTTCGTCAATAGACGATATTGAGCTTTGTTATATATGATGTAGAGCATTGCATGTTTTTGGGAGAAGAGTCTAACACTGAGAGGGCTAAGGGTCGATTACCCTATCCCCCAGAACTACGTGTCAAGGTAGGTTGATACTATTAAATTATCGGGACCTCCTTTGTGTGTTATCCCCAGCCCTATTGGCCCTTCAGCTTGATATCGATATCATGGTATTGCCCATAGCCATGGCAAGGTTATGGGCGACTCAATCCACTTGAGTGTGATAGTTGGCATCACGTAAGCTCTATCGTGGTATGTCGGCTAAGTGACGAGTCTCTCACTGCCTATACTATTCAGATTTCCATATTCATTACTCATGATGATTATTTTACACATGCATGTTCTAAAAGAAAGGTTTGATTCATTTTTCAGCTTTTCTTATAAATGTTATGTTTCAGCTTTGAGTCATTCGAGTGATTCGTGATGCTATAAAGCTATGCATGGTCATGTCATGATAAGATTATGATTTCAAAATGAATGCATGTAGCCCTTCTTCTCAGACTTGAAAGCTTATGATATGTTATGAAATGTTTTAAATGATCTATTTTACCTAAGCGGTTTCACTTACCTTGCATACTCAATACATTCCACGTACGAACTGCATACTTTCTATGTTGTATCATTTCATGATATAGGAATTGGCTCGCAGCTTCAGCCCCATACTTAGTTAGATTCCCGGAGTTACTACTTGTTCGGATTGGTGAGTCCTCAACCTCCAAGGACTAGACTTTAAGTTTCTTTATGTATTTTCTATTTTTAGTATTGTTGATTTAGTTGGGGTCTTATCCCATCAACTCATCCAGATTAGAGGCTTTTCAAACTATGTATGTAATCAGCTTTGGATGTTATTCCGATGTTAAGTTAAGTTAGACTTCCGTTGAGTTTATATTGCTATTTTCTTATTATTATTGAATGAGTTAGTTGTATTCTTATGCCATGGGTCGACTTAGGGTCTCTTGGGGTCTTTTGTCTCGTTTCTACGATTCGGACCTCCATTCAGGTCATGAAAAACATGGTATCAAAACATTAGGTTTGAAGTGTCCTAGAGAGTTTGAAAGCCGTGCTAAGTAGAGTCTTTTTCATGGGTGTGAAGCGCGCCACACTTATGATGAAGAGGCTACTAGAAATTTAGGAAATGTTCCCTTCTTTCATGATCTTTGTCGTGTGACCAAAGGTCTTCTATCCTTCTAATTCATGCTATTCGCGATTGTAGAATCATGGCTCCTCAAAGAATGAACGGAAGGAGGAATGGAGGTGGTGAAGGCTACGAGGATGGAAATGGTTAAGGGCAACAGCTAGCCCCACCAGTTCAGGAGCCTCAAGCACCAGAGCCAGCCGCTCATGCTGAGTGCCTGGCTGCTATTGAGATGCTTGTGCATGCCTTGACCGCTCAGGTCAATCAGCAGGCCATTGTGCATGTCTTGCAAAATGGCAATGCAGTAGCGGCTAGAGTCAGAGAATTCTTGAGAATGAACCCACCAGAATTTTTGGGGTCCAAGGTAGATGAGGACCCGCATGATTCATTGATGAGATTGTCAAGATCACCCAAGTTGTGGGGGTTAGTAGTGTTGAGTGCACCGAGTTGGCCTCCTACTAGTTGAAGGGGGTTGAACATATCTGGTTTCGCCATTGGAAGGATAGCAGGGTCACACGAGCAAGTCCGATCACATGGGAGGAGTTTCAAGTTGCATTCCTAGATCGGTTCTTCCCTCAGCAGATGAGGGAGTCAAAAGTAGCTAAGTTTGTGAATTTTAAAAAAGGAAGAATGACTATTCAAGAGTATGCCTTTGAGTTCACACGCCTATCGAAGTATGCCCTAGAGTTAGTGGCTGACTAGAAGTCGCGGGTGAGCAGGTTTGTGCACGGTATAGTAGGGTATTTTTATAATGACTGCAAGACAAATATGCTTCACCAGGATATGGACTTCCCTCACATAGTGTTGTACTCCCAGCAGATGGAGGCAGCACATTCTAGGGAGAGGGAGACCTAGAGGGACAGAACTAAGGACCATAGATTCTCTTAGTAGAGGTCCAGTGGTGGGCGCCAACAGCAGACCTACCAAAGATCATTAGCCCCAACATCTTCAGTAGTGAGTGTTCCATCTAGACCCAGACGTGATCTGAGAGGGAAAGCATCAGGCTCAAGGGGTTATAGCAGTAGACCCGCAGATTCCAGCATCCCAGCTTGTCGCAGATATGGTTGAGGGCAAACTGGCCAGTGTTTGACAAGTTCAGGAGCTTGTTTTTGTTGTGGGTAGCCCAGACATATTCTCAGAGATTGTCCAGCTACGAGACATGATCATATTTAGGGCTGGGGTCTAGCTTCTAGTTAGCAGCCCCTCCCCCACACTTAGCATATCAGAGGGAATCTACTAGCACAGCTGGCGGTCAGCGCCAGAACAGATTCTATGCCTTAGCCACCGATCAAGAGTAGGAGGCCTCATCAGATGTGGTCACTGATATGTTAAGAGTTTTTCATATTGATGTATATGCTTTGCTAGATTCGGGGGCTACCCTATCTTTTGTGACACCATATATAGCCAGTAGCTTCGAAGTTAGTCCCGATGTCTTGTCAAAACCCTTCTTAATTTCTACTCCAGTAGGTGACTCAGTTATAGCTAGACGGGTGATAGAGATTTCCCAGTCCCAATCCTTCATAAGGTCACCTCATCCGATTTGATAGAGTTAGTCATGACCAATTTTGATGTTATTCTCAGCATGGATTGGCTATTTGCATGTTATGCTTTAGTTAATTGTAAAATACGGTAAGTAGAGTTCAGATTTCTGGGTGAGCCAGTCTTAAAATGGAAAGGTGGTTCAACTATGCATGTTGGTCGATTCATTTCCAACCTTAAGGCCAGGAAGATGATCTCTAAGGGTTTCATGTACCATCTAGTTAGGGTTCTAGTTAGGGTTAAGAATGTGGAGTCCGAGACCTCCACCATCCAGTCCATACTAGTCATACGTGAGTATCCAGAGGTCTTTCTTTATGATTTGCCAGGTGTCCCTCCCAAGTGGGAGATTGATTTTAATATAGATCTTCTTCCCGACACAAAGCCTATATCCATTCCGCCCTACATTATAGCTCCAACTGTGCTAAAAGAGTTGAAGGATCAGTTAAAGGACCTATTAGATAAGGGCTTTATTAGGCCGTGTAAGTCTCCATGGGGTGCACCAGTGTTATTTGTTCGGAGGAAAGATGGTTCGCTTCGGATGTGCATTGACTATCAGTAGTTGAACGAGGTCACCATTAAGAATAGGTACCCCTTACCTAGGATTGACGATTTGTTTGACCAGCTTCAGGGTGCCACGTATTTCTCCAAGATTGATCTCAGGTCCGGGTATCACCAGCTCAGGGTTCGGGAGAGTGACATCTCGAAAATCGCCTTCAGAACTCGGTATGGTCACTATGAATTTGTTTTTATGTCTTTTCTACTAACCAATTCCCCTGTACCTTTATGGATCTAATGAACAGGGTGTGCAAGGCATATTTGGACTTGTTTGTGATTGTGTTCATCGATGATATTCTTATATACTCTCAGACCAAGGAGGAGCATGATGCCTACTTGAGAGTAGTGCTTTAGACCCTCAAGGATTGTCAGTTGTATGTTAAGTTCAGCAAGTATGAGTTTTTGTTTAACTCGATTGTATTTTTGGGCCACGTGGTCTCAAGTGAGGGCATAAAGATAGATTGTCAGAAAATTGAAGCGGTGAAGAATTGGCCCAGACCAGTGAATCCTTCAGAAATTCAGAGTTTCTTGGGCCTAGTAGGCTACTACCGGCGATTTGTTGAAGGATTTTCATCAATTGCATCCCCTTTGACCAAGATGACTCAGAAAAAGGTGAATTTTCAATGGTCGGAGGCTTGTGAGAAAAGGTTCCAATAGTTGAAGACTCTATTTACTTCAGCACCAGTATTGACCCTACCCGAGGGTACCGCTGGTTTTGTGGTGTACTGTGATGCTTCGAGAATCGTACTTGGATTTGTGTTGATGTAGCATGGGAAAGTATAGCATATGCCTCAAGACAATTGAAAGTTCATGAAAGAAATACCCGACCCATGATCTTGAGTTGGCTGCGGTGGTATTCACCTCGAAGATATGGCAGCATTACTAGTATGGGGTCCATGTGGATGTATTCATGGATCACAAGAGCTTGCATTATGTGTTTACGTAGAAATATCTCAATCTTCGGTAAAGGAGGTGGTTGGACCTACTGAAAGACTATGACATGAGCATCCTTTACAATCTGGGTAAGGCTAATGTGGTAGCGGACGCGCTTAGTAGGTTCTCTACGGAATGTTTGTCCAACGTGGATGAGGGAAAGAAGGAGTTGGTGAAAGATGTCCATCAACTTGCAAGTTTGGGGGTTTGATTGGTCGACTCGACCGATGGCGACGTTATTGTGCAAAATTGATCGAAATCATCCTTGGTGGTGGATGTGAAAGCTAGGCATGATAAGTATCCGATGTTGGTAAAGATGAAGAAAGCCGTTTATATTCAAAAGGTGGAGGTTTTCTCCCAAGGGGGAGATGTGGTGTTGCGGTACCAGGATCGTATGTGTGTTCCAGATGTCGATAATTTATGGTGCCAGATATTGCATGAGTCACATGGATCCAGGTATTCTTTCCATCCAGGTGCCACCAAGATGTATCATGACTTGAATAAAATGTATTGGTGGAATGACATGAAGAAGTATATTGCAAAATTCGTAGCCAAGTGGCCGAACTTTCAGCAAGTGAAAGTCGAGCATCAAAGGCCAGGAGGCATATTATAGGATATTAGCATTCCTACTTGGAAGTGGGAAGAGATTAATATGTATTTCTTTACAGGCCTACCTCGTACTCGCTGACATCATGATTCCATTTGGCTGGTGGTAGACAGGTTGACCAAGGCTGCACACTTGCTACCAATCAAAACCACAGATTAAACGGATGATTATACCAAATTGTATATTTGGGAGTTGGTTAGGTTTAATGGGGTGCCCTTGTCTATTATTTCAGACCGAAGTACTCAATTCACCTTCCAGTTCTGGCAGTCTTATCAGAAGGGGCTACAGACTCAAGTTAAGCTCAGTACAACCTTTCATCTGAAAACAAATGGCCAGACAGAACAAACAATCCAGACCCTCGATGACATGTTGAGGGCATGTGTGATGGACTTCAAAGGTAATTGGGATGATCATTTGCCATTGATCGAGTTTGCTTATAATAACATCTATCACTCTATAATCCAGATGGCACCGTTCGAGGCTCTTTATGGGCGGAGGTGTAGATCGCCCATCGAATGGTTTGAGGTTGGTGAAGCAGCTATGATAGGGCATGACTCGGTTCATGAGGCCATAGTAAAGGTTCAGTTGATAAGGGACAGGCAAAAAACTGCTCAAAGTCATTACAAATCATATGCTGATATGAGGAAAAGAGAATTGGAGTTTGAGGTAGACGATTGGGTATTTCTAAAGGTATCTCTATGAAGGGAGTCATGCATTTCGGAGAGAAAGGAAAACTCAGTCCCTGATATGTTGGCCCCTACCAGGTTATGAGAAGAGTTTGTAAGGCGGTGTATGAGTTGGATTTTCCCTAAGAGTTATCTTCAGTTCATCTCATGTTTTATGTGTTGCTCTTGAAAAAGTTCTTGGGTGACCCAGCCTTGGCTGTCCCGGTGGAAAGTATTGGTGTGGGAGATAGCCTCAGTTATGAGGAAATTCTAGTTGCAATCTTGGATCATCAGGTTCGGAAGTTGAGGAACAAAGAAGTAGCGTCAGTTAAAGTCTGATGGAGAAATCAGCATATTGAAGGAGCTACGGGGGAAGCTGAAGCAGATATGATGGCTAAATACCCACATTTATTGTCTACCGGTTCAGCTCCGACTTGAGGTATCGGTTATGCTCTATGACTCTATTTAATTTTCATGTTCAGTTCAGGTGTTCAAGTTTCTTTTGTGTGCATAGATGTGTATGTGAAGCATGAGATTAGTCCAGCCACGTGTTATGAATTGGAGGTAGTCATTCCATAAAAATTTTGGTTAAAATCATTAGTATTTGAGTATGAATATTATATGTTTCTATTTTATGCTTGATTCTAACATTCGAGGACGAATGTTCCAAAAAGGGAGATATTGTTATACCCCGAGAATTCAAATATCCGACCCGGGAGTTGAAATAGGGAAAAACTTAAAATTTGTGATATAGGTGTAGGACGAGTTGTTGAACAACTCGTGAGGAGGGCCCACGAGTCGTCAGGTGACTCATGGGGACGCCTGGTGGAGCCGAGAAAAAATTAAAGGATAAGGGGTCCCCATGGGTGTGGGAACGACTCGTGGTCAAACACCACGAGTCGTTAAGTCAGTCGTGGAGTGAGGATGAAGAATAAATATAAGAAGACAACCAGTGTACTTAACTGGAGGAAACCACAACTCATTAGGTCTGGCAACGAGTCGTGGTATGAGTCGCTAGATGAGATATAAGTGAATTGGTATGAGGGAGGTAGTGTACTTGAGGATTTGTAGCCACAATTCATGGTCACCCCTAATGAATCGTTATGTCCTTCATTATAAGCCCTAGGAGTTTGAGTAGCAGTATACCTGAAGGGTAACGTGACGAGTCGTTAGCCCTAGTAACGATACGTCAGGCTATCGTTCGGACCACCTGACAGTGTTTTTTTGCGATTTTACTGAGGTCTTTTTTGTAATTACGAAATCTTAGGGGCCTATACTACGTCACTTAAGGCTCGTTTTAGTGGATTTTTAGTAGGGGAAAACCCATTCTATGTCATTCATTGCATGTATGTAAGTTTGAGAGGTTGAAGAGGCGATTCAAGGCTAGTTTTCAAGGTTTCCACTGGAATCTCATCTTGGGCAATCAGAAAGTGTTAGAATCCACCTTTTCTAGGTATGTAAGGTTATGAGTGGGTGTCTCCTTCCACACCCATGCTTAATTTCTATCAAATCATGAAAATCACCTATGATCAAGTATGAGGTTTTTACCCAATTGCATAATTCTTCAATCTCTATACATGGGTATGATTAGATTATGTTTATATTGATGAATTATGAAGCTTGGGGATATTTTAAATTTTTTCTATCAAAATTATTTTTTCTAAATTATGAAATTTAATGCCCATGGATGAGAAGTTCATGAAAGAAGAGAATGATGATGAATGTATGATGATGATGAGATTTGATGATAAAAAGCACGTTTCTAAAGATACCCATGATCATGATATCGTTTCCAAAATGAATTGAGTAGATCAGAGTATGATAATTTTTTGGGCAATACCCACATGATAATTTAAAATGATGATTTTTCTCGAAATAAGCTTACCATATTGTTTGGAGCAACGGCTCCCAAATTTCATATTATTAACTTGTGGTATGTTTGAGTTAAATATTCTTGCATGTAGCTTAACACATGGTTTGGAGTAGATGCTCCCACTTATAATTAAGCTTGTGGTATGTTTCGAAATAAAGCTTATCATATGCATGAATTCATAATTGAGATGTATGTCATTATTGAGCTTTGTCAATAGAAAATGTTGAGCTTCATTTCATACGATGTTGAGTTTTGCATGATTTCATCTTGAGCTTCGTCAATTGACGATGTTGACCTTCGTTAATAGACGATGTTGAGCTTTGTTATATACGATGTAGAGCATTTCATGTTTTTGGGAGAAGGGTCTAGCACCGAGCAGGCTAAGGGTCGATCAACCTATACCCAAGAACTATGCGCTAACGTAGGTTAATACTATTAAATTATCGCGACCTCCCTTGTGAGCTATCCCCGGCCCTATTGGCCCTTCAGCTTGATATCGATATCATGGTATCTCCCATAGACCTGACAAGGTTATGGGTGGCTCCACCCACTTCAGTGTGATAGTTGGGACCACGTAAACTCTATCGTGGTATGTTGGTTAAGTGACGAGTCTCTCACTGTCTATACTATTCAGATTTGTATATTCATTACTCGTGATGATTACTTTACACGTGAATGTTCTTAAAGCAAGGTTTGACTCATTATTTAGCTTTTCTTATAACTCATGGGCATTGTTTCCTCCTTCATCCCCCCATTCTTGAAGTCTGTCTTTATTTTGACCCATCTCATTAAGCACACTTGACTCAATAACGAAGATATTCATACACCTTCATTATATTTTATTTATACAAGTGCACCTTCAACCTTTTCTTTCCTTTCATCACTCTGCTTTTCTTTTCTTTTCACCATTCTCACTCTTTCAGACTTTAGGAACATTATTTTCTCTTCTTAAGCGCTTAAGAGTTTTGGATCAAATTTACGGCTAATGAAAAGAAGGGGTTAAGCTAGGTTTACACATTTTTGGCAAAAGAAAAAGAATTATAGGCTAAAGGCTCAACGGGCTAACTAGGGTGTACAATCAAGGTGGGTACGATAATGAAAAAGAGAAACTTTCGGTTGGAAACAAAGAAATGCCTACATCCTTTCCTACAATACACGTCCTTCATTTCATATTGTACACACACCAGGCAAGTTTTAGACATTTCATAATAGCATGGAATAAACAAAACCTCACCCCACACTTATTGCACATGCTCAATTCAAGACGTATTCACAGACTCTTCAATCAACTAATTACAAGAATTCAAACATTAAGCCTCAATCACACTGAATCGACTCTATGGCCTAGGTATCTCAACATATTTACAAAGATGCATGTTTTCATATGAATCACCTTTGCATTTCAAATATCATGTACAACAAGCAACCAGAATTCTGCAACCATAAAATAACTACAGGTTTTGGGATGCAACCCACAAAAGAAAACAATTGAAAAATAAATGAAAAAAATCTACTCGTAACGACTACATTTCCCTTAAGACAGTCGTCATCCGTCCATCATAGGGAACAGTCACTAACTAAGATATCGGTTCAATGGGACCATTCTCGGTAAAAGAACCGAAAACAAACTCCGAGAAACCAGAGAATTTAAAAAACTTTTAAAAATATCGATCATTTCGATAAAAGAAAAATATGTACAAAATCAGCTAGCAACATTCAGTAGCACTACAAAATCAGCTAGCAACATTCAGTGGCACACAACAGCTTCACATTAATTACAATACAGAACAGAAACATCACAATCACAGGGTCACAAAATATTTTTCACAGACACGACAACAGAACAGAAACATAAACAACAACACAACCAGCACCTAACTACTCCCACCCCACACTTATATCGAACACTGTCCCCAGTGTTCACAAAAATTAACATAGCACAAAAAGTGGGTGGCGGAACTCCCTGATCAATCAAAATACTCCACTTCTTCATCAGGTGCTACTGCCTCGTCTCCCATGTCTGAATCACCCCCATCATCATCATTGGACTCAATATCGGAGTCCTCACGACGTGTCTCCTCATCTGTGGGGACATCATCATCTGTGGCTCTACAAAAGCTGGCCCCACTCGGCATAGAGCCCTGGCATTTTTGCCAAAAGGGTAATCTAGCTCAAGCTGCCACAACTCCTCTTCTGTTGCCGGCCTCCCGCCTATTCGCAGCTGGAGCATCTGCATCCCGTACATGCGAGCCATGTACTGATCATCCCGAGCATGTCACTCGGCTAGTGTAAGAACTGGCCTGTGGGTGGTGTCGGGTGCCTTAGTTTTGGTGACATCTAAGGCCCGCCGCTCCATCTACGGGATGTAGTCAAGGGCCTCTTCCTCAATATCCAGGCCTCTCAGGAACGTGGTGAATAGTCCACCAAATCCGTATCTGTGCCCTTGATGCAAATGGGCTCTCTTCATGGCAAAGATAATCACCGCCCCCACATTGATCTCCAGCCCTTTCATCAGGGCGTACACCAAGCATACACGATCCCGGGTTACATCCGTCATATGCACCCCCGGGATTAGGCAGGAACAAACAATCTTCAGCCATATCCTGGCTTCCCTATTCATCTGTGAGTAAGGCAAGGTCTGATGGTAGCCCCTCTCCTTATGTATGCTCCACCGAGCTATTGATCGGGTTCCACACAAAGTGCGTCTAATGTTCGCATATGGTGGAGTGATATTCAGCTATCGAAGCACATGGGCTTCTGTGTCCCGCGCCCCTAGGATAGCATTGAGGTGGTGGGGCTCAAAAGTGACTATTTTCCCCCTTATTTTGATGGTGTGACTTCTGAGAGTCGGGTTCCAGTTGGCGTAGAATTCTCGAATCAAGTGCAAGTTGCATTCTTTGGGCTCTTCAAAGATGAAGTTCAGCCCAGCTGCCTCGATCCTATGGACAATCCCGGGGAACTCCTGTGCTAACGGTTCCCTTGTTATGTGTTCCTCGGGGAAGTACTTTCTCTCCTTGTGCTTTGTGCATCATTTCTTCCCCTCCTCTGTCACCCACCTGGTTCCGTATTGACGGCGTTGTCCGCGTGGAACCGCTGGTGCTGCTGGGACTGCTGTGCCCAGTCTGATTCTTTTTCTTCCGGCGCCAGATGTTGATGCGCCTTTTCCCTTGTCTTGCCTGCTTGCCATTGTTCCTGTCAAACCAAACAGACAAGTTCAATGTTATGCCAATTAAAATTAGCTTCGACTAAGGTTGGGTTAAGCTAGGGTACCCCACACTTAGTCCTTATCCAAAATTACAACATTACCGCAAGATCGTACTTATTTACACAAACAAACAACAAAACATAAAAAATATGCTAAGTGCCTTTGGAGAATTCGACGGTATATATTCCATGTACTACTCAGACTTCGTATAGCTAACCACAATCCTTTCCTAGCGATAACATTTTATCCCATAGCACTTAGCAAGGAGAACAAAAGAAAATTTTAACTACATGATCCTATACAATTCACCCATTTCTTGCAATTTCCAATATTTCCTTAACCCGAGAATCCTTCGGTCTTTTAGCATAGTCACAGTTAGCACAACTGACTCATCTCACCCAACATGTATAAACCCAGCATGAATTTCACTAGTTCAACTCAATTTTTCCATTTCAAACTCAAAGTCAAGCCCTAGCTATGATTTTATCAAAAATTCAATTAAGCTATGTAATTATCGAGTTCAAGAAATCACCCCGTCACTCCGAACATCAATCAACAATAATTCAATTGAATTTAAGCTTAATTTCTACTTAGGGCAAGTTTTGCTCATATCACATGTTCAACATCGAAAATATTCGACAAGAATTGAGATAGAGTTGAAGAACATACCTTGAATTCGAAGAAATGACGAAAACTTGATGAAATTATGGGCCTAAGTCCGTGTCACGTTGATGGGGGAGGGGTTTTTGGGATGTTGGTCGCGGAGGGTATGAAAAATGAGGAAAAATGTGGGGGAATCCGAGTTAAAAAGTGGGAATTTCGCGTGGGTCACCTGGCGACCCGGTGTGACCCTTCGTGATATACACCTCAACGTGTCACGGAGGGTAACGCGGAGCATGCCCTCTGTGACACGGAGCCATCGCGTAGGTGTTCTGGAATTTGTAAAAATTCCAGAATTACCTTCAACTTGTCACGGAGGGTAACGCGAAGGCCCTCCTCCGTGACACGGAGCCATCGCCCTGGCTCACTGTTTTGCCACTTTTTATTATTTTTCATACCTCGGATTTTCCTTTGCGATTCCTTACATGTTTACCCTCCATTCAACCTGGAATTCATCTTACGACAAGATATTGGTTAGAGTTATATGATTCACTAAAAATACAAATAAAAATAAAAACTAAAAATTTTGTACTAATAAAAAATAAAAAAAAATTCTGTTTTTCTTTTTCTTTTATTTTTTTTACGAAATATATTCACATTTTACAAAGAAAAATTTCACGGGTTGCCTCCCGTGCAGCGCCTGATTTACCGTCGCGGCTCGACGTCATTCAGCTCAGTCAACTTCTAGGGTGATGGACATTTTCTCTCGACCACCATCCTCACCCCAGTAGTGCTTACATCGCTCCGGTGGTTTTCCCATTAACTCTCGTGATTCAACATCTGAGCATCATCAGCTCGATCAATCACGTTGATCACCGAGAGTTCCTCGTACACAGCCAGGAGCTTGGTTGCCTTGTATACATCAAACACTTCCACCTTGTCGTGTGCTCGCATGGTTAGCTGCCCTGCAGCTACATCAATTAGCGCTTTCCCAGTCGCCAAGAAGGGACTTCCCAAAATAAATAGGACTTCCGTGTCTAGCTCAAAATCCAGCACGACGAAATCTACCTGGAAGATAAGGGATCCCACGTGCACCATCACATCCTCCACAATGCCATCAGGTCTGGCTAAGGACCGATCCGCTAGTTGCAAGATCACTGTTGTTGGTCTAGGACTCCCTAGACCCAACTTCTTGAATACCGACGACGGCATCAAATTAATGCTCACTCCCTAATCACATAAACCGTGAGCTCGGATACTCTGCCCAATTGTAATTTGTATAGTAAAGCTCCCAGGATCTTTGAGCTTTGTGGGTAATCGGTTTTGTATCCGGGAAGTGCACTCCTCCGTGAGAGCCACCGTAGCATACTCAGTCAACCGACTTTTGTTCACCACGATGTCCTTAATGTGCTTTGCATACTTCGGCACTCCCTGTAAAACATCAACAAGAGGTAATTAATATGTACCTGTTTCAGCACCTCCATGAATTTCTTGAAACAGGCCTCCTCCTTGTGTTTCTTTAATCTTTGATGGAACGGGGGTGGTGGTCTTTCTGATTCAGCTTCCTTTTTCTTCCCCCTCTCATCACTTTGCTCCCTCTCAACTTCTGTTGCTCCCGATTGTTGAGGTGGTCTTTCTGGTTCCACCTCTTTAAGCTGCAAACCACTCCTTGTGGTCACCGCATTCACCTGCTTGGGGTTGGGATCTGTGTCGCTTGAAAGTCCTCCTCTAGGCCTGGTGTTTTGGGCTCCAGCAAATTGCCCAAATTGATATTCAAGTGCCTTAGTAGCTAACTGGTTGTTCTTCACCTCGGCTACCAATTTCACATAGTCAGCCTGCAATTGAGCTTGGTTAGCTATCATTGTCTTGAACAACTCCTCAATGTTGGGTGATGGTGGGGGAGGAGGTGCATTGTTGTTTGTATATTGTGCCTGATAGTTCTGTTGCCCTCCTTGATTCCTCTGCACCCCCTGACTCGAACTTTGCCCTTGATGGTTTTTGCTACCCCAAGAGAAATTCAAGTGATTCCTCCAGTTGGAATTGTAGTTGTTGCCATACTGTTGATGGTTGTTCCTCTGTACATTTCCCACAAAGTTCACCGAGTCAGGATTTTCTCCACAACACTCAGCTGAGTGCTCACTACTCCCGAACACTTCACACCAAATCTGCTGCACTACATTCACTGGGGCTTGAGTCTGGTTCATTGTCATGTTACTGAAGTGGGTGTTGAGTTGATTCTGTAAAGCGGCTATCTGTGCAGCAATAGCTGTAAAACCATCCACTTCTAGAACTCCTACTTCTTTCCTTGTTCCTCCTCTTGATGAATCAGCATTCCACTCCGGATTTCCCTACGAAATACGATTTAACAAGGTATACAGCTCCTCATAAGTTTTCTCCAATGCTTGTCCCCCAGCTGCTGAGTCTAGCAAGATTTTTGTGTGGGGTTCCAAGCCCTCAATAAAAGTGTGCACCAGCACATCATTGGATTGATGATGATGTGGAAAATCCCGCAACATGGACTTGAATCTCTCCCAAGCCTGATATAGATTCTCTCCCTCTCTTTGTTTAAAACTTAGAATTTGACTTCTAAGTCTTGCTGTTTTACTGGATGGAAAAAATCGTATCAAGAATTTCCTTGCAAGATCATCCCACGTAGTAATAGAATTAGGTGGCTCAGCTTTCAACCACCTCTTGGCTTCTCCCAATAGTGAAAATGGGAACAATGTAAGCCTGACATAATCTGATGACACTCCAACGGGGATGAAAGTGTCACTTATCTCCAAAATATTTTGGAGTTGCTGTTGTGGATCCTCATGAGGGAGACCTGTGAACTGCCCGCTGGTGTGCAGCAATTGCACCATGTTTTGTTTGAGCTCGAACCTCCCTCCTGGCTCAGGTTTGCGGATTCTAGATGTGACATTGTTAGCATGTGGGATTGCCACCTCGCGAACCGGCCTAGCTGCCATTTCCTCGGGCACTAACATTGCCCTTACTACTGGTGGATTCTGTTGTTGCTCCATTATTGTTTGTCTGAGCAACTGCAACTTTTTCTCTAGAGCTTCTCTCCACTGATGATGAAATTGTCTTTCAGGCTCTAAATATGAGTCCACCAGCTCCTTGTCTCTTGCCAGTGTTCAACAGAGATTATATCTGTGAAATACAGGCTAAGACCAAGTTGTCAACACTAAGAAAAAAAATATAGTAAATTTACACTTAAGAAAAATTCACCAATTGCCAGTCCCCGGCAATGGTGCCAAAAACTTGTTCGTGTCTGCTTTGGGGTATTTAACTACACGCAAGTGCACGTGGTCGAACAAGTAGTAAAGTGGCTTATGTAAGCCAAGTATCGATCCCATAGGGACTAGGACAAGGTAACAAACTACTTAAGTGTTACTATACTTACTCTAAAAATGAAGACAACAATTTAAAGAAGAGTTTGATATTTTGATTTCTAATTGTATGGTAAGTCTAAAATGAATATCTAATGTGAGTCTGAACTATGAATGTGAGCATGCTGAGGCTAAATGAACATGTATAGAAACTAATTATCGATACAATTTTTGGTTAATCTTTCCTCTGGTTGCTAGTCAATAATTATTGCCAATGGATTAAAACTCTCGTATTTAACCCAACTTAAGAATCATGAACCGTCCACCTACATCTCTGTGATTAAATGAAATTCATGTTCTAGCCATACAAAACCGATTCCTTAATTGACTAATACGACTTTCAGGTATATTTCCATCCTGAAGGTAAATCAATTCTCAATTTTCCCAAACTAAGAAAAGATCATATCCTATTGATTCACAACTTTCCAATTTCTTGCTCTCTCGAGTGAAACCAGACTTTTTAGATATACATTAGCATTGGCCACACATTAATGTAGTAAGAACAAGAATCAATAGAACAATCATGGAAGAAAAGATGAAAAACCCAATTGATCAATAACTACATTTCAATACAATTGTTCTTAACCTCAGCAAGAAGAGGAATTAGCCACTCATTTGTGGATTAAACATCGTTAAATGAGTGTTAAACATACAAGCAATTGAATTCAAGAAGAAGGAGATAGAGAAAATCCCTGATAATTTCGTCCCCTCAACTGCCTGTAACCCACGTTCTTGCTCCACCAAGTCCGAATTATTAAAAATGAACCTAAGTGTTCTATTTATACTAGTGGGAATTTTTCCCGGAATAATAAGCAACGTGTCACGGAGTGCATCGCGGAGCACTGCCTCCGTGACACGCCACTGACACGGACCCATACTGGAAATTGATTGTCCAGGTAATAAGGCCCAACGTGGCATGGCGTGCAACGCGGGGCTTGGCCAACATGCCACGGCCCCAACGCGCACCCTCACTGGATTTTCGCAAAAAATCCCTATCCAGGCAGAAGGCATCCGCGATGGCAGCGTGGCACGGCTCCATTGCGCAGCCCCTTTAATTTGTGCCTTCAAATGCTTTTTCCCCTACTAACATCCGAGTCCAACCCCAATCTCTCCCAACACGCATTTTAGCTTCCCAAAATTATATTTCACCTGCAAAACAATGCTAATCATGTTGGTTAGTATAAATTCACATTTTATTATCAATCACATGAGAATGTATAAACATTGATAAATAAATAAGGCTAAAATGACACCTTTGAGTATCACTTGGGCATATAAATTTTCCCAAGATCAGGTATGACCTGTACCATCATCCAGTCTGCTCAAGTTACACTCTCAGCACATGTGGCCGGATCTACCGCACCCATAACAAATAACCGACCCCAACAAGCATTCTTCTGCATGACTGTTGCCACGCTTCCAGCAGGCCGGAAAGGTGCGCTTTTTCTTCATGCTCCTCTGGATCCTCGAAGTTGAGGCCCTGCTCCTTTGGTCACCTCTAGGTAAGGATGGGACACTAGATGATGATGGTGCTGGAGCTAATGACCTATGATGAGACCACTGGCGATGTCCGCCTCCTGATCTCTTATGAGAGAACATATAATTGTCTGTCCTGGCCGTCTTGGCCTCTCTCTCTCTTAGATGCACCACTTTCATCTATTGGGCATGCAATCTTATCTGGGGAAAAAGAACATCCCAATGAAGCATGGTGATCCTACAATCCTTGTCCAGGTACTCCGCCACTTCATGTACAAACCTACTCACCTGAGCCCTCTGATCAGCCACTAGCTCTAGTGCATACCTAGACAAAGAGGTGAACTCTAAAGCATACTCCTGGACTGTCGTGTTCCCGTGATTCAGGTTGACGAACTCCACTTTTTCAATCTCCCTTATCTCACGAGGGAAGAACCAATCCAAAAATGCAATATGAAACTCCTCCCAACCAACGGGACTTGCTCCCACTATCAGATGCAGTTATAGTCAGGGGCTCAGCGAGCCCAAGTGCATACCCAGGGGACTGGCAGGATGCTTACAGGGTTTATAGGAGATGGGATGACCGGGGTAGGGGTATAGATTCTGTGCTGGTTGTACCTCCCGGCTTATGGGGGCCGGGTAAGGTTTGTGTGTGCTATGTTATGTTATGTTATGTTATGCCATGTTATGTTAGATACGAGTAGATCAGCAGTAGAACGATACGTCTCCAGGTATGACTCCTACTCCTTCCAGTATAATTGAGAGAAGGTATGACTTACATTATCAGACAGTTAATCTATTTCTCTCTACTTCAGTTTCATCAGTTATATTATTGTTTTCAGATATTTCTTTCAGTTATTGCTTTACATACTCAGTACCAGCGGTACTGACGCCCGGTGGGGCGCTGCATTACTTGCCTGCAGGTACTCATAGACGAGCAGGCGATACCACGTGATTTCTGTCAGCGATCGAGTATTCAGCTCCTGTAATACGGAGACTGAATTCCAGAGGTGTATTTCATTTTCTTTTGTTGTATAGTACGGGTAGGTCGGGGCCCTGTCCCGATCATTTCTATTGTTATTCTTAGAGGCTTGCAGTCTGTATATATTTCCCTGTGGTCAGATGAGCTGGTTGTGTGAGGCCGTGCATTTGGTTAGCTGTTTAGCATTGTTGATTATGTTGGCCGTGTGGGGCCATAGTCTGATAGTAGTGGTGAACTTTCCGGTCACGTAGTTATTCAGCATTTTATTGTTGAGATACAGATAACTAGACAGCATGGTGGCCTTGTCGGCCCGCATAAGCTTCCTTATAGTTGCTTGTTTCTGGTTAGCTGTTATTACAGGTACAGGAGGCCATAGGCCAATGGGCCGGGGACTGTGTTTACAGCCGTTATATAGCCCTTTGTTTCCAGAAATGTGAGTTAGAGCCAGCCAGGCACCAGATGTGCCCAGGCTCAGCAGTCTAGTAGTTCAGGTCCTAGTAGGGCACCAGGTGCCATTCATACCCCCCAAGGCGGGGTGTGACAAACTTGGTATCAGAGCAGGTCGTGTCCTAGGGAGTCTGCAAGCCGTGCTAAGTAGAGTCTTATCTATGGATGTGTTGTGCACCACATACTATAGGCAGGAGGCTGCGAGGCATGATAGGATGGTTACCCTTCCTTCTCAGTCAGTCGTGCTTTAGAGCGGTACAGTATAGGGTGGAGTCTCTAAAAACTTATCGTATTCTTTGATTACAGATACAAAGGCATATCAACATTACCCTATTACAGGCAAAAGATCAGATATAGCAATAGAAGAAGGCATCAGCCAGTTACATGATAACTACAGCAGCAGGAGGAAGGTACCCGAGACCTCCCAGCATGATACCTTTATCGGTACTATCCCCAGTATACGTTGATAACATCAGAATAGGAAGTCAGGAGTGTAATGTACATATGAGTTGATTTATTTATTAGCTATATAAGATCTGATTAAGATTACAGACAAGGTCAGGCCACTAGGTAAGTATAAGAAATAGAGGGAAATGCAGGAATCCCAAATACATCTTTTTGGATATGGTACAGTTAAATGCTTTTATTTGTTGCAACAAGAAAAGGGCTATTCCTACCTCTTGATTTTGATGCCAGTATAGTAAAGGGGCATAAGACTTGAGATGGGGTTGCCAACTCCAGCGGTAAGTAAAGATGGGCTGATTGATCCTAGTAAGTATTATAAAGTATAAAGAGCCCCTATGATTCCGTAAGTTGTGTAGACCCTTATGATAATAAGCCAGTAGAGAAAGTAAGACCGATAGCTTACCCGAAGCAGGGGTAAAAGACCTGTTAGTGACGAATGCCGGGTAATAGTCAAGTTCGAGTCAGAAAAAGGCCAAGTCCGCCACGTATGTTAACAGATAGCAAGACATACCTGTAAGATTGTAGTTATGATCCGGTTGTGATATCGAAAAGGTGAGTGGTCATGTGAATCAGATAGGTCTGACTGCAAGTCAGGGGAAGTATGAACTAATATTGGACCAGCAATCTTGTTAACAATGGAGAGCAGGTACCTTGAACCCCAGAGTTCAGCTTAAGTAAGATGAGGGAAAGAAGCAGGAATGTCAGATCTTGTGGGGAAATTAGAATTACCCCCGGATCGATAAAATATCGTATTAAGGATTAAGCCTCGGACTGACAGTAAGATTGCGGTTCAGAATACCACAGTATGTTCGCTATGGAGAAGTTAAGAAATTACTGATACAATAATTCTATTCTAGTGTAGCCTAGAGATAAGGCCCAGCAGACAGTCATGGGCTCTCAATATATGCCTAGTAAGGCCACAAGATTCGAACGTTGACCCCACATCGCAAGAGTGGCGGAATTTCAAACAGCAGACAATAACTAAAGTGTTTATGTTTGTTACTTTCAGAATGGGGTGACAATACAATGAAATGATAAGTCAGGGCAGGAGATATTATTAGGCCGTAGAAGCGGTGTATCATGTACGGCATGAGACTCAGCAGAGCATGTCAGAGATTATGTATTACCGCAGAATTTAGTACATATTGTACGTAGATATTGATATATATATATATATATATATATATATATACAGATAATAGATATGCTGTGAGTAGTTGCCTATAAGGGGTACAATCACAGATGCTGATTAGTAATAGAAAGCATGTACAAATTGCATTGCAGGACCCCCCCCCCCCCCGTAGCCAAAAAAAAGGGGAGAAGAAAGAAAGAAAAGGAGAGAACAAAGGAGATAGGGAAAGGAGAAGAGAAAGGACAGATTAAGTGTGAATTACGTATGAAGTCATAGAAACTATCTCAGTTCTCAGTTATTAAGTTAATAGACTTATGTGTTGTTGCCAGATTTAGGCTCTAGGAGCTTATCAGAGTAAATGGCCTAAACCAGATGACTATATGATAAGGACGCAGTTAGACAGTCTACCGACCAGCTGGCGCCTGCATTAGCAGGGAAGCATCCCTGAAGATCGGTAACAGTAGTGTATGTGCTAGAACCAGGATTAGAGGCCGAATAGGCAAATTTTAGAAATTAGCAATACCAGAATTGTTCTAGTATGTTAAGTGGTCGTACGTCATTTTTCCAGCCTTGTAGGTGAGAGTCGGCCTTAACCAACCTAGCAGTTATTATGTGGAACACCCCATAAGACAGGCGGCCGGCCCAGTCAGAATACCCGTGGGTACCCCAAGGAAGGGTCCACATCAGTAGTCAGCGACAGACTAGTACTTCAGCTGGTTCTCGTAAGATATTTAGTTATAGAGCCCTAGCAAAAGGCCAGTATTTACATAATAGCACATAAGACTGAGAATTCCCCAGAATAGTAGTATAAATCCAAGTGGATACACACAAGGCGTAAGAAATTGATAGTACCCTGCTAGCACAGTGTTTACTAAGACCAGGGGATCAGTAGACTCCCCGTGAAGACCTAGAGATTGATCGCCTGGGAGTAAGTTTGATTAAGCCCAGCCTTACAGTGGTTCAAGCAAAATAACAAAGCAATTAGATGTCCACAAGCCTGCAGTCATGCATGAACTATAAGTACTCAAGTAGAACAGTTAGAGCATTGTTAGACTACTGCCACATTCGGGTCATTCAACCCGACTATTCAGTTATTTAAGGTTATGCAGCCAGATAATTAGAGGTCATGGTCAATATCAGGATCCTCTGATCAGATAAAGGCACAAGGTGCGCAGACGGTCGTTCAGGTTATCCCAGCAAGAAGTAGCCTTAGCATGTGGCCGGAGGGCCAGACAAGCTCTAGCTACGCCTGTAAACTACCGGTCGATCTCTTCGGCAAGACAAGTCAGTATAACCGTCAATTATATGCCGAGCTCTCTAAGTATGAAAATGTTATATCAGCCAAGAAGAGGTAATGGAGCAACAACCGCTCTTAGCTAGTATGGGCTGCCCGAGCCACGGGAGTTGGTCAGAAAGATACATCAATTGGTCAATTTAGCCGTTCGTGTAATAGAAATGAAGGACAACAGAGCGGTAATCGAGAACACCGCCATGTTGTTATCAGTTGTGAAAATAAAAAGAACGGTAGTATAAGAATCCTGACCTGGTTAGCAGGGGAAAACGCCAGGTTTTCAGGTAACAGAGGGTGGAGTGCTGCATTGTAAAGGCCGTCTATATGTTCCAGATGTTTCAGGGCTCCACCAGTAGATTTTGAACGAGGTACATTACGCCCGTTATTCTCTTCACCCCGGTACGACAAAAATGTACCATGACATCAAAGAGAACTACTGGTGGCCAGATATGAAAAGAGGAATTGCTGAATTTGTAGCCCAGTGTCCTAACTGCCAACAAGCGAAAGCAGAACATCAGAAACCAGGCGGGTTAACTCAGGACATAGCTGTGCCTCTCTTGAAATGGGAAGTGGTGAATATGGATTTTGTGGCAGGATTACCCCGTGCCAGACACAGACATGACTCTATATGGGTAATAGTTGACAGATTGACTAAATCAGCTCATTCCTTGCCAGTTAGAACTACTTTCTCGGCTGGAGATTATGCGGAGTTGTATATCCGAGAGATAGTCAGATCGCATGTAGTGCCAGTATCCGTTACTTCAGACAGAGGAGCGCAGTTCACGGCTAGGTTTTGGAAATTGTTCCAGAAGGGGCTAGGGACGTAGATTAATCTAAGCACAACTTCCCACCCTCAGATAGATGAGCAGGCTGAGCGCACAATTCAGACGCTCGAAGACATGTTGCGAGCTTGTGTGCTAGATTTCGGTAGTAGCCAAAGTGAGCATTTACCGTTAATTGAATTTGCCTACAATAATAGCTATCATTTAGCCATCCAGATGGCACCTTTTGAGGCATTATACGAGCGGAAATGCAGATCGCCGAACGGTGTTTGAAATCTAAGAGTCAGTGTTGGTTGGCCCAGACATTGTTCAGCAGTCAAAGGAAAAGGTAAAGCTTATCCGAAGAATGCTTACTGACTGCACAGAGCCGCCAGAAATCATATGCAGATGTGCGGCGTAGAAAATTAGAGTTTGATGTGCATGAATGGGTATTTCTGAAGTATCCCCAATGAAAGAGGTAATAAGGTCCAGCAAGAAAGATAAGCTCAGCCCGAGGTTTGTTGGGCCTTATCGGATTCGTCGAAGGACATGCCGAGTAGCATATGAGTTGAATTTGCCTCCAGAATTAGAATCCGTTCATTCGGTCTTTCATGTATCTATGCTAAGGAAATGCATAGGAGACCCGTCCAGAGCAGTCCCAGTCCAGAATATCCAGGTTACGAAAAAGCTGGCCTATGAAGAGGTTCCAATAACTATCTTAAACAGACAGATTCACAGATTGAGGACTAAAGATATTACGTCTATCAAGGTATTGAGGCGTAACAGGAACCGAGAGGAGATGACTTGGGAAGCGGAGGAAGATATGAGGATCAGATATCCTCACCTATTCCATGCCTAGTCAGCTGACAGGTATGTCCGTATTATTGCTTATGTAGTATCTTATGGTTGTATATGTATAAGTGAGGAAAATTGATACGTAGCCATCCAGTGAATCCTACAGTATTGTGTACAGTACCTGTATTAGACTTTTCTTCTTTTCAGGTTTTTGATATAGTCCATATTACAGGGGAAACTCTGTCGAAATTTTTCTAGAAAGTAAGTTAAGTAGTCCTCCAGATAGCAGTGTACATTCGAGGACGAATGTTCTTAAGGGGGGAGAATGTTATATCCCGTAGAATTTTCGACACCTAAATGACCTATTCGCACGTTGGTTAAGCATATTTGAAAGCCATACGTGCTAAAGAAAGGCCCAGGAAAAGATCGGACGAGAAACCTGTCGAACCATCGCGGAAGGAGCCGAGGCAGAACCCCTCCGCGATGGCAGCGTGTCACGGAGGTGAAGCCTTCGCGTTGGCTCCGTGACACGTTGGCCTTGTCCAGGCCCAAGTATATAAAACCCCACTTCGGTTTTAAATCATTAATCACCTATGTAATTTCCGGAAAACAGAGCAAACCAGCAGAAAAGGAAAAAGGAACGAAGAGATAATATAATTTTCGTCCGATTACGCTGCTAAACGTTGTCCAAACTCAAATTAACCTCAGATACCGAGGTATTTAGCAGCAGAGAGCATTCCTACAGATTTAGTTTCATGAAATACGGCCGATGAATCGTCGAGCTACCGAGCTAAGGTAAGTGGAATTGCTCTAAATTAGTGTCTATGTGTTCCTAGCTGAGAAGTGAATAGTTCTCCCTTCTGGACCTCTGAAAAATAGCGAGTTTTCAACCGTCTTTCGATAAGCCTAAGTTTAGGCTATAAACTATATCGAAAGCGATGTTGCTCTTTAAAATAAAGCTGTATTTAGTATTAATTGGCATATTTATAAATGCAGTTGGGAGAAAATAGTTGAAGTACCGGTCGAGCCTCGTCCGACAGACGGATAGTTCGAGGATAAGGTATGTAAAGCTAGTTGCCTCGACAAGTTAGTAATCTTGGTACAGTACAGTAATTTAAAGGCGAGTAGAATATTCAGAAGCCATGTATGATGTTTACTATGAATGATGGTACGATATTGGAAACGTCCTGTTATGATCAGCGCGAGACTTGCTAGCACGATATAGATTTTGATACAAGTGTTAGAAACTGCACAGCATGCTTAGTACGTGATGTGACACAGGATGTTAGGATAATATCGTATTCAGTTGGAACCGAGTAAAGCAATGTAATATCTGTAAGACATCTCAGGAGCAGAATGATAAGTTAAAATGAGGTTAGAAAGCATATTAGGAATAGTAAATCCTGTTACTATAGAAACTCAGTATACAACATAGTTTTCAGCAGAAGTACTATATCATGTTCAGCATTAGAATCAGTACAATATGGTAGAAGATTATATTTATGTACATATCCTATGTTCAGTCTCAGCATGTATTAAATATGTACATATCACTATCGCTAGTTCAGCATGCAGTATGTACAAACACTTTATTATCGTTAGCTTCAGTATGTGGGACATGCAGATAGTATTACTAGTTGAGACTGTTGTATTGTTTGGGGTTGGACTACCGAGCATCCATGACCGCCCAGGGTTGATAGCTGTATCGACTTGTCCTCCAGAGGACGAGGATACGTCGCTCTACAGAGTGGCATGCCGTCCCACAGGGGACGAAGATGGGATGCCAGTTTTCCCCATATTGTGTCTTGGTCGGCCCTTATGCACCCCCGTCGAGCGGATACACCCGGGGTGTTGATTCAGGAGTCCTCCGGACTCAGATGCAGTTATAGTCAGGGGCTCAGCGAGACCAAGTGCATACCCAGGGGACCGGTAGGATGCTTACAGGGTTTATAGGAGATGGGATGACCGGGGTAGGGGTATAGATTCTGTGCTGGTTGTACCTCCCGGCTTATGGGGGTCGGGTAAGGTTTGTGTGTGCAATGTTATGTTATGTTATGTTATGCCATGTTATGTTAGATACGAGTAGATCAGTAGTAGAACGATACGTCTCCAGGTATGACTCCTACTCCTTCCAGTATAATTGAGAGAAGGTATGACTTACATTATCAGACAGTTAATCTATTTCTCTCTACTTCAGTTTCATCAGTTATATTATTGTTTTCAGATATTTCTTTCAGTTATTGCTTTACATACTCAGTACCAGCGGTACTGACGTCCGGTGGGGCGCTGCATTACTTGCCTGCAGGTACTCATAGACGAGCAGGCGATACCACGTGATTTCTGTCAGCGATCGAGTATTCAGCTCCTGTAATCCGGAGACTGAATTCCAGAGGTGTATTTCATTTTCTTTTGTTGTATAGTATGGGTAGGTCGGGGCCCTGTCCTGATCATTTCTATTGTTATTCTTAGAGGCTTGCACTCTGTATATATTACCCTGTGGTCAGATGAGCCGGTTGTGTGAGGCCGTGCGTTTGGTTAGCTGTTTAGCATTGTTGATTATGTTGGTCGTGTGGGGCCATAGTCTGATAGTAGAGGTGACCTTGCCGGTCATGTAGTTATTCAGCATTTTATTGTTGAGATATAGATAACTAGACAGCATGGTGGCCTTTTCGGCCCGCATAAGTTTCCTTATAGTTGCTTGTTTCTAGTTAGCTGTTATTACAGGTACAGGAGGCTATAGGCCAATGGGCCGGGGGTTGTGTTTACAGTCGTTATATAGCCCTTTGTTTCCAGAAATGTGAGTTAGAGCCAGCCAGGCACCAGATGTGCCCAGACTCAGCAGTCTAGTAGTTCAGGTCCTAGTAGGGCACCAGGTGCCATTCATACCCCCCAAGGCGGGGTGTGACATAATGATAGTGATATGTATGTGTTTAACACATGCTGAGACTAATAATGGTATATGTATAATCTTCTGTCATACTGTGCTGAATCTAATACTGAACAAGATCTAATTTTTCTACTGAGGATCATGCTGTATAATTGAGTTTCATAGTAAACATGATTTACTACTTCTAACCTGCTTTCTAACTTCATTTTGGGCTACTATTCTATTTCTGAAATACTTTACGGGAAATTATATTGCTTTACTATGTTTTTACTGAACACGATAATATTCTAACATACTTTACTAAATCACATATTGGGCATGCTGTACTGTTTCTAACACTTTCTAATAGAATTTATATCGTGCTAGTAAGTTTCACGCTATACATAACATGATGCTTCCAATATCGTACTAATATTTATACTAAACATGATATGCGACTTCTGAAACATTCTACCGACACTTGAGCTATGTTACTATACCGGAACTACTAGCTTGCTAAAGAAACTGGCTCTACATACCTCCGTTTCTGATTTCCTGGATAATTTGCGTAATTCGGTCAATATTCCGCTATGTCTCCCAACTGCATCCATATATATATCAATTAGTACCAAATACGCTAATATTCTGAAAGAAAATATCACTTTTAATATATATATATATAGCCCAAACTTTGACTTATCGAGAAACGGCTGAAAACTCGCTATTTTTCGGATGTCCAGAAGGGAGAAATACTCACTTTAGGGCTAGGAGTATATTGACACTAATTTAGAGCAATTTCACTTACCTTATCTCGATAGGACGACGATTCGCTAGCCGAATTTCATGAAACTAACTCCGCAGGAATGCTCTCTATAGCTTTATACTTCGGTATCTGGAGTTAATTGTAGTTTGGACCGCATTTAATGGTGTAATCGGTCGAATTTCTATAGTAAAACTTCGTTCATATCTGTTCTCTGTCGTTCTCCAAAAAGGAAATGAAATTAAAATAATTAAACCGAAGTGAAGGGGCTTATATACTTGGGCCTGGACAGGACCTCCGTGACACGCCGCCATCACGGAGGCCCTCCCTCCGTGGCACGCTGCCATCGCAGAGGGGTTCTGCCCCGGCTTCTCCTGTGATGGTTCAATGCAATGTTCGTCCGGTCTTTCCCCCGGGCCTTTTCCTAGCATGTTTGGCATTCTAAAACTCTTAACCAATATGCGAATAGGCCATCTACATGTCAAGAATTTACGGGGTGTAACATCCTCCCCCTTAAGAACATTCATCCTCGAATGTAAATTTTTGCTCATAGGGGTCTTAACTTACTCGACTTACCTTTAGAAATTTTTTTTACAGAGTCTACCATGTAATATGGACTATCTCGAAAACCTAAAACTCGGAAAAGTCTAAAATCGGTACTCCACACAATACTAATATTCATCACGCAATAGGCCAAAGCCAATCTATCTCATTTATACACATAATATAAGGCAATTTATAAAACAACAATACAAGCGTACCTCTTTACTTACTAGGCTTGAAACAAGTGAGGATATCTGATTTTTATGTCTTCCTCTGCTTCCCAAGTCATCTCCTCCTGGTTCTTATTACGCCACAGTACCTTGACAGAAGCAATATCTTTAGTTCTCAATCTACGAATTTGTCTGTCTAGTATGGCTACTGGGACCTCTTCATAGGCCAGCTCTTCCATAACTTGGACATCCTGGAAGGGGACAACTCTGGAGGGGTCTCCTATGTACTTTCTTAGCATAGATACGTGGAAAACTTGATGAACAGACTCTAACTCTGGAGGCAAATTCAACTCGTATGCCACTCGGCCTATTCTTCGGCGGATCCGATAAGGCCCAACAAATCTCGGGCTGAGCTTACCTTTCTTGTCGAATCTCATCACCACTTTCATCGGAGAAACTTTCAAAAACACCCAGTCATTCACATTAAATTCCAGGTTTCTGCACCACACATCAGCGTACTATTTCTGGCTGCTCTGAGCAGTCAGTAGGCGTTCTCTGATAAGCTTTACCTTCTCCTCTGACTGATGAATAATATCTGGCCCAATCAACGCTGACTCTCCTACTTCAAACCAGCCAACTGGTGATCTACACTTCTGCCCATACAAAACCTCGTAGGGCGCCATTTGGATAGCTGAATGGTAACTATTGTTATAAGCAAACTCAATAAGTGGTAAGTGCTCATAACCCAACTACCTCCAAAGTCCAACACACATGCCCGTAGCATATCCTTGAGCATCTGAATAGTGCGTTCTGCTTGTCCATCTATCTGAGGGTGGAATGCTGTGCTCAAATTAATCTGCGTTCCCAGGCCTCTCTAAAACGACTGCCAAAATCTAGCTGTAAATTGTGCTACTCTGTCAAAGATAACATATATTGGAACACCGTGTTGTCTGACTATTTCTCTGATATACAATTCGGTGTAGCCTTCGGCAAGGAAAGTAACTTTTACTGGCAGGTAGTAGGCTGATTTTGTCAGTCTATCAATGATTCCCCAGATCGAATCATATCTTCGCCTGGTGCAGGGTAATCCTGCTACAAAATCCATATTAACTTCTTCCTATTTCCATAGAGGCACAGCTATATCCTGAATCAACCGACCTGGTTTCTAATGTTCATCTTTTACCGGTTGGCAATTGGGGCACTGAGCTACAAATTCTTCTATTTCACTCTTCATACCTGGCTACCAGTAGATTTCTTTGATACCATGGTACATTTTCATCGCACCTGGGTAGAGAGAATAACGTGTGTAATGTGCCTCGCTCATAATCTTCTGGCGAAGCCCTGCTACGTCTGGAACACAAAGACGATTTTTATATCCCAACACTTCATCCTCCGTTATCTGAAAATCTGTCACCTCTCCTTGCTGAACCCTGTGTTCAAGTTGAATCCGGCTAGGGTCTTCATACTGTCGTTCCTTTACTTCCACCACTAAAGACAATACTGCAGTATTTTGAATTACCGCTCTGTTGGCTTCTGTTTCTGCTATGTGAACGGCTAAACTGGCTAACTGGTGTAATTCTTGAGCCAATTCCCACTGTTCAGGCTACAAGTATGCCAACTCCCCCTAGATTTACGGCTAAGGGCATCTGCTACCACATTAGCCCTTCCTGGGTGATACAAAATATTCACTCTTTAAGGCATAAACTACTTCAGCTAACTCCAGGTCATGGGTAGGATAATTCTAAGTTTCTTCAGTTGCCTGAAAGCATAAGCTATTACTTTACCATGCTGCATCAACCCACATCCTAATCCAACACCCGAAGCATTATAATAAACTGCATAACCCTCTGTACCTTCTGGCGATACTAACACTGGGGCTGATGTTAACCTGTCTTTCAACTCCTGGAAGTTCTGCTCACACGCCTCAGTCTGCTGGAACTTTGCTACCTTCTATGTCAGTTTAGTCAGAGATGCTGCTAAGGTGGAAAATCCTTCCATAAACCTTCTATAGTACCCGGCTAACCCCAGGAACTGCGTACTTCGGTTAGAGTGGTAGGTCTGGGCTATGTTTTCACTGCTTCGATTTTCTGTGTGTCTACCTGTATACCAGCCTCCGACACGTTGTGACCAAAAAGGCTACTGAACTCAGCCAAAATTCACATTTAGAGAAATTGGCATATAACTGACGGTCATACTGGTTTATTATACCAGAGAAACTGATAAGTAATCTATCTGTATAGTTAGAGCTTATCTGACCTTCTGGGCCGCATGCTAATGCTACTCGCTGATGGGATAATCCGTATGACATTCTATACACCATGTGCACGTATCTGATCATAGGATCCTGATAGTGATCAGGATCTTTACTAATCTGGCTGAATAACTAAATAAATAGGCTGAATGACCCGATGCTGAAGTACTCTAATAATGCTCGAAATGTCCTACTCGGGCATCTGTAGGTCATGCAAAACTTCAAAGTTGTGAATAGCTAACTACTTTGTTCTACTAATTGAAAAATTGTAAAGCTGGGCTTAATCGGACTTACTCTAGGGTGATCAGTCCCTGGATCATCATAGGGAATCTACCAATTTCCTTGTCGTAGTGAAGATTGTGCTAGCAGAGCACAACGGATTCCCTATGCCTTGTTCGTATTCACTCGGATCTATATTGATGTTCTGGGAAATTCTTGGTCTTATAAGAAATTTCGTAAAGACTGACCTTCTCCTAGGAATCTGTATCTGAATATCTTACGAGAACCGGCTGGTGTACTAGTCCATCACTGACTACTGATGTGGATCCTTTCTCGGTGTACCCATGGGTTTGTCTCACTGGGACGGCTGGCTGACTGACTTGTGGGATGCCCTACATGATAACTGCTACGTTGACTAAAACTGACTCTCACCTACAAGGCTGGAAAAACAATGTGCGACCACTCAGCATACTGGAGAATTCTGATGTTGCTAACCTCTAGAATATGCTTATTCGGTCTCTATTTATGGTTTTGACACATACGCTAACGTTACTGGTCTTTAGGGATGCTTCCCTAGTAGTACATGTGCCAGGTGGTCGTTAGACCGTCTATCTGCGCCCGTATCATCCTCCACCTGATTCAGACAACTAACTCTTATGAACTTTTAAAGTCTAGATCTTGCAAAAAGCATATAAGTCTATTAACTTAATAAACTGGGAATTGAGAAAGTTTCTATGGCTTCATACGTGAATCACACTTACCTGCCCCCTTCTTGGCGAGGGGTCCTGCAGTACGATCTACCTGTGTCACTGTAATCCCTATTGGCAGCTACTCACAACAAGTCTAGCATGTGTATATAAGCATATCAACAACTACGTACCATACATACTGGATTTTTCATCCCATTCTGGAAGCAACAACCACACGCATTTTAGCTATGATCTGCTATTCGAAATTTCGCCACTCTTATAATATGGGGTCAACATTCGAACCTTATGGCCTTACTTGGTATTATATTAAGGACCCGTTACTATCTGTTGAACCTGGTCTCTAGGCCACACTAGATTAAATTTTCTAGGTCGTCACCCTCTTACCTTATCCTTAGGCGAATGTACCGCAACATTCTAAACTACAATCTTACTATCTCTTAACTGTCAGTCCGAGGCTCAGTCCTTAATACACGACATTTTATCAATATGGAGGTGATTCTAATTTCCCCTCAAAATCTTGTATTCATGCTTCTCCCCCTTATCTTGCTTAAGTTAAGCTCTGGGGTTCAAGGTACCAACCTTACATTTATAATAAGGTTACTGATCAAATCTCAGCTTATACTTCTTTTGTCTTGCAGTCAGACCCATCTGATTCATATGACCTCCCTACCTTTCGATATCACAACTGAAATCCTAACTATTATCTTATAGGTATATCCTGCCATTGTTAGCGTATTATTGCAGACTTGGCCTTTTTCTGACTTAAACATGGCTATTACTGGAAGTCCATCACTGACAAATCTCCCCTGCCCACTTCGAGTAAGCTAATAGTCTTACTCGCTCTTCTTACTTATTACCGTGAGGGTCTGCACAACTTACGTAATCATAGGGGCTTTTTAAGCTTTCTCACACTTTCTGGAATCAACCAATGCATCTTCACTTAATGCTTACTTTGGGCAACATCGCCTCAATCCTTATGCCCTTTGCTATACTGGAATCAAAACTAAGAGGTAGGAATAGCCTTTTCTTACTGCAATGAAACAGAAACATGGAGTTGTACCACATCTGAAAGGATGGAGGTGGGGATCCTGCATATCCCTCTCTTTCTCACATCTATGTGATAATCTAATATTATCTGTCATCTTAATCAGATCTTATCTATTTAACAAATAAAATCAACTCATTTATACGCTACGCTTATGACTTCCTACTCTGAAGTTATCGACATATACTGGGGATGGTATCGATAAAGGCATCACATTGGGAGGTCCCTGATACCTCCTCCTGCTGCTGTAGTTACCTTGTAACTGGCTGGTGCCCTCTCCTGTTGCTATATCTGATCTTCTGCCTGTGATAGGATATCGTTGATCTGACTTTGTATCTGTATCCAAAGAGTATGATAAGTTTTAGGGACTCAACCCTATACTGTACCGCTCTATATCACGAGTGAATGAGAAGAAAGAGTAACAATCCTATCATGCCTTGCAGCCTCCTGCCTATAGTATGTGGTGCACAACACATCCATAGACAAGACTCTACTTAGCACGGCTTGCAGAGTCCCTGGGATACGACCTGCTCTGATACCAAGTTTGTCACGCCCCACCTTGGGGGGTATGACTGGCGCTTGGTGCCCTATTGGGACCTGAACTGCTAGACTGCTGAGCCAAAGCACTTCTGGTGCTTGGCTACCTCTAACTCTGGTTTCAAGAAATCGAAGGGCTATATAATGACTATAAATACAACCTCCGGCCGACTAGGCCTATAGCCACCTGTAAGAAAACAACAGCTAACCAGAACAACAGTAGTATGAAGGAACCTATGCGGGCCGACAAGGCCACCATGCTGTCTAGTTACCTCTGAATCAAGAAAATAGGTTCTTAACTGCTATGTGACCAACAAGGTCACTACTACCAACTGAATGAGGCCTCACACGACCGTCATAAACAACTAAGACACACACACGGCCTCACATGACCGGTACAACTAACCACAGGAAATATACCATCTGCAAGCCTCTATGAATACTGATAATATGGTCGGGACAAGGCCCCGACCTACCTATACTGTACAACTAAAGAAAAGGGATAAAACTCTAGCTATCTAGCTCCGGATGACTGGAGCTGATGACCCTGTTAGCTGGCTGGAATTATGAGGGGTCAGCTCCTCGTCTATGGGTAACTGCAGGCAAGTAATGCAGTGCCCCAAACGGGCGTCAGTACCGCTGGTACTGAGTATGTAAAACAACAACTGGAAAATAACTGAAGACAAGCAATATAACTTAATAGAACTGAAGTAGAAGGAAATAGACTATAACTGACTAAAAGTATGAGTTCAAGACTGTCCGCAACTATACTGAAAGGAGTAGGAGTCATACCTGGAAATGTAGCATTCTACCATCGATCTATTCATATCTAGCGTAACATGACATAATATAACATAACATAACATAGCATAGCACACATAAACCTTACCTGGCCCCCATAAGTCAGGAGGTACAACCAACACGCAATCTATACCCTTACCCCAGTCATCCCATCTGCCATAGTAACTATAAGCATCCTGCCGGTACCCTGGGTATGCATTTGGGCTCGTTTAGCCCCTGACTATAACTGTACCTGAGTCTGGAGGACTCTTGAATCAACACCCCGGGCATACCCGCTCGACGGGGGTGTATAAAAGCCGACCAAGGTAAAATATGGGGAAATTGGCATCCCATCTTCATACCTTGGGGGACCGCATGCCACTCCATAGAGCGACGCATTCTCTCCCTCTGGCGTATGAGTCGATGTAGCTATTAAACCTGGGGCGGTCATGAATGCTAGGTAATACAACCCCAAAACAATACAGTCGGTCTCAACAAGTAATACTTATTGCGTATACCACATGCTGAAGCTAGTGATGATAATGTGTATGTATATACTACATGCTGAAACTAATGATAGTGATATGTATGTGTTTAATACATGCTGAGACTGATAATGATAAGTGTATAATCTTCTGTCATACTGTGCTGAATCTAATACTGAACAAGATATAATTTTTCTACTGAGGATCATGGTGTATAATTGAGTTTCGTAGTAAACATGATTTACTACTTCTAACCTATTTTCTAACTTCATTTTGGGCTACTATTCTATTTCTGAAATACTTTACGGGAACTTATATTGCTTTACTAAGTTTTAACTGAACACGATAATATTCTAACATACTTTACTAAATCACATACTAGGCATGATGTACTATTTCTAACACTTTCTACTAGAATTTATATCGTGCGAGTAAGTTTCAGGCTATACATGACATGATGCTCCCAATATCGTACTAATATTTATACTAAACATGATATGCGACTTCTGAAACATTCTACCTGCACTTGAGCTATATTACTATACCGGAACTACTAGCTTGCCGAAGAAACTGACTCTACGTACCTCCGTTTCTGATTTCCCGTCTAATTGGCTTAATTCGGTCAATATTCCGCTATTACTCCCAACTGCATCCATATATATATCAATTACGACTAAATACGTTAATATTCTGAAAGAAAATATCACTTTTAATATATATATATAGCCCGAACTTTGACTTATTGAGAAATGACCGAAAACTTGCTATTTCTCGGAAGTCCAGAAGGGAGAAATACTTACTTTAGGGTTAGGTAGGTAGAACGATGACTCACCAGCCGAATTTCACGAAACTAACTCCGTAGGAATGCTCTCTGCAGCTTTATACTTTGGTATCAGGAGTTAATTGGAGTTTGGACCACATTTGACAGTGTAATTGGTTGAATTTCTATAGTAAAACTTCGTTCCTCTCTGTTCTCTATCATTCTATGGAAAGGAAATGAAATTAACATAATTAAACCGAAGTGAAGGGGATTATATACTTGGGCCTGGACAGGACCTCCGTGACATGCCGCCATCGCGAAGGCCCTCCCTTCGTGGCACGCTGCCATCGCGGAGGGGTTCTGCCCAGGCTTTCCCGCGGTGGTTCGATGCAATGTTCGTCCGGTCTTTCCCCTGGTCCTTTTCCTAGCATGTTTGGCATTGTAAAATTCTTAACCAACATGCGAATAGGGCATCTACATGTCAAGAATTTACGGGGTGTCACACTTGTGCAACAAAAGGAAGACCCTGGAGCTTTAACCATATCGTGCACCATTGGAGCCTTTAATTTTTCTAAGGCTTTATGTGATTTGGGTGCTAGTATTAATCTTATGTCATTAGCAGTATCCAGATTGTTGGGCTTGGGAGATCACAAACCCACTATAATGCGGCTATTTGTAATATCCCAAAAGACCCTAAGATCAGACCCGGGGATTGAAAAAGAGAAAAATCAGGAAAAATGCACCAGGGTCACAGAATGACTCAAGGAATGAGTCATCATAGAGTAGAACGATCTATGGTAATGGCTAATTGTAAGCTGATAGTTAAGCCTCCGAGAAACGACGAGCTTAGCAATGACTTATTGGATGATCCAACGGGTCATGGTGTGCAGTTGTTGAATGGAGACTAGTAAGGGGTTAAGATGTGGATCAGTAACATTCGATGGGTTCAATGACCTTTTTCCTCGAGTAACGACTCATGGTAGGTGTATGTTGGAAAAGGTTCCAAAAGATATGCAAGGTATTAGTGGTGACGAACAGAGGGACTGATGGGGCACTGTTGTAAGTAATGTCCCATCCTATATAGTTGTTGTTTGAGGACTTGGGAACTAGGAAAAAGAGGCCGGCTAGTTGAGGACCTTGGAAATCTTGGGACGGCTCTGACCACTTGAGCGAGATAGTTGGGGCATCATGTAAGCTATATCATAGTGGTGTCGGTTATGACGAGTCCTCCCATTGTTCCTCATATTTCTAGTTGCTTATGTTCATACGTTATGATATTAAGCCTTATAGCATATTTAACCCATTGATAATCTTATGAGTTTTCACGTATGCATTTAAGTATGGTACATTACATGACTTTCTATTTCTAAACCTTGGGGCATTATATACAACTTATGATGAATATCTCATGGTTATGACTACTTCGAGAATACGGTGTTTAGCATGTTGTCCTTACTCTCATGTCCTATCTTAAAATTATGTTTGTATTTTCAGACTATCGTTTTACTAGAACATTTTACATACCTAGAATACTTAGTTGTCACGACCCGAACAAAGGCCTGGATCATAACACGGAATAAGGAGCCCTGAGAGATCCCAAGTCGTCCCATTGCATAAGCATAAACCTAATCTCATCAAGAAATTGAATAATTAATAAAATACTTATAATAGAAGTCTAACTTGAACATAACATCAGCATACGAAATCCGCTGAATACATACATATGTCAAAAAAGCCTCTAAACATGACGAGTTGATGGGAAAAGACCCCAACTAACTCAATAAAACTTAAACTGAAATACATAACGGAAAGATGAATAGTCTAGCCCTTGGGAAATGAGGACTCACCCACAATAAGAGTGCTAACTCTAATAAGCTAACTACGAGTGAGGCTGAATCTGAGAGCTGGGTCCTGTATCATGAACGACACAACATAGAGTATGCGGTCAGTACGTGAAATGTACTGAGTATGCGAGGTAAGTTAAACTACTAAAGCAAACAAAATCATTTAAAGAAAATGGATAATGTAAATGTATACATATGAATTTGAGAGTAGGGCTTGCATGAATTCTTTCTAAAATCATGATCTCTTCATAACATATCATAACATAACTTTATAACATCATAACAGAACCGATTGACTCATAGTTGACTTTTGACATTTCTAAGTAAAGATGAACATTGAGTCAAACCTGCTTTAGGGCATGCATTTACATAAAAATCATAAGTAATGAAACATGCATATCTAAAATCATGAGTAACAATGGAAGACTCGTCTTTTAACCGACATACCACGATAGAGCTTACGTGGTCCAAACCATCACACTCAAGTGGGTAGAGCCATCCAAAAGCCTTGCGAGGGCTAGGGATGTTACCATGATATCAATATCAAGATGAAGGCCCATCCAGGCAGGGGAAGCTCACAAGGGAGGTCTCAAAGTCTTAATGTATAAACCTACGTTGGCGTCTAGTTTTGAGGCATAGGGTGATCGACCCTTATCTTGCTCGATGCTAGACATTACTCCCAAAACATGCATATGCATTGTTTTATAATGAAGCTCAACATCGTCTATTAACAAAACTCAATGATCAAATGCATCTCAAATATTAAATTATGCATATGAGAAGCTTTAGCTCAAGACATACCACAAGATGAAAACATAATTGGGAGCCCTCGCTCCAATACCATGTGGTAAGCTATACGTAGAAAAACTTTAACTCAAAACATACCACAAGCTGAAAATATAATTGGGACTCTTTGCTCCAAAACAATGTGGTAAGCTTAATTTCGGAAAATCATCATTCATACTTAGCATGTGGGCATTGCCTAAAGCTTTATCATACATAGAAATATTCAATTTGCATCGAAATCATAATTGTAAACATGGGTAGCTTCAAATCATGCTTTTCATCATAATATCTCATCATCATCATATATTCATGGGCTTTTAAGTCATAAAGCTACAATCATGATTTTTAAACTGAAAACATTATAAAATCTGCCCATGCTTCATTATTCAATAGTACAATTATAATCAAATCATACCCATGTATAGAAATAGAAGATTCATGCATTTGGGTTAAAAACCCATAGATTAGACATTGAATTTCATACCTTAGAGAGGAATTGGGAATGGGTGTGAAAGAAATCACCCATTCATAACCTTACATACCTGTTGGTAGCTGATTCTAACACTTCTTTAGATGCCCAATAGGAAATTGAAAAGAAATTGATGAATGCTAAGCTTGATCACCCTCTCAAGTCTTCTACCTTCCCTGCATGAAAGAATGAGGCCTATAATGAACTTAACTCCTTCAGAAATCATTATTCATAATTCAAAACGTCGTAGTTAGGCCCTAGGAATTTAGAAAATATGGTAAAGCCCTTACTAAGTTCGCAGAAAATAACTGCCAAGTGGTCCCAATGAGGGACCACATGACTCGTGGTTCCCGGTCACGACTCGTGGAGCATTCGTGAGGTACACTGCCTGAGCTTCGATAAAAATTTCCTTTCTTGGACCAAGAATCACCGCACAAACCGTGGGGACTGACCACGACTCATAGGGTCCTTCCGTGGTGTTCACTGCCTCTTTCCTTTTTTTCTCTTAATCTCCCTCCCCATGACTGACCCAACGACTCGTGGGGCCTGGCCATAAGTCATGGTCATGCCCGTCGGGTCTCTTCTTATCAAGCCTTAAATTCCATTCCCATGGCGTTCTCTATGAGTCACATCACGACTCATGGGTGGATCTCACAAGTCTCCTCATGACTCGTTCTAAGTCTACTATAAAATTTTCACTTTTTCTCCGTTTCAACTCCCGGGTCCGATCATCGGGATTTAGGGGTTAACAATATCTCCGCCTTGAGAACATTTATCCTCTAATGTTAGAAAACACACAGAAAAGAAGCGAAAATGTAATCATCATATTCAAATACTGATCATTTAAACCAAAAGTTGACGGAATGACTACCTCCGATTCGAATCACATAACTAAACTGATTTCATGAATCATACATACATCTATATACATACAAGAAAATTGCGCACATGAACTAAACATGAAACTAAATAAAGTCCAAGTGCAAAAATGATACCTCATGCTGAAATTGAGTCAGTAGAGAACAAATATGGGTATCTAGCTATCATATCCGCTTCGACTTTCCTCGTAGCTCTTTCAACATGCTGATTCCTCCATAACACTTTAACTGAAGCTACTTCCCTGTTTCTTAGACTTTGAACCTGACGATCCAATATTTCCACTGGACCTCTTCATAGCAAGGGCTATCTCTCACACCAACACTGTCCACCGGGACAACTAAGGCTGGATCACCCACACACTTCTTCAAAAAGTGATACATGAAACACAAAATGCACAGATGTTAATTCTGAAGGCAACTCCAACTCATAAGCCACCTTGGCAACACGTCTCACTATCCAATATGAGTCTATATAGCGGGGACTAAGTTTCCCTTTATTCCCAAACCGCATCACTCCCTTCATGGGAGACACCCTCAGAAATACCCAGTCATTGACTTCAAATTCTAACTCTTTTATTCTCACATCCGCATAATGATTTTGGCGACTCTAGGCAGTTTTCAACCTGTCTCTTATCAACTGAACCTTCTCCATTGCTTCATGAACTGAATCCGGCCCTATCATTTCCGCCTCACCAACCTCAAACCACCTGATGGGCGACCTACATCTCTACCCGTAGAGAGCCTCAACGACGCCATCTAGATGCTAGAGTGATATCTGTTATTGTAGGAAAACTTGATCAGGGGCAAGTGATCATCCAAACTTCCTTTGAAGTCCATCACGCATGCTCTCAACATGTCTTTGAGAGTCTGGATTGTCCGCTTTGCTTGACCATCCATTTGGGGGTGAAATGTTGTGCTGAGCTTAATCTTTGTACCCATTCTTTTTTTAAATGACTTCGAAAACTGAGAGGTAAATTGAGTACCTCGATCTGAAATGATGGATAAGGGCACTCTATGCAATAAGACTAACTCACGAATGTATAGCTTGGCATAATCCTCCGCCGAATCCGTGGTTTTTAACTGGTAGAAAATGTGCAGCCTTGGTTAACATGTCTACTACAATCCAAATGGAATCATATAGTTGACGAGTACAAGGCAGACCTATGATGAAATCCATATTAATTTCTTCCCACTTCCAAGTAGGAATGTTGATATCCTAAAGCACACCTCCCGATATTTGATGCTCAACCTTTACTTGCCGAAAGTTCGAACACTTGGCTATTCCACTAATAGATTTCCTGTAATTCATGGTACATCTTGGTGGCACCTGGATGGATAGAATACGTGGATCCATGATCCTCATGCAACATCTGACTCCTCAAATCAGCCACATTCGGTACACACAAGCGACCCTTGTACCGAAGCATACCATCTCCCCCTTAGGAGAAGACCTCCACCTTCTGACTTTGAACGACTTTTTTCAACTTTACCAAGATCGGGTCCTCATATTGTCTGGCTTACATATCAGTCACCAAGGACAACTCCGTCTTGTTCTAAACCACCTCACTGCCATCGGCGAGTCAACCAACATAACTCCCAACCTTGCGAGTCGATGTACATCTTTCACCAGCTCCTTCTTCCCCTCAATCACATGGGACACACTCTCCATAGAGAGTCTACTAACTGTGTCCGCCATTATATTAGCCTTGCTCGAATGGTAAAGGACACTCATATCGTAGTCTTTGAGTAGCTCCAACCACCTCCTTTGCTGAAGATTGAGATCTTTTTGTGTGAACACATACTGTAAACGCTTATGGTCCATAAGCACATCCACGTGGATCCCATACAAGAAATGTCGCCATATCTTCAAGGCGAATACCACCGCTGCCAACTCAAGCTCATAAGTCGGGTAATTCCTTTCATGGACCTTCAACTGTCTAGAGGCATACGCTATCACTTTCCCATGCTACATCAATACACACCCGAGTTCGATTCTCGAAGCATCGCAATACACCATGAATCCATCGGTACCCTCGGGTAGGGTCAACATCAGTGCTGAGGTAAGTCGGGTCTTCAACTCTTGGAAGCTCTTCTCATAAGCCTCCGACCATTGGAACTTCACCTTCTTCTAGGTCAATTAGGTAAAGGTGCTGTAATAGATGAGAAACCCTCAACAAATCTTCGATAATAGCCAGCTAAACCCAAGAAACTTTGAATATCTGAAGGATTCACTAGTCTAGGCCAATTCTTCACTGTCTCGATTTTCTAAAAATCTACCTTTATGCCCTTACTTGATACCACATGTCCCAAAAAGTAAATGGAGTTCAACCAGAACTCACACTTGCTGAACTTGGCATATAATTGATGATCCCTGAGAGTCTGAAGGACTACTCTCAAATGAGCGGCATGCTCCTCCTCGCTCCGAGAGATATAAGGATTTCATCAATGAACACGATCACGGACATGTCTAGGTATGGGTTGAGCAACCTGTTCATCAAATCCATAAAATCTATAGGAGCATTCATTAGTACAAAAGACATAACTACAAACTCAAAATGACCATACCACATCTTGAAAGTTGTCTTCAGGATATTACTCTCCCGAACTTTGAGCTGATGATACCCAGATCTGATATCTATCTTTGAGAAATACTTGGCACCCTAAAGCTGGTCAAATAAATCATCAATCACGGGCAGAGGATACCTATTCTTGATAGTGACTTTATGCAATTGCCGATAATCAATGCACAAACGAAGGGAACCATCCTTCTTTTGGAAAAATAGGACTGGTGCACCCCAAGGAAACTTGCTTGGTCTAATGAAACCCATATCTAACAAGTCCTTCAACTATTCTTTCAACTCTTTTAGTTCAGCTAGAACCATCCTGTAGGGAGGAATAAATATAGGTTGCGTGTAGGGAAAAAGGTCAATACCAAAGTCAATCTCCTACTCGGGAGGGACTCCTGGTAAATCATCAGGAAAAACCTCTAGATACTCACGTACTACTGGAACTGACTGGATAGACAGTGTCTCAGACTCAACATCCTTAACCCTAACTAGATGGTACACACAACCCTTAGAAATCATCTTTCTGGCCTTAAGGTACGAAATGAAATAACCTATAGACACAATTGAACTACCCTTCCATTCTAAGACTGGCTCACCCAGAAATCTGAACTCCACTGCCCGGGTTCTACAATTGACTGAAGCATAGCATGAAAATAGCCAATCCATGCAGAGAATCATATCAAAATCGGTCATGGATAAGTCTATCATATCTGCTGAGGTAACCTTCTAAAGGATTGAGACTGCGCAACAAGTATACACTTATCTAGCTATAACTGAGTCACCTACTGGAGTAGAAATTGAGAAGGGTTCTGACAAGACATCGGGACTGACTCTGAAGCTACTAGCCACATAAGGTGTCACAAAAGACAAGGTAGCCCTCAGATCTAACAAAGCATAAACATCAATATTAAAAACTCGTAACATACCAGTGACCACATCCGGGGAGACCTCCTGCTCCTGATGGGATGCTAAGGCATAGAATTTGTTCTTATGATGACCACCAGCTTAGTAGATGCCCCCTGATGGGTTGAGCGTGCGGGAGGGGCTGCTAAAGTAGAAGATGGGCCTTGGCCCCCAACCTGATCCTTTCTCATTACTGGGAATCTCTAAGCATATGTCTGGGCTTTTGACAGCCGATACAAGCACCTAAACCTGTCAACCACTGGCCAGTGTATCCCCGACCACATCTGCGACAAGTTGGGATGATAGAATCTGTGGGTCTGCTGCTCTGACCCCTTGAGCTTGATGCTCACTCTCTTTGATCGTGTCTAGGGTTGTATGGTACACTCAATACCAAAGATGCTGGAGCTGATGATCTGTAGTAAGTCTTCTGTCGGTGTCCACCACATGGATTCGGCTGGGAGAACCGGTGGTCATCGGTCCAAGTCCTCGTGGCCTCTAATGAAGGGCGTATTTATGCACTTTATAGATATTTTTACCGTACTTTACTATGGTTTGAGAAAAATTATGTGTGTTTGCATGTGATTATGTTATATATTTGTGAAATTAGCTAACGCATGTGATTAGATGTTTTTAGGGCTAAAAGTGATGGATTTGGGTGTATTTGATATGTTTGGAATGAACTTGAAGAAGAAGGAGTACACTACACAAGGATTAAAGAGAAAAAACTATATGGTGCATTGTCAGGCACGAGCGACAAGCCGAGCGAGGCAGTAGCAAGACAGGCTCTACAGGTCGCGAGGCACTGCCTTACCAGGTGCCAGGTCTCCCATGCTACAGCAGGCGCGGCCTTTCTCTCGCGTGATAGCAGGCGCGCATCAAATTCCTTCTGGGAGCGTTGGCATGTACGACGCGACACTGGACGTTGCAGCAGTAGGAGGTGACGCGGCAAAGGTTTCCAACATCCAAAAATGGATCTCTTACTTCATCTAGGAAAAGGAACTTGAAATCCAAAGTCAAATTCATCAAGGAACAACAAAGCATAAATCTACTATTATATATACCCCTTTATTTTCATGAAATAGCCATGTCTTCAAGTAGGAAGTTTTAAAGTTGGAAGTAAGAAAGTTTAGATAAGGTTTTTAAGTCTTGGAGTTTCTTTAGTTTACAATAAATTTGAGAAGACATATTTTGTGACAATTGTAAAGTTGTTATTCTTAATTTTGCGTTAATCAAGTGAAGGTTCTTCCGGTCATTGTTGTAAGTATTACTTTTAGTTTTTATTTAGGAATGCTATTAATTTACTTATGAACATTATAGGGTAAATACACCACAACTAGGGTTGTGGAAACCATGGTGAATTAACGAACTAAAGTTTGCACTAAGTGATTCTAAACCAATACTAAATGCTTGTATTGTATTCTATTCATGCTTGAATATTTATTAACGGTGTGCAACATTGAGAACATGATCGAATTCTTTACTTGCTTAGGTCTAAGAGGTAGAGATTAGGAAAAGAGTATTCCAACAAAGCCTTGATATTGATTATCATTGTATTAACTTAAGCTATGGTCGCAGGATAGTTATATTTGGAACAAATTGATAACGGTTAAATTGCAATCGCTCATGAGACTTGGTCGACTAATTGAGTATAGTCATTCAATAGGGACTGGTCGGTCATTTGAATGAACTTAAGTTATCAGTTCTACAAGTAAATTATTGGGTTAGATCACTAGTGTAAAACCCAAATTTGTTAAGGATCCATGGGGAACACTTACCCTAGTTAATTGCATAAATTTGAAATAAACCATCAATTTCTCAAACATTGTCACTTGTTACTTTTAAAAATCCCCCCTCTTAGGAAATAATTGACTAAAAAGCTTAAGCATTAAGAATTCTTCTATATCCTTCCATATTCCCTGTGGGATCGACCAAAACCTCTAGTTGGGTTCTTTATTGACAACATCTGCTTCATACTTCAGTAAGAGGTGTGGTTTGAGCGTTATCAAAAAGTGGCTCTATTACTGGGGAATATGGTTTAGGATTAGATTAATTATTTGTGTTTAACTTTTAGTCTTTGTTTCCTATTTTTTTCTTTTATTTTCTGACGTGTCACAGGGCAGCGTGGTGAAACAAGCGGTCAAGATGTGACAACGGTTGCAATAGGTATCTTGATGAAGTTTGAGAAATCAAGATACCTGTGTCGTGCTGCGACATTAAATCAGGCGCTACTTGGGAGGCAACCCTAGATAATGTTTTTCTCTTTTATGTGTTTGTTCAAGTATGCAACTGATAGCTCATAATTTTCAACAAAAAAATTTGAACATAAAGGACATAGATGGAGGAAGATGTTCTTGCCCCCACAGACGATGAGGAGCGGAGGCCTAGGGAGTCCTTCTTGCACTCTATTACTTTATTCTTATTTGTTTTAGTACTAGGAATAGTGTAACCAATTAAGTGTGGGAAGGGAGAAGTGAACTTCATATTACCATGCATGCCTTACTTGCTACATTTGCATATGGTAGACCTAGTTTTTTTGGGATTTATGATTTTTCATGCATGCTTGTTGGTTTTTAGTATTTTTTAGTTTTATTTTATTTTGGGTTTCTCCGATTTTTATTTTCGGTACTTTTCTGGTGGATAGTCCCTTAGAACCTACTAGAGAGTCTAGAATTTATTATTATTATTATTATTTTTAGTCATTGTGTCATGACTTTTCCCGGTGATGGATGGATGATGACCGTCTTAAGGGTAAATTAGTCATTAGGAAGAACAAAAACTTGGATCCTACGAATGCTAGGTGCTTCACTTTAGGTATCATTGAGACTTTATTAAATTTATTCAAAAGTGCATGAAGGTAGAAACACTTAGTCTTTTGGGAACTTGACTCTTGTACTTGAAAAATGGGCTTAATTATGTCATGCATGCAATATGTATATATGTGTTTATGTGATCTTGATTTCCATTGTTAAACCATTTTGTCCAAATGTGAGGAATTTTTTTTGATATACTTCATTCTTGTAAATTAATGTCTAGAACTTGCCCGGTGTGTGTGCAAAGCGAAATATGAATGACGGATTTAGGAAGTGATATAGGCGTCTCTTTGATAGCCCTATTTTTTTTCCTATTTTACCTACCTTGATTGTAATTATCCTAGTTATCCATGTTGAACCTTAGCCTATTCTTTTGATAGCCATATTATAAGCTTGAATCCCTTTTTGTTGTATTGACTTATATTTGATCCAAATGATACCTAGAGTACTTTAATGAAAAAAAACATTTTTTTATGAAAGGAGTATAATCGGAGAGGTAAGGGAAAAGCTAAAAAGTGTGGTGAATTAGAAGAAAAGAAAAAGATGAAATTTTGCTAAACAAGGAGGGTGATTGTTAGTGGGAAAACAAAAAGAAGAAAGAGCTTTGAAAAATTAAAGATGGAAAAAAAAGTGTGTGAATGAGCTCAATGATGAAAAGAAAAAAATTCTCACTAGTTACCTAAGTTGAAAAATTGAAAATAAAAGGAGGTATAAGGAGAAAATTTGGAAATTGAGGGAAGTGCTAAAAAATTCAAAGTGTTATGAAGTATTAAAGTGCTTAGGGAGATTAGTCACTATCTTGGCCAAATAGTTCCTACCCGTCCCTTAGCCTACATTACAACCAAATTAGAGTCCTAATTGATCCTTGATTCATAATTCTATATTAGCAGAGTATTATACTAAGGGCAAGCCTATGGGTTGTCGTTTGCATGTATTTTAGTTCTTTGGGAGAGTGACCGGAAATTATTTTATTTATGCCCAAGTTTATATTGACTTATATCTTGTGTGGTGAAAGGGAATCTCTCTAAATTGTGAGGGGCACAATGGTAAGACTTTGGTAAATCTTGATTGATAAAATACATATGATTCATGTTGGCCCAAAATATGTCATGATGAGTTAGTTTTCAAAAGCTAAGTGATTTTGCACTTTCACATTTTAATGTTGATCCAATATGCGTGTGAGTGAGTTGTTCGAGCTTCATTTATTTGTCTCATGATCATAAGTGTAAGTAGACCTATTTGTAGGATGAATTTTCTGCTTAATTGTTAGAAGGGAAGTAGTAGATTGTTCAAGGATGGACAATAGTTTAAGTGTGCGGTGTTGATGAAGGGCGTATTTACACACTTCATAGACATATTTTTCCCGTACTTTACTATGTTTTGAGAATAAATTATGTGTGTTTGCATGTGATTATGTTTTATATTTATGAAATTAGCTAACACATGTGATTAGATGTTTTTAGGGCTAAAAGTGATGGATTTTGGTGTATTTGATATGTTCAGAATGAAGTTGAAGAAGAAGGAGTGAACTACGCAAGAATTATTGAGAAAAAATATATGGTGCAATGCCACACACGCATGACAAGTCGCGCGAGGCAGCAGCAAGATAGGCGCTACAAGCCGCGCGAGGCACTGCCTTCTAGGCGCTACAAGCCGGGTGAGGCACTGCCTTCCCAGGCCCGCAGCAGCCCTTCTCCTGTGTGATGGAAGGTGCGCAGCAACTTCCTTCTAGGCGCGTTGGCATGTGCGATGCGGCACTGGACGCGACAGCAGCAGGAGGCGACGCGACAAAGGTTTCCAACGGCCAAAAATGGTTCTCCCACTTCAACTAGGAAAAGGAACTTTAAATTCCAAGTCAAATTCATCAAGGAACATGCAAAGCATAAATCTAATACTATAAATACCTCTTTATTTTCATGTAATAGCCAAGTCTTCAAGTAGGATGTTTTAAAGTTTGAAGTAAGAAAGCTTTAGAGAAGGTTTTTAAGTCTTGGAGTTTCTTTAGTTTACAAAAAAATTGAGAAGACATATTTTGAGACGATAGTAAAGTTGTTGTTCCGAATTTTGCATTAATCAAGTGAAGGTTCTTCCGATTATTGTTGTAAGTATTGATTTTAGTTTTTATTTATGAATGCTATTAATTTCTTTATGAACATGATAGGGTAAAACCACCACAACTAGGGTTGTGGGAACCATGGTGAATTAACGAACTAAGGTTTGCACTAAGTGATTCTAAACCAATACTAAACGCTTGTGTTGTATTCTCTTCATGCTTAAACATTTCTTAACGATGCGCAACATTGAGGACATGCCCGAATTCTGTACTTGCTTAGGTCTAACAGGTAGAGATTAGGAAAAGAGAATTACAACAAAGCCTTGATCTGGATGATCATTATATTAACTTGAGTTGTGGTCGCAGGATAGTTATATTTGGAACAAATTGATAACGGTTAAGTTGCAATCGCTCATGAGACTTGGTTGAGTAACTGAGTATAGTCATTCCATAGGGACTGGTCGGTCGTTGGAATGAACCTAAGTTATCAGTTCTACAAGTAAAGTATTGGGATAGATCACTAGTGTAAAATCCGAAGTAGTTAAGGATCCATGGGGAACACTTGCCCTAGTTAATTGCATTAATTTGGAAACGACCACCAATTTCTCAAACATTGTTACTTGTTACTTTTACAAATCCCCCCTCTTAGGAAATAATTGACTAAAAAGCTTAAACACTAAGCGTTCTTCTATATCCTTCCATATTCCCTGTGAGATCGACCCCAACCTCTAGTTGGGTTCTTTATTGACAACATTTGTTTCATACTTCAGTAAGAGGTGTGGTTTGAGTGTTATCAGCCTCCCTCTCCCTCAGATGTGTCGCCTCCATTTGCTGAGCGTACAACACTATCCATGGAAATTCCATGTCCTGGTTGAGCATAGCAGTCCTGCAATTCTTGTCCAAATAGCCCGCTACTCCATGCACTAACCTGCTCACCCGCGCCCTCTGATCAACTACCAACTTTGGGGCATATTTCGATAGGTGAGTGAAATCAAGGGCATACTCTTGTACAATAATTCTCCCTTGCTTCAAATTCACGAACTCAGCTGCCTTCAACTCCTTCACCTCATGAGGGAAGAACAGGTCTAAGAATGCAACATGGAAGTTTTCCCAAGTGACAGGACTTGCTCTGGCGACCCTGCTATCCTTCCATTGGCGAAACCAGATATGCACGACCCCTTTCAACTGGTAAGAGGCCAACTCTATGCGCTCAACTCCATTTACCCCCATGACTTGGGTGATCTTGACAATCTCAACTATGAACTCATGCGGGTCCTCATCTACCTTGGACCCAAGGAACTCTGGCGGGTTCATCCTCAAGAAGTCTCTAACTCGAGCTGCTGCTGCATTGCCATTTTGCGAAACATGTGCAATGGCCTGCTGATTGACCTAAGCGGTCAAGGCTTGCACAAGCACTTGAATAGCGGCCCGGAACTCAGCGTGAGCAACTAGCTCCGGTGGCTGGTTCTCCTGAACTGGTGGGGCTTGCTGGTGCCCATTACCGTTTCCATCCTCGTGGCCTTCTCCATTCCCATTTCTCCTACCATTCATTCTTCGAGGAGAAATGATTCTGCAATCACGAATAGCACAAATTAGAATGATAGAAAGACTTTTTATCGCATGACATATATCATGAAAGAAGGGAATATTTCCTAAATGTCTCTTAGCCTCTTCTTCATAAGTGTGGTGCACTTCAAACCCATGAAAAAGACTCTACTTAATGCGGCTTTCAGACACCCTAGGACACTTCAAACCTATTGCTCTGATACCAAGTTTGTCACAACCCGAACAGAGGCTTGGATTATAACACGGGACAAGGAGCCCCGAGAGACCCCAAGTCGACCCATGGAATAAGCATACATCTAATTTCAATCAAGAAACTGAATAATCGATAAAATACTCATAGCAGAAGTCTAACTTGAACATAACATCAAAATACGAAATCCAAAGTTGAATACATACATATGTCTGAAAAGACTCTAAACATGACGAGTTGATTGGACTATACGCCAAATAACTCAATAAAACTAAAACTAAGATACATAAAGGAAAGCTGAATAGTCTAGCCCTCCGGAAATGAGGACTCACCAACAATAAGAGTGCTAACTCTGATAAGCTGACTACGAGCGGGCTAAATATGAGAGCTGGGTCTTGTATCATGAAATGATACAACATAGAGTATGCTGTTAGTACGTGGAATGTACCGAGTATGAAAGCTAAGTAAAACTGCTAAAGCAAATAAAATCATTTAAATACAATGTATAATGTAAACGTAAACACAAGAATCTGAGAGGAGGGATTGCATGCATTCTTTCTGAAATCATGATCTCTTCATAACATGTCATAACATAACTTCATAACATCATAACTAAACCAATTGACTCAATGCTAAATTCTGACATTTATAAGTAAAGCTAAACATTGAGCCAAACCTGCTTTAGAACATGTATTTACATAAATCTCATGAGTAATGAAACATGCATATCTTAAATCATGAGGAACAATGGGAGACTCGTCTTTTAACCGACATACCATGATAGAGCATACGTGGTCCGAACTATCACACTCAAGTGGGTAGAGGTGTCCAAAGCCTTGCCAGGACTACGAACGATACCATGATATAAATATCAAGTTGAAGGCCCATCCGAGTAGGGGAACTCAAAAGGGAGGTCCCAAAGTCATAATGTATAAATCTAGGTTGGCGCGTAGTTCTGAGGCATAGGATGATCGACCCTTAGCCTGCTCCGTGCTAGACATTACTCCCAAAACATGCATGTGCTCTACGTCATTTTATAACAAAACTCAACATCGTCTATTGATGAAGCTCAATGATCAAATACATCTCAAATATGAAATCATGCATATGAGAAGCTTTAGCTCAAGACATACTACAAGCTGAAAACATAATTGGGAGCCTTCGCTCCAAGACCATGTGGTAAGCTATACATAAGAAAACTTTAACCCAAAATATACCACAGGCTTAATATATAATTAGGAGTCTTTTCTCCAAAATAATGTGGCAAGCTTTATTTCAGAAAATCATCATTCATACATAACATGTGGGCATTGCCCAAAGCATTATCATTCATACAAATACTCAATGCTCATCGAAATCATAATTGTAAACATGGGTAGCTTCACATCATGCTTTTTGATCTTGGGCAAATTTATATGCCCAAGTGATACTCAAATGTGTCATTTTAGCCTTGTTTATCTATCAATGTTTATACATTCTCATGTGATTGGTAATAAAATGTGAATTTATACTAACCAACATGATTAGCATTGTTTTGCAGGTAAAATGTAATTTTGGGAAGCTAAAATGCATGTTGGAATATATCGGGGTTGTACTCGGATGTGAGCAAAGGACAAGGCATTGGAAGGCACAAAATAAAGAGGCTCCGCGATGGAGCCGTGTCACGCTGCCATCGTGGAGGACTTCTGCCTGGATAGGGAATTTTTGGCCAATTTCCAGTGAGGGTTCACGTTGGGTCCGTGGCACGGTGGCCTAGCTCCGTGTTGCACGTCGTGCCATGTTGGGCCTGATTACCTGAACCCCCAATTTCCAATGAGGGTCCGCGTCGGTGGCGTGTCATGGAGGCAGTGCTCCGCGATGCACTCCGTGACACGTTGCTTGTTATTCTGGGAAATATTTCCACTAGTATAAATAGAACACTTTGGTTCATTTTTCATGATTCTGACTTGGTAGAGCAAGAACGTGGGTTACAGGCAGTTGAGGGGACGAAATTATCCTGGTTTTTCTCTCTTTCCTTCTCCTTGAATTCAATTGCTTGTATGTTTAACACTCATTTAACGATGTTTAATCCACAAATGAGTGGCTAATTCTTCTTCTTGCTGAGGTAAGAACAATTGTATTGAAATGAGATTGTTGATTAAATTGGTTTTTCATCTTTTCTTCCATGGTTGTTCTATTGATTCTTGCTCTTACTGCATTAATGTGTGGCCTACATAAATGTACATCTAAAAAGTCCGGTTTCACTTGAGAGAGCAAGAAATTGGAAAGTTGTGAATTAATAGGATATGATCCTTTCTTAGTTTGGGAAAATTGAGAATTAATTTACCTTCAGGATAGAAATATACCTGAAATTCGTATTAGTCAATTTAGGAACCGGGTTTGTATGGCTAGAACATGAATTTCGTTTAATCACAGAAATATAGGTGGACGGTTCATGATTCTTAAGTTGGGTTAAATACGAGTGTTTTAATCCATTGGCAGTAGTTCTTGACTAGCAACCAGATGAAAGGTTAACCAAATTATATCGATAATTAATTTCATTACATGTTCATTTAACCTCAGCATGCTCACATTCATAGTTCAGACTCACATTAGATAATCGTTTTAGACTTAGCATAAAAATTAGAACCCAAAATATCAAACTCTAGGTTACAGTGTCTTCATTATTAAAATTAAAATATAGTAACACTTGAGTAGTTCGTTACCTTATCCCAGTCCCTGTGGGATCGATACTTGGCTTACTTAAGCCACTTTACTACTTGTTCGACCACGTGCACTTGCGTGTAGTTTTGTACCCAACAAACGACCGAACAAGTTTTTGGCGTCGTTGCCGGGGACTGGCAATTGGTGAATTTGTCTTAAGTGTTAATTTACTATATTTTTATTTTTTCTTAGTGTTGACAACTTGGTCTTAGCCTGTATTTTGCAGATTTAATCTCTGTTGAACACTGGCAAGAGACAAGGAGCTGGTGGACTCGTATTTAGAGCCAGAAAGATTATTTCATCGTCAACGGAGAGAAGCTCTAGAAAGAAAGCTGCAGTTGCTCAGACAAACACTCATGGAGAAACAACAGAATCCACCAGTAGTACGGGCAATGTTAGTGCCCGAAGAAGTAGCAGCTCGGCCGATTCGCGAGGTGGCAATCCCACATGCTAATAATGTCACATCTAGCATCCGCAAACCTGAGCCAGGAGGGAGGTTCGAGCTCAAACAAAACATGGTGCAATTGCTGCACACTAGCGGGCAGTTTACAGGTCTCCCTCATGAAGATCCATAGCAGCATCTCCAAAATTCTTTGGAGATAAGTGACACTTACATCCCCGCTGGAGTGTCATCAGATTATGTCAGGCTTACATTGTTCCCATTTACACTATTGGGAGATGCAAAGAGGTGGTTGAAAGTTGAGCCACCTAATTCGATTTCTACGTGAGATGATCTTGCAAGGAAATTCTTGATATGATTTTTTCCCTCCGGTAAAACAGCAAGACTTAGAAGTCAAATTCTAAGTTTCAAACAGAGAGAGGGAGAGAATCTATATCAGGCTTGGGAGAGATTCAAGTCCATGTTGCGGGATTGTCCTCATCATCATCAATCCAATAATGTGCTGGTGCACACTTTTATAGAGGGTTTGGAACCCCATACAAAAATATTGCTAGACTCAGCAGCTGGGGGACAAGCGCTGGAGAAAACTTATGAGGAGCTTTATACCTTGTTGAACCATATTTCGTAGGGCAATCCGGAGTGGAATGCTGATTCGTCAAGAGGAGGGACAAGGAAACCAGCAGGTGTTCTAGAAGTGGATGGTTTTACAGCTATTGCTACACAGATAGCTGCTTTACAGAATCAACTCAACACCCACTTCAGTAACATGACAATGAACCAGCCTCAAGCCCTAGTGAATGCAGTGCAGCAGATTTGGTGTGAAGTGTGCGGGAGCAGAGAGCACTCAGCTGAGTGTTGTGGAGCAAATCCTGACTCGGTGAACTTTGTGGGAAATCTACAAAGGAACAACCACCAACAGTATGGCAACAGCTACAATTCCAATTGGAGGAATCACCCTAATTTCTCTTGGGGTAGCAACAACCATCAGGGGCAAAGTTCGAGTCAGGGTGTGTAGAGGAATCAAGGAGGGCAGCAGAATTATCAAGCACAATTTAGAAACAACAATGCACCTCCTCCACCACCATCACCCTGCATTGAGGAGATGTTCAAGACGATGATAGCTAACCAAGCTCAATTGTAGGCTGACTATGTGAAATTGGCAGTCGAGGTGAAAAACAACCAGTTAGCTAGCACTTGAATATCAATTTGGGCAATTTGCTGGAGCCCAAAACACCAGGCCTAAAGGAGGACTTCCGAGTGACACGGATCCCAACCCCAAGCAGGTGAATGCGGTGACCACAAGGAGTGGTTTACAGCTGAAAGAGGTGGAACCAGAAAGACCACCTCAACAATCAGGAGCAGCAGAAGTTGAGAGGGAGCAAAGTGATAAGAGGGGGAAGACAAAGGAAGCTGAATCAGAAAGACCACCACCCCCGTTCCCTCAACGATTAAAGAAACACAAGGAGGAGGCGTGTTTCAAGAAATTCATAGAGGTGCGGAAACAGGTACATATTAACTTACCTCTTGTTGATGTTTTGCAGGGAGTGCCGAAGTATGCCAAGTATATACAGGACATCATGGCAAACATAAGTCGGTTGACTGAGTATGCTACGGTGTCTCTCACGGAGGAGTGCACTTCCCGGATACAAAACTGACTGCCCACAAAGCTCAAAGATCCTGGGAGCTTTACTATACAGATTACTATTGGGCAGAGTATCAGAGCTCGTGGATTACGTGATTTGGGAGCGAGCATTAATTTGATGCCGTCATCGATATTCAAAAATCTGTGTCTAGGGAGTCCTAGACCCACAACAGTGATCTTGCAATTGGCGGATCGGTCCTTAGCCAGACCTGATGGCATTGTGGAGTACGTTTTGGTGCAAGTTGGCTCCTTGATCTTCCCGGTAGATTTCATCGTGATGGATTTTGAACCAGACGCGGAAGTCCCATTTATTTTGGGACGTCCTTTCTTGGCGACCGGGAGAGCGCTGATTGATGTAGCTGCGGGGCATCTAACCATGTGAGCACACAACAAGGTGGAAGTGTTCGATGTGTACAAGGCCTCCAAGCTCCCAACTATGTACGAGGAACTCTCGGTGATCAATGTGCTTGATCGAGTTGATGATGCACAGATAAAGGATTCACGAGAGTTATTGGGAAAACCACCGGAACGATGTAAGAACTACTGGGGGGAGGACGGTGGTCGAGAGAAAACGTCCATCACCCTAGAGCACAACTGAGCTAAATGACGCCGAGCCGCGACGGTAAACCAGGCGCTGCACAGGAGGCAACCCGTGAAATATTTCTTTCTAGATTGTGAATAGATTTTTCTATTTTTTTTTATTTTCTTGATTAACAACAAAATTTTTAGTTTTTATTTTTGTTTTTATTTTTATTTTGAGTGAAACCTATAATTCTAACCAATTTCTTGTAGTAAGATGAATTTCAGGTCGAACGGAGGGAAAATATGCAAGGAATCGCAAAGAAAAATTTGAGGTATGAAAATCAAGAAAAAGTGGCAAAATAGTGAGCTAGGGCGATAGCTCCGTGTCACGGAGGAGGGCCTCCGCGTTACCCTCCGTGACACATTGAGGTGCAAATCCGAAATTTTAAAAGAATTCCAGAACACCCTCGCATCAGCTCTGTGTCATGGAGGTAGTGCACCGTGATGCACTCCATGACACGTTGCTGTGTATATCGCGACGGGTCACACCGGGTTGCCGGGTGACCCGCGCGAATTTCCCACTTTTAAACCCCGACTCCCCCTCAATTTTCCTTATTTCTCACACACTCTGCGACCAATCCCTCTAAAACCCCTTCCCCTCCAACGTGACACGGAATAGGCCAAGAATTTCATTGAGTTTTCTTCAATTCTTCGAATTCAAGGTATGTTCTTCAATTCCATCTCATTTCTCATCGATTTTCTTCAATATTGAACATGTGATATGAGATAAACTTGCCCTAAGTAGAAATTTAGCGTAAATTCGATTGAATTATTGTTGATGGATGTTCGGAGTATCATTGTGATTGCTTGAACTCATTAATTGCATAATTTAATCGAATTTTTTGATACAATCATAGCGAGGGCTTGCTTTTGAATTTGAAGTGGAAAAATGTAGTGAACTCGTGAAATTCATGCTAGGTTGTACATGTTGAGTGAGATGAGTCGATGTGCTAATTTTTATTAAGCTAAAAGACCGACGGATTCTCGGGTTATGGGAATACTGAAATTTGCAAGAATTGGGTGAGTTGTATAGGTTCATGTAGATAAATTCTTGTTATTTTCATTTCTTTGTTTCTCCTTGCTAAGTGCGATGGGATAAAATGTTATCGATGGTAATGATTGTGGTTAGCTGTACGAAGTCTGAGTAGTACATAGAATATATACCGTCTAATTCTTCGAATGCACTAAGCATGTTTGTTATATTTGGCTGTTTGTTTGTGTAAATAGGTATGATCTTGCCGTAATGTTGTAACTTTAGCTAAGGACTAAGTGTGGGGTAGCATAGCTTAACCCAACCGTAGTCGAAGCAAATTTTCATTGGCTTAACATTGAACTTGTCTATTTGGGTTGACAAGAACAATGGCAAATAGGCAAGAAAAAGGGAAAGGCGCATCAACATCTAGCGCCGGAAGAAAGAGAATCAGACTGGGCACAGCAGTCCCAGCAGCACCAGCGATTCCACGTGGCCAATGCCGCCAATACGGAACCAGGTGGGTGACAGAAGAGCGGAAGAAGTGGTATGCAAAGCACAAGGAGAGCAAGTACTTCCCCGAGGAACACATAGCACGGGAACCGTTGGCACAGGAGTTCCCTAGGATTGTCCACAGGATCGAGGCAGCTGGGCTCAATTTCATCTTTGAAGAGCCCAAGGAATGCAACTTGCACCTGATTCGGGAATTCTATGCCAATTGGAACCCGACTCTTAGAAGTCACACCATCAAAATCAGAGGGCAAATAGTCACCTTTGAGCCCCACCACCTCAATCCTATCCTAGGGGCGCGAGACACAAATGCCCACGTGCTGCGACAGCTAAACATCACTCCACCATATGCGGACATCAAACGCACTTTGTGTGGAACCAGATCGACAGCTAGATGGAGCCGACACAAGGAGAGGGGCTTCCATCAGACTTTGACCTATTCACAGATGAACAGGGAAGCCAAGATATGGCTTAAGATCGTCTGTTCCTGCCTAATCTCGGGGGTACATATGACAGATGTAACCCGGGATCGTGTATGCCAGGTGTACGCCCTGATGAAAGGGCTGGAGATCAACGTGGGGGCGGTGATTATCTCCGCCATGAAGAGAGCCCGGTTGCATCAGGGGCACAGATACGGATTTGGTGGACTACTCACCATATTCCTGAGGGGCCTAGATGTTGAGGAAGAGGCCCTTGACTACATCCCGCAGATGGAGCGGCGGGCCTTAGATGTCACTAAAACTAAGGCACCCGACACCACCCACGGGCCTGTTCTTACACTTGCTGAGCGACATGCTCGGGATGATAAGTACATGGCTCGCATGTACGGGATGCAGATGCTCCAGCTGAGGATAGGCGGGAGGCCGGCAACAGAGGAGGAGCTATGGCAGCTCGAGCTAGACTAACCTTTTGGCGAAAATGCCAGGGCTCTATGCCGAGTGGGGCCAGCTTTTGTAGAGCCCATAGATGATGATGTCCCCACAGACGAGGAGACACATCGGGAGGACTCCGATGTGGAGTCCGATGATGATGATGGGGGTGATTCAGACATGGGAGATGAAGCAGCAGCACCTGATGAAGAAGTGGAGTATTTTGATTGATCAGGGAGTTCCACCACCCAATTTTTGTGCTATTTTAATTTTTGTGAACACTGGGGATAGTGTTCGAGATAAGTATGGGGTGGGAGTAGTTAGGTGCTGGTTGTGCTATTAGGTATGTTCTAATCTGTTGTTGTGCCTGTGAACAAAATTTTCTGACCCTGTGATTTGTGATTGTTAAGTTGTTGTTCTGTATTGTAATTATATGTGAAACTGTTGTGTGTTGTTGAATGTTTCTAAGCTGATATTTTACATATTTTTGTTTATCGAAATGATCGATATTTTTAAAATTTATTTTTTTCAGTTTTTGGGTTTCTCGGCGTTTGTTTTCGGTTCTTTTACCGAGAATGGTCCCATTGAACCGAAGTCCTAGTTAGTGACCGTTCCTTATGATGGATGGTTTAGGACCGTCTTAAGGGAAATGTCGTCTTTAGGAGTAGATTCTTTTTCATTTATATTTTTCTAGTTGTTTTTCTTTTGTGGGTTGCATCCCAAAACCTGTAGTTACTTTATGGTTGCGGAATTCTGGTTGCGTGTCGTACATGATATTTGAAATGCAAAGGTGATTCATATTAAAGCATGCAACTTTGTAAATATGTTGAGATACCTAGGCCATAGAGTCGATTCAGTGTGATTAAGGCTTAATGTTTGAATTCGTGTAATTAGCTGATTGAAGAGTCTGTGAATACGTCTTGAGTTGAGCATGTGCAATAAGTGTGAAGTGAGGTTTTGTTATTCCATGCTATTGTGAAGTGTCTAAAACTTGCCTGGTGTGTGTACAAAATGAAATGGAGGAGGTGTAGTGTAGGAAAGGATGTAGGCATTTATTTGGTTTAACCGAAAGTTTCTATTTTTCATTTTCGTACCCACCTTGATTGTATACCCTAGTCAGCCCGTTGAGCCTTTAGCCTATTATTTTTTTCTTTTGTCAAAAAAGTGTAAACCGAGCTTAATGCCTTCTTTTCATTAGCCGTAAAGTCGATCCAAAACTCTTAAGCGCTTAAGAAGAGAAAATAATTTTCCCAAAGTGTCAAAGAGTGAGAATGGTGAAAAGAAAAGAAAAGCAGAGTGATAAAGGGAAACAAAAGGTTGAAGGTGCACTTGTTAAAAATAAACTATAATGAAGGTGTATGAATAATCTTTGTTGTTGTGTCAAGAGTGCTTAATAAGACAGGCCAAACTAAAGAGAAACTTCAAGAATGGGAGGATGAAGAAAGAAACACTGCCCATGAGTTTGATGCGATGTATTTAAAAGACGCTTAAGGATGCTAGTGGCTATTATTGGCTAGCCCAATATTTACTAGTTCCGTAGCTTACATTACAACCCGTTAAAGTCCTACGTGATCTTACATCACACTTCTTTATATTAGTGGAGTAATACACTAAAGGCAAGCTTATGGGTCGTGACATGATGCATGTGAATTCTTTTGGGAGAGAGAGCAAAATTGTGTTTATATGCCCCTTCTTGAAATTTTGTGAGTTCATATGATCAAAAAGGGGAAAATTTTCTTGTATTGTGAGGGATCATGCTTGATGAGAGATTAATTTTCGTGTTGGATGTCTTGATCAGCTGATTTGCATGAGTTTGCCAATATCGAGAGTCGATTCTTAAGTCTAGGAGGTCTTGATGTATTGAAGGTCATTGCATTGATTGGACCATGCGTGTTTTCTTGATGATTTGCTGTATTGAATAATCGGTATGACCGTAGCCTAAATTGTCGAACCAAAGTAGTGAGGTTTGGGTGTAAATTGCATGAGGTGTAAGATTTTTGTTCGAGGACGAACAAGGATTTAAGTGTGGGGTAAGTGATCTTGGGAAAATTTATATGCCCAAGTGATACTCAAATGTGTCATTTTAGCCTTGTTTATCTATCAATGTTTATACATTCTCATGTGATTGGTAATAAAATGTGAATTTATACTAACCAACATGATTAGCATTGTTTTGCAGGTAAAATGTAATTTTGGGAAGCTAAAATGCATGTTGGAATATATCGGGGTTGGACTCGAAGACAAGGCATTGGAAGGCACAAAATAAAGAGGCTCCGCGATGGAGCCGCGTCACGCTGCCATCGCGGAGGCCTTCTGCCTGGATAGGGAATTTTTGGCCAATTTCCAGTGAGGGTTCGCATTGGGTCCATGGCACGGTGGCCTAGCTCCGCGTTGCACGTCGTGCCACGTTGGGCCTGATTACCTGGACCCCCAATTTCCAGTGAGGGTCCACGTCGGTGGCGTGTCATGGAGGCAGTGCTCCGGGATGCACTCCCTGACACGTTGCATATTATTCCGGGAAAAATTCCCACTAGTATAAATAGAACACTTAGGTTCATTTTTCATGATTCTGACTTGGTAGAGCAAGAACGTGGGTTACAGGCAGTTGAGGGGACGAAATTATCAGGGTTTTTCTCTCTTTCCTTCTCCTTGAATTCAATTGCTTGTATGTTTAACACTCATTTAACGATGTTTAATCCACAAATGAGTGGCTAATTCCTCTTCTTGCTGAGGTTAAAAACAGTTGTATTGAAATGTGATTGTTGATTAAATTGGTTTTTCATCTTTTCTTCCATGGTTGTTCTATTGATTCTTGCTCTTACTGCATTAATGTGTGGCCTACATAAATGTACATCTAAAAAGTCTGGTTTCACTCGAGAGAGCAAGAAATTGGAAAGTTGTGAATTAATAGGATATGATCCTTTCTTTAGTTTGGGAAAATTGAGAATTAATTTACCTTCAGGATAGAAATATACCTGAAAGTCGTATTAGTCAATTTAGGAACCGGCTTTGTATGGCTAGAACATGAATTTCGTTTAATCACAGAAATGTAGGAGGACGGTTCATGATTCTTAAGTTGGGTTAAATACGAGAGTTTTAATCCATTGGCAGTAGTTCTTGACTAGCAACCAGATGAAAGGTTCACCAAATTATATCGATAATTAATTTCATTACATGTTTATTTAACCTCAGCATGCTCACATTCATAGTTCAGACTCACATTAGATAATCGTTTTAGACTTAGAATAAAAATTAGAACCCAAAATATCAAACTCTTGGTTACTCTGTTGTCTTCATTGTTAAAATTAAAATTTAGTAACACTTGAGTAGTTCATTACCTTATCCTAGTCCCTGTGGGATCGATACTTGGCTTACTTAAGCCACTTTACTACTTGTTCGACCACGTGCACTTGCGTGTAGTTTTGTACCCAACAAATGACAAAACACTTTTTCCATCATAATTTCTCATCATCATCATATATTCATCACAAATCTCATATTTCATGAACATCTCATCCATGGGCTTTTAATTCATAGAGCTACAATCATGATTTTTAAATTTGAAACATTATAAAATTTGCCCATGCTTCATAATTCAATAGTAGAATCATAATCAAATCATACCCATGAATAGAAATAGAAGATTCATGCATTTGAGTAAAAACCCCATAGATTAGACATAGAATTTCATACTTTAGAGGGGGATAGGGCATGGGTGTGAAAGAAATCACCCATTCATAACCATAAATACTTGTTGGTAGCTGATTCTAACACTTCTTTAGATGCCCAATAGGAAATTGAAAAGAAATTGATGAATTCTAAGCTTTATCACCCTCTCAAGTATTCTACCTTGAGTGCATGAAAGAATGAGGCCTAAAGTGAACTTAACCCCTTTATAAGTCACTATTCATAACTCAAAACATTGTAGTTTAGGCCCTAGGAACTTAGGAATCATGGAAAAGCCACTTATTAAATTCGCAAAAAATAACTGCCAGGAGGTCCCAACAAGGGACCACTCGACTTGTGGTCCCAGGTCATGACTCATGGAGCCAGTTGTGAGGTACACTGCCTGAGCCTCGACAAAACTTTCCCTACTTGGACCATGACTCACCCGATGAATTGTGGGAACTTACCATGACTTGTAGGGTCCTTCCTGATGTCCACTACCTCTTTCCTTTTTCTTTTCTTAATTTCCCTCCCCACTACTGACCCAATGACTTGTGAGGCCTGGCTATGGGCCGTGGTCATTCCCATGGGGTATCCTCTTCCCAAGCCTTAAATTCCAGTCCCCTGGCTTTCCCCACGAGTCTCATCACGAGTCGTGGGTGGATCTCACTAGTCTTCTCATGACTTGTTCTTTGTCTGCTGCAAAATTTCCACTTTTTCTCCACTCCAACTCCCGAGTCTGATCTTTGGGCTTCCGGGGTATAACATTAGTATATTCCAAGTAATAACTGCATACTCTATGTTGTATCATTTCATGATACAGGACTGAGCGATTAGACTCAACTGCGCCATTAGTCCTGCTTCCATATCAGTCCAGATTAGCCTTGTGTTGGTGAGTCCTTATCTATTGAGGGCCTTATTCTTGTCATGTTATTTTATCAGTTTAGTTTCAGACTTAGAGTTAGCTAGGGGGCTTGTCCCAGTAGCTCATCACTTAGTAGAGACTTTCAAATATAGACTTATATGTTCAACTTTTGGTTCGGTGTTGTGATGTTAACGCTTTTAATTACGATTTGTTATATTTATTCATGATCAAGTTTTATGTTTTCCAGCTTTAATTTATACTCTTGAGTTGCTATGCACATGCCATGGGTTGACTTGGAGCCATTTGTTGTTTTAGGTCCCGTGTCTCAATCTAGAGTCCCAGCTCATGTCGTGACACTATTGTTGGCAGATCGCATGGTGAAAAATCCAGTGGGGATTCTCTATGATATTCTAGTAAAGATTGAGTCCTTTATATTTTTGGCCGATTTTGTTATTATTTACTGTGACGTGGATTTTGAGGTCCCCATTATTTTAGGTCTACCATTCCTTTCCACCAATTGTGCTCTTGCGGACATGGAAATAGGACAACTAAAGTTCCAATTGAATAAAGAAAAAATGACTTTCAATGTATGCCGATCTATGAAATAGGAAAACGATCTGCGAGTGGTCTCAGTGATTGATATTGTGGAGCCTCAGCTTCTAATGATGTCTGTAGAGGAACGACTGAGTATTGAAGACATAGCAACAGTACATATGAATGTTGAGATTGATGAGGTGCATAGGTACGAGGAGATAGTTAATGCACTCACTGGTATGGGGTCATACACTTATGCTCCAAAAAAGATTGATCTTGATATGAAGAATCGTGTACCCCCACGGACAAAACCATCTATTGATGAGCCTCCGATCTTGGAGCTCAAGGTTCTCCTATCTCATTTGCAATATGTTATTTTGGGAGCCGAAAACACACTACTGGTCATTGTAGAAGCATACTTGGTAGATAGGCAAGTGGAGGCTTTGGTCTCCATTCTGAAGAGGTTCAAGAAGGCCATTGGATGGTCCATAGCAGATATTATTGGGAAACCACTAGGTATTTGCACACATAAGATCCAGCTTGAGCCAGACTATATTCTGAGTATTGAGAATCAACATAGATTGAATCCACCTATGTAAGAGGTGATCAAGAAAGATATTACTATGTGGCTGGACACAGGAGTGGTTTACCCTATTGCTGATAGCAAATGGGTGAGCCCTTTTAAGTGTGTGTTAAATAAAGATGGAATCACTATGGTTCTGAATGTTAATAATGAGCTCATTCCACTAAGACTAGTCACAAGTTGTAGAGTATGTATGGATTATATGAAGCTAAATCATTGGACTCCGAAAGACATTTTTTTGATGCCATTTATGGACTAGATGCTTGACGGACTTGAAGTTAGAGGGTGGTCCTATTTTCTTTATGGTTGTTTGGGGTATAATTAGATTTTCGTAGCCCAAAAGACCAAGAGAAAATCACCTTCACCTGTCCTTATGGGACATTTATGTTTAAGAGGATTTCGTTCGGGTTATATAACGCACCCACCACCTTTCAGCATTGCATGATGTCTATATTCTCTAACATGGTGGAGGACACCATTGAAGTTTTTATGGATAATGTTTCGGTGGTCGGTTATTCTTTTGATGATTTCTTTTCTCAGTTGAGGAAGGTGCTACAGAGGTATGAAGAGACAAACTTGGTACTTAGTTGGTAAAAGTGTCATTTTGTTGTCAAGGAAGGAATTGTGCGAGGTCATCGAATTTCGGGGAAAAGGAATGGGTGGAGAGGGCTAAGATTGATGTGACAACTGGCTTACCACCTCCAATTTCTATGAAGAGTGTTCGAAGCTTTTTTAGTCATGCAGAGTTCTACCGAAGCTTAATCAAGGACTTCTCAAAGATTGCACATCCCTCGTGCAAGCTACTTGAGAAAAAGGTGAAGTTTGTATTTGATAATACATGCTTGAAGGAGATATTGACTATTATCCTATTATAGTATCTGACTGGTTCTTACCATTTGAGGTGATATGCGATGCTAGCGGTGTGGTCCTAGGTGCGGTTTTGGGCCAAAGCGTGAAAAGATATTTCATCCGATCTATTATGCTAGCAAAGCACTCAATGCATATTAGAAAAATTATACCGTAACCGAGCATGAGTTGTTAGTTGTACTTTTTGCATTCGAGAAGTTTCAAGCTTACTTTCTTGGAACAAAAGTGATAGTTCATACAAACCATGCAGCTCTGTGATACTTGATGGCAAAGAATGATTCCAAAATACGGTTGATTAGATGGGTACTTTTGCTTCAAGAGTTAGAGTTTCAGGTTAAGGACCGAAAGGGGAGTGAAAATAAGGTGGCAGATCACATATCTCGACTAGAGGCAGATGCATCATTAAGAGATGAGTTTGACATATATGATACATTTCCCGATGAGCAGGTTTTGGTTGCATCCCAGGTTCTCATTCCATGGTTCACAGGTTTTGCTAATTATCTAGTGAGTGATTTGGTTCCTACAAATTTGTACTTTCACCAAAGAAGAAATTTCATATCATATGTGAGGATGTTTCTCTGGGATGAGCCATACTTGTTTCTCATTTGTTTTGATGGGTGATCCAGAGATGTGTTCTTGAGGCTGAAATGATGAGCATTCTTGAGGCGTGTCACTCACCCCCTATTAGGGGTCATCACAGTGGTATCTTGTCATGGCTCGAACATACACCCGGATAATAGACACGGGACAAGGGACCCCGAGAGACCCCAAGTCGACCCATGGCACATGCAGACATCTAATCTCATTTAATAAAGCGAAATACTTAGCATAAAACATAGTGAAAACGTAAACATACCGTAACAACCGAAAGTACTGAGCATATACATAAGCTGAGTTCTACATCCTGTTTGAAAGCCTCTACTGCATAAGATGGGTTGATAGGACAACATCCCCAACTAAATCGACCGATACTGAAACATAATAAATATGAAAGTCTGTCAAATGGCCCGCGAAACATGAGGACTCATCAATAATCTGAGAGCGAGAGCTGAGATGAACTAAAGATGAGGTTGAGCCTACAATCCGAACCCTGTATCATTAAACGATAAAACATAAAAAGTATGCGGTCAGTACGTGGAATGTACCGAGTATGCAAGGTAAGTAAAACGAACATTTAAAGTAAAATAAACTCATAAATGAACATAGGAGAAGGACATCATGCTTGTATCATAAACTTCGTAAGGAAACATAGGGCTCAAGACTTTAAAATCATTCATAAATCGTTAATTATCATAATCATAAGCAAACTTTATCAAAACATAACATGAGCCAATAACATAAATATAACAATGCATAAACATGCGGAAAAATGGGAGGACTCGTCATAACCGAAACCATCATGGTAGAGCCTTTCATGGTGCCCCAACTATCTCACTCGAGTAGGCAGAGCCAACCCTTGCTTGCTAGGCGAGGGTCGTGCATTAGGAGTGATATCACATATGAGGGGATCATTATCAATAAAATATATCATTAGAAACCCATGGTGGCACGCGGTTATGAGACACCGACGTAGTCCTTTGAATGTCGGGCTGCTCGGTGCTAGATACGGCTCCCGAAAACATGCATACAGGCTCATACGTAAATCAATAACATCATGCATTAAAAAATCATTGGCTAAGGTATAACATTTATCATCATTGATCCCCTTTAAAACATGCTTAGCCAAGATTCAAAGGCCCCTTTTCATCGGCCAACATTATAAAGCGATAAATCATGTGATTCGTTCACAAATCGTAAATCATTCTTAAATATGTGGGCATTGACCAATACTTTGACATACTCAATTCTTTCAAAAATATGCTCACAAACATGGGTAACTTGAAATCATGCTTTTCCATCATCAATAGACTCAAAATATGGAATGTTCATCATAAATCATAACTTTCATGAACTCTCATCAATTAGTATTGTAGATTTAAAAAGCTTGAAACATAATTTTCAAGAAAATAATATAAAACTTGCCCATCATTCATAATTCAACAATTAAAACTCAATTAAATCAAACCCATAAAGAGAAATCACATTTTCATGCATTTGGGTAAAACCCCATGGAAATTTAATAGGAGGATTCATGATTAAATTCGAAATTTGGGCATGGGTGTGGAAGGAATCACCCATTGTAAAGCCTACATATCTTGGAAGGATGAATCTACCACTTCACTGATTACCCAAGGAGAAATTGGAAGAAGAATCCCTTAGAAAAGCTCTTGATCACCTCCTAAATTTCATAAACTTGCATGCATGGAAGGAACACACCTACAATAGGTTTTCCCCTGCTAAAAACCCACTAAACGAGCTTAAAATGACGTAGTATAGGGCCTTAGGCTGAATAAATAATGAAAATACCCTTATTGATTACGCAAAATATTGCCCACTGGACCAAACAACGGATGAACCAACGGGCCGTTGGAGGATATCATGACCCGTGATATCCGTCCGAAGATTTGGGTCTTTCTGCGTGAATATATTTTGCAAGCTCTTGTGATCAGGTAAATACATCCACTTGGTCCCCATATAAGTAATGCCGCCATATCTTCAATGCAAACACCACCGCGGCCAACTCAAGATCATGGGTCGGATAATTCTTTTCATGAACTTTCAGCTGTCTCGAAGCATATGCTATTACCTTCCTATGCTACATTAAAACACATCCCAATCCGACTCTAGAAGCATCACAATACACTACCAAGCCATCAGTACCCTCGGGTAAGGTCAACACTGGTGCTGAAGTGAGTCGGGTCTTCAACTCTTGGAAGCTTTTCTCACAAGCATTCGACCATTGGAACTTTTTCTGAGTCAACCTGGTCAACCACCGGGACTAATTGAATAGTCGGGGCCTTAGAGTTCACATCCTTAACCCTCACTAGGTGGTATATGCAACCTTTAGAGATCATCTTCCTGGCCTTAAGATAGGAAATAAATCGACCTGCTGGTACCACCGAACTACCTTTCCACTCCAACACTGACTCACCTAGAAAACACAATTCCACCGTATGGGCCCTATAATTAATCGAAGCATAACATGCAAACAACCAATCCATGCCAAGAATAACGTCAAAGTCAATCATGGCTAACTATAAAAGGTTTGCGGAGGTAACCTTATGCAACACAGTGATCGGACATTCTCTATATACTCGTCTAACTATGACCGAATCACATATAAGGGTCGAAACTGAAAACAGTTGTGACAAGGTCTGGGGACTAACTCCAAGGCTACTAGAAATGTAAGGAGTCATGAAAGACAAGGTAGCTCCCGGATTTAGCAAAGTATAAACATCAATATGAAAGACATGCAACATACCAGTAACCACGTCTGGCGAAGTCTCCTGCTCCTGGTGCGAGGCAAGGGCATAGAGTCAATTTTGATGTTGTCCGTCACCTCTACTAGTTGACGCTCCTTGCGGAGTGGAACAAGCTCGAGCTGCTGCTGTCCTAGTGGTCTGTGCACGACCCCTATCATCACTATGTCTAGCATATGGGCATGCTCGGTGCATGTGCCCAGATCTACCATACCCATAGCAAACATCTAAACCGAGCAGGCACTCCTCGGCATGACTCTTGCTGCACTTCCCACAGGTTGGAGAGGTATACTCTAACTGGGTGCCTCTTTAATCCCTCAATCCTGAAGTCCTGCTCCTCTGATCACCCCTGGGTTTGGATGGAACACTAGTTGATGATGGTGCTGGGGCTAGTGATCTCTGCTGAAACTGTGGACGGTATACACCGCCGGACCTCTGATGCGAAAACCCATGGCTATCCGGCCGAGCCCTCTTTGCCTCCCTCTCCCTCACATGAGCCGCCTCCATCTTCTGGGCGTACAACACTATGTGAGGAAAGTCTATATCTTGGTGAAGCATGGTAATCCTGCAGTCCTTGTCTAAGTAACCAGCCACACCATGAATGAATCGGCGCACCCGCGCCCTCTGATCCATCACTAACTCTGGGGCGTACTTTGACAAATGAGGGAACTCAAGTGAATACTCCAGCAGTGTCATCTTTCCCTGCTTGTGGTTCACAAACTCCGCTGCCTTAAACTCCATCATCTCCTGAGGGAAGAACCTGTCGAGAAAGGCCATGTGGAACTCATCCCAGCTGATAGGGCCCGCTTCCGCTACCCTGCTGTCCTTCATTTGCTTGTACCAAATATGAGCGACCTCTTTTAGCTGATAAGAGGTCAAGTCCACACACTCCCCATTTGTCACTCCCATTACCTGAGTGACTTTAAAGATCCCTTGAATGAAGTGGTATGGATCCTCCTCCACCTTTAATCCCGTAAACTTAGGAGGGTTCATTCTCAAAAAGTCTCTAATCTGAGCCGCCATTGTATTGCCATTCTGTGGGACCTGTGCAAGAGCCTGCTGGTTAACTTGAGCGGTTAATGCCTGTACCAACATCTTAATAATCGCCCGAAACTCAATGTGGGCAGCTTTCAGACACCCTAGGACACTCCAAACCTATGACTCTGATACCAAGTTTGTCACGACCCGAACGTACACCCGGATCATAGACATGGGACAAGGGATCCCGAGAGACCCCGAGTCGACCCATGGCACATGCATATATCTAATCTCATTTAATAAAGAGGAATACTTAGCATAAAACATAGCAGAAATGTAAATATAGCGTAACAACCGGAAGTATTGGGCATATACATATGTTGAGTTCTACATCCTGTCTGAAACCCTCTACTACATAACATGGGTTGATGGGACAACATCCCCAACTAACTCGACCGATACTGAAACATAAATAACATGAAATTTTGTCAAACGGCCCTCGAAACATGAGGACTCACCAATAAGCTTAGAGCGAGAGCTGAGATGAACTAAGGATGAGGTTGAGCCTGAGATCTGGACCCTGTATAATATAACGATACAACAAAAAAGTATTCGGTCAGTACGTGGAATGTACCGAGTATGCAAGGTAAGTAAAATGGAAATTTAAAGTAAAATAAACTCATAAATAAACATAGGAGAAGGACATTATGCTTGTATAATAAATTTCATTAGAAAATATAAGGCTCAAGACTTTCAAATCATTCATAAATCATTCATTATCATAATCGTAAGCAAACTCTATCAAAACATAACTTAAGCCAATAACATAAATATAACAATGCATAAACACGTGGAAGAATGGGAGGACTCTTCATAACCGACACCATCATGGTAGAGTCTTTCATGATGCCCCAACTATCTCACTCAAGTGGGCAGAGCCGACCATGACTTGCTAGGCGAGGGTCGTGCATTAGGCGTTATATCACATTTGAGGGGATCAATATCAATACAATATATCATTAGAAGCCCACGGTGGCACGTTGTTATGAGACACCTGTATTGTCCTTTGAATATCGGGCTGCTCGGTGCTAGACACAACTCCTGAAAAAATGCATATAGGCTCAAACATTAATAAATAATATCATGCACTAAAAATTCATTGGCTAAGGTATAACATTTATCATCATTGATCCCATTTAAAACATGCTTAGCCAAGAATCAAAGGCCCCTTTTCATCGGCCAACATCATAAATCGATAAATCTGTGATTCGGTCATGAATCATAAATCATTCTTAAACATGTGGGCATTACCCAATACTTTGACATACTCAGTTCTTTCAAAAATATGCTCATAAACATAGGTAACTTGAAATGACACTTTTCCATCATCAATAGACTCAAAATATTGAATGTTCATCATAAATCATAACTTTCATGAACTCTCATCAATGGGTATTTTAAATTTAAAAAGCTTGAAACATAATTTTCAAGAAAATAACATGAAACCTGCCCATCATTCGTAATTCAACAATTAAACCTCAATTGAATCAAACCCATAAAGAGAAATCACATTTTCATCATTTGGGTAAAACCCCATAGAAATTGAATAGGAGGATTCATGATTAAATTCGAAATTTGAGCATGGGTGTGGAAGAAATTACTCATTCTAAACCCTACATACCTGGGAAGGATGAATCTACCACCTCACTGATTGCTCAAGGAGAAATTGAAAGAAGAATCCCTTAGAATAGCTCTTGATCACCTCCTAAATTTCATAAACTTGCATGCATGGAAGGAACACTCTTAGAATAGGTTTTCCCCTGCTAAAAACCCACTAAAACGATCTTAAAACAACGTAGTATAGGGCCTTAGGATGAAAAAATGACGAAAATACCATTACTGATTACGCAGAAAATTGCCCACTGGACCAAACAACAGACGAACCAACGGCCTGTTGGAGGATACCACGACCAGTGATATCCTTCCGCGCTAAGGACTTCCCTAATCCATATCTCAGAATTAAACCACGGACATATAGGACGGGTCGTCCTAAGTTTCAACGGGTCGTTCCTTTAGTCGTCGTTTCCTTCTTCTGAAACTCTAAACTTTTATTCAACGAGCCTTACCACGACTCATTGTAAGATACAACAGGTCATGGTTCCCATCCGTCATTATCCACTGGAGATTTGGGCTCGCTTACCATGACTCTTCACAACAGGTAGTTGCAAGCCATAATAGGTCGTTCCATGACCGATTAAACTCCCCAACTGTTAAGCCCATCTCCTACCATGACCACTAACAATGACTCGTTGTATCGTACAATGAGTAGTTACATCAATCGTTGCCTCCACTACCACCTCAACACCTGAATCCACGACTGCCAAAAATGGCTCGTAGTTACATACCACAAGTCTATTGTACCTCTTGTCCTGCAACCTTTTCCCCAACTTTCAACAGTTTTTCATTTTAGCTTCTCAGTTATACTCTTAGGCAATCCCAGGGTATTACATATCAGCACTGCCCACAAGATTCCTCAGTATGGGTATTATGGCCCACTATTCACCAGGATGTATACGGTTTTGCAAAGGCATGTGATGCATGTCAAAGATAAGGAGGTATATCATGAAGGCCTGAGCTCCCTCTCACTTACAATCTTATTATTTAGCTATTCGATGTCTGGGGCATTGAGTTCATGGGCTTGGTTTTTAAGCTTGAATGGGATGAAGACTATGTATCTAAATAGGTGGAGGCAGTTGCGCTTTCCAATAATGAAGGTAAGAGTGTCACAACATTCTTGAAGAGGAACATTTTCTCCATATTTGGGACTCCTAGGGCAATCATCAGTGGGGGGGGGGGTTCACACTTTTGCAACCGGTTGTCAGGACATTGCTTGACAAATATCGGGTGAAGCACAGGGTAGCAACACCTTACCACCCGCAATCTAGTGGACAAGTTGAGGTCTCCTATCGGGAGATAAAGACCATCTTAGTGAAGACTATGAATTCTAACAGGACTGATTGGTCTAGCAAGTTAGATGACGCCTTATGGGCATACTGAACTGCTTTTAAGACCCCTATAGGTATGTCTCCTTATCAGCTTGTTCTGGGAAAGCATTTCATCTGCCAGTCGAGCTTGAGCACAAATTCATGTAGGCGCTCAAGAAGCTGAATCTGAATTGGGCTGACGTGGTGAACTTGATGTTTGATCAGTTGAATGAGTTAGATGAATTTTGTTTGGAAGCCTATGAATATTTAGAAATTTACAAAGATAGGATAAAGATACAACATGACCGGAAAATTGAGTTGAATGAGTTCATCCCTTGGGATCTGGTTTTGCTATTCCGTTCAATGCTTCGGTTGTTTCCTAGAAAGTTAAAGTCTAAGTGGTTGGCACCATTCCAAGAGTATTCCCATATGGTGCAATTGAGTTGGAGAATCATGAAGGAAAAAGATTTAAGGTGAATGTTCAACAGGTCAAAGCATATCTAGGAATGAGCGAAGAGATCAAACTGGTTGACCTCTAGGCCCTAGGAGATGTCTTATAACCTGGGGACTTGCGTCTTACCACGACATTAAATCGAGCGCTTCATGGGAGGCAACCCATGGGGGTGAACATGACGAAGTCTGAGTAATCAAGATGCCTACGTTGTGCCGCGGTGTTAAATCACGCACTGCTTGGGAGGAAACCCGGGTTGTAATTGTAGATTTTTTTAAAAGAAGTGCTCACATAAGCTGATATGTAAATGTTTAACAAGGGAATAATTAAGTAAATTCAACATAGACCTGAACTACGAGTCATAGACGAATCGTACTACCTTAGTATGGCTTGTTGTTTAGGTCATCGTTTCTCACTTAGAGAATGCATGTTTCAGAAGTGATCCAACGGTTGGTTACAAGGGACGATTCTTTAACAGGGTGGGCTATTGGATCACCCATTTTGATAAGTTCTTGCAAATCCTGAAGCAATTGATAAAACCTATGAACAAATAATATGAGCCATTGTGAGAACATACAACCCATGTCTAAGCCTGTAGGTTCCAGGTATGTTCTCTAATCCCTAAACAATGGGAACATGAGATGGGTCAGTTTTTCAATAGACGACCCATTGGATGAAGTTGTGATTCGTCCTTAAAATTTTTAATCATAGATCAACTCGACCCGACTTTCCCGCACCCGATTCCTTTAAAAACCCTTCACACTATTTATTTTGCCTATTACTTCACATTTCAATTTGACATCACTCCCTCCTTTCCGAGTTACATTTCATGCCAAACACTGTTTCAACGATCTCAATCTGTGATTGAGTGGACAGATTTCCCAACCCTAACTCTCGATTTCATCTTCATCTGCTAAAATTAGTACATAAGTATATTTGTATTGAGAAAATATCTTTTTTCTTCATCCCTCATCACTGTGTCCTTCACATTTGAAATGCTTAATGATCGTTTATCATATTACAAAGTGGAACTGATCCATTAATCATTAGTTTAGCCTAAGATTGTAATCAAAAGTGTAGGAGGCAATATGGTCATAGGTTAGGACCGTTCAATTGGAAAAACATGAAGCATAATTGAAATGGAAACCTAAAAAACTAGTTGTGGTGGAATTTTAATGCGGGGTCAAGTCTAATTAACCCCTAAAAAAATGCTAAAAATTAGATAATAATACCTGGGGGTTTGATGAATTTTTAATTGACTAGGAGTAGGTCAGGCAGGCTTCACGAACTAATCAATGACCCATTGTTTCCACAACGACTCATTGATTGAGTCGTTCGAACTACCCAGTGACCTAGACTTAGTCCTCCTCACAATAACTCGTGGAACAAACCGGTATATCAAATAACAGATGATTAAACATAGTCATTGTGAGAGGCTCTGCAAACTGTAACCCGATAATCTTATTAAATGGACCATCCAACGGACCGTTGTATCTAACAAAGGACCATAGAATGGGTTTGTTGTATCAGGGCCAAATTGGAAACTTTTCAAATTCTCATTCAACGACCACAATAATTGGTTGTCTTTTCCTACAATGACCCATACTGATGGTCGTATAATCTAGTAGAACAAAATGTCATAGGTGTAAATTTCAATGCTTTTTGATTCTAACGATTGTTCCACATGTACAATGTCTTCAAAAGGAAATAAGAAGCAACAAGAGACTATTGCATGGAAAGAAATTGCTAAGAAGCGGCATATTCAGGATGAGCTAGAGTTAGACAGCTCCAGTAGGTTTGAGGTAAACTATGACATTGACTCCTACGATGATTCTCCAGTCATGACCACTAAGGAAAAAGTCAAGGCTCAGGATGCTACAATGGCCACCTCTCCACTTTCTCAATGTGAAGAGGGAGGAGAAGGGACCGTGTGTGAGAGTGATAACCCTCCCCATGGATAATGCAAAGGAGAGAGACAAGAATGCTGAGGAATTCGGGTATGTGGGTATTGCAACAAAGGAGCCAGTTGAAAAGGAGAATATAGCTGCAGAGTCCGGTGACAAAGAGAGTGTCGCAAAAGAGCCCAGTGAATAGGAGGAGGACTCCGACCCTCCGACCACACTAGATGCAAGGTCCAAAAGATGGACCGTCCAGGGCTCTCAGAATGTCTATTATGTGGAATTAGCACTCAATGAGAAAGGGAACCTCAGATGCAATATTTAGGAGGAGCCTCAAATCGGGACCAATACCCTGAATGAGGTCCCAGAGCTCAAAAGACTATTTGAGACCTACAATATGCACTGGATGGCTGAGACTCAAGGAAAATATGGCATGGAGGTGGTGTGTAGTTTATACGCAAATTATTATTGCACTTTGGATAATAATTCTTCTTCAAGGAGTGATATTTAATAAGGGGCTTGTGTTGGACATAGTCCGAGTAGGAGCCACCCCGATAGATATATCCGAGAGGACCATCATTCAGGTCTTGATGGGTGGTGATTATATAGTGCCAACCCATACTATGGAGTATGACTACAGGATGGAATCATTGATGGGGATTAGGTAGTTGAGCACCAAGGACAAGTTGATGCACTTTCGGTGGATAGAAAATATTGTTGCAGAGGCTATGGACGAAGTAGAACGAGTCACAGGAAGGAAGCCAATATACAACTCCTGTATGAACATCCAGCTAAGTCGTGGTTGTCCATTGTCCGACATCGGCTCGCGCCTACGATGATTGATAATTTCTTGAGCGTGAATTGGGAAGCTCTGACTGCCTACATCTTGTGTGATTACTTGTTGAATATTCCTTGAATCATCACCATAGATATTCAGGAGCATACGGTTAAGGAGAACACTGCACTCCCATTCCCGAGCCTCATCTATCAGATGTGCATAAAGTTGGGAGTGCGTGTCTTGTTGGATATTTATCATATGATTTCCATCACCAAGATGATAGACATAACATTGACTAAGGATGAACTGAATCTGATGGATCTAGTCTGAGGTCCAAGTTTGGGGCCAAGATTGATTAATAGTGCTCTTGTCGGAGGTGAGTAGGTTGATACCTCTGCGCAGGCTGAGCATACCATGGAGTTTCTAGCTACTCAAGCCGAAAATTCTGCCACCACCACACCCATCACTCTTGGGGCACTTCACAATCACTTCCCTCTAGGTATATGCTACTTCCTAAGGCCATTATAAGGAGGATGGCCAAGAGGATAACAATTGCCAAGCAAAAGTTTGACATGCTGCTTGAGCAAGTCAAGCCATGGGTCTAGAAGGAAATAGAGGATACAAAACGAGGGTTGCACCTGAGATTTGATAGATTTAAGTTATGCCTCAAGGAGTTCCCATTCTAGACTTATACTTGGGGTTGGAATATGATGGAGAGAGACCTGGCAGCAATGAGAGCCTCTGTGATAGAGTTGTCATCTCGCCAGACTCCAATATTACCACCACAAGCTCTATTAGTGATTGAGAAGGACGTGGATATGGAGATTACTCAATTTTTTGACCTTGAGCTGATTCCACGTGAAAAAGGAAAAAAAACGGGTTACTGAGGAAGCGGAAGATGAGGAAAAAAGGAGGAGAATGAAGGAAAAGCGGGCACTGAAGACCGCCCTCAGAGGTAACTAACACACATCCAAGGCATATGAAAGAGAGATATGGGAGAGGATGCAATGTGCCGGTAGCTTTCGTGCGAGGATGGTGCCTGAGGAGAAAGGGGGGACACCTATTGCCCATGTGCTTAGTGCTTTAGAGAGTGCGATGGCCACAACTGATTCCACTACTTTTGAGGTTGGAGTCGAGTCTGCGACTCCAACTGCTGAAGATTCTGTGGTTGTGACGATAACTCCCACTATGCAGAAAACAAGTGTCTCGGACGCCCAGGTATGTTCCTTATTCCCATGTTTTACTTTTGATATGCATCGAGGACACCACGTGAATTTTTTTGGAGGGTGGGGTAGTACTTGATTTTTTGTTGAACATAACCCGAGGGTTTTTCTTGCCAGATATCTTTTTCCCCGAGTGTTGTTTATCTAGTAGAACCAACATATTTATGGTTTTTTTTGTGTTCTTTTGTTGTGTATTTCTTGTTAGCTAGAAGGAAAATAGGAGGCGTATGAGTAGTCCAATAAAGCATGTTTTGAGTTGCTTTAGTATGTTTAAAATAATACCCTTCCTAAATTTTTTGCGTGTGTATACTTGTGCTGTGAGTTGTGACCAGTGTAGCTATTTGTATGACATCATATGTGTTGCTACAATAATTAATGCTTAAGCTTTGATGAACCTGGTTGTTGGTAACTAGTCGTGCAAACTAATGCTTGTGTGAGTGAGGCATATACTTTATTCTACTATGTGTGTCAATCTAGATCTTTCCTGGTCAGTCATAATGAAGTATAGTATGGGAGATTCAGAAAGGATCATAGGTTATTTTTGATGATTAGTCCAGTTTAGACTAAATGACCTATCAAATGAAAATAAATACTCCTTGATCCTAATTTTGAGCTTTAAATGAACCTTTTTGTTGTTTATCCAATTCGCCTTCCCTTCTTGATTATGATGAACCTACTCTTGCCCTGGTCCCTCCTTGGACACTGTGTACCTCAACTCAGGAAAATTGCCTAAGTTAAGGGTGGGTAGTATAAGGGTGATGAAGAAAAGATTGGTGGTGAGATCATTGAAGCATGATACGAAAAGGCGGGTACGGTGTGTATAATTAAATATCAAAAAAGAAAAAAAGGAGAACAAGAAAAGAAAATAAGAAAGAAAAAAAAGAAAAGAGACAAAGAATAAAATAATACGTGAAAAGAGGAAAACTGCACCTTAGTTGTAAAATAAGAAGAAAAGAGGGAAAAAGGAAGAGAAGTGAAAAAGAGATTAAGTGGAACCAAAGTTAGTATAGTGCCAAGGAGGTTTAAGTAATTAGGTACATATTTACCATACCCATCCCCAAGCCTACTTTAGAAGCCTAAGAAAGTGTAGAAATCTTAATCAAGGATTAGAGAAATCAAGGTTGTATTTCCTAATGAAACAAGTTCGAGTACGTGCTCCCTTATATTGGAGATGATACAAGGTGTCAAGGTATAATAAGAATCCTGGTTATACTCAAATACAAGTGTACAAGACTCTTAACTCCTAATAACTAGATAAGACTCCTAACAAACCTCAATATCAATTTTTGTCTAGATCATTATCTACAACAATCACTATCACATTATCTTCAACACTTCCCCTCAAGCTAGTGAGTGATGTGAATGGGGGAACAATCACTCCTAGTTTGCTTCTAAGACCAGCAAAAACTTGCTTCGTTAGAGCTTTTGTATGAATGTCAGCTAGTTGATCCTTAGACCTCATAAACTGTGTACGAAGCTGTCCTCTAGCCACCTTTTCTTAAAAAAAAAATGACAGTCCATTTACATGTTTAGATCAGTCATGCATAATAGGATTAAATGTCATGTACAAGGCACTCAAGATATCACAATACAGTGTAGTCATTGTTCTAATGTACACTCCAAGATCATGAAGTAGATAGATAAACCATGTCATCTCTGCTGCAGTAGAAGCTAGTGCTCTATATTCAGCTTCAACACTTGATCTTGCCACTGTAGTCAACTTCTTTGAGTTCTAAGAAATATAGTTTGCACCTAGGTAGATGCTATAACCTGTAGTGGATCTCCTGGTGGTAGTGTAGCCTCCCTAATAAGCATCTAAATAGCCATACAACCTATAAGATAATTTTAAGATAAGCCTGAGTCTATTGTGTAGAGTACCTTTGATGTACTTGAGAATTCTTTTCACTCCTTCAAGATGCTCACTGTTGGGACATTGCATAAATTGACTAACCAGATTCACTACATGAGTGATATCAAGCATTGTAAGTGTTAGGTACTGGAGACTATGCACTATCCTTCTATATATAGATGCATTGTTTAGGCTTCCAACAACATTATGTAAACCATGTTTTTGTGCTAAAGGGGTAGCAGTAGCTTTGCCGCGTTTCAGTTTTGTCAAGTAGCTCAACAACATACTTACAAGGACTCAAGTGAATTCCTCCTGGAAAATATTTGACCTCTACCCCAAGAAAGAAGTGCAATCAACCAAGATCTTTCATACAAAACTCTCTTCCAAGTTGTGAAATCACTGTTGAGACATGTTATTGATCACCTCCTAATACAATAATGTCATCTACATATAGTAAGAGGAATATGGTACCTCGGTGAGATTGTAATATGAATAAGGAAGGGTTTGCTTTACTACAAGTGAAACCAAGGTGTAGTAGGTACATGTTAAACTTGTAAAACCAGGCTCTTGGTGCCTACTTAAGATCATATAGTGCCTTCTTTAACAAACAGACATGATGCGGATACTTAGCATTAATAAATCCAGGGGTGACTCATGTATACCTCTTCTTCCAAATGATCATGTAAGAAGACATTTTTGACATCTAACTACCCGATGTCGCATTTGGAACTAACAGCAACTGAAAGAACCACCCTGATAGTTATGGCTTTAACCACTGGGCTGAATGTTTCTTCAAAGTCTATCCCTTCAAGCTGAGAAAAACCCCTAGAAACAAGCTTTTCTTTATATCTATCCACTACTCCATTGGCTTTTCATTTGGTCTTAAACACTAATGTTGAACCAACTGTGTTCATATCAGCAATTTTGTGTACTAATGTCCAATCCTTGTTGTTGTGTTAGGCATTTATCTCCTCCTACATAGCTATAAGCCAATGTGGTGACTTTAGTGCTTCATTAGTAACAAGAGCATGCTGAGAAGCATCAACTGTCTTTGCCTTCTGCTTAGTGATCATGTGATGCCCTTGTCTACAGAAGGTGCTGCAACTAAGTTAGCTTGTTGTGATGTAATATCTCCTAGTTGTTGATGCTCAGTCATATTCCAACTTGAGAGATTAACTTCTAGTTGTGGCCCTTGTGGATTGGACACAGAGAATGTAGGATTTGTTGGGCAACCATTATTTGAACTTGTATTAGGGAGTTCATTATCTGAGCCTGTATCTAAGAGTTTAGCATCTAAAGCGTCATCACTGGGAAGGAATGCTGGTACATGTGCATCAACATTGTCAACATCTCATGACCTGAGCTGGGACCCTGAATGGAGAGATGAGACCTAGAACCATGAATGGCTCCAAGCTAACCCATGGCACATACATAACATGACTTAAAATCATAAAAAATGGGATTTAAATTAAAATCATGGAAACGGGGAAGTTTAAAGTATGTATACATAACATAAAGTAAGTCAAAACTTGACATGAGCTGAAGCATCTACATATCATCTGAAAAGCCTCTAGAATATCTAATGAGCTGATGGGATAACACTCCCAAGTAGCTTACTAAAGTCTTAAATTGAAATAACATACAAAACGTAAACTATGATAATGTCCTCTATAGACGAGGACTCACCAAAGACGGGACTAATGCGATCTGAGTGAGAGTAGGACTATCAGCGGGGCTGAGTCCGATAGCTAAAAACTATATCATAAAATGATACAACATAGAGTATGTGGTCAATATTTGGAATGTACTGAGTATGAGGGTTATTAAAGCGGACAATAAAATACATAAAATTTCATGAGACTAGGACATTTCAAGAAATAAACATGAAGTAACAATCATAATTGAAACATGAGGGCTCAAGGCTTTCAAAACTATTCATAATCTTGTCATGATCGTAATCATAAGAGAATCCTTGTAAAACATAACTTGAGCCAAAGTGTCATAATAATAATTATTCATAAAACATAAGGAACAATGGGAGGACTCGTCATAGCTGACACCATTATGATAGAGCTTACATGATGCCCCAACTATCTTGCTCAAGTGGGAAGAGCTGTCCTAAGCCTTACCAGGGCAAATAATGGTAACATGGTGTGATCACTAAAGATACCCCGTAGGGTTAAAATGAATATCAACCTATATTTGTACGTAGTTTGAAGACTTAGGATTTTCCTGAATCCCGGGCCTACTCGGTGCTAGACACTACTCTCAAGAACATGCACATGGATTAGAATTAATATTGTTAAATTATACATGAAGTTCATGGCTAGTTTAAATCATAAAAATTGTGAACATACTTGTAATAGATGAACTAGCCCTCAAATAAGGGCCCGTGAGTTGCCCATAATCATAATCCGGATAATCATGGAAGTCAAATATAGTTGAGAAAATCCTCATACTTGAAATTCATAAATTCATGAAGCCTTCTTGTAGGAAATCATGTATCATACATCATAAAACGTAATTTAGGGTTCGAGAACATTGAAATCATAAGAGGATCATAGAATTTCATAACAATTCATTTAACCCTAAGAGTTTATAATCATACTTGTAACATAAGGGACCATAATTTCATGAAAACTTGTAGGAATCATAAAACCCCAATCACGGATATCATAAATTCATATCAATTCAGCTATACCTATAAGAGGATCATGGAGGAATTTCTTAACCCAATAAAAAAACGTAAAATTTCAAAAATAGGGCTTGGGGAATGGGTGATCATAAATTTGTTTGAAAAAGGGGCATGTGGGTGAAAGAACCCATCATTGATAAGCCTACATACCTGGAATTTGACAATCACTAGCTAGCCTTGAAACCCCAATTGAATTTACAAGGAACTTGAGCAAGAACCTTAGAAAATCTTAAGAGGGTTTTGAGATACTTAATTCTTCAATTAAGAGTGATAGGAGAGGAAAGATTGATCTAGGGTCAATAATACCCTTAAAACACTCTTACCCAAGCATAAAATGATGTAGTTTAGGACTTAGGAGCTTAGGATTTATGAAAATACCCTTAATCATTTCGCAGGAAAAACCTCACTGCCAGATACCATGACTCGTAACACAAATCGTCCTTCCATACCACGACTCGTGGTACCACTCTTCACAACCATCGAATTTTTCCTAGCTTTCTGACCTTCAAATGACGGCTAAATAGGTTGAGTTATTTCTCATCACAATGACTCATCACTTCCTTTCGTTGTCACCACTAACGTCATGCATGGTTTTTGATCCTCCCAACGGACATATACAATGGATCGTTACTGGTGACAATGTATTGCCACTAGACCAAGCTTCCTAATTTTAACTGCTTCTCACCACGACCACTTACCATGAGTCATTGTTTCCCACAATGAGTCATATCATGACTCGTACTACCAAGCCTTAGCACACCAAATCAGACAATGACTCCTGACAACGGCCCATTATAGGGACCAAGGAGTCGTACCACGACTTGTCATCCAATCCTTCATTTGCAGAAATGAACCACGGCTCAGGACTGTGGGTTGTCACGTCAACCAATGGGTCATACCTTGACTCGTTGGTCTAGGACCTGTCAACTAGAAGGTCACCACAACCAAGACCTATGACCTGTTACTCCAGACCATGACTCATATAATGAGTCATTCTAAGATTTTTTCAAACATTCTCCACTGATCATATTTCCAATCCCAATCTGGTCTTAGGAACTTTTGGGGTGTTATATTATCTTCCCCTTAGGAATATTCATCCTAGAATATAGAATAAGTATACTGAAGGGCTAGGGAAAAACTGCAATCCCAAAAATTAACAACTAAAGCTGAAAACTGATGGAGTGACTGACTCCAAACTAAAAATACATGAATGAACTGAACACACGAAATGCACATGCATGCTAAAACATGAAAGGAACATACAAACATAATCTTGACATGAAATTGAATAACATATTAGAGAGGAAACTAATATGTCAAGCTGGAATGGAAGTAGAAGGGAATAAATGCGGGTATTTAGCCATCATATCTGCTTCATCTTCCTGTGTAGCTCCCTCAACAAGCTGATTCCTCCACAAAACCTTTATCGAGGCTACTTCCTTGTTTCACAACTTTTGAACCTGATGATCATGGATCTCAACTAGTATCTCCTCATAGATAAGGTTTTCCCTCACTCCAATGTTCTCTATCAGAACAACTAGAGGTAGATCACCGATGCATTTTTTAATAGAGACACATGGAAAATTGGATGTACCGAAGATAACTACGCTGGTAGCTCCAACTCATATGCAACTTTGCCAACTCACATCAGAATCCTATGAGGACCAACATATCAGGGACTAAGCTTCCCTTTTTCCCTGAACCTCAGCACTCCCTTCATGGGAGACACCTTAAATAATACCCAATCATCATCCTCAAACTCAAACTCTCTCCTTCTCATATCTGCATAAGATTTCTGATGACTCTAAGCTATTTCCAGCCATTCTCTAATAATATGAACTTTCTCCATGGCCTCATGAATTGAATCTAGCCATAACAATGTAGTCTCACCTACCTCAAATCATCCAATAGGCGATCTACACCTCTACCAATTAAACAGCCTCATATAGAGCCATTTGATTGCTAGAATGATAACTATTATTGTAATAAAATTCGATGAGAGGAAAGTGGTCATACCAACTACCCTTGAAATTAATCAGACATGCTCTCAACATGTCCTTAAGAGTATGAATGGTCTCCTTAGCCTAACCATCTGTCTGGGGGTTAAAAGCTATCCTAAGCTTTACCTAATTACCAAGTCCTTTCTGAAATGTTCTCCAAAACTATGAGGTGAACTGAGTACCCTTATTTGAGATGACGGATAAAGGAACTCCATAAAACCAAATTAACTCTTGAATATACAATCTAGCATAATCCTTAACTGAATCGGTAGTTTTGACCGGTTAAAAAGGGCTAATTTGCTCAACCTGTCCACAATCACCTTTATAGAGTCACACTATCGATGTGTATGAGGAAAACCTATAATGAAGTCCATATTAATCTCTTCCCACTTCCAAGTAGGGATGATGATATCTTGAATGACACTCCCGAGCCTCTGATGCTCAACCTTAACCTGTTGGCGAGCACGCAGCCCCACACTCCGCTATGTCCTTCTTCATGCCATTCAACCAATAGACTTTCTATAGATCATGGTACATCTTGGTGGAACCTAGGTGGATAGATTATCGTGACCTATGAGCCTCACTCAGCTTTTTCTCTCTTAAGTCATCAACATCTGGCACATACAATCGGCCCTGATATTAGAGCACACCATCTCCCTCTTGGAAGAAATCCTCCACCTTCTCATTCCGAAAAACTTTCTTTGACTTCACTAGAATAGGATCCTCATCTTGCCTATCCTTGACTTTGATCACCAATGACAATTCTGACCCATTCTGAACAATGAAACCACTATTTGTCGTGTCAATAAGGCGAACCCCTAAATGAGCAAGCCTATGGATATCCTGTTCTAACTCCTTTCTCGTATCCTCAACATGAGACATACTCTCCATGGACAGCCACTAAGAGCATCTACCACTGCATTGCCTTGCCTGGATGATAAAAGACACTCATGTCATAGTCCTTAAGAAGTTCTAGCCACCTCTTTTGTCACAAATTCATGTTCTTCTCATTAACAATCTCATTAATGAAATCATGTGGGTCCTCATCTACCTTGGACCCAAGGAACTCTGGTGGGTTCATCCTCAAGAAGTCTCTGACACAAGTCGCTGATGCATTTCCATTTTGCAGAACATGAGCAACGGCCTACTGATTGACCTGAGCAGTTAAGGTCTATGCAAGCATCTGAATAGTGGCCCAGAACTCAGCATGGATAGCCGGCTCCAATGCTTGGGGCTCTTGGACTGGTGGGGCTGGATGATGCCCATAACCATTGCCATCCTTGTAGCCTTCACCACCGCCATTCATCCTTCCATTCATTCTTCGAAGATCCATGATTCTGTAATTGTGAATAGCACGATTAAAAGGATACAAAGACTTTTTATCGCACGACATAGATCATGAAAGAAGGGAACATTTCCTAAATGTCTCGTAGCCTCTTCTTCATAAGTATGGCACGCTTCACAGCCATGAAAAAGACTCTACTTAATGCGTCTTTCAGACACCCTAGTACAGTTCAAACCTATGGCTCTGATACAAAGTTTGTCACAACCCGAACGGAGGCCCGGATCGTAACACGGGATAAGGAGCCCTGGGAGATCCCAAGTCGACTCATGGCATAAGCATACATCTAGCTCAATCACGAACTAGACAACCAACAATACCATCACAGTGGAAGTCTAACTCAGATATAACATACGAATATATATTCCAAAGATGAGTACATACATATGTCTGAATTGCCTCTAAACATGACAAGTTGTTGGGGAAACACCCTAACTAACTCAACAAGCTGAAAACTGAAATTCATAAATAAAGATAGAAAGTCTGGTCCTCGGAAGATGAGGACTCACCAATAAGCAAATGCTAACTTTGATGAACTTTCTAAGAGCGTGGATGAACCTAAGAGCTGGGTCCTGTATCATGAAATGATACATCATAGAAAGTATGTGGTCAGTAGTGGAACGTACCGAGTATGCAAGGTAAGTAAACTGCTAATGTAAGTAAAAATCACTTTAAGACAATGCAGTAGGCAAAACATAAACATCATTAACTGAGAGTAGGGCTTGTATGCATTCTTTCTGAAATCATGATCTTTTCATAACATACGATACATAGCTTATAACATCAAACAGACTCGAATGACTCAAGGCTGAAACATGAAATTATTAGATTAGCTGAACATTGAGTCAAACCTTGATTTTAGAACATGCATGTATAAAATAATATCCATGAGCAATGATTATGCAAATCTAAATCATATAGAAAATGGGAGACTCGTCACTTAACCGACATACCACGATAGAGCTTACGTGGTCCCGACTATTACACTCAAGTGGGAAAAGCCATCCAAAGCCTTGCCGGGGCTAAGGACGCTACCATGATATTAATATCAAGGTCATGGGCAATTAGGGCTGGGGATAGCTCACAAGGGAGGTCCCAATAATATAGTAGTATCAACGTACATTAGCACGTAGTTCTAGGGCATAGGGTGATTGACCCATAGCCCGCTTGGTGCTAGACTCTTGTGCCAAAACATGCAATGCTCCACATCATATATAATGAAGCTCAACATCCATAGACTCAACAGCGTATGAAAACGAAGCTCAACATTGTCCATTGAAAAATCTTAATAATGAAATCATACATATACTCGACATCGTATGAAAATGAAGCTCATTAATAACATACATCTCAATTGTGAATTCATGCATATGAGAAGCTCAGTAATACTCAGTTTACCTCTTAGTTTTGGAGGTCTTTTCAAAAAAGGGCTTGGGACTCAAGTTAAGCTCAGCACAACCTTTTATCCGCAAACGGATGACCAAGCCGAACGAACAATCCACACTCTCGAGGATACGTTGAGAGCACGTATAATGGATTTGAAAGGTAGTTGTGATGATCATTTTCCTTTGATCGAGTTTTCTTATAATAACAGCTATCACTCGAGCATCTAGATGGCACCGTTCGAGGCTCTTTATGGGCGAAGGTATAGATGGCCTATCAGATGGTTTGAGGTTGGTGAGGCAGCCATGATAGGACCGGATTTGGTTCATAAGGCCATGGTAAAGGTTCAAATGATAAGGGACCGGTTACAAACCACTCAGAGTCTCCAGAAATCATATGCCTATTTAAGGAGAAGGGATCTAGAGTATGATGTAGACAATTGGGTATTTCTCAAGGTATCTCCCATGAAGGGAGTCATGCGGTTCAGGAAGAAGGGGAAACTCATTCCCCGATATGTTGGTCCCTACTGTATCATGAGAAGAGTTGGTAGCATATGAGTTGTACTTGCCCACAGAGTTGTCTTCGGTACATCCCGTGTTTCATGTATCACTCTTGAAGAAATGTTTGGGAGATCCAGCTTTAGCAGTTCCGCTGAATAGCGTCGGTGTAAAAGACAGCCTCAACTATGAATAAGTTCCGGTAGAAATATTAGATCATCAAGTCCATAAGATAAAGAACAAGGAACTAGAATTAGTTAAGGTTTTGTGGAGAAATCAGCATGTTAAGGGAGCTACATGGGAAGCTGAAGAAAATATGATGGCTAAATACCCACATTTATTATCTACCAGTTCAGTTTCAACTTGAGGTATCAGTTATGCCCTATTACTCTATTTAGTTTTCATGTTCAGTTCATGTGTTCAAGTTTCTTTTATGTGTATGAATGTGTATGTGAAGCATGAGATCAGTTCAGCTATGTGTTATGAATTGGAGATAGTCATTCCGTAAGAATTTCGATTACAATGATTAGTATTTGAGTATGATTATTGTATATCTATGTTCTCTACTTGTTTTCAACATTCAAGGACGAATGTTCCCAAGGAGGAGATATTGTTATACCCTCAAGATTCAAAGATTGGATCCAAGAGTTGAAATGGGGAAAGAATAATAATCTGGGAAGAGGCATAGGACGAGTCATTGGACAACTTGTGAGGAGAGCCCACGAGTCGTCAGGAGACTCGTGGGGAGGCCTGGGAGAATGGGAATAAGATAAAGAAAAAGGAGTCCCCACGGGCTTGGGAACGACTCTTGGTCTGACACCATGAGTTGTTTGGTCATCCATGGGGTGGAGGTATAATAAAAGTAGAAAAGGAAAGGAAGTGGACTTAACAGAAGGAAACCACAACTCGTCATGTCTGGAAACAAGTCGTGGTATGAGTCGTTGAGTGGAATTTAAATGAATTAATTTTAGGGAAGCAGTGCATTTGATGAGTGGTGGTCATGAGTCATGGCCACCCGTAACGAGTCATTGTTTAGATCAGTAGGACCCCCGGTGACCAGTTAAGATAGTGTACCTCACGGGCAAGGTGACGGATCATGTGGGCAGGTAACAAGTCATCAGGTCACCCATCATGGTCACCTAGAAGTTATGTTCTACGAAATAGTAAGGGTCTTTTCATAATTTCCTAAATTCCTAAGGCCTAAACTACGATGTTTTGGGTTATGAACATGGGAAATTTAAGGGGTTATGTTTAGTTTTCCTTTCATTCATGCATGCAAGAATAGTGAGAGGCAATCTAAGGAAATTCTGGGCTCTTCTCTTAAATTCTTCCAATTTCATTCTTGGGTAATCAAGGGAAGTTAAGAATCAGATATCCCAGGTATGTAAGGCTATCAATGGGTGATTTCTTCCACATCCATGCCCCTACTCTATGATTCTTACAAAGATTTCTACAAAAAATCACGGGATTATGAATTTGATTTACTTAAACTCTAATGATTTGATTGTGGGTTTTGTGATTTTAAAATCTTATTTATAATCTATGGGTTTTGATCAGCTTTTGTGATTTAAATTGATTATAATATTTTTGATTCAGAGGTTCTATGTATTTAAGCCTAATTATGCATGCGTCATGTTGAATTGATTTACGATCTACTTACGTATTGATGATATTTATAAACCCAACATGACTTATGATGTAAATCATGAATTTATTATGTTAGCTATTATGAATTTATGAAATTCAAGCTATATGCATGATCTACAAGTCTTATGAACCTTATGAATCATAAATTATGTTTTGGCCAACTCACGGGCCTCGTTGCATGGCTAGTTCACATTTGTACAAGTATATTTATGATTATCATGATTTAACTAGCCCCTCAATTCATGTATGTTATACTATGAGAACTATATATGTTTTGGGAGTAGTATCGAACACCAAGTAGATTCGAGGCCTAGGTTCTGCCCCGCATCTCACAAACTACGTCCCACCCTAGGTATGTTGGGACCTCCTATGTGACTGTCCCCGGCCCAAATGGCCCTTTTCATGGTGATATCACACTTTCATGGTTCGACCCTTAGCATGGTATGGACACCCTTCTGACTAGGATTGCAAGTTGGGCTTCATGTGTGCTCATATGGGATATGTTGGTTAAGAGAATCTGTTACTATTCCTCATGATTTATGGATGTTATGATTATGCATTTCGGCTCAAGTCTTTTTAAGAAAAGATTTTTTCACATAATTATGACCATGTCTATATTACGAATATTTTGAAAAACCTTGAGCCTTATGACATGTTATGATTTACGATACGAGCATGATGTCCTACCCTTATGATCATGAATGAAATTTTATACATGTTTTAAATGTCCGTTTTTACTTGCCTTGCATACTTAGTATATTCCACATACTGACCGCATACTTTTAATGTTGTATCGTTTCATGATACAGGCCCAGTTCTCAGGCTCACCCTCACCCGTAGATTGTCTTGGAGTTGCTCTCAGCGTACTTGGAAAGTCCTCATGTTCCGAGGGCTATATGTTCGGACTATATGCTTTTCTTCAGTTTATGGATTGTTGGGTTAGTTGGGGAGTTGTCCTATCAACCCGTCTTTCATGATCATAGGCTTTTCAAACTAAAGTTGTATTCAACCATCATGTATGGATTATGTATTGTCCTTTCTCCGTATTTATGACATGTTTATGTTTTTTATGTTATGTCTTCGCTCATGTGAATGAATTAGATGTACGCTCTTTTCATAGGTCGACTTGGGGTCTCTCGGGGCTCCTTGTCCAGTGTCTATGATCCGGGTGTATGCTCGGGTCGTGACAGCCGGCCTAAAACATAATTCATGAATCATAGGTTTCATACATACTTGTAGATTACTCATTTAGCTCGAGAGTCACCAAATCATGATGGGTAATTGAATAAATTTATATTTGAAATCATAAATCATGCTGGGCTTGTAAGTACTATCAATTAAAGCAAAGATCATAAATCGATTTATCATAGATCATGCTTAGATAGGCATAATTTAATAGAATTAGAAATCAAGAATTATATAATCAAAATAGTTGTAAAATATGATCAAAATACATTAAATATAATGTAAATCACATTTAGAACAACCCATTTGTAAATCATTAGATTTTCATAAAAATTGAATTAAGACCCCAATAGATTTTGGGTAGATTTCCATAAATGTCTAAAGAATGAGCATGGGTGTTAACGGAAACACTCATTCGTAAACCTACAAACCTGTGTAGGATCAGATTCTAAAGTTCTCGAATGCCCAAGGATGAATTGATAGGGAAGAGGAAAAGCTCGATCTCTCCAAAATTTCTCTTAATATGCATGCATGGGAATGATCTATGCAATAGGGACTTAACCTACCTTAAAATGCCTAGAAAATACATGAAACAACGTAGTTCCTTATAGCATGGAAAGGTGGAAAATGTCCTTACTGAATTTAGCCTAAAAATCTTCACAGGTTAACCAACGGGCATACCAACGAGTCGTTGGAAGCTACCACGACTCATGGAATGGCTTGTTGTCTTCACTACCCTATCCTTGCTTCCGGAATTAAACCACGGCTATATAAAATGACTCGTCCTTTGGTCCAACAGGTCATTGAGTTGATCGTTGCTCTCCCCTTTGAAATTTCCAAACTTCCTGACAACGAGTCTCACCACGACTCGTTGTTTCCTCCAACGGGTCATAGTGTCCTTCTGTCAAGTCCACTGGAAATCTGACTATGTAGACAACGACTGCTGACAACGGGTCGTTGTAACCCATAACGGGTCTTTGGATGCCCCGTTATTTCCCTAAATGCTAAAGTCCATCTCTCACCATGACTACAGACGATGAATCGTTGTTTCCCATAACGAGTCATTACATCAGTCGTTGCTTCCACTGCCACCCAGACTCCTGAAACCACGACTGGCAACAACGCCTTGTGGTTTCCAACCACGAGCCGTTACACCTCTCGTTCTATGATGTTTTTCCCAATTTCAGTAGTTTTTAACTTTTAACTCTCGGGTCTACTCTTAGGCCCTTCTAGGGTATTACAATATCTCCCCCTTGGGAATATTCGTCCTTGAATGTAGAAAACAAGCAAAAAACATAAACCTGCAATTATCATATTCAAATATTGGTCATTTAAATCGAAAACTAACGGAATGACTACCTCTGATTCATATCACATAGTTTAACTGATCTCATGCATCACATACACATCCATACACATAAAAGAAACTTGAACACATGAACTGAACATGAAAACTAAATAGTCATAGAGAAAAACGGATACCTCTAGTCGGAACTGAGCCAGTAGAGAATAAATGTGGGTATTTAGCCATCATATCCGCTTCAGCTTCCCGCTTAGCTCCTTGAACATGCTGATTCCTCAATATTACTTTAACTGAAGCTACTTCCTTGTCCCTTACCCTCCAAACCTTACGATCCAATATTTCCACTGGCACCTCCTCATAGCTAAGTCTATCTTTCACACCAACGTTGTCCATTCGGGACTAACTAGAGTTGGATCTCCCAAACATTTCTTCAAAACTTACACATGAAACATAGGTGGTAACGTCTCCCCCTCCCCCAAAAAGATATATTTTAGATGGGGAGGCAATTCTTTCAGCTCCAGCTTCGGTGCCTACACAACGGATGGTTTCAGCAAAGGCTCTAGAGATCTCATCAATGACTGGAATTCCTGTCTCCTCGGATGATTTGGTGCTCCATTCAAAAATTGGACCATTCCACACGCCTCTCTATCCCCAAAATGATTAGAGTGTGTTAACGCTCTTTCCAATGGGTCTTGAGATTCAACAATCTGCCTAATTTCTTCATGCTCAACCACATTAATTTCCGAAAGCTCCTCATTTATAGATGGCAGCTTCATGGCTTTTAACACATCAAATACCTCTACCTTGTCATGTGCTCGCATTGTAAGTTGACCCGCAGCTACGTTGATTAATGCTTTCCCGGTTGCCAAGAAGGGTCGTCCCAAAATAAATGGGACTTCCGAGTCTGGTTCAAAATCCAGAACAATAAAATCTACCGGGAAAATTAGGGAGCCTACTTGCATAAGCACATCCTCAACAATGCCATCCGGCCTAGCTAAGTATCTGTCTGCCAACTGCAAGATTACGGTTGTAGGTCTAGGACTCCCTAGACCTAACTTTCTGAATACCAAAGATGGCATCAGATTTATGCTTGCCCCCAAATCACACAATCCACGAGCTCGGATACTCTGCCCATTAGTAAGTTGGATAGTAAAACTTCCAGGGTCTTTTAGCTTCGTAGGCAGTCTATTTTGGATCCGGGAAGTGCATTCCTCCGTCAAAGCTACCGTGGCATACTCAGTCAAACGACTTTTGTTGGCCACGATGTCTTTAATATATTTGGCATATTTTGGCACTCCCTGCAAGACATCAACAAGAGATAAATTAACATGTACCTATTTAAGCACCTCTATAAATTTCTTGAAACACGCCTCCTCCTTGTGTTTCTTGAGTCGTTGAGGGAACGGGGGTGGAGGTCTTTCTGATTCTGCTTCTTTGGTCTTCCCCCTATCAGAAGTTGTCTCTCCCTCAACATCTGCTGCTCCTGACTTTTGAGGTGGTCTTTCTGGTTCCACCTCCTTCAGCTGCAAACCACTCCTTGTGGTCACTGCATTTACCTGCTTCGGATTTGGATCCGTGTCGCTAGGCAGTCCTCCTCTGGGCCTTGTATTTTGGGCACTAGCAAATTGCCCAAATTGATACTCAAGAGCCTTGGTCACTAATTGATTATTTTTCACTTCGGCTGACAATTTAACATAGTCACCCTGCAATTGCGCCTGATTAGCGATCATGGTCTTGAACATTTCCTCAATGCTAGGTGATGGTGGTGGAGGAGGGGCATTGTGATTTCTGAATTGAGATTGGTAGTTCTGTTGCCCTCCTTGATTTCTTTGCATACCCTGACCCGAACTTTGGCCTTGTTGGTTGTTGCTACCCCACGAAAAATTTGGATGGTTCCTCCAATTTAAGTTGTAGCCACTACCAAACTGCTGCTAATTTCTTTGTGCATTGCCCACAAAGTTAACAGAATCAGGATTTGCTCCACAGCACTCAACTGAGTGCTCACTGCTTCCACACACTTCACACCACATTTTCTGGACCGCATTGACTGAAGTTGAAGGCTGGTTCAAATTCATGTTGCTAAAGTGGTTGTTCAACTGATTCTGCAAGGCACATTTATCTGTGCAGCGATAGCTGTACATCCATCCACTTCAAGCACTCCTGCTGCTTTCCTTGCTCCACCTCGTGATGAATCAGCATTCCATTCTGGATTGCCCTGTGAAATCCGGTTGAGCAAAGTGTACAGCTCCTCATAAGTCTTTTCCAGCGCTTGCCCTCTAGCTGGTGAGTCTAACAAAATTTTAGTATGGGGTTCCAAACCCTCAATAAATGTGTGCACCAACTCCTCATTGGACTGATGATGATGAGGACAGTCCCGCAACATGGATTTAAATCTTTCCCAGGCTTGATACAAATTTTCTCCCTCCCACTGTTTGAGACATAGAATTTGACTTCTAAGTCTGGCTGTTTTACCAGAGGGAAAAAATCTTATCAAAAACTTTCGTGCAAGATCATCCCACGTTGAGATAGAATTTTATGGCTCAGCTTTTAACCACCTCTTGGCTTCACCAAGTAATGAGAAAGGAAATAGTGTGAGCCGAACATAATCAGGTGACACTCCAGCGGGTATATATGTGTCACTTATCTCCAAAAAGTTCTGGAGATGTTGTTGTTGGTCTTCATGAGGGAGACCGGTAAATTGCCCGCTTGTGTGCAACAGTTGCACCATATTCTGCTTGAGTTCGAATCTCCCTCCAGGCTCTGTTTTGCGGATACTTGAATGTACATTGTTGGTATGTGGGATTGCCACCTCGCGAACCGGCCTTGCTGCTGCTTCTTCGGGCACTAACACTGCCCTCACAACCGGTGGATTTTGTTGCTCCATAATAGTCTGTCTGAGCAACTGCAGCTTCTTTTGTAGAGCTTCTCTGCGTTTACTATGAAATATATGTTCAGGCTCTATGTAAGATTCCACCAGCTCTTTGTCTCTTGCCAGTGTTCACAGAAATCAAGTCTGTAAAATACAGGCTAAGACCAAGTTGTCAACACTTAAGAAAATAAAATAAAAATACTGTAAATTTACACTTAATACAATTTCACCAATTGCCTAGTCTCCCCGGCAAAGGCGCCAAAAACTTGTTCGGGTGTTTGCTACATGGTTAAAAACCGACACGCAAGTGCACGTGGTCAAACAAGTAGTAAGTGGCTTAAGTAAGCCAAGTATCGAACCAAGGAGACTCTGGATAAGTAAAAATTGCTCAAGTATACTATATTCTATCTTACTTCTATATATGCTGACAACAAAGTAACCAAAAGTTAATTAATTTGTTTATAAATTATATACTAAAACTATTAACAAATATCTACTTTGAATTGAAACTATGGATATGAGCATGCCAAGGTTAAGAACAAGTAATGAACTTGATTATAATCATAATTTGGTTAATCTTCTCTTCTTATTGCTAGCCAAGAACATTAGCCAAGAGATTAAAACTCTCGTATTTAATCTCACTTAAGAATCATAAACCATCTGTCTACATTTCTGTGATCAAATGCAATTTATGACCTAGCAATACAATTCCGGTTCCTAAATTGACTAATACGGCTTTCAAGTATATTTCTATCAGGAAAGCACATCAAAACTCAATTTTCCCAAATCAAGTTAAGAACAATACCCTATTAATTCACAACTTTCCAATTTCGTTCTCTCTCGAGTGAACTCGGACTTTTTAGATGTACATTAATGTCAGCCACACACCAATGCAGTAGAAACAAGAATTAATAGAACAACATGGAAGGAGAAGATGAAAAACCATATAATTCAATAATCAAAATTCATCACCATTGTTCATAACCTCAGCAAGGAAGAGAATTAGCCACTCATTTGTGGATTAATCATCCTAAAACAAGTGTTAATCATACAAACAATTGATTGAAAGAAGAAAGAAAGAGAGAAAAACCCTGAGCTTTTTCGTCCCTCAACTGCCTGTAACCCACGTCCTTGCTCCACCAAGTCTGAATTAATTAAAAATAAGCCTAAGTGTTCTATTTATACTAATGGGAATTTTTCCCGGAATAACAAGCAACGTGTCACGGAGTGCATCGCGGAGGCTTGCCTCCGTGACACGGCGTGGACGCGGACCCTTACTGGAAATTTGGGGTCCGGGAATAAAGCTTCAACGTGGCACGGCATGCAACGCGGAGGCTTGCCTCCGTGCCACGGAGCTGTCGCGAGGCTCCACTGGGAATTGACAAATTATTCACCCTCCAGGCAGAGTGTATCCGCGATGGTAGCGTGACACGGCTCCATCGCGGAGCCCCTTTAATTGGTGCAGTCCAATGCCTTTTTCGTGCTCGAATCCAAGTCCAACTCCGATATTGTTCCAACATGCTTTTTAGCTCCTCAAAATCACCTTTTACCTACAAAACAATGATAATCATGTTGGTTAGTATAAATTCACATTTTATTACCAATTACATGAAAATGTATACACATTGCACAATAAACAAGGCGAAAATGATACGTTTGAGCATCACTTGGGCATATAAATCTGCCTAAGATCAATAGGATGCACGGAAGATAACTCTGAGCGCAACTCCAATTCATATGCCACCTTGCCAACTCTTCTTACAATCTGGTAGGGACCAACATAGCGGGAACTGAGACACTTTCAAAAATACCCAATTGTCCACCTCGAACTCCAACTCTCTCCTCCTCACATCAGTATATGACTTTTGACGACTCTGAGCGGTTTTCAACTTGTCCCTTATCAACTGAACCTTCAACATAGCCTCATGATCCAAATCTGGCCCTATCATAGCTGCCTCACCAACCTCAAACCATCTGATGGGCGATCAGCATCTCCGCCCATAGAGAGCCTCGAACGGTGCCATTTGGATACTAGAGTGATAGTTGTTATAGTATGGAAACTCAATTAAGGGAAAGTGATCACCCCAACTACCTTTAAAATCCATCACACAAGCTCTCAACATGTCTTCGAGAGTTTGAATTTGCCGCTTCGCTTGACCATCAGTTTGCAGATGAAACGCTATGCTGAGCTTAACTTTAGTCCCAAACCCTTTTTCAAAAGATCGCCAAAACTGAGAGGTAAATTAAGTACCTTGGACTGAAATAATGGACCAGAGCACTCCATGTAATCGAACCAACTCCCAAATATACAGTTTGGCATAATCATCCATTGAATCTGTGGTTTTCACCGATACAAAATGTGCAGGCTTGGTCGACCTGTCTTCCACTACCCAAATAGAATCATAGTATGGACGAGCACGAGGCAGTCCTATTATGAAATCCATATTAATTTGTTCCAATTTCCAAGTAGGAATGTTGAAATCCTGAAGTACTCCTCCCAGCCATTGATGCTCAACCTTTACTTGCTGACAGTTTGGGCACCTGGCTACGAATTCTGCAATATCCTTCTTCATGCCATCCCACCAATAGATTTCTCATAAATCACGATACATCTTGGTGTCACCTGGATGGATAAAATACCTGGATCCATGGGCATCATGCAATATCTGGCTCCTCAAATCATCAACATCTGGAACACATAGGCGACAGTGGTAACAAAGCGCACCATCTCCCCCTTGTGAAAAGACCTCCACCTTCTGACTTTGAACGACTTCTTTTAGCTTTACTAAAATCGGATCCTCATCTAGTGTAGCTTTCACATCAGCCACAAGGGGCGATTCTTATCCATTATGGAAAACAACACCGCCATCGGTAGAGTCAACCAACCTGACTCCCAACCCTGCGAGTTGATGGACATCTCTCACTAGCTCTTTTTATCTCTCATCCACATGGGACACACTCTACATAGAGAGCCTACTAAGTGTGTCTGCTACGACATTAGACTTACCTGGATGGTAAAGGACACTATATCATAGTCCTTGAGTAGCTCCAACCACCTCCTTTGCCGAAGATTGAGATCTTTCTGCATGTACACATATTGTAAGCTCTTGTGGTCCATAAACACATCCACATGAACCCCATACAAGTAATGTCACCATATCATCAATGCGAACACCACTGCGGCCAGTGCGAGATCATGGGCCGAGTAATTCTTCTCATGGACTTTACACTGTCTTGAGGCATATGCTATCACTTTCCCATGCTGCATCAATACACACCCGATTCTGAGTCTTGAAGCATCACAATACACCATAAAACCATTTGTACCCTTGGGTAGGGTCAACACCAGTGCAGTAGTAAGTCGAGCCTTCAACTCTTGGAATCTCTTCTCACAAGCCTCCGACCATTGAAACTTTACCTTTTTCTGAGTCAACTTAGTCAAAGGTGCAACAATAGATAAGAAACCCTCAACAAACCTTTGATAGTATCTAGCTAAACCCAAGAAACTCTGAATATTTGAGGGATTCACCGGTCTAGGTCAATTCTTCACCGCCACGATATTTTGAGAATCTACTTTTATGCCCTCACTTGATACTACATGGCCCAGAAATGCTACTGAGTTCAACTAGAACTTGCACTTGCTAAACTTTGCATACAATTGGAAATCCTTGAGAGTTTGAAGCACCACTCTCAAATAAGCGACATGCTCCTCCTCGCTCTGAGAGTATATAAAGATATCATCAATGAACACAATCACGAACATGTCCAGATACGACTTGAACACCCTATTCATTAGGTCCATAAAAGATGCAAGAGAATTTTTTAGTCCTAAAGACATGACTAAAATTTCATATTGACCATATCGCGTCCTGAAGACTGTCTTCGGGAAATCATACTCCCGAACCTTGAGGTGATTATACCCGGACCTGAGATCTATCTTTGAGAAACACTTGGCACCTTGAAGCTGGTAAAAGAAACCATCGATCCTGGGTAAAGGATACCTGTTCTTAGTGGTGACCTTGTGCAATTATCGATAGTCAATGCACATCCGAAGCGAACCATTTCTTCCAGACAAATAACGCAGGTGAACCCCACGGAGACTTGCTCGGTCTGATAAAGCCCTTATGTAACAGGTCCTTCAACTGATCCTTCAACTCTTTTAGCTCGATGGAGCCATCATGTAAGGAGGGATAGATATAGGCTGCGTATCGGGTAGAAGGTCAATACCAAAATCAATCTCCCGATTGAGAGGAACACCTAGAAAATCATTGGGAAAGACCTTTAAATGCTCACGCACCACCAGAACTGACTGGATAGTCGGGGTATCAAACTCAACATCCTTAACTCTGACTAGATGGTACATGCAACCCTTAGAAATCATCTTCCGAGCCTTAAGATATGAAATAAATTAAACTGCTGGTATGGCCGAACTACCTTTCCACTCCAAAACTGATTTACCTCAAAAACAAAATTCCACCGCACGAGTTTTACAATTTACAGAAGCATAACACGCATACAACCAATCCATGCACGGAAAAATATCAAAGTTAGTCATGACTAACTCTACAAGGTCTGGGGAGGTGACTTTATGCAATATTGGGACCAAGAATCCTCTATACACCTGTCTAGATACAACCAAATCACCGAACAGGAGTAGAAATCAAAATGGTTCTGAAGGAGTCTCGAGACTAACTCCGAAACTACTAGCACTGTAAGGGGTCACAAAAGACAAGATAGCTCCCAGATCAAGCAAAGCATAAACATCAATATGAAAAAGACTCAGCATACCAATGACCACATTTGGGGAGACCTCCTACTATTGACGGGAAGCTAAAGCATAAAACCTATTTTGATGTTGACTGCTGGCTGAACTGATCGAGGCACACTGTTGAGGGGGACGTGCTGCTGGAATGGTAGAACCGGCTGCTAGCATACGAGCTCCACCGACCCCTGATATGGCTGAAGGCAAATCCCTGAGTCTGTGTCTGGGTTTGCCACATCTGAAACAAGCATCTGAGCCGACTAGGCACCTCCCGGGATGATTCTTGTCGCACTTTGTGCAAGCTGGGAAAGTGCACTATATCTGCATGCTACCCTGGCCTTTCGAATCTGGAGCCCTTCTCCTCCAATCCCCTCGGAATCTAGATGGCATACTGGCCGATGATGGTGCTGGAGCAATAGAACTCTGTTGAGACTGCTGACGCTGTTCACCCCCTGATCTGACCTAAGAAGTCCCATAATTATCGGTCCTAACCCTCTTGGCCTCTCCCTACCTCCGATACATTGACTCCATCTCCTGAGCATGCAACACAATACGGGGAAAATCTATATCCCGATGCAACATGGCGATCCTACAACCCTTATCCAAGTAGTCCGCCACCCCATGCACAAATTGACTCACTCGAGTCCTCTGGTCTGCCACCAACTTTGGTGCATATTTAGACAGTCGGGTGAACTCCAATGCGTACTCCTGAACCGACATGTCACCCTTCTTCAAGTTAACAAACTCGGCCGCCTATTTCTCCCTCATCTCCCGAGGGAAGAATCAAACTAAGAATGCTGTATGGAACTCCTCCCAACCGATAGGGCCTGCACCCACTGCCCTAGAATCTCACCACTATTTGAACCATATGTGGGCCACCCTCTTTAGCTGATGGAGGCCAAATCAATAAAATCTCCATTGGTCACCCCCATAACCTAGGTGATCTTTAGAATCTCCTCGATGAAATCGTGTGGATCCTTATCCACCTTGGACCCAAGGAACTCTGTAGGGTTCATCCTCAAGAAGCCTCTAATCCGGGCCGCTACCGCATTGCTATTTTGTGGGATATACGCAATAGCTTGCTGATTGACCTGAGCATTCAAGTATTGTGCCAACATCTGGATAGCCTCCCAAAACTCAGTGTGGGCAGCTGGCTCTAGTGCCTGGGGCTCCTGAACAGGTGGGGCCTGCTGATGCCCATGATCATTGCAATCTCTGTGGCCTTCACCATTCCCATTTCTTATTCCGTTCATTCTCCAAAGAGCCACGATTCTACAATCTCGAATAGCACGAATTAGAAGGATAGATGGACTTTTCATCGCACGACATAGATCATGAAAGAAGTGAACATTTCCTAAACGTCTTGTAGCCTCTTCATCATAGGTGTGGAACGCTTCACACCCATGAAAAAGACTCTACTCAATGCGGCTTTCAGACACCCTACGACACTTTAAAACCTATGGCTCTGAGATCAAGTTTGTCAAGACCCGAACATAGACCCGGATCATAACACGGGACAAGGAACCCCGAGAGGCCCCAAGTTAACCCATGGCATAAGCAAATATCTAATTTCATTCATTAAAAGCGGAAGACTAACCACAAGGCATAGTGGAAACATAAGCATAGTCATGACATATCATAAAAAGCGGAACCACTTAGACATACACAAGCTGAGTACAACATATTAACTGAAAGCCTCTACTACCTACGATGGGTTGATAGGACAACGCCCCCAACTAACCTGGAAAAGTACTGAAACATATGAATGTCTATCAAACAGCCCTCGGAACATGAGGACTCACCAATAAGCTGAAAGTACACTTTGAGATGATTTAGATATGAGGATGAGCTTGAGAGCCGGAACCTGTATCATAAGACGATACATCATAAAAAGTATGTGGTTAGTACATGGAATGTACTGAGTATGTAAGGTAAGTAAAATGGACATTTAAAACATGTAAAAGATCATAAAACATCATAAGTGTAGGACATCATGCTCATATCATAAATATCATAAAATAACATATCAAAAGGCTCAAGGTTTTTAAAGTATCTGTAATACAATCGTAATCGTGATCATAAGGAGAAAATCCAAATTGAACATTTCTTGAGACACAATACGTAATCATAAACATTCATAAATCATGAGGAACATTGGAAGATTCTGTTAACCGACATATCCCTAGTCAAGAAGGTGTTCGTACCTTGCCAAGGGTAGAACCATGAAGGGCGTGCTTACACATGAAAAGGACCATTTGGGTCAGGGACAGTTATGAGGGAGGTCCCAACATACCTACGGTGGCACGTAGTTTATGAGATCGGGGGCAGAACCTGGGCCCATAACCTACTTGGTGTTCGATACTACTGCCAAAACATATATAGTGCTCACAGTATAATATTCATGAGTTCATAGTCTAGTTAAATCATGATAATCATAAACATGGTTGTAAATATGTGAAATAGCCATGAAACAAAGCTCGTGAGTCGGCCTAAAACATAATTCATGAATCATATGTTTCATACATACTTGTAGATTATGCATATAGCTCGAGAGTTAGCAAATCATGATTGATAATTGAATAAATTCATATTTAAAATCATAAATCATCTAGGCTGTAAGTATAATCAATGGAAGGGAAGATCATAAATCGATTCATCATAAATGATGCTTAGATAGGCTTAATTTAATAGAATTCAAAATTGACAATTATATAATAAAAATAGTTATAAAATCTAATTAAAATTAATAAAATATAAAGTAAATCACAATTTAGAACAATCCATTTGTAAATCATTAGATTTTTATCAAAATTGAATTAAAATCCCAATAGATTTTGGGTAGATTTTCATAAATTACTAGAGAATGGGAATTGGTGTGAACAAAAACACCCATTCGTAACCTACATACCTGGGTAGGATCAGATTCTAACGTTCTTGAATGCCCAAGGATGAATTGATAGGGAAAGGCTTGAGGAAAAGCATGATATCTCCAAAATTTCTCTTAATATGCATGGATGGGAATGATCTATGCAATAGGGACTTAACTTATCTTAAAATGCCCAGAAAATACATGAAATGACGTATTTTAGGTCCTTATAGCATGCAAAGGTTTAAAATGCCCTTAATGAATTTAGCCTGAAAATCTGCATAGGTTAACCAACGGGCGTACCAATGAGTCGTTGGAAGCTACCAGGACTCGTGGTATGGCTTGTCGTCTGTACTGCCTAGTCCTTCTGTTTGGAATCAAACCACAGCTATATAGGACGACTTGTCCTTTGGTACAACGGGTCATTGAGACGATCGTTGCTTGCCCCTATGAAATTTCTGAACTTCCTCACAATGAGTCTAACCACGACTCGTCATTTCATCCAATGAGTCTTGGTTTCCGTCCGTTAAGTCCACTAGAAATCCGACCATGTATACAACGACTACTGACAATGGGTCATTGTAACTCATAATGGGTCATTGGATGACCCGTTATTTCCCCAAATGCTAAATTCCATTTCTCACCATGACTATAGACAATGACTCGTTGTTTCCCATAACGAGTCATTACATCGGTCGTTGCTTCCACTGCCACCCGAACTCCTGAAACCACGACTAGAAACAACGGCTCATGGTTTCCAACCATGAGTAGTTACCGCTCTTGTTTTTTGATGTTTTTCCCAGTTTCGGTAGTTTTCAAATTACCCATGTCTATGTTAATTTTTTCGAATAATCAAGTCTATGTCAAGCATGTTTAAGCATTGGGCAAGCCCATATGATCAAGTATGTTTCATGATTTGTCTAAATTTCATGTTATTAGCTAACCACATGGATTTTGGAGTCCAGACTCCCATTTTTTCAGCTTATGGTATGGTTTGAGACCAAGGCTCCTCATGTTATAATTTCAAATTTATGCATGTATGTTATGAGTCCGCTTCGTCACTAGACGATGGTTCAACTTCGTTGAAAAATGATGCAGAGCATATGCATGTTTTTAGAGTAGTGTCTAGCACCGAGTAGGCTAAGTGTCACAACTTAAACATAGGCCCCATTTGAGATACCAGATAAGAAACCCTGAAAGGCTCCAAGTCGACCAATGGCATGAACATACATCTAACTCAATCATTGATAAGCGGAAGATTATCATATGTAACATAGCGGAAGTCTAAACAAACATAACCATCTGAATACATACATAAGTCTAAAGTTGAAATAAAAACTAGGCCCGAAAAAGCCTCTAACACTGACGAGTAGATGGGACAAGACCCCAACAAATACACTATAGCTTAAAAACTAAAAATACGACATATAACTTATGAAAAAGGCCCTCGCAAGATGAGGATTCACAAACTGAGACTGAGAAGTGCTAACTCCTAAAGTTTGACTAGCGGCGGGACTGAGTCCGGATACCAGAACCTATATCATGAAATGACACAACATAGAATATGCGGTCAGTACATGGAATGTACCGAGTATGCAAGGTAAGTAAAACCGCTATGTAAGTAAAATCATAAATCATTAATATAATAAAACATAATCAAGATAAGATTCTGAGAGTAGGGCTTGCATACTATTTTCTAAAAGCATGATCTGAACATAACTGACCATCATAACTGAATCAAATGATCCAATGCTGAAAACTGATAACCATAAGTAAAACTGAACATTGGGTAAAACTTGATGAAAACATAATATCATGACTGATGTACATGCATAACTGAAATCATGAGGAACACTGGGAGACTCGTCGTATAACCGACATTACCACGATAGAGTTTTTGTGGTCCTGACTATCACACACAAGTAGGCAGAGTCGTACAAAGCTTTATCGGGCTAAGGACACTACCATGATATCGATATCAAACTTAAGGCCCCTTTGGGGCAGGGGAAGCTCCAAGGGAGGTCCCAAAGTACAAAAGTAAACCTACGTTGGCACGTAGTTCTGAGGCACAGGGTTAACTGACCCTTAGCCTACTCGGTTCTAGACGCTACTACCAAAAACATGCATATGCACTCCATCGTTTTTCAATGAAGCTGACCATCGTCTAGTGATGAAGCTGAATAATAACATACATGCATAAATATGAAATTATAATATGAGGAGCCTTGGCTCAAACCATACCATAAGCTGAAAATAATGGGATTTTTTACTCCAAAACCATGTGGTAAGCTAATTCATGAAATCATAAAACACACTTGTTCATATGGGCTTGCCCACTACTTAACATGCTTGAAATCAACTTGATTCACTTTGAAAATATGAACATAAACGTGGGCATTTTGAAATCATACTTTCTTAATAAACATCTTATCATGCTTGTACACATACTTCATAGATCCCAAATTTCATGAACTTTAACGAATGGGCATCATAGTTTAGGAAACATGAAAACAAAATTTATAATTTGAAACATTGTAAAATCTGCCCATTTATCATAATTTCATCATTTAAAACATGCTTAGATCATACCTATGATTAAAACATAGGAATTCATGCATTGGGTAGAAACCCCATGGAATCATCAATTAGAATATCATGAATTGATAGGGAATTGGGATGGGTGTAGACAATTGCATCCATTCATAGCCTTACATACCTGAAGAGATCTGATTTTTACCACTTCGTTGATTGCCCAGAGAGAATTGAGGAAGAACTTTTAAGTAAACTATACTTGATCACCTCTCCAACCGCTAAGCTTGTATGCATGAATTAGTTTAGGCTTAGAATGACTTAACACTTCTTAAAACACACTATTTTAGGCTTAAAACGACGTAGTTTAGGACCCTAGGGCTTAGGAATGACAAAAATACCCTTAATTAAATTTCTAGAAAAAAACTGATAACGGTCATCACAACGGACCGTTACAGGCTCCCACAGTTCGTTACAACTCCTTGTCGTCTCATCCTTGATTCAGGTCTCTGATCCCCTACCACGATCGAATGGATGAGTTGTTACAAGCTCTAATGACTCATTTCTTCCAGTCGTTGTCACCACTATCCTAACCTGGGATTTCCTCTCAACGGATGCTGACAATGACCCATTTCTCCAAACAACGGGTCATACCACAACTTGTTACGTCCTCCATGATCAAGACTAATCCTCACAACGACTCCATTAAACGACCTGTTACAACATCCAATGGGTCGTCCTAAGGACCGTTACTTCCCATCTGATTCTGTAGCTTCTCACCACGGGAACCTTTCATAGGTCGTTGGTCTGTCCAATTATTCGTTCAATGACTTGTCCTGGGTATATTTTCAGATTTTTCTTCCAATTTTCATTTCAACCCCCGGGTCTAGTTTTAGGAACTTTCAAGGCATTACAATATCTCCCCTAGGGAACATTCATGCTTGAATGTGGGAAAACATACTGAAAAATAGAGAGATGCAATCATCATACTCAAACACTGAACATACATGTTGAATATTGATGGAGTAACAGACTCTGAATTGAACTACATGACTGAATTGAATTCCTGAATCACACATACATCCATTTATATGAGAGAAATTGGGATACAAGAGATGAACATGAAACTGAATAGAGTACTAAAGAGGAAATTGATACCTCAAATTGGAACTGAGCCAGAAGGGAATTGATGTGGGTATTTAGCCATCATATCTGCTTCGGCTTCCCACATAGCTCCCTCAACATGCTGATTCCTCCACAAAACTTTGACTGAGGCTACTTCTTTGTTTTTTAGCTTACGAACCTAATGATCAAGTATTTCTATCGGAACCTCCTCATAACTAAGGTTTTCCATCACACCAACACTATCCACCAAAACAACCAAAGATGGATCACCCAAACACTTTTTTAAGAGCCATACATGGAAAACTGGATGGACTGAAGCTAATTCTGAGGGCAACTCCAACTCATATGCTACCTTGCTAACCCGTTTCACAATCCGATATGGGCTAACATAACGGGGACTGAGTTTCCCTTTCTTCCTCAATCTCATCACTCCTTTCATGGGGGATACCTTCAATAATACCCAATCATCAACTTCAAACTCAGGATCCCTCCTCCTGACATCGACATAAGACTTTTAGCGACACTGAGCTATTTTTAACCTGTCTCTTATAAGATGAACCTTCTTCATGACCTCATGAAATGAATCTATTCCTATCATTGCAGCTTCACCGATTTCAAACCAACAAATAGGCGATCTACATCTCCACCCATAGAGAGCCTCAACGGAGCCTTCTAAATACTTGAATGATTGTTATATGCAAACTCAATGAGAGGTAAATGGTCATCCCAACTACCATTGAAGTCAATCACACATGCTCTCAATATTTCCATGAGAGTATGAATAGTCTGCTCTGCCTGACGATCCATTGCGGGTGAAATGTTGTACGAAGCTTGACCTGAGTACTAAGTCCCTTTTGAAATGATCTTCAAAATTGGGAGGTAAACTAAGTACCTCTATCAAATATGATGGACAAGGGAACTCCATGCAACTGAAGTAGCTCCTGAATATATAATTTAGCATAATCCTCCACCGAATCGGTAGTTTTGACTGGTAGGAAATGAGCTGCTTTGGTGACCTGTCCACGACCACCCAAATGGAGTCATACTGTCAATGAGTGAGAGGCAACCCTGTGATGAAGCCAATATTAATCTCCTCCCACTTCCAAGTAGGAATACTGATGTCTTGAAGTACACCTCCTGGTCACTGGTGTTCAACCTTCACTTACTGACAGTTTCGATACTTAGCCTCAAATTCTGCTATGTCCTTCTTCATACCATTCCACCAATAGACTTCCCGTAGGTCACAGTACATCTTTGTAGCACCTAGATGTATATAGTATCTAGAACCATGAGTCTCATGTAACATCCAATCTCTCAAATCATCAACATCCAGTACACACAAATGGCACTGATATTGAAGCACACCATCTCCCCCTTTGGAGAAGACCTCTGCCTTCTAATTTTGAACAGCTTCCTTTAATTTTACCAAAATAGGGTCCTCCTCTTGTCTAGCTTTTACATCACTCACCAAGGATGATTCTAACCCAATGTACACAATAATAGCACCATTGATCGAGTCAACCAAACAAACTCCCAACCGTGCAAGCTGGTACATCCTTCTCCAGCTCCTTCCTCCCCTCATCTACATGGGACACACTCTCCATAGAAAACCTACTATGAGCGTTTGCTACCACATTAGCCTTGCCTGGATGGTAAAGGACACTCATATCATAATCCTTGAGTAGATACAACCACCTTCTTGGATGTAGATTCAAATCCTTTTGTCTAAACATGTATTGCAGGCTTTTGTGGTCCGTAAACACATCTACATGTACCCAATACAGATAGTGTCTCCAAATCATCAAAGCAAATACTACCGCCGCCAATTCAAAACCATCAGTCGGATAATTCTTTTCATGGACCTTCAACTGCCTAGAAGCATATGTTATAACCTTACCATGTTGCATGAATACACAACCAAGGCCGATCCTCAAAGTATCACAATATACCAAAAACCCATCGGTACCCTCAAGTAGGGTTAACACTGGTTTTGAGGTAAGTCGAGTCTTCAACTCCTGGAAGCTCCTCTCACAAGCCTCTGAGCATTGGAACATCACTTTCTTTTAGGTCAACTTAGTCAACAGTGATGCAATAGAGGAAAACCCCTCAACAAACATCTGCTAGTCACCAACTAAACCCAAGAAAATCCTAATATCCGAAGGATTCACCGGTCTAGGCCAATTCTTCACTGATTCTATCTTTTGAGAGTCTATCTGTACACCCTCACTTGACACCAGATGACCCAAAAATGCCACTCAGTTCAACCAAAACTCACATGTATTGAATTTAGCATACAACTTGAGATCCTTTATAGTTTGTAGCACCACCCTCAAATGAGCGGCATTCTCCTCCTCTTTTTGAAAATATATAAGGATGTCATCTATGAACACAAGCGCGAACATATCCAAATACGGATTGAAAACCCTTTTCATCAAATCCATATAAGTTGCAGGAGCATTCATTAGTCCGAAAGACATAACTACAAACTCCTAATGACCATACCGAGTCCTGAAGGCTATCTTCGAGATGTCACTCTCCCGAACCCGAAGCTGATAGTATCCGGATTTGAGATCTATCTTTGAAAAGCACTTAGCACCCAGAAGATGGTCAAACAAATCATCAATCTTGGGAAGAGCATACCTGCTTTTGATGGTGACCATGTTTAATTGCTGATAATCAATGCATATACGAAGAGAACCATGTTTCTTATGGACAAAGAGAAATGGTGCACCCCTTGGGGCTCTGCTCGGTCTGAGAATCCCTTGTCAAAAAGGTCTTTCAACTGCTCCTCTAACTTCTTTAGCTAAGCTGGAGCCATTCTGTAATGAGAAATAGATATAGGATGCGTATCAGGAAGATGGTCAATACCAAAATCAATCTCCCACTCGAGTAAATCATTTGGGAAGACTTCTGTATATTCACATACTACTAGAATTAACTAGATAGTCGAGTCTCAGGAGTAGCATCCTTAACCCTAACTAAATGATACATGCAACCATTAGAAATCATCTTTCTGGCCTTAAGGTAGGAAATGAAACGACCTACAAGCACAGTTGAACTAACCCTCCACCCTAAGACAGGTTCACCTAGAAATTGAACTCTACTTCACGATTTCTACAATTCACAGAGGCATAGCAAGCAAATAGCCTATCCATGCTGAGGATAATATCAAAATTGAACATGGCTAGCTCTACTAAATCTTCTGAGGTGACTTTCTGAAGGACTGTGACAGGGCAGTTTCTATACACCCGTCTAGCTATAATTGAATCACCAACTAGAGTAGAGATTGAGAAGGGTTCTGATAAGATTTTTGGACTGACTCCGAAGAAACTTGCAATATAGTCTGCCACCTCATGCACTAACCAACTCACTCAGGCTCTCTAATCTACAACCATCTTAGTTGCATACTTGGACAGATGAGTGAATTCCATGGCATACTCCTGAACTATCATCTTTCCTTGCTTTGGATTCATGAAATTAGCTGCTTTCATCTTCCTCATCTCCTGAGGGAAGAACCAATCCAGAAAAGTGACATGAAACTCATCCCAACTGATAGGGCCTGCTCCAATTTCCCTATTATCCTTCAACTACTTCAACCAAATATTTGCGAACCCCTTCGAATGGTACGAGGCCAAATCGACACACTCCTCCCTAGTCACCCCCATAATTTGGGTGATCTTCAAAACCTCCTTAATGAACTCATATGGATCCTCGTCCACCTTCGACCTAACGAACTCGAGAAGGTTCTTCCTTGGAAAATCCCTAACCCTTGTCATCACCGCATTCCCATTCTTAGGGATATGTGGTACGTTGAGCTGGGCGGTCAAGGCCTGGGATAACAACTAAATGGATGCCCTAAACTTTGCGTAGGCAACTGGCTCGGGTACGTGCTCTTCATGGGCTGGTGGGGCCTACTGGTGCCCATATCCATTGCCATTCTAATGGCCATTTTTATTTCTATTTCTCCTTCCGCTAACCCTGTGGGGAGGCATGATTCAGCAAATGCATAGAGCACGAGTTAATGATAGAGATACATTTCATCGCATGAGTTAGATCATGAAAGAAGGGGACATTTCCTAAACATTTCATAGCCTCTTCATCATAAGTGTGGCGTGCTTCACACCCATGAAAAAGACTCTACTTAACGAGGCTTTTGGACACCCTAGGACACTTCAAAACCTAATGCTCTGATAACAAGTTTGTCATGACTCGAACATAGGCTCGGTTCGAGACACAGGAAAAGAAACCCCAAAAAGCTCCATGTCGATTCATGGAATGAACATACATCTAACTCAATCATAGATAAGAGAAATATCATCATAAATAATATAATGAAAGTCTACACAAACATAACCATCTTAATACATACATGAGCCTAAAGCTGAAATTCAAAATATATCTGAAAAAGCCTCTAACACTGACGAGTTGATGGGGAAAGACCCCAACTAACTCATGATAGCTTGAAAACTAAAAATATGACATATAACTGATTAAAAGGCCCCTCGCAAGATGAGGGCTCACCTGCTGAGACTGATAAATTCTAACTTCGAATGTCTTACTAGCAGCGGGACTGAGTCTAGATATTAGAACTTGTATCCTGAAATGATACAGCGTAGAGTATTCGGTTAGTACATGGAATGTATCGTGTATGCAAGGTAACTAAAAACCACTAAGTAAGTAAAATCACAAATCATGCATATAATAAAGCATAATCAAGATAAGATTCTGAGAGTAGGGCGTATGCTATTTTCTGAAAAGCATGATCGGAACATAAATGAACATCATAACAGAATTGAATGAACCAAAGTAGAAAACTGATAACCATAAGTAAAACTGAACATTGGGTCAAACCTACAGTAAACATAATATCATGATTAATGTACATGCATAATTGAAATCATGAGGAATAATGGGAGATTCATCATATAACCGATATTACCATGATAAAGCTTACTTGGTCCCGACTATCACACTCAAGTGGTCGGAGCCGTCCAAAGCTTTTCCAGGGCTAAGGATTCTACAATGATATCGATATCAAGTTCAAGGCCCCTTGGGGGCTGGGGAAGCTCCAAGAGAGGTCCCAAAGTATATAAATAAACCTACATTGGCGCGTACTGCTGAGGCATAGGGTTGACTGACCCTTAGCCTACTCGGTGCTAGACATTACTCCCAAAAACATGCATATTCTCTCCATCATTTTTCAACAAAGCTGACCATCGTCAAGTGATGAACCTAACTCATAACATACATGCATAAATCTGAAATCATAACATGAGGAGCCTTGGCTCAAACCATACCACAAGCTGAAAATAATGGGAGTATTGACTCCAAAACCATGTGGTAAGCTTATTCATGAAATCAAAAAACATACTTGTTCATATGGGCTTGCCCATTACTTAACATGCTTGAAATCAACTTGAGTCACTTTGAAAACATGAACATAAACATGGGTATTTTGAAATCATACTTTCTTTATAAATATCTCATTATGCTTTTACACATGCTTCATACATCTCAACTTTCATGAACTTTCATGGATGGGTACCATAGATTAGAAAACATGAAAACATAATTTATAATTTGAAACATTGTAAAATCTGCCAAATTTATCATAATTCATCATTTAAAACAAGCTTAGATCATATCCATGATTAAAACATAGGAAAGTATGCATTGGGTAGAACCCTATGGAATCATCAATCAAAACATCATGAATTGAGATGGAATTAGGCATGAGTGTGTACAATTGCACCCATTCATAGCATTACATATCTAAAGAGATATGATTTTTACCACTTCCCTGCTTGTCCAAAGAGAATTGAGGAAGAACTTTGAAGTAAATTAGACTTGATCACCTCTCCAACCCCTAAGATTGCATGCATGAATTAGGATAGGCTTAGAGTGACTTAACCCTTCTTAAATCACACTATTTTGAACATAAAACGATGTAGTTTAGGAACCTAAGGCTTAGGAATGATGACAATACCCTTAATGAAGTTTCTAGGAAAACTGCACTGCCAGTGACGACGGTCGTCACAACGGATCGTTATAGGCTCCCACGGTTTGATACAACTCCCCGTCATCTCATCCTTGATTTAGGTCTCAGGCCCCCTACCAAAACCGGATAGGACGAGTCGTTACAAGCTCCAACAATTTGTTGTTGCCAATCGTCATCAGCACTGCCCTAACATGGGATTTCATCCCAACGGATGCTGACGATGAACCATTGCTCCAAATAACGATTCGTACCACCACTCATTACTTCCTCCTTAATCAAGACCAATCCTCAAAATGACTCCATTCAATGACTCGTTACAACATCCAATGGGTCATCTTGAGGCCCGTTACTTCCCAGCCGATTCTGCAGCTTCTTACCAAGGGAAACTTCTACGGGTCGTTGATCTATCCAAAGATCCGTTCAATGAGTCATCTGGAGTAGATTTTTAGATTATTCTATTAGTTTTCATTTCAACTCACAAGTCTACTCTTAGGTACTTCTGGGGAATTATTCTAAGGGTGAGTCAACTCTATGCCTCAGAACTATGCGTCAACGTATGTATGTTCAGATTATTTGGGACCTCCGTTGTAAGCATCCCTTGCCCCCAAGGGGCCTTCAGCTTTGTATCAATATCATGGTAGAGTCCTTATCCCTAGAAAGGCTTTGGAAGGCTCTGCCCACTTGATTATGATAGTCAGGACCCCCAAGCCCTCTTTTTGTACCATTTTTTTCTTTCTAAAAGAGGGCCTGGAATTGGGCTCTCTTCACAGCCCCTAAAGGGGTTAGGAAGAGATTTAATTAAGATCTATCGAGGTAATGTTGGTTTTATGATGAGTCTCCCATTGTTCCTCATGATTTCAGTTATGCATGTTCATTTGTCATGTTATTATGTTTTCAGCAGGTTTGAACCAATGTTCAATTTTACTTATGATTATGATTTTTTAGCTTTGGGTCATTCGATTCAGTTATGATATTCAGTTATGTTCAGATTATGATTTCAGAAAATAGCGTGCAAGCCTTAATCTCAGAATCTTATCTTGATTACATTTTCATGTTATGCATGATTTATGATTTTACTTACTTAGAGGCTTTACTTACCTTGGATACTCAGTATATTCCACGTACTAACTGCATATTCTATGCTATATGGTTTCATGGCTCGAATATTTAGGCTCAGTCCTGCCATTAGCCAGACTCTTAGCATCAGTATCTCCTAGTCTTAGTTGGTGAATTCTTATCTTTTGAGGACCCTTCTTTTCAATCGCATTTAGTATTTGTAGTTTCAGACTATAGTGAGTTAGGTGGGGTCTTGTCCCATCAACTTTCAGTATAGAGGCTTTTCAGACATAGAATGTAGTCAGCTTCGAACTTGAGTTATGTATTCTAATGTTATGAGTTTATTAGACTTCCGCTATGTTAATTATGTTGATCTTCCATTTTATTATGATTGAATTAGATGTCATGTTCATGCCATGGGTCGACTGGAATCCTCTCGGGGTTCTTTGTCCCGTATCTCCATTCCAGCCTATGTTTGGGTCGTGACAAACTTGGTACCAGAGCATTAGGTGTTGAAGTGTCCTAGGGTGTGTGAAAGTCGCGTTAAGTAAAGTCTTTCTCGTGGGTATGACAAGCGCCACACTTATGAAGAAGAAGCTTTGAGACATTTAGGAAATGTTCCCTTCTTTCATGATCTATGTCATGTGATGAAATGTCTTTATCCTTCTAACTCGTGCTATACGTATTTTCAGAATCATGCCTCCTTGCCGAGTTAATGGAAGAAGAAATGGGAATGGAAATGGCCATGAGAATGAAATAGAGATGAGCACCAGAAGGTCCCACCAGCTCATGAGGAGCATGTACCCGAGAAGGTTACCCACACAGAGTTCAGGGCAGCCATACAGATGCTAGCTTAGGCCTTGACCGCCCAAGTCAACCAATAGGCGGTAACGCATGTCCCTTAGAACGGGAATGCGGCGATGGCACGAGTAAGACATTTTCTGAGGATGAACCCTCCGAAGTTTCTTGGATCAAAGGTGGATGAGGACCTACACAAGTTTATTGATGAGATTCTAAAGATCACCCACATCATGGGGTGACAGGAGAGGAGTGCGCCAATCTAGCCTCATATCAGTTGAAAGTGGTTGCTCACTTTTGGTTCAACAATGGACGGATAGCAAGGCAGTTGGAGTAGGCCCTATTGGTTGGGAGGAGTTTCCTCCTGCATTTTTGGATCGATTATTCCCTCGTGAGATGAGGGAGATTAAAGTAGCCATGTTAGTGAACATAAATAAAGTGAAGATGACAGTTTAGGAGTACGCCTTGGAGTTCACTTGACTGTCCAAGTATGGACCTAAGATGTTGTTAGAACAGAGAGCCCGAGTGAGTCGGTTCCTGTAGGGTATAGTAGACTACTTGGTCAAGGATTGCCGGATCGTGATGCTTCATCAAGACATTGACATTCCTCGAATAGTTCTATACGCCAAGCAGATGGAGGCGGTACAGGTGAGCGAACAGGAGAGATAGGCCAAGAGGTCCAGGATTGATAGCTTTGGATTCTCCCAACAGAGACCTAGTGGGCACCATCAGAAGTCCCACCAGAGATCTTCAGCCCCAGCGCCTTCGACTGTGAGTGTGCCATCCAGATCCAAGTGAAATTAGAGGGGACGAGCATCAAGCTCTAGAGGTCAGGGTAGCAGACCCGCAGAGACCACCCTTCCAGAGTGTAGCAGATGTGGCCAGAGACACGTGGGTCAGTATTTAGCAAGTTTAGGTGCTTGTTTCGGGTGTGGGAATCCTGGACATATTCTTAGGGATTGCCTAGCAGCCAGACAGGTTCATGATAGGGGCTGAGGCCCAGCCTCCAGTTCAGCATCTCCACCATCACGCCCAGCTCTGCAAGGGGCATCTACTAGTGCAGGTGGTGGTCAGCATCAAAACAGATTCTATGCCCTAACATCTTGTCAAGAGCGGGAGTTCTCCTAATATATAGTCTCTAGTATGTTACGAGTATTTCACCGTGATGTGTATGCATTGTTAGATCCAAGGGCTATTTTTTATTTTGTGACGCCTTATGTTGCTAGTAGTTTCATAGTCAGTCCCAAAATCATATCAGAACCCTTCTAAATCTCTACTCTAGTCAGTGATTCAGTTATAGCTAGACGGGTATATAGAAATTTCCCTATCACAGACTTCTCTAAAGTCACCTCAATAGATTTAGTAGAGTTAGCCATGACCAATTTTGATGTTATCTTTTGCATGGATTGACTACATGCATGCTATGCCTCAGTCAATTGTAGAACCCGTGTTGTAGAGTTCAGATTTCCAGGTGAGATAGTCCTAGAGTGGAAGGGTAGTTCAGTTGTGCCTGTAGGTCACTTCATTTCCTACCTTATGTCCAGAAAGATGATTTCTAAAGGTTTTGTGTACCATCTAGTTAAGGTGAAGGATGCTACGTCAAAAACCCCAACTATCTAGTCAATTCCTATAGTGTGTGAGTATCCAGAGGTGTTTCCAAATGATTTACCGAGGATCCCTCCCGAGTGGGAGATCGACTTTGGTATTGACCTTATTCCCAATACGTAGTCAGTATTAATTCCTCCTTACAGAATTGCCTCAGTCGAGTTGAAGGAGTTGAAGGAGCAGTTGAAAGATCTCCTAGACAGGGGTTTCATTAGAAATAGAAAACTCGCATAGGGTGCATCAATTCTTTTTGTCCGCAAGAAGGATGGTTCTCTATGTATGTGCATTGATTATCGACAATTAGACAAAATTACAATCAAGAATAGGTATTCTCTCGCCAGGATTGATAATTTTTTTGATCAGCTTCAAGGTGCCAAGTGCTTTTCAAAGATAGACCTCAAGTATGGATACCATCAGCTCAGGGTTCTGGAGAGTGACATTTCAAAGACAGCCTTCAGGTCTTGGTATGGTCAATATCATTTTGTTGTTATGTCTTTTGGACTAATGAATGCTCCTGCAGATTTGATGAACAGGGTGTTCAAGCCATATTTGGATATGTTTGTGATTGTGTTCATAGATGACATCCTTATAAACTCTCAGAGCAAGGAGGAGCATGCCGCTCATTTGAGGGTGGTGCTACAAACTCTTAAGGATCACTAGTTGTATGCTAAATTCAGTAAATGCGAGTTTTGGTTGAACTGATGGCGTTTTTAGGTCATGTGGTGTCATGTTAGGGCGTACAAGTGTACTCTCAAAATATAGAAGCGGTGAAGAATTGCCCTAGACCAGTTAATCCTTCGGATATCAGGAGTTTCTTGGGTTTAGCTAGTTACTGTTGGAGGTTTGTTGAGGAGTTTTCATTCAATGCAGCACCGTTGACTCGATTGACCTAGAAGAAAGTTAAGTTTCAATGGTCATAGGCTTATGAGAAGAGCTTCCAAGAGTTGAAGACTCGACTTACCTTCGCATCGGTATTGACCCTACCTGAAGGTACCGAGGGGTTTGTTGTATATTGTGACTCTTCAAGGATCGACCATAGTGTTGTATTGATCCAGCAAGGTAAAATTATAGCCTATGCTTCTAGGCAGCAGAACGTTCATGAAAAGAACTATCCAACTCATAATCTCGAGCTGGCGGCGGTAGTATTTGCCTTGAAGATTTGGAGAGACTATTTGTACGTGGTCCATATAGATATGCTTACGGACTACAAAAGCCTACAATACTTGTTTACCCAAAAGGATTTGAATCTACGCCAGAGGAGGTTGTTACAGCTATTGAAGGATTATGACATGAGTGTCCTCTACTATCCGAGCAAGGCAAATAGGGTGGTAAACACTCTTAGCAGGCTTTTTGTGGAAAGTGTAACCCAAGTATATGAGGAAACGAATGAATTAGTGAAGGACGTACATTGTCTTGCACGGCTAGGAATCCGTCTTGTTGACTCGACAGATGGTGGTGTCATTTTTCAGAATGGGTAAGAATCATCCTTAGTGACCGAAGTTAAAGTGTCACGACACGAATATAGACCCGAATCATAACACGGGACAAGGAACCCCGAGAGGCCCCAAATCAACCCATGGCATAAGCATACATATAACTTCATTCATTATAAGTAGAAGACTAATCACAAGGCATAGCAGAAATGTAAGCATAATCATGACATATCATAACAAACGGAATCACTTAGACACACACCAGCTGAGTACTACATACTGTCTAAAAGCCTCTACTACAAACGATAGGTTGATGGGACAACACCCCCATCTAACTCGGACAAGTACTGAAATATAAAATAGCATGAATGTCTGTCGAACGGCCCTAGGAACATGAGGTCTCACCAATAAGATAAAAGTACACTATGAGATGATCTAGATATGAGGATGAGCTCGAGAGTCGGAACCTATATCATAAGATGATACAATATAGAAAGTATGCAATCAGTACGTGGAATGTACCGATTATGCAAGGTAAGTAAAACAGACATTTAAAATATGTAAAATCTCATAAAACATCATAAGAGTACGACATCATGCTCATGTCATAAATATCGTAACATAACATATCAAAAGGCTCAAGGTTTTCAAAGCATCCCAAAGACAATCATAATCATGACCATAAGAGAAAAGTAAAGATGAACATTTCTTGAGCCAACATACGTAATCATAAACATGCATAAATCATGAGGAACAGTGGGAGATTCTCTTAACCGACATACCCCATATGAGCACACATGAAGTCCGACTTGTAAACCTTGTCGACAGGCCATTTGTACCTTACCAAGGGTAAAACCATGAAGGGCGTGATCACATGAAAGGGCCATTTGGGCCAGGGACAGTCACAAGGGAGGTTCCAACATACCTACGGTAGCACAGAGTTTATGAGATTCGTGGCAGAACCTGGGCCCCGAACCTACGCGGTGTTCAATACTACTCTCAAAACATATATAGTGCTGATAGTATAACCTGAATGAATTCATGGGCTAGTTAAATCATGATAATAATAAATATTGTAGTACATATATGAACTGGCCATGACATAAGGCCCATGAGTCGGTCAAAACATAATTCATGAATCATAGGTTTCATGCATACTAGTAGATCATACATATAACATGGAAAATCATCAAATCATGATGGGTAATTGAAAAAAATCATATTTCAAGTCAGAAATCTTGTTGGGTTTGTAATATCAAGATTTTGAATAGTAGATCATAAATCGATTTTTCGTAGATAATGTATAATTAGGCTAAATTTGATAGAAATCTAGATCAATAATTTTATAAGTAAAAGAATTGTAAAATCAAATAAAAATCCATAAAATATGATGTAAATCATAAATTGTAAAAGCCCATTAGCAAATCATTAGATTTTTACAAAAAATTGAATTAAAACCCCGATAGATTTTTGGTAGACTTCCATAAATTAATAGAGATTAGGCATGAGTGTGAACAGAAACGCGATGTCATTTTTCTCTATTCTTTCACATAGGAAGGATCCATAAAAATAAATACAAATAGAAAAGGAAAGGGAGGAAATACAAAAAATAGAAGAGAAAAGTCACTCGTTCGTAACCCGACATACTTGGGTAAGATCAGATTCTAAAGTTCTTGAATGCCCAAGGAGGAATTGATAGGGAAAAGCTTGATTCTATGCTTAATCTCTCTAGAATTCTCTTAGTATGCATGCATGGAATGATCTATGCAATAGGGACCTAACCTATCTTAGAATGGGCAGAAAAATACATGAAACGACGTAGTTTAGGGCCTTATAGCATGGAAAGGTCGAAAATGCCCTTAATGAATTTAGACTGAAAATCTGCACAGCTTAACCAATGGGTGTACCAACGAGTCATTACAAGCAACCATGACTCGTGGTATAGCTCGTCGTCTGCACTGCCCAGGCCTTGCTTCTAGAATCAAACCACAACTAGACAGGATGACTCATCCTTTGATCCAACAGGCCGTTGAGTCGATCGTTGCTTTCCACTCGAAAATTTCTGAACTTCTACGACTCGTTGTTTCCACCAATAGGTCATGGTGTCCGTCCATTGTGTCCACTAGAAATTTGACCATGTAGACAATGACTGCTGACAATGAGTCGTTGTTACACATGACGGGTTGTTGGGTGACCCGTTACTTCCCCAAATGCTAAAGTACGTCTCTCACCATGCCTATATACGATGACTCATTGTTTCTCACAACGATTCGTTACATCGGTTGTTGCTTCCACTTCCACCTAAACTCCTGAAACCACGACTGGTAACAACAGCTCGTGGTTTCCAACCACGAGTCATTACACCTCACGTCCTGTGATGTTTTCTCCCAATTTCAGCAGTTTTCAACTTTTAACTCCCCGATCTACTCTTAGGCACTTCTGAGGTATTACAATATCTCCCCCTTGGGAATATTCATCCTCGAATGTAGGAAGCAAGAAGAAAAAAGAAACATGTAATTATCATATTCAAATATTGATCATTTAAATTATAAACTAACAGAATGACTACCTCTGATTCATATCACATAGCTGAACTGATTTCATGCTTCACATACACATCTACATACATAAAAGAAACTTGAACACATGATTTGAACATGAAAACTAAATAGATTGTAGGGCAGAACTGGTACATCAAGTCGGAACTGAGCCGGTAGAGAACAATTGTGGGTATTTAGCCATCATATCTGCTTTGTCTTCCCATGTAGCTCCTTCAACATGTTGATTCCTCCATAATTCTTTAACTGAAGCTACTTCCTTATTCCTTAGCCTCCGAACCTGACGTTCCAATATTTCAACCAGAACTTCCTCATAACTAAGGCTATTTTTTACACCAACACTGTCCACCGGGACTACTAGATCTAGATCTCCCAAACATTTCTTCAAAAGCGATATATAAAACAGAGGATGCACGAAAGATAACTTTGAGGTCAAGTCCAACTCATACGCTACCTTACCAACTCTTCTCATTATCCGATAGGGACCAACATTATAGGGATTGAGTTTTCCTTTCTTCCCAAACGACATGACTCCCTTCATGGGAGATACATTCAGAAATACCCAATCGTCCATCTTGAACTCCAACTCTCTCCTCCTCACATCAGCATATGACTTTTGATGACTTAGAGCGGTTTTCAGTCTGTCCCTTATCAACTGAACCTTCACCATAGCCTCATGAACTGAATCTGGCCCTATTATAGCTGCCTCACCAACCTCAAACCCACCGATGGGCGATCTACAACTCCGCCCATAGAGAGCCTCGAACAGTGCCATTTGGATACTGGAGTGATAGTTGTTATTGTAAGAAAACTCGATCAGGGGTAAGTGATCATCCTAACTACCTTTAAAGTCCATTACGCAAGCTCTCAACATGTCTTCAATAGTTTGAATTGTCCTCTCTGCTTGACCATCCATTTGCGGATGAAATGTTGTGCTAAGCTTAACCTGAATCCCAAGCCCTTTCTGAAAAAGACCACCAAAATTGAGAGGTAAATTGAGTACCTCGGTCTAAAATAATGGATAAGGAAACTCCATGTAATCGAACCAACTCCCGGATATACATTTTGGCATAATCATCTGCTGAATATGTGGTTTTCACTAGTAGGAAATGTGCATCCTTCATCAACCTGTCTACCACCACCCAAATGGAATCATATTGTTGGCGAGTACGAGGTAATATTTTTATGAAATCCATATTAAGTTCTTCCCACTTCCAAGTAGGAATGCTGATATCCTGAAGTCGCCTTTGATGTTCAACCTTTACTTGCTGACAGTTTGAGCATCTGGCCACGAATCCTGCAATATCCTTCTTCATGCCATCCCACCAATAGATTTTTCGTAATTCACGATACATCTTTGGTGGCACCCGAATGGATGGAATACCTAGATCCATGGGACTCATGCAATATCCGGCTCCTCAAATCATCGACATCTGGGTCATATAGGCGACCCTGGTACCGAAGAACACCATCTCCCCCTTGAGAGAAAACCTCTACCTTTTGACTTCAAACGGATTCTTTCAACTTTATCAAAGTCAGGTCTTCATCTTGTCTAGATTTCACATCAGCCACCAAGGAAGATTTGGATCCGCTTTGAACAACAACACTGTCATTGGTAGAGTCAACCAACCTCACTCCTAACATTGCAAGATGATTCACATCCTTCACCAGCTCTCTCTTCCCTTCCTCCATATGGGACACACTCTCCATAAAGAGCCTACTTAGTGCATCCACCACCATATTAGCTTTTCCCAGATGGTAAAGAACACTCATACCATAGTCTTTGATTAGCTCAAACCACCTTTTTTGTCGTAGATTGAGGTCTTTCTGCGTGAACACATATTGTAAGCTCTTGTGGTCCATAAACACATCTACATGGACCCCAGACAAGTAATGTCATCATATCTTCAATGCGAATACCACTGCTGCCAACTCAAGATCATAACTTGGATAATTATTCTCATGCATCTTCAATTGTCTTGAGGTGTATGCTATCACTTTCCGTCGCTGCATCAATACACACCCGAGTCCAATTCTTGAAGCATCACAATACACCACCAAACCATTCGTACCCTTCGGTAGAGTCAACACTGGTGGGGTGGTAAGTTGAGTCTTCAACTCTTGGAAGCTCTTCTCGTAAGCCTCCAACCAATGGAACTTCACCTTCTTTTCAGTCAACTTGGTCAAAGCTGTTGCAATGGATGAAAATCCCTCAACAAATCTCCGATAATAGCCTGTTAGGCCCAAGAAACTTCAAATATCCAAAGGATTCACCAGTCTAGGCCAATTCTTCACCGCCTCAATTTTTTGAGAATCTACTTTTATGCCCTCGCTTGATACCACATTGCCAAAAAATGCTACTGAGTTCAACCAAAACTCGTACTTGCTGAACATGGAATACAACTGATGATCCTTGAGTTTCTAAAGTACTACTCTCAAATGAGCGGCATGCTCCTCCTCGCTCCGAGAGTATATAAGGATGTCATCAATAAACACAATCACGAACATGTCCAAATACGGCTTGAACACCCTATTCATCAGGTCCATAAAAGCTACAGGGGCATTTTTTATTCCAAAAGACATAACTACAAACTCATAATGACCATACTGTATCCTGAAGGCTATCTTCGGGACATCACAATCCCAAACCCTGAGCTGATGATACCCAGACCTGAGATTTATCTTTAAGAAACACTTGGCACCCTGAAGCTGGTCAAACAAATCATCGATCCTAGGAAGAGGGTACCTATTCTTAATGGTGACCTTGTTCAATTGTCGATAGTCAATGCACATCCAAAGCAAACCATCCTTCTTCTAAATAAATAAGACTGGTGCACCCCATGGAGACTTGCTCGGTCTAATGAAACCTTTATCTAGAAGTTCCTTCAACTGATCCTTCAATTCTTTTAGCTCAGCCGGAGCCATCCTGTAAGGAGGAATGGAGATAGGTTGTGTATCGGGTAAAAAGTCAATACCAAAATCAATTTCCCTCTCAAGAGGAACACCTAGTAAATCATTCGGAAATACTTCTGGGTACTCACGCACCACCGGAACTGACTGAATAGTCGGGGTTTCAGACTCAACATCCTTAACCCTAACTAGATGATAGACGAAACCCTTAGAAATCATCTCTCTGTCCATATGATAAGAAATAAATCAACCTGTTGGTACAGTCGAACTACTCTTCCACTCCAAAACCGATTCACTGGGAAAAAGAAATTCCACCGCACATGTTATATAATTTACAGAAGCATAACACGCGTACAACCAATCCATGCCAAGAATAATGTCAAAGTCAGTCATGGCTAACTCAACAAGGTCTGTGGAGGTGACTTTATGCAATATAGTGATCGGGCAACCACTATACACCCGCTTAGCTACAACCGAATCACCAACAGGAGTAGAAACCAAAAATAGTTCTGACAGAGTATGGGACTAACTCCAAAGCTACTAGCAATGTAAGGAGTCACAAAAGACAAGGTAGCTCCTAGATCTAGCAAAGAATAAACATCAATATGAAAAACATGCAACATACTAGTAACCACATCTGGGAAGACCTCCTGCTCCTGACGGGGTGCTAAAGCATATAACCTATTTTGGCGGTGATCGCCGACTGAACTAGTCGAGGCACCCTTTTGAGGGGGACGTGCTGCTGGAGCGGCAGAACTAGCTGCTGGCATACGAACTCCACTAACCCCTGATGTAGCTGTAGGGCAATCCCTGAGTCTGTGCCTAGGTTTTCCACACCCGAAATAAGCATCCGAGCCGACTAGGCACTTTGTGGGGTGATTCTTGTCGCACCCCCCACAAATTGTAAAAGTGCGCTCTACCTACATGCTACCCTGGCCTCTCAAATATGGAGCTCTGCTCCTCCGATCCCCTCTGAATAAAGATGGCGTGCTGGCCGATAATAGGGCTGGAGTAATAGAGCTGTGTTGGGACTGCTGACGCTGTCCACTCCCTGACCTCACCCGAGAAGTCCTATAATTGTTAGTCCTGGACCTCTTGGCCTGTCTCTTCCTCCGATATACCTACTCCATCTTCTGAGCATGCAACACAATGCGTGGAAAGTCTATATCCGATGCAACACGACAATCCTGCAGTCCTTATCCAAATAATCTGCCATTCCATGTACAAAATGGCTCACCTGAGCCCTCTGGTCTAGCACCAACTCTGGCGCATACTTGGATAGACAGGTGAACTCCAATGCGTACTCCTGAATGGATATGTCACCCTACTTCAAGTTAACAAGCTCGGCCACCTTAAACTCCTTCATCTATCGAGGGAAAAACCAATCCAAGAATGTCGCGCGGAACTCTTCCCAACATATAGGGCCTACACCCACAGCCCTAGCATCCCTCCATTGTTTGAACCATATGTGAGCCACCCCTTTTAGCTGATAGGAGGCCAAGTCAACACACTCTCCATTGGTCACCCCCATAACTTGGGTGTTCTTTAGAATCTCCTTGATGAAATTATGTGGGTCCTCATCCACCTTAGACCCAAGGAACTCCAGAGGGTTCATCCTCAGGAAATCTCTTATCCGTGCCGCTCCGCATTGCCATTCTTAGGAATATGCGCAACAGCCTGGTTGTTGACCTGAGCGGTCAAAGCCTACGCTAATATTTGGATAGCCGCTTGAAACTCCGCGTGGGCAATTGGCTTCGGTGCTTGGGGCTTCTGAACAGGTGGGGCCTGTTGATGCCCATGATCATTGCCATCTCTGTGGCCTTCACCATTCCCGTTTCTCCTGCCGTTCATTCTTCTATCTCGAGTAGAATGAGTTAGAAGGATAGAAAGACTTTTCATCACACAACATGGATTATGAGATAAGGGAAAATTTTCGAAATGTCTCGTAGCCTCTTCGTCATAAGTGTGGCGCACTTCACACCTATGAAAAAGACTTTACTTAACACGGTTTTCAGACACCCAAGGACACTTCAAAACCTATTTCTCTTATACCAATTTTTTCGCGACCCGAATGTATACCCAGATCGTAACGTGGGACTAGGAACCCCGAGAGGCCCTAAGTCGACCCATGGCATAAGCATACATCTATTTTCATTCATTATAAGTGGAAGACTAATCACAAGGCATAGCGGAAACATAAGCATAATCATGACATATCACAACAAATGAAATCACTTAGACATACAATAGTTGAGTACTACACACCATATGAAAGCCTCTACTACATACGATGGGTTAATGGGACAACACCCCCATCTATCCCAGACAAGTACAGATACATTAAATAACATGAATGCCTATGAAACAGCTCTCGAAATATGAGGACTCACCAATAAGCTGAAAGTACACTCTGAGATGATCTAGATATGAAGATGAGCCTGAGAGACGAACCTATATCATAAGACGATACAACATAGAAAATATGTTGTCAGTATATGGAATATACCAAGTATGTAAGATAAGTAAAACGGATATTTAAAATATGTAAAAGCTCATAAAATATCATAAGACTAGGACATCATGCTCATGTCATAAATATCGTAACATAACATATCAAAAGGCTCAAGGTTTCAAAAGCATCCGAAATATAATCGTAATCATGACCATAAGAGAAAACCCAAAATGAACATTTGTTGAGCCAACACATGTAATCATAAACATGAATAAATCATGAGGAACGGTGGGAGATTCTCTTAATCGACGTACCCCATATGAGCACACATGAAGTCCGAGTTGTAAACCTAGTCGGGAGGCCGTTCATACCTTTCCAAGGGTAGAACCACGAAGGGCATGCTTCATGGGCTAGTTAATTCATGATAATAATAAATATTGTAGTAGATATATGAACTAGCCATGACATAAGGCCCATGAGTTGGTCAAAACATAATTCATGAATCATAGGTTTCATGCATACTAGTAGATCATACATATAACTTGTAAAATCATCAAATCATGATTGGTAATTGAATAAATTCATATTTCAAGTCATAAATTATGCTGGGTTTGTAATATCAACATTTTGAATAGTAGATCATAAATCGATTTTTCGTAGATCATGCATAATTAGGCTAAATTTGATAGAAATTGAGATTAATAATTTTACAAGAAAAATAATAATCAAATCAAAATCCATTAGCAAATCATTATATTTTTACAAAAATTGAATTAAAACCCCGATAGATTTTTGGTAGACTTCCATAAATTAATAGAGAATGGGAATGGGTGTAAACAAAAACACCGATTCATAACCCTACATGCCTTGGTAAGATCATATTCTAAAGTTCTTGAATGCCCAAGGAGGAATTGATAGGGAAAAGCTTAATTCTATACTTGATCTCTCCAGAATTCTCTTAGTATGCATGCATGGGAATGATCTATGCAATAGGGACTTAAACTATCTTAAAATGCCCAGAAAAATACATGAAACAACGTAGTTTAGGGTCTTATAGAATAAAAAGGTCGAAAATTCCCTTAATGTATTTAGCCGGAAAATCTACATAGGTTAACCAACGGGCTTACCAACGAGTCATTGGAACAAACCACGGCTCATGGTATGGCTCGTCATCTTCACTTCCCAGGCCTTGCTTCTGGAATCAAACCACACTAGACAGGATGAATAATCCTTTTATCCAACGGGTCGTTGAGTCAATCGTTGCTTGCCCCTTGAAAATTTTGGAACTTCATCGCAACGAGTCTCACCACGACTCATTGTTTCCACCAACGGGTTGTGGTGTCCATCTGTTATGTCCACTAGAAATTTGACCATGTAGACAATGACTGCTGACAATGAGTCATTGTTACTCATGATGGGTCATTGGGGGACCCGTTACTTCCCTAAATGTTCAAGTTCATCTCTCACCATGACTACAAACGACGACTCATTGTTTCCCATGAGTCGTTACATGGGTCATTTCTTCCATTGTCACCCGGACTCCTGAAAACATGATTAGTAACATTGGCTCGTGGTTTACAACCACGAGTCATACACCTCACGTCCTATGATGTTTTTCCCCAGTTTCAGCAGTTATCAACTTTTAACTCCCGGGTGTACTCTAAGGCACTTCCGGCATATTACATAAAGCTAGGCAAGACGAGGATCCTATTTTGTTAAAGTTGAAGGAAGCCATTCAGAATTAGAAGGTAGAAGTCTTCTCCCAAGGGGGAGATAGTGTGCTTTCATATCAAGGTCGTTTATGTGTTCTAGGTGTTGATGATTTGAGAGATCGGATATTGCACAAGGCTCATGGTTCTAGAAATTCTATACATCCGAGTGCCACTAAGATGTACCATGACCTATGGGAAGTCTATTGGTGGAGTGGCATGAAGAAGGACATAGCAGAGTTTGTGGCTAAGTGTCCAAATTATCAATAGGTGAAGGTTGAGCATCAAAGGCTTGGGAGTGTGCTTCAAGACATTAGAATCCCTAATTTGATGTGGGAGGAGACCAATATGGACTTCATTACAGGGTCGTCTCGCACTCATTGATAGTATGACTCTATTTGGGTGGTTGTAGACAGGTTGACTAAGGCCGCTCTTTTCCTATCAGTCAAAACTACCAATTTAGCGGAGGATTATGCTAAGTTGTACATTCAAGAGTTAGTTCGATTTTATGGAGTGTCATTGTCCATCATATCAGATAGAGGTACTCCATTTTCCTCCCAGTTTTGGAGATAGTTTCCTAAGGGACTTGGTACTCAAGTTATGCTTAGCACAACATTTCACCCACAGACAGATGGCCAGGCTGAGCGAACCATTCAGACTCCTGAGGATATGTTTAGAGCACGCGTGATTGATTTCAAGGGTAGTTGGGATGATCATTTTCCTCTCATAGATTTTGCATATAAAAACAGCTACCATTCTATAATTTAGATGGCTCCTTTTGAGGCTCTTTATGAGTGAAGGTGTAGAGCACCTATTGGTTGGTTTGAGGTTAGTGAAGCGGTGTTGACAGGACCAGATTCAGTCCATGAGGCCATGGAGAAACTTCATCTTATAAAGGACAGGTGGAAAATAGGTCAGAGTCTCCAAAAGTCATATGCGGATGTGAGGAGGAGGGAGCTTGAGTTTGAAGGCGATGATTGGGTGTTTCTGAAGGTACCTCCCATGAAGGGAGTGATGAGGTTTGGAAAGAAAAGGAAACTCAGTCCATGTTATGTTGGTCTATACAGGATTGTGAAACGGGTTGTCAAGGTAGCATATGAGTTGGAGTTGCCCTTAGAATTAGCTTCAGTCCATCCAGTTTTCCATGTATTTCTCTTAAAGAAGTGTTTGGGTGATCCAACTCTGGTTGTTCCTATGGACAGTGTCGGCGTGAAAGATAACCTTAGTCATGAGGAGGTTCCAGTAGAAATACTTGATCATCAGGTTCAAAAGCTAAGAAACAACGAACTAGCCTCAATCAAGGTTTTGTGGAGGAATCAACATATTAATAAAGCTACGTGGGAAGCTGAAGCAGATATGATGGCTAAATACCCATATCTATTCCCTTCCAGCTCAGTTTCAGCCTGAGGTATCAGTTTTCTCCTGAGTACACAATTCAATTTCATGTTTAGATGATGTGTCCTTGTTTTTCTCAAGTGAATGAATGTATGTGTGATTCAGGAATTCAGTTAAGTCATTTAGTTTAGTTGGAAGTCAGTCACTCCGTCAGTTTTCAGCTTATATGTTCAGTATTTGAGTATGATGATTATATTTCTTTGCTTTTTAGTATGTTTTCCCACATTCGAAGATAAATTTTTCCAAGGGGGAGATATTGTAATACCCCAAAAACCCTAAGATCAGACCCGAGATTAAAACCGGGAAAATAAAATTTTCTGCACCATGTAATAGGATGAGTCGTCCAGTGACCCTGGGGTGCACCATGAGTCGTTGAGTGACTCGTAGGGAGGAGTTTGCACTGGGTTGAAATTTTGAGTTTTGAGGTGACCAGCGGTGTGACCACAAGTCATGGTCAACACCACAATATATTGAGTGATCTGTGGTAAAGAGTTGATTGAAGGTTGAATATTTTTGGCAGTGTCCCTAACGAGTTGTCACCACGAGTCATAGGGCACACCACGAGTCGTGGTGACAAGTGGTGATGAAATTCCAATGCAGGTGGCAAGAGGAGGACCGCGAGCCGTGGTGATAGGGCAAGAGTCGTTTAGTCCCTCGTTGGGACTGGCAGTGAGTATTTTCCTATGAATTTATTAAGGGTTTTTACGTAATTCCTAAGATCCTAAGTCCTAAACTACGTCGTTTTAAGCTCAGAATAGTGTGTTTTAAGAGGGGTAAGTTCATTCTAGGTCTATTCACTTCCATGCATGCAAGTGTAGAATCTCCTAAGGGTGATCAAGCCTAGATTCCTCAACTTCTTCCCCAAATTTCCATTAGGCAATCAAGAGAGTTGTGAAATCAGATTTTTATAGGTATGTAAGGCTATGAATGGATGTATCCATCCACACCCATGCCCAATTCCTCTTTAATTCAAGAAATTCTAGTTGATGAATCTATGGGGTTTTAACACAACATGTGAATTTCTTAAGTATCAATCATGGGTATGATCTAAGCATGTTTGTAATGTTGAAAAATGGTTAATGGGACCTTTTACAATATTTTAATTGTAAATTATGTTTTCAAGTTTCGTAAATTATGATGCGCTTCCAGGAAAGTTCATGAAAGTTGAGATCTACGATATATGTATTCAAGCATGATGAGATGTGTATGAAGTAAGTATGATTTCGAATTACCCATTTCTATGTTCATGTTTTCAAATGATCAAGTGTATGTCAAGCATGTCTAAGTATTGGTCAAGCCCATATGATAGAGTATATTTCATGATTTATTTAAATCTCATGTTATTAGCTTACAACATAGATTTTGGAGTCTGGACTCCTATTATTTTCAGCTTATGGTATGGTTTGAGTCCAAGGCTCCTCATGTTATGATTTCAAATTTATGCATGTATGTTATGAGTCAGCTTTGTCACTAGATGATGGTTTATCTTTATTGAAAAATGATGGAGAGAATATGCATATTTTTAGGAGTAGTATCTAGCACCGAATAGGCTAAGGGTCAGTCAGCCCTATGCCTCAGAACTACGCGCCAATGTAGGTATATTCAAATTCTTTGGGACCTCCCTTGTGAGATTCCCCTACCTATGGGGCCTTCAGCTTGTTATTGATATCATGGTAGGGTCCTTATCCCTGGCAAGGCTTTGGATGGCTATACCTACTTGAGTTTGATAGTCAAGACCACGTAAGCTCTATCGTGGTAATGTCGGTTATATGATGAGCCTCCCATTTTTTCTTATGATTTTAGTTATGCGTGTTCATCAGTCAGGTTCTTATGTTTTCAGTAGATTTGACCCAATGTTGAGTTTTACTTATGATTATCAATTTTCAGCTTTGGGTCATTTGATTCAGTTAGGATATTCAGTTATGTTCAAATAATGATTTCAGAAAAGAGCATGCAAGCCTATGCTCAGAATCTTATCTTGATTATGTTTTCATGATATGCATGATTTGTGATTTTACTTTCCTTGCGGTTTTACTTACCTTACATACTCGGTACATTCCACGTACTGAACGCATACTCTATGTTGTATCATTTCACGATACAGGCTCGGATATTCAGGCTTAGTCCCGCCATTAGCCTTTTTCTTAGCATCAATATCTCCTAGTCTCAGTTGGTGAGTCCTCATATTTCGAGGGCCCTTTTTTTAGTCGCATTTAGTATTTTCAATTTTAGACTATAGTGAGTTAGTTGGGTCCTTGTCCCATCAACTCATCAGTAGTAGAGGCTTTTTAGACATAGAATGTAGTCAGCTTCGGACATGAGTTATGTATTCCAATGTTATGAGATTATCAGACTTCCTCTATGTTAATTACGTTGATCTTCTACTTTATTATGATTGAGTTATATGTCATGTTCATATCATTTTTAGACTTGGAGGCTTTTAGGGTTTTTTGTCCTGTGTCTCGATCCGGGCTTATGTTCGGGTTGTGACAAACAACCTCCAAAATTGGGAGGTGAATTGAATACCCCTATCAGAGATGATGGAAATATAGCCCCATGCTACAGAACCAACACTCAAAGGTACAATCTAGCTTACTCCCTCGCTGAATCTATGGTTTTTATTGGTAAGATATACGATGCTTTGTTCAACGAGTCCACTACCACCCAAATAGAGTCATAATGTCGGCCGGTATGATGCAACCCTATGATGAAGTCCATTTTGATCTCTTCCCACTTCAAAGTAGGGATACTAATGTCTTGTAACGTACCTCTAGGTCTTGATGCTCAACTTTCATTTGCTGACAATTCAGACACTTAGCCACAATCTCCGCTATGTCTTTCTTCATGCCATTCCACCAATAGACCTCCCGTAAGTCACAGTACATCTTGGTGGCACCTGCATGTATAGAATATCGGGAACCATGAGCCTCATGCAACATTTGTTTTCTGAAATCATCAACACCCCGAAACACATAAACGACCCTGATATTAAAATACACCATCTCCCTTCTGGGAGAAGACCTCCACCCTCTAATTCTGAAACATTTCCTTCAACTTCACTAGGATAAGGTCTTCAACTTCTCTATCCCCTAGAACCTGATGCCCTGCTCCTTTGATCACTCTGGGTCTGGATGGAACACTAACTGATGATTGTGCTGGGGCTGGTGACTCTAGTTGAACTGTGGGCTATGTCCACCACTAGACCTCTGCTAAGAGAACCCAAAGCTGCCCCTCGTGGCCCTCTTAGCCTCCATCTCTTTCTTCTTTATATGTTCTGCCTTAATCTGCTGGGCGTGTATGTCTAACTGCGAGAAATCTAGGTCAATATTCAGCATAGCAATCCTTCACTCCTTGACTAGCGCTTCTTCCATCCCATTCACAAACTTGCTCATATGATCTCTCTGAACTACAACTATCTCCGGTGCATACTTAGATAGCAAAGTAATCTCCAAGGCATACTCCTGGACGGTCCTATGGTTCTTCTCCGTTTGGCCCTAAATTTTGGCTGTGCGCAACCCACAAGGCCTGGTGACGAGCGCTCTATCACTTTATTTGATCGGCATCACCATTTTTTGCATTAATGAGAATTTATGATTTTTACAAATTTCGGTGTGTTTTTAGACCATGGATTTCTTGAGATTTCATTGATTCTAAAATCACAAAACCCATTATGAAATCATTAGACTTTTGTAAAAAAATCATCTTCAAAACCCCATGAGCTTTTAATAAAATTTTGTAAAAATTATAGAGGATGGGCATGGGTGTGGAAGAAATCACCCATTGATAGCCTTACATACCTGGGAATAACAGGTTCTTAACTTTCCTAGATTGCCCAAGAGGAAATTGAGGAAGAACACCTTCAAATCACCTAGATCACACTTCTATCTCCTTCCCAAACCTTTGCATGCATGAATGAGGACTTAGGCCAGTCTATTCCCTCTTAAACCACCCTTTCTGATGTTAAAATGACATAGTATAGGACTCAAGGACGTAGAAATTATGGAAAATCCCTTACTGAAATTGCATATTTTTGCTAACTGCCAGTCCCCACGAGGGACTGGACGACTCGTCATCGGGGAGCACGACTCGTGGCCTTAAGACGTGAGGTATACTGCCAAAATTTCACCCTGGGACCCCACGGAGGACACCACGATTTGTGGTGAGTGACCATGACTCGTGGTGACCATCCGTGGTCTACACTGCCTGTCACACCCCGCCTTGGGGGGTATGACTGGCACCTGGTGCCCTACTAGGACCTGAACTGCTGGATTGCTAAGCCTGGGGACATCTGGTGCCTGGCTGGCTCTAACTCACATTTCTGGAAACAAAGGGCTATATAACGGCTGTAAACACAGCCCCCGACCCATTGGCCTATAGCCTCCTGTACCTGTACTAACAGCTAACCAGAAACATGTCAATATAGGGAAACCTATGCGGGCCGACAAGGCCACCATGCTATCTAGTTATCTATAACTTAACCATCAAGTACTGGATAGCTACGTGACCGGCAAGGTCACCACTACTGTCGAACTATGGCCCACACGGCCAACATAAAGGAAACACAAGTTCTAACAGCTATACAACTGCACGGCCTCACACGACCGGCTCATCTGACCACAGGGAAATATATACAGACTGCAAGCCTCTAAGAATAACAATAGAAATGATCGGGACAGGGCCCTGACCTACCCGTACTATACAACAAAAGAAAATGAAATACACCTCTAGAATTCAGTCTCCGGATTACAGGAGCTGAATACTCGATCGCTGACAAAAATCATGTGGTATCGCCTGCTCGTCTATGAGTAGCTGCAGGCAAGTAATGCAGCACCCCACCGGACGTCAGTACCGCTGGTACTGAGTATGTAAAGCAATAACTGAAAGAAATATCTGAAAACAATAATATACTTGATGAAACTGAAGTAGAGAGAAATAGATTAACTGTCTGATAATGTAAGTCATACCTTCTCTCAATTATACTGGAAGGAGTAGGAGTCATACCTGGAGACATATCGTTCTACTGCTGATCTACTCGTATCTAACATAACATGGCATAACATAACATAAAATAACATAGCACACACAAACCTTACCCGGCCCCCATAAGCCGGGAGGTACAACCAGCACAGAATCTACACCCCTACCCCGGTCATCCCATCTACTATAAACCCTGTAAGCATCCTGCCGGTCCCCTGGGTATGCACTTGGGCTCGCTGAGCCCCTGACTATAATTGCATCTGAGTCCGGAGGACTCCTGAATCAACACCCGGGCGTATCCGCTCGACATAGGTGTGTAAGGGCCGATCAAGGCACAAATATGGGGAAAACTGGCATCCCATCTTCGTCCCCTGTGGGACGGCATGCCACTCTGTAGAGCGACGTATCCTCGTCCTCTGGCGGACGAGTCGATACAACTATCAACCCTGGGCGGTCATGGATGCTAGGTAGTCCAACCCCAAACCATACAACAGTCTCAACTAGTAATACTATCTGCATGTCCCACATACTGAAGCTAATAGTGGTAAAGTATTTGTATATACTATATACTGAGCTAGCGATAGTAATATGTACGTACTTAATGCATGCTGAGGCTGGTAATAGTATATATGTATAAATATAGTCTTCTGCCAGACTGTACTGGGGCTAATGCTGAACAAGATATAGTCTTTCTGCTGAAACTATGTTGTATACTGAGTTTCTATAGTAACATGATTTACTAGTCCTAATATGCTTTCTAACTTCACTTTAACTTATCATTCTATTTCTGAGATGTCTTACGAATATTACATTGCTTTACTGGGTTTCAACTAAATACAATGATATCCTAACATTCTGTGTCACATCACGTACTGAGCATGCTGTGCAGTTTCTAACACTTGTATTAGAATCTATATCGTGCTAGAAAGTTTCACGCAAGTTATAACTCGATGCTTCTAATATCATACCAACATTCGTAATAAACATAACACATGACTTCTGAACATTCTACTGGCCTTTAAATTACTGTACTGTACCGAGATTACTTAACTTGCCGAGGAAACTAGCTTTACATACCTTATCCTCGAACTATCCGGCTGTCGGACGAGGCTCGGCCAGTACTTCAACTATTTTCTCCCAACTGCATTCATAAATATGTCAATAAATACTAAATACAACTTTATTGTAAAGAGCAACGTCACTTTCGATATAGTTTATAGCCTAAACTTAGGATTATCGAAAGACGGCCGAAAACTCGCTATTTTTCAGCGGTCCAGAAGGGAGAAATATTCACTTCACAGCTAGGAACACATAGACACTAATTTAGAGCAATGCCACTTATCTTAGCTCGGTAACTCGACGATTCGTCGGCCGTATTTCACGAAACTAAATCCGTAGGAATGCTCTCTGCTGCTAAATACCTCGGTATCTGAGGTTAATTTGAGTTTGGACAACGTTTAGCAGCGTAATCGGACGAAAATTATATTACCTTCTTCGTTCTATTTCCCTTCTCTGATGGTTTACTCTGTTTTCTGGAAATTTCATAAGTTTATAATGAGTTAAAACCGAAGTGGGGCTTTATATACTTGGGCCTGGACAAGGCCAACGTGTCACGGAGCCAACGTGGAGGCTCCACCTCCGTGACACGCTGCCATCGCGGAGGGGCTCTGCCTCAGCTCCTTCCGCGATGGTTCGACAGGTTTCTCGTCCTATCTGTTCCCAGGCCTTTCTTTAGCACGTATGGCTTTCAAATATGCTTAACCAACGTGCGAATAGGTCATTTAGGTGCCGGAAATTCTACGGGATATAACATTCTTCCCCCCTTAAGAACATTCGTCCTCGAATGTACACTGCTATCTGGAGGACTACTTAACTTACTTTCTATAAAAATTTCGGTAGAGTTTCCCCTGTAATATGGACTATAGCAAAAACCTGAAATGCAGAAAAGTCCAACACAGGTACTGCACGCAATATTTTAAGATCCACTGGATAACTAAGTATCAATCCTTCTCATTCACACACATACAACTATAAGGTACTGCATAAGTAATAATACGGACATACCTGTCGCCTGACTAGGCCTGTAATAGGTGAGGGTATCTGGTTTTCATATCTTCTTCAGCTTCCCACGTTGTTTCCTCACAGTTCCTGTTACGCCACAATACTTTGACAGACGCAACATCTTTAGTCCTCAACCTGTGAATCTGTCTGTCTAAGATAGCTATGGGAACCTCTTCATATGCTAACTCTTCTGTGACCTTGACATCCTGAACTGGAACTACTGTAGAAGGGTCCCCTACGAACTTTCTCAACATAGAGACATGGAATACTGGGTGAACAGATGCTAACTCTGGAGGCAAGTTCAATTCGTATGCAACTCGGCCTATTCTTCGCCGAATCTGATTTGGCCCAATAAATCTCGGGCTAAGCTTGCCTTTCTTGCCAAATCTCATTACCCCTTTCTTCGGAGACACTTTCAGATATACCCAGTCATTTACCGCAAATTCTAGATTTCTGCGCCGCATATCTGCATAAGACTTCTGGCGGCTCTGAGCAGTCAGTAAACGTTCTCGGATAAGCTTTATCTTTTCCTCTGACTGTCAAACAATGTCTGGGCCAACCAATGCTGATTCTCCTATTTCAAACCAACCAATCGGCAACCTGCATTTTAGCCCGTATAATGCCTCGAAAGGCGCCATCTGGATGGCTGAATGATAGCTATTATTATAAGCAAATTCAATTAACGAAAGATGCTCATCCCAGCTACCCCCAAAATCTAGCACACACGCTCGTAGCATATCTTCGAGTGTCTGAATTGTACGTTCAGCCTACCCATCTGTCTGAGGATGGAATGCTGTGCTCAAGTTAATCTGCATTCCCAAACCTTTCTGAAACGACTGCCAGAATCTAGCTGTGAACTGTGCTCCCCTATCTGAAATAATGGATACTGGCACTCCATGCAATCTAACTATTTCTCTGATATATAATTCGACATAATCCTCAGCTGAGAAGGTAGCCTTCACTGGCAGGAAATGAGCTGATTTTGTCGGCCTGTCAACTATTACCCAAATGGAATCATTTCTTCGTCTGGTACAGGGTAACCCTGTTACAAAATCCATGTTTATCGTCTCCCATTTCCATGTAGGCACCGTTATATCTTACGTCAAACTGCCCGGCTTCTGGTGCTCTACTTTCACCTGCTGATAGTTAGAACATCTAGATACAAATTCAGCGATCTCATCTTTCATACCTGGCCACCAGTAGATGTCTCTGATGTCGTGGTACATCTTCGTCGCTCCTGGATGAAGGGAATAGCGAGCGTAATGTACCTCATGCATGATCCGCCCGTGAAGCCCTGAAACATTCGGGTCACAGAGACGGCCCTTACAGCGTAGCACATCATCCTCAGTCATTTGGAAATCTGACTTCTTACCTTCCTAAATTCTATCTCTGAGCTGAACTAAATTAGGGTCATCGTACTGTCGTTCTTTTACCTCTGTAACTAATGATGACACAGCAGAATTCTGAATTACTGCTCTATTATTTTATGTTTCCATTACTCGAACGGCTAAACTAGCTAGCTGATGAATTTCTTTGGCTAACTTCCGTTTCTCAGGTCGCAAATATGCCAAACTCCCCATTGACTTACGGCTCAGGGCATCTGCTACAACATTAGCTTTTCCAGAGTGATACAGAATATTCACATCATAATCTTTTAACAGCTCCAACCAGCGGCGTTGCCGTTGATTCAACTCCCTCTGAGTGAAGATGTACTGTAGGCTCTTATGATCTGTGTAAATATCAACATGGACGCCGTACAGGTAATGCCTCCGCATGTTTAAGGCGTGGATTACTGTGGCCAATTCCAGGTCATGGGTAGGGTAATTCTTTTCGTGTTTCCTCAGCTGTCTAGAAGCATATGCAATTACTCTACCCTGCTGCATCAACACACAACCTAACCCGACGCCTGACGCGTCGCAACAGACTGAATAACCTTCTGTGCCTTCCGGCAATGCTAATACTGGGGCGGAGGTTAATTTGTCTTTCAGTTCCTGGAAGCTCTGCTCACATGCCTCTGTCCATTGAAACTTTGCTGCTTTCTGTGTCAATTTGGTTAGGGGTGCCGCAATGGTCAAGAACCCTTCAACGAACCTCCTGTAATATCCTGCCAACCCCAGAAAGCTACGAACTTCAGTCGGACTGGTAGGCCTAGGCCATGACTTAACTGCTTCTATTTTCTGCTTGTCTACCTGTATACCAGTATCTGACACGATATGCCCTAAAAAGGCCACTGAGCTAAGCCAGAATTCACACTTACAAAATTTAGCATTTAACTGGCGGTCCCTGAGAATCTGGAGCACTGTCCGCAAATGAGTCCGGTGATCTGCTTCAGAGCGAGAATACACTAGAATGTCATCAATGAATACTATCATGAACAAAGCCAGGAAAGATCTGAAAATACTGTTCATCAGGTCCATGAAGACTGCCGGGGCATTTGTTAACCCGAAGGACATGACTAGAAATTCAAAATGTCCATATCGGGTCCTGAACGCTGTCTTAGGAATATCTCTCTCACGTACTCAGACCTGGTGATATCCGGACCGCAAGTCAATCTTAGAAAAGTATCTGGCTCCCTGCAACTGATCAAATAAGTCATCAATTCTGGGGAGAGGGTACTTGTTCTTTACTGTAACTTTGTTTAATTGCCGATAATCTATGCACATTCGGAGCAAGCCATCTTTCTTCCTCACAAATAAAACTGGCGCACCCCACGGTGAAGTACTCGGCCTGATGAAACCTTTATCCAATAAATCTTTCAACTGCTCTTTTAATTCTCTAAGTTCTGCAGGAGCCATACGATAGGAAGGAATTGATATCGGCTGAGTGCCTGGTAACAAGTCAATAGCAAAGTCTATTTCCCTTTCTGGGGGAATACCAGGTAACTCATCTGGGAATACATTAGGGAATTCGTTTACCACTGGAACAGACTGGAGCGTCAGAAATTCTGCTTGGACATCCTGGACTCTGACCAGATGGTAAATACATCCTTTAGATATCAACTTTCTCGCCTGAAGGTAGGAAATAAACCTACCTTTTGGCGTAGCAGTGCTGCCCTTCCACTCTCGCACTGCTTCTCCTGGGAAGTGGAATCGGACCGTCTTGGTCCAACATTCAACGTTGGCAAAACACGCTACTAACCAATCCATACCCATTATGGCATCGAAGTCTATCATTTCTAACTCGACCAGATCTACTGTGGTCTGACGGTCAGCAACCTCTACTGTACACCCGCGGTAGATTCGATTAGCTGTGATAGAGTCACCGACGGGCGTGGATACTAAAAAGGGCTGCTGCAATAATTCTGGTGCAATACTAAACTTTCGTGCCACAAATGGAGTAATGTAGGACAAAGTACACCCTGGATCAATCAACACATAAGCAGGGTGTGAGCAGATAGTTAGCATACCTGTCACAACATCAGGTGACGCTTCTGAATCTTGCCTCCCTGGTAAAGCATATGTGCGGCTTGGACCCGCACCTGTACAGGAGGCCCCTGATCTGCCCCGACCCCTGCCTGCTGAAACTGAGGGCCTACGCCCAGTCGAGGATGCTGTGGCTCGTGACCCTGCAGATGCCCTGTCCTGTCTATCTCGGTCCTCTCGGCCTCGGGCTGGGCAATCTTTCATCAAATGGCCTTCTTGGCCATAATTATAACATGCGGTGGAGCCATATCTGCATGCTCCAAGATGGCGTCGACTGCATATAGGGCAAAGTGGTGGGGTATACCTACTCTGCTCCGCCTTTCTCTATAATGGTGAATCTTCCATCTGCAAGCCTCTACCAGTCTCTGACTGCCCCCTGCGGCTGAATCTACCCCCCTGCGACTGTGGCGGAGGCAGGGGCCTGGGCGGCCTGTCTAACAATCGTGGCCTGGGTCCTCCCCGGGCCTCCCTCTGTAACTCAACTGGCCTGTCCCAGCGACGTTGTTCCTGATTGACCCTTCTGATCTCCCGATGTCGCTGTCTGATGCCCTCAATATTCTAGGCAAATGCCTGAATTCGAGCAATATCCATGTCCTTTCGCAGTGTGGCCGTAATACAAGTCTCAACATATTCTGGATTCAACCCCATGATAAAGCGGTGTACTCTGGATGCCATGGCATCAACAAAGGCCGGTGCATATCGAGCCAAAGAATCAAACCGCAAGGAGTATTCCCGAATACTCATGGCCCCCTGCTTCAGATGCAGGAACTGGTCTACCCGAGCCTGTCGAATCTCCCGTGGAAAATAGTGATTCAGAAAAGCTCCTGAAAACCTGGACCAGGTGGGAGGGGAAACATCTCTCCCTCGGGACCTTTCCCAGCTTTCATACCATAACACGGCGATGTCCCGTAACCGAAATGCTGCCAACTCAACTGATTCTGTAGGCGTGGCATGCATAACCCTGAAGATTCTCTGCATTTGATCCAGAAAATCCTAAGGGTCCTCTGTCCGGTCCGTACCTGTAAACTGTGGGGGATTCAGAGCTAAGAACTCTCGGACCCTCGAACTACCGGGCCCTCCTGATGACTCCGCACCTATAGACGGCATTGGCTGATGCTGAGCAGCCATCATCTGTGCTAACATAACTACAACACTCCTAACCTCCTGGTCGGAAGTTGTCGGTATAGGGACTGCTGAAGGTAGTGTCGCCCCAAGCGGCTCCTGATGTGGTGGAGACTGCTGAGAAGGCTGGGACGATACCTCTGTAGTGCCCTCTGATCGGGCTATTTCTAAACGAGGGTGAGGCATCCTGCTGGTGCCTTCCCCTGCTGCAATATCTAAGCTCCAGCCCGTGATAGGATGTCGCTGGTCTGACATTATCTGTAACCAAAGAATATAGTAAGCTTTTAGGGACTCAACCCTATATTGTACCGCTCTACAGCACGACTGAATAAGAATAAAAGACAACCATCCTATCATGCCTTGTAGCCTCCTACCCATAGTATGTGGTGCACAACACATCCATGGACAGGACTCTACTTAGCACGGCTTGCAGACTCCCTGGGATACGACCTGCTCTGATACCAAGTTTGTCACACCCCGCCTTGGGGGGTATGACTGACACCTGGTGCCCTACTAGGACCTGAACTGCTGGACTGCTAAGCCTGGTCACATCTGGTGCCTGGCTAGCTCTAACTCACATTTCTGGAAACAAAGGGCTATATAACGGCTGTAAACACAGCCCCCGGCCCATTGGCCTATAGCCTCCTGTACCTGTAGTAACAGCTGACCAGAAACATGTCAATATAGGGAAACCTATGCGGGCCGACAAGGCCACCATGCTGTCTAGTTATCTATAACTTAACCATAAAGTACTGGATAGCTACGTGACCGGCAAGGTCACCACTACTGTCGAACTATGGCCCCACACGACCAACAGAAAGGAAACACAAGTTCTAATAGCTATACAACTGCACGGCCTCACACGACCGGCACATCTGACCACAGGGAAATATATACAGACTGCAAGCCTCTAAGAATAACAATAGAAATGATCGGGACAGGGCCCCAACCTACCCGTACTATACAACAAAAGAAAATGAAATACACCTCTGGAATTCAGTCTTCGGATTACAGGAGCTGAATACTCGATCGCTGATAGAAATCACGTGGTATCGCCTGCTCATCTATGAGTAGCTGCAGGCAAGTAATGCAGCGCCCCACCGGGCGTCAGTACCGCTGCTACTGAGTATGTAAAGCAATAACTGAAAGAAATATCTGAAAACAATAATATAACTGATGAAACTAAAGTAGAGAGAAATAGATTAACTGTTTGATAATGTAAGTCATACCTTCTCTCAATTATACTGGAAGGAGTAGGAGTCATACCTGGAGATGTATCGTTCTACTGCTGATCTACTCGTATCTAACATAACATGGCATAACATAACATAAAATACAATAGCACATACAAACCTTACCCGGCTCCCATAAGCCGGGAGGTACAACCAGCACAGAATCTATACCCCTACCACGGTCATCCCATCTCCTATAAACCCTGTAAGCATCCTGCCGGTCCCCTGGGTATGCACTTGGGCTTGCTGAGCCCCTGACTATAACTGCATCTGAGTCCGGAGGACTCCTGAATCAACACCCAGGCGTATCCGCTCGACAGGGGTGTGTAAGGGTCGATCAAGGCACAAATATGGGGAAAACTGGCATCCCATCTTCGTCCCCTGTGGGACGGCATGCCACTCTGTAGAGCGACGTATCCTCTTCCTCTGGCGGACGAGTCGATACAGCTATCAACCCTGGGCGGTCATGGATGCTAGGTAGTCCAACCCCAAACCATACAACAGTCTCAACTAGTAATACTATCTGCATGTCCCACATACTGAAGCTAATAGTGGTAAATTATTTGTATATACTATATACTGAGCTAGCGATAGTAATATGTACGTACTTAATGCATGCTGAGGCTGGTAATAGTATATATGTATAAATATAGTCTTCTGCCAGACCGTACTGGGGCTAATGCTGAACAAGATATAGTCTTTCTGCTGAAACTATGTTGTATACTGAGTTTCTATAGTAACATGATTTACTAGTCCTAATATGCTTTCTAACTTCACTTTAACTTATCATTCTATTTCTGAGATGTCTTACGAATATTACACTGCTTTACTGGGTTTCAACTGAATACAATGATATCCTAACATTCTGTGTCACATCACGTACTGAGCATGTTGTGCAGTTTCTAACACTTGTATTAGAATCTATATCGTGCTAGCAAGTTTCACGCAAGTTATAACTCGATGCTTCTAATATCGTACCAACATTCGTAATAAACATAAAACATGACTTCTAAACATTCTACTGGCCTTTAAATTACTGTACTGTACCGAGATTACTGAACTTGCCGAGGAAACTAGCTTTACATACCTTATCCTCGAACTATCCGGCTTTCGGACGAGGCTCGGCCAGTACTTCAACTATTTTCTCCCAACTGCATTCATAAATATGTCAATCAATACTAAATACAGCTTTATTGTAAAGAGCAACGTCACTTTCGATATAGTTTATAGCCTAAACTTAGGCTTATCGAAAGATGGTTGAGAACTCGCTATTTTCAAGTGGTCCAGAAGGGAGAAATATTCACTTCACAGCTAGGAACACATAGACACTAATTAAGAGCAATTCCACTTACCTTAGCTCGGTAGCTCGACGATTCCTCAGCCGTATTTCACGAAACTAAATCCGTAGGAATGCTCTCTGCTGCTAAATACCTCGGTATCTGAGGTTAATTTTTGTTTGGACAACGTTTAGCAGCGTAATCGGACGAAAATTATATTACCTTCTTCGTTCTATTTCCCTTCTTTGATGGTTTACTCTGTTTTCTGGAAATTTCATAAATTTATAATGAGTTAAAACCAAAGTGGGGATTTATATACTTGGGCCTGGACAAGGCCAACGTGTTACGGAGCCAACGCGGAGGCTCCACCTCCGTGACACGCTGCCATCGCGGAGGGGCTCTGCCTCGGCTCCTTCCGCGATGGTTCGACAGGTGTCTCGTCCGATCTTTTCCCGGGCCTTTCTTTAGCACGTATGGCTTTCAAATATGCTTAATCAACGTGCGAATAGGTCATTTAGGTGCCGGAAATTCTATGGGATATAACACTGCCCAACTATCCTTGCCCAGCATCCAGTCCAGGCCACAGGTGACCTCACGAGTCGTATGGCCTGACCATGACTCATGGTCATGCCCCTGGTGACCCCCAAACCAATCCTCCTTCCTGCTTGACCACGAGTCACTTCACGACTCGTGGTCACTCCTCACGAGCCACTTCATGGTTCGTTCTCTTATCTGGTTTGAAATTTCAGCTTTTCACCATTTTGACTCCCGAGTCTGATCCTTAGGTCCCCGGGGTATAACACTGCTCCAACACTTATTTGTCCTGTAATCAAAGAAAAAGTGCCTTATATCTATATAAACACATCCAAGTTCATATTATTTTCTTATTTTTGAGTGTTGAAAGTGATGTGAACTCATAACACATCAACACTCTCAACTTAAGACTTTTGCATGTCCTCAGCCAAAGAAAAGAAAGAAAAAACTAAACACGATGCTCAACTATAAAATAAACCTAGAATACTACAGCCAATACCAAACAAAATGTTCACTATACATTCCACGACTTTTGACCCTTCTTCTATGAACCAATATCAGCTAATGTACTACAAGCAACCATAAAACATGCTAAGCAAGGATCAAGACATGTCATCTAGCTATCAACATGCAATCAACTCATCGCCGATCCTTTTCACACAGACCAATGGTAAGAGTAAACATAACCCATGGACCCTCACAGCAAATTAAGTCCCCACTGACAGATATAGTAAGATTATGGCATGGGACTGAACAAGCGAGACTCTCAAGTACTGTGTACAGATACCATAGGCTTGCCCTTATTTTCTCTACTTCGGTCTATCAGATGTTCAGACTAGGATCACTATAGGACTTGTAGTGGCTTGTAATGTAGGCTTTAGGGCTGGACATGATAAATATGAGAGATTTTTAAGGGACTAACCTTTCTTTGGAACTACATACATTGGCTTCACCGTTCACCTATTTCACCCTCTTTAAAAAGAAATAATGACTATGTGATTTGGAGCATTTTTAATGTAAATAAATTTATCACACTCATTAATATTAGACCTTTTTCTCAATACTATTTTGCCGAATTATGAATGCCATTGTTTGGGCGCTTATTTTAGTAAAGATAGTGACTTAACAAGTCAACACACCTTCTTTTCTTTCCCTAGAACTACAAACCCTTTGAGTTGATCCATGTAAATTTGTTCCTCCAAATCTCAATTTATGAAGATTGTTTTCACACATAGTTGATGGATTTAAAGACCATATACGACAACTAACGCTATTAACACCCAAATAGATATAATCCTTATTACTGGCGAGTATGTATCAAAATAACCAAGATCTTCTCATGTCTGAATCCATTAAGAATAAGTATTACCTTATATTTTTCAATAGTGTAATAATCTTTCATTTTCCTTTTGAAAATTAATTTGGAACCTAAAGGTTATTTTTTGGAGGAAGATCAACCAACTCCCAAGTATGATTATTCAATTCTATTTCACTATCAATTACCTCTTTCAAATATTCTGTTTCCGAACAAGACATTGCTTCCTTAATAGTTTGAGGCTCATTCTGCACTAAGAATGTCCCAAATCAGAACCAAAGGAAGTAGATGTCCTTTAACATTTCCTACATCTTGGATTCTCTTCATTAGGTATATTTTCATTTGTTCCTTCCTGAGTTCATTTAGATCTCTCGTAGGAAAAATCACATTCCTTTTTATGCGAATAAATATTTTGAAAAAAATCATCATTATTTGATTCAATTATCATATTAACATGAATGTCGATATTTTTTGACTCACGAACTAGAAAACTATTTTACTATTTTTTGCATATTCTATGAAATCACAATCAATACTTTTTGGTCCTATTTTAATGTTTTTGGGTTTAGAAACTTGCACTTTAGCTAAATACCCTAATACTTTATAATATTTCAAGTTTAATTCTCTTTCTTTCTAGTTCTCATATGAAATGGACTTTTTTTACCAGTGTACTCAATTAAGTATTCAGCTAGTCATAAGGATAGCTTCCCCCCATAAGTTATGTGGTAAATCATAACTTATCAATAAGGCATTCATCATCTCCTTTAATGTTTTAATTTTTTTATGCGACTCCACTCAATTGTGACATGTGTGGGGTAGTCTTTTGATGAATAATGTCATATTTCAGACATATTTCTTTAAAAGAAGATTCATATTTGTCACCCCTATCACTTCTAATCATTTTGATTTTCTTGTTAAGTTGCATTTTAAAACTTTATTTTTGTATTGCTTAAATGCGTTAATTGTTTCATTTGTGTTATTAAATAAATAAAAATTTTAATATTGAGGGAATTCATCTATAATAGTTATGAAATACTTTTTTCACCACAATAAGGTATTGAATTTGCATCACAAATGTCTGTATAAATTAAGTCTAAAGAAATGGAATTCTTTTCAATTGACTTATATGGATGTAGTATACTTAGATTCTACACATACTTGATATTTTGAATTTTTGCATTCATATTTAGGTAGTATCTCCAAGCTAATCATTTTTCTAAAAGTTTTATACTTAACATGTCTCAGACGCACACTACTTAAAATTGGTGCAAAACGAGGGACAAAAACCGACGGACAGGGTCGGTCGGTCAAAATCGAGGGAAAATTGAACCTGTCCACCGGTTATTCTATTTTTTTATTTAATTTATATTTAGTTTTTTAGTAAACCTTCATTGTCCCACGGTTTTCCCATCGGTATTTTTCGCACATTATTGCGCGAATAATTTTAACCTGGATAAAATTTTATATTCTGACGGACAATGTCAGATTAAATAAAAAGTAATAATAATTAATTTTGAATTTCAATAGTCGGAGTCGGTATATTACTTAATTATAATTTTTTTTAAATAAAATAAAAAGGTTTGTATAGAAATAAATTTTTATTTCAAATAATTTTGAATAACCGACGGACAATTTCATTTTGTCCGGCGGTATTTCGGTCAAGATATGGTCAATTCATTTACTAGAGAAACCGACAGACTAGCTGACCTGGTCCATCAGTTTGTCTAATTAAATTAGACGAGATGCCCAAAAACACCTCATTTCTCACTTCCTCCCACTTTCTCTTCATCTCCGGCAAAAATTCCTCCCCACCACCCAAATCCACCTTTTGTTCCTCCACCCAACCACTAGCGTCGTCTCCCTCCCTCCGTCGTGGTCCACCGCCGGCTACTCCCATCGCTGCCCACCTCCCTCCTTCACTATTTAAGCACCATTTTTAAAGGTTAATGTTTTTTTCTTCATGTGATTGTTAGATAAAAAATTTGTATGTTTGTTAAATTGTTAATGTTATTGTTTGATTTGTTATATTATTGTTAGAATTATTAGTTAGAATTGTTGAATTTAGATAATGTTATTGTAAATTGTTGTTTAAATTATTTGATTTAGATAATGTTAGATTTAGATATTGTTATTGTAAGTTGTTGTTAGAATTGTTTGATTTAGATAATGTTATGGTAAGTTATTGTTAGAATTATTAGATTCAGATAATATTATTGTAAGTTATATATTGTAAGATTTGTTAAATTTAGATAATGTTATTGTTAAATTGTTAGATTTAGTTGAATTCTGTCATTGTTAGATTTAGTTGAATTCTTTCATTGCTAGATTTAGTTAAATTTATTGTTAGATTTCAAAGCATATGTTCTTGTTTATTATCTAATTCATTTTAAATTACTTGTGAATTTAGGAACATAGAAACAAAATTAGAAATTTAAACTTATATTTTTGACTTACTTTTAGAGTGATTGAGTTAGAAATTAAAATTTAGTGATTGAGTTTGAAGGGAAGTTAGAAATTTATAATTTGAAAGAATAAAATAACTAAAAATATAATAAAATTTAATTGTTAATATTTGATAATTAGTAAAGACATTGCTGATATAAGGGCTACTAAGAGTACATGTCACGATCCATCCTTCGTTATCAGATAATTATGTCCAGAACGCACTATCTTCACCTAGGTCAAAAGTGGAAAATGCTGGGGAAGTTGGTTTTAGGCTTGGATTTGAGGAATGAAAAGTGTGCAGTGAAATGTGAGCTGCTAGTTAATAGGAGGTCGTTGCAGCAGTGGGGGAGCCAGTATAGTGAGACCATCACGATGGTCGAAGACCCGCCATAACAAGAAGGAGGAGCTACCTGTGGGTCCGCCTTGGTGGGGTCCTAACCGTCATAACAGGTCCGATGCAATGAAAATCCAACTGCTGTAGCGGTCAACAAGAGGCAATAAGACGGTTTAAGTTAGAATTTTGGGATTTTTCACCCATAACTCTAAGGCATAAATATAAGGAGAGGTGAAGGCGACTTTTCAAAGGCTGAAGAAGTTTTTCATTCTGGGGTAAGATTTCTAACTAGTCTTGTCCCTTTTCGTTTTTCTAACACCCTAGAATCAATGAGTGGTTTTTGATGATGACCTTTATGATAAAAACCCTAATTTATGAAAATTAGGTCTACTTGTGGCGAAAAGGGTTGGGTGTTGATTCCTATGGCTACAAGTGAGTAATTAACACTTCTTAGGAGTAATGTAATTATAAAAATGTCCATTTCACCATGGTTTGAGATTTAGAAATTGATAAAGGTGGGACTTTGTTGAGTTAGAACTAGTTTAAAGGGGTTCTAGAGTAAAAACTTATTGAGAACTAGTGGAGATAACCTGTGGGGGTTGGAGGATGACACACTACACTTAGAACCACATAATTAACCCTGAAACCGATTATTGTAGGGTAGATCAAATTTCTAGGCCCTGAATGAAGAGTAGATAATTAATTATTGTGTATTTCTTGTGTTTAGACTTTGAATGTTCTAGGATGCTAAGAACCACATACTTGATCATCGGAGATTTATCATGATTTGATAGAAATTGGGCATGGGTGTGGAAGGAGACACCCGCTCATAACATTACATACCTGGGAGGGATGATTTTTACACTTCTCTAATTTCCCAAGATGAGATTCCAATGGAAACCTTCAAAACTTGCTCTAAATCCTCCCTTCAAGCTCTCAAGTTGCATGCATGGAATGAACTAGCTTAGAATAGGTTTTCTTCTATTAAAACCCTGTAACATGAGCCTTAAACGACGTAGTATAGGTCTTAGGAACTTAGGAATTATGAAAAGACCCTTACTGAATTTGCAGGAAAAATCTGCCAGGTGGTCCTAATGGACGACCTGACGAATCGTCACTGGGGGAAACGACTCGTCATGTTGCTCATTGATTCCACTGCCTTCCTGGACTCTTGGGCTCATAACGACTGACCAAACAACTCATTACTAGACCCAACGAGTCATGTCCAGCTTCCGTCAAGTACACTGGTGACCTCTTCAATTTATTCTTCACCCTCACCCCACAGCTGACTTGACAACTCGTGGTGACTGACCACTAGTCGTTCCCATGCCCGTGGGGACCCCTGCTCTTCAATTCCTCCAGGCCTCCCCACGAGTCACGTGATGACTTGTGGGATCTTCTCATGAGTCGTCCAATGACTCGTCCTGCAACTAAAGCATAAATTTCAAGTTTTCCCCATTTCAATTCCCTGGTCTGATCCTTGGGTTCCGGGGTATAACATAATGCTACTCCTTGATTTCTTTTCTGAGTGCAGACTGTGATCTAGTAAGTTCTTCAGGACCTCATCTATAGAGCAACGATGAGATAACTGAGGGTGAGGTAATTTTTTCATGTTGTTATACTTCCTTCTGAAGAAGATGTCTCTTTTTTTTCCAGACATGGACTTATTTTTTAATTCTGGTTATTTCCTCATAGACTATGATAGGTCGATGTCCTCTAGTACAATGAGTATAAGTTTTTTGTGGATGAGATAATTAGATTTGGTTAATGTTTCCTTCTTTAAATAATTCATTACTTTTGTTGTTTTGTCGAGAGTATTTATTTTATACTATACTTGAATGAGTTAGTTGGGATGCATTGGTTCGCCCACCAAGGGAATTAGTGTGGATGCCAATCATGTTCATTTGGGTTGTAATGAAGGTGATATCAGAACCTAGGTTTGTTGATCTTATTGTATGAGGATAAGTCTAGTAGAGTCTCACAAATCGGTGTAGAGACATCTGTTACTTATCTTTAGGAGGCTACAGAAATTTAGGAAAACTCATTTCTTTCTCTCTCTTTCGTGTTATTACTTGATTCAAATTGGTATATGGTGATCCAAATTGGTATCTAACAACTTCATTCTTTCTCTCACAAATGGTGAGGACACGCATAGGAGGAGTTCGAGACGAGGCCTCAAAGCCAGTGGTGGAAGTGTCACAACTCGAATGGAGGCCCAGATCATAGACACGGGACAAGGGACCCCGAGAGACCCCAAATTGACCCATGGAATAAGCATATAACTAATTCACTCATTAAACTGAAGAAAACATGAATATAATCTCAGGGGAAGTCTAATTCAACATCACATCAGAATAACATCTGAAGCTGCACGTACATAAGTCTGAAAGCCTCTAATCTGGATGTGTTGATGGGAAAAGACCCCAACTAACTCAACAATACTGAAATTGGAAATACATAAAGGAAATGATAGTTTATTCCTCGAAGGATGAGGACTCACCAATTCGAGCAGATACTAACTCTGCAAATCTGTCTAAGAATGGGGCTGAAACTGCGAGCCGGGTCCTGTATCATGAAACGATACAACATAGAAAGTATGCGGTCAGTGTGTGGAATGTACCGGGTATGCAAGGTAAAAAAAACCACTTAAGTAAAGTAAATCATTTAAACCATTTCACAACATATCATAAGCTTTCAAGTATAGGAGAAGGGCTACATGCATTCATTCTGAAATCACAGTCTTATCATAACATGACCATTCATAGGTTTATAACATCTTGACTGACTCAAATGACTCAAAGCTGAAGCATAACATTTATATTGAAAAGCTGAACAATGAGTCAAACCTTGCTTTTAGAATACGCATGCGTAAATTAATCATCATGAGCAATGAATATACAAATCTGAATGATATAGACAGTGGGAGACTCATCACATAACCAACATACCACGATAGAGCTTACATGGTCTTTACTATCACACTCAAGTGGGTAGAGCCGTTCAAAACCTTGCCAGGGCTAAGGACGCTACCATGATAATGCTATCAAGCTGAAGGCCCATTCGGGCAGGGGAAAGCTCACTTGGGAGGTCCCAAGTCATATAGTATTCAACCTACGTTGGCGCGTAGTACTAGGGCATAGGGTGATTAACCCTTAACCCGCTCGGTGCTAGACTCTTCTCCCAAAATTATGCAATGCTCTACATCATCTATTGACGAAGCTCAAGATGAAATCATGCATAAATCAGCATCATATGAAACGAAGCTCAACATTGTCTATCAACAAAGCTCATTAGTAAGATCATGCATAGACTCGACATCATATAAGAATGAAGCTTAACATTGTCCTTCGACAAAGCTCAATAATGAAATACATCTCAATTATGAATTTATGCATATGAGAAGCTTTATTTTAAAACATACCACAAGCTCATGTATAAGTAGGAGCATCTACTCCAAATCATGGGGTAAGATATATGTAGGAATATTTAACTCAACATACCACAAGCTAGAAATTATGAAAATTTGGGAGACTTCACTCCAAACAATGTGGCAAGCATATTTTGAAAAATCATCATTTCAAATCAACATATGGGAATTACCCAAAGTTTTATCATACTTGGATCTACTCAATTTATTTTGAACACAACTTCATAATCATGGGTAGCTTTAGAAACATGCCTTTCACCATCAAATCTCATCATCATCATGCATTCATCATCAATCACCTCTTTTATGAACTTTTCATCCATGGGCATTTAAATTTTTCATAACTTAGAAAATATGTTTTGTATTGAAAACAATTTAAAATCTTCCCAAGCTTCACAATCCATCTATATAAATAGAATCTAATCATGAACATATATATAGATTGAAGAATTATGAAATTGGGTGAAAACCCCATACTTGATCATAGGTGATTTATCATAATTTGATAGAAAATGGGAAATGATGTGGAAGGAGACACCCATTCATTGCTTTACATACCTGGGAGGAATGATTTAAACACTTCTCTAAACAGCCCAAGATAAGATTCCAATGGAAACCTTCAAAACTTGCTCCAAATCGTCCCTTCAAGCTCTCAAGTTTGCATGCATGGAATGAACTATCTTTGAATAGGTTTTCCACTCTTAAAACCCTGTAAAACAAGCCTTAAAAGACACAGTAAGGCCTATAGGATTTAGGATTTATGAAAAATCCCTTTCTAAAATCGCTGAAAATAACTGTCAGGGGTCCTAACGAGGGACCCAATGATTCGTCGAGACAGGCAACGACTCGTCGATTCGTCCGTCAAGTATACAAGATAACAGATCTCTTAGGGCTCGTAACAGGTGACTTAATGGCTCATTCCACAAGACCACGACTCGTTGTCACCTTCTATTATATACACTATCTCATTCTCAAATGAAGTTCACCCTTCTTGCTCACGACTCACCCCACGAATCATGGGGTCCCTTACTTAGGTACACTAGTCAATTCTTCTATGTATTTATCCAGCTCATCCCACGGCTAACTTGATGACTCGTGTTGGCTGACCACGAGTCATTCCCATGCCCGTGGGGACCTCTAACTTTTATTTCCTCCAGGCCTTCCCAAGAAGCACGTGAAAACTCATGGGGTCTCCTCACGAGTCATCCAAGGACTCGTCCTGGAACTGAAGCACCCATTTCTAGTTTTTCCCCGTTTAAACTCCCGGGTCCAATGTTTGAATTCCCGGGGTATAAAAGGAAGTTGCAAGTCACAGCAGAGGACGAGCTAGAGGGAGAGGTTAGAAACCCCAGTACCTCTAGCAGTTCAGGACGAGGTGGTATTAGAGGTAGAGGTAGAGGTACCGATGCAAAAAGATGTTGTGGCTGCTTCGGCTTCCTCCAGAGGTCCTAGCTCAAGTGCTAAATCTTCTCATCGTGGATAATGGAGTAGCACCCATACCTCCAGTAGGGTAGCACTGGGGGTGCAGCTTGTTGTAGCTATAGCTCCCCCACATGGACGGCATCTCCGAGATCATTATATTTCTAAGGCCGGTGACTGGACCAATGATGACTAAAGACAAGCATGATCTATTATGGAGATTCATGAAGATGAAGCCTCCCATATTTTATGGAACTGATATGAAGGCCGCCTATGAGTTCATCGTAGACTACCATGTAAGCCTTCACAAGATGGGGGGAGTATAAAAGTACGGGGTGGAGTTTGTTACTTTTCAGCTGATGGGGGATGCCAAGCTCTGGTGGTGAGCATTTGTGGAGTGCAAGCCTGCGGGGTCACCGCCATTAACATGGACCCAGTTCTTCTTAACATTTTTGGAGGAGTACGTGCCTCATACCCTATGGTGAGACGAATTTACCAACAATGAGTAGGGAACCTCCTCAGTTGCAGCCTATGAGGCTCAATTCCACTCATTGTCCAAGTATGCCCTGCCATTACTACCCACAGAGGAAAAGAGGATCAGGTGATTTGTAAAGGGCCTGAATGTGGGATTGTAGTTATCATCTTGGTCTCAACAGGTAAGACATTCCAGGAAGTGGTGGATTTTGTAAAGAATGTGGAGGGAGTTAAGAAAGATGGCTATACCTAGAATGCTGAGAAGAAAGCTCGAAAGGTGGGTAACTTCAATGGTTCTTTTTCTAGGGCTCCAATTCACCAACGGTACTTTGAGCGTCCAGTTCAGTCAGCTATGTAGGTCTCAGCCGAGGTTCCGATAGGGACCAGTCAGTGCCCTTTAGGTACGAGGGGAGTATTCTGATGGCTCACTCAAATTTTGGGGTCGTCATATCTATGTACTTCCTGCCTAAAGGTCAGTTCTTGATAAGATATGTCATGAGTGTGGCTTGTATGACGACTTCCGTAGATGGTGTCCCAGGTTTAGACAGGGAAAGCAGATTGTTTTGCACTCAGCTCCCTAGCTCTAGCTACCGTAGGGAGGGTAGGTAGTACATTCAGCAAGGATTGTCCCAAAGCTTGGGTGGAGCGGTCATTTTATAGGTAGAGGTGGCACTTAGCCTGGTAGGGGGGTGCTCTAACAAGAAGGGGTGGTACTGAGTCAGGTAGAGGAGGGTACACAGCTTAGTAGGGGCGGATCTCAGGCAGGTAGTCAGGCTAACTTCTATGCATTTTCCACTCAACCCGAGGCAGAGGCCTTCGACGCAGTCATTACAGGTTCTATTCTCGTATATGATAGAATGGATACTGCTTTATTTGATCCTAGTTCTACTTTTTCATATGTGCAACCTATTTTGTTGTGTGGTTGAATCTTGTTTGTGATATTCTTGATGCGGTTCATGTTTCTACTCCCATTGGGGATTCTGTGGTTGTGGATAGAGTCTATCATGCATGTTTGATGGTCTTTATGGGTTATGATATATGGGTGGATTTGGTGATTTTAGACATGGTAGACTTTGATGTTATCTTGGAAATGAGTTGGTTGTCCCCTTACCATGCCATTTTGGATTTTCATACTAAAACAGTCACCATCGCGATGCCTGGGATGTCTCAATAGTAGTGGAAGGGGGATTACAGCCCAACCCCCAAGAAACTCATTTCATATATTCATGCTCGAAAGTTAATAGGGCGGGGGTGTTCGGCTTACCTAGCCACATTCAAGATACCAGTTTAGAGGTCCCTTCGTGGAGTATGTTCCAGTACTTCATGACTTTCAAGAGGTGTTTCCTGTAGATTTGGTTGGCATGCCACCAGACCGCGACATTGATTTTTGCATAGATTTAGAGCCAGGAACCCAACATATTTTTATATCACCATATAGAATGGCACTAGAGAAGTTGAGAGAACTCAAGGAGTAGTTGAAGGAGTTACTTAGTAGGGTGTTTGTTCACCCATGTGTCTCTCCATAGGGTGCCCCAGTGTTATTTGTGAAAAAGAAGGACGGTAGCATGTAGAATGTATCGACTACTATCAGCTAAACAAGGTTACCATTCGAAATAAATATCCCCTTTCTCATATGAATGACCTATTTGATAAATTTCAAGGTGCAACTGTGTTTTCAAAGATAGATTTAAGGTTGTGGTATCACCAGTTGAAAATTTTGGTCGAGGACATTTTGAAGACAACCTTTTGGAGTAGATATAGGCATTACGAGTTTTGGTTATGTTTGAAAATGCTTTAGCATCCTTCATGAGCCCAATGAATGGTATTTTCAAACTCTACCTATTGATAATATTTTGGTGTATTCCAATACTAAACAAGAACATGAGAATCACCTGAGGATTGTCTTGGGACTGCTAAAGGAGAAGCAATTGTATGCAAAGTTTGCTAAATGTGAATTTTGGTTGGAATTCATGTCCTTTTTAGGAAACGTATTCTCCAAGGAAGGGGTCAGGGTGGATCCACAGAAGGTGGAAGCAGTCTAGAGTTAGTTAGGCCCACCACAGTGACAAATGTTTGTAGCTTTATGGGGCTAGGTAGTTATTACCGTCGATTTATGAAGGGTTTCACAGCTATTGCCTCTAAGTTGACAAGGCTGAATTAGAAATATATGCCCTTTTAGTGCTCAGAATAATGTGATGAGAGATTTCAAAAGCTCAAGACCTTGTTAACCATTACCCTTATTCTGGTGCTATTGGTGGAAGGTAAAAGCTTTATAGTTTATTGTGATGCCTCACGGTCTGGCTTGGGTGTTGTGTTAATGCAGGAAAGATGGGTCATCGTGTATGCTTCTAGACAGATGAAGTTGCATAAGAAAAACTTAAAAATCTAGTGGAGTACTTTAGAGAATGTCCATCCCAGAGCGGAAGTGAGAGCGAATAGCTATGGACTTTGTAGTTGGGCTTCTAAAGACATTGGGGAGGTTCGACGCAATATAGGTTATTATTGACAGACAGACTAAGTCTTCATATTTCTTTCCAGTTCAAGTGACCTACAATGCTGAGATGTTGGCCAAGCTGTATGTTAGGGAGATAGTTCAGTTACATGGGTTGTTAGTATCGATTATCTCAGACAGTGGTATACAGTTTACTTCTAATTTTTTGATAAACTTACATGATGGACTGGGCACTAGGCTGGATTTGAGTATGGCATTTCACCCTCAGAAGGATGGATAGTCATAGAGGATGATCCAAATGTTGGAGGATATGCTCCGGGCTTGTGTGATTTATTTTGGAGGTCATTGGGATAAGTTCTTACCTTGTGCAGAATTTGCATACAATAACAACTATCACTCAAGCATTGGCATGCGCCATTTGAGGCTTTATATAGGAGGAACTAGATCTCCTATATGTTAGTTCAACGTGTTTGAGGTGAGATCATGGGGAACTGATTTGTTAAAAAAATACTTGGAAGAAGTCAAGATAATTCAGGAAAGTCTCATGGAATCTCAAAGCAGAAAAAAGTAGTATGCAGATCAGAAGGTGAGAGGTATAGAATTTATGATGGGAGAGCAAGTCGTACTTAAGGTTTCCCCCATGAAGGGGAGTGATGCGGTGTGAAAAGCGGGGTAAACTTAGCTCGAGGTACAATAGGCCATTTGAAATCCTTCAACACATGGGAGAGGTAGCTTATGAACTGGCTTTGCTACTAGGTTTGTCTTGGGCGCATTCAATATTCATGTCTGCATGCTGAAGAAATATAATGGGATTGATTCATACATCATTCGGTGGAATTTTGTGCTGCTTGATGAGAATTTGTCATACGAAGAGGAGCCTGTGGCTATAATAGACAAGGAGGTCCGCAAGTTGAGATCGAAGGAGATTACTACTACAAAGGTCCAATGGAAGAATCATCTAGTAGAGGAAGCCACTTGCGAGATCGAAGTAGACTTGTGAGAGAAATACCCCCAGTTGTATGTTGAGTCTACTATTTCCTTTTATTTGGTTTCTTTGATTGTTCGGGAATGAATAGTGTTTTAATTGATATCTGATGTAACGACTCGCCCGTTATTATGGGGAATTAAGTCCAAAATACCTGTAATACCACAGTTGCGAGATCGAAGTAGACTTGTGAGAGAAATACCCGCAGTTGTATGTTGAGTCTATTATTTCCTTTTATTTGGTTTCTTTGATTGTTCGGGAATGAATAGTGTTTTAATTGATATCTGATGTAACGACCCACCGTTATTATGGGGAATTAAGTCCAAAATACCTGTAATACCACAGAACTGTCTAAGATTACACCTGGGATTTTAAAATGGAATTTGGCAAAATCTGGGCAAAATTCCTCACAACAACCACATAACAACCCGTGGTTTGATACCATGAGTTGTAGTTTGAAGTCATGCTGGGATTGGTCCTCATCCTAACGGGAAAGTAATGGGTCATAGGATGACCCATTGTGAGGAGCAATGGATCGTGGTGAGCAATCATGGGAAAGAGTATTAAAACATCCAGTCGAGGTAACGGAAGGAAACCATGACTCGTTGGAAGGAGGAACGAGTTGTGGTGTGACTCGTGGGAAGGCTTGGTGTAGGTCGTCAAGGGGGAAACAAGGGACAACCTAACAAACCATTGTCTGAAGCAATGATCGTCCTGTCAAGTTGTGGGATCGAATCTGAGAAATTGAAGTTTGGCAGTGGACACAACAGATGGACACCACAAATCGTGGTATCCAAGAATGACCCGTTAGGACGTTCATTATCACTGCTAGTGCGGAAATTTCAAGGAATTTATTAAGGGAATTTTCACCATTCCTAAGTCCTGGGGTCCTAAATTACATCGTTTAAGGCTCGAAATGTTGTGTTTATTGATGGTAAAACCTACCCTAGGCTCATTCATATTCATGCATGCAAAGTTCGAGAATTAGAGAGGTGATCAAACTTGTTCTTCTTCAAGTATTCTTCAATTTTTCATTGGTCTTTCAAGGAATGGTGAAATTTGATCTTCCCCTTGTACGTAGAGTTATGAATGGGTGAATCCTTTCACACCGATGCCCAATCTCTCTCAAATCATGAAATTTCCAATGTAAATTTTATGGGATTCTTTTTACCCAATGCATGAAATTTTTATTTCTCTACATTGGCATGATCTAATTGAGTCATTATTATTGATTTACAAAATATGGGCAATTTGTACGTTGTTTTTCATTAAAATTATGTTTCAAGCCTTTAAAATTAAAATGACCATTTATGAAATGTTCATGAAAGTTAAGGTTTATGATGAATGTTCATGTGTGATGAAAAGCATATTTTCAAGTTACCGATTTCTATATCATGATTTCAAGTGAATTAAGTATTTTCAAGCACGTTAAGGTGTTGGAAAATGCTCACATGTTCAAGTATGATTTATGATTTATGAAATGGATTTTATGATTGATCGATTTATGATATTGGCCTATTAAAGGGCCCTTGATTCATGGCTAATCATGTATGAAAAGGGGATCAACAATGTTAAATGTTTATTTATCCACAAATAATATGAACGATATTTATGGTTTACATATGAGCCTAATGTGCATGTTTTCTTGGGAGCAGTGTCTAGCACCGAGTATCTCGGCGTTAAAAGGACTATGTCGGTGTCTCATAACTACGTGCCACCGTAGGTTCATATTGATACATTACTATATTAATGATCCCCTCTTTCGTTATATCACATAATGCATGTCCCTTGCTTGGCAAGCTAGGGACGGCTCTGCCCATTTGAGCGAGATAGTTGGGGAATCATGTAAGGCTCTACCATGATTGTGTCGATTATGACGAGTCCTCCCATTGTTCTACATGTTTTATTGCATTATTATGTTTATGTTATTTTGGCTCAAGTGATGATTTATAAAGTTTCTTTTACTATTATGATAATGAATGGATTACAAATGATTTGAAAACCTTGAGCCTTATATTATCTTATGATATTGATGTTATGACCATATTATTCCACTCCTATGATCTCTTATGAGATTTATTGTATTTTTAATGTCTGTTTTTTTACCTTACATACTCGGTACATTCCACGTACTGACCACATACTCTATGTTGTATCGTTTCATGATACAGGCCCCAGCTCTCAGACTCCGCCCCATTCTTAGCCAGCCTTTTAGAGTTAGCATCCTAAGATCGTGGTGAGTAATCATCTCACGAGGATCATGTTTATCAGATTTCTCTATGCATGTTCAGTTTTCTAAACTTGTCAGGTTAGTTGGGGGTGTTGTCCCATCAACTCATCAAATATGTTTGAGGCTTCCAAACCATGTGTAGTATCCAGTTGTTATGTATGAATTACATTCCGTTTTCTATGTATGTCATGGTTATGCTTCTTCTATGTTATTATGTTGATTATTCTCTTTTTATTGATCGAGTTAGATGTATGTTCACGCTATAGGTCGACTTGGAGCCTCTCGGGGTTCCTTGTCCCATGTTACGATCCGGGTATACCTTTGGGTTGTACAAACATGTTATTAGAGCAATAGGTTTTAAAGTGTCCTGGGGTTTCTAAAAGCCACGTTAAGTAGAGTCTTCTTTATGGATGTGAAGCGCGCCACACATTTGAAGAAGAGGCTACGAGACACTTAGGAAATGTTCCCTTCTTTCATGATCTATGTCATACGATAAAATGTCTCCCTATCCTTCTAATTTGTGTTATTCGCGATTGCAGAATCATGGCTCCCCGCAAAGTTAACGGTAGGAGAAATTGGAATGGAAACGGCCATGAGGATGACAACAGAGATGGGCACTAGCAAGCCCCACCAGCCCAGCAGCACCATGCCCTGGAGTCTATTGCCCATGCTGAGTTCCAAGCAGCTATTCAGATGTTAGAGCAGGCCTTGGCCGCTCAGGTCAATCAGCAGGAAGTGGCACATGTCCCACAAAACGAAAATGCAGCAACAGCTTGAGTTAGAGATTTCTTGAGAATGAACCCGCTAGAGTTCCTCGGGTCAAAAGTAGATGAGGAACCGCATGAGTTCATTGATGAGATTGTGAAGATCACCCAACTCATGGGGGTAAATGGAGTTGAGTGTGCGGAGTTGGCCTCATACCAATTGAAAGGGGTTACACACATCTGGTTACGATAATGGAAAGATAGTAGGACCGTTGGAATAGGCCCTGTCACTTTGGAGGAGTTCCATGTTGCGTTCCTAGATCGGTTCTTCCCTTATGAGATGAGGGAGTTGAAGGAAGCTGTGTTCGTGAATCTTAAGAAAAGGAGAATGATGGTGCAGGAGTATGCCCTTGAGTTCACTCGCCTATTGAATTACGTCCCAGAGTCAGTGGCTGATCAGAGGGTGGGGGTGAGCAGGTTTGTTCATAGTGTGGCGGGCTATTTGGACAAGGATTGCAGGACCGCTATGCTCCACCAGGACATGGATTTTCCTCAGATTGTATTGTATGCCCAGCAGATGGAGGCGGCGCATATGAGGGAAAGAGAGACCAAAAGGGCCCGAATAGATAGCTAAGGATTTACGCAGCAGGGATCCGGCGGTGGTCACCACCCTCGAATTCAGTAGAGGTCACTACTCCAGCACCATCATCAACTAGTGTTCCATCTAGGCCCAAGGGTGATCAGAGGAGTAGGGCCTCAGGTTTGAGGGATCAGAGGGGCATGTAGGTAGAGCGCACCTTTCCATAATGCTAGAAGTGCGGCAAGAGTTATGTTGGGGAGTGCTTGCTTGGCTTAGATATTTGTTATGGGTGTGGTAGATCTAGCCACATGTGCCGAGCATGTCTATTTGCTAGACAGGATGATGATAGAGGCCATGTAGAAACTACCAGGCCAGAAGAAGCTCCGACATGTTTAGCTCTGCAGGGGCCATCCACTAGTGGGTGTGGCGGATAGCGCTAAAACAGAATCTATGCCCTCGCCTCATGCCAGGAACATGAGACTTCACCGGATGTGGTTACGGGTACGTTACAAGTGTTTCACCTTGATGCTTATGCTTTGTTAGATCCAGGGGATACTTTGTCTTTTGTGACACCTTATATTGCTAGTAGCTTTGGAGTCAGTCCTGAAATTCTGTCAGAATCATTTTCAGTCTCTACTCCCGTTGGTGATTCAGTTGTAGCTAGGCGGGTGTATAAAAGTTCCCCAATCATAGTATTGCATAAATTCACCTCCCCAAACCTTGTAGAGTTAGCCATGACTGACTTTTATATTATTCTCGGCATGGATTAGTTGTATGCATGTTATGCTTTTGTTAATTATAGAACCTATGCGGTGGAGTTCCGCTTTTTGGGTGAGTTAGTCTTGGAGTGGAAGGGTAGTTTGGTCATGCCTGTAGGTTGTTTCTTTTCCTATCTTAAGGTCAGGAGAATGATTTCCAAGGGTTGTGTGTATCATCTAGTCAGGGTTAAGGATGTTGAGTCTGAGACCCCAACTATCCACTAAATTCCAATAGTATGCAAGTATCCAGAAGTGTTCCCTAATGATTTACCAAGTGTTCCTCCCGAGAGGAAAATTGATTTTTGTATTGATCTTCTTCCCGACACGCAACCTATATCTATTCCTCCCTACATAATGGCTCCGGCCGAGCTAAAGGAGTTAAAGGAGCAGTTAAAGGACCTGTTAGATAAGTGTTTCATTAGACAGAGTAAGTCCCTATAGGGTGCACCAGTTCTCTTTGCCCGAAAGAAAGGTAGTTCTCTCCATATGTGTATTGATTATCGATAATTGAACAAGGTCACGGTCAAGAACATGTATCCTCTACCAAATATTGATGATTTATTTGACCATCTTCAGGATGCCAAATGTTTTTTGAAGATAGATCTCAGATCCGGGTACGATCAGCTCAGAGTTCGGGAGAGTGACATCCCGAAGACATCCTTCAAGATGCGGTATGGTTATTATGAGTTTGGAGTTATGTCTGTTTTACTAACGACTGCTCCTGCAGCTTTTATGGACTTGATGAACAGGGTGTTCAAGCCATACCTGGATATGTTCATAATTGTGATAACTGATGACATCCTAATATACTCTCGAAGCGAGGAGGAGCATGCCGCTCATTTGAGAGTGGTACTACAGACTCTCAAGGATCGCCAATTATATGCCAAATTCAGCAAGTGCGAGTTTTGGTTGAACTCCGTGGCATTCTTAGGCCATGTGGTATCAAGTGAGGGTATAAAGGTGGACTCTCAAAAGATAGAAGCGGTGAAGAATTGGCCTAGACCGGTGAGTCCGTCAGATATTCAAAGATTTTTGGGTTTAGCTGGCTACTATCGAAGATTTTTTGAAGGGTTCTCTTCTGTTTCAACACCCTTAACCGAATTGACCCAAAAGAAGGTGAAATTCTAATGGTCATTGGCTTGTGAGAAGAGCTTCCAAGAGTTGAAGGCTCGACTTACCTCAGCACCGGTGTTGACCCTACCCGAGGGTACCGATGGGTTCGTGGTGTATTGTGATGCCTCAAGATCGGACTTGGGTGTGTATTGATGCAGCATGGGAAAGTGATAGCATATGCCTCCAGACAACTGAAAGTTCATGAGAAGAATTACCTGACCCATGATCTTGAATTGGCCATGATGGTATTGCCTTAAAGATGTGGCGACATTATTCGTACAGGGTCCACGTGGATGTGTTTACAAACCATAAGAGTCTTTAATATGTGTTTACCCAGAAGGATCTCAATCTTCAGCAAAGGAGGTGGTTGGAGCTACTAAAAGACTATGATATGAGTGTCCTTTACAATCTGGGTAAGGCCAATGTAATAGCAGACGCACTTAGTAGATTCTCTATGGAGAGTGTGTCTCATGTGGATGAGGGAAAGAAGTAGCTGCTGAAGGATGTGCATCAACTCGCAAGGTTGGGAGTTAGGTTGGTTGACTCGACCGATGGTAGTGTTATTGTTCAAAACGGATCAAAATCGTCCTTGGTGACGGATGTAAAAGCTAGACAATATGAAGAACCTATTTTGGTAAAGTTGAAGGAAGTCATTTAAAATCAGAGGGTAGAGGTATTCTCCAAAGGGGGAGATGGTGTGCTTTGGTACTAGGGTCACTTATGTGTTCCAAATGTTGATGATTTGAGGAGCTGGATGTTGCATGAGGCTCATGGATCCAGGTATTCTATCTATCCAGGTGCCACCAAGATGTACCATGATTTACGAGTAGTCTATTGGTGGAATGGCATGAAGAAGGATATCGCGAAATTCATAGCTATGTGCCCAAACTTCCAGCAAGTGAAGGTCAAGCATCATAGATTGGGAGGTGTGCTATAGGACATCAGTATTCCTACTGAAAGTGGGAAGAAATCAATATGGACTTCATCACAGGTTTGCCTCGCAATCGACAAAAATATGACTCCATTTGGGTTGTGGTAGATATGTTGACCAAGGCCGCTCATTTCCTACTAGTCAAAACCACATATTTGGTAGAGGATTATGCCTAACTATATATCTGGGAGCTAGTTCGACTTCATGGAGTGCCCTTGTCCATCATATGAGACAGAGGTACAAAATTTACCTCTCAGTTGTGGAGGTCGTTTCAAAAACGGACTGGGTACTCTGGTTAAGCTCAACACAGCATTTCACCCGCAAACGGATGGTCAAGCGAAGCGGACAATTCAGACTCTCGAGGACATGTTGAGAGCATGCGTGATTGACTTGAAAGGTAGTTGGGATGATCATTTGCCTCTTATCGAGTTTTCATACAATAACAGCTACCATTCAAATATTCAGATGGCTCCGTTTGAGGCTCTCTATGGGCGGAGATGTAGATCGCCCATTGGTTGGCTTGAAGTTGTTGAAGCTATGATGATAGGACCAGATTCGGTCCATACTGCTATGGAGAAGGTTCAGCTTATACGGGATAGGCTGAAAACAGCTCAAAGTCACCAAAAGTCCTATGTCGATGTGAGAAGGAGGGAATTAGAATTCGAGGTGGATGATTGGGTGTTTCTGAAGGTAAGTCCCATGAAGGGGGTGATGAAGTTTGGAAAGAAAGGAAAACTCAGCTCTTGTTATGTTGGCCCCTACCGAATTATGAAATGGGTTGGCAAGGTGGCATATGAATTGGAGTTTCCTTCATAATTAGCCTCCATGCATCCTGTTTTCCATGTGTCGCTCTTAAAGAAGTGTTTGGGTGATCAAGCTCTAGTTGTCCTAGTGGACAGTGTTGGTGTGAAATATAGCCTTAGTTATGAGGAGGTTCCGGTGGAAATACTGGATTGTCAGGTTCAAAGGCTAAGGAACAAGAAAGTAGCTTCAGTCAATGTTTTATGGAGAAATCAACATGTTGAGGGAGCTATGTGGGAAGTCGAAGCATATAAGATGGCTAGATACCCACATTTGTTCTCTACCGGCTCAGTTCCAACTTGAGGTATCAGTTTTACTCTCAAACTCTATATAGTTTTCATGATTCAGTTCATGTGCCCAAGTTTATTTTATGTATATGGATGTATGTATGATTCATGAATTCAGTTCAGCAATGTAGTTTGAATGGGGAATAGTCATTCCGTTAGTTTTTGGCTTAAATGATCAGTATTTGACTGTAATGATTGCATTTATCTTTTTTTTATTTTTTCCCATATTCAAGGACGAATCTTCCCAAGGGGGAGATATTGTAATACCCCAAAAGTGCGTAAGATTAGAACCAGGATTTAAAAATGGAAGTTGGCAGAATCTGGGAAAAATTCCTCAGAACTGCCACGTAACGACCCATGGATTGATACCACGAGTCATTGTTTGAAATCATGGTGGGACTGTTCCTCATCCTAAGGGGAAATAACGGGTTGTAGGACGACCCATTTTGAGGAAAAATGGACTGTGGTGAGCAATCGTGGGAAGGAGTATTAAAACCTCCAGTTGAGCTAATGGAAGGAAACCACAACTCATTGGAAGGAGGAACGAGTCATGGTGTGACTCATGGGAAGGCTTGGTGCAAGTCATCAAGGGGGAAACAACGAACAACCTAATGGACCGTTTTCTGAAGCAATGGCTCATCCTGTCTAGTCGTAAGATAGAATCTTAGAAAGTGAAGTTGGGTAGTGGACACAACGGATGGATACCACAAGTCGTGGTATCCAAGAACTACCCGTTAGGATGATCGTTGTCACTACCAGTGCAGAAATTTCAGGGAATTCATTAAGGGCATTTTCATCATTCCTAAGTCTTAGGATCCTAAACTACGTCGTTTAAGGCTCGAAATGCAGTGTTTATTGAGGGTAAAACCTATCCTAGGCTCATTCATATCCATGCATGCAAAGTTACAGAATTAGGGAGGTGCTCAAACTTGTTCTTCTTCAAGTATTCTTCAATTTTCCATTGGGCTTTTAAGGAGTGGTGAAATTTGATCTTCCCCAAGTATGTAGGGTTATGAGTGGGTGAATCCTTTCACACCCATGCGCAATCTCTCTCAAATCATGAAATTTTCTATGTATATTGTATGGGTTTTTTTACCCAATGCATGAAATTTTGATTTCTCTACATGGGCATGATCTAATTGAGTCATTATTATTGAATTACGGAATATAGGCAAGTTTTACGTTGTTTTTCATTAAAATTGTGTTTCAAGCTTTTAAAATTAAAATTCCCATGTATGAAATGTTCATGCAAGTGAAGGTTTATAATGAATGTTCATGTATGATGAATTATTGGTGATGAAAAGCATGTTTTCAAGTTACCCATGTTTATAATCATGATTTTAAGCGGATTAAGTATTTCCAAGTACGTTAAAGTATTGGGCAATGCCCACATGTTCAAGTATGATTTATAATTTATGAAATGGATTTCGTCGTTTATCGATTTATGATATTGGCCGATTAAAGGGCCCTTGATTCATGGCTAATCATGTATGAAAAGGGGATCAATGATGTTAAATGTTTATTTATCCACGAATCTCATGAATGATATTTATGGTTTACGTATGAGCCTAATGTGCATGTTTTTTTTGGGAGCAATGTCTAGCACTGAGTATCCCCACGTTCAAAGGACTATGCCGTTATCTCATAACTACGTGCCACCATAGGTTCACATTGATACATTATGATGTTAATGATCCCTCTTTTGTGATATCACATAATGCACGTCCCTTGCTTGGCAAGCCAGGGACGGCTCTGCCAACTTGAGCGAGATAGTTGGGGCATCATGTAAGGCTCTACCATAATGTTGTCGGTTATGATGAGTCCTCCCATTGTTACGCATGTTTTATTGCATTATTATGTTTATGTTATTTTGGCTCAAGTGATGATTTCTAAAGTTTCTTTTATTATTATGATAATGAATGGATTACGAAAGATTTGAAAACCTTGAGCCTTATATTATCTTATGATATTCATGTTATGAGAATGTTATTCCACTCCTATGATCTCTTATGATCTTTATTGTATTTTTAATGTCCGTTTTACTTACCTAACATACTCGGTACATTCCACGTACTGACCGCATAATCTATGTTGTATCATTTTATGATACAGGCCCCGACTCTCAGACTCAGTCTCGTTCTTAGCTAGCCTTTTAGGGTTAGTATCCTACGCTCGTGGTGAGTCCTCATCTCCCAAGGACCATGTTTATCAGATTTCTCTATGCATGTTCAGTTTTCTAAACTTTTTGAGTTAGTTGGGGGTGTTGTCCCATCAACCCATCAAATATGTTAGAGGCTTTCAAACCATGTGTAGTATCCACCTGTTATGTATGAATTACATTTTGTTTTCTATGTATGTCATGGTTATTCTTTCACTATGTTATTTCATTGAGTATTCTCTTTTTATTGATTGAGTTAAATGTATGCCCATGCCATTGGTCGATTTGGAGTCTCTTGGGGCTCCTTGTCTCATGTTATGATTCGGGTCTACGTTTGGGTTGTGACAAAACCCTATCTTCGCTTAGGTCCATGATGGGGAATGCTAGGGAAGTTTGTTTTAGGCTTGGGTCTGAGGAATGGAAATTGTGTAGTGAAATGTGAGATACTGGTTAACGGGGGCAACTGCAGTGGTAGGGGAGCTTCTGTAGCAAGACCATCATGACGGCTAGAGGCCCACTATAATGTAACAGAGGTGTTACCCGTGGATTCATCGTAGGGGATTCATAGTAGTCTTCTCCCTTTTTGATTCCCTAACACCCTAGGATCAATGGGTGGCCTTGGATGGTGACCTTTGTGATGAAAACCTTAGGTTATGAAAACTAGGGAGACTTGTAGCGAAAAGGGTTGTGTGTTAATTCCTATGTCTAAAAGGGAGCAACTAACACTTCTTAGGAGTTACACATTACATACTGATGTGTATATGTGTGAAGTGACAACATGTTTGGTTAGTCTTCAAACACTAATTTTGTTAATATTATGATGTGTTAAATATGGTTGTAAAGTAAACTTAAGACGATGATTGTAGATAAATGTTGTTTTGAAACTTGAATATATTAAGTGTGGTATGTGTTCTTTCAAATTATATATAAGTGCTTGAACCTTTGCTAGTATAACCAAGAGGATAACTTGATGCCTCTAAAAATTTATACTAAATGACTGAGTTATAACATATAAATGATATGGGAAGGAAGTGAATAACATGCTTTATTCAAGATGAGTGGCTCATTCCCAAGGAGAATTCAAGCGAGCGATTATGATTAGGTGGTTCGTGTCAGGGGGGAGCATCTGAATGAGTAAATGAGTGGAAGTCAGTACTAGACCAATATAATTCATGGATTTTTAGAGTCCCCTGCAGGTCATGACTGGAAGGGAAGAAATAAGACCATCTGGCATGTGTGTATATGATGTTCGTGTAAGTTGTGCGGTGATGTGATGGAGGCGTGTGCCTGGCACATTATCGAGGATATGATACTGATGGAATGCTTGAGAGTGAGGTTTAGTTTCGAAGTTATAAAATCCTGATGAATTGATATGTTTGAATGTGTAATTGCTTGTATATTTAATGTCTATTTGTTGGTCATAACTTGCTTGATAATTGTGATATGTGTAAAACCATTACGATAAGATCATAAACTGATCATTGAATTTCTATCAGGCATTAATCTGTTCGGAGTCGATGAACTAGCTGTGGAAAATTGCTAAATTAGAAATATAAGGTTGACAGCTAGGTTGAGTTACTCCCTATGTAGTACCGTAGCTGCAGTAACCTCACCGATGCGGCGAGACCGCTACCGCGGTCATACTACCACTGTAGTGAAGTCTAATCCAGTAAGAAGGCTAGCTTAAAATCTTATGTTGAATAATGCTAGAAATAAGATGGTGTAATTATTAACTATTTTCATGAATATATGTTGCTGTTTCACATTGATGAGTTGGTAATGTACCAACTCATTAGGCACTTAAGCATGAGCTTTGCTTAGTTTTCAACTCATTTAGGAATATTTTGTGCTCTTTCTCTTTGACTTTTGTAGGTAATTCACTTTAAATAGATAAAGCAAAGGAATTGAACAAAAAGCATGATGCTGGAAGAAAAGGAACGGCGCTTCGCAAGATGACACCTGCGAAACGCAGGTCAAACACAGGAAAACACTACTTTGAAGCTAAAGGAAGACCCGCGGTACGCGGGTCAGCATCGGCGAAATGCAGGTGCCAACACAAAAGCCAATCCAGACTTTCTAGCTCAGAGTTACGAATGACTTGTGCCTTACAGATGGGAAAATGCAAGATGCAGGTGCCGCGTAAGTGAGGCCATGCTAAAGAGGGTAAAACAGTCCACATTTTGCGTAAGGACTTTTTGGATGCTTTTTCTAGGACAAATGGAAATGTTTGCACGATAAAAGGAGAAGACTTACCATATTTTGTACATCTGCTGTAAATAATAGAATATTCTATTCCATAGCATAGAGAGTATTGTATTGTATAAAGAGAAGTGAGAGCTTTTTCTTCATCTTCTTCATCTTTCTAATGGAAAACCTCCATTGAAGAACGATTTGACCTTGATATTTACTCCTAATGATGAATGATACGGATTTATTTATTAATATAATCTCTTATTCTGCATCTATCAGTAGCTAAACATCTTGCTAGTGGTGTGTGTGTGATAGGGGCTAAATTGGATTGGGTGTTGCTAGACTAATCTTAGATTTACTTATTTAGCATAAATCTATTGTTTTCTCTAAACTATGATTGAAATATCTATAATTGCAAGTATAGATTGTGTTTACTTATTCTATTGTTTTTTGAAAAAGAGGAATAGAATATGGATGAGGAAATAATGGTGGGCATTTGGGTTTTGATTGTGTGGGGTTGGACTAGAGATAGCCAATACCCACTTTCATACACCCATTAAAAAATTGAGGCTAGAGATAGCTTACTCCTTACCCAAGTCGTAGTGGTTGAAGTGTATGGTACCTTGGGGTTTCAGAAAACCTGAGGCAAAAGGCGCCCAATTGGTTGAGAAACATCGGGTGCAGCCTTGTCCATAACTATTTATGTTCGTAAGTAATGCTTTCAATTTCTAGTTAATCCTAATCCTATCAATGCCCTGTCAATAGCACACCCCTAGTGTTTTCTCATATTGTTACTTTGAAGGTTGTTGGCCTTTTTTGTTGTTGATTTTGAATTCACATTATGATCTTACAATCCCCTATATTTACTTTTCTTGTTTTGAAAGAATGATGCTATTTGGTTCAATTTGATAGAGTACTTTTGTGCCATCAATCTTCATTTTCTATGGATTCGACCCCGATTCATGAGTTGGTTAATTATATTGCAACGACCGTGTACAGTCTCTCCTAGCGGGGAGTGGATTTGGACGTCATTAATTTTGGTGCCATTGCCGGAAAATTGAGATTTGATAACCTTTAGTTGTTCGTTGATTTGAATTATTTAAGCATCTTGTGCAAATTTACATTTGTTGTTGTTTTTCACTGCTTTTTTTAGGTTGGATCTGATGAGCCACAACTCGAAAGTGGGTTCTATGGATGGATACATGGACCAAGACGAGGATGAACCCATGTTGCCTAATGTAGCGGGTGCCATTTGCCTACCACCTACAGTAGGGAATGTGGTGTTTCATGTGACCAGCACTATATTACACTTGTTACAAATGAAAGGACTATTTGGAGGGAAGCCAATCGGAGACACTAATCGACACCTTTGCAACTTCCTTGAAATTTGTCAGCCATTCAATATCACCAATATTAGTCAAGAGTCGATTCGACTAAGGCTTTACCCATTCTCATTGATAGGAGAAGCCACTATTTGGATAGAGGAGTAGCTCCCAGGGTGTATTACTTCTTTTCAAGAGTTGATGGAGGATTTCTTGGGTAGGTTCTCTCTATCGAGGATGTTGCAGTTGAGGGATGACATCACCAACATTAGATAATTCCCAGGTGAGCCTTTGCATGAGGTTTGGCTCCGATTCAAGAAAGTCGCAATATGTCCAAACAATGGGTTTCCTGATTGAGTTCTTCTCCAAAGCTTCTATTGCTCACTTGACTCGATAAATATGTCCATGGCTAATAATCTCGTCGGTGGGTCCTTAATGGACTAAACATATGGATTGGCCAAATATCTCTTAGATAAAATGACCAAGACGAACCAAGCATGGAACACTAGGGACACTGAGGTATCCTCAAGTGGTGCTAGTTCCAGCTTTGTGACTCCGGAGATGAGAAAATGGGATGAATAAAGGGATGAGACCTTGGCCAAAATGATGACCTATCTGGAGTTAATGACAAAGCATGTGATGGGAGGTGGTGCCAAGAGTGTAAATGCATTTGGAACCTAAGGCCACTTGCAAAATGAAGGGGAGGCTTCACCTCCAAGATATAAAGAAGAGTGTCAATATATGGTGGGCCAAGTGGGTTGTTCTCGTTTCGGATATCAAAGTGCGAACCAAGGCCCTTGGCATCCTCGTGACGAGAATCAAAGTTGGAGAAATCGGGATAGTCTAGGGTAGAATGATAGGAATGAGATATATGGAAACCATGAACCAAACCATGAAGAGGAACATTACCATAGAAGTTCAAACCCATATGTTCCCCCTCTAAAGGTTGAGGCACCCAAATGCAACTCGGAGTAGTGATGCTGGCAACTCCGAGATAGAGGAAATGTTAACTAGAATTCTAAAGATGGTTGAGCCTAAGGAAAGTGGGGTAAGAGAGCTCAAAGGGGAGGTGTTTAACCTTGCCCAAATAGTGCGTTCTCATTCGGCTTCTATAAAATATTTGGAAGCTCAAGTGAACCGCCTTTCGTTCCAAATGAATCCCCGAAGGAATGGCACCCTTACTATTGACACCGTACCAAATTCTAAGAAGGATAGCCATTTCATGATGCTTGTTACTAGGAGTGGGAAAATTTTGGCCGATGCAGGTGTGAAGGCCAAACAAGTCGTTAATTCAATCACAAATGATGGAGTGAAAGATGTGGTGCTAAAAGCACCAAAAGAGATGTTGATAATGAAGAGGAACTTGAAGAGGATGGAGTGGATGTTACTCCTAAAGATGTTGATGTTGATAAAAAGGGCGAGGAGGTCTCAAATATCCTATTCGTGCGAAAGAAGGACGGTACGCTCACAGTTAATAATAGATATCCTTTACCCAGGATCGATGAATTGTTCGACACAAGGCCAAGAGACTAGAATCCCACCTCCTTACCCTCAGCGGTTAGAGAAAAAGAAAGAGGACAACTACTTCAAGAAATTCATTCAGATGTTTAGCAAGTTGTCCATAAACATACAGCTGGTGGATGCATTGCTTCAGATGCCGAGCTATGCAAAGTTCATGAAGGAATTGTTAAAAAAGAAGAAAATTGTGGATGTGCGCACAGGGGAGGTGATACACCACTGTAATGCAGTGATGGCAAGCAATCTTGCTCCCAAGAGAGAGGACCCCTGAGCTTTTACCATCCCTTACACCATTGGAATGTGCATGTTCAATAAAGCTTTATGTGACCTCGGTGCAAGCATCAATTTGATGTCCCTCATCATTTTAACAAAGTTAGGTTTGGGGAATCCCATGCCTACTGAAATGAGGCTATTGATGGTAGACCAATCTATCAAGAGACCTGTGGGAGTTCTAGTAGATGTCTTGGTTCAAGTGTACAAATTTATCATTCTATCCGACTTTGTCAAGTTGGATTGGGACATGAATGTCAAGGTGCCCATCATTTTGGGGCCCATTTCTAGCCACGGGTAGAGCATTGGTTGATGTGGAACTAAGGGAGCTAAAGTTTAAAGTGGGTGGTAAAGAAGTGGACTTCAATGTGTGTCAACTAACAAAATCCTTGGATGAATGTAAAGTGATAGCGGTCCTCAATGAAGAGGAGGAGCAAGACAAAAATTATGAGGCTGATGTTGATTCGAAGGATGACCCTCTAGAGAATTGATGATTGAAGAGGTATTCGTCGTGCCATAAGGATTAAGGCACTTTTTTTGTTGTTTTTGATTTTGTAGGAAGATCAAGTAAAGAACCAAGTGCAAGAAAAATAGGGCGATCACTGTGTGAAACCTGCGAAACGCAGGTGTCACGAACCTAATGTAACCCCGGATCATAACAAGGAACAAGGAACCCCAAGAGGCCCCAATTTGACCCATGGCATACGCATATATCTAACTTCATTCTCTTTAAGTGGAAGATTGAATATAAGGCACAGCAAAAATGTAAACATAACATGACATAACATAACATTCGAAAACTCTGGGCATATACATAAGCTGAGTACTACATACTATGTGAAAGCCTCTACTGTGTAAGATAGGTTGATGGACAACACCCCCAACTGACCTGGCTAACAACTGAAACATAGAATAACATAAGTTTCTAGTCAAATGGCCCTTGGAACATGAGTCTTTCACCAAATAAGCTGAAAGCAAACTCTAGGATGGACTAAGGATGAGGATGAGCCTGAGAGCCAAGTCCTGTATCATGAAACAATGCCGCATAAAAAGTATGTGGTCAGTACGTGGAATGTACCGAGTATGCAAGGTAAGTAAAATGGATATTTAAAATACCTGAAACTCATAAAACATCATAAGAGTGGGAAATCATGCTCATATAGTAAACATCGTAACACAACGCAAGGCTCAAGGTTTTCAAATCATTCATAAACCGTTCATTATCATAATCATAAGAGAAAGTTTATCAAACCATCACTTGAGCCAATATTATAACATATAAATGCATAAAACATCTGGAAAAATGGGAGGACTCTCTATAACCGACACCATCATGGTAGAGCCTTTCATGATGCCCCAACTATCTTACTCAAGTGGGCAGAGTCGTCCCTGCCTAGCCAGGCGAGGGACGTGCATTATGTGATATCACGAAAGAAGGGATCATTATCATTGTAATGTATCATTATAAACCTAGGGTGGCACATGGTTATGAGATACTGACATCGTCCTTTGAACGCTGGGCTGCTTGATGCTAGACATGGCTCCCCAAAACATGCATATTAGGCTTATACGTAAATCAAAAACACTATTCATTAAGATTCATGGATAAAATAAAAATTCATCATTCATTGATCCCCATTAAAACATGATTCGTGAAGAATCAAAAGGCCCTTTAGTCGGCCAACATCATAAATCGATAAATCATGAGATCCATTTCATAAACCGTAAATCATTCTTCAACATGTAGGCATTGCCTAATTTTTTACCATGCTTTACAATACTCAATTCATTCGAAAACATGCTTATAAATATGGATAACTTGAAAACATGCTTTTCATCATCAGTAGTTCATAAATCATAAGACCCATGCAAACTTGAAGATCATGCATATAACTTGTAAATCATCAAATCATGTTGGGTATTTAAATAAATTCATATTTCAAATCATAGATCATGTTGGGTTTGTAAACATCAAGAATTGAAGTGTAGATCACAAATTAATTCACCATAGATCATGCATAATTAGGTTTATTTGAGTAGAAATCGAAATCAACAAATTTATAATCGAAAATAGTTGTAAAATCTAATCAAAATCCATGGAATATGATATAAATCACAATTCATAATTGCCCATTAGCAAAACATTAGATTTTCACAAAATTGAATTCTAAACCCCATGAGATATATTATAGATTTTAATAAATTAATAGAGAATGGGCATGCGTGTGAACGAAAATACCTATTTGTAACATTACATACTTAGGTAAGATCAGATTCTAGAGTTCCTTGAATGCCCAATGGAGAATTGATAGGGAAAAGCTTCAATCTATGCTTGATTTCTCTAGAATTCTCTTAATTTGCATGCATGGGAATGGCTTAAGAAAAAGGGACTTAACCTATCTTATTGTGCCCAGAAAATGCATAAAGTGACGTAGTTTAGGGCCTTATAGCATTGAAAGGTCGAAAATAGCGTTGATGAAATTTCCCTGAAAAACTGCCCTGGGAGAACCAATGATTGATCCCACGAGTTGTTGCATGAAACAATGACTCGTGGTATCTAGTCGTTAGGTCCACTTCTTCACTTCATGCCTTCGGATTCCTTCCATGACTCGACAGGACGAGTCATTGCTTCAAATGACGGGTCGTTAGATCGATCGTTATCAGCTCCCTTCACAAACCTGAACTTTCTTACCACGAGCCTCACCACGATTCATGGGTACTTCCAACGACTCGTGGTCTCGATCCGTTACATGCACTGGAAATTTTAGCAACCAAACGATGAGTGGTGACCACGGGTCTTCAATTCTCACCACGAGTCATTGGATGACCCGTGGTATCCCCAACTGCCAAGGTCCAGCCCTTCCTACGATTGCAAACAATGACTCATTATTTCAAGCTATGAGTCGTTGCTTTGTCCATTGTCACCAGTTTCACCCAGACCTCCCTTACAACGACTGCTAACAACGACTCGTGGTGTCCAACCATGAGTCATCATATCATCCTTCCTGAGAAATTTTCTCCAATTTTCAACTAACTTCCCATTTTGATCCCGGGTCTAATCTAGGAATTTTTGGGGTATTAAAATATCTCCCCCTTGGGAAGATTCTTCCTCGAATGTTGAAAACAAGTAGAAAACTAAGGCAGGCAATCCTTACACCAAAATATTGATCATTTAATCCGAAATTTAACGGAATGACTACCTCCGATGCATATCAAATAGCTAAACGGATTTCATGCTTCACATACAAATCCATACAAATAAAAGAAACTTTAAAACATGATTTGAACATGAAAACTAAATAGATTTATAGGGAAAAACTGATACCTCGAGTGAGAACTAAGCCGGTAGAGAATAAGTGTGTGTATTTAGCCTTCATATCCGCTTCGGCTTCCCAAGTAGCTCCTTCAACATGTTGATTTTTTCATAATACTTTAACTGAAGCTACCTCTTTATTCCATATTCGTGGCCTTCACCATTTCCATTTCTTCTTCCATTCATTCTTCTAGGAGCCATGATTCTGCAATCGCGGATAGCCCGAATTAGAAGGATAGAAAGACTCTTCATCACACGACATGGATCATGAAAGAAGGTAATATTTCCTAAACATCTTGTAGCCTCTTCTTCATAAGTGTGGCTCACTTCACACCTATGAAAAAGACTCTACTTAACTCGGCTTTCAAACACCCTAGGACACTTCAAACCTATGGCTCTGATACCATGTTTGTCACGACCCGAACGTAACCCTGGATCATAACACAGGAAAACGAACCCCGAGAGGCCCCAAGTTGACTCATGGCATAAGCATACATCTAACTTAATTCACTTTAAGCGAAAGATTGAACATAAGGCATAACGGAAACGTAAAAATAACATGAGATAACTTATCATTCAAAAACTCTAGACATATACACAAGCTAAGTACTACATACTGTCTGAAAGCCTCTACTATATAAGATGGGTTGATAGGACAACACCCCCAACTAACCCGGCCAACAACTGAAAGATAGAATAGCATAAATGTCAAGTCAAACGGCCCTCAAAACATGAGGACTCACCAAATATGCTGAAAGCGAACTCTGGGATGGCCTAAGGATAAGGATGAGCCTGAGAGCCAAGTCCTGCATCATGAAACAATACAACATAGAAAGTATGCGGTCAGTACATCAAATATACCGAGTTTGCAAGGTAAGTAAAACGTACATTTAAAATACTTGAAACTCATAAAACATCATAAGAGTAGGATATCATGCTCATATCATAAACATCGTAACATAACATAAAGCTCAAGGTTTTCAAATCATTTATAAATCGTTCATTATCATAATCATAAGAGAAACTTTATCAAATCATCACTTGAGCCAATATTATAATATAGCAATGCATAAAACATGCAGAAAAATAGGAGGACTCATCATAACTGACACCATCATGGTAGAGCCTTTCATGGTAGAGCCTTTCATGATGCCCCAACTATCTCACTTAAGTGGGCAGAGTCGCCCCTAGCTTGCCAGGTGAGGGACGTGCATTGTGTGATATCACGAAAGAGGATATCATTATCATTGTAATGTATTATTATAAACCCACGGTGGCATATGGTTATGAGACATCAACATAGTCCTTTGAACACTGGGCTGCTCGGTGCTAGACATGGCTCCCAAAAACATGCATATTACGCTCATACGTAAATCAATAACATCATTCATTAAGATTCATGGATAAAATAAACATTCATCATTCAGTGTTCCCCATTAAAACATGATTAGCCAAGAATCTGAAGGCCTTTTAGTCGGTCAACATCATAAATTGATAAATCATGAGATCCGTTTCATAAACAGTATATCATTCTTCAACATATGGGCTTTTCCCAATACTTTACCATGCTTTACAATACTCAATTCATCAAAAACATTCTTATAGACATGGGTAACTTGAAATCATGCTTTTCATCATCAGTAGTTCATAAATCATAAAACCCATGCTTGCTTGAAGATCATGCATATAACTTGTAAATCATCAAATCATGTTGGGTATTTAAATAAATTCACATTTCAAATCATAGAACATGCTGGTTTGTAAATATCAATAATTTAAGTATAGATCGTAAATTGATTCACCACAAATCATGCATAATTAGGCTTATTTGAGTAGAAATCAAAATCAATAAATTTATAATCGAAACTAGTTGTAAAATCTTATCAAAATCCATGGAATATGATGTGAATCACAATTCATAATAGCCCATTAGCAAAACATAAGATTTTCACATAATTGAATTCAAAACCCGATGAGATATTTTATAGATTTTCATAAATTAATAGAAAATAGGCATAGGTGTGAACGAAAACACCTATTCATAACTCTATATACCTGGGTAAGGTTAGATTTAATAGTTCCTTGAAAATGGAGAATTGATAGGAAAAAGCTTAAATCTATGCTTGATCTCGCTAGAATTCTCTTAATTTGCATGCATGGGAATGGTTTGAGAAAAAAGGACTTAACCTATCTTATTATGCCCAGAAAATATGTTCAAGCCAAACTACATGCAAGTGCATGTGGTCGTACAAGTAGTAAAGTGGATTTATTTCAAGCCAAATATCGATCCCACAGGGACTGAACTACGGTAGTAATTAACCTAAGTGTTAGTGAACGATATCTCGATGAATGTATACAACCGAACAGATAATGTTTTATGAGTCGAGATTAATAGTTAATAAGAACCTAAGTAAAGATTATAATTCGAAATCTGAACAATAACAATGAACAAGTTGAGGTTAAGGTAAGCATGCAGCGATGTAATTTCATAATTCAAATCAGCTAATCTTCTCTTCGGTTGCTAGTTAGGAATTAATTTCCTATGGATTGGATCTTTCGACTCCTATCCAATTAAAGAATCATGAGACCTTATTCTACATTTCTGTGATATAAGAACCTCATGCTCTAGCCATACATAACCGATTCCATAAATGACTAATATGACTTTCAGATATATTTCTATTCTGAACGTAAATCTATTCTCAATTTTCTTAACTAAGAAAAATATCATATCCTACCAATTCACATCTGTCCAATTACTTTCCTTTTCAGAATCGAAATTGGATTTCTAAGATATACATTAACATGGGCCAAACATTAATGCAGTAAAAACAAGAATTGATAGAAGAACCATTGAAGAAAAGATGAAAACTGAAATGACTAATAATTACATTCCTCTACAATTATCCTTAACCACAGCAAGGTGAATTAGCCACTCATTTGTGGATTAAACATCTTCAAATAAGTAGAATTCATACAAGCAATTGAAATTAAAGAGAAAAAGAAAGAGAATTAACCATAGGATTTTTGTCCTCTCAACTGCCTGCTAACCACGTTCTTGCTCCAAAATGTCAGAATGTTTAAAATAAAACCTATGTGTGCTATATATACTATTGGGAATTTTTTCAGGAATAACAAGCAACATGGCACGGCATGTATCGCAGAGCCTTGCCTCCATGCCACGGTGCTATCGCGCACCATCATTGGAACTTGAGGTTCCAGGTAATCACACTCAATCTTTTTCCAATTGTGCCTGTCCTTTGACATCAAAAATCTCCACTTCTAATATCTGCTGCAGTGGCATCTCCTGTCTTCTTCCAATTGTGCCTGTCCTTTGACATCTATCACACATTTTTACATATGATATAGAATCTCTGAACAATGTAGGCCAAAAGAAACTTGACTATAGCACCTTGTGAGTTGTCCGCTCTCCTCCGTGGTGCCCTCCATACAACGATGAGTGACAACTCCTCAATACTTCTGCAATCTAGCTCTCTGGGATGCATCATCTCATCACTTGATCCGATCCTTGCTAAAACAGATACGGCTCATCCCATATGTAATATCTGCAATCATGTCTCAACTTATTTCTTTGCTGAGCCGTAGCCTGCGGTGGGTAGACTCCACTTACCAGCAAGTTCACAATATCTGCATACCAAGGGATTTCAGCTTCCCTTATTGCCAAGAGATGCTCATCTGGGAACTCTTCTTTGATGCTATCACCTTCCTTCACATGCAAATGGCTTTCCAATCGTGATAGGTGATCTGCCACTTGATTCTCGCTCCCCTTTCTATCCCGAATCTCTAGGTCAAACTCTTGTAGCAACAATATCCATCTGATTAGTCTGGGTTTTGCATCCTTCTTGCCAAACAGATACCGAATTGCTGCATGATCAGTATATACCACTACTTTAGAACCCACCAGGTAGGACCTGAATTTATCAAATGCGAACACCAATGCTAGCATCTCCTTTTCCGTGACTGTATAATTGACTTGGGCTGCGTCAAGTGTTTTACTTGCATAATAAATGGAATGAAAAATTTTATTCCTCCGCTTCCCCAATACAGCTCCTACAGCCGCGTCACTTGCATCACACATTAATTCAAAAGGTTGTTCCCAATCAAAAGAGATGAGGATAGGCGCTTCTACCAGCTTCTGTTTTGGCTTGTCGAATGCTTTAACACAATCCTCGTCAAACTCGAACTTCACCACTTTTTCTAGCAACCGGCATATCGGTCTAGAAATTTTTGAGAAGTTCTTGATGAACCGTCTGTAGAACCCTGCATGTCCGAGAAAACTACGAACACCCTTCACTGACACTTGGGGTGGTAACTTTTCGATCACTTCAATCTTTTAACGATCGACTTCCAACTCTTTGCATGACACCTTATGGCCAAGGACGATATCCTCCTTGACTAAAAATGACATTTCTCCCAGTTGAGCACAAGTTTAGATTCTTCACATCAAGCTAGCACCCTGTCAAGATTCTGCAAACACGTAGCAAATGAATTACCGAAAACAGAAAAGTCATCCATAAATACCTCGACAAAATCTTCCACCATATCGTGAAAGATCGCCATCATGCATCTCTGGAATGTGGCTGGTGCATTGCATAGACCAAATGGCATCCGCCTGAAAGCATATGTCCCATAAGGACATGTAAAAGTGGTCTTCTCCTGATCCTCCGGTGCTATGGCTATCTGATTATAGCCGGAATATCCATCAAGAAAACAATAATACTCTTGACCTGCTAATCTGTCCAGAATCTGATCAATAAATGGGATAGGATAATGATCTTTCCTCGTGGCCTCATTGAGCTTCCTGTAATCCATGCAAATTCGCCAGCCTGTGACTGTGCGTGTGGGAATCAGCTCATTCTTTTCGTTGGTGACCACGATCATCCCTCCTTTCTTTGGAACACACTGAACTGGGCTAACCCATTCACTGTTTGAAATGGGATATACCACACCTGCATCAAGCCACTTGATCACTTCCTTCCTAACTACATCCTTCATCACCGGATTCAACCTCCGTTGATGTTGCACAGTTGGCTTGGATCCTTCTTCCATAAAAATCCTGTGTGTGCAAAAAGCTGGACTAATTCCTCTGATGTCCAACATTTGCCATCCCATTGCTTTCTTCCGCCTCTTGAGGACCACCAATGTGTCTTTCACTTGTGCCTCTATCAGTTCTGCGAAAATGATGACTGGAAAGGTGTCATCTTCCCCCAAAAATACATACTTCAGATGTGGAGGCAATGTTTTCAACTCCAATTTCGGTGCCTCCTCAATTGACGGTTTTGGTAATGGTTCCAAGGACCTCATCAACGGCTCAAAGTCTTGCTTCCTGGGAAACCATTTTGGCTCATTCAACATCTACACCATCTCATATGTAGCACTATCTCCAAAATGATCAGAGCCCATCAAGGCTCTCTCCAATGGGTCCTGTGAGTCAACAATCTGAAGAGTTGGTTCCTGATTTAGCACATTGATTGTTGACAGCTCCTCATAAATGGCCGGTAGCTTCATGGCCTTGTACACATCAAAAACCTCTACTTTGTCATGTGCCCGCATGGTTAACTGCCCAGCAGCCACATCAATCAAAGCTTGCCCGGCTGCTAAGAAAGGACGTCCCAAAATAAATGGGACTTCCGCATCCGGCTCGAAATCCAAGATAATAAAATCCACTGGGAAAATGAGGGAGCCCACTTGTACTAGCACATCCTCCACAATACCATCTGGTCTAGCCAATGACGGTCAGCTAGCTGCAAGATCAAAGTAGTTGGTCTAGGGCTGCCCAGCACCAACTTCTTGAACACCAATGTCGGCATCAAGTTTATGCTTGCTCCAAAATCACATAATCCGCGAGCTCAAATACATTGCCCAATTGTAATCTGAATGGTAAAGCTCCCAGGATCCTTTAGCTTTGTCGGCAACTTTTTCTGTATTCGGGAGGTGCACTCCTCAGTAAGCGCCACCATATCATACTCTGTCAATCTGCTTTTGTTTTGTACGATGTCCTTGATGTACTTGGCATATTTCGTCACTCCTTGCAAAACATCAACTAAAGGTATGTTAATATGTACCTGTTTCAGCACTTCCATGAATTTCTTAAAGCAAGCTTCTTCCTTGTGCTTCTTTAATCTCTGAGGAAACGGGGGTGGTGGTCTTTCTGTCTCAGCTGCCTTTTCCTTCTCCCTCACATCATCATGTTCCCCATCTTTTTCCACTGCTCCAGATTGCTGAGGTGGCCTTTTTGGTTCCACCTCCTTAAGTTGAAGTTCACTCCTTGTTGTAACTGCATTGACCTGCTTGGGATTTGGGTCAGTATCACTTGGTATTCCTCCCCTAGGCCTGGTGTTTTGAGCTCCAGCTAACTGTCCAAACGGATACTCCAACGCCCTTATAGCTAACTGCTGGTTCTTCATGTCACCTGCTAATTTGACATAATCAGCCTACATCTGTGCTTGGTTAGCTATTATTGTTTTGAACATATCCTCAATGTTGTTGGGTGGTGGAGGAGGTGCATTGTTTCCTCTATATTGAGACTGAAAATTTTGATGCCCCTTGATTTCTCTGCACTCCCTGATTCGAACTCTGTCCTTGATGGCTATTACTCCCCCAAGAAAAATTCGGATGGTTCCTCCAATTTGGGTTGTAACTGTTTTCATATTTTTGATTATTGTTCCTCTGGGCGTTCCCCACAAAATTTACCGAGTCTGGATTAGCACCGCAACACTCAGCTGAGTGTTCACTACTCCCACATACTTCACACCATACCTGATGAACTGCATTGACTGGGGCTTGTGCTTGATTCAAGCTCATACTACTGAAGTGGGTGTTGAGTTGATTTTGCAATGCAGCTATCTGTGCAGCAATAGCTATAAACCATCCACCTCAAAGACTCCTGCAGGTTTCCTTGTTCCTCCTAGAGTTGAATCCGCATTCCATTTTGGATTTCCTTGTGAAATACGGTTTAACAAAGTGTAGAGCTCCTCATACGTCTTCTTCAATGCATGCCCACTAGCTGCTGAATCTAACAGAATCTTAGTATGTGGTTCCAAACCCTCAATGAATGTATGCACCAACACATCATTAGACTGGTGATGATGAGGACAGTCCCTTAACATTTACTTGAACCTCTCCAAAGCTTAATACAAATTCTCACCCTCTCTCTGTTTGAAACTTAGAATCTGACTTCTAATTCTGGCTGTCTTCCCAGATGGAAAGAATCGTATCACAAACATCCTTGCAAGATCATCCCAAGTGGTGATAGAATTAGGTGGTTCAGCTTTTAACTACCTCTTTGCTTCCCCCAAAAGTGAGAACGGGAATAATGTAAGCCTCACATAGTCAGATGATACTCGAGCGGGGATGTAAGTGTCACTTATCTCCAAAAAGTTTTGGAGATGGTGTTGTGGGTCTTCATGAGGGAGACCTGTGAATTGCCCGCTGGTGTGCAACAACTGCATCATATTCTACTTAAGCTCGAACCTCCCTCCTGGCTCTGGTCTGCGAATACTGGATGTAACAATATTTTCATGTGGGATTGCCACTTCGCGGACCGGTCTTGTTGCCATCTCTTCAGGCACTAAAACTGCCCTTCCAAGTGGTGGATTCTGTTGCTGCTCCAGAATTGCCTGTCTTAGCAAATGCAGCTTCTGCTCTAGAGCTTCCCTTCGTTGGTGATGAAATTGTCTCTTTGGCTCTATAAATGAATCCACCAACTCCTTATCTCTTGCCAGCGTTCAGAAAAATTCAATACCTGCAAGAGAAAGGCTAAGATCAAGTTGTCAACACTTATATTGAATTTGTAAACTAACACTAAGAAAATAAATTTACCAATTGCCAGTCCCCGACAACAGCGCCAAAAACTCGTACGAGCCAAACTACACGCAAGTGCACGTGGTCGTACAAGTAGTAAAGTGGCTTTATTTCAAGCCAAGTATCGATCCCACAGGGACTGAACTACAGTAGTAATTAACCTATGTGTTAGTGAACAATATCTCTATGAATGTAGACAACCAAACAGATAATGTTTTATGAGTCGAGATTAATAGTTGATAAGAACCTAAGTAAAGATTATAATTCGAAATCTGAACAATAGCAATGAGAATTAACACTAGGATTTTCGTCCTCTCAACTGCCTGCTAACAACGTTCTTGCTCCAAAATGTCAGAATGTTTAAAATAAAACCTAAGTTTGATATTTATACTATTGGGAATTTTTTCAGGAATAACAAGCAACGTGGCATGGCATGTATCGAGGAGCCTTGCCTCCGTGCCACGGTGCTATCGCGCACCTTCACTGGAACTTGAGGTTCCAGGTAATCACACTCAACGTGACACGGAGTGCATCACGGAGCACTGCCTCCGTGCCACGGCGCTATTGCGAACCTCCACTGGAATTAGACATAATTTATTCCTCCCAGGCAGAATGCCTCCACGATGGTAGCGTGACACAGCGCCATCGCAGAGCCCCTTTTTTTCCAACTTCCCTTGTCAACTTCAACTTCTTGCTTCCGAGTCCATCCCCGCACTTCACCAACTTGTAGATTAGCTTTCAAAAATTCCTTCTACCTACAAAACAACACTAATCATGTTGGTTACTATAAATTCACATTTACCTAAGAATCACATGAGAATATACACATAACAATAGATAAACAAGTAGAAATGAAGCATTTGAGTATCACTTGGGCATGAAATTCTTCCCAAGATCAAAATACATAAAATGATGTAGTTTAGTGCCTTAGATCATTGAATGATCGAAAATATCCTTCATGTAATTTCCTTGAAAAACTGCCCTAGTCGAGCCAACAATTGATCCCACGAGTCGTTGCATGAAACCACGACTCATGGTATCTAGTCGTTGGGTTCACTTCATGCCTTCGGATTCCTTCCACAACTCGATAGGACGAGTCGTTGCTTCAAACGATGGGTCATTAGATTGATCATTGTTAGCTCCTTTTACAAACCTGAACTTCCTTACCACGAGCCTCACCACGACTCATGGTTACTTTCAATGAGTCGTGGTCTCGATCCGTTACATGCACTGGAAATTTTAGAAACCAAACGACGACTGGTGACCACGGGTCTTCACTTCTCACCCTGAGTCATTGGACGACCCTTGGTATCCCCAACTGCCAAGGTCCATCCCTCCCTACGATTGCAAACAATGACTCGTTATTCCAAGCTATGGGTCGTTGCTTTGTTCGTTGTCACCACTATCACCCAGACCTCCCTTACCATGACTGCTAACAATGAATCACGGTGTCCAACCACGAGTCTTCATATCATCCGTCCTAAGAAATTTTCTCTAATTTTTAGCCAACTTCCCATATTGATCCCGGGTCTAATCTTAGGCATTTTCAGAGTATTACAGTAGGTGCTCATGCGTAAGACATAGCCCAGGAACAAAGAGGGTCCAGAAAGTTGGAAGAAAATAGGGGCTTCTATGCCTCACCTACGAAATGTAGGTGCCAACCCGCAAAACACAGGTTTGGCACAACCCTAAGACAGAATACTTGGAAAAGACCTGGAAAATTGAAGGTGAACTGCAATCTACCTGTGACGCAGGTGGTGATCCACGAAACACCAGTCAGGCGCAAGTAACATGCAGAAGGCCTCGCAAGAATGGGTTTGTTTGTACTTGATACGGCAAAATGTCGGTATCTACCTTCTATTGCCGATCTAGCACAAGCACAGGTAAGTAACCTCATTTAAATATTAAATAACCCATTGACTGACCCGACCTATGGTCTCCCCAAACCAGTTGAACTTCTTTCCCGCTTTTCAAAAATGATCTTTTTCTTCACCTTTTAACCTTGCCCATAACCTCTATTACTCCACCTCTCAATCTTCCCCATTACTTTATTTAGTCCACCTACCAAACCAACCAATCACCTCAACCCCCTTCCATCTATAAAACCCTACTCCTGTCATCATTCTCTTCACCTCACCATCTCTCACTACACTCTCTCTAAAGCAAAAGAATTTCCATTTGTTTCGAGTTGGCCATGGTTGAACAAGATTCAAAGCTCTCAATCTCTTTGTTTTTCTCTCTTCTAACTTTGTACGTATGCCGATGATTCTTTTTTTCTTGATAGTTGTGAATGTTAATACAAAAGAAAGCATGTTAATGTCGAATTTTCTTAACCCATGCTCCCCATTACCCATTAAATGATTTTCACTACTCTTGTCTTTTTGATTATTGTGGGTATTATAGGGGAAGTAAAAATTGAAAAATGTGGGTTTTATTGTTCATCTTGATAGATCTACTATATGGGTTTTATACTTTGAATTCTTATTTGGGGGTGAAGTCTGAGTAACCCAGTTTGCTTGAAATGCACGATTTTCCTAATGATAGATAGGTTAACATCTTTCTTAAGGGAAAATCGTCAATTTTTGTGCTTTCGTGTTGCTGCAAATTGTCAATATGATAAGTAGATTACTGAGATAAATGTGACATTGATTTTCTAGAATTTGTTGGGTTGGATATTCGGCGCTTCCTGATGATAACCGGGATAACGTCCATCTTAAGGGAAAGCGTTGAGTGGTCCTAAAATGTTTTTATATGATTGATGAGTATTCTTGGGGAAGTCTAAGTAACCGTTAGACTAAAATGTGCTCATTCATGTTTGAAAAAAAAATTGGCCTGTTTAAAGCTGTGAAAAAAATTGTGTCACCGCCAAAAATCTGTGAGTCGTTGATGGGGGACTATGAAATGCAGGATGTAGAACAGGTGAGTAGTTGAAGCTTCAGGCTACTACTAGCAACCTGTCCTACACCTGCAAGTCTTGGATTGCCAGCGGGAAATGCAAGTCCCCCACCGGTGTCCTCTAGCTCTATCCTAGTTTCTGTTGCAGACCTGCGACGCACCGGCGAATCGCAGGCCCCTACTTGTGAAACGTCGGTGTAGTGCTAGTGCTACTAGTTATTAATTTTAATTCTTCACATTTTTTGACATCCAATCTCTTAATTTATTTTTCTTATCTTAGCATAGTTCTTTATTTCAAATTTCAATTATCAAAAATACAAAAAGAAGTTTGGCATGTTGTGGCACTAACATGTTCTTTCATAATCATGACTTCTTCCTGGCAAGACGACAAAAGGAAGGCCTCTTCCACCTCAAAGAGCAAAAGCAAGGGGAAGCCAAAGCAACTCCAGCCCCCACCAATACTAGAGCTGTCATTATCTATTATATGCCTAACATGAAGGCACACTATATCATATGTGCCGAGAGGCCAATCACCACTGAAATACACTTTGATTTTGTGGGGCTGGGGAATGACTTCCCAAACATCATTGCATAATTCAATGACACACAATGGCACGTTTTCATGAATCCTCTCCAAAACTACTACACCAATCTTGTGTTGAAATTCTATGCATCCGACAAGAACGACAAGAGGCAATGAAACACAAGGGTAAGGTCGACGAGTTCCAATGCCTCCCTTCAGACAAGGTTCGGGGTGTAGAAGTCGACATCACTCCAGATGCCATAAATTCCAAATTTTGGAAGGATAAATCGACTCAAGAACAAAGTATACAATATGAGGGGTAAGCAGGGAAGACCAGTTCTATTGGGTGGCTAACATTTTCTCCAATGGTCAGCCCTTGTAGGCCTCCATGGGCAGTGAAATTACAAGGCAGGACCTAAAATTTGAGGCCAAACTGTTCGGTGTGTTTCACAACTACACGCAAGTGCACGTGGTCAAACAAGTAGTAAAATGGCTAAAGTAAGCCAAGTATCGATCCCACAGGGACTAAACCAAGGTAATAATCGAATTAAGTATTAATGAACTCTAACTCTAAAAATGCAGACAACAATTAAGAAGATTTTAAACAGTTTGTTCCCTAATTTGTACTAATCTAAAACAAAATTATAAAGTGAGTCTGAACTATAGTAATGAGCAAGCTGAGGCTAAAACGAACATGCAGGGAAGTAATTTATCGATACAATTTGATTAATCTTTCCTTCGGTTGCTAGTCAAGAATTATTGCCTATGGAGAGAAGCTTTCGTATTCTACCCAACTTAAGAATCATGAACCTTCAACCTACATTTCTGTGATAAAAGAATTTCATGTTCTAGCCATACGAAACCAATTCCTTAATTGACTAATACGACTTTCAGATATATTTCTATTCTGAAGGTAAATCAATTCTCAATTTTCCCAAACTAAGAAGAGATCATATCTTGCCAATTCACAACTTTCCAATTTCTTTCTTTTCCAAGATAAAATTGGATTTTTTAGATATACATTAACATTGGCCAGACATTAATGCAGTAAGAACAAGAATTGACAGAACAACCATGGAAGAAAAGATGAAAAACCAAGATGATCAACAATTACATTCCACTACAAATGTTCTTAACCTCAGCAAGAAGTGAATTTAGCCAATCATTTGTGGATTAAACATCATCAAATGAGTATAAATCATACAAACAATTGAAATAAAGGAGAAAGAGTTAGAGAAGAACCCTAAGAATTTCGTCTCCTCAACTGCCTGTAACCCACATTCTTGCTCAACTAAGTCAGAATAATTAAAAATAAACCTAAGTGTGCTATTTATACTAGTGGGAAGTTTTCCCGGAATAACAAGCAACGTGTTACGGAGTGCATCGCGGAGCACTGCCTCCGTGACATGGTGCAAACGCGGACCCTCACTGGAATTTTATGTTCCAGGTAAATATGGGCAACGTGCCATGGCATGCAACGCGGGGCTTGGCCAACGTGCCACGGCCCCGACGCAGACCTTCACTGGAATTTGTCCAAGTAACCCACCCGAGGCAGACTGCCTCCGCGATGGTAGTGTGACACGGCTCCATCACGGAGCCCCTTTGTTTACTGCTTGTCCTTGACCTTTTCCACTGCTCGCTTCCGAGTCCATTTCCGATTTTCACCAACATGCAACTTAGCTTCCTAAAATTACATTTTTCCTGCAAAACAACACTAATCATGTTGTTTAGTATAAATTCACATTTTAACTACAAATCACATGAGAATGTACAAATAACGATAGATAAACAAGATGAAATAGAGCATTTGAGCATCACTTGGGCATATAATTCTGCCCAAGATCACTTACCCCACACTTAAAATCTTGTTCGTCCTCAAACAATAATCTCATATCTCATGCAATTGACGCCCACATATAACTACTTTGGCTCGACAATTCAAGCTACGGTTATACCAATTATTTAATATAGCAAATCATCAAGAAAACATGCATAGTCTCATAAACACAATGACATTCACCACATTAAGACCTTCTAGACTCAAGAATCAACTCTCGATCTCGGCAAACTCATGCAAATCAGCTGTTCAAGACATCCGACACGAAATGCAATCTCTCGTCAAGCATGTGCCCTCACAACACAAGAGAATTACCCCTTTTTCATTCATATGATTTCCAAAGCATTACATGTAGGGGTATATAAACATGATTTCGCTCGCTCACCCAAAGAATTCACATGCATCATGTCATGAACCATAGGCTTACCTCTAGTGTATTACTCCACTAATATAAGGACGTGTTGTGTAAGATCACGTAGGACTTAACGGGTTGTAATGTAAGCTAAGGAACTAGTAAATACTGGGCTAACCAATAATAGCAACTAGCCTCCTTAAGCGCTTTTCAATACATCTCACCATCATTATGGGCATTGTTTCTTCCTTCATCCTCCCATTCTTGAAGTCTTTCTTTATTTTTGTTCCCATTTCTTTAAGCACACTCGACTTAATAATAAAGATTAGGTATACATCTTCATTTTATTTAAATTCGGCAAGTGCACCTTTGACCTTATCTTTACTTTCACCACTTCCGCTTTTCCTTTCTTTTTCACACTTTTCACTCCTTGACACTGTGGGAAAATTATATTTTTCTTGAGCGCTTAAGAGTTTTGGATCAAATTCACGGCTAATGAAAAAAAGGGATTAAGCTCACTTTCTATCTCTTCAATGAAAGAAAAAAAATAGGCTAAAGGCTCAATGTGGATAACTAGGATGTACATTCAAGGTAGGTATGATAAGAAAAAAAAACTTTCGGTTAAATCAAAGAAATGCCTACATCCTTTCCTACACTACACATCCTTTATTTCGTTTCGTACACACACCAGGAAAGTTCTAGACACTTCACAATAGCAAGGAATAATCGAAACCTCACCTCACACTCATTGCACATGCTTAACTCAAGACTTATTCATAGACTTTTCAATCAGCTAATTACAAGAATTCAATATTAAGCCTCAATCACATCGAATAGAACTCTATGGCCTAGGTATCTCAACATGTTTCACATTTGCATGCTTTCATACGAATCACCTTTGCAGCTTTGATATCATGTACAACACGCAACAAGAACTCCAAACCATGGAGTAGCGACACGTTTGGGAAACAACCAAAAGAAAGAAAATAAAATAAAAGAAAAACTACACTTATTGACTACATTTCCCTTAAGACGGTCATCAACCATCCATCATAGGGAACGATCACTATTTACGACTTCGGTTCAATGGGACTATTCTCAGTAAAAGCATCGAAAACAAAGGCCGAGAAACCCAATTATAAAAAAATTCAACAATATTTTTAAAAAAAAATTAAAATATCGATAATTTTGATAGAAAACAAAAATATTTACACCACCAGTGAACAACAATTCAACACAGCACACAACAGCTTAGCATTCATTACACACCGAATTACAATATAAAACATACTCACAAAATCACAGGGTCACAAATTTTCACAGGCACAACAACAAGACATGAACATAAACATCAACAAAACAACTGACACCTGACTACTCCCACCCCACACTTAAACTGAACACTGTCCCCAGTGTTCATCAAATTCAACATAGCACAGAAGTAGGTGGTGAAACTCCCTGATCAATCGAAGTAGTCAACTTCTTCGTCAGGTGTCGTTGCCTCGTCACCCATATCTGAATCACCCCCGCTATCCTCATCTGACTCAACATCTGAGTCATCGTGGCATGTCTCCTCATCAGTGGAGACGTCATCATCAACAGGCTCCACAAAAGCTGGCCCCACTCAGCATAGAGCCCTGGCATTTTCACCAAAGGGGTAATCTAGCTCGAGCTGCCATAGCTCATCTTCTGTTGCTGGCCTCCCGCCTATTCTCAACTGCAGCATCTGCATCCCGTACATGCGAGCCATATACTGATCATCCCGAGCATATCGCTCGGCTAGTGTGAGGACTGGCCCGTGAGTGGTGTCGGGTGCCTTGGTTTTGGTGACGTCCAAGGCACGCCTATCCATCTGCGGGATGTAGTCTAGGGCCTCCTCCTTGATGTCAAGGCCCCTCAGAAAAATGGTCAGCAAACCACCAAACCCGTATCTGTGCCCTTGATGCAAATGGGCTCTGTTCATGGCGGAGATGATCACTGCCCCAACATTAATCTCCAGCCCTTTCATCAGGGCATAAACCAAGCACACACGATCCCAAGTGACATCTGTCATGTGCACCCCCTGGATCAGGCAGGAACACACGATCTTATGCCAAATCCTGGCTTCCCTGTTCATTTGAGAGTAGGGCAGCGTCTGATGATAGCCCCTCTCCTTGTGCTTGCTCCACTGTGCTGTCGAACGGGCTCCACACAGAGTGCGTCTGATATCTGCATAGGGTGGAGTTATGTTCAGCTGCCGGAGTACATGGGCATCTGTGTCCCTCGCCCCCAATATGGCATTCAAGTTATGAAGCTCAAAGGTGACAACTTGCCCCCTTATCTTGACAGTGTGACTGCGGAGTGTCGGGTTCCAGTTTGCATAGAACTCCCGAATTAAGTGGAGATTGCACTCCTTGGGCTCTTCGAAGATGAAGTTCAGCCCTGCAGCGTCAATCCAGTGTACTATTCTGGGGAATTCATGTGCAAGTGGCTTCCTTGCAATGTGCTCCTCAGGGAAGTATTTGGTCTCCCGATGCTTTGCATACCATTTCTTCCCTTCGTCCGTCACCCATCGGGTTCCATATTGACGGCGTTGGCAGCGAGGAACCGCTGGTGCTGCTGGGAGTGTCGTTCCCAGTCTAATCCTTTTTCTCCCGGCGCTTGATGTAGATGCGCCCTTTCCTTTGTCTTGTCTGCTTGACACCGTTCCTGTCAAATCACACAGACAATCCCAATGTTATTCAAGTCAAAAATTTGCTTCGATTAAGGTTGGGTTGAGTTAGGCCACCCCACACTTAATCTTTAGACACAATGAAAACAATTCGACAAGACAATCATTCTTTTCCAATGTCTATCAATGAACATGCCTCGTGCATTCAAATAAGTCGATGGAATAATGACTAAGTACTACTCAGACTTCGTACAACTAATCACAATTTCACCATCGATTCCATTACATCACATAGCACTTAGCCAAAAAATTTCTCAACAACAACAACCTATTCAATTCACCAATTTCATCTTCCCCAAAATTCCCTTGTTTATTTAGCATATTCATCCTTATTCACAACATCATTTACATCACCCAACATGCACAACCCAATCATTTTCAAATTTTCAATCAAATTTAGTTTCTTCCTATTCAAATTCCAGCCCTAGCTACCAATTTCGCACAAATTCAATCAAATATGTATTTATCGAGTTCATATAATCATAATGATACTACGAACATCAATCAACAAAAACTTAAATGAATTCATGCTCAATTTACTCTTAGGGGAAGCTTTAGTCACCTCACATGCTCAAAAATTGAAAATTTCGGCAAAAATTGAGGTTAAGTTCAAGAACGTACCTTTAATTCGATGAACTTGAAGAAAAGTTGAAGAAAATTTGATCCTACATCCGTGTCACGTTGGGGGAGGGGGGATTTTGGGGAGTTTGTCGCAGAGGGGAGTGAGAAATGGGAAAAATTGGGTGTTTTCGGGGTTAAAAAGAAGATTTTTCGCGTGGGTCACCCGGCGACCCGGTGTGACCCGTCGCGAATAACACTTCAACGTGTCACGAAGGGTAACGCGGAGCACCCCCTCCGTGACACGGAACCATCGCGCAGGGGTTCTGAAATTTGTAAAAATTCTAAAACACCTTCACGTGTCACGGAGGGTAACGCGGAGCACCCCCTCCGTGACACGAAGCCATCGCACAGGTGTGACCCGTCGCGAATAACACTTCAACGTGTCACGAAGGGTAACGCGGAGCACCCCCTCCGTGACACGGAACCATCGCGCAGGGGTTCTGAAATTTGTAAAAATTCTAAAACACCTTCACGTGTCACGGAGGGTAACGCGGAGCACCCCCTCCGTGACACGAAGCCATCGCACAGGCTCACTGTTTTGTCACTTTTAATTTTTTACTCACCTCGATTTTTTTCCTTTGCGATCCTTTGCATTTTTTCCCTCCGTTACACCTAAAAATCTTCTCACAACAAGAAATTGGTTAGAATTTATAGGTTTCAAACACGAATGAAAAAAAATTTTGTTTTTTTTTTTATTTTTATTTTCTTTTCTTTTTTTTTCTTTTTTTTAATTAATTCTACTCATCTATTACAACAATTTCACGGGTTGCCTCCCGTGCAGCGCCTGGTTTACCGTCGCGGCTCGACGTCATTAAAGCTCAATCATCCACTAGAGTGACGGACGTTTTCTCTCCAATAACGTCCTCACCCCAATAATGCTTACACCACTGCCCATTAACCAAGAACGTGGCACTTCCATCTTCTTTCCACAACTCCACTTCCCCATGCGGGGTGTCCTCAATCAGTGGTTTTCCCACTGGATCTTGAGAATCAACAATCTGAACAATATCTGCTTGATCAAGCACGTTGATTGCTGAAAGCTCCTCATATACGGCCGGAAGCTTCATGGCCTTGTACACGTCAAATACCTCCACCTTGTCATGCATCCGCACGGTTAGCTGCCCTGCGGCTACATCAATCAAAGCTTTCCCAGTTTCCAAGAAAGGACGTCCCAAAATAAATGGGACTTCCACATCCGGCTCGAAATCCAGCACAACAAAATCTACAGGGAAGATAAGGGAGCCCACTTGCACCAGCATGTCCTCCACAATGCCATCTGGTCTGGCCAAAGAACAATCCACTAACTACAAGATCACTGTAGTTGGTCTAGGACTGCCCAGCCCCAACTTCTTGAATACTGATGTCGGCATCAAGTTAATGCTCGGTCCCAAATCGCATAGTCCACGAGCTCGGATACTTTGCCCAATTGCGATTTGAATTGTAAAGCTCCAAGGGTCCTTGAGCTTTGGTTGCAACCTGTTCTATATCAGGGAAGTGCACTCCTCCGTAAGCGCCACCGTAGCATACTCCGTCAATCTGCTTTTGTTTGCCACGATGTTCTTGATATATTTTGCATACTTCGACACTACCTGCAAAACATCAACAAGAGGTAAATTAATGTGTACATGTTTAAGCACCTCCATGAACTTTTTGAAACATGTTTCCTCCTTGTGTTTCCTTAATCTTTGAGGGAATGGGGGTGGTGGTCTTTCTGTTTCAGCTTCCTTCTTCTTCCCCCTCTCATCATCATGTTCCCTTTCTTGATCCACTTCTCTTGACTACTGAGGTGGTCTTTCTGGTTCCACCTCCTTGAGTTGTAAACCACTCCTTGTGGTCACTACATTTACTTGCTTGGGATTCAGGTCAGTGTCACTCGGCAGTCCTCCTCTTAGCCTGGTGTTTTGAGCTCCAACTAGTTTCCCAAACTGGTACTCCAATGCCTTTGTAGCTAACTGATTGTTCTTTACATCTTTCGCCAACTTCACATAGTCAGCCTGCAATTGAGCTTGGTTAGCTATCATTGTTTTAAACATTTCCTCAATGCTTGGTGGTGGTGGTGGAGGAGGTGCATTGTTGCTTCTGTATTGAGTCTGATAGTTCTGCTGCCCTCCTTTATTTCTCTGTGCACCCTGATTCGAACTCTGCCCTTGATGGTTGTTACTACCCCAGGAGAAATTCGGATGATTCCTCCAATTAGAGTTGTAGTTGTTTCCATACTGTTGGTGATTATTTCTTTGTACATTACCAACAAAGTTCACTGAATCTGGATTTGCACCACAACACTCAGCTGAGTGTTCATTACTACCGCATACTTCACACCAAATCTGTTGCACTACATTAACGGGGTCTTGAGATTGATTTAAGCTCATGTTGTTGAACTAGGTGTTGAGTTGATTTTGCAACGCAGCTATCTGTGTAGCGATAACTGTAAAACCATCCACTTCCAAGACTCCTGCCGCTTTCCTTGTTCCTCCTCTAGAAGAGTCCGCATTCCACTCTGGATTTCCCTGCGACATACAATTTACAAAGTATACAGCTCCTCATAAGTCTTTTCCAATGCTTGTCCCCCAGCTGCTGAGTCTAGCAAAAATTTTTTGTGGGGTTCCAAACGCTCTATGAAAGTATGCACCAGCACATTATTGGACTGGTGATGGTGAGGACGATCTCGTAACATGGATTTGAATCTTTCCCAAGCTTGATACAGATTCTCCCCCTCTCTTTGTTTAAAACTTAGAATCTGATTTCTAAGTCTTGCTGTTTTCCCGGATGGAAAGAACTGTATCAAGAATTTCCTTGCAAGATCATCCCAAGTGGTGATGGAATTAGGTGGCTCAGCTTTCAACCACCTCTTTGCTTCTCCCAATAGTGAAAATGTGAAAAATGTAAGCCTTACATAATCAGATGATACTCCAACGGGGATATAAGTGTCACTTATCTCCAAAAAGTTTTGGAGATGTTGTTGTGGATCCTCGTAGGGAGACCTGTGAATTGCCCGCTGGTGTGCAGCAATTGCACCATATTCTGTTTCAGCTCAAACCTCCCTCCTGGCTCGGGTTTGCGAATGCTTGATGTAACATTGTTAGCATGTGGGATTGCCACTTCGCGAACCGACCTAGCTGCCATTTCCTCGGGCACTAACACTTCCCTTACAAGTGGTGGATTGTGTTGTTGCTCCAGGATTGTTTGTCTGAGCAACTGCAGCTTCTTTTCTAGAGCTTCTCTCCTTTGACGATGAAATTGTCTTTCCGGCTCTAAGTATGAATCCACCAGCTCCTTGTCTCTTGCCAGTGTTCAACAGAATTCAATGTCTGCAAAAGACAGGCTAAGATCAAGTTGTCAGCACAATATAGAAATCGTAGACTAACACTTAAGAAAACAATTTTACCAATTGCCAGTCCCCGGCAACGGCGCCAAAAACTTGTTCGGTGTGTTTCACAACTACACGCAAGTGCACGTGGTCAAACAAGTAGTAAAATGGCTAAAGTAAGCCAAGTATCGATCCCACAGGGACTGAACCGAGGTAATAATCGAATTAAGTGTTAATGAACTCTAACTCTAAAAAAGCAGACAACAATTTAAAGAAGATTTTGAAGAGTTTGTTCCCTAATTTGTACTAATATAAAACAAAATTATAAAGTGAGTCTGAACTATAGTAATGAGCAACCTGAGGCTAAAACGAACATGCAGGGAAGTAATTTATCGATACAATTTGATTAATCTTTCCTTCGGTTGCTAGTCAAGAATTATTGCCTATGGAGAGAAACTTTCGTATTCTACCCAACTTAAGAATCATGAACCTTCAACCTACATTCCTGAGATAAAATAATTTCATGTTCTAGCCATATGAAATCGATTCCTTAATTGACTAATACGACTTTCAGATATATTTCTATTCTGAAGGTAAATCAATTCTAAATTTTCCCAAACTAAGAAGAGATCATATCCTACCAATTCACAACTTTCCAATTTCTTTCTTTTTCAAGATAAAATTGGACTTTTTAGATATACATTAACATTGGCCAGACACTAATGCAGTAAGAACAAGAATTGATATAACAACCATGGAAGAAAAGATGAAAAACTAAGATTATCAACAATTAAATTCCACTACAAATGTTCTTGACCTCAGCAAGAAGTGAATTTAGCCACTCATTTGTGGATTAAACATCATCAAATGAGTATAAATCATACAAACAATTGAAATAAAGGAGAAAGAGTTAGAGAAGAACCCTAAGAATTTCGTCACCTCAACTTCCTGTAACCGACGTTCTTGCTCAACTAAGTCAGAATAATTAAAAATAAACCTAAGTGTGTTATTTATACTAGTGGAAATTTTTCCCGGAATAACAAGCAACGTGTCACGGAGTGCATCGTGGAGCACTGCCTCCGTGACACGGTGCAAACGCGGACCCTCACTGGAATTTTATGTTCCAGTTAAATATGGGCAACGTGCCACGGCATGCAACACGGGGCTTGGCCAATGTGCCACGGCCCCGACGCGGACCATCACTGGAATTTGTCCAAGTAACCCACCCAAGGCAGACTGCCTCTGCGATGGCAGCGTGACACGGCTCCATCGCGAAGCCCCTTTGTTTGCTGCTTGTCCTTGACCTTTTCCACTACTCGCTTCCGAGTCCATTCCTGATTTTCACCAACATGCAACTTAGCTTCCTAAAATTACATTTTTCTTGCAAAACAACACTAATCATGTTGGTTAGTATAAATTCACAGTTTAACTACAAATCATATGAGATTGTACAAATAACGATAGATAAACAAGACGAAATAGAGCATTTGAGCATCACTTGGGCATATAATTTTGCCCAAGATCACAAACTGTGGCTTGAATTTATATGCGGCCACATCATGCCCTCTTAAAATGATCAACAAGTGAACCTTGAGGCGGCCATACTTATTGCCTGCATCATGTCTAGGGTGCCCAATGATTTTTGAAAAGTGGTAGCTACACAAATGAAGCATAAGGCTAGACAACAAGAAAATTCAATGCCATATGTTGTTCTAATCATCCAATTGTTTCTGAAAGCGAGAGTTCCACTATTCCCTGATGAATCCCCAGCACCATTACTGGTGTCATTATTGTTGATACGAAGAGGGATGCAGATGCACCAAGAGCAAAAGAAAATGAATGCAAGCATGAGAGACTCCCGAAGACTCCACCTTTCATAGAATAAATCATACACCCGTAGCTCCCGACCTCAACATACCACACCCTAAGACATCAGTCCATATATCTGAAGAGGCACCATTCAAAGGTCCTTCACCTCCTCCCACATCCTCTCGCCCAAGAGGAATCCAAAAGCTTGTTGAAATGACAGTCTTATGAGAACCAACTCCATAAGTTCGCTCAAAATCTCCCTGCTCTTATCATCAAGACAAGAAGAAGAAGAAGATGAAGAATGTGTTTGATAGGTTGAACAAGTTATGATCCCAAGTGGATGTGATCTAGGGAGAAATCTCCTCTCTCCGAGTTGAGGTGATAGAGTTAAGGAATCGGGCACCAATGGAGGACCCAGACATGAGCCTACTTGATTTAGCCATGGCAGTCCACCTATAGCCTAGGGCCTTATTGATAATTTATTTGATGGATTGGGAGAGGATAATGCGGAATACCACAAGATGAAGGTCATGATGAAAAAGCGGCCAATGATGATACCGAAGAGTAGCCACATCAAGGATTTCTTACCACCCTTCGTTCTTCAAATACATACTGGGGACAATGTAATTTCTTAGTTGGGGATGGGGTGCGTCTCTCTCTTGTTGGTTATTTTTGGTCTTTTGTTGCCCTTGTCGGGCTTAAATTTTGATGTTTTGAGTATGTCCATTGTTAATTGTTGCTTGGTTGAATGAATTCCCTTGTCGGGCTTGTAATTGAATGAAATGTTGAGTTTGACTTGTTAGTTTCCATTTGATAAGTCCATTTTAAATTGCCAAATGTTCATGACTCATTTCTTAATAATCATCTTTGTAGATAGTAGTCAATGAATAAACTCCAAGGATTTTTTTATACCACGATTGTTTCCCAAGGAGCAATTTTCTTTTCTTTTCTTTTGTTGGTGAACTGGGTGACATTTCCCAATGTTAGATTGAGAGACAACTTTTTAAGGGAAAATGACGAGTTTAGTATCTTTTGAGTCGTTTATTGAACATGCTTTTGAGAGGTACCACCGAAAAAAAATTTTAGCACTGAAAATGGATTTTGAGGAAACAAGGGGCATTTGAATTTACAAATTGAACACTCTTTTGTCATGAGTTGCACATTCCTTGTTTGGATTTTTGATTCACATGTTATCTTGGCTAAAGTCATACTCTAGATGTGATTATGACAATTGTGTTAACAACTTGGAGAGTGATGCGTTGTGTGGTGAGGCTTTTAGCTTAATTTTCATGCATGTATTGCTGTCTAGAACTTGCTCTAAGTGTGAATCAAGGAGAAATCCTTGATGTTGTTGTACTTAGAATATAATTTTAAGCTTTGTTTTGATAGTCATTTCACCTATATGACCTCCTTGAACGTCCATCTTTGCTAGCCGATGTTGAGCCTTTAACCCTTTTCTTTGAGAACCATATTACAAGCCTATTATCTTTTTATAATCCCTCTTTTGGAACACATCCTCCCTAGTACTAGTTGCAAAAAACTTGAAAAATGGGGCTTGATTCTCAAAATTTTGGGAAAGACAAGGGAGAAATGAGGCAAAAGCCTAAGTTTTGGGATCTGCATAAGAAAATGGAAAAAGTATGTGAGCTTCAATGTGAGGTAGAACCAAATTGTGATGAAATGAATGAATTGGTTGGGTGAAAAACCTCTAACCAATAGAAGAGAAAAAATAATTGAAAGGTGATACCTCTTGCTTAGATAAGGCTAAGAGTGGAAACCAATAAGATATAAGGCTGGCTCTTGATACAAAAATCAAAGATGTTGATCAAGGAAAGATAAGGTGAGGTGATCTCAATAGAGAAATGGAGTATGCAATAATGTTCATAAAAGTGTATTCGGGAGGTTCTAGTCACTAGAACTAAAAATTCGCCCTACCTTTATCCTAGTCTTCACTATGACCCCCAAGTCCTCATGGATTTTGAGTATAACAACTCTACATTAGTGGCGAGTTACACAAATTACAAACCTATGGGTAAATTTGTATGCACGAGAATTTCTTTGTGAAAGTAAGTATATTTGCCTTACTCTATAATCCTTTTGTGTGTGAATTACTTGAAAATTAAATGAGATACTCTCTTGATGTGAGTGGCATCACTTCCTTGGGGAACATGTTTGAGTGTGTTCAAAATAAAAGATGTGATTGAGACAAGACTACTGTGATACCCCGGAAGTGCCTAAGATTAGACCCGGAATTTAAAAATGAAAGTTGGCAGAATCTGGGAAAAATCCCATAGGACGGGTCACCTAATGGATCGTTGATCCAACCAACGGTCCATGGTAAGCACCCGTGGTGAGGTATGACTGGGTGGCAGTTGTAAGTAAAGGGTCAAGTAAAGACCCATTGTTCTCTATAATTAGTCGTTGTTTGGAGTCATGCTGAAGTTAGTCCTCAACCTAAGAGGAGAGTAATGGGTCGTGAGACAACATGGAGGAGCCACGGGTCGTGGTAAGCAGTCGTGGGAAGGAGTACAAAAATTTCCAGTCAATGTAATGGAAGGAAACCATGACTCGTTAGAAGAAGGAACAAGTCATGGTATGGCTCGTGGAAAGACTTGGTGCAGTTTGTCTAACGGAAAACAATGGACGACTTATTGACTCATTTTCTGAAGGGATGACTCGTCCGGTCGAGTCGTGGGATTGAACCTAAGGAAGAAAATATGGGTACTGGATCTAACAGATGTATACCACGAGTCGTTATATCGAGGAACAACTCGTTGGACTGCCCGTGGTTTCGTCCGGTGCAAAAAATTTTAGGGATTTCATTAAGGGCATTTTTGTTATTCCTATTCTATAAGGTACTATACTACGGCGTTTTAACTTATTTTCAGAGTTTATAAGGATAGATTAAGTCATTCTAATCTATTCAAAACCCATGCATGCAAGTTAGAGAGATTAGAGAAGAGATCATAGCCCTTCCAATTCTTCTCAAATTCTTCTTGCGCAATCTGGAAAGTGTAAGAATCAGCTATAATCAGGTATATAGGGTTATGAATGGGTGTATTCTTTCACAACTATGCCCAATCTCTTCAGATTCATGAAGTTTTGTTTAAAAATCTTGTGGGGTTTTTTCTTAAATCTTGTGGAATCCTAACGATCTATCCATGGGTTATTACTTCTCATGTTTTACACCATATTTTATGGATTATGATCAGATTTCCCAACTAATTCATTTATAAATTTATTGATTTAAATTTCTTTCAAATTATACCCAATCATACATATTCTATGACAAATTGAGTTATGATTTTACCTTGATTTTGATGACTCTTCAACCCATCATGATTTATGACCTATGATATGGAATTATTCAAATGCTCATTATGAATTTTTGATTTAAAAATCACATACATGATCTACAAATATGCATGAACCTCATAATTTACTAATTATGATTTTGGCTGACCCACTGGCCTTACTCTCATGGCTAATTCACGTATTTACAAGCATGATTATGATTATCATGATTTAACTAGCCCATGAATATCATTTATATTATACTATAATCACTATATATGTTTTGGTATTAGTATTTAACACTGAGTAGGTTCGGGGCCCAGGTTTTTCCCTGAATCTCATAACTACGTGCCTCTGTAGGACATGATGGGACCTCCCTTGAGACTTTCCCCTTTGCCTAAATGGAAATTTTATGTGTGATATCACACCCTTCATGGTTCTACCCTTGGCATAGTACGAACACCGCCCCGACTAGGGATTTACAAGTCGGGCTCCATGTGTGCTCATATGGGGTATGTCAGTTATAAGAATCTCCCATTATTTCGCATGTTTTATGCATTATTATGTTTATGTTATTCTGACTCAAGTGATGATTTATAAAGTTTCTATTTTGACTATGGTAATGAATGGATTACGAATGATTTAAAAACCTTGAGCCTTATGTGATGATATGATATTTATGATATAAGCATGTTGTCCCACTCTTATAATCTCTTATGGGATTTTATGTACTTTTTAAATGTCCATTTTACTTACCTTGCATACTCAGTACATTCCATGTAGTGACTGCATTCTCTATGTTGTATCATTTCATGATACAGGCTCCGATCTTTAGACCCAGCACTGTCAGTAATTCATCTTGGAGTTTAGCATTCAGCCCCTTTGATGAGTCCTCATTCTCCGAGGACTAGTTTGATGTCAGTTATCCTTTCATGTTTAGTTTTCTAGACTTTCCAGGTTAGTTAGGGATGTTGTCCCATCAACCCATTAGATATGTTAGAGGCTTTTAGACTATATGTAGTATTCAGGTGTTATGTATGCAGTATGTTCCGCTTACCATGTTATGTTATGTTTATGCTTCCGCTATGTCATTATATTACCTATTTTGCTTTATTGATATTGATTTAGATGTATGTTCATTCCATGGGTGACTTGGAGTCTCTTGGGGCTCCTTTTCCCGTGTTACAATCCAGGTCTACGTTCAGGTCGTGACAAACTTTGTATCAGAGCCATAGGTTTGAAGTGTCTTAGGGTGTCTGAAATCCGCATTAACTAGAGTCTTTTTCAGGGGTGTGAAGTGCGCCACACTTATGATGAAGAGGCTACGATACTTTTAGGAAATGTTCCCTTCTTTCATGATCAATGTCATGCGATGGAATGTCTCGGTGTCCTTCTAATTCGTGCTATTCATGATTGCAGAATCATGTCTCCCCACAGAGTAAATGGTAGGAGGGATGGAAATAGAGATGGCCACGAGGATAGAAACAGAAATGGGCAGCAGCAGGCCCCACTAATACAGGAGTACCATGCACTGAAGTCGGTTGCCCATGCTTAATTTAGGGCAGCTATTCAGATGCTCGCGCAGGCCTTGACCACTCAGCTCAATCAGCAGGCAGTTGCACATGTCTCGCAAAATGGCAATGCAACGACTGCTCAAGCCAGGGATTTCTTGAGAATAAACTCGTCAGAGTTCCTCGGGTCAAAAGTAGATGAGGAACTGCATGAATTCATTGTGCAGATTCTAAAGATCACCCAGGTCATGGGGATGACAAATGGGGAGTGTGTTGATTTAGCCTCTTATCAGCTAAAAGAGGTTAAGCATATTTGGTTTAAATAGTGGAAGATAGTAAGGCAGTGGGACCAGGCCCTATTTGTTGGGAAGAGTTTCATACGGCCTTTTTGGATCGGTTCTTCCCTCGTGAGATGAGGTAATTGAAGGCGGTTGAGTTTGTAAATCTAAAGCAGGGTGACATGTCAATTAAGGAGTATGATCTGGAGTTCAATCGTTTATCCAAGTATGCACCCGAGTTAGTGCCAGACCAGAGGGCTTGGGTGAGCCGATTTGTGCATGGAGTGGCGGACTACCTGGATAAGTACTGTAGGATCTCCATGCTGCATCGAGACATAGATTTTACTTACATAGTGTTACATGCCCAGCAGATGGAGATGGTGTATTGGAGGCAGAGAGAGTCCAAGAGGGCCAAGACAGATAATTATGGGATTTCTCAGCCTAGATCCGGGGTGGGCGGACAGCGCCAGCAGTCTCATCATAGGTCTTTTTCCCCAGCACCATCGTTAGCTAGTGCACATCTGGATCACGAGGGGATCGGAGGAGCAGGGCTTCAGATTTCAGGGGTCAGGGAAGCATGTAGATAGAGCGCACCTTCCCAGCCTGTGCAACGTGCAGCAAGAATCACCTAAGGAGGTGCCTAGTTGGCTCAGACGCTTGTTTCGGTTGTGGCAAACCCAGACACAGACTCAGGATTGCACTTGAGCTAGATCAAGGGGCGGCAGAGCCCATGAACCAGCCACTAGTTCATCTGCTCCAGCAGCACGTCTCTCCCGGCAGGGTGCTACTACTAGTTCAGCCGGCGGTCAGTGCCAGAACAGATTCTATTCCCTTGTGACCCATCAGGAGCAAGAGACTTCACCAGATGTGGTTATTGGTATGTGATGAGTGTTTCACCTTGATGCTTATGCTTTGTCAGATCCAGGGGCTACCTTTTCTTTTATGACACCATATATTGCTAGTAGCTTTGGAGTCAGTCCTAAAATTTTGTGAGAACCATTCTCAGTCTCTACTACCATTGGTGATTCAATTGTAGCTAGGTGGGTGTATAGAAGTTGCCAGATCGCAGTATTGCATAAAGTCACCTCCACAGACCTTGTAGAGTTATCCATGACTGACTTTGATATTATTCTCGGTATGGATTGGTTTTTATGCATGTTATGCTTCTATTAATTGTAGAACCCGTGCGGATGAGTTCCGCTTTCTGGGTGAGTCAGTCTTGGAGTTGAAGGGTAGTTCGGTCATGACTGTAGGTCATTTCATTTCCTATCTTAAGGATGGGAAGATGATTTCCAAGGGTTGTGTGTACCATCTAGTTAGGGTTAAGGATGTTGAGTCCGAGACCACGACTATCCGATCAGTTCCAGTAGTGCTTGAGTACCTAAAAGTATTCCCTGATGACTTACCGAGTGTTCATCCAAAGAGGGAAATTGATTTTGGTATTGACCTTCTTCCCGATACTGTAATACCCCGAAAGTGCTTAAGAGTAGACCCAGAAGTTAAAAGTTGAAAACTTCTGAAACTGGGAAAATATCATAGAACGGGCGATGTAACGACTTGTAGTATCAAACCACGAATCTTTGTATGAAGTCATGGTGAGGGGAAGTCTGGGTGATAGTGGAGATGATGGGCGATGCAATGACTTATTGCTTTAAACAATAAGTCGTTGTTAGCAGTGGTAGGAAGATGCTTGGCTCAGCAGTTGGGGATACCACGGATTGTCTAATGACTCGTGGTGAGAAGTGACGACCTGTAGTCACCATTCGTGGTTTAGTTGCCAGGATTTCTAGTGCATGTGACAGATCAACACCACGACTCGTTGGAAGCGAGTGGTGGTGAGGCTCGTGATAAGGGAGGTTTAGTTTTTGTGATGGGGTAAACAATGGTCAATTTGACGACCTGTTGGTCTAAAGGACGAGTCATCCTGTCCATCTATGGTTCAGTTCTGGAGTCTAGTCTCAGCAGAACTCACGACGGGCCATACAATGGGGCGTCGTTCCTTCCAATGACTTGTTGGTATGACCCGTTGGACCAACCTGGACAGTTTTTAGGAAAGATTCATTAAGGGCATTTTTGACTTTTCCACTCTATAAGACCCTAAAAGTACGTCATCTTAGCTTATGAAAGGTGGGTTTTAGAGGGATAATTTATTCTAAATCCTTATCCATGCATGAAATAGTAGAGAGAGGTGATCAAAGGGTGATTCAGGGCTTCCCTCTTCAAATCCTTCTAATTCTTTCCTGGGCATTCAAGAGAGAGTAAGAATCAGTTATTTTCAGGTATGTAAGGATATCAATGGGTGTTTCTTTTCACACCCATGCCGATTCTCTATGATTTCATGAAAATCAAAAATTTATTGGATTTTGAAGTTGATTTATATAAAAATCTAATGATTGTTAATGGGCTTTATGATTTTTGAACCTTATTGTATTCTATGGGGTTTTGATTAGATTTTGTAATTTAATTTATTTATGATGTTATCTATTATTGAATTCTCTTGAAATTAAGCCTAATTATGCATGATCCCTTATGAATCGATTTATGATCTACTTTTCCATTAATGATATTTATAATCTCCGCATGAGTTACGATTTAAAATATGGATTTAATCAATTACCCATCATGATTTTATGAATTTCAAGTTATATGCATAATCTACAAGTATGTATGAACTTTATGATTCATGAATTATATTTTGGCCGACTCACGGGCCTTGTTTCGTGGCTAGTTCACGTATGTACAACTATGTTTATGATTACCATACTTTAACTAGCCCATGAATTCATGCATGCTATACTATGAACACTATATATATTTTGGGAGTAGTATCGAACACCGAGTAGGTTCGGGGCCCAGGTTATGCCCCGGATCTTACAAACTACATGCCACCGTAGGTATGTTAGGACCTCTTTTGTGACTGTCCCCGGCCCAAATGGACCTTTTCATGGTGATATCACACCCTTCATGGTTCAACCCTTCGCAAGGTACAAACGGCCTCCCGACTAGGTTTACAAGTCGGACTTCATGTGTGCTCATATGGGGTATGTGGTTAAGAGAATCTCCCATTGTTCTTCATGATTTATGCATTTTATGATTATGTATTTTGGCTAAAGTCATGTTAAGTAAAGCTTTTATCCTATGTTTATGATTATGTTATATTACGAATGATTTGAAAACCTTGAGCCTTATGTTATATTACTATGTTTACGATATGAGAATGTTGCCCTACTCTTTTAATCATTTATGAGTTTTATATATTTTAAATGTTTGTTTTACTTACCCTGCATACTCGATATTCCACGTACTGACCGCATACTTTCTACACTGTATCATTTCATGATACAAGACTCGACTCTCAGGCTCACCCTCCTCAGTAGCTCTTCAGGGTTCGCTATCAACTTATTTGGTGAGTCCTTATGTTTCGAGGTCTATATGTTCATACCCTATTGTTCTCTTTCAGTTTCAGTATTGTATGGTTAGTTGGGGTACTGTCCATCAACCCATCTTTCATGATTAGTTTTCAGATATAAGTTGTATTCAGCCGTTATGTACGGATCATGTATTGTCTTTTCTCCGTTATTATGTCATGATTTCGTTTCCTCATGTTAAGTCTTCCACTTATGTGAATAAATTAGATTTATGCTCATGCCATGGGTCGACTTGGGGTCTCTCGGGCTCCTTGTCCCGTGTTTATGATCTGGGTGTACGTTCGGGTTGTGACAAACTTGGTATCAGAGCAATAGGTTTGCAGTGTCCTAGGATTTCTGAAAGCCGCATTAAGTAAAGTCTTTTTAATGGGTGTGAAGCGTGCCACACTTATGACAAAGAGGCTACAAAACATTCAGGAAATGTTCCCTTCTTTGTGATCTATGTCGTGCTATGAAAGTCCTTACCCTTCTAATTCATGCTATTCGCGTTTGCAGAATTATTCCCCCATGTCGAGTGAACGCTAGAAGAAATGTTAACGGCAATGATCATGAGGGTGCCAATGGTGATGAGCATCAACCAGCCTCACTCGTTCATGAGGAGCACGCACTAGAGCCAGCTTCCCACTTGAGTTTAGGGCAGTGATTCAGATGCTGGCATAGGTCATGGCTACCCAGGTTCATAATCAGATAGTGGCGCATTACCCTTAGAATGGAAATTCGGTGGTGGGTAGGGTGAGAAATTTCTTGGGAATGAGCCCTCCTGAGTTTACGGGGTCGATGGTGGATGAGGATCCACACAATTTCATCGGGAGTCCAAGAGGGCTAGGACCGACAGTTATGGGATTTCTCAGGTCAGGTAAGGGAGTGTACAGCGTCAGCAGTCCCAGCACAGGTCTATCACTCTAGCTCCATCATCGGCCAGCATGCCATCTAGATTTAGAGGAGATTAGAGGAGCAGAGCTTCAGAGTCGAGAGGCCAGGGTAGCATGCAGGTGGAGTCCTCTTTCCCAGTTTGTGTGGAGTGCGGCAAGAATCACCCCAGGAGGTGCTTAGTTCACTTGGATGCTTTCTTCGGTGTGGCAAACCCGAACACAGACTTAAGGATTACCCCTCAGCAAGATCAGGGGTCAGTGGAGCCCGTGTGCCAGCAGCCAGTTCTACCGCGCAAGAAACAAGCCCCTCTCATAAGGGTGCCTCTACTAGTTCAGCAGGCGGTCAGCGCCAAAACAGGTTTTATGCTTTAGTACCCCACCAAGAGCAGGAGGCTTCGCCAGATGGGGTCACTGGTATGTTGCAAGACTTCCATATTCATACTTATGCCTTGTTAGATCCAGGAGCTACTTTGTCTTTTGTGACCCCTTATATTGCTATTAGTTTGGGAGTTATCCTTGAAATCCTATCAGAACCGATCTTAGTCTCTACTCCGGTCGATGATTCAGTTGTAGCTAGGCGGGTGCATAGAGGTTTTCCCATTACACTATTGCATAAGGTCACCTCTGCAGACTTAGTATAGTCAGCTATGACTAACTTTGACATCATTCTAGGCATGGATTGGTTGTTTTCATGTTATGCTTCGGTTAATTGTAGGACCTGTGCGGTGGAATTTTGATTTCAGGGTGAGTTAGTTTTGGAGTGGAAGGGTAATTCAGCTATACCAGTTGGTCGGTTTATTTCATATCTTAAGGCCAGGAAAATGATTTCTAAGGGCTACATGTATCACCTAGTTAGGGTTAAGGATGTGGATTCCAAAACCCCGACTATCCAATCAGTTTTAGTGGTGTGTGAGTATCTGGAGGTCTTTCTCGACGATTTTCTAGGTGTTCCTCTTGAGAGGGAAATTAATTTTTATATTGACCTCTTACCTAATACGCAGCCTATCTCTATTCCTCCGTATAGGATGGCTCCATCCGAGCTAAAGGAATTAAAGGAGTTTTATTTGTCCAGAAGAAGGATGGATCACTTCGGATGTGCATTGACTATCAACAATTGAACAAGGTCACTGTCAAGAACAGGTACCCCTTACCCAAGATTGATGACTTATTTGACTAGCTCCAGGGTGCCAGATGTTTCTCGCAGATAGACCTCAGGTCCAGGTATCACCAACCAGGATTCGAGAGCGTGATATCCCGAAGACAGCCTTCAGAACACGATATGGCCACTATGAGCTTGTAGTTATGTCTTGGACTAACAAATGCTCCTGCAGCTTTCATGGACCTGATGAATAGGGTGTTCAAGCAATATCTAGACATGTTTATGATCGTGTTCATCGATGATATTCCTATATACTCTCGGAGCAAGGAGGAGCATGCCGCTCATTTGAGAGTAGTGTTGCAGACTCTCAAGGATTGCCAATTGTATGCAAAGTTTAGCAAGTTTGAGTTTTGGTTGGACTCTGTTGCATTTTTGGGCCATGTGGTATCAAGTGAGGGCATAAAGATAGATTCTCAGAAAATCGAATCGGTGAAGAATTGGCCTAGACCGGTGAACCCTTTGGATTTTTGGAGTTTCTTAGGCTTAGAAGGCTACTACCGGAGATTTGTTGATGGCTTTTCCTCAATTGCAGCACCATTGACCAGGTTGACTCAGAAAAAGGTGAAGTTTCAATGGTCGAAGGCTTGTGAGAAGAGCTTCTAGGAATAGAAGAGCCGACTCACTACTGCGCCAGTGTTGACACTACCTCAGGGTACAGGTTTTATTATGTATTGTGATGCTTTGAGAAATGGGCTCGGGTGTGTATTGATGCAGCGGGGAAAGGTAATAGCATATGCCTCCAGACAGTTAAAGGTCCATGAGAAGAATTACCTGACCCATGATCTAGAGTTGGCAGCGGTGGTGTTCTCATTGAAGATATGGTGACATTACTTATATGGGGTCCATGTGGATGTATTTACTGATCACAAGAGTCTACAATATGTATTCACACAGAAGCACCTCAATCTACAGCAAAGGAGGTGGTTAGAGCTACTCAAAGACTATGATATGAGTGTTCTTTACCATCCGAGTAAGGCTAATGTGGAAGCGAATGTGCTTAGTAGACTCTCCATGGAGAGTGTGTCCCATGTGGAGGAAGGAAAGAAAGAGTTGGAAAAAGATGTTCATCGACTTGCAATGTTGGGAGTGAGGTTGGTCAACTCAGCCGATGGTGGTGTTGTTGTGCAGAATGGATCAGAATTGTCCTTGGTGGTTGATGTGAAATCTAGACAAGATGAGGACCCAATTTTTAGGAAATAGAAGGAAGTTGTGTGGAGTCAAACGGTGGAGTTTTTCTCCCAAGGGAGAGATGGTGTACCTCGGTACCAGGGTCATCCGTGTGTTCCAGACATTGAAGATTTGAGGGGTCTGAATTGCATAAGGCACATGGTACCGGCTATTCTATACACCCGGGATCCATGAAGATGTATCCTGTTTTACGAGCAATCTATTGGTAGGATGGAATGAAGAAGGATATTGCAGAGTTCGTAGCCGATTATCAAATTATCAACAAGTAAAGGTTGAACATCAAAGATCGGGAGGAGTACTTCAAGATATTAGCATTCCTACTTGGAAGTGGGAAGAGATCAACATGGATTTCATAACAGGATTACCTCGTAACCACCAACAATGTGACTCCATTTGGGTGGTGGTAGACAGGTTTACCAAGGTTGCACATTTCCTACTAATGAAAACCACAGATTCAGTGGATGATTATCCCAAATTGTATATCCGGGAGTCGGTTCGACTTCATGGGGTGCCCTTGCCTATTATTTCAGACCGAGGTACTCCATTTACCTCCCAGTTCTAGCGGTCTTTTCATAAGGGGCTTGGGACTCAAGTTAAGCACAACACAGCTTTTCATCCGCAAATAGATGGCCAAGCCGAATGAACAATCTAGACTCTTGAGGATAGTTTGAGAGCATGTGTGATGAACTTCAAAGGTAGCTGGGATGATCATCTGCCTTTGATTGAATTTTCTTATAATAATAGCTATCACTCTAGCATCAAGATGGCACCGTTTGAGGCTCTATATGGGCGGAGGTGTTGATCGCCCATTAGATGGTTAAGGTTGGGGAGAAAGCTACGATAGGGTCGGATTCGGTTTATGAAGCTATGGTAAAGGTTCAGTTGATAAGGGACTGGTTAAAGACCGCTCAGAGTCGTCAGATATCATATGCTGATGTGAGGAGAAGGGATTTGGAGTTCGAGGTAGATGATTGAGTATTTCTGAAGGTATCTCCCATGAAAGGAGTCATGCGGTTTGGGAAGAGAGGAAAACTCAACCCCGATATGTTGGTCCCTACCGAATTATGAGAAGAGTTGGTAAGGTAGCATATGAGTTGGACTTTCCCTCAGAGTTAGCTTACGTGCATCCTGTTTCTCATGTATCAGTTTTGAAGAAATGTTTGGGAGATCCAGCTCTAGTAGTCCCGATGGACAGCATCGGTGTAAAGGACAACCTCAGCTATGAAGAAGTTCCGATGGAAATATTAGATCGTCAAGTTCGGAAGCTAAGGAATAAGGAAGTAGCTTCAGTTAAGGTTTTATGGAGGAATCAGCATGTTGAAGGAGCTACGTCGACAGCCGAAGCGGATACGATGGCTAAATACCCACAGTTATTCTCTACCGGCTGAGCTCCGACTTGAGGTATCAGTTGTGCTCTATGACTCTGTATAGTTTCCATGTTTAGTTCATGTGTTCAAGTTTCTTTTATGTGTATGGATGTGTATGTGAAGCATGAGATCAGTTCAGCTATGTGATATGAATTAGAGGTAGTCATTCCGTTAGTTTTTGATTTAAATGACCAGTATTTGAATATGATAATTGCATGTTTCTGTTTTCTGCTTATTTCCTATATTCGAGGAAGAATTTTCCCAAGTGGGAGATATTGTAATACCCTTAAAGTGCTTAATAGTAGACCCGAAAGTTAAAAGTTAAAAACTGCTGAAATTGGGTAAATATTACAGAATGGGCGATGTAACGACTCGCGGTATCAAACCACGGGTCTTTGTATGCAGTCGTGTTGAGGGGAAGTCCAGGTGGAAATGGAGATGACGGGCAACGCAATGACTCATTGCTTTAAAAAACGAGCCATTGTTAGTAGTCGTAAGAAGAGGCTGGGCTCAGCAGTTGGGGGTACCACGGGTCGTCCAACGACTCGTGGTGAGAAATAATGACCCGTGGTCACCGGTCTTCGTTTGGTTTCCAGGATTTCCAGTGCGTGTGCCAGATATAGACCATGACTCGTTGGAAGCTACCACGAGTCATGGTGAGACTCGTGGTAAGGAGGTTCGGTTTTTGTGAAGGGGAAAACAACGATTGACTTGACGACCAGTTGGTCTAAAGGACTAGTCATCCTGTCTATCCGTGGTTCAGTTCCGGAGGCTAGTCTCAGCAGTGCTCACGACAAGCCATACAACGGCTCATCGTTCCTTCCAATAACTCATTGGTACGACCCATTGGACCAACCTGGACAGTTTTTAGGGAAGATTCATTAAGGGAATTTTTGACTTTTCCATGCTATAAGACCCTAAAATACGTCGTTTTATATTATGAAAAGTGGGTTTTAGAGGGAAAATTTATTCTAAGTCCTCATTCATGCATGAAAGAGTACGGAGAGGTGATCAAAGGGTGATTCAAGGCTTCCCTCTTCAAATCCTTCCAATTCTTTCTTGGGCATTCAAGGGAGAGTAAGAATCTGTTATTTTCAAGTATATAAGGATATCAATGGGTGTTTCCTTTCACACCCATGCCTATTCTCTATGATTTCATAAAAATTCTATCAAAAGTTTATTGGGTTTTGAAGTAGATTTATATAAAAATCTAATGATTGTTAATAGGCTTTTTATTTTCGAACCTTATCATATTCTATGAGGTTTTGATCATATTTTGTAATTTAATTTATTTATAATGTTATCGATTATTGAATTCTCTTAAAATTAAGCAAAAATATGCATGACCCATGATGAATCGATTTATGATCTACTTTTCCATTAATGATATTTACGAGCCCCGCATGAGTTACGATTTAAAATATGGATTTAATAAATTCCCCATCATTATTTTATGAATTTCAAGCTATATGCATGATCTACAAGTATGTATGAACTTTATGATTCATGAATTATATTTTGGCCGACTCTGGGGCCTTGTTTCATGGCTAGTTCACGTATGTACAAGTATGTTTATGATTACCATGATTTAACTAGCCGATGAATTCATGCATGTTATACTATGTGCACTATATATGTTTTGGGAGTTGTATCGAACACCGAGTAGGTTCGTGGCCCAGGTTAAGCCCCATATCTTATAAACTATATGCAACCGTAGGTATGTTGGGACCTCCGTTGTGAATGTCCTCGGTCCAAATGGCCCTTTTCATGGTGATATCACGCCTTTCATGGTTCTACCCTTAGAAAGGTACAAACAGCCTCCCGACTAGGTTTACAAGTCAGACTTCATGTGTGCTCATATGGGGTATGTCGGTTAAGAGATTCTCCTATGGTTCCTATTGATTTACGCATGTTATGATTATGTATTTTATCTCAAGTCATGTTAAGTAAAGCTTTTCTCCTATGCTTATGATTACGTTGTATTACGAATGATTTGAAAACCTTGAGCCTTATATTATGTTACAATATTTACGATATGAGCATGATGTCCAACTCTTTTAATCATTTATGAGTTTTATATATTTAAAATGCCTGTTTTACTTATCTTGCATACTCGGTACATTTCACGTACTGACCGCATACTTTCTATGTTGTATCATTTCATGATACAGGACCGGCTCTCAGGCTCAACCACCTCAGTAGCTCTTCAAGGTTCGCTATCAGCTTATTTGGTGAGTCCTCATGTTCCAAGGTCCATATGTTCAGACCCTATTTTTCTCTTTCAGTTTCAGTATTGTAGGGTTAGTTGGGGTATTGTCCCATCAACCCGTCTTTCATGATTAGAGGCTTTTCAGACTATAAGTTGTATTTAGCCGCCATGTATATATCATGTATTGTCTTTTCTCCATTATTATGTCATGATTTCATTTCCTCATGTTAAGTCTTCCACTTATGTGAATGATTTAGATGTATGCTCACGCCATGGGTCAACTTGGGGTCTCTCAGGCTCCTTGTCTCGTGTTTACGATCCGGGTGTACGTTTGGGTCGTGACAGACATGTAGCCTATATATATCCTCCTTACAGAATGGCTCAAGCCTAGCTAAAGGATTTGAAAGAACAGTTGAAGGACCTATTAGATAAGTGCTTCATCAGACCAAGCATGTTTACATGGGGTGCACCTTGTCTCTTTGTCCTAAAGAAAGATGGTTCCCCTCGCATGTGTATTGATTATCAACAATTGAAAAAGGTCACTGTCAAGAACAGGTATCCTCTACTCAGGATTGATGATTTATTGGACCATCTTCCGGGTGCCAAGTGTTTCTTGAAGATAGACCTCAGATCCATCTACCACCAACTTAGAGTTCGGGAGAGCGACATCCCGAAGACAGCCTTCAGGATAGGTATGGTCATTATGAGTTTGTAGTTATGTCTTTTGTACTATCGAATGCTCCTGCATCTTTTATGGACTTGATGAACAGGGTGTTTAAACCATACCTGGACATGTTTGTGATTATGTTTATTGATGACATCTTGATATACTTTTAGAGCGAGGGGGAGCATGCCGCTCATTTGAGGGTGGTGCTACAGACTCTCAAGGATCGCCAATTATATGCTAAATTCAAGAAGTGTGAGTATTGGTTGAACTCAGTGGCATTTTTAGGCCATGTGGTATCAAGTGAGGGCATACAGGTGGACTCGCAAAAAATAGAAGCGGTGAAGAGTTGGCCTAGACCGATGAATCCTTCCGATATCTGGAGCTTTTTGGGTTTAGCTTGCTACTACCAAAGATTTGTTGAATTTTTCTCATCTATTGCAGAACCCTTGACCAAATTGACCCAGAAGAAGGTGAAATTCAAATGGTCGGAGGCTTGTAAGAAGAGCTTCCAAGAGTTGAATGCTTGTCTTACCTCAGCACCGGTGTTAACCCTGCTCGAGTGTACTGATGGGTTCGTGGTGTATTATGATGCTTCAAGGATTGGACTAGGGTGTGTATTGATGCATCATGAAAAGTCTATAGCATATGCCTCCATATAGCTAAAAGTTCATGAGAAGAATTACCCGACCCATGATCTTGAATTGGCCACGGTGGTATTTGCAATGAAGATATGGTGACATTATTTGTATGGGGTTCATGTGGATGTGTTTACGTACCATAAGAGTTTACAATATTTGTTTACCCAGAAGGATCTCAATCTTCGGCAAAGGAGGTTGTTGGAGTTACTTAAGGACTATGATATGAGTGTGCTTTACCATCCGTGCAAGGCCAATGTAGTAGCGGACACACTTAGTAGACTCTCAATGGAGAGTGTGTCTCATTTGGATGAGGGGAAGAAGGAGTTGTTGAAAGATGTGCATCGACTTGCAAGGTTGGGAGTTAGGTTGATTGACTCGATGGATTGTGGTGTTATTGTTCAGAACGGATCAGAATTGTCTTTGGTAAATGATGTAAAAGCTAGGCAAGATGAGGACCCGATTTTGGTAAAGTTAAAGGAAGCCATTCAAAATCATAAGGTAGAGGTCTTCTCCAAAGAGGGAGATGGTGTTCTTCGGTACCAGTGTCGCTTATGTGTTCCAGATATTGATGATTTGAGGAGCCGGATGTTGCACGACTGGAACCTGGTGCCCTATTAGGACCTGAACTATTGAGCTGACTGAGCCTAAGCACCTCTGGTGCAGGGCAGACTCTTAACTCTAGAATCAAGAAAACAATGGGCTATATAGAGGCTGTAAACACAACCCCTGGCCGACAAGGCCTATAGCCACCTCTGAAAATAAACAGCTACCCAGAGACAAACAATCATAGGGAGTCCTATGCGGGCCGACAAGGCCACCATGATATCTAGTTATAACTGGAAAGTAAAATCAGATGCTAAACTGAGCTATGACAGACAAGGTCACCAATCAACAGCTAAATAAGGCCCCACACGGTCAACACACATAGTCTAAAACATATATGGGCCCCACACAGTCGATATCATCTAACCACAAGGAAGTAACACAATCTGCAAGCATCTAGGAGTAATAAGATGGTCGGGACAGGGCCCCAACCTACCCATACTGTACAAACAAAAGAAGTAAACCTCTATCACACAAGCTCCGGAAGAAGGAAGCTAACGGTTTTGTACAGCTAACTGGAACTATGAGGGACCTGCTCCTCGTCTATCTGCACCTGCAGGCAAGTAATGCAGCGCACTAGAAGAGGGCTTCAGTATCACAGGTACTGAGTATGTAAAGCAGTAACTTTAATTAACTGAAAGTAAGAAATAGAACTAACAGTGACTAATGTAAAGAAAACGGACTGAAGATCACTGAGGTAGTGGAATCAGGACTAAACATAACTGTAATAAGAAGGGTAGGGGTCATACCTGACAAATGAGGCGTCCTACTATCTAATTATTAGTAACTACAGCAAGCATAAACCTTACCTGGCTCCCATAAGTTGGAAGGTACAATCAGCACAGAATAACCCACCTGGGCCCCCATTAGCCCTAGTGAGTACATATCAATCTATATACCCCTATCCAGGTCATATTGAATCAACTACCAGCTATAAGAGTCCTGCCAGTCCCCTAGGTCGACAACTGGGCCCAGCCTGACTATAGTTGTGCCTGAGTCCGGAAGACTCTTGATATCTACACCCTGGGCGTAAACGCTCGGTGGGGGTGTGTATAAGGCCAACCACGGAAATATGAGGATCTGGATCCCCATTTTCGTCCCTTGAAGACGGCATGCCACTCTGTAGAACGACGTATCCTCGCCCCTGGCGGGCGGCGACACAGCTATTAACCCTGGGGTGGTCACAGAAGCTATACAGGTATAATCCATCCCAAAATAATACAATTTATGAGTCTCGACTAACAATAACAACTAGACATGATAACATACTCTTGACATGCTTTATAGGGATTCATACTTGATTACTATGCTGAAGAAGCTAACTTGCCGAAAGAAAATGCCTTAACATAGCTCGTTCATTGTTTACCAATTAACTGGTGAGTTTTGGCTCGTGTTCAACTTCCCTTCTCAACTGTAATCATATTAACGGAAGAATAGGGCTACTTTATTAATATATTCGTAGAAAACAATAACTTCTATATATATATATATACTGAATATACTTCAACTTATCGAAAGACGATCAAAAACTCATAATTTCTCGGGAATCTAGAAGGTAGAAATACTTACTTTAGGCACATGATTGTATTGACACTAGTTTGAAACAATTCCATCAACTTAGGCTCTTCGGGACGACGATTCACTGGGCGTATTTCACGAAAATAACTCCGTAGCGATGCTCCCTATAGCTTTATACTTCAATACCCAGAGTTAATTTGGATTTGGACAGCGTTTAGCGACGCAATCGGATGAAAATTAAATGTTTTCCTGTGTCCCTATTCTCTGTTGGTCAAAGATATGTGAATTATGATCTCATTTCTAAGTGTGAGACCCTTATATACTTGAGGCTGCAGGCAAGGCAACGTGGCATGTTGCCCAACGCACTGATTCTGCTCCGTGCCACATTGGCTAACGCAGAGGAGCTTCTCCGTGCCACTTTGCCCCTCTGGGCAGCTTGGTTTGGCCTTCTCCCGCAAAATCCCGACTTTTCACTCATTCGGTCTTTCCCCGGGCCCTTTACTCATACGTATGACACTCTAAAACTCTCAACAAACATATGAATAGGCCGACTAAACGTTAGAAACTTACGGGGAGTAACATCCTCCCCCCCCCCCTCCTTAAGAACATTCATCCTTGAATGTTAACTTCTACTTGCAAGAACCTTAACTTGCAAATAGTTATTCTGGAAAAATTTTGGCAGAGTCTCCCCTGTAATATGGACTATCCAAAAACCCTGAAATGTAGAAAAGTCCAATACATGTACTCCACCCAAGACTATGGCATTCATTTCACAATATACTGAAGTCAACTACTCCACATATACATGTATATAATGCAACTTATGAAACAACAATAACAACATACCTCTGGCTGCACAATCTGACTAACTCTGAAATAACTGAGGATATATGGTTTTCATATCATCTTCTGCTTCCCAGGTCATCTCCTCTCAGTTCTTATTTCTCCATCACACTTCAACAGAACCAACATCTTTAGTTCTTAGTCTGCGGATCTGCCGATCTAGTATGTCTACTGGAGCTTCTTCCTAAGATAACTCCTCAGTGATTTGGACGTCTTTGACTGGGACAATCCAGGAGGGATCTCCTATGCACTTCCTCGGTATCGATACATAAATAACTGAGTGAACGGATTCTAATTCTGGATGTAAATCCAATTCACAAGCCACCTGGCCTATCCTTCGTCGAATCTGATATGGCCCAATAAACCTCGGGCTGAGCTTGCCTTTCTTACCAAATCTCGTCACACCCTTCATTGGTGAAACCTTCAGGAATACCCAGTCACCCACATTAAATTCTAGGTTTCTTCACCACACATCAGTATAAGATTTCTGGTGGCTCTGAGCCCTTAGCAGACGTTCCCTGATAAGATTTACTTTCTCTTCTGACTGATGAATAATATCTGGCCCAATCAATGTCGATTCTCCTACCTTAAACCAATTAGCTGGAGACCTACACTTCCTCCCATATAACGCTTCATAAGGCGCCATCTGAATTGTTGAATGATAACTGTTATTATAGGCAAATTCAATCAGCGGTAGATGTTCATCCCAGCTGCCTCCAAAATCTACCACACACTCCCGTAACATATCATCGAGCATCTGGGATTGTACGTTCTGCCTACCCGTCTGTCTGAGGATGGAAGGTTGTGCTCAAGTTAACCTGCGTCCCCAGGCCTCTTTGAAAAGATTTCCAAAATTTAGCTGTAAATTGTTCCCCTCTGTCAGAAATAATTTACAACAGAACACCATGCAATCGAACTATTTCTCTAATATACAGCTCAGCATAATCTTCGGCTGAAAAGGTAGCCTTTACTAGCAGAAAGTGAGATGATTTCATCAACCTGTCAACAATTACCCAGATAGAATCATGTTTATGCCTGGTACGAGGTAACCCTAATAAAAAATCCATATTAAGTGCCTCCCATTTCAATAAAGGCACCGCTATATCCTGTGTTAGTCCGCCTGGTTTCTGATGTTCAGCTTTCACATGTTGGCAATTGGGACATTAAGCTACAAATTCTGCTATCCCTTTTTTCATTCCCGACCACCAGTAAATATCTTTTACGTCATGGTACATTTTTGTCGAACTTTGATGGAGAGAGTAACGGGCATAGTGTACCTCGCCCATAATTTGCTGGCGAAGCCCTGCCACGTCTGGAACACAGAGGCGATCCCTATATCTCAAAACTCCATCCTTGGTTACTTGGGACTCTGTCACTTCCCCTTACTGGACCCTATTTCTGAGTTGAACCAAGCAAGGATCTTCATACTGCCATTCTTTCACTTCCAAAACCAATGATGACACTACAGTATTCTGGATTACCACTCCATTGTCTCCTGATTCTACTATATCTAAACTGGCTAGCTAATGCAATTCTTGGGCCAATTCTTGTTGCTCGAGCTGTAAATATGCCAGGCTTCCCATGGATTTGCGGCTAAGGGCATCCGCTACAACATTGGCCCTTCCTGGGTGATATAAAATATTCACATCATAATCCTTTAACAGCTCCAACCAGCAACGCTGCCGCAGATTCAGCTATTTCTGGGTGTAAATATACTGCAGGCTTTCGTGATAAGTGAAAATATCTACGTGGACGCCATACAGGTAATGCCTCCATATTTTCAAGGCATGAATTACCGCGGCTAACTCCAGGTCATGGGTAGGGTAGTTCTTCTCATGCTTCCTCAGCTGCCAAGAAGCATAGGCAATCACCTTACCATGTTGCATCAAAACACATCCTAACCCAACACCCGAAGCGTCACAGTAGACTGCATAACCCTCTGTTCCTTCTGGCAACGCTAGCACCAGTGCCGATGTCAATCTGTCTTTCAGTACCTGAAAGCTCTGCTCACATGCCTCAGTTCAACGGAATTTTGCTGTCTTTTGCGGCAGTTTGGTTAAAGGTGCTGCTAAAGTGGGAAAATCCTTCCACAAACCTTTTGTAATACCCAGCTAACCCTAGGAAACTACGTACATCGGTCGGAGTGGTAGGTCTAGGCCATGTTTTCACTGCCTTTATCTTCTGCATATCTACCTATATACTAGCATCTGACACAATATGGCCCAAGAAGGCTACTGAATTCAGCCAAAATTCACATTTAGAAAATTTTTCATATAGCTAGTGATCTCTGAGAATTTGGAGCACTGTCCGTAGATGATCCTGGTGATCTGCCTCTGAGCGAGAATACACCAGAATATCATTGATAAATACTATCACGAACAAGTCCAGGTATGGTCTAAAAATATTGTTCATCAGGTCCATAAACATTGTTGGGCCATTTGTCAGTCCGAAGGACATGACTAGAAATTCAAAGTGGCCATATCTGGTCCTAAAGGCAGTCTTTGGAATATCTCTTTCACGAACCTGGACCTGATGATATCCTGACCTTAAGTCAATCTTTGAAAAATACCTCGCTCCCTGTATTTGATCAAATAGGTCATCTATTCTGGGAAGCAGGTACTTATTCTTAATAGTGACTTTATTCAGTTGCTGATAATCTACACACATATGGAGGGAGCCGTCCTTATTCCTCACGAACAGAACTAGCACACCCAATGGTGAGGTACTCGGCCTGATAAAGCCCTTGTCTAGCAAATCCTTCAATTGTTCCTTTAGTTCTCTGAGTTCAGCAGAAGCCATCCAATATGGAGGAATAGATATAGGATGACTTCCTGGCAATAGATCAATTGCAAAATCAATCTCCCTTTCTGGGGGAATACCAGGAAGCTCATCTGGAAATACATTAGGAAATTCATTAACCACTGGAATAGACTGAAGGGTCGGAGGCTCTTCCCGAACATCCTGAACTCTGACAATATCATAAATGCACCCTTTTGCTATCAATTTTCTCGCCCAGAGATAGGAAATAAACCTACCTTTTGGCGTGGTTGTACTACCTTTCCAATCTCGTACTGCCTCTCCTGGAAAGTGGAATGGTACAATCTTGGTCCAAAATTCGACATTGGCATAGCATGGAGCTAGCCAATCCATACCCATAATGGCATCAAAATTAACCATTCCTAGTTCTATCAAATCTGTCATTGTCTGACGACTGGAAACCTCTATTGTACACCCCCGATAGACCCTTCTGGCTATAATAGAGTCACCCATGGGTGTAGACACTGAGAAAGGTCGCCGAAGTAATTCTGACATAACACTAAACTTTGAGCCACTAACGGTGTAACATAGGACAAGGTAGATCCAGGATCTATCAACACATAAGCAGGATGAGAGCAAATGTTCAGCATACCTCTCACAACATCTGGTGACGACTCTGACTCCTGTCGCCCCGGTAATGCATAAGTACGGTCTGGGCCGGCACTTGAGCTGGAGGCCCTTGATCTATTGGAGGCCTCTGCCGGCTGAAACTGAGGGCCTACGCCCTACCGGGGATGCTGGAGCTCGTGATCTTGCCAAGGACCTATCCTGTCAATCTCGGTCACCCTGACCCCTAGCTGGACAATTCCTCATCTGATGACCCTCCTGTCCATAAATGTAGCATGCTGTGGAACCATACCTGCATGCTCCAAAGTGGCATCGACTGCAAATAGAGCAAAGTGGTATTGTAAACCCACTCTGCTCCACTCCCCTCTGCTTCTGTGAACCTACTATTCGCGAACCTTCGCCGGGCTCTGGCTTCCCTCGGCGACTAGAACTGCTTCTCCCCGGGACTCCTCCTGTAATTCATCCGGTCTATCCCTGCGGCGCTGCTCCTGACTTGTCCTCCTAATTTCCCATTGCCTCTGTCTGATACCCTCAATATTCTGAGCAAAAGCCTGCACACGGGCGATATCTATATCCTCTCGCAGTGTAGCTGTGATGCAGGTCTAAACATATTCCGGGTTTAGCCCCATATAAAGCGGTGTACCCTGGCTGGCATTGTGTCCACAAAGGTTAGCTCTGAGCAGCCATCATCTGTGCTAACATAACCACCGCACTCCTGACCTCCTGGTCGGATGGTATAGGTATAGAAACTGCCGGAGACGGTGCCGCCACACTGGTCATTCCAAGAGGCTACTGACGTGGTGGAGATTGTTGGAGAGGTCAAGATGATACCTCCGTATCATCCTCAAATTGGGCCGATTCTGACCGAGGATGAGGCACCATGCTGGTGCCCCTCTCCTGCTGCTACATCTGACCTCCTACCTATCGTAGGGTGTCGATGGTCTGACATTTATCATTAAACAAAAGAGTATAATGAGCTTAGGGACTCAACCCTATACTATACCGCTCTATAGCACGACTGAATAAAAAGAAAAAGTAACCATCCTATCATGCCTTGCAGCCTCCTGCTTATAATATGTGGTGCACAACATATCCATAGACAAGACTCTACTAAGCACGGCATGCAGACCCCCTGGGATACGACCTGCTCTAATACCAAGTTTGTCATGCCCCACCTTGGGAGGCATGACGGGCACCTGGCGCCCTACTAGGACCTGAACTACTGAGCTGACTGAGCCTAAGCACCTCTGATGCAAGGCTGACTCTAACTCTAGAATCAAGAAAGAAATAGGCTATATAGCGGCTGTAAATACTGATCTTGGGTAGAATTATATGCCCAGGTGATACTCAAATGCTTCATTTCGTCTTGTTTATCTATTGTTATTTGTACATTCTCATGTGATTTGTAGTTAAAATGTGAATTTATACTAACAAACATGATTAGTGTTGTTTTGTAGGTAAAATGTAATTTTAGGAAGCTGAGATACATGTTGGTAAAGACCGGGAATGGACTTGGAAGCGAGCAGTGGAAAAGGTCAAGGAAGAGCAGCAAAAATAAGGACTCCGCGATGGAGCCGTGTCATGCTGCCATCGCGGAGGCACTCTTCCTCGGATGATCTATTTTGGCAAATTCCAATGAAGGTCCGCGTTGCCTCAGTGACACGGAGGCAATGCCACGCGATACATGTCATGGCATGGTTCTTATATTTACTTGGAACATCAATTTCCAGTGAGGGTCCGCGTTTGCACCGTGGAACGGAGGGAGTGCTCCGTGATACACTCCGTGCCACGTTTCTTGTTATTCCGGGAAAAATTCCCACTAGTATAAATAGCACACTTATGTTTATTTTTAATTATTCTGACTTGGTTTAGCAAGAACGTGGGTTACAGGCAGTTGAGGGGACAAAAATTCTAGGGTTCTTCTCTATCTCTTTCTCTTTTATCTCAATTGTTTGTATGATTTATACTTATTTGATGATGTTTAATTCACAAATAAGTGGCTAAATTCACTTCTTCCTGAGGTTAAGAACAATTGTAGTGGAATGTAATTGTTGATCAAGTTAGTTTTCATCTTTTCTTCAATGGTTGTTCTATCAATTCTTGTTCTTACTGCATTAATGTTTGGTCAATGTTAATGTAAATCTAAAAAATCCAATTTTGATTTTGAAAAGAAAAGAAATTGGAAAGTTGTGAATTGGTAGGATATGATCTCTTCTTAGTTTGGGAAAATTGAGAATTGATTTACATTCAGAATAGAAATATATTTGAAAGTCGTATTAGTCAATTAATGAATCGATTTTGTATGGCTAGAACATGAAATTCTTTTATTACAGAAATGTAGGTTGAAGGTTCATGATTCTTAAGTTGGGTAGGATACGAAAGTTTCAATCCATAGGCAATAATTCTTGACTAGCAACCGAAGGAAAGTTTAACTGAAGTGTATCGACAAATTACTTCCCTGCATGTTCGTTTTAGCCTCAACATGCTCATTACTATAGTTCAGACTCACTTTATCATTTTGTCTTAGATTCGTAGAAATTAGGAAACTAAACTCTCAAAATCCTATTTGAATTGTTGTCTGCATTTTTAAAGTTAGAGTTCATTAACACTTAAGTTGATTATTACCTTACTTCAGTCCCTATGGGATTGATACTTGGCTTACTTAAGCTATTTTACTACTTGTTCGACCACGTGCATTTGCGTGTAGTTGCAAAAACCGACGAACAAATACAACCCCTGGCCGACAAGGCCTATAGCCACCTGTGAAAATAAAAAGCTAACCACAGACAAACAATCATAGGGAGTCCTATGCGGGCCGACAAGGCCACCATGATATCTAGTTAAAACTGGATAGTAAAATCAGGTGCTAAACTGAGCTATGACCGACAAGGCCACCAATCAACAGCTAAATAGGGCCCCACACGGTCAACACACATAGTCTGAAACACATATGGGCCTTACACGACTGATATCATCTAACCATAAGGAAGTAACATAATCTGCAAGCATCTAGGAGTAATAAGATGGTCGGGACAGGGCCCCGACCTACCCATACTATACAAACAAAAGAAGTAAACCTCTATCCCACAAGCTCCGAAAGAAGGAAGCTGACGGTTCTGTACAGCTGATTGGAACTACGAGGGACCCGCTCCTCGTCTATTTGCACCTGCAGGAAAGTAATGCAGCTCCCCAGAAGAGGGCGTCAGTAACACAGGTACTGAGTATGTAAAGCAATAACTTTAATTAACTGAAAGTAAGAAATAGAACTAACAGTGAATGAAGTAAAGAAAACGGACTGAAGATAACTGAGGTAGTGGAATCAGGACTAAACATAACTGTAATAAGGAGGGTAGGGGTCATACCTGACAAATGAGGTGTCCTACTATCTAACTATCAGTAACTAAATCAAGTATAAACCTCACATGGCTCCCATAAGCCGAAAGGTACAATCAGCACAGAATAACCCACCTGGGCCACCATTAGCCCTAGTGTGTACGCCTCAATCTATACACCCCTATCCAGGTCATATTAAATCAACTACCAGCTATAAGCATTCTGCCACTCCCCTGGGTCTGCAGTTGGGCCCGCTCGGCCCTTGACTATAGTTGTGCCTGATTCCGGAAGACTCTTGATATCTACACCCCGGGCGTAAATGCTCGAGAGGGAGGGGTGTATATGGCCAACCACGGAAATATGAGTATCTGGATCCCTATCTTCGTTCCTTGCGGACGGCATGCCACTCTGTAGAGCGACGTATCCTCGCCCATGGCAGGCAGCGACACAGCTATTAACCCTGGGGTGGTCACAGAAGCTATACAGGTATAATCCAGTCCAAAACAATACAATTTACGAGTCTCGACTGACAATAACAACTAGACATGATAACATACTCCTGACATGCTTTACTGGGATTCATATTGGATTACTATGCTGAAGAAGCTAACTTGCTGAAGGAAAATGCCTTAACATACCTCATTCACTGTTTACCGATTAACTGGAGAGTTTCGACTCGTGTTCAACTACGCTTCTCAACTATAATCATTTTAACGGAAGAATAGAGCTACTTTATTACTATATTCAAAGAAAACAATAACTTATATATATACATATTGACTATACTTCAACTTATCAAAAGACAATCAAAAACTCGTAATTTCTCGAAAATCTAGAAGGGAGAAATACTTACTTTAGGCACGTGATCGTATTGACACTAGTTTGAAATAATTCCATCAACTTAGGCTCGGCGGGACGATGATTCGCCGGGCGTATTTCACCAAAATAGCTCCGTAGCGATGCTCCCTACAACTTTATACTTCAATACCCAGAGTTAATTTGGATTTGGACGGCGTTTAGCGGTGTAATCGGATGAAAATTAAGTGTTTTCCTGCGTCCCTATTCTATGCTGGTCGAAGATATATGAATTATGATCTCATTTCTAAGTGTGAGACCCTTATATACTTAAGGCTGCAAACAACGCAATGTGGCATGTTGCCCAATGTGCTAATTCTGCTCCGTGCCACGTTGGCTAACGCGGAGGAGCTTCTCCGTGCCACTTTTCCCCTCTGGGCAGCTTGGTTCGGCCTCCTCCCGCGAAATCCCGAATTTGCACTCGTTCGGCCTTTTCCCGGGTCTTTTACTCGTACATATGGCACTCTAAAACTCTCAACCAAAATGCGAATAGGCTGACTAAACGTTAGAAACTTACGGGGTGTAACAGAAAGTCCCTGTACCTATCTGTCAAGATCTGCAATCAAGAGCGCAGTGGCCCCAAGCTCGGTGTCACGCGTCGAGCCTACACCCTGGACATAACACGGTACTTGAAGCCACAAGTGACCCCAAGTCAACCCCTGGTCTATCATTCACTATTCTGAGTAAAACAAGCATAGCAGAAATTTAAAGTAATAACATTAAGCATTTATATGAAAATTTAAAATAAAACTTAAAACATGGAAACTGAACGTATGTAGGTCTGAAAGCCCTCTAACTGATGAGTTACTGGGACAAGCCCCCAGCTAAATCTAAGTCTAAAGTAAAACTACAACAGACTGTAAGAGAATGAAAATAAGGCCCTCGAATGATGAGGACTCACACTAAATTTGCGGCTGAGGAGGAGCTGAATCGTGGCGATTAACGTTGCTGAATCTGGGAACCTGCAGCTGTATCATAAAACGATACAGCATATAAGTATGTGTCCGTATTTTTAATGTACTGGGTGAGTGAGAGATGTAAATAACATGAAAGAACTAGTAACTAAACTAAAGTGACATGAAATGACCAATTGAAAATACTGAAAATCGATACAACTAGAATATACTGATATGGTCAGTAATGACCCTGGCTGATGGTCATAAACATGCCCTAAATCTGAATGACTGAGTCTGAGATACTACACTAAACTGATCTGGACTCGGAAATCTAAGAGTGGACTAACTGACTAGTGGGAGAGTCTATAACTGACATATAACCACATGAGCTAGACGTGGAGTCTGATGTATACACCCCACCAGAAGGACCTAATATACCTTACCAGGGTATAAAGGCATGAACTGGGTGATCACAAAAGTCTGGGGCCAATCAGGCCGAGTAGTATTGTAACATACGCTGGCAACGTAGTTCTGGAAACCTGGGTTCCCTGGAACCCCGTCCCGCTCGGTGCTAAGTCCTACTCCCACTGGATACCTATACTAAACTGCTAAGCTGATAGCTCTAAATTGGGGTCCAAGACTAGTCAGGGACATCTAACTTAAAGTACCCTAGGAGTCTTATCAGACCAGATTCTGAAACTGGGTTGTAGACTTGTTAGAGCTTCTTATTTGGAAGTGTCGTAACCGTCTAAGAACAAACTATAAACTGAACTGGGGTCCTGGGGCTGGTCAGAGCTATATATCTAACTGTCATGACCACCTAATGGACCAAAACTAGATTCTAAGTATGATTCTGATAACTGGGAGGCACCATTGACACCTTGCAGAAAGACTGGAGTCAAACTAATCAGTTGACAACTTTCTGAATGATTCTAAAGAGATTCTACGTTCTAACTGGCCTGAACTACTAGCAGCTAATAGAGAACTCAACTCATTCGAACAACACAGGAATTTCATAATATGATGAAATTTCAGGAATTTAAAGGAGTTTTATCCAACAAGGGTAAAATCATTCTCATCAAGGGAATAATTTCTCACATATATATATAATAAGGATTTCTAGGATATTCAACGCAAAAACATACCATGCAAAATAGACGGAATTTAATATGCAATAATCTTTACTTGAAAATTTAGGGCTATGAATCATCTTGGCAGTAACATCAACTATTTACTTATAAATAGGTAAAAATCATACGAGTAATAAACATTGATATTATCCCGATTGAAATTAATGAAACCCAACTTGAAAATTTATTCATATTCGAAGAACTCAGGGCTAAACTAGAAGGGGAATTATGGAAGGGTTTTGGGGGACACATGGAAAGGAAAATTCCTTTTTTGAATTCCCACATACCTGACTAATATCCTTTTGGAGGAGAAGTTTGAACTGCTGCAAGAGATGAGAAGCCCTAGTCTCGCTTGGAGGGTTCTTGAGAGGAAAATGTCGATCTTATTCTGAGAATTGAGAGTGGGGAATGAGGAATGAACCATTTTCCCCCACTAAAATGTCTAAAATTAACACTAAAACGACATAGTTTAAAGCTTGGTATAGTAGGAAATTACTAAATATCCCTTAGAAATTCGCTGGGAAAAACTTTCAGGTGCCCCTAACGGGTGACCTAACGGGTCGTGGTGACTGACCACGACTCGTGGTCACTCCCATCAGGTACACTGCCTGGGATCCTCAGTAGGTCACCACGAGGGACCTAATGACCACAACTCGTGGTCACCAGTCCTAATACACACTGTCTCATTCTGGAGATTTAATGCTAAGTCCAGTAACGAGTCACCTAACAAGTCGTTGGCACAGATGATGACTCGTTATCGACACTCGTCAGGTACACTGGTCAACTAATTATATTCCCAACTCAGGCCTTACCACGAGTGACTTAACGGGTCGTGATCAGTGACCACGAATCGTGTTGTCCCTTGTTGGGTACACTGTCTCCGCTCTTTAAATTATTAAGCCTCCTTCTCACGGCTCATCTGACGAGTCATGAGGTAACTTAACAACTCATTAGGTGGGTCGTCCGGAAGCTTTTATGCAGCTTTTCCAGATTTCTTGATTTAAGTCCCAAAATTAGATTTTGAGTTTTCGGGGCATTACACTTGGGCGACAGTACAATAATACACTGAGTATATATGGCAATAATAATAATAATTTGGAACTAAAACTGATAAAAGAAATTAAGAGTAATCAAATAAAATAGTCAGAAGATAACCTGTAAATCTCTTAAATCTGTAATACCCCGGAAGCCTTAAGATCAGACTCGGGAGTTGAAATGGAGAAAACAGGATTTTCTGTACCAGGTCAGAGAATGAGTCATCCTATAACCCATCAGGATGACCATGAGTCGTTAAGTGACTCTTCTTTAGGAGTGTAGACTTATTGAAAATTTCCAAGTCGAGGTGACCACAGGTGTGACCATGAGTCGTGGTCAGCCCCCGAGCCATTAGGTCACTCGTGGTCAGGGATGGCTGAAGGAAAAGGAAGCATGGGGTAGTGCACTTAATGGTTCCTCACCATGACTCATTGGGAAGCACCATGAGTCGTGGAGTCGCCCGTTATGACCCCTAATTGGTTTTCAGCAGTGAGGATGACCGGGAGGTGACCCCGATTCGTGGTCACCAATAACGAATCGTCATGTGCCCTGTGGTGATCGGTGTTGAGTTTTTGATAGTGTAAAGGTCAGATGGTCACCATAAGTCGTGGCCTTGGACGATGACTCGTCAAGTCCCTCGTTGGGACTAGTAGTCTGTTTTTCTCTGCAAATTTAGTAAGGGTTTTTCCATAATTCCTATGATCCTAAGGCCTAAACTAAGTCACTTTAAGCTATGAATGGTGAGTTTTAATAGAGGTAAGTTCATTCTAAGCTATTCCTATTCATGCATGCAAGTGTAGAAGTCTAGAGCGGTGATCAAGCTCAAATCCTTCCAAGTTCTTCTCAATTCTTCCTTGAGCAATCAGAGGAGTTATAGAATCAGATTCTCTCAGATATAGCATTATGAATGGGTGAATCTGTTCACATCCATGCCCAATCTCTCTCTAATTAATGAAAATCTATATGTTGATCCTATGGGATTTTAACCCAATGCATGAATTTTCTAAGTTTCAACAATGGGTATGACCTAAGCATGTTTCTATTATTGAATTATAATTCATGGGCAAGTTTTACAATGTTTTCAAGTTTTTATAAATTATAATGCCCATCCATGAGAAGTTCTTGAAAGTTGAGATCTATGATGTATGTTCAAGTATGTTAAGATATTTATGAGAAAAGCATGTTTTCAATGTTACCCATGTCTATGATCATGTTTCAAGTGAATCAAGTATTTTCAAGAATGTTTAAGTATTGGGCAAGCCCATATGTTCAAGTATGATTTATGATTTCATGAATTAGCTTACCACATGGTTTTAAAGTCAAGACTCCCAATTACGTTCAGCTTGTGGTATGGTTTGAGCCAAGGCTCCTCATGTATGATTTCAGATTTTAAGTGCATATGATTATTTAGCTTTGTTTGTAGACGATGGTCAGCTTCATTGAAAAATGATAGAGAGCATATGCATATTTTTTGGAGTAGTGTCTAGCATTAGGTAGGCTAAGGGTCAGTCAAACCTATGCCTCAGAACTACGTGCCAACATAGGTATCACTAGATTATTTGGGACCTCCTTTGTGAGCTTTCCCTTGCCCCAAGGGGCCTTTAGCTTGATATTGATATAATGGTAGCATCTTTAGCCCTGGCAAGGCTTTAGACGGCTCTGCCCACTTAAGTGTGATAGTCGGAACCACATAAGCTCTATCGTGGTAATATCGGTTATATGATGAGTCTTCCATTGTTCCTCATGATTTCAGTTATGCATGTTTATCATTCAATATATATATGTGTGTGTGTGTGTGTGTGTGTGTGTGTGTGTGTGTGTGTGTTCTAAATCAGGTTTGACCCAATGATTAGTTTTACTTATGATTATCAAATTTCAGCTTTGGGTCATTCGATTTAGTTATAATGTTCAGGTATGTTCAGATCATGATTTCAAAAAATAGCATGAAAGCCCTACTCTCAGATCCTTATCTTGATTGTGTTTTATATTTATGCATGTTTTAATGATTTTTCTTACTAAGCGGTTTTATTTACCTTGCATACTCGGTACATTCCATATACTAACCGCATACTCTATGCTGTATTGTTTTATGATATAGGCTTCGATCTTCAGACTCAGCCCCATCATTAGCCAGTTTCTGGAGTTAGCATCCAGCTTCAGTGGTGAGTCCTCATCTATCGAGGATCATTCGTTAAAAATTATCTTTGATTTCAGACTTAGAGAGTTAGTTGGGATCTTGTCCCATCAACTCATCAGAATTACAGGCTTTTCATACATAGTGTATAATCAGCTTTAGATTCGTGTATGTATTCTAATGTTATGTTATGTTTAGACTTTTGTTATGCTTAATATGTTAAGTCTTTCTCTTTTATTAATTGAGTTAGATGTATGTTCATGCCATGGGTCGACTTGGAGTCTCTCGGGGCTCCTTGTCCCATGTCTCGATCCGAGCCTATATTCGGGTTGTGACAAACTTGGTATCAGAGCTATAGGTTGTGAAGTGTCATAGGGTGTCTGACAGCTGTGTTAAGTAGAGTCTTTTTCATAGGTGTGAAGCACGCCACATTTATGATGAAGAGGCTACGAGAGGTTTAGGAAATGTTCACTTCTTTCATGATCTACATCGTTCAGTGGAATGTATCTCTATTCTACTAAGTCGTGCTATTTGTGATTGCAAAATCATGCCTCCCCGTGCAGAGTTAACGGCAGAATAAATGGAAATGGAAATGTCCACGAGGATGGCAATGGAAACGGGCACCAACAGGCCCCACCAGCCCATGAGCACCATGCACTGGAGCCGGTTTCCCGTGCTAAATTCAGGGCAGCCATTCAGATGCTACCACAGGCCTTGACCTCCCAAGTCAATTAGCAGGCGGTAGCACATGTCCCTCAAAATAGGAATGCGGCGGCATCAAGAGTCATAGATTTCTTGAGAATGAACCTTCCAGAGTTCCTTGGGTCAAAGGTGGACAAGGATCCATATGAGTTTATCAATAAGATTCTAAAGATCGCCCAGGTCGTGGGGGTGAATGGAGAGGAGTGCCCCAACTTATCCTCTTATCAGCTGAAAGGGGTTGCGCATATCTGGTTCAAGTAGTGGAAGGATAGTAGGGCAGTCAGACTAGGCCCTATCAATTGGGATGAGTTTTATGTTTCTTTTCTAGATCAGTTCTTCCCTCGTGAGATGAGGGCGCTGAGGCGGCTAAGTTCATAAATCTAAAACAAGGAGAGATGACAATGCAGGAATATGCCCTAGAGTTCACTCATCTGTCCAAGTATGCCCAGAGTTAGTGGTTTACTAGAGGGCTCAAGTGAGCAGGTTTTTTCAAGGAGGGCGGACTAACTGGATAAGGATTGTAGAACCGCCATGCTCCATTAGGATATGGTTTTTCCTTATATAGTTTTGTATGCCCAGTAGATGGAGGTGGCATATCTGAGGGAGAGAGAGGCCAAGAGGTCTAGGTGATAATGCTCAAACCGCACCTCCTACTAAAGAATGAAGCGGATGTTGTCAATAAAGAACCCAACAAAGAGGTTAGGGTCAAACCCACAGGGAATATGGAAGATCTAGATTAATGCCGGTAAGTGAACTTGTTGGTTAATTACTCTAATTGGGGAGTTTAAGAAAAATAATAATTAAAAAAAATGATTGAAATTATGATGTAAAATCAAGAGTAAAGACTAACTAGGGTTTGTGTTCCCCATGGTTCATAACTGCTTCAGTATACACACGTGATCAATACAAATGCTTACTTGTAGAACAAATAACTAGGGGTTATCCAAATGACTGGTTCGTCCCTATTAGATGAGTATACTCAATCACGAGGTTAGGTCTCATGAGCGATTTCAATTTAACCATTATCAATCTGTTCAAAATATAACTATCCTGCGACCACAACTCAAGTTAATACAATGATCATCAAGATCAAGGCTTTGTTGTAATTCTCTTTTCCTAATCTCTACCTCTCTAGGCTCAAGCAAGTAAAGAATTTGGGCAAGTCCTAACGTTGTACACCATTAAGAAACATTTAAGCATGAAGAGGATACAATACAAGCATTTTTCACTGGTTTTGAATCACTATTGTTCAACTCTAGATCATTGATCCACGATGGTTCCCACAACCCTAGTTAAGGAGGTTTTAGCCTCTCATAGTTGCAAGGTTGTGGTATGCATTCATAATTAAACACATAACTCAATACTTACAATTGTAGATGAGAGAAAAACTTCTTTGATTATATCCAAAATAACTCAAGAACAATTCACAAAGATCAAGAAGAAATCAAGAAAAGGTTTGATCACAAGCCAATCAACTCAAATCTATGTTGTCTCAATGTTCCCTAAAGTTCTCTTACGTCTCTCCCACATATTATATTGATAATAAAACATAAAAAGATTTTTACAGACATAAGAATTCTTTTCCTAAGCTAACAAGGTAAATTTTCGTAACTGATGTTGCCTGAGCCATGACAGATCCTACGGCCCATAGCAGGATTGTACGAGTCGTACCTGCTATCTGTATGTCCTTGGCTTGCTGAAATTTGGCTAAGTGTTGGGCCTTGGTACAACTCTACATGATTCCTACGAGTCGTACTATTCTTCCGTGGGTTGACTCTGAGAATTCTAAATTTTGCTGAAGCTTTTCACGAGTGTGATGGTACGACTCATACGTTGACTCCACGACTCATACTGTCTATCCATGTTAGGAGTCAGCCATTTGTGCAATTCTTCTTAATATTTCCACGTATCAATGCTACGGCTCATACAAGCGTTGTATGACTCATACTGAGAGTCATAGGAGGCACTTTTTATAACTCAACCATATGAAATTTTTCACGGTCTTCAGTACGGCTCGTAGCATCAAATTGCGGCTTATACGGAGACTTGTGACTTTAGCCCATTTTCTGCACTTTCAGGCTATCTTTTGCACATTCTTGCTCCAAAAACTATTTGTCCTGTAACCAAACAAAAAGTGCTTTATATCCATATAAACACACTTAAGTCCATGGTATTTTCTTAGTTTTGAGTGTCAAAAGTGTTGTAAACACACAGCACATCAACACCCTCAAATTAAGAAATTTGCTTGTCCTCAGGCAAAGAAAAGAAAAAAACTAAGCACGATGCTCAACTAGAAAATAAACCTAGGATACTACAGCCAATACCAAACAAAACTTGAATTGTACATTCAACAACTTTTGACCCCTTCTTCTATGAACCATCATCAGCTAATGTACTACAAGCAGCCGCAAAACATGCTAAGCATGGATCAAAACATGTCATATAGCTATCAATAGGCAATCAAGTCATCACCGATGCTTTTTGTACAGACCAATGGTAAAAGTAAACATAACCCATGTACCCTCACAGCAAATGAAGTCCCCACTCACAAATATAGTGTCAAATATTGCATGGGACTAAATATGTGAGAGTCTCGCTCTCACAAAGAAGTTTCATGTACTGTGTATCAGATATCATAGGCTTGCCCTTATTTTCTCTGCTTCAGTCGGTCAGATGGTTAGATTAGGATCACTATAGGACTTGATGTGGCTTGTAATGTAGGCTTTAGGGCTGGATATGATAAATATGAGAGATTTTTGAGTGACTATCCCTTCCTTGGCACTTCATACATTGGTTTTTCCATTCACCTATTTCACCCTTTTTTCATTTCTTTTCCTCCTTTTCCACCTCTTTTGTGTAAATTTGTATGGGTGTGGTGTATTTTCAAACTTTTCAAGAATTTATTGATTTTTCTTTTGAATTTTCTTTTTCAAGATTTTCAACTTTTTCATCTCTTTTTCTGTCACATCACACCTCATTTTTAGCCTTTTCTCTTTTCTCCCTTTTTCTCGTTCCACCATTTATGAACCCCTATTCTAGCCACCCTCAACTTAGGCATTTTGCCTATGTTGAGGTTCACAATGTCCAAGGAAGGACCATGGCCAAAATAGGTTCATTATAAAAAAATGGGTACGGTTCATCAGTTAGTCAAAGAAAAATAGTCTATTAAAGGCTCAAAATTGGGATCAAGGGAATCATATGATTTTAGTAGGGTAATTTAGGCCAAAAGTGAGCTTAACAAAACATGGCATATGATCATATCCTAACCAACCATCCTTAGCCTATGCAAAACCAACCAGGCAAGTTCTAGATATTCAACACAGTACTGAACTAAGTATCCAACCTCACTCGCTCATGGCACATGACTTATATTCACTTTACCTGTCTGGTTTACACATGGCCTAACAGGACTCCTCATGCTAATAAACTAAATGGCATCAAAAGATCCATAGAAATCATGCATGCAGTTACAAATACATAGCTAATGCATCAGAAAATTTTAAACAGGGTGAATTTTTTTTCAAAAATTCAAAACTAGTGCACTTTCATTGGCTGTGTAATCCTAAGTTATTTCCTAATTAAACAAAAATCACAAAATAAGAAAATAAATCCTAAACATGTCGGTTCTACTAGATAGCATGCCCGAGGGAAAAGTAACATGGCAAGAAAAACCCTCGGACGAATATCCAAAAATCCCAAAAATTACAAGTACACCCCCTCCTTTTTTGAAAATTGAGCTTCGTCACCGAAGCATGAACTACTAGAACAGACGGAAGGGAACATACTTGTGGCACTCTAGGTGCTCCTATCATCCTACGGAGGAGGTACCTCTGCTGCAATCGTGGCGCTAGCAGTGGCCGGCGCACTCAATGGTATATCAATAGGGGGAGTGGTTACCCCCTCAGTAGTCTAAGCTGCCTCTACGACCTCTGTGGTGATCGGGGCTGAATGTGGCTCGCCCGAAGGGTCCTTAGCACTAGCAAGCTTAGGCTGAGCCATGGTAGAGCTGCCTCCTCCTCTAGCCCGCTCCTGCGGCTCTGCATATGTAAGTCATGAGTCTGGAAGTCCTCTACTCGTGGCCTCTTACGTTCTCTTCTTTTCTTTTTCCTTTTCTTCCTCAAACTTTCTTCTCCAACATCCTCAAAGACTCTTTTCTTCCCTTTTTCTCTAGCAGCTATCGTCGACTCCCAATAAGCCGCCAAGTCAATCTCTTCATCAGGCTCTTCATCAAGGTCTGGAAGAGTAGGGGCTGATATGATTGTCGATTATCATGATGACAACTCGACTACTTGGCTTCGAAGAGCCCCCAACTCCTCTAGAGACTGCTGGTATCCATTTTCTCCACCATGCGCATGTTGAACCGGCTCTCAAATTCATCCAGCCGAGCATGTAAAGCTCGTGCTGCTGTGTCAATCTCTGGTTTGACCCATGGATTCACATTCTCCATCATATCCTAAATTTTTCTTTCGCCCAAGGTCAACCTCTTGGCTAATTTCTCAAGAAAATCATGGGGCACTAGGACGTACCCTGCTAGAGTCTGAGTCGGCAGGCTAGGCAATGTTGTGACAGAAGTGCTAGGAGCTGCCTCTGAATGACTGGCACCTATAGCCGGTGTCTCGCTCTATTCCTGTGAGGTGAGGGCATTCACCTGTGCACCCCCTACTGGCTGAGTTTGTGGAATTGCTGTGGGTAGTGGGGCTCTACTCACCAGGTTCATTTTATCCTGAGTTAAGCCAATGGCTGCTATACTCTGCCCTCCAGTCAAGCTCTCTTCACCCCATCGTATTGGCATTTCTTCCTTATTGCATAATCTAAAAATGAGGCTCGGGAAGGGGATGGTTGTGCTCAATCACATAGCCCAATCTCGATTTCCTCTGCAATGATCCTCGGGATGTTGATGGGGTATCTTCATATGAGGCATACCACTAGAGACTCTCTATCTGCACTCAGACTGTTTTCATTGATCGTAGGTGCTAATCGATGGCACATAGTGTCTAGCAGGCTTTATCTATGAAGTTGAGTGAGTTTTTGGTAACCTGCTTTCCACCTGAGACCCATTCTGCTTCCTCTTTGTCCTCAGCTATAACACCCGCCAACCATTGTAGCTGCCTCTGTCTCTCCTCAAATCCCAGCTGCCTAAGTTTCTTCAATGCCTCTACTCTAAACTCATATTCTGGCGTGGGATGTGGAGGTATGAACAGGGGCCCGTACAGGATCCTAGAGATAGTCCTCTCAGATATGTCTACCTCTCGCCCTCTGACCATGACGCTCTATAATTTGGGCTAGTATTTCACCTTCTGCCCTTTCTTTGCCTTTTCCACCATGGTCGCCAAGTAGTTGGCATAGAACTCTCAAACTATCTCCGAAGTGTACTAGTCCAGAGTCCTAGCCATCCATTTGAGCTAATAAAAGCTGAATATCCTCTTTATCTCCTCTACTTCATTCCATGTGTTGGTAAGGATCCATGATTCTTCTTGGATGCTCCGCCTAGGTTTGTTTTTGGCAGTGAGAGCAATGCCTTGTTCATAAATTTCCTATGCTCCTGGCACTCTCCATCGGATGGTATGACTCTCCCTAGGTGGTATATGCTGTTGCTCAACATTGGGACCCTCCTCCTCAAACTCAGAACTGCCACTTGCCTCTCCGGATTGGGTCTCCTCAAACCCTTCTTCTGCATTTGAGCTGATTTCCAACTCCTGATTACCTTTTTTAGATTTGGAATATGTGGCAGTAGTCGCCTCGGCTTGTGGTTTGGGCTTTTCCCTAGCGGTTCTGGTTCTGTCGGTGTCTGATGTATCAACCTGGTACTCCTCAACTGAACCATTAGGTGAGTTTTCTGCTTGCTTAGGCTCAACCTCAAATGTTTCATCATGTAATATCATCCAAGCAGTTGCTTTGGATGCTTTGTGCTTCATCGTCATTGTACCTATAGAGAAGAGAGTTAGAATTCCATATTTGAGAAAGAAAAATAAGAAGAGAAATTCTTAGTATCTAACCTCGGGTCAACAATACGGGTCGTACCTTGGAGGTACGACTCATATGAAGTCCCAAATATCCTATGTGCATATTACGACTCATAGGTATGACTCATACCACGAAGGTATGACCCGTACCTTGAGTTGTCTGAGGATGCCCCTCCATTATAAATTTCTCTATATTTTCCACGACTCATGGTACAACCTATAGGTTGATTCCACGAGTCCTAGGAAGGATCATACTACCTCATCTGGACTTGGCCCACTTTAGGTCTTTGGTAAAAATGCACAATACGACTCGTAGTGGAAAACCACAAACCATACTAGGTTTCATTCCTCTGTTCTTGACTTATTTTAGCTTGGGACACTCCCAACGATCCATCCTATGAGTTGTAGTATCAAACCACGAGTCGTAGGAAGGCTTGTGAAGCCTGTCCCTGTCCAGATTCTATTCTACTGTTTGGGGAATCTTATTTATATTTTGAGTACTCAGAATTCCTTAGGTCTAGGCATGTAGTTCAATCCATTTAATACCACTCATCCCTCCCTTTTTTAGTCACTACCTGTAACTCAATTTTAAATGCTACAATGCACAAGTTCATCAACCTTTGAAAATGTTTTCCCAGTCGCACATCGTCCAATAAAACACCTAGTCATTGTCTCCTTCAAATTTTTCAAGCAAAAACAAAGGCTCACAGGGGTTTTATCATCATTACGTCAAGCACATAAGTTGTCTCAGTATTCAAAGAAATACACTTACTTGTTGCTGCTTTCTTTGACTGTTAGTACGAAATTAGGGTTGAGATGAATTTTCTTGAGCAATAAATTACTCGGTTTTTCTTTTTTTTTTGAGTTACGGGTGTGAGGGAGTCGTCAGTATACTTCGTGGTTCGGTTTTGATCGCGTGGGAGAGGGTTATGCTTAAGTTTGAAGTTTAAATAAGTGAGGGGGAAGATATGAAAACCTAGGCCGAGTTGGGTTATTTCAAATAGTTACCAATAATGACTCGTACCATGACTCTTAGGAAGGTCCCATGACTCGTCCCTCGAACCCATAATTCAGAATTTTGAAAACTTACCTGGGACCTATGAATGCATCTTACGACTCGTACCATGAGGATTCAGGTCATAATATGACTCGTAGGCCTTTATCTCATATGATTTAGATAGTTCATAGGTACAGTGACTACTACTATCCATATATTTACATTACGAAACGTAGGACCAACCGTACCCTGAACCCCTGCTCTGAAGAACCTCCTGATTCTCACCATGCCTCCTGCTACGGATCATATAATGCTGTCACGAGTCATACTGAGAGCCATAGTAGTTGCTTTTTCAGCAGTTTTATACCACCTGTATTTGCTTCCCTGCACACTAAACACACATCAGTTAGGTTACTTGGGTTGTCTACCAAGAAGCGCTTGATTTAACATCGCGGCACGACATAGGTGGCCCGGTTACTCAGAATTTACCAAGCCACCACTTGGGTTGCCTCCCAAGAAGCGCCTGATTTAATGTTATGGCATGACACAAGTCTCTTGACTACTCAGAATTCGTCAAGTCACTCTAATTCATCCTCTAGTGCTGAGACTACACTGAATTCCTTCAGTTGCTGCATTGACCGAGAGATGTTGAAAGTGACCTCTTCTTTGTTCAGTATAAACTTCAATTGGCCTGCCTCCACATCTACTAAGGCCCTCCAAGTTGCAAGAAATGGTCGCCCCAAAATGATCGGGACCTCATAATCAACCTCGCAATATAAAATCACGAAGTCTGTTAGGAATATGAATCTTTCTACCTTAACAAGCACGTCGAACAGGATCCCACTAGCTTCCTCACAGTCCTGTCGGCCATTAGAAGCCGCATAGCAGTTGGTGTGGTGGCTCCTAAGCCCAATTACTTCAACACTTCCAAGGGCATCAAGTTGATGCTCGCTCCTAGATAACAAAGTGCCCTTGCAAACATGACATTGCCAATGGTGCAAGGTATAGTGAAAGAACCCGGATCTTCCTTGTTTTGAGCCAAGACCCATGTAACTATAGAACTACACTGATGTACATTATCTACCGGCTCATAGCTTACGAACCTCTTCTTTGTCACCAAGTCCTTCATAAACTTAGCATATCCCGACATTTGTTCCAATGCGTCAACCAATGTTATTTTCATAGAGAATTGCTTAAGCATTGATAGGAATTTCTGGAACTTACCATTTTTCGGCTTTTTCTTCATTCTTTGGGCAAACGGTGGCAGTGGTCGCAGGATAGCTCTGTACATAAGTCACTCGTTGATCAATATATGGTTATTTCTCACCTATTGGGGCCTTTGGCAACTCAGCATTCTCCATCTCAGCATTCATCCCATTCTGCTCAGTTATGCTCTCTTTCTTCCATTCAACCATAATCGAAAAAGAAGGGTCAACTGTGGTTTTACCACTCCTAGTCATCACCGCCATGCAGTGGCCATCATTCTTTGAGTTCTGGATGGTGTTTCTAGGTAGTGTACCCTTTTGTCTAAGGTCAATGATGCTGACAGTTTCCCAAGCTGCTATTCAATTTGCTTGATGGTTGTCGCATGAGATTCCACTCTCTGACCCATACTTGATATGTCACCACGGATTTCCTTCAATTGATCATCAGTGGACCTCACCTTTTTCAACATCTCGGCATCATTCTCTCTAAATTTAACTTCCTAGCCTCTCCCTCTCGTGCATTAGGAGTCACATATATTCCAGCTCAGTTGTTACGATAGCCGTCATTCCTTCTCCATTCTCCATCATGCTCATGACCTCAGCTCCTGTCTCTGTGTCCATTTCAGTTGTATTTATCTTTGTATTGGTTAAACCTTGGTTTCCAGAACCTTGGCGCCAATTGTCTTTTCAAGACGCTTGGGTGTTGGCTCGAAAACCCGCCACCTGGTTGTCCAGGAAATTTGCCTCCTCCTCGGAGTTATAGTGATCTGCCCCTGGCACTAGTCCTTGTGTCCCCACAGCATTTACCTTTTTGGCTCCGGCTCCTATAATGTTCTTTGTAAGCAAATCCAATGATGTGCACATATGAGCCAACTCCTGGTCCCGTTCTTTTTCCTTCCTACGTTAGTCTGTAGTCAAACCAACAACATATGTACTGTTCGGTCGTTTGTTGGGTATAAAACTACACGCAAGTGCACGTGGTTGAACAAGTAGTAAAGTGGCTTAAGTAAGTCAAGTATAGATCCCACAGGGGCTGGGATAAGGTAATGAACTACTCAAGTGTTACAATATTTTAATTTTAACAATGAAGACAACAGTGTAACCAAGTGTTTGATATTTTTGGGTTCTAATCTTTATGCTAAGTCTAAAACGATTATCTAATGTGAGTCTGAACTATGAATGTGAGCATGCTGAGGTTAAATAAACATGTAATGAAATTAATTATCGATATAATTTGGTTAACCTTTCCTCCGGTTGCTAGTCAAGAACTATTGCCAATGGATTAAAACTCTCGTATTTAACCCAACTTAAGAACCATGAACCGTCCACCTACATTTCTGTGATTAAACGAAATTAATGTTCTATCCATACAAACCCGGTTCCTAAATTGACTAATACAACCTTCAGGTATATTTCTATCCTGAAGGTAAATCAATTCTCAATTTTCCCAAACTAAGAAAAGATCATATCCTATTAATTCACAACTTTCCAATTTCTTACTCTCTCGAGTGAAACCGGACTTTTTAGATGTACATTAACATAGGCCACACATTAATGCAGTAAGAACAAGAATCAATAGAACAACCATGGAAGAAAAGATGAAAAACCAATTTAATCAACAATCACATTTCAATACAACTGTTCTTAACCTCAGCAAGAAGAGGAATTAGCCACTTATTTGTGGATTAAACATCGTTAAATGAGTGTTAAACATACAAGCAATTGAATTCAAGGAAGAAGGAAAGAGAGAAAAACCCTGATAATTTCGTCCCCTCAACTGCCTGTAACCCACGTTCTTGCTCCACCAAGTCAGAATCATGAAAAATGAACCTAAGTGTTCTATTTATACTAGTGGGAATTTTTCCCGGAATAACAAGCAACGTGTCACGGAGTGCATCGCGGAGCACTGCCTCCGTGACACGCCACCGACGCGGACCCTCACTGGAAATTGGGGGTCCAGGTAATCAGGCCCAATGTGGCACGGCGTGCAACGCGGAGCTAGGCCACCGTGCCACGGACCCAAAGCGAACCCTTACTAGAAATTGGCCAAAAATTCCCTATCCAGGCAGAAGGCCTCCGCGATGGCAGCGTGACACGGCTCCATCGCGGAGCCTCTTTATTTTGTGCCTTCCAATGCCTTGCCCTTTGCTCACGTCCGAGTGCAACCCCGATCTATTCCAACATGCATTTTAGCTTCCCAAAATTACATTTTACCTACAAAACAATGCTAATCATGTTGGTTAGTATAAATTCACATTTTATTACCAATCACATGAGAATGTATAAACATTGATAGATAAACAAGGCTAAAATGACACATTTAAGTATCACTTGGGAATATAAATTTGCCCAAGATCATGTACCGGCCACTGCATCTGCCTCCTGGTATGCCATGCCCTGTTTGATTTAGTCACCCCGTCAAGGATAGTAGCTATTTGCTCCCAGGTGTGACTCATCAATGCTCCTCCTTCCACCGTGTCTGCCATAGCTTTTGTGCTATTGTTTAACGACCTACAAAAAATTTCCAACAAACCGTCATCTGGAATCTTCTGAATTGGGAACTTTGTCAACTTCTTCTTTAACCTCAGCCAGGTTCCATGAACTGCCTCAGTTTTGAGCTGTCGAAAATTGTAAATCGCATCCTTAAGCTGCAATATTTTTTGAGGGGGTAAGAATCTCTCCAAGAAGGCTTGCTTGATTTCCCTCCAGTTGGTTATGGAGTCATTGGGCAACTCTAATAACCATAAGGTGGTTTCCCCTAACAGAGAAAAGGGGAATAGTCTAAGCCTGATGGCATATTTGCTAACTCCAGGCAACCTGTACGCCTTGCATATTCCAATGAAGTTCATCAGGTGCAGGTTGGCGTCATCCACAGCGTGACCACTGAACACCCCTTTCATGTTTAACAGTTGAATCATGGTGCTCGTGATGTCAAATTTGGCCCCAGCGGGCAGTGGCGGTGGTACAATGGCTCCAGTTGACCCAACTTCATCAATTTCTAGGTCATCCTCATGGAAGAACTGAGGGGCAATTCTATGACCTCTGGTTCCCTGACCATGTCATCCGGCACTAATAACCTCTTCTTTAGCATCTTCAGCATCCTAAAGTGTAGCTTGCCAAGCTAGCTCGGCTTGCCTATATTCTGAATCTATGCAGGCATCTCTCTATTCCTGGTTTTCCATTCTGCGCAGTGTCCGTTCAATTTCAAGGTTCAATGGAATTAGGGGATTTCCACTACTATGGGTGCTTGGCATCCACTAGAAAACAACATGTCGTATCACAAACAAAAAGAAAACGTAATTAAGAAAATAACTACCATAAGCCAAATACAAGAAATTAATCTAGTCTTAGCCGTATTCCCCGGCAACGGCGCCACTTTTTAATAACGCTCAAACCACACCTCCTACTGAAGTATGCAGCAAACGTTGTCAATAAAGAACCCAACAAAGAGGTTGGGGTCGCACCCACAAGGAATATGAAAGATCAAGACTAATGCTGGTAAGTGAACTTGTTGGTTAGTTACTCCAAATTGGGGGGTTTAAGAAAAATAATAATTAAAAACAATGAATGAAATTGTGATGTAAAATCAAGAGTTAAGACTGACTAGAGTTTGTGTTCCCAATGGGTTCATAACTGCTTTGACTATACACATGTGATCAATACCAATGCTTACTTGTAGAACTGATAGCTAGGGTTCATCCAAACAACTGGTTCGTCCCTATTGGATGACTATACTCAATCACCGGGTCAAGTCTCATGAGCGATTTCAATTTAACTGTTATCAATTTGTTCCAAATATAACTATCCTGCGACCATAGCTCAAGTTAATACAATGATCATCAGAATCAAGGCTTTGTTGTAATTCTCTTTTCCTAATCTCTATCTCTCTAGGCTCAAGCAAGTAAAGAATTCGGGCAAGTCCTAACGTTGTACACCGTTAAGAAATATTTAAGTGTGAAGAGGATACAATACAAGCATTTTGCATTGCTTTTGAATCACTTTTGTGCAACCCTATATCATTGATCCATCATGGTTCCCACAACCCTAGCCATGGAGGTTTTACCCTCTCAAAGTTGCAAGGTTGTGGTATGCATTCATAATTAAACACATAAGTCAATACTTACAAGTGTAGATGAGTTAAAAACTAATTTGATTATATCCAGAATAACTCAAGAACAATTCACAAAGATCAAGAAGAAATCAATAAAAGGTTGATCACAAGCCAATCAACTCAATTCTATGTTGTCTCGATGTTCCCTAAAGTTCTCTTACATCTCTCCCACATCTTCTATTGAAAATAAAACATAAAAAGTATTTATACATACTTAAGATTCCTTTTACTACTCTAACAGAGTAAATTCCCATAATTGATGCCACCTGAGCCACGACAGATCCTACGACCCATAGCAGGATTGTACGGGTTGTACCTACTATCCGTATGTCCTTGGCTTGCTGAAATTTGGCTAAGTTTGGTCCTTGGTACGACTGGTACATGTTTCCTACGAGTCGTACTGTTCTTCTGTGTCTTGACTTTGATAATTCTAAATTTTGCTAAAGTTTGTCATGAGTGTGATGGTACGACTCGTACCGTCACTCCACGACTCATACTGTCTATACGTATCAGGAGTTAGACTCTTATGCAATTCTTCTAAATATCTCCACAACTCAATGTTATGGCTCGTACAACCGTTGTACAACTCATACTGAGAGTGGTAGGATGCACTCTTCATAAGTAAGCCATCTGAAACTTTTCACCAGTCTTCAGTATGGCCCATAGCATCAACCTATGGTTCGTACTGAGACTTGTGACTTTAGCCCATTTTCTTCCCTTTCAAGCTATCTTTTGCACATTTCTGCTCCAACACCTATTTGTCCTGTAACCAAAGAAAAAGTGTCTTATATCCATATAAACACACCTAAGTCCATGTTGTTTTCTTATTTTTGAGTGTCGAAAGTTTTGCAAACTCACAGCACATCACCAAGACAGATAGCTATAGGTTCTCTCGATCGAGACATAGTGGTAGGCACCGACAGCTGTTGCACCAGAGATCTTCAGCCCTAGTATCTTCAGTGATGAGTGTACCATTCAGTCCTAGGTATGGCCATAGGGGACGAGCATCAGGCTCTAGGGGTCAGAGCAGCAGGCCCACAGATTCCAGTATCCCAGTTTGCAACTGGTGTGGTCGGAGGCACACGGGTTAGTGTTTGGAGGGTACAAGTGCTTGCTTCGGGTGTGGGAAGTTTGGACATATTCTTAGAGATTTCCCAGCAGCTAGAGAGGGCCATGATAGGGGCTGAGGCCCAGCTTCCAGTTCATCAACTCCACCAGCACGCCCAGCCCAGCAGGGGGCATCTACTAGCACAGGTGGCGGTATGCACCAAAACAGATTCTATGCCCTAGCATCTTGCCAGGAGCAGGAGGTCTCCTCGGATGTTATCACTGATATGTTACAAGTTTCCAGCTTGATGTATATGCTTTAATAGATCCAAGGGCTACTTTGTCTTTTGTGAGGCCCTATGTGGCCAGTAGTTTCGGAGTCAGTCCCGAGATCTTATCAGTATCCTTATCAGTCTCTACTCCAGTGGGTGATTCAGTTGTAGCTAGACAGGTGTATAGAATTTGCCCCGTGACAGTCCTTCGGAAATTCACCTTAGGAGATTTAGTAGAGTTAGCCATGACCGATTTTGATGTTATCCTTGGAGTGGATTGGCTATTTTCATGTTATGCCTTGGTGAATTGTAGAACTCAGGCAATAAAGTTCAGATTTCTAGGTGAGCCAGTCTTAGATGGAAGGGTAGTTTAGTTGTGCCTGTAGGTAGTTTCATTTCTTACCTTAAGGCTATAAAGATGATCTCCAAGGGTTGTAAACCATCTAGTTAGGGTTAAGGGTGCGACATCCGAGACCCCGACTATCTAGTTAGTCCCCATAGTATGGGAGCATCCAGAAGTATTCCCAGATGATCTACTGGGAATCCCTCCTGAGCGGGAGATTGATTTTAGTATTGACCTTCTTCCCGATACGCAGCCTATATCTATTCCTCCTTACAGAATGGCTCATGTCGAGTTAAAGGAGTTGAAGTAAAAGTTGAAAGACCTTTTAGATAAGGGATTCATTAGACCGAGCAAATCCCCATGGGGTGCACTAGTTCTCTTTGTTCGAAAGAAGGATTGTTCTCTTTTGTATGTGTATTGATTATCGTCAATTGAACAAGGTCACCATCATGAACAGGTATTCTCTCATCAGAATTGATGATCTTTTGACCAGCTTTAGGGTTCTAAGTGCTTTTCAAAAATAGATCTCAGATCCGGATACCATCAGCTCAGGGTTCGGGAGAGTGATATCCCAAAGACAGCCTTCAGGATGCAGTATGGTCATTATGAGTTTGTAGTTATGTCTTTTGGACTAATGAATGCTCTTGCAGCTTTTATGGATTTGATGAACAGGGTGTTTAAGCCATATTTGGATATATTCGTGATTGTGTTCATAGACGACATCCTAATATACTCTCGGAGCGAGGAGGAGCATGCTGCTCATTTGAGGGTGGTGCTACAGACTCTCAAGGATCGCCAATTATATGTCAAATTCAGCAAGTGCGAGTTTTGGTTGAACTCAGTGGAATTTTTGGGCCATGTGGTGTCAAGTGAGGCATAAAGGTGGACTCTCAGAAAATAGAAGTGGTGAAGAATTGTCCTAGACCGGTGAATCCTTCAGATATTAGGAGCTTCTTGGGCTTAGAAGGTTATTATCGGAGATTTGTTGAGGGATTTTCATCTATTGCAGCATCATTGACCAAATTGACCTAGTAGAAAGTGAAATTCCAATGGTCGGATGCTTGTGAGAGGATCTTCCAAGAGTTGAATACTTGACTCACCTCGGCACCGGTATTAACGCTACCGGAAGGTACCGATGGGCTTGAGGTGTATTGCGATACTTCTAGAATCAGCGTTGGTTGTGTATTGATGCAGCATTGTAAAGTTATAGCATACGCTTCCAGGCAACTGAAGGTTCATGAAAGGAATTACCCGACCAATGATCTTGATTTAGCAACGGTGGTTTTTGCCTTGAAGTTTTGGAGATACTATTTGTACGGGGTCCATGTAGATGTGCTTACAGACCACAAGAGCCTATAGTATGTGTTTACTCAGAAGGATCTAAATCTACGCCAAAGGAGGTGATTAGAGCAACTCAAGAATTATGATATGAGTGTCCTTTACCACCCAGGTAAGGCAGATATGGTAGCAAATGCACTTAGTAGACTCTCTATGGAAAGTGTGTCCCATGTAGATGAGGGGAGGAAGGAGCTGGTGAAGGATGTGCATCGACTTGCACGGTTGGGAGTTCGTTTGGTTGACTCGACCGATAATGGTGTTATTATTTAGAACGGATCAAAATTGTCTTTGGTGACTAATGTAAAACCTATACAATACAAGGACCCTATTTTGGTACAATTAAAAGAAGTCATTAAGAATTAGAAGGTAGAGGTCTTCTCCCAAGGGGGAGATGGTGTACTTCGATTTCAAGGTCGCTTGTGTGCTCCAGATATTGATAATTTGAGAGATCGTATATTGCACGAGGCCCACAATTCTACATACTCCATATATCTAGGTGCCACCAAGATGTACCGTGACCTACGGGAAGTCTATTGGTGGAATGGCATGAAGAAGGACATCGTAGAATTTGTAGCTAAATGTCCAAACTGTCAAAAGGTGAAAGTGGAGCATCAAAGACCGGGAGGTGTTCTTAAAGATATCAGTATCCCTACTTGGAAATGGGAGGAGATTAGTATGGACTTCATCACAGGGTTTCCTTGCACTCGTCGACAGTATGACTCTATTTGTGTGGACGTAGATAGGATGACCAAAGTCGCTTATTTTCTACCAATCAAAACTATTGATTCAGTGGATGATTATGCCAAACTGTACATTTGAGAGATAGTTCGGTTGCATAGAGTGCCCTTGTCCATCATATCATACATAGGTACTTAGTTTACCTCTTAGTTTTGGAGATCGTTTCAAAAGGGACTTGGTACTCAGGTCAAGCTCAGTACAGCATTTCATCCGCAAATCGATGGTCATGTGGAGCAGACTATTCAAACTCTTGAGGACATGCTGAGAGCGTTTGTGATTGACTTCAAGGTTAGTTGGGATGATCATTTGCCTATTATTAAATTTGCATATAATAATAGCTACCATTCCACCATTCAGATGGCTCCGTTTGAGGCTCTCTATGGGTGAAGGTCTAGATCGCCTACTGGTTGGTTTGAAGTCGGTGAGGCTGCAATGGTAGGACCAGATTCGGTCCGTGAGGCCGTGGAGAAAGTACATCTCATACGGGACAGGTTGAAAATAGCTCAAAGTCTCCAAAAGTCCTATGCTGACGTGAGGAGGAGAGAACTTGAGTTCGAAGTTGATGATTTGGTGTTTCTAAAGGTGCCTCCCATGAAGGGAGTGATGAGGTTCGTAAAGAAAGGGAGACTCAATCCCCGTTATACTGACCCGTACCAAATTGTGAAACGGGTTGGGAAGGTAGCATATGAATTGGAGTTGCCCTCAGAATTAGCTTTAGTCCATCTAGTTTTACATGTATCGCTCTGAAAGAAGTGTGTGGCTGATCCAGCTCTAGTTGTTCCAATAGACAGTGTCAGTGTGAAAGACAACCTTAGTTATGAGGAGGTTCTGGTGGAAATACTAGATCATCAGGTTTGAAGGAAAAAAAAGAAGGAAGTAGCTTCAGTCAAGGTTTTATGGATGAATCAGCATGTTGAGGGAGCTACGTGGGAACCCGAGGCAGATATGATGGCTAGATATCCACATTTATTCTTTTCTGGCTCAGTTTCAGCCTAAGGTATCAGTTTCCTCCTTAAAACTCTATTCAGTTTCATGTTTAGCTCACGTACCTCAGTTTCTTTCATGTAAAAGTACATATGTATGATTCATGAATTTAGTTTAGTCATGTAGTTCAAATTGGAGTAAGACGTTCCGTCAGTTTTTAGCTTATATGATCAGTATTTGAGTATGACGATTGCATTTCTCTGCTTTTCTATATAGTTTTTAACATTCGAGGATGAATGTTCCTAAGGGGGAGATATTGTAATACCCTGGAAACCTTAAGATTAGTCCCGGGAGTTGAAATGGAGAAAATAGGATTTTCTGCACCAGCTCATAGAACAAGTCATCTTGTGACCCATCAGGATGACCACGAGTCATTAAGTGACTCGTGGTGAGGAGTGTTGACTTGTTGAAAATTTCCAAGTTGGGTGACCACGGGTGTGACCACGAGTCATGGTCAGCCCTACGAGCCATTAGGTCACCCGTGGTTAGGGATGACTGAAGGAAAAGGAAGTATGGGCCAGTGCACTTAACGGGTCCTCACCACGACTCATTGGGAAACACCATGAGTCGTGGTATTGCCCGTAATGACCCCCAGTTGGTTTTCGGTAGTAAGGACGATGGGAGGTGACCATGATTCATGGTCACCAATAATGAATCATCATATGCCCCGTGGTGACCGGTGTTGAGTTTGTGACAGTGTACAAGACAGATGTTGGCCACAAGTCGTGGCCTTGGACGATGACTCATCCAATCCCTCGTTGGGACTGGCAGTCTGTTTTCTCTGCGAATTTAGTAAGGGCTTTTCCTAATTCTTATGATCCTAAGGCATAAACTATGTCGTTTTAAGTTATGAATAGTGAGTTTTAAGAGGGGTAAGTTCATTTTAAGTTATTACTATTCATGCATGGAAGTGTAGAAGTCTAGAGAAGTGATCAAGCTCAATTCCTTCCAAGTTCTCTCAATTCTTCCTTGGGAAATTAGAAGAGTTATAGAATCAAATTCTCTCAGATATGTAGGGTTATGAATAGGCAAATTTGTCTATACCCATTCCCAATCCCTCTTTATTTCATGAAAATCTTTATGTTCATCCTATGGGGTTTTAACCCAATACATGAATTTACTAAGTTTCTACCATGGGTATGATCTAAGTATGTTTATATTATTGAAATATGATTCATGGGCAAGTTTTACAATGTTTTCAATTATAATCATGTTATGAAGTTTTTATAAATTATAATGTACATCCATGAGATGTTCATGAAAGTTGAGATCTATGATGTATGTTCAAGTATGTTGCGATATTTATGAGAAAAGCATGTTTTCAATGGTACCCATGTCTATGATCATGTTTTCAATTGAATCAAGTATTTTCAAGCATTTTTAAGTATTGGACAAGATCATACCTTCAAGTATGATTTATGATTTCATGAATTAGCTTACCATATGGTTTTGGAGTCATGACTCCCAATTATGTTCAGCTTGTGGTATGGTTTGAGCCAAGGCTCCTCATGTATGATTTTAGATGTTATGTGTCTATGATTATTCAACTTCGTCACTAGACGATGGTCAGCTTTGTTGAAAAACGATAGAGAGCATATGCATGTTTTTGAGAGTAGTGTCTAGCATTGAGTAGGCTAAGGGTCATTCAACCCTATGCCTCAGAACTACACGCCAACGTAGGTATGATCAGATTATTTGGGACCTCCTTTGTGAGCTTTCCCCTGCCACAAAGGACCTTCAGCTTAATATCAATATCATGGTAGTGTCTTTAGCCCTATCAAGGCTTTAGCTGGCTCTGCTCACTTGAGTGTGATAGTCGGGATCACTTAAGCTCTATCGTGGTAATTTCGGTTATATGACGAGTCTCCCATTGTTCCTCATGATTTCAGTTATACATTTTATCATTAATGATATATATATGTGTGTGTGTGTGTTCTAAAGCAGGTTTGACTCAATGATCAGTTTTACTTATGAATATCATATTTCAGCTTTGGTTGATTCGATTCAGTTATGATGTTCAGTTATGTTCAGATCATGATTTCAGAAAATAGCATGCAAGCCTTACTCTCAGATCCTTATCTTGATTATGTTTTATGTTATGCATGTTTTAATGATTTTTCTTACTAAGCGGTTTAACTTACCTTGCATATTCAGTACATTTCACGTACTGACCACATACTCTGTGGTATCATTTTATGATACAAGCTCTGATCTTACGACTCAACCCCGTCATTAGCCAATTTTCGAAGTCAGCATCCATCTTCATTGGTGAGTCCTCATCTCCCGAGGACCATTCATTATTAGTTATCTTTGTATTTTTAGTTTCGAGACCTAGATAGTAAGTTGGGGTCTTGTCCTATCAACTCATCAGAATTAGAGGCTTTTCATACATAGCGTATAACCAGCTTCAGATTCATGTATGTGTTGTAATATTATGTTATGTTTATACTTCCGTTATGTTTAATATGTTAATTCTTCAACTTTTATTTATTGAGTTAGATGTATGTTCATGCCATGGGACGACTTGGAATCTCTCGGGGCTCCTTGTACCGTGTCTTGATCCGGGCCTATGTTCGGGTCGTGATAAAATCTATACTATAAACTAGCAAATAATAATCAATCAAGAACCTAACTTGGACCCTATGAGCCTGGAAGATACAAAAAACAAATAATATCCTACCTAGGATCCGATAAGACCTGGCAAGTACTCTCAATCTGTATACCCCTATAGGTAACACTGTAGTCCCGTAGGCATTCTGTAGCTATTCCGTAACTAGTCTTTCATGGTATGAAACATGCATTTGTGTGACTGGATATGAGTATACAAGGCACCTACTGCTACACCCTAAGCGTACAAGGCTCCAATTGGGGTCAACAATGTCCCTCCAGGCATATAGGAAGTCCATAAGGGAAGCAGATGTCAATATGACTCTATAGGCCTTAATATAGTATTTTTAGACATTTTATAGCTCTCATAAGCAAAGTGAAGCCCCATAGGCGAGGTACTCTTGTTTATAGAACTTCTAGGCAATCTATACATGGGTTAACTATATGAATAAAGGAATTTGCCCAAATACTTAACAGCAAACAAGTTAGCCAATTAAGGCGTCATTCAATCTATTAAGCTATCAACAAGTAGGTGGCCTTTTAAGCCACCTGTACGACAATCTGTATGTCGTATGAAGCTATAGGATCTCTAATAATGTCACGACCTGGACGTAGACTCGGATCGTAACACGGGATAAGAAACCCCAGAGGCCTCAAGTCGACCCATGGCATAAGCATACATCTAACTTCATTCACTTTAAGCTGAAGGATGAACATAAGGCATAGCGAAAACGTAAAGATAACATAACATATCATAACGTAAGGAATCACTACACATACGCGCAAGCTGAGTACTACATACTGTCTAAAAGCCTCTACTGTATAATATGGGTTGATGGGACAACACCCTCAACTAACCTATCCAAGTACTGAAACATAAAATAACATAAATGTCTAGTCAAACGGCCCTCGGAACATGAGGACTCACCAATAAGCTAATAGTGAACTCTGAGAGGATCTATATATAAGGATGAGCCTGAGAGCCAGGTCCTTCATCATGAAACGATATAGCATAGAAAGTATGGGGTCAGTACGTGAAATGTCATGAGTATGCAAGGTATGTAAAACAGACATTAAAAAGGTGTAAGAACTCATAAAACATCATGAGAGTAGGATATCATGCTCATACCATAAATATCGTAACATAACGTGAGGCTCAAGGTTTTAAAATCATTTATAAAACATTTACAATCATAAGCATGAGAGGAAAGCGATAATGAACAAACTTAAGCCAATATACATAATCATAATCATGCATAAATCATGAGGAACAGTGGGAGATTCTCTTAACTGACATACCCTATATGAGCACACATGGAGCCTGACTTGTAAACCTAGTCGGGAGGCCGTAAATACCTTGCCAAGGTTAGAACCATGAAAGTGTGATATCACCATGAAAAGTGCCAATTGGGACTGGGATAGTCACAAAGGAGGTCCCAACATACTTAAGGTGACACGTAGTTCATGAGATCCGGGGCAGAACCTAGGCCCCAAACCTACTCGGTGTTCGATACTACTCTCAAAACATATATAGTGCTCATGGTATAACATGCATGAATTAATGGGCTAGTTAAATCATGATAATCATAAACATATTTGTACATACCTGAACTAGCCATGACATAAGGCCTGTGGGTCGACCAAAAAACATAATTCATGAATCATAGGTTTCATGCATACTCGTAGGTCATTCATATAACTTGAAAATCATCAAATCATGATGGTTAATTGAATAAATCTATATTTCAAATCATAAATCGATTCATCATAGATCATGCTTAAATAGGCTTAATTTAGTAGAAATTGAAATCAATAATTTTATAAGTAAAATAGTTGTGAAATAGGATCAAAATTCATAAAATATGATGTAAATCGTAAATCATAACAACCCATTAGTATATCATTAGATTTTCACAAAAATTGAATTAAAACCCCATGAGATTGTTGATAGATTTTCATAAATTAATAGAGAATGGGCATGGGTGTGAACGGAAACACCTATTCGTAACCCTACATACCTGATGGAGGATGAATCTTACTTTTTCTTGAATACCCAAAAGAAGATTGAAAGAACTTGAAGATTTCTATCTTGATCACCCTCTCAAATCTCTTCTACTTTGCATGCATGGATTAAAAATAAGTATCTGAACTTAACCCCATAAAAGACCACAATTCATACCCCAAAATGTCGTAGTTTAGGATTTGGGAACTTAGGAATTACGAAAAGGCCCTTACTAGATTCATAGAAAATAACTGACAGGTGGCCTTAACAAGTGACCTGACGACTCGTTGCTAGATGGCACGACTCGTTACGTTGCTTGTTAAGTGCACAGCCTCATCTATTCTCCTGGGCTCGTAATCGGTCACTTCAGGACTGGTTATGGGTGACCACGACTCATGGTCAACACTCGTGAAGTACACTATGAAATTTTCTTTTCCCCACTTATTTTCCCTCTCCATATCTAACCCAATGACTCGTGGGTCCTGACCACGAGTCGTATTCTCTCCCATGTGGTCTCAACTCTCCCAGGACTCCTCTCAAAACTCAGGCATTCCACACGAGTCACCTGATGACTCGTGGGCTGTCCTCACGACTCGTCCTGAGTCTGCAGCAACAATTTTCACATTTTCTCATTTCAACTCCCGGGTCTGAACCCCCTTGGGAACATTCGTCCTCAAATATTGGAAAACACACAGGAAAGCAGAGATAAAACAATTATCATATTCAAATATTGATGAAACTAACGGAATGACTACCTCTGATTCATATCACATAGCTAAACTGACTTCATGCTTCACATACACATTCATACACATAAAAGAAACTTGAACACATTATTTGAACACGAAAACTAAATAGAGTTAGAGGGAAAAACTGATACCTCAAGTCGAAACTGAACCAAAAGAGAATAAATGTGGGTATTTATCCATCATATCCACTTCGGCTTCCCATGTAGCTCCTTCAATATGCTGATTTCTCCATAATACTTTAACTGAAGCTACTTCCTTGTTCCTTAGCTTCCGAACCTGACGATCTAATATTCCCACCGGAACCTCATCATAGATAAGGTTATCTTTTGCACCAACACTGTCTACCCAGACTACTAGAGCTGGATCTCCCAAACATTTCTTCAAAAGTGATACATGAAACACATGATGCACAGAAGACAACTCTGAGGACAATTCCAACTCATACGCTACCTTACCAACTCTTCTCCCAATCCAGTAGGGACCAACACAACGAGGACTGAGTTTTCCTTTCTTCCCAAACCGCATCACTCCCTTCATTGGAGACACCTTCAGAAATACCCAATCGTCCACCTTGAACTCCAACTCTCTCCTCCTCACATCCGCATAGGACTTTTGATGACTCTGAGCGGTTTTCAGCCTATCCCTTATCAACTGAACCTTCACCATAGCCTCATGAACCGAATCTGGCCCTATCATAGCTGCCTCACCAACCTCAAACCATCTGATGGGCGATCTACACCTCTGCCAATAAAGAGCCTCAAACAGTGCCATCTGAATGTTGGAGTGATAGCTGTTATTGTAGGCAAACTCGATCAGGGGCAAGTGATCATCCCAACTACCTTCGAAGTCCATCACACATTCTCTCAACATGTCCTCGAGAGTTTGGATTGTTCGTTCCGCTTAACCATCAGTCTGCGGATGAAATGTTGTGCTAAGCTTAACCTGAGTCCCAAGCCCTTTCTAGAAAGACCGCCAAAGATGAGAGGTAAATTAAGTACCTCGTTCTAAAATAATGGACAAGGGCATTACATGCAATTGAACCAACTCCCAGATATATAGCTTGGAAAAATCCTCCACTGAGTCTGTGGTTTTCACTGGTAGAAAATGTGCAGCCTTGGTCAACCTATCCACCACCCTCCAAATGGAATCATATTGTCTGCGAGTATGAGGTAGTCCTATTATGAAGTCCATATTAATCTCTTCCCACTTCCAAGTAGGAATTCTGATATACTGAAGTACTCCTCCTGGACTTTTGATGCTCAACCTTTACTTGTTGACAGTTCGGGCACTTGGCTACGAATTCTGCAATATCCTTCTTCATGTCATCCCACCAATAGATTTCTCATATATCTTGATACATCTTACTGGCACCCGGATGGAAGGAATACCTGGATCCATGGTCCTCATGCAATATCCGGCTCCTCAAATCATCAACATTTGGAACACATAGGTGACCTTGGTACCCAAGCACACCATCTCCCCCTTGGGAGAAAACCATCACCTTCTGACTCTGAACGGCTTCCTTCAACTTTACCAAAATTGGGTCCTCATCTTGTCAGATTTCACATCAGTCACTAGTGACGATTCGGATTCGCTTTGCACAACAACACCGCCATCGGTAGAGTCAACCAACCTAACTGCTAACCTTGTGAGACGATACACATCTTTCACCAACTCCTTTTTCCCTTCATCCACGTGGGACACACTCTCCATCGAGAGTCTACTAAGTGTGTCCTCCATCACATTAGCCTTACCCGGATGGTAAAGAACACTCATATCATAGTCTTTGAGTAGCTCTAACCATCTCCTTTGCCGTAGATTGAGGTCCTTCTGGGTGAACACATATTGTAAGCTCTTGTGGTCCGTAAACAAATCCACATGGACCCCATACAAATAATGTCACCATATCTTCAATGAGAATCCACAACGGCTAACTCTAGATCATGGGTCGGGTAGTTCTTCTCATGGATCTTTAACTATCTAGAGGCAATGCTATTACTTTCCCTCACTGCATCAGCACACACTCGAGTCCGATTCTCGAAGGTCACAATACACCACAAAACCATCCATACCCTCGGGTAGGGTCAACAACGGAGCGGTAGTGAGTTGAGTCTTCAATTCTTGGAAGCTCTTCTCACAAGTCCCTGACCATTAAAACTTCACCTTTTTCTGAGTCAACTTGTTCAAAGGTGTTGTAATTGATGAAAAACCCTCAACAAATCTCTGGTAATAGCTTGCTAAGCCCAAGAAACTCCGAATACCCGAAGGATTCACCAGTCTAGGCCAATTCCTCACCGTCTCTATTTTCTGAGAATCTACTTTTATGCCTTCTCTTGATAACACGTGACCCAAAAATGCTACCGAGTTCAACCACAACTCACACTTGCTGAACTTCGCATACAACTAGAAATCCTTGAAAGTCTGAAGCACTACTCTCAAATGAGCGGCATGCTCCTCCTCGCTCCAAGAGTATATGAGGATGTCGTCAATGAACACAATCACGAACGTGTCCAGATACGGCTTGGACACCCTGTTCATCAGGGCATAAAAGTTGCAGGAGCATTTGTTAGTCCAAAAGACATAACTACAAACACATAATGACCATACCGCATTTTGAAGGCTATCTTTGGTATGTCGCACTCTCGAACCCTGAGCTGATGATACCTAGACCTAAGATCTATCTTCGAGAAACACCTTGAACCCTAAAGTTGGTCAAACAAGTCATCGATCCTGGGAAGAGGATAACTGTTCTTAACGGTGACTTTGTTCAATTATCGATAGTCAATGCACATCCGAAGCGAACCATCATTTTTTCGGACAAATAAAATTGGTGCATCCTATGGAGAGCCCTTATCTAACAGGTCCTTCAACTGATCCTTCAAATCCTTTAGTTCAATTCGAGCCATCCTATAAGGAGGAATAGAGATAGGTTGCATATCAGGTAGAAGGTCAATACCAAAATCAATCTCCTGCTCGGGAGGAACACCTGGCAAATCATCAGGAAAGACCTCTGGATACTCAAGCACCACCAGAACTGACTAGATAGTCGGGATCTCGGACTCAACATCCTTAACCCTAACTAAATGATACATGCAACCCTTAGAAATCATCTTCCTGGCCTTAAGGTATGAAATAAATCGACCTGCTGGTACAGCCGAACTACCCTTCCACTCCAGGACTGATTCACCTAGAAAACGAAATTCCACTACATGGGTTCTACTATTTACAGAGGCATAACACGCATACAACCAATCCATGCCAAGAATAATGTCAAAGTCAGTCATGGCTAACTCTACAAGATCTGTGGAGGTGACTTTATGTAGGATAGTGACCGGGCATCCTCTATACACTCGCCTAGCTACAACCGAATCACCAACAGGAGTAGAAACTGAAAATGGTTCTGACAGATTCTTGGGACTAACTCCAAAGTTACTAGCAATGTAAGGAGTCACAAAAGACAAGGTACCCCCGAATCTAGCAAAGCATAAACATCAATATGAAAAACACGCAACATACTAGTGACCACATCCGGGGAGACCTCCTGCTCCTGGCGAGATGCTAAAGCGTAAAACCTGTTTTTATGCTGACCGTCGACTGAACTAGCTGAGGCACCCTATTGAGGGGGACGTGCTGCTGGAGCGGCAGAACTGGCTACTGGCATACGGGCTCCACCAACCCCTAATCTGGCTGAAGGGCAATCCCCGAGTCTTTGTCTAGGTTTTCCACACTCGAAACAAGCATCCGAGCTAACTAGGCATCTTCGGGGATGATTCTTGCCACATCCTAGACAAACTAGGAAAGTGCGCTCCATCTGCATGCTACCCTGGCCTCTCGAATCTGAAGCTCTGCTCCTCCGATCCCCTCGGAATCTAGATGGCATACTGGCCAATAATGGTGCTGGAGCAATAGACCTGTGCTGGGACTGCTTACGCTGTCCACCCCCTGATCTGACCTGAGAAGTCCCGTAACTGTCGGTCCTGACCCTCTTGGCCTCTCTCTACCTCCGATATACCGAATCCATTTGCTGAGCATGCAACATAATGCAGCGAAAATCTATATCCCTATGCAACATGGCGATCCTACAGTCCTTATCCAAATAGTCCGCCACTCCATGCACAAAATGGCTCACCAGAGCCCTCTGGTTCGCCACCAACTCTAGCACATATTTGAATAGACAGGTGAACTCCAATGTGTACTCCTGAACGGACATGTCACCCTGTTTCAAGTTAATAAACTTAGCCGCCTTAAGGTCCCTTATCTCTCAAGGAAAAAACCGATCCATGAATGCCGCGTGGAACTCTTCCCAACCTATAGGGCCTGCACCCACTACTCTAGCATCTCTCCACTGCTTGAACCATATGTGAGCCACCCTCTTTAGCTGATAGGAGGCCAAATCAACATAATCTTCATTGGTCACCCCCATAACCTGGTGATCTTTAGAATCTCCTCGATGAAATCATGTGGATCCTCATCCACCTTGGACCTAAGGAACTCCGGAGGGTTCATCCTCAAGAAATCTCTAACCCGGTTCGCTGCCGCATTGCCATTCTGTGGGATATGCGCAACAGCCTGCTGGTTGACCTAAGCGGTCAAGGTCTGAGCCAACATCTGGATAGCCGCCCGAAACTCCACGTGGGAAACTGGCTCTAGTGCCTAGGGCTCCTGAATAGGTGGGGATTGTTGATCCCTATGACCATTTCCATCATCATGGCCTTCATCGTTCCTATTTCTTCTTCCATTCATTCCTCTGCGAGCCATGATTCTGCAATCGTGAATAGCACGAATTAGAAGGAAAGAAAGACTTTTCATCGCATGACATAGATCGTGAAAGAAGGGAATATTTTCTAAACGTCTCGAAGCCTCTTCATCATAAGTGTGGCCCGCTTTACACCCATGAAAAAGACTTTACTTAATGCGGTTTTCAGACACCCTAGGAAGCATCAAACCTATTGCTCTGATACCAAGTTTGTTATGACCGGGATGTAGACCCGGATCATAACACGTGACAAGGAGCCCCGAGAGTCCACAAGTAGACCCATGGCATAAGAATACATCTAACTTCATTCACTTTAAGCGGAAGGATGAATATAAGGCATAGCATAAACATAAACATAACATAACATATCATAACGTAAGGAATCACTAGATATACGCGCAAGTTGAGTACTACATAATGTCTGAAAGCCTCTACTGCATATGATGGGTTGATGGGACAACACCCCTAACTAACCCAACCAAGTACTGAAACATAAAATAACATAAATATCTAGTTAAAAGGCCCTCAGAACATGAGGACTCACCAATAAGCTGATAGCGAACTCTGAGAGGATCTATATATGACGATGAGCCTGAGAGTCAGGTCCTGTATCATGAAACGATACAGCATAGAAAGTATGCAGTCAGTACGTAAAATATACCAAGTATGCAAGGTAAGTAAAACGGACATTAAAAGGTGTAAAAACTTATATAAAACATCATGACAGCAGGATATCATGCTCATACCATAAATATCGTAACATAACGTGAGGCTCAAGGTTTTCAAATCATTTATAAAACATTCATAATCATAAGCATGAGAGGAAAGTGAAAATGAAAATAACTTAATCCCATATACATAATCATAATCATGCATAAATCATGAGGAACAGTGGGAGATTCTCTTAACCAACATACCCCATATGAGCACACATGGAGCCCGACTTTTAAACCTAGTCGGGAGGCCGTTCTTACCTTGCCAAGAGTAGAATCATAAAAGTGTGATATCACTATGAAAAGGGCCAATTAGGCAGGGAAAGTCACAAAGGAGGTCCCAACATACCTACGGTGGCACATAGTTCGCGAGATCTGAGGCAGAACCTAGGCCCTAAACCTACTCGATGGTCGATACTGCTCCCAAAACATATATAGTGCTCATGGTATAACATGCATGAATTTATGGGCTAGTTAAATCATGATAATCATAAACATATTTGTACATACGTGAACTAGCTATGACATAAGGCTCGTGGATCGGCCAAAAAACATAATTCATGAATCATGGGTTTCATGCATACTCATAGGTCATACATATAACTTGAAAATCATTAAATCATGATGGGTAATTGAATAAATCTATATTTCAAATCATAAATCATGCTGGATTTATAAATATCAACAATTAAGACGTAGAGCATAAACCGATTCATCATAGATCATGCTTAAATAGGCTTAATTTAGTAGAAATCAAAATCAATAATTTTATAAGTAAAATAGTTGTAAAATATGATCAAAATTCATAAAATATGATGTAAATCATAAATCATAACAACCCATTAGTAAATCATTAGATTATCACAAAAATTGAATTAAAATCCCATGAGATTATTAATAGATTTTCATAAATTAATAGAAAATGGGCATGGGTGTGAACGGAAACACCCATTTGTAGCCCTACATACCTGATGGGGGATAAATCTTACTTTCCCTTGAATGTCCAAAAGAAGATTGAAAGAACTTGAAGATATCTAGCTTGATCACCCTCTCAAATCTCTTCTACTTTGCATGCATGGATGGAAAATGAGTAATCTGAACCTAACCCCATAAAAGGCCATTATTCATATCCAAAAATGTTGTAGTTTAGGTTTTAGGAACTTAAAAATTATGAAAAGGCCCTTACTAGATTCGTAGAAAATAACTGCCAGGTGGCCCTAACGAGTGACCTAACAACTCGTTGCTAGAGGGCATGACTCGTTACTCTGCTCGTTAAGTGCACTGCCTCATCTATTCCCCTAGGCTCGTAACGGTTCACTTCATGATTCTTTATGGGTGACCACCACTCGTGAAGTACATTGCCAAATTTTCTTTTCCCCACTTATTTTCCCTCCCCACGGCTGACCCAACGACTCGTGGGTCCTAACCACGAGTCGCAGTCTAGCCTGTGGAGTCTCAACTCTTCCAGGGCTCCTCTCAAAACCTATGCATCCCCCACGAGTCACTTGACAACTCGTAGACTGTCTTCACGAGTCGTCTCACGACTCTTCCTGAGTCTACAACAACAATTTTCACATTTTCTCACTTCAACTCCTTGGTCTGACCTGTGGGCTTCAGGGTATAACAAATAATAAGTATATCATTTTGAAAATTACCACTAGGTTTATTAGGCAACCATGGTGTTGCTAACCCGAAGGCAAAACTATAATACTAAGATTCTAGCTCTCTAGGCGTCAAGATGCCAAATGCCCGTAGACAGGCTTAATCAAACGTCGGTATCATGAACATAAAGTTCTATCGCCAAGTTATTCATTATACTGGCAAAATCAACAAAACATGATCAGCATCTAACCACAAAGCCCTAACAACATCAGTAGGATAGGAAAATATTAATAGTCAATCTAAGAGACAACAATTCAAATGGATTACTCTTATGCTGCTTCTAACAAAAGACAAAGCTATACGTGGAAAATCCCGGCAAGAAATACTCATACCAAACTATTATTCCAGAAGCTAATCAACAACAAACAATATAGCTACAAATATTAGTATGATAGATAACAAGTCGTATTAACGATATGATGAAGGAAACTTGCCGAAGGGAGTTTAGTCTTAACATACCTCGTAAACAATTCGTTTTGCTCCAACAGAAAAATCTAAGCTTCACCTTGATAGCTACTGCTAACTCTAGCCAACAAGACCCTTATACAACTTTTAAAACAGTCCCTAATTCAACCAACTAACAACAGCAAGTTCCGACAATTTAATTTTCCAATAAAAGCATAAAAATCATGAATCAACACAAATAAAAAGGTAGAAACCTCACCTTGATTCTTTAGAAGTGTTTATCAATGGAGGAAGTATATTTCTTTACAATCGCTCATCTCCAAATTAGGTGCCCACTTTGTTGTAAAGGATACGGGAACACACCATTTCTTTTTTGGTATCAAAGTTGTACATTGTGATAATGGCCCCTTTCTTAGTCAAGGGGAAGTATGCTAAAGATATTCTTTATCGAACCATGAAGCACTATGCCAAGGAAATACACACTCCTCTATCACAAGAAAATGACTTTAACACTGCTATAGGGTCTCTTGCTAATGCCTCGAATTATAGAAGTATAGTTGGAGTTCTTCAGTATCTCACTTTAACACGTACCAAACTCAATCATGCAGTTAATCTAGTTTGTCTTTTTATGCAAGCTCCTACTACTATACACTGGCAAGGCATCAAACATCTCCTTCATTACCTAGATGACTCTGTTAATTTTGGTTTCGCATCACGTCCAGATCTTCATGAGGGCAATTATCTTCTCGACGCTGATTGGGTAGGTTGTGCTCTCACCCGTTGCTCCACAACAGGGCTTCGTGTCTTCTTGGGTGCTAACTGCATTTCTTGGTCCTCTAAGAAGCAACATATTGTTGCAAAGTCCAGTGCAGAAGCTGAGTATCATGCTCTTGTGTCTCTTGCAACCAAGATCACATGGATCCTTCATCTGCTACAACACCTTCGAGTATCGCTTTAATCACCTTATGTGCTTTACTCTGACAACATTAGCGCCTTGTATCTCATAAGCAATCTGATACTTCATGCTCGTATGAAACATGTTGAATAGGACTTATCACTTTGTCCAAGAAAAGATTTTTGTTGGGTGATGGTTACCAAGTGTGTCCCATCCTTGACACAAATCGCTCGCATTTTTACAAAGGCCTTGCTGAAGCAGCAATTTCAATTTCTAAGGAGCAAGCTTGAAGTTATCTCCTCGCCAACGCCCAACTTGAGGGGGATGATAGAGAGGACAATGTGAAGGAGGATGGCGGTAGCATAAATCGTTAACCTATAGGGATTAGTTACATAATTGAATAGGGTTTATAGACTCTAATTCCTATACTAACTAGGTGTAGAAGTATGGCTTTATATATTGAAGCCATTCACGTTAATTAGAAGACAAGGAGAAAGTACTGAGTAAGTTAACTTTACAGATTTCTTCATTTATAAATCTTCTATAACAGTTACCTCAACAAGTTAAAGATCTCTTAAACATGGATAAAAGGAGAATCCCTAGCTTTTGAGTTAGAATGAAGAAACACTATGAGTTGTCCTATAATGATGTTGTTTAACATTCTTCTCGTATTATTGGTGTGTCGAGTCCTTAATGACAATCAAAAGGGGAGCCCTTCCTTCAGTGAACATCTCTCGTTTCCCTAAAAATCTTACCCTAGCATTAGTTATAACATATTGTTCTTAAATTCTAATGACATGAGCCTGTCATTATTCTTCTATTTTTTTTAGGAGAGGTTAGGCTTTATATCCCCTTGCTTATGTATTTTGCTATGTCCTATTAATATACGTACAAGTTAAGGATCATTTCTTATTCCCCTATCCTGAAGGTATCTTTTGATCAAGACAAATATGAAATTCATTGTTAAAATGATCACTAAATTATCTAAAAAAGTGAATATAATTTTTAAAACACTTATCTTTTGTTATCATTTAAAAAGTCATTTAAGCGGAAAGTAATATATTAGACCACTTTACTATACCGTGACTCCTATTTTTTAAGAAAAAAAGGAAATATAGAACACTAAATTTAATTTATTTAACCAAAAATCTACTATTCGAATTCATATCATATTAGAATCGAAATAATCAAGTATCAAGCGGAAGCTAATACAACAAACCTCAAAAGACGCTAAATAAGAAGATAAACGAGAAATATACCACAAGAGATACAATAATTTAACGTGGTTCAGTCAATCTACTTACATCCACAAGAGGAGATGAACAATTCACTATATAAAAGAGAGTACAAGATATCGAAAGAAGTAATCTCACAAAATTCACTCTGAATAAAAAGAGGTTCACACAAGAATTACATTACCACTTGTGTCTCACAAATTCTCTCACTAAACAAGACTCCCAAAGCCCTTATGACTATATTATGGATGCTAAGTTAGAAGGAAGGAGCCTCAATTTATAGAATCACACCTTTTCCTATAGGAAAACGATTAGTCAAATATGAAAATTTTGTATTTTCCTTTTAGGAAAAAGAAAATCCAATTATGATAAAAAAAAGTGAAGAAAAATATCCAACAACCACTACCCATAAAAGTTTCTTTTGTATGCTAAACAAATGCTGAACTAGTAGTTGATTAAAAAGAAAAATTTCTTTGAAATTAATTTGGAATATGAGCATATCGAGAAAGGTACAAAAGATAGTAATCTAGATATAAAGGTAAGGGAATTTCAAAAGCATCTATAACTTTATGCTCCAAAATACATATATAATACATACATACAAATTATTTTATATCACAAACGAAAGTCATAATCAAGTATTCAAAAGCACACTGCATACACCCATGCAGCAATATCTCTCATTTTTATTCAAACACTCAGCCCCCTAGAATTAAAACAGGAAAAAGGAGAAATTAATTAAAACCTAAGCATTTATTTAATAAATAATATGCATTGTTCTTTCTCAATAAACAAATTACTGCTAATTAAGGGCACTTAGGCCTATTGCCATGAGTCTTAAGCCTAGCATAGCAGGGGCAAGCTTCCTTGTTTCCATAAGTTCCTGGTGGAACACACTTGCATCTTGCACAACATGTCTTGCATGCCCTTGTGCACACCTTCTTTCTTGACGACTTCTTGCATCTCCTTGCACATGCATACCCGCAGTCTATAAAAATCAATTCATAATAATGTTTAGTATGTTACGTACTACTCGGAAAATATATACTAGTAGTCTAGTAATAAAAATGTTATATATCACAACTTAATGAATTCAAGATTCTGAGTCCAAAAATATTGCATCAAAAGTATACTTAATATTTGTACTACTCTTATGTATCAAGATTTTCTCTCTCTTCTCACACACGCTCATATTCCTAATATATGCTAAAAGTTACGGTTCAGTCAAATCAATTAAATCTCATGAATCCTTCGCCTATATTAAAAGTTTTTTTTGTTCTTTTAATCATATGTGATTAGGGCCTAAAGTACATGTCCTTATATATGTTAAATAGAATTGAGATAACTAGCCAATACTTTTTAAGTTAAATTAGTTCATGTAATAAAATTTTGTAAAACTTACGGATCCTCTTAATTGGGTGAAATTTTTTGTGAAGATCTCTTTCATTGCCTGCCTGTATCTGCATAATACAAAATATTACAAATCAAACATGTTAGCATTGTTGAAAAAATAATTATTTTAATATCTCAAATAGAATTATTATTTTTTAATATTTACTTTTTCATTTCAAGAGGCAATTGATACAATATTGAATAGCCTTAAAGGCATTTATTATGATTAATTTGGCTGTTGCATAACCGTCCTTTCGACCCATTTTGACATATTGTAACTCCCCTCGTTATACCCATTAATCTTCTTTACTTGTCATTAACATTTGTAATCTATGACACATTATGAGAATTAATTTGTCATTAGTATTCGTTGACCATATAATTCAAATTATTCTCCTATATATTATTGTCTTCTTCTTTGAGACAAGACAAGAGAGAAAGAAATAATCTTCTTCCTACTTTTTGAGTTGCTGGATTTTCTATTAATGTAAATTGTTTGTCAGATTCCGGCTTCTAGTTTTATACTAGAAGAGCTTGTTGAATCCCCAAGGATACACCTACACAGGGTGAAATATCCTTGAGAACAGTGTCATAAGCACGCCTTAAGCAACGAAATTTTTGTGATTCACAATATTTTCCAACAATCTTAAGAATTTTCTTATGAATCACGGAAAAGAAAAAGTTTGTGTCGAATTGTTGCTTTCCGTTGTGCTACTGCTGCGTTCTCTCTGTTCCTAGACCAAATCATCCTATGTAATATGTAGAATCTGAAAGTCCTTTCATGTAATGCACAAATTAGCCTTTGGACTATGCTAGAATTTCACTACCACCGCTACTGCCTTGACATCTTTCAAACTCGGAGGAGAAGAGAAATATGAACTTTTTAGTGCTGGCACATTCCCTAAAGTTCACGAAGCTGCAGAATTTTTAAGTGGCTTGACAATTTTGTAGTATTCACGTTTTAATGTTATTTGTATTTCTATCATCATAAGGTATGTCGATATATTCATATATTTATTATTTTTTGAGAAATACAATTATATTAAGCTCAATATCAATAATAAAGTCTTTGAAAAAAGAATTGAGAAAGTTGACAATCTTGCTAAGAAAAAACTAGTTTGGATGAAGCAGATGATATTGTTGTGGTCGATTCCCAAGTGAATATTATGGACAGTGAGTGTGACTAGGTGATAGGCATATTTGTGTGAATAAAAATAATTCTATAACTTACACCCAAGCTAACGGAGGAGAAACTTTACTTATCTTGAATGAAGAACTAATCAAGTTCTTGGAAAAAGAAAAAAAAAATCTCAAACTCACTTCTAAAAGAATATTGGCTTTAATTGAGATTTCATGTTCCTTATATTTAAAATAATTTGGTTGATCTGTAATTATTAGAAAATGTTGGAGAAAAAAATATATACTTTTGAGAATGTTCTGATTCTTTTAATTAGGAACAATATATTTGTTGGCTATGAATATTATAACTATAATTTAGTTGTGCTAAATATTTCTAATCATGAATGAAAATGTTAGTGGCTTGCTTGGTAATTTCTTTGATTATGACATGTCAAAATTTGAATAAATTAATTTATTTTATATTATGAGAATTCAATATTAAATAGAAAATTAATTGTATAAAAAGATTGAATGAGTAGATTTGATAGAGATGGTGAATTTATTTGTACTTAGAATTTATTTGTGCTTAGTATTTTTTTAACTTATTCATTTCTTATTCAATTTTTGATAAAAATGTTATTTCCTTAAAATATTTATTGATGATGACATAGTTGCTTGGGTCTCGATAAATGACAAATTACATGCTTGATTGTCCATATGATAATATTTTGGAATGTATTATTAGCTTATCATCTAGAACATGATAATTCTTATGAGAAATTGGTAAAACTTCTTTTGATTGTAAAAAATTTTACTCCATTAGATTGAAATATTTGAAAGTGTTAGGGTAACTTGTTAAGTTTGTGTTACCTGATTTCCGAAAGGAAAAAAAAAAGATAAAACACTTCTTGTTGTATATTTATCTTATATGCTTACAATAAGTGTTACATATAAACTTTGTATTTATTAATATTTATGTGACTGCATGAAACATTATATATATATATATATATATATATATATATATATATATATATATATATATATATATATATATATATATGTATGTATGTATGTATATAGGATCTGAGGAAAAGAAAATTGCAAGGATAATTTTATACTTATCTTGTTTATAGTAATTGTGAAATATATTATTATATTATTTGTTCTCTTGGTGTATTACTTGAAAAGAGCAACTGATAAAGTGCTAAAATGAGTTAAAAGTTGTTGTACTAGAGAGATATAATGATGCTAAGTGGATCTTAAAATCCATATGTAGTTACGCGTTTACCTTGATGGTGTGTAATAACATGAAATCAGCCAAGTAGAGCATGATTGGATCAATTATAAATTTTGAATTTGTGGCTTTGGAGTTGGCAGATAATGAGGCTAAGAAACTTCTTAGCAAGTATTGAGATTGAGATAAATAACATGTCTATATGTTGTGATTTCCAGGTAGCATTAGCTGTAGTGAAAAAATAAATTCTCAATGGCAACAAAATACATATGTTTGAGACATAATGTAGTTAAGTGATTGTTAAGAGATGAAATTATATTCATAAATTATGTGAATATGTCAGAAGTGAATTTGGCCAATCCTCTAACTAAACATTTGAGAAGAAAATTAATAAATGAAGCTTCAACGAGAATGAGACTTTTTTCAAGTTGTTTATCAAACATGATGGTAACCCAACCTATGTTAATAACAAATCATTGTTTGATCTTGTGCACTATAAAATTTGTCTCATCTATGATCTATTATAGTGTGTGTATAGTGCAAATCTGCAAGAAACTGAGGTTCAGTTGTAAACTCTTAATCCATTATCATATCCTTTATAAATGGTGTATTGTTGTACAGAATATATTTGATGGGTGGACCTATATGAGTGTGTAGTGGTGTTGCTTCGATAAAATTATGAAAGATTTCTAGAGCACTCATGAATACCAGGACACGTGCATGGCCTTTTAGCGCAAAACTGTGATAACGACAAAGATTGTGCGGGTATAATGTGATAGAATAAGACTCTTAGCTTACAAAAGAATTCTTGGTTCATAGAAGTTCTAAACTTCACCAATTGTTCTGTAAGTTAAACTTTCTTTTATCTAGTTCTGGTTCATAGTCTATAAGACTCTAGATTTGATACATTATACTCATATATGAGAAAATCCAGCAAAAACTTTTATTTTATTCCTTAATATTCTTTTTGAGATACTAATCTCTTGACACGTGTGTTGCGCGTGAGTGCTGAGTTATGTAGTATGTTTTATAAAATAATATAAATCTTATTAAGTTAAAATTTTTAATATATATTTATATATGACAGATTAAAGTACAAGTTTTTATTAAGAATCAATTATGTCGGTGATTTATTTGTCAAAGTTAAGCTGATTATATATTGTTTGAACCTACAAAATTGAATAATCAAACATATAAAAAGTAAGAAAAACTTAACGTGCAAAAACTCAAATCCAACTAAATTTTAACTATCTTTAAATCAAAATCATTTCACAGAATATAGCTCAATTTGATATACATATATAAAAATAACTCTTATGAGTTGTACGCCTCATAAGCCTCTATGTATTGATTGGGGGTGGATGAAATAACAAAAAAATACTATTTCACTCAATTTTAAGGACACTAAATAATAGGAGAGAAGTGTGCTAGAATAATTATTCAAATTTAACTAAAAATAAAATATCTTTCGTTATTACACCTATTTTCGTCCTTGATATATATACATATACTAATCAGGCACTTCAAATTTTATTATTAAGCGTGAGTATGTTCTCATTATTGTTATAACTACCGGGAGCATATATAAAGACTTAAAGATTAATTTATAGGAATTAGTAGCTTATGTGTGTGAACATGCACCCAATATATATATAGTTATATAATACTTGATTGTGAATAAAGTTATCATTGGGATATTAACTTGAAGTCGATATAGGAACTCATAAATTTCATATTCTGAATCCTCTGCTAATTAATTAAATAGTATGAAATATTTTTATTATTTTACAAGATCTTTTACTTCCTTTATCTTAAGTGATATCATAAAACATCAAGTACATATGTAGAACAAATAAAAAATATTAGTTGGGTTGATTAGTTAATTATAAAATTATGATTTGAAAACAATTACGACACTTGAAAAACAATAACAAACTATTGATATATAATATGTTCCCTTGAATTTTTTTGATGAGTTACTTTAGACCTGAAAAAAATTATAAGTTTATCATGGTTATTAGTATAACTTTGATTTCTCCAACTCTCATCCACCCTTAGCATGCACAAATAAACACTTGAAAATACAATAAGTACTAGACCAAACTAACTCATGAATATTTACTTTTAAATTTCATCCTTTACAAGATCTTTTACTTCCTTTATCTTAAGTGATATCATAAAACATCAAGTACATATGTAGAACAAATAAAAAATATTAGTTGGGTTGATTAGTTAATTATAAAATTATGATTTGAAAACAATTACGACACTTGAAAAACAATAACAAACTATTGATATATAATATGTTCCCTTGAATTTTTTTGATGAGTTACTTTAGACCTGAAAAAAATTATAAGTTTATCATGGTTATTAGTATAACTTTGATTTCTCCAACTCTCATCCACCCTTAGCATGCACAAATAAACACTTGAAAATACAATAAGTACTAGACCAAACTAACTCATGAATATTTACTTTTAAATTTCATCCTTACTCCCCAGTATTCTCATAATTTGTTCTTCTCAATCTATTTATAATTATTAAAGTTTATAATATTGAAGGTATCTAGACACACGAGTATGTACTATGGCCTCTAGGTGGAACTTGGGGCATAAAATATTTGAATAATTTACTACAGAGAGTGTGCAAATAAAGAAGGTGTGGAAACTCAGTCTTATGTCAGAAAACTACAAAATTTAATTACTATCAAAAGTAAAGAAAAAAATAGAATAACATGAATCACTCTATGTAATTACCTTTTATTTAAATTCTTTTTAACAAAAGTATCCCTTTTTTAGTTTTAGCTCGATATACGTCTACTTCTTAAAATATATAAAATTTTAAATAGGGACAATTTCTATTTATACATAAACCCAAATAAAGATTAAAACAAAAAATAATATTTGAAGACTCAATAAGAAAAGAATAGAAATAAAAGAAAATAAAGCAATTACGTAATATCCACCTTATGGCTATCTAATATAATGAAAACAACATCGATAAAGAATTTTTTAAAATCGGCAATAGCCAATCCAAATAATTTTACGAGCATAAAACACAACAACTAAAATTTAGTGAAGTATATTCAAGTTGAAATATTTTATTTTGATAAGTCAAATTAATTTCGTGTAATTTTCACACACTAAAATTTAAAGGCGGAACAAAGAGTTAATAGAGAAGATCAAAGTGATGAGAAAATGTGGAATTTAATTTTTAAGAAGGTAATTAAACAATGACAACTCTTTCGGGAGAGAAATCATATAACTTCTCTTTCTTGGCTACCGATTTTTGATAAATAAATAAATAGGGTATTTAAACAAAAAAGTGATTGTGCATTGTCAATCACATCTTTAATCGAGAAATTCTCTCCTCAACTAATTATTTTGAGAGAAATAAAGTATGAGATAAAGTTAGAAAAAAATGTTAAACATTCTATATAACCTTTTAGGGTGTCTTTGGTAGGGAGGAAGACATTTTTCAGAAAATGCTTTCCAATTTTTTCATATTCAGTTGGTCAAAATATTTTAAAAACTTTTTCTTCAAGAAAATAAGTTCCTTAAGAATGAAAAAAATGACTTATAGTGAAAATAAGAAAAATTACTTTCATAAGTGGCATTTCACATTGATTATATCTTTTCTACCCTTAAGCACACCTCATCTTCACCCCATCTTCTATAGAGATGGTTTATAATATATACAAATATTTCTAATTAATATACTAACAATAAGAAGTATTTTCATGTATCTCAAATTATTAACTTTTAGAATCAATTTATCCATTCAAGAAAAGTAATCATATATATTATCTTCGTGATCTTAAGATAACTATCAATAATTAATCTATATTTATTTCATGTTTTTATAACCTTGAAAATAATATTTCAAATCCTATATGCTACCGAATTGTAAATCCACTAAACATTTTTATTTGATCAAAATAATATAAAAATATCTTCAAACATATGTCACTTTTAATCATGCATAAAATTCATGATATACAGTATGAGAACATCAATACTAAGTATCTATCAAAATATTTGTGTATTTTTTTATTTTATAAATCACATAGAGGAGAAAAACTAAAGAATGAGCAGAAAAAGTAGAACCTGATGTATTAGCACTTTCTCCTTGATATATGACTCTGGTATTGCCTTCGACAATCCAAAGTTAATAATATTATTAAGATAACAATTAAATTTTAAAAGTTATGACTTTTTATATGTTTGTGATGGTTAATGAATTGAAATACTTGTGCCTCTTTATTTTTTTTGTTGTTTGCAAGGATCGTGAATTTAATATAATTTTCGTTATAAATCCTACTGCTCTCAACATATTGAGATCTAGAGGTTTTAATTTTTATTATACTAAACATATCCTCTGTCTAAAAGAAATTTGAGACCTCCTTTTTTTCTTTGTACTTTTGTTTTCTAAAATAAGCATTTTTTAATGCCCTTGAATTATTTGTATGGTGTTGTTGAGAGGTAAAACTTTAGAAAGGTTTGATTAAGTATAAAGAATTTTGACAGTAATTCACTTGAAGCTTTTAATTAGGTTATTTAGGACGATTAAGGTATTTTTATTATTTATAAGGGTATTTAGGTAATTTAACTATTAAGTTAGGGAGTTCATGCTTTTAATATAATAATATAGATGTGGGGGATTGTTGAAAAAATAATTATTTTAATATATCATACAGAATTATTATTTTCTAATTTTTACTTTTTCATTTCAAGAGGCAATTGATGCAATATTGAATAGCCTTAAAGGTATTCATTATGATTAATTTGGCTAGCATAACCTTCCTTTTAACTCATTTTAACATATTACAGTTCCCCTCTTTATACCCATTAATCTTTTTTATTTGTCATTAACATTTGTAACCTGTGACACATTATGAGAATTAATTTTCCATTAATATTCTTTGACCATATAATTCGAATTATTCTCCCTATATATTGTAGTCTTCTTCTTTGAGAGAAGACAAAAGAGAAAGAAATAGTCTTCTTCCTTGAGACAAGACAAGAGAGAAAGAAATAATCTTCTTCCTACTTTTTGAGTTGCTGAATTTTCTATCAATATAAGTTCTTTATCAGATTCTAATTTCTAGTTTTATACTAGAAGAGTTTATTGAATTCTGAGAAATACACCTACACCGAGTGAAATATTCTTACAGATAGTGCCATAGAAACGCCTCAAGCTATGAGATTTTCGTGATTCACAATATTTTCCAACAAGCATAATATAACAAATTTTCCTTCTTTTATTTTCTCTTTCAACCAAAACAAGGTAATATTCTATAACCGCCGAACTTTCTCTATTTCAACTCTTCAAATTATGTTACATGTTTTGCGTTTATTTCGTATTTCCTCTGTCCATTTTTACTTATCTAGTTTTGACTTGTTACATTTTTTAATAAGCAATAAATAAATTGATAATCTTAGTGTACCATCTCTTGAATATAGTAAATTCAATATTTTGAAAAATGTATTAGGAAATAATTATAAAGATAAATTAGGAATTAAGTGATAAATTATGTCTTGATTTTTCAAATTGAATAAGTAAAAGTGGACATCTATTTTTAATATATTGGACAAGTAAAAGTGAATAGCAGAAGTAGTTCATGGTTTTAAGGAACAGGGCAATAATTTTATCATATGAATAATACCTGTGCAGCAGTATCTTCGGCATTGTTAATGGAAACAGCCTCTGCGAAAACCTAAATTTAGAAGTTTACGATTAGGAAAACTAAGAAAAGTAATTAAATACTACTTATGTGTTTATTGAAGTGAAAACTAGCTAGCTACCTGTATGAGGAGGATGGCAATAAGAAATAATGCGAAAAGCTTCATGTTTTCTTGAGAAGAATGGAAGTGAAGTGAAGAAGGGCTGGCCCTATTATATAGGCATATTCAAGTGCAATTGGGCAAGGCATTTATTGAGCCTTTTGATAGTTGATCACATGAAGCTTAGGTTATAGCAATATCACAGGCTTTGAGTTGAGTGCTCTTTATTTTTGGAAAACCTTTTTTGATCAATTTTTGAACTGTTGTTTGGAAGTTTCTCTCCTTTAATAATAACTTTTAGATTTAGTGTGAGCTACACAGCTGTGGATTCCTTTGCTGGATATATAGAAAATAAATGGCCCCTTTAACAAAAGGGCAATATGTAACACATCACACGGAGAGGAGAATCAAGAACTTTAAGTTATGCGTCCTAGATTTTGTGACATAACAACTTATTGGTTCAGGTAGATTGTTTTTGTACATTTTAAGTGATTTTCTTATTATAAATATAAAGTTTGGGCTAAAACCATTGGATTTTGCCGAAACCGTAACTAATGTTGTAGATCCACTCGGCCCTGATCACACGGACCACTGGCAATCGAATTCGATTGGGTGTTTGTCGTGAAACTTGCCTTAGGCAAATCTACATCGTAATGGGGAAAAGTTAGTAGTAGTCGCATGTGAAACATTCAACCGTTAAGGTTTCCTTTGTAGAAATAACACTCAATAATCACTTTTGGCCATGTCTTTGGTAAGTAGCTCTCATCGTGGAGTTTTAAATTTAAATAGATGAAATTCCACAATTATGTCATGGAGTTTCACTTGTAAAATTTGAAACTCCATGACAATAGCTATTTCTGAATCACATGAGCAATTATGTCTTGCAATTTCACATATGAAAGTTGAAACTCGACAACGGCTGTTTTTCAATCACATAAGCTAAAATATAGTGGTTGTGAATTTTCCCCGCATCTTTTGATGAATTAGAATTCAAGGGCACAAGGCTCAAAATTTTGAGGTGGGCACAGAAAAGTCGGGCTAAAACGGGAGATACCTCCGCCATGACACCCAATTTTGTGAATAAGGAGGCAGCTAGCTGGGAAAGAGAAAGGAGAGAGGATACTTTGCCAGTTAACATATTGGCAATATCTTCTCAAGGAAAGAACACGAGAAATTTAATGTGCATGCACGACTCTTTGTTGTTTAGTACCAATTGCTAGCTGGCTATTTGTCATATAAGACCATTATTTTTTTTATATATATATCTGTCCTCCATAATACAAGGCTCACAAGATGTGGAAAAAGAGAAGTCACTAGGTGAAGCACAAAAATTAACGACAATGACAACAACAACAGCAAAAGGGAAAGGGAATATAACAAACTTTTAGGGTGCGTTCGTAGCGGTGTGGAGAAACATATTTTTTGGAAAAATATTTTTTAAGTTTTTTTCATGTTTGATTGGTTGAGATTTTTAAAATATATTTTTTCTAAAAAATAAATTGCTTGAAATGAGGAAAATGACTTCTTTAATAGAAGTGGGAAAATAAGTTCTACATATGACATTTCATATTTGATTGTGTCGGCCCCCATACTCTAACACATCTCATCTTCACGTACCCCCAACCCCATAGTCCCCATCCCCATCACCCTACACTCCCTCTCTCATAGTATTTTTCTAGATTATATATATGATTTTAAAATAATATTTTTTGCATAAATACTGAAGATAAGAAAATAAATAAGAGATTCATTCATTTTTCATAGAAAATATTTTCCTTCATCCCAAATACACCCTTAAAGGAACTTTATCTGCTATTGGATTATGTTCCTCTCTATATATATGACTGTTACCATTGTTTTATAATTAAGCCTTTTAAAGAAATTGTCCAAGATGAATTATACAAACTTTTATCGAGTTACATGCTATATATGCGTAGCTACAAGTGATGAAGGGGTCAATTGCATGAATTCCCTTCATCGGCGAAGTATACCATGCAAATAGAAAAAAATAATTATATTTTTGAATATGTATAAAATTTTGAAATCCTTGACATATGGGATGCTACTAGTGAAGTGGAAAAGGTCTGTTCAAATATTATTTTGAATCCGAGTGGATTTGTCCTTTTTTTGTGTTTTTGGAATTTGATGGCTTGTATGTGTCCACCACTAATCAAGGAACCTGGTGTAATACCTTGAAAGTGCCTAAGACTAGACTCGGGAGTTGAAAAGGTTGTTCAATAGAAAATTTGAAAAATTATCACAGGACGACTTGTGGTACGAGTTGTAGGAGTTGCCAACAGATCGTAGGATCACTTGTGGGTAGCAGTTTGCTGAGGAAAAATTGGTAGCAATGAGTCCAGTAATGACTCGAGGGATGATGGTACGAGTCGTGGAAGGGAGTCATCATTTGGTTTTGGATTGTCAGGCTGGAAGGTACGTGTCTTGACATGATTCATGGTGAGGAACCAGGGATTGTGGTAAGGACTCATTGGTTGGGTCTAGGGTGACTGAATTGGAAGCCACGGGTCAAGGTACGACCCGTTGTGAGGAACAACGAGTCGTTACTCACACCCATAGGAAGGATTAGGAAATTATCCTAGTGGTGGTGACGGATGGATCCAACAACTCGTGGGATGATGGTAGGAGTCTTTGTGTGATCCATGGAACACTCTAGAAACTCAAGGTTGAGGCAGTGGCGACGACGGAAGGAACCCACGAGTCGTGGGATGGAGGAACGACTCATGGTGTAAGTCGTGGCACCTGATAGTATAAAAATTTATGCGAAGTTAGTCAGGGCAATTTTGTAATTCCTAATCCCCTAAGTCCTAAATTATGTCATTTTAAGCCCTAAAAGAAGTGTATTAGGAGGGTTAAATCCATTCTAACCTATTCCCTCCCCATGCATGCAAGCTTAAAGGATTCCATTGAGGATTAAGCCTAGAAATCCTCCAATTCTCCTCCAAAACTCTTGGGCTTTCAAAATCAAGCTAAAAATCAGTTTACCCAGGTATGTAGGGTTATGAATGAGAGTTTTTCTTCTCTCTCATGCCCAAGTCCTATCCTAAGTTCATGAATTCTAGTGTATGATTCTATGAGGTTTTAACCTAAAGTATGAATTCTCTATATTTTAATCATGGATCAATTTCCTTCATGTTTTAAAATGATATTTTAAGATTCATGGGCATGTTTTGTACTTATTTTGAATTACAATTTGTGATTTCTAGTTTTGAAAATATTATGCCCCATTTATGCAAGTTTCATCAAAAGTTAAGATTATGATCTAGGTTTTCAAGCATGATGAGGTATTTTGCATGAAAGAGCGTTTATGAATTACCCATGTATGAATCCATTCTTTTGACTGTCAAGTCTATGCCAAGTATGTTAAAGTTTGGGCAAGCCCACGTGATCTAAGTATGTTTTCATGGTTTAGTTCAATTTTATGATGTTAGCTTACCACATGGTTTTGGAGTCTAGGCTCCCACTTTCAGCTTGTGGTATGTTTTGAGCCAAGGCTCCTCATATTCAAACTTCAGACTATGTATGTAATTTTATAATCAGCTTCATTGAAAAAAATGATGGTATAGCTTCGTTGAAAAATTATGTAGAGCATATGCATATTTTTCAGAATAATGTCTAGAACTGAGTAAGCTAGGGCTTCAGGTAGAACCCGAGCCTTAGAACTACGTGCCAACATAGGTTTATTCAGATTCATTGGGACCTCCCTTGTGAGCTTACCCTTCCCCCAGGGGTCCTTCAGATTGATATCGATATCATGGTAGCGTCCTTAGCCCTGGCAAGCCTTTGGACGGCTCTGTCCACTTGAGTGTAATAGTCAGGATCATGTAAGATCTATCGTGATTATGTTGGTTATATGACAAGTCTCCCATTATTCCTCATGATTTTAGTTATGCATGTTCACCAGTTATATATAATAGTGTATTTCAGCAGGTTTGATCCAATGATCAGCTTATCAGTTTCATTTATGAATATTAGTTTCAACTTTGGGTCATTCATTACAGTTATGAGATTCAGTTATGTTTATTCATGTTTTCAAAATATTAGCATGCAAGTCCTTATTATCAGAATCTTATAATGATATGATTTATATTATTCATGTTTTCAGTTTATACTTACTTAGCCTGTTTTACTTACCTTGCATACTCAGTACATTTCAAGTACTGATAACATACTCTATGTTGTATCATTTTTATGCTATAGGCTTATCAGACAGTTTATATATCCAGCTTCAGATTATGTATTTTGAGATTTCAGCGGTTTAAAATGTTTTACTATTCAGGCTTCCGCTATTTCAGAATTTAGTCTTCTGCTTTATTTATGTTGAGCTTCAGTTTTATGTTCACGCCATGGATCAACTTGGAGCCATTTATGGTTCTAGGTTTCATGTCTAGATCCGGGCCTATGTTCAGATCGTGACATATTTGGTACCAGAGCAAAGGTTCAGTATGTCCTAGGGTGTCTGAAAGCCGCGTTAAGTAGAGTCTTTTCCATAGGTTGAAGTGAGCCACACTTATGACGAAGTGGCTATGAAACATTTTAGAAAATTTTCCTTCTTTCTTGATTTATGTCGTGTGATGAAGTATCTCTCTATCCTTCTAACTTGTGCTATACGCGTTTGCAGAATCATACCTCCATGCCAAGTTAGTAGAAGAAGGAACGCAAATGGAAATGGCCATGAGAATGGAATGGATACAGGCACAACAAGCCCCACCAGCCCCGGAAGATTATGTGCTTGAGTAGGTTGCCCATGCTGAGTTTAGGGAAGCTATCCAGATGTTGGCACAAGCGTTGACCGCTCAGGTCAATCAACAAGCAGTGACTCATGTTCCTCAGAATGAGAACGCAACAACTGCTAGGCTCAGGGACTTCCTTAAGATGAATCCCTCTGAATTCCTTAGGTCGAGAGTGGATGAGGAACCACATGAGTTTATTAGGAGATTCAGAGAATCACCCAAATTATAGGGGCGATATGGGAGGAGTGTGCAGACCTAGCCTCTTATCAATTGAATGGGGTTGCTCATATTTGGTAAGATAATGGAAGGATGGTCGGGGAGTCAGACTGGGTCCCATTGGTTGGGATGAGTTTCTCACCGCATTCTTGGACTGATTCTTTCCCCGGGAGATGAGGGAGATCAAGGTAGTAGGTCAGTGGAGCCCAACATTCCAGGCTATGGCAGGTGTGGTAGGAAGCACACCGGTCAATGCTTTACGATAACAGGTGCATGTTTTGGTGTGGCAAGCTCGGTATGCTTAGAGGTTGTCCAGTAGCCAGATAGGGCCACGGTAGAGGTCAAGACCCAGCCACCAGTTCAGCAGCTCCACCAGCACTCTTAGCTCAGTAGGGTATATCCACTAGTGCAGGTGGTGGTCAACATCAGAACAGGTTTAATGCCCTTTCGTCTCGTTTGGAGCAGGAGGTCTCCCCCGATGTGGTCATTGGTACGTTACGAGGATTTCATCTTGATGGTTATGCATTGTTAAATCCAGGGATTACCTTATCTTTTGTGATGCTCTATGTTGCTAGTAGTTTTAGAGTCGGTCATGAAATCCTATTAGAACCCTTCTCAGTCTATACTCCATCTAGTGACTCAATTATAGCTCAACGAGTATACAGAAATTGCTCTGTCACAATCCTTCAGAAAGTCACCCCATGTAATACCTCGAAAACCTTAAGATCAGACCTAGGAGTTGAAATAGAGAAAATAGAATTTTCTGCACCAGGTCACATGACGAGTCATCCAGTGACCCGTGGGGTGCACCACGAGTCATTGAGTGACTCGTGGGGAGGAGGTTGGACATGGTTGAGATTTTGAGTTTTGAGGTGACCACGAGTGTGACCACGATTCGTTGAGTGGTCCGTGGTCAAGAGTGGATTGAAGGTTGAATGTTTTCGGTAATGTCCCTAACGGGTCGTCGCCACGAGTTGTAGGGTACACCACGATTCGTAGTGACCAGTGGTGATGAATTACTAGTGTAGTCAGAGCAGACCATGAGTTGTGGTGATGGGGCACGAGTCGTCCAGTCCCTCATTGGGACTGGTAGTGTGTTTTTCCCTGCAAATTTATTAAGGGCTTTTTCGTAATTCCTAAGTTTCTAAGGCCTAAACTACATTTTTTAAGCTCTAATGTGTTTCAAGAGGGGTAAGTTCATTCTAAGTATTCCCACTCCATGCATGCAACCTAGAGCCTTCCTTGAAGATCAAGTTTGAGGAATTTCATCAAATTCTCTCCAATTTCCTTTGGGCTTTCAAGTGGGAATGTAAACTCGATTTACCCAGGTATGTGAGGCTATGAATGACAGTTCCTTTCACTCTTCTGCTCTAAATTCTTCTCAAATTCCATGGATTTCAATTCTAATCGAAGTTTCATGATCTTATGGGGTTTATTCCAAATCTTGTGAAATTCTATGATCTATCTATGGGTCAATTCCCTTCATGTATCAAATCATGTTTTATGGACTATGGATAGATTTTATAGCTATTTGCATTATAAATTTATAGTTTTAAATTTTAAATTGAGTCATGTCCAATTATGCAATCCTCATGAAAAGTCAAGTTATAATTCTATTATGATTTTTGATTTTACTAAGTCTAAGTTATGATTTGTGATTTATGTTATGATTTCTATTCAAGTAATCTTCATGGATTTATGAATATCAAGTATGCATGTTTTACAAGTATGCATGATTTTCATGATTTATAGATTAAGACTCTTGGCCAACGCATGGGCCCTTATTCATGGCTAATCATGTATTTAAAGTGGGATCCAAAATGTTATTACTTATTTGTCCATGAATTTCATGAATGAGTCATAATGATAAAACCTTGTGGTCTCAAAACTATATGCCACCAATATGTTTACATACATACATACATACATACATACATACATACATACATACATACATACATACATATATATATATATATATATATATATATATATATATATTATTGGATCCCTGTCATATCACCACGCACGCACGTCCCCCTGCTTGGCAAGCCGGGGACAGTTCTGACCACTTGGGCGAAATAGTGGGGCATCATGTAAGGCTCTATCATGATGGTGTCGGTTAAGACGAGTCCTCCCATTATTTCTCATGATTTATGCATGGTTACGTTTATTTTAATTGGGCTTAAGTCATGTTTAGTGAAGCTTTTCTCCTATGATTATGATTATAACTTATTTATGAATGTTTTGAAAACCTTGAGCACTTATGTTTACATTATGAACACGATGTCCTACTTTATGAACTCTTATGTATTTTAACTGTCGTTTTTACTTACCTTGCATACTTAGTACATTTCAAGTACTGACCGCATACTCTATGTTGTATCATTTCATAATACAGGTCCGAGGGACCAGTCTCAGCCACATCATTAGTCTTGCTTCTCTCTCAGACCTGTCTACCTAGTATTAGTGAGTCCTCATCATTTGACGACATTCAGTTAACTACAGTTATGTTCTTTCAGTTTTAGTCTTCAATGAGTTAGTTGGGGTCTTGTCCCATCAACTCGTCAGTATGTAGAGGCTTATCAGACATAGTGTGTATCCAACTTCAGAATTGTGTTATGTATTCAGATATTCAGATGATATTATATTTTCAGACTTCCGCTTTGTTATGTATGTTAAAATTCTGCTTGATTATGATGGTTTTAGTTGTCATGTTCATGGCATGAGTCGACTTGGAGCCTCTCGGGGTTCTTTGTCCCGTGTCTTGATCCGAGCTTATGTTCGAGTTGTGAAAATTTGGTATCATAGCATTAGGTTTTGAAGTGTCCTAGGGTGTCTGAAAGCCGCGTTAGTTGTCACGACCCGAACGGAGGCCCGGATCGAGACACGGGACAAGGAGCCTCGAGAGACTCCAAGTCGACCCATGGCATGAACATACCTTTAACTCAATATCAATAAAGAGGAATACTTAGCTTAACTAGATAGCGGAATCATAAACATGAAATAACATAGAAGCGGAACGTACTACATTTATAATAGCTGAATACTACATTTACTCTAAAAGCCTCTAAAATGTCTGATGGGTTGATGGGACAAAATTTCCAACTAACTCGAAAAGTCTAGAAAATCGAGCATGAAAAGATAACTGATATCAAACTGGTCCTCAGAGAAGGAGGACTCATCAAGAGCTGGATGAAAATCTTCGAAACAAGCTAATGACGGTGTTGGGTCTGAAGATCGGAGCCTATATCATAAAATGATACATCATAGAGTATGTGCTAAGTACTTGGAATGTACCAAGTATGCAAGGTAAGTAAAACCTCTTAGAAAAGTAAAATAATTTAAAACATGCATAATATAAACATAAACAAAATAAGAGTCGAACAGTAGAGCTTGCATGCATTCTTTCTGAAAACATGATCTCAACATAACATAACATCATAACTGAATTGATTGACCCAAGGATGAAATCTGATTATCATACATAAAACTGAACATTGGGTCAAACCTGCTTTAGAACATATATAGACATGTATATCATGAATGATGAATATGCATGACTGAAATCACGAGGAACAATGGGAGACTTGTCTTTTAACCGATATACCATGATAGAGCTTACCTGGTCCCAACTATCACACTCAAGTGGGTAGAGCCGTCCAAAGCCTTGCTAGGGCTAAGGACGATACCATGATATCGATATCAAGCATGTGGCCCAATAGGGCAGGGGATAGCTCACAAAGGAGGTCCCGAAGTAATATATATATATATATATATATATATATATATATATATATATATATATATATATATATAAGTATAAACCTACGTTGGCGCCTAGTTCTGAGAAATAGGGTGATCGACCCTTAGCTACTCGGTGCTAGACACTGCTCCCAAAAACACATCGTTTTTCAATGAAGCTTACCATCGTCAATTGTCAAATCTTAATAATCAATACATCTCAAATCTGAAATCATGCATATGAGAAGCTTTATCTCAAACCATACCATAAGCTGAAAGATAATTGGGAGTCTTTGCTCCAAGACCATGTGGTAAGCTTAATTTAGGAAAATCATGAATCACACTTTAACATGTGGGTATTGCCCAATACCTTAACATGCTTGAAAAAACTCAATTCACATTGAAAACATGATTATAAACATGGGTAGCTTCAAAACATGCTTTTTATCTTAATATCTCATCATAATCATACATTTATCATAAATCTCATCTTTCATGAACTTTTCATAACTGGGCATTTTGATTTAATAACTTAGAACACGATTTTTCATTGAAAATAATGTAAAACTTGTCCATGAATAATAATTCAATAGTAGAAACATATTTAAATCATACCCATGTAGAGAATTAGGAAATTCTTGCATTGGGTTAAAATCTTATAGATTAGACATAGGAAATTCATAATTTAGAGAGGGATTGGCCATGGATGTGAAAGGATTCACCCACTCATAACCCTACATACCTGGGGAAGATCAGATTTTACCACTCCTCGAAATCCCAATGGAAAATTGAAGGAAAACTTAAAGAAGAGCAAGCTTCATCACCTCCCTAATTTCCTAACTTTGCATGCATGGATATGAATAAGCCTAGGATAGGTTTTACCCTTATAAAACACTGCATTTCGAGCCTTAAACGACGTAGTTTAGGACCTAGGACTTAGGAATGATGAAAATGCCCTTAATGAAATTCTTGAAATTTCTGCACTAGTGGTGACAACGACTGTCCTAATGGGTCGTTCTTGGATACCACGGCTCATGGTATCCATCCGTCGTGTCACGGGCTTGTCTTTTCAAAGGTTGTGGGACAACAAAGATGGTTAAACTTTCACCCAAGCTTCAGTGCTCTTACTGCTTACAAGGCACAAAATGTGTTAAGGATCGGATGGCAATTGAAGAAAGAAGGCAAGAAGTAAAGAAGACAAGTAATGGAGGCAAAGAGCCCTTTTGATTCCACTAAGTATGAGAAATCTAAAATGTGTGGATGATTACAAATGCTGCCCCTTGATGTCTATTTATAGTAAATACAAGTCCCTACACTATGTGCCATGTGGCTATGTCAATGTGGCTGTGGCAGGTAGGCATGCTTGCTGTGCCAGGTATGTTAGGCGTGCTGTGTCAGGCATGTAGGCAGACAGTGTTAGGCAGTGTCAGGCGTGCAGGTAGGCAGTGTCAGGCATGCCAGGCATGCTTTGTTCCAGGCATATCTGGCGTGTCAGGCATGCTGCGTCAGGCGTGCAAGCATGCGTTTTGGATATTCCAAGGTGCTGTATTGCCTTGCCTTTGGTTCCCGATGTTGGTAGCTTATCGATCTGAATATTTGGGCTCGGCTCATCTGTCAAGTGGGAAATATGTGAAAAATTTAATGGAATTGTTGGCGGGGCGGTACACTCTCCCTCACCTAATTTGGCGACGACCGAGGCGCCGCACGTCTGCAAGTACTTGTGGACCTCGTCCTTAAACTGCCACAAGTCTTGGAATTTTTCCCATGATGCCTACTCTGGTGATTGCCCCTTCCAGTGCACAAGAAATTGGGCACTTGAGTTGCCCTAGCCTTTGCCCCGATCTAGCTGGTGGTCAAGAATGGCCTCAATTTGTTTCTCCATGGCAGATGGAGTGAAGAAAATCTGCACACGACCCGTCCGGCCCCGTTCCACTTCTTCCGTATCTTCATGATATGGCTTTAGCTGACTTGCATGGAAAACTGGGTATATTTTTAAGTGATGCGGCATGTTCAGTTTGTAAGAAATCTTGCCCACCTTGGCAACAATCTTGAGAGGACCCTCATAGCATCTGATAAGATTTTGGTTGACATCGCGCAGGGACTTAAACTGCCGCGGGTTAAGCTTTACCATCACTTTGTCCCTAATTTGATAGTGCACTGGCCGACGTTTCCTATCAGCAAACTTTTTCATTTTGCGGGCTGCCTTCTCCAAGTAGGACCTTGCCATATCCATCTGCTCCTCTCATGCCTTCGCCAAGTGATAAGCACCGGGATTCCTTAGTCTGGCATTGACAGGCAAGGACTGTGGGGTATTAGGCTGCTGCCCTGTTGCAAGTTCAAATATACTTTTACCCATTTCTTCGCTCCTCTGTAAGTTGTATGAGAATTGGGCCGTATCAAGCAGCTCCGCCTAATCTTTCTGGTTGGCACTGACAAAGTGCCTCAGGTAGCACTCTAGAAGGCAGTTGACCCACTCCATTTGGCCGTCAGTTTGTGGGTGAAAACTGGTGGAGAAGTGCAATTTGAACCCCAATAATTTGAACAATTCTTTCCAGAAGGCACCGGTGAACTGGGGGTCCCTGTCGCTAATGATGTGTCTCAGCACTCTCCAATACTTTACCACATCCTGCAAGAATAGCCTTGCTACCTCTCGGGCTTTGCAACTAGCTGTAGCCGCCATGAAAGTTGCATACTTGGAGAATCTGTCCACCACAACCGTTATGGTGCCAAATCCCTCTGAATTTGGCAAGCACGTGATGAAGTCCATGGTGACGCTATCCCATGGTTGTTCGGCTACAGGAAGTGGCTCTAGTAAGCCACCAGGCACCTTGCTCTCTGTCTTGTCTTGCTGGCACACGAGACAAGTACGGACATAACTTTCAACGTCGTCCCGCATGTGTGGCCGGTAGTAGGTTGCCTCCAGTAGTGCCAAGGTTCTCTTTTGTCCCGGGTGTCCTGCCCAGGCAGTATCATGTCCCTCCTTGATTAGGAGGCGCCTCAGATTGGTACACTTTGACATATAGACCCGCCTACCGGTAGTATACAACAAACCATCTTCTTCCCAAAATTTCTTTGTTTTACCTTGACTGGCAAGGACAAGGAGCTGTTTTGCAACTAGGTCATGTTGCATTCCCTCCTTAATGGTGTCCAAAATGCTGCTGCTGCTCGTGCTAACAAGGGGCGAGGACTATTTTTCGGCTTAAGGCATCTGCAACAACATTTGTTCGGCCCTGCTTGTACTCTAAAGTGAAGTCAAGCTCGGCTAGGAAATCTTGCCAACAGTCCTGTTTGGGTGTCAACTTTGGTTGGGAATAGAAGTAGCTTGTGGCCACATTGTCAGTCTTGACGGTGAAGTGGGAGCCCAACAAATAATGGCGCCAAGTCCTTAGATAATGGACTATGGTAGTCAACTCCCTCTCATGGACGGTATACCGCCACTCCGTCTCATTCAACTTTCGATTCTCGAAAGCAATGGGGTGGCCCTCTTGCATTAGGACGCCACCGATGGAAAAATCTGAAGCATCTGTATGGACCTAAAAGTTTTACTAAAATCAGGCAGAGCAAGGACCGGCTCCTTTGTTATGGCAGTCTTAAGCTCATCAAAAGCTTTTTGGCATGAACTGCTCCAATTCCATCCCCGACCCTTCTTCAATAAGTCAGTGAGAGGTGCAACAATCTTTGAGTAGCTCGTAATGAACCGCCGGTAGTAATTGTTGAGGCCAAGAAAGGATCGGAGTTCGGCTACTCGGTCGGTGCCTCCCAGTCCCTTACAACATCTACCTTTCCACGATTCATTCTTATTTCTCCTTGGGAGATGGTGTGGCCAAGGAATTGCATGTATGGCTGAGTGAATGTACATTTGTCTCTCTTAACGTACAACTCATTTTCCCTCAGTACTCGGAAGACTTGTCGGAGGTGTTCCACATGATCCTCCAGGCTGCTACTGTAAACCACAATGTCATCTAGGTAGATGACCACAAATCTATCTAAGAAAGAATGGAACAGCAGGTTTATGAGGGTGCAGAATATGGCAGGGGCGTTGGTAAGGCCGAATTGCATGACTAGCCATTGGAAAGCTCCATACCGGGTGACGCATGTGGTCTTGGGATCATCTCCCTCGGCAATGCGGACTTGATAATAGCCCTTCCTCAAGTCCATTTTTGATAATGCTTTGTCTTGCCCTAACCGATCAAATAAATCTGCTATCAACGGTATGGGATACTTGTTCTTCACAGTCACCTTGTTGAGGGCCCGGTAATCGATGCATAACCGCAACGTCCCTTCTTTCTTTTTTTGAAATAGTACCGGGGCTCCAAACGGTGCCTTTGATGGGCAAATATACCCTGCCTCTAGTAGTTCTGTAAGCTTCCTCCTTAGTTCTTCTAGCTCCGGGGGAGCAATGCGATAGGGGGACATGGCCGGCGGCTTGGCTCCGGGAATAAGCTCTATTTAGTGGTCAACCTCTCGGGGGGGAGGAAATCTCTTTGGGAGTTCCTCTGGCATGATGTCCTTGTGTTTACTTAGGACATGTTGAATGCATGGCAAGATAGGCTCCTCCTCATGGCTTGCTGGCACCTCCAAAACAGTAGCAAGAAAGGTCGGTTCCCCTTTCTTGAATCCTTTGATCGGTTGCATGACCAACAATTGCATGCCCTTTTGGGGCACACGGATTAGCGGCACTATACAGGAGACTCCTTCATCACTGATGTGCAATTGGTTGAGCCGTGGTGAAATGAATGCATTGATCTCGTACCAGAAGTCTAACCTGAGCACTATATCAAACACATCCATGGGTGCTACGGTGAAGTTCGTCATGCCGTGCGAAGCCCCTAAAGAAATGGGCACGTTGGGAGAAAATCCGTTAACCTGAGTGGGGAGGGAATTGACTGTTTTCAGCAGTGTGTCACTAGAGATGAAGGTGAGCTCGAGCTCCCTGGCCTTTGCCTCTGTCACAAAATTATAGGTCGCTCCGGTTTCCACCATGATGCGGTCAGGCTTGCCTTTCACCCAATCCTCAATGAATAATGACTCCCGTGGCTTCACACGAGGTGGCCAGGCTGATACAGCTGCAAGGGACATGTGGTTGAGCAAGGCCATTTGATTAAACAAGCCCACTGCCTTGTCTTTCTCCCTGGCGGCTCCTTCTGTCTGCTGGTTTGGCCATGGCTGGCGGACATGCGTGGGCTGCTTGCTTGTCGGTAGAAGTGATGGTCCAAGTCTCCCTAACTTTGGGCAGTTCCGATACATATGAGAGGAGTCACCACACAAATAGAATCCATCTCGGTGTTTGACTCCCCTCTTATGCTCCTGATAGTCCTTGCGGAATTATGATGATCGGTTGTGGTCGCCTTTGCCATCACGACCCTGGTTGGCAACAGACTTGCCTCTGTCCCTTTCTCCTCGGTCTACTTTGGCAGCAACCTGCCGTCGGGCGCCCTCTTTTGCCTTGGTGCTTTCCGAGCGGAAATCTATCAAAGACTCGACTGCCACAATGGCCTCATCCACGTCCTTCACCTGGCACGACGCAACTCTTGTTTGGCCCAATTTTTGAGGCCATCCAAGAAATAAAATAGCAAGTCCTCCCTGGTCAAGTTTGGGATCTGTAGGGTGAGCTTGCTGAACTCCTTCACGTACTCACGGATGGTGGATGTTTGCTTGAGTTCCCTCAACTTTGTATGGGCCTCATGCACAATATTTTGTGGGTAAAACTGCCTCTTGAGCTCCTCCTTGAACTGTGCCCAGTCGGCTATGGCACACATCCCTCGATCTATGTCGTCCTTCTTTTGCCGCCACCACAGCATGGCGTTGTCGGTCAGGTACATGGCTACTGTCCTGACCTTGGCAAACTCATCCTCAATGGAAACGTTCTCAAAGTAGCATTCTAGTTGCCAAATGAAGTTCTCAACATCTTGGGCATTACGTTCTCCTTTGAACTCCTTGGGCTTAGGAGCGTCTATGCAGGCTTCTCGCACTGTGGCCAGTCCAGCGCCTCCACCGAAGCCTCTAGCTGCCTCCACTTGCTATCTAAGGGTGTCAACCTGCCCTGGCAGCGCGACCAGTGCCTCCATGAGCCTCTGCTCTAGGCTTGGCAGCCCGTCCTTGTGCTCCTCTGCCTGCTCCAAGATATTATCCTTAACTTACTCTAGCCCCTCAAGAACTACGTTCTCAAGGGAAGAGAAGTTGCCTTCAAGAACCTCAATGCGTCGGTTCAAGGCCACCATGCGAGCCTCTGTATGAGTGATTCGTTCATCAAGCTGGTCGCTGCCCGAACGCTCGGTCTCCTCATGTGTAAGTCCCTCTCTGACCGGAAAAAGGGAGGGATCCCTTCCTCAGATCTTGTCCCTCCGGCTTGATTTGGACTTCTTTTGGGGCTCATTGCCCTGGTTGTCTCCATGGAACGCAGTTTCTTCCTCTTTGTGGTTTTCCATGAACTTGGCTCTGATACCACTTGTCAAGGGCTTGTCTTTTCAAAGGCCGTGGGACAACTAAGATGGCAAAACTTCCACCCAAGCTTCAGTCCTCTTACTACTCACAAGGAACAAAATGTGCTAAGGATCGGATGGCAATTGAAGAAAGAAGGCAAGAAGTAAAGAAGACAAGTAATGGAGGCAAAGAGCCCTTTTGATTCCACTGAGTATGAGAAATCTGAAATGTGTGGATGATTATAAATGCTTCCCCTTGAGGCCTATTTATAGTACATACAAGTCCCTACACTATGTGCCATGTGGCTGTGGCAGGCTGGCTGTGGCTGGCAGGCTGGCTATGGCAGGCAGACATGCTTGTTGTGCCAGGTATGTCAGGCATGCAGGCAGACAGTGTCAAGCATGCTGTGTCAGCCAGTGTCAGGCGTGCAGGCAGGCAGTGTCCGGCGTGCCAAGCATGTTGTGTCAGGCATGCAGGCATGCTTTGTCTGGCGTGTCAAGCATGCTACGCTAGGCGTGCAAACATGTGTTTTGGCTGTTCCAAGGTGCTGTATTTCCTTTCTTTTGGGGCTCAATGTTGGTTGCTTATCGGTCTGAATATTTCGGCTCGACTCATCCGTCAAGTGGGAAAATGCGAAAAATTTAATGGATTTGCTGGCGGGGCGGTACACGTCGTCTGTACTGCCCGATTTCACATTCTAAGGTTCAGTCCCATGACTCGACAGGACGAGTCATCCCTTCAGACAATGATTCATCATATCACCCATTGTTTCCACCTAGACGACCTGCACCAAGACTTCCTACGAGTCACATCATGACTCATTCTTCCTTCCAACTAGTCGTGGTTTCCTTTCGTTACCTCAACTGGAGGTTTTGATTCTGTTCGGGGTTTGTTATATGGGTGTATAACTACACGCAAGTGCACGTGGTCGAACAAGTAGTAAAGTGGCTCAAGTAAGCCAAGTATCGATCCCACAGGGACTGGGATGAGGTAACAAATTACTTAAGTGTTACTATATTGATTCTAAAAATGAAGACAACAGTGCAAAGAAGAGTTTGGTATATTTTGATTTCTAATTTTATCCTAAGTCTACAAAGATTATATAATTTGAGTCTGAACTATGAATGTGAGCATGCTGAGGTTAAATGAACATGTAAGGAAATAAATTATCGATGTAATTTGGATAACTTTTCCTCTGGTTGCTAGTCAAGAACTATTGCCAATGGATTAAAACTCTCGTATTTAACCCAACTTAAGAATCATAAACCGTCCACCTACATTTCTGTGATTAAACGAAATTCACGTTCTAGCCACACAAAACCGGTTCCTTAATTGACTAATACGACTTTCAGGTATATTTCTATCCTGAAGGTAAATCAATTCTCAATTTTCCCAAACCAAGAAAAGATCATATCCTATTGATTCACAACTTTCCAATTTCTTGCTCTCTCGAGTGAAATCGGACTTTTTAGATGTACATTAATATAGGCCACACAATAATGCAATAAGAACAAGAATCAATAGAACAACCATGGAAGAAAAGATTAAAAATCAAATTGATCAACAATCACATTTCAATACAATTGTTCTTAACCTCAGCAAGAATAGGATTTAGTCACTCATTTGTTGATTAAACATCGTTAAATGAGTGTTAAACATACAAGCAATTGAAATAAAGAAGAAGGAGAGAGAGAAAAACCCTGAGATTTTCGTCCCCTCAACTGCCTGTAACCCACGTTCTTGCTCCACCAAGTCAGAATATTGAAAAATGAACCTAAGTGTTCTATTTATACTAGTGGGAATTTTTCCCGAAATAACTAGCAACGTGTCACGGAGTGCATCGTTGAGCACTGCCTCCGTGATACGCCAAGACGTGGAGGTTCACTGGAAATAGACTGTCCAGGTAATAAAGCCCAACGTGGCACGGCGTGCAATGCGGGGCTAGGCCAACGTGCCACGGCCCCAACGCGCACCCACACTGGAATTTGGCCAAAAATTCCCTCTCCAGGCAGAAGGCCTCCGCGATGGCAGCGTAACACGGCTCCATCACGGAGCCCCTTTAATTCTTGCCGTCCAATGCTTTGTCCTTTGCTGACATCCGAGTCCAACCTCGATCTTTCCCAACACGCATTTTAGCTTCACAAAATTACATTTCCACTGCAAAACAACGCTAATCATGTTGGTTAGTATAAAATCACATTTTATTATAAATCACATGAGAATGTATAAACATCGATAGATAAACAAGGCTAAAATGACACATTTAAGTATAACTTGGGCATATAAATTTGCCCAAGATCAGATTCTCTTTCCCATGACTGCTCACCACGACCCATTGCTCCTCACAACGGGTCATCTAATGACTCGTTACTCCACCCTTAGGCTGAGGACCAGTCCCACCACAACTTCAAACAATGACTCGTGGTAACAAACAACGGGTCGTTACTTGACCCGTTATGTCACGGCCCGAACGGAGGCCCAAATTGCAACCCAGGACAAGGGAACCTGAGAGGGTCCAAGTCGACCCATAGCATAAGCGTACATCTAACTTTATTCATTATAAGCGGAAGACTAATCACAAGGCATAGAAGAACATAAACATAATCATAACATATCGTAACATAAGGAAATCTCTAGACATACACGCAAGCTGAGTACTACATACTGTCTGAAAGCCTCTACTACATATGATGGGTTGATGGGACAACACCCCAACTAACCCGGACAAGTACTGAAGCATAAAAGTAGCATAAATGTCTGTCAAATGGCCCTTGGAACATGAGGACTCACCAATAAGCTGAAAGTGCACTTTGATAGAATCTAGATATCAGGATGAGTCTGAGTGTTGGAATCAGTATCATAAGACGATACAACATAGAAAGTATGCAGTCAGTATGTCGAATGTACCAAGTATACAAGGTAAGTAAAACTGATATTAAAATGTGTGATAGCTTATAAAACAACATAAGAGTAGGACATCATACTCATATCATAAATATCATAACATAACCTATCATAGGGCTCAAGGTTTTCAAGACATTCATAATACAATCGAAATCAAATAATGAGAGGAAAACCATATTGAACATAACTTGGGCCAATATACATAGTCATAGACATGCATAAATCATGAGGAATAGTGGGAGATTCTCTTAGCCGACATACCTCATATGAGCACACATGAAGCCCGAATTGTAACCCTAGTCGGGAGGGTATCTGTATCTTGCCAAGGGTAGGACCATGAAAGTGTGATATCACCATGAAAAGGGCTAATTGGGCCGAGGACAGTCACAAAGGAGGTCCAACATACCTAAGACGACACGTAGTTTATGAGATTCGGGGCAGAACTTAGGCCCCGAACCTACTTAGTGTTCGATGCTACTCCCAAAATATATATAGTGCTCATAGTATAATATGCATGAGTTCATAGGCTAGTTAAGTCATGATAATCATAAGCATGCTCGTAGATACATAAACTAGCCATGAAACAAGGCCCGTGAATCAGCCTAAAACATAATTCAAATCGTAAGTTTCATACACACTTGTAGATGATACCTATAACTTACCAATCATCAAATCATGATAGGTAGTTGGATAAGTTCATATTTAAAAACCATAAATCATGATGGCTCGTAAATATCAATAATAAAAGTGAAGGTCATAAATTAATTCATCATAGATCTTACATAATTGGGTTTAATTTTGTAGAAATTAAAATCAATAATTTGATAATCAAAATAGTTGTAAAATCTGATCAAAATCCAAATAAAAAAATAAATAAAATTTAAATCATAATTCAGAACAACCCATTTGCAAATCATTAGATTTTCATAAACATCGAATTAAAACCCTGATAGATTTTTAGTAAACTTCCATTGATTACTAGAGCATGGGCATGGGTGTGAAATGGATACACCCATTCGTAACCCTACATACCTGAAGGGATCTGATTCTCACACTTCCTTGATAGCCCAAAGAGAATTGGAGAGAAATTGGAGAAATTCTCCAAGCTTGTCCTCCAAGGAAGGGCTCTAATTTGCATGCATGGAATTGTAAGGCTTAGAATAGGTCTAACACTTTTAAAACCCTACTAACTGAGCTTAAAATGACGTAGTTTAGGACTTAGAAGCCTAGAATTTATGAAAATGTCCTTAATGGTTAGACAGAAAATCTCATACTGCTAGAAACAACGAGTCATTAGAAAAATGACGAGTCATTTGACGACTTGTTCTGAGCCTTGGTGTAGAAAATTCTGTTTTCTCCATTTCAACTTCTGGGTTTGATCTTTGGGCTTCCGGGGTATAACAATATCTCCCCCTTGGGAACATTCGTCTTCGAATGTTGGAAACATGCAAAAAAGTAGAGATACGCAATTGTCATTATCAAATACTGATCATTTAAATCGAAAATTTAACGGAATAACTACGTCTGATTCATATCACATAGATGAACAAATCTCATGCTTCACATACACATCCATACAAATAAAAGAAAGTTGAACACATGAATTGAACATGAAAACTAAATGGACTCGTAGAGTAAAATGGTACCTCAAGTCGGAACTGAGCCGGTTTTCTAGAATAAGTTTGGGTATTTAGCCATCATATCGCTTAGTCTTCCCACATAGCTCCCTCAACATGCCTATTCCTCCATAACACCTTTACTGAAGCTACTTCCTAGTTCCTTAGCCTTCGAACCTGATGATCTAATATTTCAACTGGAACTTCCGCATAGCTGAGGCTATCCTTTACATCAACGCTGTCCACCGAGACTACTAGGGATGGGTCTCCTAAACATTTATTCAAAAATGACACATGAAGCACAGATGCACGAAAGATAACTCTGAGGGTAAGTCTAACTCATACGCTACCTTACCAAATCTTTTCATAACCCGGTAGGGACCAAAATAATGGGAACCGAGCTTTCCTTTCTTACCAAACCACATGAATTCCTTCATGGGAGATACCTTCAGAAATACCCAATCGTCCACCTTGATCTCCCAATCCCTCCTCCTCACATTAGCATATGACTTTTGACGACTCTGAGTGGTTTTTAGCCTGTCCCTTATCAATTGAACCTTCACCATAGGCTCATGAACCAAATCTGGCCCTATCATAGCTGCCTCACCAACCTCAAATCATCCGATGGGCGATCTACATCTTCGCCCATAAAGAGCCTTTAACGGTGCCATCTGGATGCTAGAGTGATGACTGTTATTATAAGAAAACTCGATCAGGGGCAAGTGATAATCCTAACTACCTTTGAAGTCCATCATGCATGCTCTCAACATGTCCTCGAGAGCCTAGATTATTCGTTCCACTTGGCCATCCATCTGTGGATGGAAGGTCGTACTAAGCTTAACCTGAGTCCCAAGCCCCTTCTGAAAAGACCGCCAAAACTAGGAAGTAAACTGAGTACCTCAGTCCGGAATAATAGACAAGGGCACTCCATGTAGTCGAACCAACTCTCGGATATACAACTTGGCATAATCATCCGCTGATTATGTGGTTTTCACCTGTAGGAAATGTGCAGCCTTGGTCAATCTTTCTACCACCACCCAAATAGAATCATAGTGTCGTTGAGTACGGTAGGCCTGTAATGAAATCCATATTAATCTTTTCCCACTTCCAAGTGGGAATGCTAATGTCCTGAAGTGCACCTCCCGGCCTTTGATGCTCGACCTTTACTTGCTGACAGTTCGGGCATTTGGCTACGAATTCTGCAATATTCTTCTTCATGCCATCCCACCAATAGATTTCTCGTAAGCCGTGATACATCTTGGTGGCAACTGGATGGATAGAATACCTGGATCTATGGGCCTCATGCAATATTTAGCTCCTCAAATCATCAACATCAGGAACACATAGGCGACCCTAGTACCGAAGCACACCATCTCCCCCTTGGGAGAAGACCTCCACCTTCTCACTTCGAACGACTTCCTTCAGCTTTACCAATATCGGAGCCTCATCTTGTCTAGCGTTTTCACATTAGTCACCAAGGACGATTCTGACCCATTTTGCACAACACCACCACCATCGGTTGAGTCGACCAACCTAACTCCCAACCTTGCATGTCGATGGACATCTTTCACCAGCTCCTTCTTTACCTCATCCACATGGGACATACTCTCCATAGAGAGCCTACTAAGTGCGTCTGCTACCACATTATCCTTACCCGGATGGTAAAAAACACTCATTTCGTAGTCTTTGAGTAGCTCTAACCACCTCCTTTGCCATAGGTTGAGGTCTTTCTATGTGAACACATATTGTAAGCTCTTGTGGTCCGTAAACACATCCACATGGACCCCATATAAGTAATGTTGCCATATCTTCAATGCGAACATCACCGCGGCCAACTCAAGATCATGGGTTGGGTAATTCTTGTCATGAACCTTCAACTATTTAGAGGCATATGCTATCACTTTTCGTCGCTACATCAATACACACCCGAATATGATTCTCAAAGCATCACAATACACCACAAAACCATCTATACCCTCGGGTAGGGTCAACACCGGTGCGTTAGTAAGTCGAGTCTTCAACTCTTGGAAGCTCTTCTCACGAGCCTCCGACCATTGAAACTTCACCTTTTTCTGAGTCAACTTGGTCAAAGATGCTGCAATAGATGAAAAAACCCTAAAATAATCTCTAATAGTAGCCATCTAAACCCAAGAAGCTTTGAATATCCGAAGGATTCACCGGTCTAGTCCAATTCTTCACCGCCTCAATTTTCTGAGAATCTACTTTTATGCCCTCACTCGATACCACATGGCCTAGAAATGCCACAGAGTCCAATCAGAACTCACACATGCTGAAGTTGGCATAAAATTAGTGATCCTTGAGAGTCTGCAGCACTACTTTCAAATGAGCGGCATGCTCCTCCTTGCTCCGAGAGTATATAAGGATATCATCAACGAACACAATCATGAAGATGTCTAGATATGACTTGAACACCCTGTTCATCAGGTCCGTGGAGATTGCAGGAGCATTCATTAGTCCAAAAGACATAACTACAAACTTATAATGTCCATACCACTTCCTGAAGTCTGTCTTCGAGATATCGCCCTCCCGAACCCTGAGCTGATGATACCCGGACCTGATATCTATCTTTGAGAAACACTTGGCACCCTGAAGCTGATCAAACAGTTCATCGATCCTGGTTAAAGGATACCTATTCTTAATAGTGACCTTTTTCAATTGCCGATAGTCAATGCACATCCGAAGCGAACCATCATTCTTCTGAAAAAATAAAACTGGTGCACCCCACAGAGACTTGCTCGGTCTGATGAAGCCTTTGTCTAATAGGTCCTTTAACTGATCCTTTAGTTCAAATAGAGCCATCTTGTAAGGAGGGATAGAGATGGGCTGCGTATCGGGTAGAAGGTCAATACCAAAATCAATCCCCCACTCCGGATGAACACCTGGCAAATCATCAGGAAAGACCTTTTGATTCTCACGAACCACCGGAACTGACTAGATAGTCGGGGTCTCAGACTCAACATACTTAACTCTAACTAGATGGTACATGCAACCCTTAAAATCATCTTTCGGGCCTTAAGATATGTAATAAATCGACTTGCCGGTATAGCCGAACTACCCTTCCACTCCAAAACTGATTCGCCCGAATAACGAAATTCCACGGCATGGGTTCTATAGTTTACATAAGCATAACACGCATACAACCAATTCATGTCAAGAATAATATCAAAGTCAGTTATGGATAACTCTACAAGGTATGCAGAGGTGACTTTATGCAGTATAGTGACCAGGCATCCTCTATACACCCGCCTAGCTACAACCGAATCATCGAGAAGGGTAGAAACCAAAAATAGATCTAACAAAGTCTCAAGACTAACTCCAAAGCCACTAGCAATATAAGGAGTCACAAAAGACAAGGTAGCTCCCGGATCTAGCAAAGAATAAACATCAATATGAAAAACACATAACATACCAGTGACCACATCCGGGGAGACCTCCTGTTCCTGATGGGGTGCTAAAGCATAAAACCTATTTTGGCACTGACTGCCAGCTGAACTAGTTGAGGCACCTTGCTGAGGGGACGTGTTGTTGGTGCGGCAGAACTGGCTGCTGGCGTACGAGCTCCACCGACCCTTGATCTGGTTGAGGGGCAATCCCTGAGTGTGTGTCTAGGTTTGCCACACACAAAACAAGCATCCGAGCTGACTAGGCACCTCCTAGGATGATTCTTGCCACACTTCACATAAGTTGGGAAAGTGCGCTCTACCTGCATGCTGCCCTACTCCTCCAATCCCTTAGGAATCTAGATGGCATACTGGATGATAATGGTGCTGGAGCAATATACCTATGCTGAGACTACTGACGCTGTCTACCCTCTGATCTGACCTAAAAAGTCCCGTAACTGTCAGTCCTGGCCCTCTTGGCCTCTCTCTGCCTCCAATACACCGACTCCATCTACTGAGCATGCAACACAATACGGGGAAAATCTATATCCCCATGCAACATGGAGATCCTGCAGTCCTTATCTAGATAGTCCGCCACTCCATTCACAAAATGACTCACCCGAGCCCTCTGGTCCGCCACCAACTCTGGTGCATACTTGGATAAATGGGTGAACTCTAACGCGTACTCGTGAACGGACATGTCACCCTACTTCAAGTTAACAAACTCGGCCACCTTTTGCTCCCTCATCTCCTCAGGGAAGAATCAATCCAAGAATGCTATGCGGAACTCTTCCCAATCGATTGGACCTGCACCCACTTCTCTAGTATCTCTCCACTATTTGAACCATATGTGGGCCACCCACTTAAGCTGATAGGCGGACAAATCGACACAATCTCTATTGGTCACCCCCATAACCTGGGTGATCTTTAGAATCTGTTCGATAAAATCATGTGGATCCTCATTCACCTTGGATCCAAGGAACTCCGGAGGGTTCATCGTCAAGAAATCTCTAATCCATGCCGTTGCTGTATTGCCATTCTGTGGAATATGCACAACAGCCTGCTGGTTGACCTGAGCGGTCAAGGCCTGTGCCAACATCTGGATAACTGCCCGAAACTCAGCCTGGGCAACTGGCTCTGGTGCCTGGGGCTGCTGAACAGGTGGGGCATGCTGATGCCCATGATCTTTTCCATCTCCGTAGCCTTTACTATTCCCATTTCTCCTTTCGTTCATTCTTCTGAGAGCTATGATTCTACAATCACTAATAGCATGAATTAGAAGGATAAAAGGACTTTTCATCGCATGACATAGATCATGAAAGAAGGGAACATTTCCTAGACTTCTCGTAGCCTCTTCATCATAAGTGTGGGGCACTTTACACCCATGAAAAACACTCCACTCAACGCGGTTTTCAGACAACCTAGGACACTTCAAACCTATGGCTCTGATACCAAATTTGTCACGATCTGAACGGAGGCCCGAATCGCGACACGGGATAAGGGACCCCGAGAGGGCCCAAGTCGACCCATTGCATAAGCGTACATCTAACTTCATCCATTATAAGCGGAAGACTAATCACAAGGCATAGCAGAAACATAAACATAATCATAACATATCGTAATGTAAGGAAATCTCTAGACATACACACAAGCCGAGTACTACATACTGTCTGAAAGCCTCTACTACATACGATGGGTTGATGGGACAACATCCCAACTAACCCGGACAAGTACTGAAGCATAAAAGTAGCATGAATGTCTGTTAAATGTCCCTCGGAACATGAGGACTCACAAATAAGCTGAAAGTGCACTCTGATATGATCTATATATAAGGATGAGCCTGAGTGCCAGAACCTGTATCATAAGATGATACAACATAGAAAGTATGTGGTCAGTACGTGGAATGTACCGAGTATTCAAGGTAAGTAAAATGGATATTAAAATGTGCGATAGCTCATAAAACAACTTAAGAGTAGGAAATTGTACTCATATCATAAATATCATAACATAACCTATCATAGGGCTCAAGGTTTTCAAGACATTCGTAATACAATCGAAATCAAATCATGAGAGGAAAACCTTATTGAACATAACTTGAGACTATATAATTAATCATAGACATGCATAAATCATGTGGAACAGTGGGAGATTCTCTTAACCAACATACCCCATATGAGCACACATGAAGCCCGACTTGTAACCCTAGTCGGGAGGGTGTCCATTCCTTGCCAAGGGAAGGACCATGAAAGTGTGATATCACCATGAAAAGGGACAATTGGGCTAGGGACAGTCACAAAGGAGGTCCCAACATACCTACGGCGACACGTAGTTTATGCGATTCGGGGCAGAACGTAGGCTCCGAACCTACTCGGTGTTCGATACTACTCCCAAAACATATATAGTGCTCATAGTATAATATTCATGAGTTCATAGGCTAGTTAAATCTTGATAATCATAATCATGCTTGTAGATACGTGAACTAGCCATGAAACAAGGCCCGTAAGTCGGCCTAAAACATAATTCATAATCATAAGTTTCATACATACTTGTAGATCTTACCTATAACTTATCAATCGTCAATTAATGAAGGGTAGTTGGGTAAGTTCATATTTAAAAATCATAAATCATGCTGGGCTCATAAATATTAACAATAAAAGTGAAGACCATAAATTAATACATCATAGATTTTACATAATTGGGCTTCATTTAGTAGAAATAGAAATCAATAATTTGATAATCAAAATAGTTGTAAAATCTGATCAAAATCCAAAAAAGTATATAATTTAAATCACAATTTTGAAACACGCATTTGCAAATCATTGTATTTTCATAAACATCGAATTAAAACCCCGATAGATTTTTAATAGACTTCCATTGATTACTAGAGAATGGGCATGGATGTGAATGGATACACCAATTCATAACCCTACATACCTAAAGGGATCTGATTCTCACACTTCCTTGATAGCCCAAAGAGAATTGGAGAGAAATTGGAAAAATTCTCCAAGCTTGTCCTCCAAGGAAGAGCTCTAATTTTCATTCATGGAATGGTAAAGGTTAGAATAGGTTTAACACTCTTAAAACCCTGCTAACTGAGCTTAAACGACATAGTTTAGGACTTATGAGCCTACAATTTATGAAAATGTCCTTAATGGTTCGATAGAAAATCTCATATTGCCAGAAATGACGAGTCGTTAGGCAAATGACGAGTCGTTTGACGACTCCTTCTGAGCTCTGGTGCAGAAAATTCTATTTTCTCCATTTCAACTCTCGGGTTTGATCTTTGGTCTTTCCAGGTATAACATGTTACTTCCAACTGCCACCTGGCCAGAGCTCAGCATGGATGCTTCCAACGGGTCATTGGTTGGACCAACGATTTGTTAGGTGACCCGGTCGGTGGAATTTTTCCCAGATTTTATCAACTTTTATTTTTAAATCCTGGGTCTAATCTTAGTCACTTTCGGGGTATTACAATATCTCCCCCTTGGGATCTCATGATGGGCGTATTCACGCACTTCATAGAAGTATTTTTTCCCATACTATACTATGTTTTGAGAGAAAATTTATGTGTGTTTGCATGTGTTTATATTATATATTTGTGTAATTAGCTAACACATGTGATTAGATATTTTCAAAGCTAAAAGGATGGATTTGAACGTATTTAAGGCTTATGGAATGAAGATGAAAACGTTGGAGTGAGTGATGCAAAGGTTGAAGTTTGGCACAAGGATGGCACATAGTCGCGGGTCACGAAAGCAGCTTGTGCATACTGCTAGGCGCGAGAAGCCTTCATCCTGGCGCTACTGGCCATGCACCGAGGTAGCAGCAAAGACGCAATGGCAGACGCGATATAGCCTACCTTCAGCGCGATGCAGCGCATGAGGCACCAGCCTGCCCAGTGCCATGAGGTGTGGGACGCGGCACTGGCAATGCGGCAGTGGCTTGGGAGACGCGCAAGGCTCCCAAAACGGCCAAAAATTGGATATCCTACTTCAACTAGGAAATGGAACATCAAGTCCAAGTCAAATTCAACAAGGAACAACGAAAACAAAAATCTACTACTATAAATACCTTTTTATTTTCATATAATAGCAATCAAGTTTTAAGTTTGAAAGTAATCAAGTTTTAAGTTTGAAGTAGATTTAGAAGCCAAGTTTTAGACAAGTCTTGGGCTTAGAAGTTTTACGACATACTTTGAGATGATTTTCTAGTTGTTCTTTTTTATTGTTGCAATAATCAAGTGAGTTTCTTCCTATCATCGTTGTAAGTATTAATTTATGCTTTTTTCTGTGAATACCATGAATTTATTTTTAAACATGATAGGCTAAAACCGCCACAACTAGGGTTGTGGGAACCATGACGAATTAACAAACATAGGTAAAATACATAGTGATTCTTGAATGGGGTTTATGTATGTATTATTTCTTCCTTCGTTTTAATTAATTTTTAACGGTTGCAAAAGTTAGAACTTGCCTTATTCGTTCTTATTGGACCAAGGAGGTAGTGAATGGGAAAAGGGATTAATAACAGAGATTTGAGGCTATCAACCCTTATCTAATAGCTTGACCTTGTCTGGGAATAACTAATCCGATATCGATGGTAAGGGTTAGTAAAGCATACACCCGTAGACGGGCCAAGTTGTGTGGTGATAATCATCTAAATAGGGGACCAACCATTTAGGTGAAATTGACTTACCGATATTGCATGCTAAGCACCGGAATAGATCACTAGTATAAAACGCCTTGTGGTTATGAAGTCATAGGGAACACTTACCCTAGTTAGTTGCATTAATTTGGATACAACAATCAATTTCTCAAAATAATTATTTAGTACCTTTACAAATCCCCCCTTTTAGGAAATAATTAACTAAAGAGATTAAGCACTAGCATTCTTCTACATCCTTCCGTATTCACTGTGGGATTGACCCCAACCTCTAGTTGGGTTCTTTATTGACAACGTCCTCTTCATACTTCGTAAGGAGGTGTGGTTTGAGCGTTATCAAAAAGTGGCGTTGTTGCTGGGGAATACTGTTTTGGATTAGATTAATTGGTTGTGTTTAGTTGTTAGTTTTTATATCCTTTTTTTCTTTTATTTTCTAACGTGTTACAGGGCAGCGTGGTGAAATAAGCGGCCAATATGTGACCACGGTCTTAACAGGTGTCTTGATGAAGTCTGAGTAATCAAGATACCTGTGTCGTGGCGCGACGTCAAATCTGGTGCTACTTGGGAGGCAACCCAAGATAAATTTTTTGTTCATTTTTATGTGTTTGTTCAAGTGTGCAGGTGATAGGTCATGATTTTCAACAAAGCAATTTGAGTATGAACTACATAGATGGGGAAACTGCTCTTTCCTCCATAGACGATGAGGAGTAGAGGCCCAGGGAGTTATTCTTTCACTCTATTACTTTATGCTTATTTGTTTTAGCACTGGGACAATGTAACTAATTAAGTGTGGGGTGGGAGAAGTGAACTTCATATTACCATGCATTTCTTAATCGCTAAATTTGTATAGGATAGGCCTAGTTTTTTTTTTTGGGAATTTATGACTTATCATGCATGCTTGTAGGGTTGTAGTATTTTTTAGTTTTGTTTTATTTTGGGTTCTTCCGGTTTTTGTTTTCGGTACTTTTTTGGTGGATAGTCCCTTAGAACCGATTAGAGAGTCTAGATTTTTTTTATTTAATAATTTTAGTCATTCAGTCATGACTTTTCCCGATGATAGATGGATGACGACTTTCTTAAGGGTAAATTAGCCATTAGGAAGAACAATACTTGATCCATACGAATGCTAGGTGCTTCACTTTAGGTATCATTGAGACCTTATTAAATTCCTTCAAAAAATGCATGAAAAAGGTAGAAACACTTAGTCTTTTGGGAACTTGACTCTTGTACTTCAAAAAAAGGGCTTAATTATGTTATGCATGCAATATGGATATATGTGTTTATGTGATCTTTATTTCCATTGTTAAATCATTTTGTGCCAATGTGTTAGGAATTTTTTTTATATACTCTATGCTTGTAAATTGATGTCTAGAACATGCGTGGTGTGTGTGCAAAGCGAAATGTGAATGATGGATTTAGGAAGTGATATATGAGTTTCTTTGATAGCCCTATTTTTATCCTATTTTACCTACCTTAATTGTAATTATCCTAGTTAGCCATGTTTGATAGCCATATTATAAGCTTAAATCCCTTTTTATTCTATTAACTTGTATTTGATCTAAATGACTTCTAGAGCACTTTAATGAAAAATTTTGGTAGGAAAGGAGTATAATTGGAAAAGTGAAGGGACAAGCTAAAAAGTTTGGTGAATTGGAACAAAAGAAAAAGGTGAAATTTTGCTAAACAAGGATGGTAATTTTTAGTGGGAAAACAAAAAGAAGAAAGAGCTTTGAAAAATTGAAGATGAAAAAAAATGTGTGTGAATGAGCTCAATGAGGAAATGAAAAATCCCAACTAGTCACCTAAGTTGAAAAATTAAAAAAAAGGGAGGTATAAAGAGAAAATTTGGAAATTGAAGAATGTGTTTAAAAATTCAAAGTGTTGTGAAGTATTAAAGTGCTTAGGGAGATTAGTCACTATCTTGGACAAATAGTTCCTACCCGTCCCTTAGCCTACATTACAACCAAATTAAATTCCTAATTGATCCTTGATTCATAATTCTATATTAGCGGAGTATTACACTAAGGGCAAGCATATGAGTCGTCTTTTGCATGTATGTTGAGTTCTTTTGTGAGAGTGAGCGGAAATTATTTTATTTATGCCCAAGTTAATCTTATTCTGTATCTTGTGTAAAAAAGGGCATCTCTCCAAATTGTGAGGGGCACAATGGTAAGACTTTGGTTTAATCTTGATTGCTAAATTACATATAATTCATGTTGGCCCAAAATATGTCTTGAGGAGTTAGTTTTCATAAGCTAAGTGATTTCAAACTTTGACATCTTAATGTTGAACCTATATGCATGCGAGTGAGTTATTTGAGCTTGATTGATTTGTCTCATGATCCTAAGTGTAAGTAGACCTATTCATAGGATGATTTTGTGCTTTAAAATGAAAGTGGAAGTAGTAGATTGTTCGAGGACGAACAATAGTTTAAGTGTGGGGTGTTGATGAATGGCATATTCACACACTTCATAGAAGTATTTTTGCCTGTACTTTACTATGTTTTGAGAGCAAATTTATGTGTATTTGCATGTGTTTATGTTATATATTTGTGAAATTAGCTAACACATGTGATTAGATGTTTTCAGGGCTAAAAGGATAGATTTGAATGTATTTAAGGCTTATGGAATGAAGATGAAAAAGTTGGAGTGAGTGATGCAAAGGTTGAAATTTGGAACTAGGATGACACATAGCCGCGCTGCACGACAGCAGCTTGCGCATACTGCTAGGCGCGAGGCGCCTTCATCCTGGTGCTACTGGCCACACGACGTGGAAGCAGCAAAGCCGCAATGGCAGGCGCGACACGACCTACCTTCAGCGTGATGCAGCATACGAGGCGTCGTCCTGCCTAGCGCCATGAGGTGTGCGAAGCGGCACTGGCAATGAGGCAGTGGCTGGGGCGACACGCAAGGCTCCAAAAATGGCCAAAAATTGGATCTCCTACTTCAACTAGGAAAAGGAACATCAAGTCCAAGTCAAATTCAACAAGGAACAAGGAAAACAAAATCTTCTACTATAAATACCTTTTTATTTTCATGTAATAGCAATCAAGTTTTAAGTTTGAAAGTAATTAAGTTTTAAGTTTGAAGTAGAATTATAAGCCAAGTTTTAGACAAGTCTTGGGCTTAGAAGTTTTACGACATACTTTAAGACGATTTTTGAGTTGTTCTTCTTTATTGTTGCAATAATCAAGTGAGTTTCTTCCTGTCATCGTTGTAAGTATTAATTTATGATTTTTTCTATGTATACCATGAATTTATTTATAAACATGATAGGCTAAAACCATCATAACTCGGGTTGTGGGAACCATGACAAATTAACACACATAGGTAAAATACTTTGTGATTCTTGAACGGGGTTTATGCATGTATTATTTCTTCCTTCGTTTTAATTAATTTTTAACAGTTGTAAACGTTAGAACTTGCCTTATTCTTACTTACTGGACCAATGAGGTAGTGAATGGAAAAAGGGATTAACAACGGAGATTTGAGGCTATCAACCCTTATCTAATAGCTTGACCTTGGTGGGGAATAACTAATCCGATATCAAGGGTAAAGGTTAGTAAAGCATACACCCATAGACGGACCATGTTATGTGGTGATAATCATCTAAATAGGGGAACAACCATTTTGGTGAAATTGACTTATGGATATTGCATGCTAAGCACCGGAATAGATCACTAGTATAAAACGCCTTTTGGTTATAAAGTCATGGGGAACACTTACCCTAGTTTGTTGCATTAATATGGATACAACAATCAATTTCTCAAAATAATTATTTATTACCTTTACAAATCCCCCCTTTTAGGAAATAATTAACTAAAGAGATTAAGCACTAGCATTCTTCTACATCCTTCCGTATTCACTGTGGGATTGACCCCAATCTCTAATTGGGTTCTTTATTGACAACGTCCGCTTCATACTTTGTAAGGAGGTGTGGTTTGAGCGTTATTAGGAACATTCATCCTCGAATGTGGGAAAACATACAAAATACAGAGAAATGCAATTATTACACTCAAATACTGATCATTTAAGCCAAAAACTGACGGAATGACTATCCCCGATTCAAACTACATGGCTGAGATGAATTCATGAATCACACATACATCCATATACATAAAAGAAACTTCAACACATAAATTGAACATGAAACCTAAAAAGAGTCTTAGGGAAAAAACTGATACCTCAAAATGGAATTGAGCTGGTAGAGAATAAATGTGGGTATCTACCCATCATGTCTGCTTCAGCTTCCCACATAACTCCTTCAACGTGCTGATTCATCCATAAAGCTTTGACTGAAGCTACTTTCTTGTTTCCTAACCTTCAAACCTGACGGTCCAGTATTTCCACCAGAACCTCCTCATAGCTAAGGTTGTCCTTCACACCAGCACTGTCCACCGGAACCACTAGAGATGGATCACCCAAACACTTCTTTAAGAGCAACACATAAGAAACAAGATGCACGAAAGCTAATTCTGAGGGCAACTCCAATTCATATGTCACCTTGCCAACCCATTTTACAATCCGATAAGGGCCAATATAATGAGGGATGAGTTTTCCTTTCTTCCCAAACAGCATCACTCCTTCTATAGGAGATACCTTAAGAAACACCCAATCATCCACCTCGAATTCTAATTCCCTCCTTCCCACATCGGCTTAGGACTTTTGGCGACTTTGAGCTATTTTCAACCTGTCCCATATGAGTTGAACCTTCTCCATAGCCTAATGAACTAAATCTAGTCCTATCATCGCAACTTCACCAACTTCGAACCAACCAATGGGCGATCTACATATCCACCCATAGAGAGCCTTAAACGATGCCATCTGAATACTGAAATGATAACTATTATTGTATGCAAGCTCGCTAAGAGGAAAATGATCATCCAAAAGACCTTTGAAGTCAATCACGCATGCTCTCAACATATCCTCGAGATTCTGAATTTTCCGCTCCGCTTGACCATCCATTTGCGGGTTAAACGTTGTGCTGAGCTTAACCTGAGTACCAAGTCCTTTTTGAAATGACCTCCAAAACTGAGAGGTAAATTGGGTACCTCTGTCTAATACGATGGACAAGGGCACTCCATGCAATCAAACTATCTCCAAGATATATAGTTTGGCATAGTCCTCCACCAAATCCGTGGTTTTGTATGGTAGAAAATGAGCTGCCTTGGTCAACTTGTCTACTAGTACCCAAATGGAGTCATATTGTCGACGAGTGAGGGACAACCCTGTGATGAAGTCCATGTTGATTTCTTCCCATTTCCAAGAAGGAATACTGATATCCTGAAGAACACCTCCCTGTCTCTGATGCTCGACCTTCACTTGCTCACAATTTGGACACTTAGCTACAAATTCTACTATGTCCTTCTTCTTGCCATCCACCAATAGACTTCTCATAAGTCAAGGTACATCTTAGTGGCACTTGGATAGATATAATACCTGGATCAATGAGCCTTGTACAACATCCGGTTCCTCAAATCATCAACATCCGGATCACATAAGCGACCCTGGTACCGAAGCACACCATCTCCCTCTTTGAAGAAGACCTCTACCTTTTGATTCTAAATGACTTCCTTTAACTTTACCAAAATCGGGTCCTCATCTTGCCTAGATTTTACATCAGTCACCAAAGACAATTCTGATCCATTCTGAGTAATAACACCGCCATCAGTCGAGTCAACCAACCAAACTCCCAACCTTGTGAGTTGGTGCACATCCTTCACTAGCTCCTTCTTTCCCTCATCCACATGGTACACACTCTCCATAGAGAGTCTACTAAGTGCGTCTGCCACTACATTGGCCTTACCCGGATGGTAAAGGACGTTTATATCATAGTCCTTGAGTAGCTCCAACCACCTCCTTTGACGAAGATTGAGATCCTTTTGGGTAAACACATATTGTAAATTTTTATGGTACATAAACACATCCACGTGGACCCCGTACAAATAATGTCGCCATATCTTCAAGGAGAATACCACCGTGGCCAACTCAAGATCATGGTTTAGGTAATTCTTCTCATGAACCTTTAGCTGTCTGGAGGTATATGCTATAACTTTTCTGTGCTGCATCAATACACACCCAAGTATGATCCTTGAAGCATCACAATATTCCAAGAACCCATTGGTACCCTCGGGTAACATCAACACTGGTACTGAGGTAAGTCGAGCCTTCAACTCTTGAAAACTCCTCTCACAAGCCTCCGATCATTGGAATTTCACTTTCTTTCAATTTGTTCAAGGGTGCTGAAATAGATGAGAAACCTTCCATAAACCTTCGATAGTAGCCGGCTAAACCCAAAAAGCTCCAAATATCTAAAGGATTCACCGGTCTAGGCCAATTCTTCACCGCTTCTATTTTCTGAGAGTCCATCTTTATGCCTTCGCTTGATACCACATGGCCCAAAACGCCACAGAGTTCAACCAAAACTCACACTTGCTGAATTTGCATATAATTGGCGATCCTTGAGAGTCTGCAACACTACTCTCAAATGAGCGGCATGCTCCTCCTCGCTCCGAGAGTATATCAGGATGTGATCAATAAACACAATCACAAACATATCCAAGTATGGCTTCAACACCCTGTTCATCAAGTCCATAAAATCTTTAGGAGAATTCATTAGTCCAAAAGACATAACTAAAAACTCATAATGACCATACCGCGTCCTGAAGGCTATCTTCAGGAAATCGCTCTCCCTAACTCTGAGCTGACGGTACCCGGATCTGAGATCTGCCTTCAAGAAGCACTTGGCACCCTAAAACTGGTCGAATAAATCATCAATCTTGGGTAGAGAATACCTGTTCTTGATGGTAACCTTGTTCAATGGCTGATAATCGATACACATGCGAAGGGAACCATCTTTCTTTCGGACAAAGAGAAGTGGTGCACCTTATGGGGACTTTCTCCGTCTAATGAAATCCTTATCTAACAGGTCCTTAAATTTCTCCTTCAACTGCTTTTACTTGACTGGAGCCATAATGTAGGGAGGAATAGAAATAGGCTGCGTATCGGGAAGAAGGTCAATACCAAAATAAATCTCCCTCTCGGGAGGGATTCCTAGTAGGTCATAGGAAAGACCTCTGGATACTCACATACTACTGGGACAGACTGGACAGTCGGGGTCTTGAATGTTGCATCCTTAACCCTAACTAGATGGTACACACAACCTTTGGAGATTATCTTTTGCCTTAAGGTAGAAAATAAAATGACCTGCTGGAATGGTTGAATTACCCTTTCACTCTAAGACTGGCTCTCTCAGAAATCTGAACTCTACTTCCCGGGTCCTACAATTGACTGAGGCATAACATGCAAATACCCTATCCATGCTGAGGATAACATCAAAATCGATCATGGCTAACTCTATCAAATCTGCTGAGGTGATTTTCTAAAGGATTGAGACTGGGCAACATCTATACACCTGTCTAGCTACAACTAAATTACCCACTGGAGTAGAGACTGAGAAAGGTTCTGATAAGATTTCGGGACTGACTCCAAAATTACTAGACACATAAGGTGTCTCAAAAGACAAAGTAGCCCCTGGATCTAACAAAGCATATACATAAAGGTGGAAAACTCATAACATACCAGCTACTACATCCGGGGAGACCTCCTGCTCCTGGCAGGATGCTAGGGCATAGAATCTATTTTGGCGCTGACCGCCACCTGTGCTAGTAGATGCCCTTGCTAGGTTGGGCGTGCTGGTGGATCTGCTGAACTGGAAGCTGGGCCTCGGCCCCTATCATGGCCCTATTTAGCTGCTAGACAATCTCTGAGCATATGTCTAGGCTTCCCGTACCCAAAGCAAGCACATATACCGCCAAAAACTGACCCGTGTCCCTCCTGCCACACTAGTTGTAAACTGGAATCTGTTGGGCCTATTGCTCTGACCCCTAGACCCTGATGCTCGCTCCCTCTGATCATGCTTAAGCCTGGATGGCACACTCAATGATGAAGATGCTGGGGCTGAAGATCTTTGGTAGGTCTACTGTAGGTGCCCACCATCATACCTCGGCTGTGAGAATCTTGACTATCAGTCCTAGTCCTCTTGGCCTCCCTCTCTCTCATATGCGCCGCCTCCATATTCTGGGCATACAAAACTATCCGAGGGAAATCCATATCCTAATAGAGCATAGAGGTCCTACAATGTTTGACCCAAATAACCCGCCACGCCATGAACAAACCTGCTCACCCGCGCCCTCTAATCAGCCACTAACTCTGGGGCGTACTTCGATAGGTGAGTGAACTCAAGGGCATACTCCTACACCATTATTCTCCCTTGCTTAAGGTTCACAAACTTGGCTGCCTTCAGCTTCCGCATCTCATAAGGGAAGAACCGATCAAAGAACGTGATAAAGGGCGTATTTACGACTTCATAGACATATTTTTTCTTGTACTTTACTATGTTTTCAAGAAATAATTATGTGTGTTTGCATGTGTTTATATTATATATTTATGAAATTAGCTAACGCATGTGATTAGATGTTTTCAGGGCTAAAAGTGATGGATTTGGGTGTTTTTGAGACGTTCAAAATGAAGTTGGAGAAGAAGGAATGCACTACGCAAGAATTAAAGAAAAAAATATATATGTGGTGCAATGCCACACCCGGCGACAAGCCGCGCGAGGCAGCAACAAGAAGGGTGCTACAAGACGTACAACGTGTAGCAACAATGGCGCATGGCCAGGCGCGAGGCGCCCAGCTTCCCCACGCGATGGCTGGCGCGACACGGCCTTACTCCTGCGCGTTGGTAGGTGCCACGGCCCAACACCTGCGCTATGGTATGTGCGATGCGGCACTTGATGCAACAGCAGCATGAGGCGTTGTGGCAAGTGTTTCAAACGGCCCAAAAATGGATCTCCCACTTCAACTAGGAAAAGAAACTTTAGGTTCCAATTCAAATTCATTAAGGAACAAGGAAAACATAAATCTAATACTATAAATACCCTTTTATTTTCATGTAATAGTTAGGTCTTCAAGTAGGAGAAGTTTTAGGGAATCTTTCTAATACAATAAATATCCTTTTATTTTCATGTAATAGTCAAGTCTTCAAGTAGGGGAAGTTTTAGGGAATGTTGTTTTTATGTCTTCAAGGAGGATTAGAGTTTTAAGTCTCAAGTTTTTATATACGAGTGTGGTGTTTTACGTTGTGAACTTTGAGAAGATTGTTGAATTGTTCTTCCGAATTTTTGCATTAATCAAGAGAAGGTTCTTCCAATCATTGTTATAAGTATTAATTTTAGTTTTTATTTACGAATGCTATTAGGTTACTTATAAACATGATAGGCTAAAACCACCATAACTAGGGTTGTGGGAACCATGGTGAATTAACAAACTAGGGTTTGCACTCAGTGATTCTAAACCAATACTAAACGCTTATATTGTATTCTCTTCATGCTTAAACGTTTCTTAACGGTGTGCAACGTTAGGAATTTCCCGAATTCTTTACTTGCTTAGGTCTAAGAGGTAGAGATTAGGAAAAGAGAATTACAACAAAGCCTTGATTTTGATGATCATTGTATTAACTTGAGTTGTGGTCGCAGGATAGTTAAATTTGGGACATATTGATAATGGTTGATTTGCAATCGCTCATGAGACCTGGTCAAGTGATTGAGTATAGTCATTCAATAGGGACTGGTCGGTCGTTTGAATGAACCTAAGTTATCAGTTCTACAAGTAAAATATTGAGATAGATCACTAGTGTAAAACTAGAAGTAGTTAAGGATCCCTGGGGAACACTTACCCTAGTTAATCGCATTAATTTAGAAACAACCATAAATTTCTCAACATTGTCATTTATGTTATAAACATATTTGTATTATAGTGAAATTCTATAAAGGTATTTGTATTGTAGTAGATACATGTATTTATATTATAGTGAAAGTCTATCTTTTGGAGAAAAGTTAGGAGAAATTATCCCTATAAATAGAGGGGTTCTCCTTCATTCTATTTCATCCTATCAAGAGAAATAAGAACTTCTCTCCTTCTCTCCTTTTCTATAATATTCTTGTTCTTTCTTTATTATTTCATAACACGTTATCAACACGAGTCTCTTCCTTGAGAGATTTGAGGTAAGAAAAATTAAAATTTCTTTTTCGAAAGATGTATTACTTAACCACTGGAGTGATATTCCTTTGGTGATATTGTTGCTCTACGACTCTAATGTCTCAAAATTTGAAGGCCAAGGTATTATTTTTCTCTTTCTTTTAATATGGCTAACTTTACGAAACTTGATTTCGTTGCCCTTCAAAGTTTGGGCAAGAACTACCTTTCATGGGTGTTGGATGTTGAAATCCATATGGATGCAATGGGTCTTGGAGACACCATTAAAAGTGAAAACAAAGCATCAAATCAAGATCGTGCTAAGGCTATGATATTCTTGCGTCATCATCTTGACGAAATTCTTAAAATTTAATATCTCACGATTAAGGATCCATTTGTTTTGTGGAATAGCCTAAAAGAAAGGTATGACCACCTGAAGATGGTCATCCACCCAAAGGCACGATATGATTGGATCCATCAAGACTATAAGTCTGTTCATGAGTATAGCTCATCAACATTCAAAATTCTTTCTAAGTTGAAACAATGTGGAGAAACTATTAATGATGTTGATATGATTGAATATGTGGTAGTACACAAAATTAATCGAGAGCTCCGGAAGGGCTAATGTATTACTACCTGAAGGAATGAAGTTATTGTAGTAAGTATCAAAAGGAAACTTATAAGTTTCAAGGACATTGAAAAAAATTGAGACTATAAATTATGGGAAGATCTAATATCTTCATGCTACTACAATTGAAGCGGATTATAAATATTTATGTAAAAGATTACCCGCAATTTTTTTTATTTGTAGTACATAAATATGGGTATGGTGATGAAATCACATACGAAAGTAAACTAGAAGTTTACCGAAATAAGTTGGCATAACCGGTTGGCCATCTCAGTTCAAATGTGATGCAAAAATAATTGAGAATTCACGTGGCTATATGTTGAAGAAATAAAAGATTCTTCAAGAATTCTCTTGTGTTGCTTGTTCTCCGTGATAGAATGATCTTGCTCAGCTAAGATTGGAATTATATTCCCTAAAATTTTGGAACTTATAAAGGGGTGAATATGGGCCCATTCACCTACCATGTGAACCGTTTGCTAATAGATGCATCTATGGTATGGTCACATGTGTTTTGATATCAACTTGCAATTGATTTTTGTAAGGTTGTTGCTCGAATTATTAAATTAAGATCATAGTTCCAAACTATAAAATCATGTTGATAATGCTGATTCATATCTATGTTGGTTTAGCAAAAATTGTATGCCTCCAATTATCGCTAAATCATTGGTTATGAGAATAAAACTCCCAAATAAAATTTGGTATGAGATATGTTTATTTAACATATAGCAACACTTGAATGCATCAAGCCAACAACGTTCCCCTATCACAATTGGTTCAAGGTCAGGAACCAAATAATTCCATCTAAAAATTTGAATGGCGATATATGATTCAATTGCTCCACCACAAAGCACAAAGATGGGTCCCCAAATGAGCTTGGGGTGTAAATGTTAGTTTTTCTAACATTAATGGGAGAAGTGATTAGCAGCGGAAAATCAAGTGTGGGATGAATTATCTAGATCCTCGGAAAAAAAAATGAACTTAAAGTTCAATAGATAATTCACTTGCAAAATATTGAAAATCAATTGCCAGATATATTTGCTATCACTATTTTATAATTCAGTTGCAAATGCTCCAACGAAAGGTCCTTGAAGGACAGGGTCTATGAGACGCTTGAAGCATGATAGACCAAACAGTTCCAAATATAGAACTCCTTGAAAAAGGAGAGGAGCAAATCATTAAGATGGTCATAATGATGAGACAAGTGCTTTAAGAAAGCACCACGACATAATACTTCATAAAACCTTGGCAAAGGTTCAGGTACCTAAAAATGATGAAAATTGAAGAGATCTCAATAAGTTATGTCGCATTGGAACTGATATCATAATGATCGTCAATGATACCATTGATATAATGTAGCGCTCGATATTATAAATATTGACGAGGATCTTGAATTCAAATCTGTCAAAAAGTATGGACAGATAAATGATTGGCCAATTAAAAATATGCAATTCAAGTATAATGACAGTGGATATAAATGGATTCTTGTGGCATAAAGATTTTTCGTGAATTCTAACATTATTATATGGAGAGGTCCTCTTGTGGTGGATGCAATTATTTTGAGGTTCCTCATAAGTCTGGCAATATATGAAAAACTTGATATGCGCATAATGAAATTATTTTCATGTCTAGAGAGACAGAAGGATATATGAAAATCCTTGAAGGATTTAAAACAATAAGGAAATTCTTGGTCCTGAAGATATAGTTTGGTCCTATTAGGAGAAATTGAAATGGGATCAAACACATAATGCGGTATCTAAAAGGGACTACTGATATGAGCTTATATTATTCTAACAATTGCAATCCCGATCTTGTTGGTTATGCTGATGCTGGGTATTTATCTGACTCACACAAAGCTCGATCTCAAACTGGCTACGTGTTCATATGTGGAGGTACTGTCATATCTTGGAGATGTACAAAGCAGTCTCTCGTAGCTACTTCATCAAATCATGTTGAGATAATAGCTATTCATGAAGCAAACCGAGAATGTGTGTGGTTGAGGTCCATGATACATCTCATTAGAGAAAAATGTGGTTTAAAATGTGACAAATTACCCACAATTTTATATGAAGATAATACAGCATGCATAACACAACTAAAAGGAGGATTCATAAAAGGAGATAGAGGAAGCACATTTTGCCAATGTTCTTCTACACACATGAGCTCCAAAAGAATGGTGATATTAACGTGCAACAGATTCGTTCAAGTGATAATGTGGCTGATTTATTCACCAAATCTCTATCAACTGCAACTTTCAAGAAGATGGTGCACAAGATCGGTGCAAAGATTCAAGGATGTTCTAAATAGGGGGAGTTAATACGCGCTCTACTCTTTTTTCCTTACGAGGTTTTGTCCCACTGGGTTTTCCTTGTAAGATTTTTAATGAGGCAGCCAAAATGCGTATTATTAGATATGTGTACTCTTTTTCCTTCACTAGATTTTTTTCCACTGGGTTTTTTCTAGTAAGGTTTTAATGAGGCACATTATCTATCAAATAGACTTTCAAGGAGGAGTGTTATAAGCATATTTGTATTATAGTGAATGTCTATAAAGGTATTTGTATTGTAGTAGATACATGTGTTTATATTATAGTGAAAGTCTATCTTTTGGAGAAAAGTTAGGAGAAATTATCCCTATATATAGAGGGGTTCTCCTTCATTCTAGTTCATCCTATCAAGAGAAATAAGAACTTCTCTCTTTCTCAATAATATTCTTGTTCTTTCTTTATTATTTCATAACAATTTATTAATTTTACAAATTCCCCCTCTTAGGAAATAATTGACTAAAAAGCTTAAGCACTAGCATTCTTCTACATCCTTCCATATTCACTGTGGGAACGACCCCAACCTCTAGTTGGGTTCGTTATTGACAACGCCCTCTTCATACTTTCAGAGGATGTATGGTTTGAGTTTTATCACAATGCAATATAGAACACCTCCCAAGTGACAAGACCTGCTCTAGCTGCCCTACTATCTTTCCATTGTCGAAACTAGATGTGTGCGACCCCTTTCAACTGGTATGAGGCCAACTCTGCACATTCAACCCCATTTACCCCCATATCCTTGATGATATTCACAATCTCACCAATGAACTCATGTAGGTCCTCATCTACTTTTGACCTGAGGAACTCTAGCGGGTTCATTCTCAAGAAATCCCTCTCAAGAAATCCCTGACCCGATCCGCCACCGCATTTCCATTTTGCGAGATATACGCAACTACCTGGTAATTGACCTGAGCGGTCAAGGCCTGCATGAACATCTGAATAGCTACATGGGCAACCGGCTCCGATGCATGGTGCTCTTGGACTGGAGGGGCCTTCTGGTGCCCATTTCCTTTGCCATCCTCATGGCCGTCTCCATTCCCATTCCTTAGACCATTTACTCTTCGGGGAGCCACGATTTTGCAATCTAAAATAGCATGAATTATAAGAATAGGGATACATTTCATCGCACAAAATAGATCACAAAAGAAAGGAACATTTCCTAAACGTTTTATAGCCTCTTCGTCATAAGTGTGGTGTGCTTCACACTCATGAAAAACACTCCAATTAGCGCGGCTTTCAGACACCATAGGACACTTTAAACCTATTGCTCTAATACCAATTTTGTTACGACCCAAACGAAGGCCCGAATTGAGACACGGGATAAGAAGCCCCTAGAGACTCCAAGTCGACCCCTGGCATGAATATACATCTAACTCAATATCAATAAAGCGGAATACTTAGCATAACAACATAGCAGAATTATAAACATGACATAACATAGAAGCGGAATGTACTACATTTGTAATAGTTGAATACTACTTTTAGTCTGAAAGCCTCTAACATGTCTGATGGGTTGATGGGACAAAACCCCCAACTAACCCAGCAAGTCTAGAAAACCAAACATGAAAAGATAACTGATATCAAACTGGTCCTCAAAGATTGAGGACTCACCAAGAGCTAGATGCAAATCTTCGGAACAAGCTAATGACGGTGCTGGGTCTGAAGATCGGAGCATGTATCATAAAATGATACAACATGGAGTATGCGATCAATACTTGGAATGTACCGAGTATGCAAGATAAGTAAAACCGCTTGAAAAAGTAAAATCACTTAAAACATGCATAATATAAACATAAACAAAATAAGAGTCGGAGAGTAGGGCTTGCATGCATTCTTTCTGAAAACATAATCTCAACATAACTTAATATCATAACTGAATCGATTGACCCAAGGCTAAATTTGATAATCATACATAAAATTGAACATTGGGTCAAACCTACTTTAGAACATATATAGACATGTATATCATGAATGTTGAATATGCATGACTGAAATCATGAGGAAAAATGGGAGATTCGTCTTTTAACCGACATACCACGATAGAGCTTACGTGGTCCCAACTATCACACTCAAGTGGGTAGAGCCGTCCAAAGCCTTGCCAGGGCTAAGGATTATACCATGATAATGATATCAAGCCCGTGGCCTAATAGGACAGGGGATAGCTCACAAGGGAGGTCTCGAAGTAATATATATATATATATATATATATATATATATATATATATATGTGTGTGTGTGTGTGTGTGTGTGTGTGTATATATATAAGTATAAACCTATGTTGGCGCGTAGTTCTGAGGCATAGCGTGATTGACCCTTAGCCTACTTGGTGCTAGACACTACTCCCAAAAATATGCATATGGTCTCCATCATTTTTCAACGAAGCTTACCATCTTCAATTGACGAAGCTCAATAATTAATACATCTCAAATATAAAATCATGCATATGAGAAGCTTTATCTCAAACCATACCACAAGAATAAAGATAATCGGGAGTCTTCGCTCCAAGACCATGTGGTAAGCTTAATTCAGAAAAATCATGAACCATACTTGAACATATGGGCATTTCCCAATACCTTAACATGCTTGAAAATACTCAATACACATTTAAAACATGATTATAAACATGGGTAGCTTGAAAACATTCTTTTCATCATAGTATCTCGTTATAATCATACATTCATCACAAATCTCATCTTTCATGAACTTTCCATAGTTGGGCAATTTGATTTAATAACTTAGAACACGATTTTTCATTGAAAATAATGTAAAACTTTCCCATGAATCATAATTCAATAGTAGAAACATATTTAAATCATACCCATGTAAAGAATTAGGAAATTCATGCATTGGGTTAAGACCCCATATATTAGACATAGAAAATTCATGATTTAGAGAGGGATTGGGCATGGTGTGAAAGGATTTACCCATTCATAACCATTAATACCTGGAGAAGATAAGGTTTTACCATCCTTGAAAGCCCAATGGAAAATTGAAGGAAAACTTGAAGAAGAACAAGCTTGATCACCTCCCCAATTTTATAACTTTGCATGCATTGATATGAATAAGCCTAGGATAGGTTTTACCCTCATAAAACATTGCATTTTGAGCCTTAAACGACATAGTTTAGGACCCTAGGACTTAAGAATGAAGGAAATTCCCTTAATGAAATTCCTGAAATTTCTGCACTGGCGGTGACAACGATCGTCCTAATGGGTCGTTCTTGGATACCACAACTCGTGGTATCCATCCGTTGTATCCACTGCCCGACTTCACATTCTCAGGTTCAGTCCCACAACTCAACAGGATGAGTCATCCCTTTAGATAATGATTTGTTATATCGCCCATTATTTCCACCTAGACAACCTGCACAAAGACTTCACACGAGTCACACCACGACTAGTTCTTCCTTACAATGAGTCGTGGTTTCCTTCCATTACCTCAACTGGGGGTTTTGACTATCCTTCCCATGACTACTCACCACGACTCATTGCTCCTCACAATGGGTCATCCAATGACCCATTACTCCCCCCTTAGGCTGAGGACCAGTCCCACCACGACTTCAAACAATGGCTCGTGGTAACAAAAAATGGGTTGTTACTTGACCCGTTACTTCCAACTGCCACCCGACCAGACCTCACCATGGATGCTTCCCAAGAGTCGTCGGTTGGACCAATGATCCGTTAGGTGACTCGTTTTGTGGAATTTTTCCCAGATTCTGCCAACTTCCATTTTTAAATCCCGGATCTAATTTTTGGCACTTTTAGGGTATTACATAAGTAGAGTCTTCTTCATGGGTGTGAAGCGCACCACACTTATGACGAACAGGCTACGAGACGTTTAGGAAATATTCCCTTCTTTCATGATCTATGTCATACGATGAAATGTCTCTCTATCCTTCTATCTCATGCTATACGTGTTTACAGAATCACGCCTCCTTGCTAAGTTACCAGAAGAAGAAAAGGGTATGGAAATGTCCATGAGAATAGTAGTGGAGATGGGCACTAGTAGGCCCTACCATCCCATTAGGATCATGTACCTGAGCAGGTGGCCCACGCAGAGTTTAGGGCTGCCATTCAGATGCTGACTCAAGCTTTGACCCCTAAGTTAACCAACATGTGGTGGTGCATGTCCTTCAAAATGGGAATGAGGCAGCGATGAGGGTCAGAGATTTTCTAAGGATGAACCCTTCAAAATTCCTTGGATTGAAGGTAGACGAGGATCCACTTGAGTTTATTGTTGAAGTGCTGAAGATCACTCAAATCATGGAAGTGACTGGGGAGGAGTGCACAGACCTAGCCTCGTATTAGTTGAAAGGGGTCGCGTACATTTGGTTCAGGAAATGGAAGGATAGCAGGGCAATTAGAGTGGGGCATATTGGTTAGGATGAGTTCCACACCACATTTGTGGATTGGTTCTTCCCTTGTGAGTTGAGCGAGATTAAAGAAGAGGAGTTGTGAACCTGAAGCAGGGTAACATGATGATCCAGGAGTATGTTTTGGAGTTCACTCATTTGTCCAAGTATGCACTAGAGCTAGTGGTTGATTAGAGAGCTCTGGTGAGCAGGTTTGTACATAGAGTGACGGACTACCTAGACAAGGATTGTAGGACCGCCATGCTTCATCAGGACATTGATTTTCCCCCATTTGTTTTGTATGCCCAGTAGATGGAGGCGGTTCATCTGAGAGTGAGAGAGGCCAAGAGGGCCAGGACAGGCGGTTATGGGTTATCTCAGCAGAGATCGAGAGACGGGTATCACCAGCAGGCTTCTCATACGTCAGTAGCTCCAGCGCCATAATTGGCCACTGCATCGTTCAGACTGTGGGGTGATCAGAGGAGTAGAGCCTTAGGTTCGAGGGGCCAGAGTAGCATGCATACAAAGCGTACTTTCCCGGCCTATGGGAAGTGTGAAAAAAATCATATAGGGGAGTGCTTATTGGGTCAAATATCTGTTTTGGGTGTGGAAGACTCGGGAACAGGCTCCGGGAGTGCCCCTTAGCTAGACGGGGTGATAGTAGGGGTCGTACCCAGGTTACTAGCTCAGCAGAAGCACCAGCATGCCCATTTCAGCGGGGTGCGTCCACCAGTGCAGGTGGTGTCCAGTGCAAGAACAGGTTTTATGCCCTTGATATATATGCATTGTTCGATCTAGAGGCTACTTTATCTTTTGTGATGCCCTATGTTGCTAGTAGTTACGGGGTCAGTCCCAAGATTTTATCAAAATCCTTATTAGTCTCTACTCTAGTCGATGATTTGGTTATAGCTTGATAGGTATGTAGAAATTGCCCTATCACAGTCCTTCAAAAAGTCACCTCAGCAAATTTAGTCGAGTTAGCCATGATCGATTTTGATGTTATCTTTGGCAGAGATTGGCTACATGCATGTTATTCCTCAATCAATTGTAGAACCCGTGCAGTAGAGTTCAGATTCCCGAGTGAGACAATCCCAGAGTGGAAAGGTAGTTAAGCTTTTCCTGTAGGTCTCTTCATTTCCTATCTTAAGGCTAGAAATATGATTTATAAAGGTTGTGTATACCATCTAGTTAGGGTTAAGGGTATTACATCTGAAACCCTGACTATCTAGTCAGTTCCTATTGTGTGTGAGTACCTAGAAGTGTTTTCAAATGATTTACCGGGAATCCCTCCCGAGCGGGAGATCGATTTTGGTTTTGACCTTCTTCCCGATATGTAGCCTACATCAATTCCTCCTTACAGAATGGCTCGAGCCGAGCTAATGGAGTTGAAGGAGCAGTTGAAGGATCTTCTAGATAAGGGATTCATCAGACCTACCAAATCCCCATGGGGTGCACCAGTCCTCTTCGTCCGCAAGAAGGATGGTTCCCTTGGGATGTGCATTGATCATCGGCAATTGAACAAAGTTACCATCAAGAATAGGTATCCTCTCTCCAGGATTGATGATTTGTTTGACCAGCTTCAGGGTGCCAAGTGCTTTTTAAAGATAAACCTCATATCCAGATACGATCAACTCAGGGTTCAGGAGAGTGACATCCCGAAGACAGCCTTCAGGACTCAGTATGGTCATTATGAGTTTGTAGTTATGTATTTTGGACTAACGAATGCTCCTATAGATTTTATGGATTTGATGAACAAGGTGTTCAAGCCATATTTGGATATGTTTGTGATTGTGTTCATAGATGACATCATTATATACTCTCGGAGCAAGAAGGAGCATGCCGCTTATTTAAGGGTGGTGCTATAGACTCTTAAGGATCGCCAGTTGTATTCTAAATTTAGTAAATGTGAGTTTTGATTAAACTCAGTGGCATTTTTGGATCATGTGGTGTCAAGTGAGGATGTACAGGTAGACTCTCAAAAGATAGACCAGTGAATCCTTAGATATCAGGAGTTTCTTGGCTTTAGTTGGTTATTATATGAGATTTTTTGAGGGTTTTTCATCTATTGTAGCCCCATTGACTAAATTGACCCAGAAGAAAGGGAAGTTTCAATGGTCGAAGGCTTGTGAGAAGAGCTTCCAAGAGTTGAAGACTAGACTAACCTCAGCACTGATGTTGACCCTACTTGAGGGTACCGAAGGGTTTGTGGTATATTCTGACGCCTTGAGGATTAGCCTTGGTTGTGTACTCATGAAACATGGTAAGGTCATAGCTTATGCTTCCAGGTAGTTGAAGGTCCATGAACAGAACTACCCATCTCATGATCTCAAATTAGTTGCGGTAGTATTTTCCTTGAAGATTTGGAGACACTATCTCTATGGGGTCTATGTAGATGTGTTTACGGACCACAAAAGACTATACGTATTACCCAAAAGGATTTGAATCTATGTCAGACAAGGGGGTTGGAGCTTTTGAAGAATTATGATATGAGTGTTCTCTATCATCTGGGAAAGCCTAATGTGGTGGCGGATGCACATAGTAGGATTTCCATGAAGTGCGTGTCCCATGTACATGAGGAAAGGAAACAGTTAATGAAGGATGGATATCAGCTTGCATGACTAGGAGTCCGTCTTATTGAATCGACAAATAGTGGTGTCATTGTTCAGAATGGTTCAGAATCATCCTTAGTGACTGAAGTTAAAGCTAGACAAGATGAGGATCCTATTTTGGTAAAGTTTAAGGAAGCCATTCAGAATCAGAAGGTAGAAGTCTTCACCAAAGGGGGAGATGGGGTGCTTCTATATCAAGGTCGCTTGTGTGTTCTGAGTTGTGATGATTTGAGAGATCGGATGTTGCATGAAGCTCATGGTTCTAGATATTCTATCCATCCAGGTGCCACCAAGATATACCATGACCTATGGGAAGTCTATTGGTGGAGTGGCATGAAGAAGGACATAGCAGAATTTGTGGCTAATTCGAATTATCAACAGGTGAAAGTGGAACACCAAAGACCTGGAGGTGTGCTTCAGGACATTAGTATTCCTACTTGGAAGTGTAAGGATATCGATTTGGACTTCATTACATGGTTGCCTCGCACTCATCGATAGTATGACTCTATTTGGGTGCTTGTGGACAGGTTGACTAAAGGCAGCTCATTTTCTATCGGCAAAAACTACCGATTCAATAGAGGATTATCCTAAGTTTTACAATCGAGAGTTAGTTTGGTTGCATAGAGTGCCCTTGTCCATCATATCAGATAGAAGTACTCAGTTTACCTCCCAATTTTGGAGATCGTTTCAAAAGGGATTTGGTACTTAGGTCAAGCTTAGCACAGCCTTTCACCTGCAAAAGGATGGTCAAGCAGCGCGGACCATTTAGATTCTTGAGGATATGTTGAAAGTGTGTGTGATTGAATTTCAAGGGTAGTTGGGATGTCACTTGCCTCTCATTGAGTTTGCATATAATAACATCTACCTTTCTACCATTCAGATGGCTTTATTTGAGGCTTTTTATGGGTGAAGGTTTAGATCACCCATTGGTTGGTTTGAGGTAGGTGAAGCTACATTGATAGGTCCAAATTCAGTCCATAAGGCTATGGAGAAATTTCAATTTATAAGGAACAGGTTGAAAATAGCTCAAAGTCGCCAAAAGTCGTATGCGGATGTGAGGAGAAGGGAGCTTGATTTTGAAGTTGATGATTGGGTGTTTTTGAAGGTATCCCCCATGAAGGGAGTGATGAGATTTTGAAAGAAAGGGAAACTCAGTCCCCGTTATGTTTGTCCATACCGGATTGTGAAACGGGTTGGGAAAGTGGCATACGAGTTGGAGTTTCCCTCAGAATTAGTTTCAGTTCATCCAATTTTCCATGTATCACTCTTAAAGAAGTGTTTGGGGAATCCAGCTCTGGTTGTCCGGTGGATAGTGTTGGTGTGAAAGATAGCCTTAGTTATGAGGAGGTTCTGCTAGAAATATTGGATCGTCAGGTTCGGAAGCTAAGAAACAAAGAAGTAGCCTCAGTCAAGGTTTCGTGGAGGAACCAGCATTTTGAGGGAGCTATATGGAAGCCGAAGTAGATATGATGTCTAAATACCCACATCTATTCCCTTTCGGCTCAATTTCAGCTTGAGGTATCAGTTTCCTCTTTAGTACTCTAGTCAGTTTCATGATCAGCTCATGTGCTCCAGTTTCTTTCATGTCAATGAATGTATGTGTGATTCATGAATTTAGTTCAGTCATGTTGTTTAGTTCAGAGTCAGTCACTCTGTCAGTTTCTAGCCTGTATGTTCAGTAATTGAGTATGATGATTGCATTTCTCTGCTTTTTAGTATGTTTTCCCTCATTCAGGGATGAATGTTCACAAGCGTGAGATATTGTAATACCCCAAAAATCCTAAATCAGACCCGGGAGTTGAAATAGGGAAAATAGAATTTTCTGCACTAGGTCATAGGACAAGTCATCAAGTGACCCGTGGGGTGCACCACGCGTCATTGAATGACTCATAGGGAGGATGTTGGACATGGTTGATATTTTGAGTCTTGAGGTCACCACGAGTCTTGGTCAGCACCACGATTTGTTGAGTGGTCCGTGGTCAAGAGTGGATTGAAGGTTGAATGTTTTTGGTAGTGTCCCTAATGGGACATCACCACGAGTCCTAGGGTACACCAAAGAGTCATGGTGTCCCTCATGGTGACCAGTGGTGATGAATTTCTAGTGCAGGCAAAGAGAGAGGATCACGAGTCTTGGTGATGGGGCACGAGTCATCCAGTTCGTCATTGGGACTGGCAATGTGTTTTTCCCTGCGAATTTATAAAGGGATTTTCCATAATTTATAAGTTCCTAAGGCCTAAACTACGTCGTTTTAGGCTCTGAATAGTGTGTTTTAAGAGGGTTAAGTTCATTCAAGGTATCCCCACTCCATGCATGCAACCTAGAGCCTTCCTTGAAGATCAAATTTGAGGAATTTCATCAAATTCTCTCCAATTTCCTTTGGGATATCAAGTGGGAGTGTGAATTCGATTTACCAAGTATGTAAGACTATGGATGGGAGTTTCTTTCACTTTTATGCTCTAAATTCTTCTCATATTCCATGGATTTCAGTTCTAATTCAAGTTTCACGATCTTATGGGTTTTATTCCAATTCTTGTGAAATTCTGTATTATCTATATATGGGTCAATTCCCTTCATGTATCAAATTATATTTGATGGACTATGGCCAGATTTTATAGCTATTTTGATTATAAATTTATAGTTTTAAATTTTAAATTAAGTCATGCCCAATTATGCAATGTTCATGAGAAGTCAAGTTATGATTCTATTATAATTTTTAATCTTACTAAGTCTAAGTTATGATTTATGATTCATGTTATGATTTCTCTTCAAGTACTCTTCATGGATATATGAATATCAAGTATGAATATTTTACAAGTATGCATGATTTTCATGATTTATGGATTTCTGACTCTTGGCTAACGTAGGGGCCCTTATTTATGGATAATCTTGTATTCAAACTGGGACCCAAAATGTTATTACTTATTTGTCCATGAATTTCATGAATGATTCACAATGACGATATGAGCCTAATGTGCATGTTTTTGGGAGTAATGTCTAGCACCGAGAAGACCAATTCAAAGGAAAACCCTATGGTCTCAAAACTACATGCCATTATAGGTTTTATATATATATATGGATCCCTGTGATATAACCATGCACGCATGCCCCCTACCTGGAAAGCCAGGGATGGTCCTGGCTACTTGGGCGAAATAGTGAGGCATCATATAAGGCTATATCATGATGGTGTCGGTTAAGAAGAGTCCTCCCATTGTTCCTCATGATTTATGGATGCTTATGTTTATGTTGCTTGGGCTCACGTCATGGTTAGTGAAGCTTTTCTCCTATGATTATGATTATGACTATTTTATGAATATTTTGAAAACCTTGAGCCCTTATGTTTACATTATGATATTTAGTTTATGCACACGCTATCCTACTCTTATGAACTCTTATATATTTTAACTATCCGTTTTTACTTACCTTGCATACTCAGTACTGACCGCATACTCTATGCTGTATCATTTCATGATACAGGTTCGAGGGATCAGTCTCAGCCGCATCATTAGTCCTGCTTCTCTCTCAAACCTATCTACCCAGTATTGGTGAGTACTCATCCTTTGAGGACATTCAATTATCTACAGTTATGTTCTTTCAATTTTAGTGTGTAGTGAGTTAATTAGGGTCTTGTCCCATCAACTCATTAGTATGTAGAGGCTTATCAGACATAGTGTGTATCCAGCTTTAGAATTGTCTTATGTATTCAGATATTCATATGATATTATATTTTCAAACTTCTGCTTTGTTATGTATGTTAAACTTCTACTTGATTATGATGGTTTTAGTTTTTATGTTCATTCCATGGGTCGGCTTGTAGCCTCTCGGAGTTCTTTGTCCGTGTCTCGATCCCGGTCGTGACATCCCAACAAATCTAGTAGAGTTAGACATGAAAGATTTTGATATTATCTTTGGCATGTATTGGTTACATACATGTTATGCCTCCGTAAATTGTAGAATCCGTGCAGTATAGTTTCGGTTTCCCGGTAAGCTAGTCCTAGAGTGGAATGGTAGTTCAGTTGTGCCTATAGGTCACTTTATTTCCTACCTTAAGGCCAAAAAGATAATTTTTTTAAAAGTTGTATTTACCCTCTAGTTCAGGTTAAGGATGCTACGTCTAAAACCCTGACTCTCCTATCAGTTTCTATTATGTGTGAATATCCAGAGGTGTTCCCAGATGATCTACCCGGAGTCCCTCACGAGCGGGAGATAGATTTTGGTATTGACCTTCTTTCTGACATGCAGCCCATATATATTCCTCCTACAGGATGGCTCCAGCTGAGCTAAAGGAGTTGAAAGAATAGTTAAAGGATCTCCTAGACAAGGGTTTCATCAGACCTAGCAAATCCCCGTGGGGTGCACCAATTCTCTTTGTTCGGAAGAAGGATGGTTTTCTTTGTGTGCATTGACTACTGGTAGTTGAACAAGGGTACAATCAAGAAGAAGTATCCTCTCCCCATAATTGATGGCTTGTTTGACCAACTTCAGGGTGCCAAGTGTTTCTCAAAGATAGACCTCAGATTCGGATATCATCAACTCAGAGTAAGGGAGAGTGACATCCCGAAGACAGACTTCAGGACTCGGTATGGTCATTATAAGTTTGTAGATATGTCTTTTGGACTAACGAATGCTCCTGCAGCTTTTATGGATATGATAAACAGGTGTTCAAGCCATATTTGGACATGTTCATAATTGTGCTCATCGATGATATTCTCATATACTCTTGGAGCGAGGAGGAACATGCTGCTCATTTGAGGATTGTGCTACATACTCTTAAGGATTGCCAACTATTTGACAAATTTAGCAAGTGTGAGTTTTGGCTGAACTCAGCAGCATTTTTGGGCCATGTGGTGTCGAGTGAGGGTGTACAAGTGGACTACCAAAATATAGAAGCTGTAGAGAATTGACCTAGACCAGTTAGTCCTTTGGATATCAAGAGTTTCTTGGGTTTAGCTGGACATTACAAGAGGTTTATTGAGGGATTTTTACCCATTGCGGCACCATTGACTAAGTTGACCTAGAAGAAAGTAAAATTTTAGTGGTCGGATGCTTGTGAGAAGAGTTTTCAAGAGTTAAAGACTCGATTCACTTTAGCCCCAGTGTTGACCCTACCCGAGAGTACAGATGGATTTGTGGTGTATTGTGATGCCTCTAGGGCTGGTCTTGGTTGTATGTTGATGTAGCATGGCAAGGTCATTGCGTATGCCTCAAGACAGCTTAAGACTCATGAGAAGAAATACTTGATGCATGACCTGGAATTGGCAGCAGTGGTGTTTGCACTGAAGATTTGGAGGCACTATTTGTATGGAGTGCATGTATATGTGTTCACGGACCACAAGATTCTTCAGTATGTTTTTACCCAGAAGAACCTGAATTTTGGACAAAGAAGGTGGTTAGAGCTTCTCAAGGATTATGACATGAGTGTCCTTTATCATCTGATCAAGGACAATGTAGTGGCGGATGCTCTTAGCAGGCTATCCATGGAGAGTGTTTCGCATGTGGAAGATGGAAGGAAAGAGTTGGTGAAGGATGTGCACTGGCTTGCACGATTAAGAGTTCATTTTATCGACTCACTGGATGGTGGTGTCATTGTTAAGAATGGTTCAAAATCCTCTTTTGTGACTGAATTCAAGGCTTGGCAAGATGAGAATCCCATTTTGGTAAAGTTGAAGGAAGCATTTCAGAATCAAAAGGTAGAGGTCTTCTCCCAATGGAGAGACGGTGTACTTCGATATCAAGGTCATTTATGTGTTTCAGGTGTTGGTAACTTGAGAGAACGGGTGTTGCATGAGGCTCATGATTCCTAATGTTCTATACATCCAGGTTTCCACCAAGATATACCGTGACCAACAAGAAGTCTATTGGTGAAATGGTATGAAAAAGGACATAACAAAGTTTGTGGCTAAGTGTCTGCATTTCCAACAAGTGAAAATGGAGCATCAAAGACAAGGAGGTGTGCTACAAGACATCAATATCCCCACTTGAAAGTAGGAAGAGATCAATATGAACTTCATCACAAGGTTGCCTCGTACATGTCGATAGTATGACTCTATTTGGGTGGTTGTGGACAGGTTGACTAAAGCAACTCATTTTCTATCGGTCAAAACTACTAATTCAACTGAGGACTATGCTATGTTGTATATGCGGGAGTTAATTCAGTTACATGGTGTTCCCTTTAATATCATATTAAATAGAGGTACTCATTTCACTTTGTAGTTTTGGAGGTTGTTTCAGAAGGGACTTGGTACTCAGGTCAAGCTTAGCACAACTTTTCACCCACAGATGGATGGACAGGCCAAGAAAACCATTCAAACTCTTGAGGATATGTTGAGAGCATGTGTGATTTACTTCAAAGGTAGTTTGGATAATGATTTGCCTCTTATTGATTTTGCATATAACAACAGCTACCACTCCAGCATTCAGATGGCTCTGTTTGAGGCTCTTTATAAGTGAAGTTGTAGACATCCTATTGGCTGGTTTGAAGTAGGTGAGGCTACGTTGATAAGGATAGATTCAGTCCATGAGGCTATGGAGAAAGTTTAGCTTATAATGGAAAGGTTGAAAATGCGTTAGAGTCATCAAAAGTCCTATGTAGATGTGAGGAGAAGAGAACTTGAATTTGAAGTTGATGATTGGGTGTGCTTGAAGGTATCTCGCATGAAGGGGGTGATGAGATTTAGAAAGAAAGGAAAGCTTAGTCCCCCCATATGTGTGCCCGTACAGGATTGTGAGACGCGTTAGCAAGGTGGCCTATGAGTTGGAGTTGCCTTCAGAGTTGGCTTCAGTGTATCCAGTTTTCTATATATTGCTCTTAAAAAAGTGCATCGATGACCTCGATTTGGTTGTTCCAGTGGAGAGCATAGGTGTGAAGGATAGCCTTAGCTATGAAGAGGTACTAGTTGAGATCATTTATCATCAGGTTCGGAAATTGAGGAACAAAGAAATAGCTTCAGTAATGGTTATGTGGAGAAATCAACTGGTTGAGGGAACTAGGTGGGAAGCTGAAGCTAATATGATGGCTAAATACCCATATTTTTCCCTTCCGGCATATTTCCTATTTGAGGTACAAGTTTCACCTTAGTACTATATTTAGTTTCATGTCCAGTTCATGTCTCCCAGTTTCCTTAAGGTCAGTGCGTGTATGTTGTGATTCATGAATTCAGTGCAATCATGTATTTCAGTCCAGAGTCAATTACTCCATCAGTTCTCAGCTTCAGATATTTGGTATTTGGGATGGCATATCCTTTCCCCAGTTATTCAGTATGTTTACCCACATTCGAGGACAAATGTTCCCAAGGGGGAGATACTATATATCCCGAAAGTGCCTAAGACTAGACTCGGGAGTTGAAAGGCCTATTCAGCAGAAAAATTGGAAAATTATCACAAGAAAACTCGTGGAATGAGTCGTAGGAGTGGCCAGAAGATTGTAGGATCACTCATAGGTAGTAGTTTGTTAAGGAAAAGTTGGTAGCAACGAGTCCAGTAATGACTCATGGGATGATGGTACGAGTCATGGAAGGGAGTCGACATTTGGATCAGGACTGTCAGGCTAGAAGGTATAGTTAAACACAATTTGTGGTGAGGAACCGTGGATTTTGGTAAGGACTCGTTGGTTGGGTCTGGGGTGACTGAGTTGGAAGCCACGCTTTAAGGTAAGACTGGTTGTAAGGAACAACGAGTTGTTACTCACACCCGTAGGAAGGATCAGGAAATTATCCCAATAGTTGTAATGGATGGGTCCAACGACTTGTGGGATGATGACACGGGTCATTGTGTGATCCATGGAAAACTCTAGAAATTCAAGGTTGAGGTAGTGGCAACGACGGAAGGAACCCACGAGTCGTGGGATTGAGGTACTACTCGTGGTGTGAGTCGTGGTACCTAACAATGTAGAAATTTCGGTGAAGTTAGTCAGGACAATTTTGTAATTTATAAGCCCCTAAGTCCTAAACTACATAATTTTAAGCCTTGAAAGAAGTGTATTAGGAGGGTTAAACCCATTCTAACCTATTCCCTTCCCATGCAAGCTAGCTTAGAGGATTCCATTCAAGATCAAGCCTAGAAATCCTCCAAATCTCCTCCAAAATTCTTGGGCTCTCATGATCAAGCCAAGAATCAGTTTAACCAGGTATGTAGGGTTATGAATGAGAGTTTCTCTTTGTCACAACCCACCCTGGGGGGGGGGGGGGGCATGACGTGATCTTGGGCAAATTTATATGCCCAAGTGATACTCAAAAGTATCATTTTCGCCTTGTTTACCTAGAAATGTGTATACATTTTCATGTAATTGGGAATAAAATGTGAATTTATACTAACCAACATGATTAGCATTGTTTTGCAGGTAAAATGTGATTTCGAGAAGCTAAAATGCATGTTGGATGATATCGGAGTTGGACTTGAGTGGAGCAAGGACGTGGGTTACAGGCAGTTGAGGGACGAAAAGTTCAGGGTTTTTTCTCTCTTTCTTTCTTCTTTAATTCAATTGCTTGTATGATTAACACTCGTTTTATGATGATTAATCCACAAATGAGTGGCTAATTCCTCTCCTTGCTGAGGTTGTGAACAATTGTGATGAAATTTGATTATTGATTCTATGGTTTTTCATCTCTTCTTCCATGTTGTTCTATTAATTCTTGTTTCTACTGCATTGGTGTGTGGCCTACTTTAATGTACATCTAAAAAGTCCGATTTCACTCGAGAGAGCACGAAATTGGAAAGTTGTTAATTAAAGGATATTGTTCTTTACTTGGTTTGGGAAAATTGAGTTTTGATTAGCTTTCAGGATAGAAATATACCTGAAAGTCGTATTAGTCAATTTAGGAACCGGAATTGTATGGCTAGAACATGAATTGCATTTGATCACAGAAATGTAGACGGATGGTTCATGATTCTTAAGTGAGATTAAATACGAGAGTTTTAATCTCTTGGCAAATGTTCTTGGCTAGCAACAGGAAGAAAAGATTAACCAATTTATGATGATAATCAGTTTCATTACATGTTTGTTTAACCTCAGCATGCTCTTATCCATAGTTCAGATTCAAAGTAGATAATTGTTCTTAGTTTCAGTATAAAATTTATCAAACAAACTATCAACTTTTTGGTTACGTTGTTGTCAGCATATTTAGAGGTAAAATATAGTGTACTTCAGCAAATTGCACTTAACCCAAGTCTCTGTGGGATCGATACTTGGCTTACTAAAGCCACTTACTACTTGTTCAACCACATGCACTTGCGTGTTGTTTTATATACCCATATAACACAATGAACAAGTTTTTGGCGCTGTTGCCGGGGACTTGGCAATTGGTGAATTTGTTTTAAGTGTTAATTTACTGTATTTTTATTTATTTTAAGTGTTGACAACTTGGTCTTAACCTGTATTTTGCAGACTTAATTGCTGTTGAACACTGGCAAGAGACAAGGAGCTGGTGGAATCTTATATAGAGCCAGAACGTATATTTCACAGTAAGAGATGAGAAGCTCTACAAAGAAAGCTGCAGTTGCTCAGACAGACGATCATGGAGCAACAACAGAATCCACCGGTTGTAAGGGCAGTGTTAGTGCCCGAAGAAGCAGCAGCACAACCGGTTTGCAAGGTGGCAATCTCACATGCCAATAATGTTACATCAAGTATCCGCAAACCAGAGCTGGGAGGGAGATTTGAACTCAAACAAAATATGGTGCAGTTGTTGCACACAAGCGGGCAATTTACTGGTCTCCCTCATGAAGATCCACAACAGCATCTCCAAAACTTTTTGGAGATAAGTGACACTTACATACCCGCTGGAGTGTCACCAGACTATGTCCGGCTTACATTATTTCCATTCTCATTACTAGGAGAAGCCAAGAGGTGGTTGAAAGCTGAGCCACCAAATTCTATTTTGACTTGGGATGATCTTGCACGGAAGTTCTTGATAAGGTTTTGTCCCTCTAGTAAAACAGCAAGACTTAGAAGTCAAATTCTAAGCTTCAAACAGAGAGAGGGAGAAAATTTATATCAAGCCTGGGAGAGATTTAAATCCATGTTGCGGGACTGTCCTCATCATCATCAGTCCAATGAGGTGTTGGTGCACACATTTATTGAGGTTTGGAACCCCATACCAAAATATTGCTAGACTCAGTAGCTGGAGGGCAAGCATTGGAAAAGACTTATGAGGAGCTGTATACCTTGTTGAACCGGATTTCACAGGGCAATCCAGAATGGAATGCTGATTCATCACGAGATGGGACAAGGAAAGCAGCAGGAGTGCTTGAAGTGGATGGGTTTACAGCTATCGCTGCACAGATAGCTGCCTTGCAAAATCAATTGAACAACCACTTCAGCAACATGACTTTGAACCAGCCTCAAGCCTCAATTAATGCAGTCCAGCAATTGTGGTGCGGTGTGTGGAAGCAGTGAGCACTCAGCAGAGTGTTGTGGAGCCAATCCTGACTCGGTAAACTTTGTGGGTAATGCACAAAGGATCCACCAGCAGTATGGTAGTAGCTACAACTCCAATTGGAGGAATCACCCTAATTTCTTATGGGGTAGCAACAACCATCAAGGCCAAAGTTCAGGTCAGGGTGTGCAAAGGAATCAAGGAGGGCAACAGAACTACCAATCTCAATTCAGAAACAACAATGCACCTCCTCCACCACCATCACCCAACATTGAGGAGATGTTCAAGACTATGATAGCTAACCAAGCTCAATTGCCGACTGACTATGTGAAATTGGCAGCCGAAGTGAAAAACAATCAGTTAGCTACCAAGGCTCTTGAGTATCAATTTTGGCAATTTGCTAGTGCCCAAAATACAAGGCCTAGAGGAGGACTGCCGAGCGACACGGATCCCAATCCCAAGCAGGTAAATACAGTGACCACAAGGAGTGGGTTGCAGCTGAAAGAGGTGGAACCAGAAAGACCACCTCAACATTCGGGAGTAGCAGAAGTTGAGAGGGAGCAAGGTTCAGAAAGGGGGAAAACCATAGAAGCTGAATCAGAAAGACCTCCACCCCCGTTCCCTCAACGACTCAAGAAACACAAGGAGGAGGCGTGTTTCAAGAAATTCATGGAGGTGCTTAAATAGGTACATGTTAATTTACCTCTTGTTGATGTCTTGCAGGGAGTGCCTAAATATACCAAGTACATAAAGGACATCGTGGCAAACAAAAGTCGGTTGACTGAGTATACTACGGTGGCTCTAACGGAGGAGTGCACTTCCCGAATCCAAAATAGACTGCCCACAAAGTTAAAAGACCCTGGGAGTTTTACTATCTAGCTTACTATTGGGCAGAGCATCCGAGCTCGTGGATTGTGTGACTTGGGGGCGAGCATAAATTTGATGCCATCTTCAGTATTCAGGAAGTTGGGTCTAGGGAGTCCTAGACCCACAACGGTAATCTTGCAGTTGGCGGATCGATCCTTATCTAGGCCGGATGGCATTGTTGAGGACGTTCTGGTGCAAGTTGGCTCCCTAATTTTCCCGGTAGATTTTGTTGCGCTGGATTTTGAACCAGACGCGGAAGTCCCATTTATTTTAGGACGTCCCTTCTTGGAAACCGGGAAAGCACTAATCGATGTAGCTGTGGGGCAACTCACAATGCAAGCACATGACAAGCTAGAAGTGTTCAATGTGTATAAAGCACCCAAGCTCCCGACGGTGCATGAAGAACTCTCGGTGATCAATGTGATTGATCATGGTGATGACAAGCAGATGAATGATTCCCGAGAGTTAATGGGAAAACCACCGGATAGGTGTAAGCACGACTGGGGGGAGGACGGTGATTGAGAAAAATCGTCCATCACCCTAGCAGACAATTGAGCTTAAATGACGTCGAGCCACGACGGTAAACCAGGCGCTGCACGGGAGGCAACCCGTGAAAATTTTTTCTTTCATTTTGTAAAGTGTAAATAGATTTTTCTTTTTCTTTTTCTTGATTGATTACAAAATTTTTCGTTTTAGTTTTTGTTTATTTATACTTAGGTGAAACCTATAATTCTAACCAATTTTGTATAGTGAGATGATTTTCAGGTCAAATGGAGGAAAATGTGCACGGAATCGCGAAGGAAAAGTCGAGGTATGAAAAATTAATAAAAAGTGGAAAACAGTGAGCTAGGGCATTAGCTCCGTGTCACGGAGGAGGACCTCCGCGTTACCCTCCGTGACACATTGCCGTATAACCCGGAAATTTTAAAATTTCCAGAATGCTATCGCGATGGCTCTGTGTCACGGAGGCAGTGCACCGCGATGCACTCCGTGACACGTTGCCGTGTATATCACGACGGGTCACACAGGGTCGCCGGGTGACCCGCGTGTTTTTCTTCCTTTTTAACCCCGAAACCTCCCCTTTTCCCCTCATTTTCTAATCCCTCCGGATCGAGGCAGCTGGGCTCAATTTCATATTTGAGGAGCCCAAGGAATGCAATTTGCACCTGGTTCGGGAGTTCTATGCCAATTGGAACCCGTCAATCAAAAGCCACACCATCAAAATCAGAGGGCAGATAGTAACTCTGGAGCCCCACCAACTCAATGCCATCATAGGAGCGCGGGACACAGACGCCCACATTCTCCGACAGCTGAATATTACCCCACCGTATGCTGACATCAGATGCACATTGTGTGGGGCCCGATCTACAACTAGATGGAGTAGGCACAAAGAAAGGGGCTACCACCAGACTCTGCCATATTCACAAATGAACAGGGAAGCCCGAATTTGGCTGAAGATAGTCTGCTCATACCTCATCCCGGGGGTACATATGACTGATGTAACCCGGGATCGTGTTTGCCTGGTGTACGCCCTGATGAAAGGGCTGGAGATCAATGTCGAGGCAGTTATTATATCCGCCATGAAGAGAGCCCGGTTGCACCAGGGGCGCAGGTATGGTTTTGGTGGACTACTCACCACCTTTCTCAGGGGCCTCGATGTTGAGGAGGAGGCCCTCGATTATATCCCGCAGTTGGAGCGGCGGGCCTTGGATGTTACCAAAACTAAGGCTCCCGACACCACCCATGGGCCAGTGCTTACGCTTGCCGAGTGACACGCTCGTGATGACCAGTACATGGCATGGATGTATGGGATGCAGATGCTCCAACTGAGGATAGGTGGGAGGCTAGCAACGGAGGAGGAGCTATGGCAGCTCGAGCTAGACTACCCGTTTGGCAAAAACGCCAGGGCTCTATGCCGAGTGGGGCCAGCCTTTATAGAGCCCACAGACGATGACGTCCCCATAGACGAGGAGACGCGTCGGGAGGACTCCGATGTGGAGTCTGATGATGACGACGGAGGCGACTCGGACATGGGAGATGAAGCAGCAGCACCCGACGAAGAAGTGAAATACTTTGACTGATCAGGGTGTTCCACCACCCGATTTTGTGTTATTTAATTTTTGTGAACACTGGGGACAGTGTTCGAGCTAAGTGTGGGGTGGGAGTAGTTAGGTGCTGGGCTGGGCTGTTTTGTTTGTACGTTCTCATCTGTTATTGTGTATGTTATTTGTCCCTGTGATTTGTGAATTGTTTAAGTGTTGTTCTGTATTTGTAAATTGATGTGAAATTGATGTGTGTTGTTGAATGTTGCCATCTGATCCTGTAAATATTTTTGTTTATCGAAATGATCGATATTTTGCAAAATTTTAAACTTTTTAATTTTGGGTTTCTCAGCGTTTGTTTTCGGTTCTTTTACCGAGAATGGTCCCATTGAACCGAAGTCATGGCTAGTGACTTCTCCCTATGATGGATGGATGACGACCGTCTTAAGGGAAATGTAGTCGTTAGAAGTAGATTTTTTTCGATTAATTTTCATTTTTTCTTTGGTGGATTGCATCCCGGAACCTGTAGTCACTCTATGGTTGTGAAATTTTGGTTGCGTGTTGTACATGATATTTGAAATGCAAAGGTGATTCGTATGAAAGCATGCAATTTTGTAAAATATGTTGAGATACCTAGGCTGTAGAATTCGATTCAGTGTGATTGAGGCTTAATGTTTGAATTCATGTAATTAGCTGATTGAAGAGTCTGTGAATACATCTTGAATCGAGCATGTGCATAAAGTGTGAAGTGAGGTGTTGTTATTCCATGCTATTGTGAAGTTTCTAGAACTTGCCTGGTGTGTGTACAAAACAAAATGAAGGAGGTGTATTGTAGGAAAGGATGTAGGCATTTCTTTGTTTTAACCGAGAGTTTCTATATTTTTCCTTGTCATACCCCTCTTTCTGTGATTGTATACCCTAGTCAGCCCGTTGAGCCTTTAGCCTATTATTTCTTTTTTTTGTCCAAAAAGTGTAAACCGAGCTTAATTCCTTCTTTTCATTAGCCGTAAAGTCTATACAAAACTCTTAAGCACTTAAGAAGAGAAAATCATTTTCCCAAAGTGTCAAAGAGTGAGGATGGTGAAAATAAAAAGAAAAGCAGAGTGATGAAAGAAAAGAAAAGGTAGAAGGTGCACTTGCTATAAATATACGATAATGAAGGTGCATGAATAATCTTTGTTGTTGTGTCAAGTGTGCTTAATGAAATGGGCCTTACTAAAGAAAATCATCAAGAATGCGATGATGAAAAAAAGAAAGAGAGAAACAATGTCCATGAGTGATGGGATGTGTTGAAAAGGCGCTTAAGGATGCTAGTAGCTATTATTGGCTAATCCAATATTTACTAGTTCCATAGCTTCCATTACAACCCATTAAAGTCCTACGTGATCTTACATTGCATTTCTTTATATTAGTGGAGTAATACACTAAGGGCAAGCTTATGGGTCACGACATGATGCATGCGAATTCTTTTGGGAGAGAGAGTGAAATTGTGTGTACATGCCCCTGCTTGAATGATTGTGTGTCACATGAGCAAAAAGGGGAAGATTCTCTTGTGTTGTGAGGGCAAATGCTTGATGAAAGATTGATTTTCGTGTCGGATATCTTGATTAGCTGATTTGCATGAGTTTGCCGAGATTGAGAGTCGATTCTTAAAGTCTAGGAAGAATTAATGTATTGAAGGTCATTGCATTGATAAGACCATGCATGGTTTCTTGATGATTTACTGTATTGAGTAATCGGTATGACCGTAGCTTAAATTGTCGTACCAAAGTAGCGAGTTTGGGATGTAAATTGCGTGAATTGTATGTTTGTTGTTCGAGGACGAACAAGGATTTAAGTGTGGGGTAAGTGATCTTGGAAAAATTTATATGCCCAAGTGATACTCAAAAGTATCATTTTCGCCTTGTTTATCTAGTAATGTGTATACATTTTCATGTAATTGGGAATAAAATGTGAATTTATACTAACCAACATGATTAGCATTGTTTTGCAGGTAAAATGTGATTTTGAGAAGCTAAAATGCATGTTGGATGATATCGGAGTTGGACTTGGGTGGAGCAAGGACGTGGATTATAGGCAGTTGAGGGACGAAAAGTTCAGGGTTTTTTCTTTCTTTCTTTCTTCTTTAATTCAATTGCTTGTATGATTAACACTCATTTTATGATGATTAATCCACAAATGAGTGGCTAATTCCTCTCCTTGCTGAGGTTGTGAACAATTGTGATGAAATTTGATTATTGATTCTATGGTTTTTCATCTCTTCTTCCATGTTGTTCTATTAATTCTTGTTTCTACTGCATTGGTGTGTGGCCTACATTAATGTACATCTAAAAAGTCCGATTTCACTCGAGAGAGCACGAAATTGGAAAGTTGTGAATTAATAGGATATTGTTCTTTACTTGGTTTGGAAAAATTGAGTTTTGATTAGCTTTCAGGATAGAAATATACCTGAAAGTCGTATTAGTCAATTTAGGAACCGGAATTGTATGGCTAGAACATGAATTGCATTTGATCACAGAAATGTAGACGGATGGTTCATGATTCTTAAGTGAGATTAAATACGAGAGTTTTAATCTCTTGGCAAATGTTCTTGGCTAGCAACAGGAAGAAAAGATTAACCAATTTATGATGATAATCAGTTTCATTACATGTTCGTTTAACCTCAGCATGCTCTTATACATAGTTCAGATTCAAAGTAGATAATTGTTCTTAGTTTCAGTATAAAATTTATCAAACAAACTATCAACTTTTTGGTTACGTTGTTGTCAGCATATTTAGAGGTAAAATATAGTGTACTTCAGCAAATTGCACTTAACCCAAGTCTCTATGGGATCGATACTTGGCTTACTAAAGCCACTTACTACTTGTTCGACCACGTGCACTTGCGTGTTGTTTAATATACCCATATAACACACCGAACATGACGCGCACCTGGTGCCTGCTAGACTCTGGGCTACTAAATGTTCCATCCTGAGCACATCTGGTGCTTTGGCTGACTCTGGCTTTATTTCAAGAAATGAACCGGCTATATAACGACTGTAAATATAGCCTCTGGCCGACTGGGCCTATAGCCACCTGTACTGTATCATTAGCTAACAAAAATCATCTGATATAAGGAAACCTATGCGGGCCGACAAGGCCACCATGCTGTCTAGTTATCTGTAACTTAACAATAGAATACTGAATAACTACGTTACCGGCAAGGTCACCACTACTATCAGACTATGGCCCCACACGTCCAACATAATCAACCAAACACATATATACATGCACGGCCCCACACGATTGGCTCCACTACCATAGGGAAACATCAGACTGCAAGCCTCTAGGAAGTAATAATAGAATGGTCGGGACAGGGCCCCGACCTACGCAAACAGTAATCAAAAAGGAAATAGGAGCAACCTCCGACTGTCTAGATCCGGAGGATAGGAGCTGACAACTCTACTGACTGGATCACGAGGGATCGACTCCTCGTCTATGTGTACCTACAGGCAAGCAATGCAGCGCCCCCGCAGTCGTCAGTACTACAGGTACTAAGCATGTAAAGCAAACTGAAATATACAACTGAAATGGGTAACAACAATAACATGACATATAAGCAGGAAGTAGCTGAGTCTATCTGGCTGAGGATAACTGGGGAGAGTTTACTTATTCTGTAACTAAACTAGGCTTACCTGACGACCTGTCTTCCTACTATCTATCAGTATCTAGTAGCACATATAGATGTACATATAAATACATACAATACCTGACCGACCCCCATAAGCCGGAAGGTTCCAATCAATAGAACAATCTATTTACCCCTACCCGGGTCTAAACCAACCAAAAATAAGTCTCTCCACTCATCTGATAACTGTGAGCTCCTCCTACCGGCCCCCTTGGGTACATAGCTCAGGCCTTGGCCTCTGACAATAAACTGTGTTTGAGTCCGAAGACTCCTACCTCTGGGGGCAAGCGCTCAACGGGGTAATCTGCTGCTGTATCTGTGACTGAAACTGCCCCTGGGTGTAAACACGCAACAGGGTAATTTTGTAAAAATCTGTATCTGAAACTGCCCCTGGCCACAAGCGCACACAGAGTAGTCTGCCCTTGTAAATAGGGTAATCTGGCTCTGTGCATAGCGAACTGAACTGCCCCTGCAAGCAGGGTAATCTGGACCGTATTATTATGGTGGTCGGCATCATCGTCCTCTAGGCGGACGACATCGTCCAACTGGTGGCGGTATCTGAATCTGGTATCGACACAGCTATAACCCAGGGGCGGTGGGGATGCTAAAGGGTGCCCACATGCCACAACAAGTCTCAACATGCAAAACACATACACAGCAAACATGCTCAAATGAAAAAATACTAATCATATTCTCTTCTTTTATTTGAAGGCCAGTCCGTACTAAACAACTGATGCTATATTCTATTTTACAGTGTTTCTGGTTGCTGGGCTAACTGCTACCTGGCCTTTATCTGTTTATCTGATTATTGATTTCCGTGATCTGAAGCTATATTAGTTTCTAAAACCATATCTGTTGCTAGAGCTATATCTGTATCTAGAGCTATTTCGATATCTGATTACTGATCTGATTACATTTGGACACAACTTAATAACATAGAACATGCCATCTATAACTGGATACCGCTCAATAACATAAGATGTGCCATCTGTTACCAGATACATTCTCAACAAATGTACTACATACTGTCTGTAATCTTGCTAATTCATTATACTACTTTTGCAACTTCCATTCTGGGTATTATGTAAGAACATGCTCAGCTACTAGCTGATACCACATTACTATCTAAAGTCATCTGACTATCTGTTATTCTGATTATCGCATGGTTCGCAATGATATACTAGCATGCTTGCTGGAAATTGTACTAAAATCGTTCCTGTACGCAGGGTATATGTTAATAGCCTTTGTTTTATTTATTTTCTAGACTGTACTTCCTGGCTTGCCGAAAGAATAGCTTTACATACCTGGTTTCTGAGTACCCGACTGACCGATGCGATTTCCGTCAGTACTTCTGCTGTTTCTCCCAACTACATTCATATACATGTCAATTAGAACTAAATACACCAATATTCTGAAAGAAAATGTCACTTTCGATATATTTATAGCCTAAACTTTGGCTTATCAAAAGACGGTCAAAAACTCGCTATTCTCGGATGTCCTGAAGGGAGAAATATTCACTTTAAGTCTAGGAGTATATTGACACTAATTTGGAGCAATTCCACTTACCTTAGTTCGGTAGCACGATGATTCGCTGACCGAATTTCATGAAACTAAATCTGTAGGAATGCTCCTCACTGCTTAATACCTCGGTATTTGGAGTTAATTTGAGTTTGGACCGCATTTGACGGCGCAATCGAAAGGAAATTTCAATAGAATCTTCGTCCTCTCTGTTTTTCCCTCGACTTCTTTGGAAGTTATATGAAATATAACATTTAAACCGAAGTTGGAGGTTTTTATACTTGGGGCTAGACAGGGCCAACGTGTCACGGAGCCAACGCGGAAGCTCCTCCTCCGTAACATGTTACCATCGCGGAGGGGCTCTACCCCGGCTCCTTCCACGATGGTTCGACAAGTTTCTCGTCTGGTCTTTTTCCGGGCCTTTTTCTAGCATGTATGACCTTCAAATACTCTTAACCAACACCCGAATAGGCCATGTATGTGTTGGGAATTTTACAGGGTATAACATCTAACCCCTCTTAAGAACATTCGTCCTCGAATGTAAACTTCTATCTAGAGGACTTCTCAACTTACTCAACTTGTTTCTAGAAAAATTTTGGCAGAGTTTCCCCTGTAATATGGTCTATCCCAAAAACCTGAAATGCATAAAAGTCCCATATAGGTACTCCACATAATACTATAATATTTAAATGATAGATTAAAATAGACCTTCTCATTTATATATACTATAAGGCACTGCATAAGATAATAATACTAACATACCTGTCGCCTAACCCGACTTGAAATAAATGAGAGTATCTGGTCTTCATATCTTCCTCTGCCTCCCAAGTCATCTCCTCTCGGTTCCTATCATGCCACAATATCTTGACAGAGGCAATATCTTTAGTTCTCAATCTACAAATCTGTCTGTCTAAGATGGCTACTGGAACCCCTTCATATGCTAACTCTTCTGTGACCTGGACATCCCAAATTGGAACAACTGTGGAAGGGTCTCCTACGAACTTCCTCAACATAGATACATGGAATACTGGGTGAACAGACGCTAACTCTGGAGTCAAGTTCAACTCGTATGCAACTCGGCCTATTCTCCGTCGAATTTGATATGGCCCAATGAACCTTGAGCTAAGCTTGCCTTTCTTGCCAAATCTCATCACCCCTTTCATCGGAGACACTTTCAAATATACCCAGTCATCTACTGCAAATTCTAGATTTCTGCGCCGCATATCCGCATAAGACTTCTGGCGGCTCTGAGCAGTCAGTAGGCGTTCCCTGATAAGCTTCACCGCCTCTTCTGACCGATGAATAATATCCGGCCCAATCAGCGTCGTCTCCCCCACTTCAAACCAACCGACGGATGATCTACATTTCCGCCCGTATAATGCTTCAAAGGGCGCCATCTGGATAGCTGAATGATAACTATTATTAAGGCAAATTCAATCAGCGGCAGATGCTCATCCCAACTACCCCCAAAATCTAGTACACATGCTCATCACATATCCTCGAGCGTTTGGATAGTTCGTTCTGCTTGCCCGTCTGTGTGAGGATGAAAGGCTATACTTGAGTTAATCTGTGTCCCTAGGCCTCTCTGGAACGACTGCCAAAACCTAGCTGTAAACTGTGCTCCTCTGTATGAAATAATAGATACCGGTACTCCATGTAATCTAACTATTTCTCTAATATATAATTCGGCATAATCCTCGACCAAGAAGGTAGGTTTCACTAGCAGAAAATGAGCCGATTTAGTCAGCCTGTCAACTATTACCCAAATAGAATCGTGTCTATGTCTGGTACGGGGTAACACCGTTACAAAATCCATATTTATTGCTTCCCATTTCCACAAAGGCACGGCTATATCCTTCATCAGACCGCCCGATTTCTGGTGTTCTGCTTTCACCTGCTGGTAGTTAGGACATCTAGATACAAATTCAGCTATTTCAGCTTTCATACCTGGCCACCAGTAGATATCTCTGATGTCGTGGTACATTTTCGTTGCTCCTGGATGGAGGGAATAGCGAGCGTAATGTACCTCATGCATGATCTGCTGGCGAAGCCCTGAAACATTCGGGACACATAGGCGGCCCTTACAACGCGGCACTTCATTCTCAGTCACTTGGAAATCTGTCTCCTTACCTTTTTGAACTCTATCTCTTAGCTGGACTAAGTCAGGGTCCTCGTACTACCGTTCTTTTACCTCTGTAACTAACGACGACACAACAGAGTTCTGAATCACCGCTCTGTTATTTTCTGTTTCTACCACTCGAATGGCTAAACCAACTAGCTGGTGAATTTCCTTAACTAACTCCCGCTTCTCGGGTCACAAATACGCCAAACTCCCCATTGACTTATGGTTGAGGGCATCTGTTACTACATTAGCTCTCCCTAGGTGGTAGAGAATATTTACTTCATAAACCTTCGGCAATTCTAACCAATGACGCTACTGCAGATTTAACTCTCTCTATGTGAAAATGTACTGCAGGCTTTTATGATCTGTAAAAATGTCTACATGTACGCCATACAGGTAATGCCTCCAGATTTTCAGAGCGTGGATCACCGCAGCCAGTTCCAGGTCATGGGTCGGATAGTTCTTTTCGTGTTTCCTCAACTGTCTGGAAGCGTAAGCAATTACCTTTCCATGCTGCATCAGCACTGATCGTGGGAAAAAATAGCATGCCCGAGTGATGCTTTATACCTTAATTTAGTCTTGTTTATCTAAGTTATTTTATACATTTTCATGTGATTTTATGTAAATGTGAATATATACTAACCAACATGATTAGTCCTTGTTTTTGAAGGTTAATAATGCATTTGAGGAACTAATTCATGATTTGGTGAAGTGGAGGAATGGAATAATGAGCAAAACATGAAAGTCAACAAGAAAACATGCAATAACTGGCACCCTGCGCGATAGGGGCCGTGGCACGCTGCCAACGCGGTGACACTTGGCCAAAAATTGCATTTTTTGGGACATTCCAGTGAGGGTACGCGTTACCAACGTGTCACGGAGGTCAAGTAGGGCGTTCAGCTCCGTGACACATTGCTGTTCCACCACAGGCCAAATTTTGCAGTTTTTCAGCATAGTATAAATTGAACCCTTAGCTCCTAAAATCATTTTGTCACGATTTTATTCTGGAAAACTACCTAGGAGTGAAGGGAGAAGTGGGAGAACTCAACTAGGGTTTATCAAATTCCCTTCTCATCTACCAAATTCATGTAAGTATGTTAGTTTAGTAGTAGTTAGTGTAGTTTTACGAACATGAATGGCAAGAACCCTTCCTCTAGGGTTGAAGCCATGAATTATGATTGTGATTTTATGAAATTGTTTTGGAATTAAGTTATTGATTGTTGTTTTAGTCTTGCATTCTAGATTGTTGGTTGTTTTTATGATTGATAACCATGAAAGCATATTTGTTAGCTTGAGTAATAGCTTGAGAAAGCATTACCTAGGTCAGGACATGAGAATGTGAGGAGCACGTTTGTATCTCGGGAGAGATTTTTGTGTCAGGATAGAAATATACCTAACACCGTGCTTGGTTGAGACACGGGGGTTATGAAAGCCCAACTTGGGATGTCACATCACCACTCGAAGAAGTAGTTGTGAGGCTAAGTTGAGTTAAATGGTTAGACGCACGAAACTCCCTAATCATTTCCCCGTAAGCCACAACATAATTGATTGCCCGCGACTAGAAATTAAACTCCTCGCTCAGAATGATGCAGTGAGGCTAGATTGTCGTGTTTAGAGGCTCGAAAGACCATGAACATGCAATTCTAATTATGTGAAATAAATTGATAGTTCCATGCTTAACCCATTGCAAATCGTAGTATCGCATGATTATCTGGCTTTAACCCTATGTTGCTCCTAGAGTGACTTCAGAATATTTCATTGACCAAAACTAGACTTAATTAAATCTCCCTCGAAAACTTCTATAACCAACACTTGAGAAAGTTAAGATCACATTGAAATGGATAGTTAGAGGAATGGGTCTAGTCCTTGTGGGTTCGACATTCCGGTTCTTAAAAAGAGCCACTATATTACTTGCACGACCCGTACACTTGCGGGCACGTCAAGCACACAATCCAGTCCAATACCTGAAGCGTCGCAATACACCACATACCCATCTGTTCCCTCTGGCAATACTAGTACTGGGGCGGAGGTCAATCTGTCTTTCAATTCTTGAAAACTCTTCTCACATGCCTCCGTCCACTGAAATTTTGCTGCTTTCTGTGTCAGCTTTGTCATAGGTGCTGCTATAGTGGAGAATCCTTCAACAAATCTCCGGTAATACCCTGCTAAACCTAGGAAACTGCGAACCCCGGTCAGAGTTGTAGGTCTTAGCCATGTCTTGACCGCCTCTATTTTCTGTGTGTCCACCTGTATACCAGCATCCGACACGATATGCCCCAAAAAGGCAATCGAGTTCAGCCAGAACTCACACTTAGAAAACTTGGCATACAGCTGACGGTCCCTAAGGATCTGGAGTACTATTCGTAAATGGTTCTGGTGATCTGTCTCTGAACGAGAATATACCAGAATATCATTGATAAATACTATCACGAACAGATCCCAATACGGTCTGAATATGCTGTTCATCAGGTCCATAAACACTGCGCGAGCATTCGTCAGCCCAAAAGACATGACTAGAAATTCAAAGTGACCATATCTGGTCTTGAAAGTAGTCTTTGGAATGTCCCTCTGATGAACTCGGACTTGGTGGTATCCGGACCTCAGATCTATCTTAGAGAAACATCTGGCCCCCTACAACTGGTCAAACAAATCATCTATTCTAGGGAGTGGGTATTCGATTTTAACCGTTACCTTATTCAGCTGCCGGTAGTCTATACACATACGGAGTGAGCCATCTTTCTTTCTTACAAACAGAACTGGCGCACCCCACGGGGAAGTACTAGGCCTGATAAAGCCTTTGTCGAGTAGATCTTTTAACTACTCTTTCAACTCTCTAAGCTCAGCAGGTACCATGCGATACGGGGGAATGGATATAGGTTGAGTCCCTGGAAACAATTTAATTGCAAAATCTATCTCCCTTTTGGGAGGGACACCAGACAACTCATCTGGAAATACGTCAGGGAATTCATTGACCACTGGAACAGACTGAAGAGTCAGAGGTTCCACCCGAACGTCCTGGACTATGACTAGGTGGTAAATACATCCCCGGTAAACTCTTTTAGCTGTAATCGAGTCATCGACCCTGTGTAAGCACTGAAAAGGGTTGCTGAAGCAATTCTGGTTGGATACCCAACTTCCGGGCCACAAATGGTGTAATATATGACAAGGTAGACCCTAGATCAATCAATACATAAACAGGGTATGAGAAGATAATCAATATACCTGTGACCACTTCGGGAGATGCCTCTGAATCCTGCCTCCCTAGTAATACATAGGTACGGCTGGGGCCTGCACCTGAGCCAGAGGCTCCTGATCTACCTCGGCCCCTATTTGCTGAACCTGAGGATCTGTGCCCTGCTGAGGCTGCTGGAGCTCGTGGCCCCACTGATGTTCTATCCAGACTATCTCGGCTACCCTATCCTCTGACTGGACAATCTCTCATTAAATGCCCTTCCTGTCCGCAGTAATAGTGCCCTGAGAAGCTGACATACCCGCAAGTGTACGGGTCATGCAAGTAATATAGTGGCTCTTTTTAAGAACTGGAATGTCGAACCCACAGGGACTGGACCCATTCCTCTAACTATCCATTACAAGTGTGATCTTAAATACCAAAAAATGTTGGTTATAGAAGTTTTCGAGGGAGATTTTTAATTAAGTCTAAATTTGGTCAACGAAATATTCTGAATGCACTCTAGGAGCAACATAGAGTTAAAACCAGACAATCATGCGATGCTACAATTTGCAATGGGTTAAGTATGCAACTATCGATTATTATTTCACATAATTAGAATTGCATGTTCATGGTCTTTCAAGCCTCTAAACACGGCAAACTAGCCTCACTGCATCATTGTGAGGGAGGATGCTAATTTCTAGTTCGCGGGCAATTAATTATGTTGTGGTTTACGGGGAAACGATTAGGGACTTTCGTGCTTCTAACCATTTAACTCAACTTACCCTCACAACTAATACTTCGAGTGGTGATGTGATAATCCTAAGTTGGTCTCTTAATAACCCCCTTTTTATCAACCAAGCAAGGTGTTAGGTATATTTCTATCCTAACACGAAATTATATCGTGAGATACAAACATGCTCCTTACATTCTCATGTCCTGACCTAGGTAATTCTTTCTCAAGCAATTGCCCAAGCTAACGCATATGTTTTCATGGTGATCAATCATAAAAACAACCAACAATCCAGAATGCAAGACGAAAACAACAATCAATAACTCAATTCCAAAACAATTTCATAAAATCACAATCATAATTCATGGCTTCAACCCTAGAGGAAGGGTTCTTTCCATTCATGTTCATAAAACTACAACTAGCTACTACTAAACTAACATACTTACATGAATTTGGTAGATGAGAAGGGAATTTGACAAATCCTATATGAGTTCTCCCACTTCTCCCTTCACTCCTAGGTAGTTTTCCAGAATAAAATCGTGACAAAATGATTTTAGGAGCTAAGGGTTCAATTTATACTATGCTGAAAAATTGCAAAATTTGGCTTGTGGTGGAAAAGCAACGTGTCACGGAGCTGAACGCCCTACTTGACCTCCGTGACACGGAGGTAACGCGTACCCTCACTGGAATGTGCCAAAAAATGCAATTTTTGGCCAAGTGTTGCTGCGTTGGCAGCGTGCCACGGCCCCTATCGCGCAGGGTGCCAGTTATTGCATGTTTTCTTGTTGACTTTCACGTTTTTCTATTGATTCCATTCCTCCACTTCACCAAATCATGAATTAGTTCCTCAAATGCATTATTAACCTTCAAAACAAGGACTAATCATGTTGGTTAGTATATATTCACATTTACATAAAATCACATGAGAATGCATATAATTAAATAGATAAACAAGGCAAAACTAAGTTATAAAGTATCACTTAGGCATGCTATTTTGCCCACGATCAGAAGCCTTGCCTGCAGGCTCCAGAATGAGGTCGGTGGCATATAGGACAAGGGGTAGGTGCAAACCTACTCTGTTCTGCCCTCTGCTGCTGAGGTGTTGCTACTGTCCGTAAATTGCTATTGGACTCTGACCTACTCCGGCGAACAAATCTGCCTCTCTGTTGCTGTACCAGAAGTAAAAATCTGGGTGACCTATCTGAAAACTCTGGTCTCGGCCCCCTAGGGATTTCCCCCTAAATCTCAGCGGGTCTATTTCTACGGCGCTGCTCTGAAGTCGCCTGCCTGTCGCCCCACTGCCGCTGTCTCAGGCGTTCAATTGTCTGAGCGAAGGCCTGTACCCTTGCTATGTCCATGTCCTCTCTCAAAGTAGCCGTCATGCACGTCTCTATGTAATCTGAAGTTAGGCCCATAATAAAGCGATGGACTCTGCACAACATAGTGTCCACAAATGCTGGAGCATAGCGGGCTAAAGAGTCGAACTGTAAAGAATACTCACGGACGCTCCTGGCCCCCTGCTCTAAGTGTAAGAACTGGTCCATCCAGGCCTGTCCGACCTCCCGGGGTAAGTAGTGGTCCAGAAAGGCCTCTGAAAAGTTGGACCAGGTCGGAGGGGTGACATCTCTCCCTCGAGACCTTTCCCAACTCTCGTACCATAATACAGCTATGTCCCGTAACCAAAACACTGCCAGCTCAACTGATTCTGTAGGGGTCACATGCATAACCCGAAAAATTCTCTGCATCTAATCTAGGAAATCCTGGGGGTCCTCTGCTTGATCTGACCAGTGAACTGCGAGGGTCCCAATGCCAAAAATTCCCTAACCCTGGAACTACCTGGCCCACCTAGGGATTCTGCTGCTGCAGGTGGTACTAGCTGACGCTGAGTAGCTAGCATCTGGGTCAACATAACCACTGCACTACGTAGCTCCTGATCAGATGAAGTGGGTGCAGGAGCTGTGGGAAGCATTGCTGCCTCAAGTGGTGTCTGGCGAGGCGGAGATTGCTGGGAGGGTCGAGATGACACCTCCGTATCGCCCTCAAACCGGGCTGAATGTGGCTGTAAGTGAGGCATCCTGCTAGTGCCTTCGCCTGCCGCTGTATCTAATCTCCTGCCTGTAGCAGGGTGTCTCTGGTCTGCCATTTTTATCTGTAGATAAAGAATATGATAAGTTTTAAGAACTAGACCCTATACCGTACTGTGCTATGGCACGACTGAGTATGAAAGAAGGGTAACCATCCTATTATGCCTCACAACCTCCTGCCTATAGTATGTGGTGCACAACACATCCATAGACAAGACTCTACTTAGCACGGCTTGCAGACTCCCTGGGACACGAACTGCTCTGATACCAAGTTTGTCACACCCCACCCTGGGGGGGGGGGGGAGGGCATGACGGGCACCTGGTGCCTGCTAGACTCTGGGCTGCTAAATGGTCCAGCCTGAGCATATCTGGTGCTTTGGCTGACTCTGGCTCTATTTCAAGAAACGAACCGGCTATATAACGACTGGAAATACAGCCTCCGGCCGACTAGGCCTATAGCCACCTGTACTGTATCATCAGCTAACCAGAATCATCTCATATAAGGAAACCTATGCGGGCCGACAAGGCCACCATGCTGCCTAGTTATCTGTAACTTAACAATAGAATACTGAATAACTACGTGACCGGAAAGGTCACCACTACAATCAGACTATGGCCCCACACGGCCATCATAATCAACCAAACACATATATACATGCATGGCCCCACATGACCGGCTCCACTACCACAGTGAAACATAAGACTGCAAGCCTCTAGGAAGTAATAATAGAATGGTCAGGACAGGGCCCCGACCTACCCAAACTGTAATCAAAAAGGAAATAGGAGCAACCTCCGACTGTCAAGCTCCGGAGGATAGGAGCTGACAACTCTGCTGACTGGATCATGAGGGATCGACTCCTCGTCTATGTGTACCTGCAGGCAAGCAATGCAGCGCCCCCACGGGCATCAGTACCACTGGTACTGAGCATGTAAAGCAAACTGAAATATACAACTGAAATGGGTAACAACAATAACATGACATATAAGAAGAAAGTAGCTGAGTCTCTCTGGCTGAGGATAACTGGGGAGAGTTTACTTATTCTGTAACTAAACTGGGCATACCTGACGACGTGTCATCCTATTGTCTATCAGTATCTAGTAGCACATATAGATATACATATAAATACACACAATACCTGACCGACCCCCATAAGCCGGAAGGTGCCAATCAACAGAACAATCTATTTACCCCTACCCGGGTCTAAACCAACCAAAAATAAGTCACTCCACTCATCTGATAAATGTGAGCTCCTCCTATCGGCCCCCTTGGGTACGTAGCTCAGGCCTTGGCCTCTGACAATAAACTGTGTCTGAGTCTGAAGACTCCTGCCTCTGGGCGCAAGCACTCAATGGGGTAATCTACTGCTGTATCTGTGACTGAAACTGCCCCTGGGTGTAAACACGCAACAGGGTAATTTTATAAAAATTTGTATCTGAAACTACCCCCGGCCACAAGCGCACACAGAGTAGTCTGCCCCTGTAAACAGGGTAATCTGGCTCTGCGTAGAGCGAACTGAACTGCCCCTGCAAGCAGGGTAATCTGGATCGTATTATTATGGTGGTCGGCCATCATCGTCCTCTAGGCGGACGACATCGCCTAGCTGGTGGCGGTATCTGAATCTGGTATCAACACAGCTATAACCCAGGGGCGTTGGGGATGCTAAAGGGTGCCCACATGCCACAACAAGTCTCAACATGCAAAACACATACACAGCAAACATGCTCAAGTGAAAAAATACTAATCATATTCTCTTCTTTTATTTGAAGGCCAGTCCGTACTAAACAACTGATGCTATATTCTATTTTACACTGTTTCTGGCTGCTGGGCTAACCGCTACCTGGCCTTTATCTGTTTATCTGATTATTGATATCTGTGATCTAAAGCTATATCAGTTTCTAGAATCATATCTGTTTCTGGAGCTATATCTGTATCTGGAGCTATTTCTATATCTGATTACTGATCTGATTACATCTAGATATAACTCAATAACATAGAACATGCCATCTATAACTGGATACCGCTCAATAACATAAGATGTGCCATCTGTTACCGGATACAGTCTCAACAAATGTAACACATACTGTCTGTAATCTTGCTAATTCATTATACTACTTTTGCAACTTCCATTCTTGGTATTACGTAAGAACATGCTGAGCTACTAGCTGATACCACATTACTATCTAAAATCATCTGACTATCCGTTATTCTAATTATCGCATGGTACGCAATGATATACTAGCATGCTTGCTGGAAATTGTACTAAAATCGTTCATGTACGCTGGATATCTGTTAATAGCCTTTGTTCTATTTATTTTCTAGACTGTACTTCCTGGCTTGCCGAAAGAATAGCTTTACATACCTGGTTTCTGAGTACCCGACTGACCGATGCGATTTCCCTCAGTACTTCTGCTGTTTCTCCCAACTACATTCATGTACATGTCAATTAGAACTAAATACACCAATATTCTGAAAGAAAATGTCACTTTCGATATATTTATAGCCTAAACTTTGGCTTATCGAAAGACGGTCGAAAACTCGTTATTTCTCGGAAGTCCTGAAGGGAGAAATATTCACTTTAAGGCTAGGAGTATATTGACACTAATTTGGAGCAATTCCATTTACTGTAGTTCGGTAGCACGACGATTCGCCGACCGAATTTCACGAAACTAAATCTGTAGGAATGCTCCTCACTGCTTAATACCTCGGTATCTGGAGTTAATTTGAGTTTGGACCGCGTTTGACGGCGTAATCGGAAGGAAATTTCAATGAAATCTTCGTCCTTTCTGTTTTTCCCTCGACTTCTCTGGAAATTATATGAAATATAACATTTAAACCGAAGTTGGAGGTTTTTATACTTGGGGCTAGATTGGGCCAACGTGTCATGGAGCCAATGAGGAGGCTCCACCTCCGTGACACGTTGCCATCGCGGAGGGGCTCTGTCCTGGCTCCTTCCGCGATGGTTCGATAGGTTTCTCGTCCGGTCTTTTCCCGGACCTTTTTCTAGCATGTATGGCCTTCAAATACTCTTATCCCAACACGCGAATAGGCCATTTATGTGTTGGAAATTTTACGGGGTATAACACTCTTCACTCTCATGCCCAAGTCCTATCCCAATTTCATGAATTAAAGTGTATGATTCTATGGGGTTTTAACCCAGAGTATGAATTCTCTATTTTATAATCATGGGTCGATTCCCTTCATGGTTTTAAATGATACTTTAATATTTATGGGCATGTTTTGTGCTTATTTTGAATTACAATTTGTGATTTCTAGTTTTGAAAATATCATGCCCCATTTAAGAAAGTTTCATGAATAGTTAAGATTATGATCTAAGTTTTCATGCATGATGAGATGTATAGCATGAAAGAATGTTTATGACTTATCCATGATTTTGACTATCAAGTCTATGTCAAGTATGTTAATGTTTTGGCAAGCCCACATTATGTAAGTATGTTTTCATGATTTAGTTCAATTTTATGATGTTAGCTTACCATATGGTTTTGGAGTCTAGACTCCCACTTTCATCTTGTGGTATGTTTTGAGCAAAATCTCCTCATATTCAGACTTCAGACTATGTATGTAATTTCATGATCAGTTTTATTAAAAAAAATAATGGTTCGACTTTGTTGAAAAATGATGGAGAGAATATGCATATTTTTGGGAGTAGTGTCTAGCACCGAGTAGGCTAGGGGTTCAGGTAAACCCCGAGCCTTAAAACTACGTGCCAACATAGGTTTATTCAGATTCATTGGGACCTTCCTTGTGAGCTTACCCTGCCCCCAAGGGGCCATCAGCTTGATATCGATATCATGGTAGCGTCCTTAGCCCCTGGCAAGGTTTTGAACAGCTCTGCCCACTTGAGTGTAATAGTCAGGATCACGTAAGATCTATCATGATTATGTCGGTTATCTGACGAGTCTCCCATTATTCCTTATGATTTCCGTTATGCAAGTTCATCAGTTATAATAATATGTTTCAATAGGTTTGACCCAATGATCAGCTTATCTATTTTACTTATTAATATTAGTTTTAGCTTTGGATCATTCATTTCAGTTTTGAGATTTAGTTATGTTTATTCATGTTTTCAAGATATCAACATGCAAGTCTTTACTCTCAGAATCTTATAATGATATGATTTATGTTATGCATATTTTCAGTTTAGACTTAATTAGCCTTTTTTGCTTACCTTGCCTACTCAGTACATTCCAAGTACTGACCACATACTCTATATTGTATCATTTCATGATACAGACTCAGACGTTCAGATTCAAACTCGCCGCTAGACAATTTGCAGAGTTCAATCCAGACAGCTTATTGGTGAGTGCTCATCCTCCGAGGACCGTTAGATAGTCGAGTTATTGTCATTTTCAATTTCATACTTCTAGTGAGCTAGTTGGGGGTGTTGTTCCATCAGCTCGTCAGTATGTTAGAGGCTTATCAAACATAGTTTGTAAATCCAGCTTCAGATTCTGTGTTTTGAGATTTCAGTGATTTAAATATTTTACTATTCAAACTTCTGCTATTTCAGAATTTAGTCTTCCACTTTATTTATGTGGAGCTTTAGTTTTATGTTCATGCCATGGGTCGACTTGGAGCCATTTATGGTTCTAGATTCTGTGTCTAGATCCGGGTCTATGTTCGGGTCATAACACTTGGTCCTTTGAACACAAACAACAAATAAACAAGAAACGGACAGATAAAATAGTAAGATAAATGATACAGGATGTTTACATATGTGGAAACCTCTTGCTCAAGGTAGTAAAACCACGACCTATTACATAAGATTTCACGAACAACTTCAATATGCTTGAGCAACTTTGATTATAGACTCCTATAATCCATAGGATTAACCTCTTAATACAACCCTCCTTGCAATACCTTTATTACAAGGCTTAAATGTAATAACTCTATTGCAGACAACTCTAACAAGATAACTCTAACTGGTACACCACAGCTAGTTCTAGCCCTATCACCAACTACTTCTAGTTGATGCCTCTTTCTAAATATAAAAGAAAGGTTACAATGGAAACACCTACACAAGATTCATTAAGATAAGAGTATGTTTACACTTGAGATTAAAATACAAAGACTAAACAACAACAAGAACTAGGAGACAATTTCAGTCAAAGTAAGTAGGTCCCTTGTTCTTTGTTAGCTTTATTCCTTATGAGGGCTTTTGCAGAGAATACTTTAATTTTTGAATACAAAAACTAGGTCTTTTGCTTGTCATCCCTACACACACACACACACACACACACAGATATATATATATATATATATATGTATATAAAACCTATGATTAATCTCATTGGATAGTATGTTTGACCTTCTGCTACACTGTTGCGGCTCTGCTACAACTCTACTGCAGTCTCACCAACCACCGTAGAGAAAGTACACTATACAACTATAGGTTTTATCATCAGATACACACACCGACCAGGTCCCATTAGGAGGACCATAGAAGGAATCCAATCCCTTTACGACTTTATTTATCATCAAAATCAAGAGTACAATAATTTTCTTCTTTTTGATGATGACAAACATATACTTCCAATAATCAATTTTCAAGGCTTCCTTCCCCATGTCACTAGTGGATGCATTATCGCACTACCAGATCCCTCTTTGCTAAAAACATTTCCCCCTTCACCTATGTCCCTTTTCACTCAAACTCCTCTAGCAAATTCCCTCTTTCACCTACACCCATTCTCACTCATGCTCCACCTTGAAACTTCCCCCTTTTGGCATCATAAAACATTAGGAAGAACAGTAAACCAAGCAGAGTAAAAATCATACAATGTTAACCCATGGTTACTAGGACAACACTAACACGTATAAGTAAAGGATAACAAAGTGTAGGATTAGAAATAAGGAACAAATATATTCATCATTCATATGAGGAGGAGCATTACAAGAACTACAAACAAGAGGACACTTAAAAAGTTGGAAACCGCTACACATAACAACAAAATTAAATCAGGACAAGATAATAGAAGAGCTAATCGAAAGTTGGCAAAAGACACAAGGGACATTTGGAAAGGGATAGGAGGAACATAGGCTTAAGGACCAGACAACTTCTAAAGCAATAACGTCATTCTTTCATTGGAAGTATCATGTGCTTGCAACAATTTCTGAGTTAGGGCCCCACCTTGACTTTTAACTCCTTATTTTCCTGATAGAGAGAATTCATGGAACAAGGTCTTCCATAGGCATAGTGGATGCTTTCTATAAGGAAGCCTGTAGGCTCACAATCTCGACATCTCATTAAGATAACAACCTTGTTAAATTTTCCACCTCAGCGTTTGAATTCTCCTGGGTAGAAATAAGGTCCGAGATGACAGATTGAGACTCTATACCACCGCATCGCCAGACACATTTGCATTCTTCTAGGGTAGTGAGGGTGAACATATATTTTCTTGGTCCCTACAACTCACTTCCATAGGGGACTTTGAAGAAATCAAGCATACGTTTGAGAAGGAACCCATTGGCCAAGCTGTACTTACCATCCTTCACCATCATCACTTTATGCATGTTCTCGATCATGATCACTAGTTGACTTATGGCTTGGAAAGTACTGAGGGCCTCCATGAGGTAAAGGTCAGTAATGCCTATAATTGTCCGCTTCTCAGTTCTAGGGAGAACTACCTTGTTGCGAACATGAATACCAACTGGTATTCTCCTTTTAGCTGCTTTTTGAATAGCCTCTTACTATTGAGGTTCTCCAATTTTCTAATCATGGACAAAAAATTCCTGGAGGCACACTAGTTTGCCACCGACCTGATCTCTTTAGTGGGAACTTCCAAGATTTGCCTGAGTGTTTTCTCTTCGACGGTTATCTCTACGCCATTTACCGTGGTTCTCAACTCCATGCCTCCAGTTCTAAAAGTCATCTCATGATAGAACTCCTGCACCTCCTTCTTGTCAAGATCTGGGATAGAAGAGGCGAGGAGATGACGCCAATCCTGGTATATGACTATCTCAAATAGGTCATCCATCTCATGCATGTTGGCTTTTTAGGTTGAAGACCCATCCTCATAGAAATTTTTTAAGTTTTAAAACCATCCTGCCTCTCCTTTTGAGTAAGAACTTAACCACTTCCTTTTGCTTGGTTGGTCCTGAAGAGGCACTAGGTCCCTCGCTCGTTGAATCTTGATGTTTTGGCAGTCATATCAAGTTCATCCTCGTCAAGCATTTCTTGCTGTTTTCTCTTCGCCCCTGCAACAATTCTATTCTTGGTGAATTTCTTAGTCAACCTGGTCCCTACATGCTTCTCCCTCCACCATCATCATCAATTTCTTTCCCAACATCTGCTCCCTCAGGGTCAAGCACATTTTCTGGCTGTACTTCCGCCTCAACAACAACTCTCTTTTTCAATTTCCTTTGTTGAGCAGTTCAACTTGGTTTTCATTCAATGCATCCACCATCAGTTTCTAAGAGCTTTCTCTAGTACTGGGTTGACGAACCAGGTCCCCTGACTAGGTTGAGTAAAGTTTGGTAGTGATTTTTCTCATTTTTGAAGACAAGGGTTGTTCATCCTTACTATCTTCACTAGATTCCACCACCTTGCACTGGATGTTCGGGCCTCCTGGAGTGCCATCCCATTTAGGAGTGGGAGAAAGAATACGGGAGCTAATGTCTTGGGGAGGGGTGGAAGAATCACGATTCTTTCCACTGCTACTGACTTTTGACTCACTTAGAGCCATCTGATTAAAACTTTAAACTACCAACTGGTTCGCCATGGCAGAAATGTTTGAGGATTGTCCTTGTTCCTCAAGCATATCCCTCTCAAACAGATGGTCTACTGGACATTCAGACAATACTCTTTTATTCATCACCTCCGCCTCGTGGGCAGACATAGACAATGAACCAGATCGTAGAAGAGGTGCAGTAGAATTCATGAGACTAGTCTTCTCTTTCACTCCCTCACATAAGTCAAAACGGACTTCTCTAGTCATTGGAGATGGAGGGGATGTAGTGTCGATCATGGTTTCAAAAAAAGTTTTCTCAAAGTTTGTATACTGTGGAGATATTGCAATGTGAGAAAACTGAGGAGGGGGGGCGGGTTCTTGACAAGGAGGTTCTGCGGATTTGGTCAGAGCAGAAAGAATAGACATGATGTATAAGGAAAACTAATGAAGGGAATAGATAGATTTTGGGGATTAATGGTTTTTGAAAATTTTCTTGATTTGAAGATTTAAAACAAGAGAGTGAAATGAGATGGATGGTCGAGCTGGGGTTATTAAAGGAAGAAATATGTCGTGTCTAATAAGGGAAATGATGATTGGGTTTAATAAGACATAAAACCGGTATAGAAAAGGTGGGAATAGAGCTTCCTACATGAAAATTCCCAAAATTTTAACGGAGTTTCATAAGTAGTAGATGTAATACTAACTTGTGAGGAGGACCTGGTCCTTCCTCTAAAGATATGAACCATATGCCCAAACATCTGTCCTGCCGCCACTTTTGCTTCTCCCATGGTTACCATGCATGTATACCTGTTAAGGTATGAAACTGAGTTAGAAAAAGTTTGATAGATACACAATCAGATACATGTATCCTGATCATAGCAAAGAAGGAGAGAAAGGGTAGATCTCAAGGAAAGACAAAGAGAGAGAGGCTAATTCATCTTAATTAACCCCAGCTTTGACCGATTCTTTTCAAATTGGTCCAACTCTAACTGCTCCCTGTCACTCTTCCCGCATGGAGAATTACTTGTTAATTTGGAAACCCATTTTAGCTTGAGTGTCCAAAAATGAGACAAATAAAAGATCATACTCCTTTTTGTCCATCCTGCAACCTGATCCTTGAAAATTGGGGACCGAGTACACTGGTGTTTGCTTTGGTCTTAGGGTCATTCAAAAAAAATTCGTAGACGTGAGTTAGAAAGCACTCTTAAGGGGACCATCTCTACCACAGTGAGTGTATGGCAAGTTGTTGGGGTCACACACATACTTTCTATGAGGGTACTAAAGGGAATTAGTTTTTCAAAACTCAAGACCTTCACCATTGTTAGATCTTTTATTGGTTAAGTTATCCAGAACTTGAGGAAGCAACCCATCAGAGGGAGTTTTCAAGATCAACTTTTATTTTTACCATGTCCCTCTATAGTTCCATGTTTGTCTCTAAGCATGTAGTAAGATCCAGTTGAGACTTGCTCAGTTTTGCTTTAAGTTCATCCTGAAGATCTCAACTTTCATCATTTCCCTTTTCACCAGACCGAGATATTTCCTTTAATTTCCGAAGGAGAGTAAGATTTTTAGATGACAACACATCATACTATTCTTTTAAAATCAGTCAGTTGGGTTGTCGTGACAGTTTTTTTCTATTTCAAATTCATCAAAGGTTCTTGTTTAAGGAACTTTTTTCTTTAGTGAGATCACAGGAAGCATCAATCAACATATTTTCTGAGGACCTTAACTCCTTCAAATTATAATCCTTAAGATTCTTTTTAATGTCTAGGAAGGTTACCTCTTTATCTTCTTCTTCGTCTGACTTTTCCAATGAGAGCGAACAGTGAGTTGAATGGTGAGTCTTTATCTTCAATCACCTTCATTGATGTGTCTTCAGGATTCTCAAAGTTGTCTAATTCACGAGATGACTCTTCCCATGAAGCTAGAGCTTGTTTGACCACATGGTCTGCAGCAGCTCTCCTTTTGAACCTATCTAGGACCTGGTCCTTCTTTTTTCCCTTATCGACATTGTTTTTCACATAGTCCTTGTACTCAGCTTTGTGCTATGGATAGTCTTTGATAAAATAACCTGGCTTCCCACACTTATGGAAAAGGTCATTACCACTAGAGAATCTATTGGGATTTTCTCTCTTGTGAAAACTTCCATTCATTTTGATGACCTTTTGAAATCTTCTAGTCAGATAAGTCATGTCCTCATCATCTTCACTCGAGTTAGCTTGAGCAGCCCTGAGAGCTAGAGATTTATCCTTTTTAGCTCTTTTTTGCTTTGGTCTTGCTACTTCTTAAGCTCATGAGTCTTTAAGTTACCTATCAGTTCATCCATGGTAAGAGTTTAAGGATCTTGAGCTTCAGTGATGGCATCGACCTTACTTTCCCATGATTTGGAAAGAATGCTCAGGATTTTTCGAACGATCCTGCTAGGTTTTATCACTTCTCCAAGACAATAGAGTTCATTTGTGATGGGAGTGAACCTGGTATGCAACTCTTGAATAGATTCACCTTTTTTAATAGAGAACATCTAATAATGAGGTGTGAGCATATCTACTTTTAACTGTTTCATCTGGTTGGTACGTTAATGAGCGATCCTAAGCTAGTCCCATATCTCCTTGGCTGACTCACAAGAGGAAATTCTGTTGTATTTATTAGGTCCTATTCCATATACCAGTAGCTTCTTGGCTTTATAATTTTTTTTCAATCTTCTTTCTGTCACTCTCCACATACTCCCTTCTGGTCTTAGGAACAGAAGTGGTAATTTATACTTTAGTGACTATTTTCACAAGGACATAGGGTCTATTACGCATGATGTACCAGAGCTCACTGTCTTTAGCCATAATAAAATTGTGCATGCGAGAATTCCACTATCCGTAGTAGTAACCATTGAATTGAGGTGGTTTTGTGGTTGACTAACCATCTTTGAGATTTGGGAGAAACCATTTGACTAGAATTTTTCCTAGGTGCTAACCTTTTAGGAAGAATAGGCTTTGATACCAATTGATGGCATGTATGAGTCCACTACTTATCAAGGGACCTGGTCCTTTGATCGTCAGCAACAAAGAAACAAGCAATGAACAGATAAAATAGTAAGATAAATGACATAGGATGTTTATGTGGAAACTTCCTTGCTCAAGGGAGTAAAATCACGACCTACCATATAGGATTTTACGAAATTCAATATGCTTGAGAAACTTTGATTACGGACTCTTGTAATCTATAGGATTAACTCTTAATCCAACCATTTTTCCAATACCTCTATTATAAGGCTTTAGGTAATAACTCTATTGCAATCAACTCTAAGCGATACACCACGGCTAGATCTAGCCCTATTTCACGACCCGAACATAGGCCTGGATTGAGACAAGGAACCTAGAACCATAAATGGCTCCAAGTCGACCCATGGCATGAACATGAAAACTAAAGATCAACATGAATAATTGCGGAAATCTAACATCTGATATAATGGAAGTTTGAATATTTAACATATCTGATACAACAGAATACACAACACTGATACGAAACTGAATACATACGACGCCTGATAAGCTTCTAACATCCTAATGAGCTGATGGGACAAGAAAGCTGAAACTGAAAGATACTAATAACAAACGGATAAAAGAGGTCCTTGGAGGATGAGGACTCACCAACAAGATGGATATGCGAACTCCGATAACTAACTAGCGGTGGGACTTAGCCTGAATGTTCGAACCTGTATCATAAAATGATACAACATAGAGTATAAGATCAGTCTTAGAATGTACCGAGTATGTAAGGTAAAAAAACCACAAAAAACTGAAATCATGCATATCATAAACATTTCATCAAAGGATTCTAAGAGTAAGACTTGCATGCTATTATTTGAAAACATGATGTAAAAATCACTAAATATCATAACTGAATCGAATGACCCAAAGATGAAACTGATAATCATAAGTAAAATTGGACATTGGCCCAAACCTGCTGAAAATATAACATCGTGACTGATGACATGCATAACTGAAATCATGAGGAACAATGGGAGACTCGTCATATAACCGACATTACCACGATAGAGCTTACGTGGTCCTGACTATTACTCTCAAGTGGGAAGAGCTGTCCAAAGCCTTTCCAGGGCTAAGGGCGCTACCATGATATCGATATCTAGCTAAAGTCCCCTCAGGGTCAAGGAAAGCTCATAAGGGAGGTCCCAATAGTAAATGCGTAATCTGAAAACATAACATGAGGAGCCTTGGATCAAACCATACCAAAAGGTGAAAAATGGGAGTCTAGACCCCAAAACCATGTTGTAAGATAATAACTTGAAACTGAAGTAGATCATAGAACATACTTGATCACATGGACTTGCCCAAACTTAAACATGATTTGAAATAGACTTCATAGTCAAAATAATGGATATAGATATGGGTACTTTGAAATCAAACTTTCATCATACTTGAAAATATAGATCATAATCTCAACTCTTCACAAACTTCCATAATTGGGCATCATAGTTGTAAAACTTTGAAATCATTATAAAATATGCCCATGAATTATAAAACAACATTAGAAACATGAATAAAATTGACCCATGATAGATGCATAGAGAATTTTCACAAATTGGGTTAGAACCCCATGGAATCATCAACCTTAAATTTCAAGAATTTTGAAGAGGATCTGGACAAGAGAGTGAAGGAATACTCCCATTCATAACCCTACATGCCTTGGCACTTTGATTTCACAATCCCCTTTGAAAACCCGAGTGAATTTAGAAAGAACCTAAGGAGTTCTCAAGCTTGATCTCCAATAAACTCCTTACTCTTGCATGCATGGAATGAAAAGGCTTAAGATAGGTTAAGCACCCTTAAAAACGCTCCTATCTATACTTAAAATGATGTAGTTTAGGATCTAGGGGCTTAGGAATTATGAAAACATCCTTACTAAAATAAACAAAAATTGCACACTGCCAGTCCCTACGAGGGACACCGCGACTCGTGGTGTACCTAATGACTCGTGGTGACCCACATATGAGGTACATTGCCCAAATTTAAAATTGCCAACCCTGCTTCTGACCATGACCAACTCAACGAGTTGTGGATTCACTTCACATCTCGTGGCTGCCTCCCGTCGTCACCCCTAAACGACGAATTGCTGCCAATCCTCCCTTCACTTCACGAGTCACTTAATGACTCATGATGTCCTCCTACGGTTCACTGGATGACTTGTCCTGTGGACTAGGTAACTTTTTCCTATTTTCTTCGCTTGAACCCTCGGGTCTGACCTAAGGAACTTTCGGGATATTACAATATCTCCCCCTTGGGAACATTTATCCTTGAACATTAATGAACTTACTGAAAAGCTAGGAATAAAACTATCATCCCAAATACTAAACATTTGACGCTGGAAAATAATGAAGTGACTGAATTTGAACTAAAATACGTGACTGAACTGAATTCATGAATTAGACATGCATGCACTGACAAGAAAGGAACTGGAAAACATGATTTGAACGTGAAACTGAATAGAGTACTAAGGAGGAAACTGATACCTCAAGCTAGAATTGGGCTGGAATGGAAAAGAAGCGGGTATTTAGCCATCATATCTGCCTCGGCTGCCTATGTAGCTCCCTCAACATGCTGATTTCTCCATAAAACCTTTGCTAAAGCTACCTCTTTGTTTCTCAACTTCCAAACCTGACGATAAAAAATCTCAATCAGAATCTTCTTGTAACTAAGGCTATCCTTCACACCTATGCTCTTCATCGACACGACTACGTCGGATCACCAATGCACTTCTTCAAAAGCGATACATGGAAAACTTGGATGTACTGAAGCTAATTCTGAGGGCAACTCCAATTCATAGACCACCATTCTGATACGTCTCACAATTCTGTACGGGCAACCATACCGGGGACTAAGCTTCCCCTTCTTTCTGAATCTCATTAATCCCTTCATGGGATATACCTTTAGAAACACCCAATCATCAACTTCAAACTCAAGTTCTCACCTCCTCACATCATCATAGGACTTTTGACGATTCTGAGTTATTTTCAACCTTTCCCTTATAAGCTGGACTTTCTCCATAGCCTCATGAACCGAATCTAGTTTTATCAATGTATCTTTATTAACTTCAAACCAACCGATAGGTGATCTACACCTCCACCCATAAAGAGCCTCAAACGGAGCCATTTGAATGCTGGAATGGTAGCTATTGTTATATGCAAACTTCATAAGAGGTAAATGGTCATCCCAACTATCTTTAAAATCAATCACACATGCTCTCAACATTTCCTCAATAGTGTGAATGGTCCACTCCATCTGACCATCTGTTTGTGAGTGAGAAGTTATGCTAAGCTTGACCTGAATACTGAGTTCCTTATGAAACAACCTCCAAAACTGGAGGTAAACTGAGCACCTCCATATGATATGATGGATAGGAGAACTCCATGTAGATGAAATAACACCCAAATATACAATTTAGCATAATCCTCTGCTTAATCGGTAGTTTTAACTGGTAGAAAATGAGCTTCCTTAGTCAACCTATCTATAACCACCCATATAGAGTCATACTGTCAACGAGTATGAAACAACCATATAATGAAGTCCATATTGATTTCCTCCCACTTCTATGTAGGTATACTAATATCTTGAAACACACCTTCAGGTCTTTGATGGCCCACTTTCACTTGTTGACCATTTGGAAACTTAGCCAATAAATTTGCTATGTTCTTCTTCATGCCACTCCACCAATAGACATCCCGTAGGTCACGCTACATCTTGGTGGCACCTGGATGTATAGAATATCGGGAACCATTGTCACGACCTGAGCATAGACCCGGATCATAGACATGGGACAAGGGACCCCAAGAGACCCCAAGTCGACCCATGACATAAGCATTTACTAACTCAGTCAATGAACATGAAGAAACATAATAATAAACTCAGGAGACGTCTAACTTAACATAACAACAGAATGAACATCTAAAGTTGAATACATGTCTAAGTTTGATAAGCCTCTAATTTGGATGAGCTGATAGGACAACACCCCCAACTAGCTCAGAAATACTGAAACTGAAAATACATCCAAGGTAACTGAAAGTCTACTCCTCAAAAGATGAGGACTCACTAATCTAGGAGGTGCAAACTCTGATAAGCTACTACGAACGGGACTGAACTTGTGATACGGATCCTGCATCATAAAATGATGCAGCATAGAAGGTATGTGGTCAGTACGTGAAATGTACCGAGTATGCAAGGTAAGTAAAACTGCTAGAGCAATATAAATCTTTTAAAACAAGTCATACATATATAATTACTTTTAAGGATAAGAAGAAGGTCACAAGCATTCATTATGAAATCATCCTTATTTATTACGTGATCATGCATAGCTTTAGAACATCTTGACTGACTTGAATGACTCAAAGCTAAATCATAACATTTACATCAAAAGATGAACAATGAGTCAAACCTTGCTTTTTGAACATGCATGCATAAGATAGTCATCATGAGTAATGGATATGCAAATTCGAATGATATAGACAGTGGGAGACTCGTCATTTAACCGACATACCATGATAGAGCTTACGTGGTCCCGACTATTACACTCAAGTGGGCAGAGCCATCCAAAATCTTTTCAGGACTAAGGACACTACCATGATATGGATATCAAGATGAAGGGCCAATCGGGACGGGAATAGCTCACAAAGGAGGTCCTAATAATATAATATAATCAACCTATGTTGGCGCGTAGTTCTGGGGCATAGGGTTATCGACCCTTAGCCTGCTCGGTGCTAGACTCTTCTCCCAAAACATGCAATGCTCTACATCGTATAAATACGAAGCTCAACGTCGTCTAGTGATGAAGCTCAACATGAAATCATGCATAAACTCAACATCATATGAAACGAAGCTCAACATTGTCTATTGACAAAGCTCATTATCAAATCATGCATACACTAGGCATCATATAAATATGAAGCTCAACAATGTCGTCTCGACAATGCTTAAAATGAAATCATGCTTAGACCCAACATCATGTGAAATGAAGCTTAACATTGTCCTTGACAAAGCTCGATAATTATATGCATATCAATTAAGGATTTACGCATATAGAAGGCTTTACTTTGAAACATAGCACGAGCTAGAATTTATAATAAGAGTTAAAGGAAAATTTCATCTCAACCAGGTGGTAAGCTCATGTCGGGGAAAATCACTATTTGAAAACATCATATGGGCATCACCCAAAGCTCTACCATACTTGGGTATATTTAATCTTTTTAGATAACATCATCAAAATCATGGGTAAGGTTGGAAACATGCATTTCTTCATCTATTCCATCATCATCACATTCTTCCACAATCACTTCTATTATGAACTATCCACACATGGGAATTTTAGATTCAATTTTTAGAAAAATAATTTTTGTAAAAGAAATTAAGTTACAATCCGCTCGATCTTGGTAAATCATCAATATCAACTAAATTTAATCATACCCATGAATAGAGATGTAAGAATCATGCAATTGAATGAAACCCCATACCTGATCATTATAAACCAATCACAATTTGATAGGGAATGGGCATGGGTTTGGAAGGAAGCACCCACTCATAGCCTTATACCTGGGATTGAAGAATTCTAATTCTTCCCAATTGCCCAGCTAAGATTCCCCTTGAAAAACCTTGAGAATCCACCTTGATTCTTCCCTTCAAACCTCAAACCTTTCATGCATAAGAGAAATGGCCTAAGATAGGTTTTTCTCTGCTAAAAAACCTCTAATACGAGCTTAAAATGATGTAGTATAAGCCCTTAGAACATAGAAATTACGGAAAAGCCCTTATTGAATTCATTGAAAATAACTGTCAAGGGATCCTACAACCTGATGACTCATCACCAGGGATCACGATCCATTGGTTCTCTCATCAAGTTCACTAGATAATTGATCTACCGGGGCTCCTAGTGAGCGACATGATGAATCGTCCCTATAGAACATGACTCGTGGTCACCTACCGTCAAGTACACTAGATTTAATTTCACAATCTCCCTCTAGAACCACCCCACGACTAACATGACGACTCGTGGTGGCTGACCACGAGTCGTTACATCGCCCGTGGGAACCTTGAGTCCCTCATCCTCCTAGGCCTTCCCACGAGTCACTTGACGACTCGTGGAAACATTTTTTCTATTTTTCTCTGTTTCAACTTTTGGGTCTGATTTTTGAATTCTCAGGGTTTAACAACCATGAGCCTCATGCAACATCCGACCTCTCAAATCATCAACACCTTGGGGACACAAATGACCTAATATCGAAGTACCCCATCTCCCCCTTAGGTGAAGACCTCAACCTTCTGATTTTGAACCATTTCCTTCAACTTTACCAAAATAGGATCCTCGTCTTGCCTATCCTTTACTTCAGTCACTAAAGAGGATTCATATCCATCCTAGACAATGACACCACCATCTGCTGAATTAATAAGGCGAACCGCTTGTAATACCCCAAAAGTGCCTAAGACTAGACTCGGAATTTGAAACGGGAACAATAGAAAAATTTGAGATCTTGACTTAGGACGACTGATGGTACGAGTTGTAGGAAGGACCTACATCTCGTAGGAACCACCCGTGGTTAGCAGTTACATGAGAAGGAGTTGGTAATAACGGGCCTTGTAACGACCCATAGGTTGAAGGTACAACCCGTAGGTAGGAGTTGTGGGTTGGTTTTAGAATGATCAGGAGGGAAGGTACGACTAGTGATATGACTTGTGATAGGGAACCACGAATCGTTACTTCCACCCATAGGAAAGAGTAGGGGATTTCTCCCAGTTATCATAACGGATGGATCACATGACTCATTGGATGAAGGTAGGAGTCGTGGTGTGACTCGTGGAAAATTCAGAACTCAGGATTTCGCAGAGGCTTCAATGGGAGGAAACCACGACATGTATGATCTGTTGGACAAGTCGTGGTACCTGGTAGTGTGTAATTTTTCTACATTTTAATTAGGGAAATTTTGTAATTCCTAAGCCCTAAAATATGTTGTTTTAAGCTCAGATTAGGGGAGTTCTAAGAGGGTTAAATCTATTCTAATCCATTCCCTCCCCATGCATGCAAACTAGAGGATTTCTTAAGAAAGATCAAGCATAGAACTCTCCAATTTCTTTTTCGATTCCTTTGGGATTTCAGGGGAGGGTGTAACATCAGATCTCCAAGGTATGTAGGGTTGTGAATAAGAGTCCCTCTTCACTCTCATGCCCCAATTTCCCTCTATATTCATAAATTCAAGTATTAAAGTAAATTTGATGGTCTTTTGGGGTTTTAACCCAAATTCATAAAATTCTCTTTGATTTGATTATGGGTCAATCCCCTTTATGTTCTAAATGTTATTTTAAGATCTATGGGAAGATTTTATATTTAAATTAATTATATTTTTATGATTTCAAATTCAAGTCAATCTATGCCCAGTTATGCAAAGTTTCACGAAAAATCAACTTATGATTTTATTATGGTTTTGATTTTCCTAAGCCTAAATTATGATTTATGATTTTTAATATGATTTCTCTTCAAGTACTCTTCATGGATTTATGAATGTCAGGTATATGAATTTTCACAGATTTGTATGTTCTTCATAATTTATGAATTTATGACTTTTGGCTGACTCACGGGCCCTTATTCATGGCTAATCATGTATTTCAAGTATGATAAAGTGTGCTATGATTTATTGGACATGACCTTTATGAATGATTTCATGATTACTATATGAGACCTCATGTGCATATTTTTGGGAGCAATGTCTAGCACCGAGTAAAGTCAGTGTTCAGGTAAATACCGTTGGTATTAGAACTACGTGCCACCATAGGTATGTGTGTTCATGGATTCCCCCTTGTGATATGTTATACCCCGAAAGCCCTAAGATTAGACCAAGGAGTTGAAATGTAGAAAATAGATTTTTTTGCACCAGGTCACAGAATGAGTCGTCCTGTGACCCATCAGGATGATGATGAGTCGTTAAGTGACTCATGGTATGAGCTTTGACTTGTTTGGAAATATTCAAGTTGGGGTGACCACGAGTCGTGGTCAGCCCCACAAGCCGTTAGGTCACCCATGGTCAAGGGCAGTTGGAGGATGAAGGAAGAGCCGGTAGTGTACCCCACGACTGGACACCGCAAGTCGTGGTCAATGCCATGATTCGTTAGGTGAGTTATGGTCAGCAGTTGGTTAAGGATTTGATGTTTTGGGAAGTGGAGGTAACGAGAGGTGACCACGAGTCGTGGTCACCAGAGATGAATCGTTAGGTCCCTCGTGGAGACCCTTTAAGGAAAACTGGCAATGTACTTAACGACTCTGACCACGAGTCATGGTCCAGTGGTAACGACTCATCTAGTCCCTCGCTGGGACTAGCAGTCAGTTTTTCTCTGCGAATTTAGTAAGGGATTTTTCATAATTCTCATGATCCTAAGGCCTAAACTACGTCATTTTAAGCTATGTGAGTGTTAAGAGGGTTAAGTTCATTCTAAGATATTCCTATTCATGCATGCAAGCTTATAACTGTAGAGAGGTGATTAGGCTCAATTTCTTCGAGTTTTTCATCAATTCTTCATTGGGCAATCAAGGGAGTTTTAGAATCAATTCTTCTCATGTATGTAGGGTTATGAATGGGTGAATTTGTTCACACCCAACCTAATCCCTCTCTAATTCATGAAATCTATATGTTGATCCTATGGGGTTTTAACCCAATGCATATGGGCATGTTTTACAATGTTTTCAATTATAGTCATGTTTTCAAGTTTTAAAAATTATAATGTCCATCCATGAGAAGTTCATGAAAGTTGAGATCTATGATGTATGTTCAAATATGTTGAGATACTTACGAGAAAAGCATGTTTCTAAGTTACCCATGTTTATGATTATGTTTTCAAGTGAATCATGTATTTTCAAGCATGTTTGAGTATTGGGCAAGTCCATATGTTCAAGTATGATTTATGATTTCACGAACTAGCTTACCACATGGTTTTGGAGTCAAGACTCCCAATTGTATTCAACTTGTGGTATGATTTGATCTAAGGCTCCTCATGTTATGATTTTTGATTATGCATGTATATTATTATTCAGCTATGCCACTAGATGATGGTCAGCTTTGTTGAATAACGATGGAGAGCATATGCATATTTTTTGGGAGTTGTGTCTACCACTGAGTAGGCTATGGGTCAATCAACCCTGTGCCTCAGAGCTACGCACCAACGTAGGTTTACTTTTATATTTTGGGACCACCCTTGGAGCTTTCCCATGCCCCCAATGGGCCTTGAGCTTGATATCTATATCATGGTATCGTCCTTAGCCCTGACAAGGCTTTGGACGTCTCTACCCACTTGAGTGTGATAGTTGGGACCATGTAAGCTCTATCGTGGTAATGTCGTTTATATGAAGAGTCTCCCAGTGTTCCTCATGATTTCAGTTATGAATGTTTATCATTTTATATGTACATATATATATATATATATATATATATATAAATATATATGTTCTAAAGCGGGTCTGACCCAATGTTCATTTTTACTTATGATTATCAGATTTCAGCTTTGGGTCATTTGATTCAGTGATGATGTTCCGTTATGTTCAAATCATGATTTTAGAAAATAGCAAGCAAGCCCTACTCTCAAATTCTTATCTTGATTATGTTTTTATATTACAATTGTTTTAATAATTTTATTTACTTAAGCGGTTTTACTTACCTTGTATACTCGGTACATTCCACTTACTGATCGCATACTCTATGCTGTATTATTTTATGATACAAGCTCTGATCTCAGACTCAGCCCCATCACTAGCTAGTTTTCGGAGTTAGTATCCAGCTTTAGCGGTGAGTCGTCATCTCCCGAGGACCATTCATTTATTAGTTATCTTTATATTTTCAGTTTTAGACTTAGAGAGTTAGTTGGGGTCTTGCCCATTAACTCATCAGAATTAGAGGCTTTTAAGACATAGTGTATAATAAGCTTCATATTCGTGTATGTATTCTAATGTTATGTTATGTTCAGACTTCCACCAAGTTTATTGTGTTGATCTTATGCTTTTATTGATCGAGCTAGAAGTTATGTTCATGCCATAGGTCGACTCAGAGTCTCTCAGGGTTACTTGTCCCATGTCTTGATTCGGGCCTATGTTCGGGTCGTGATATGATATCATATCATGCATGTCCCTTGCTTGGAAAGCATGGGATGACTCTGTCCACTTTAGAGAGATAGTTGTGGAATCATGTAAGCTCTATCATGATGGTGTCAGTTAAGATGATTTCTCTCATTGTTCCTCATGATTTATGCATTGTCATGTTTATGTTACTTTGGCTTAAGTTGTGTTTTTATAAGGTTTCTCTTATGACTATCATTATGAGTAGATTATGAATGGTTTGAAAACCTTGAGCCCTCATGTTTATGTTATGTTATTCACTTCATGTTTGTACTGTCCTACTCTTATGACCTCTTATGTATATTAAATGTCCATTTTACTTACCTTGCATACTCAGTACATTCCAAGTACTGACCGCATACTCTATGCCATATCATTTCATGATATAGGTCCAACAGATCAGTCTTAGTCGCACCATTAATCCTTCTTCTCCCTCAGTCCTATTTAGCCATGGTGGTGAGTCCTCATCCTTTGAGGATATTCAGTTTGATCATTGTTATGTTGTTTTAGTTACAGACTTTTGTTGAGCTAGTTGAGATGCTGTCCCATCAGCTCATCAGTTATGTTATGTTAGAGGCTTTTCAGACAATATATAGAAAATCAGCTCAATGTTGACTCTATTTTAGATTGATATGTATGAAGAATTCTTCTTAAGAATGTTTTTTTACTTTCCTCTTGTTGTATGCTCTTAGAAGCTATGTTCATGCTATGGGTCGACTTTGAGCCTCTCGAGATTTCTTGTCCTGTGTCTCTATCCGGGTCTATGTCCGAGTCGTGAGAAACTTGGTATCAAAGCATTAGGCATTGAATCATCCTAGGGTGTCTGAAAGCTACATTAAGTAGAGTCTTTTTCATGGGTGTGAAGCGTGCCACACTTATGATGAAGAGGCTAAGAAATGTTTTTGGAAAATTTCCCTTATTTCATGATCTTTGTCGTGTGATGAAATGTCTCTTTATCCTTCTAACTTGTGCTATAAACATCTGCAGAATCATGCCTCCTCGCCGATTTAATGGAAGAAGAAATGGAAATAAAAATGTCCATGAGAATGGAAAAAGAGATAGGCACCAACAGGCCCCACCAGCCCCCGAGGATCATGTGCATGAGCAAATTGCCCACGCGGATTTTGGGGAAGCCATCCAGATGTTGGCACAGGCATTGACCGCCCAGGTCAACCAGCAGGCGGTAGCGCATGTTCCCCAGAAATGGAATACGATAGCGGCAAGAGTCAGGGACTTTCTTAGGATGAACCCTCTAGAGTTCCTCGGATCGAAGGTGGACGAGGATCCATACAAGTTTATTGACGAGATGTAGAAGATCACCAAGATTGTGGGGGTGACAGGGGAGGAGTGCACGGACCTAGCCTTTTACAAGCTGAAAGGGGTTGCTCATATCTGGTTTAGACAGTGCAAAGAGAGTAGAGTAATTGGAGCAGGTTCCATTGGTTGGGATGAGTTCCTCACCTCATTCCTGGATCGATTCTTTCCCCGTGAGATGAAGGAGATCAAGGCAGCTGAGTTTGTGAACCTGAGGCAGAATAATATGACAGTCTAGGAGTATCCTTTAGAGTTCATCCACTTGTCCAAATATGAACCAGAGATGGTGGCTGATCAGAGGGCTCGAGTGAGCAGGTTTATGCATGGGGTAGTGGACTACCTGGTGAAGGATTATAGGATCGCTATACTTCATTCGGACATCGACTTTTCAATTGGTTTTTGTATGCCCAGCAGATGGAGGTAGTATATGTCATGGAGAGAGAGGCCAATAGGGCTAGGATAGATAGTTTTGGGTTCTCTCAGCAAAGGTCAGGAGGCAGACATCGTAAATAGTCCCATCATAAGTCATTAGCTCCAGCGCCATCATCGGCTAGTGCTCTATCTAGATTGCGAGGTGATCAGAGGAGTAGAGCATCAGATTTGAGGGGACAAAGGAGCATGCAAGTAGAGCGTACCTTTCCGATCTATGGGAAGTGTGGCAAAAATCACATAGGGGAGTGCTTAATTGGATCAGATAACTACTTTGGGAGTGGTAGATCTAGACACAGGCGCCAGGAGTGTCCGTTGGCTAGGCAGGGTGATGGTAGGGGCCGTACTTTGGCTACCAATTCAGCAGCAGCACCAGCACGCCCAGCTCAGCATGGTGCGTCAACCAGTACAAATGGTGGTCAACACCAAAACAGGTTTTATTCCCTCACATCTCGTCAGTAGCAGGAGGTTTCACTAGATATGGTCACTAGTATGTTACGAGTATTCCACTTTGATGTATATGCATTGTTAGACCCAAGGGATACTTTATATTTTGTTAGGCCCCATGTTGCTACTAGTTTTGGAGTCAGTCCCGAAATCCTATCAGAACCTTTCTCAGTCACTACTCCAGTCAGTGATTCAGTTATAGCTCGATGGGTGTATAGAAATTGCCTTGTCACACTCCTTCAGAAAGTTGCCTTAGAAGATTTAGTAAAGCTAGCCATGACAGATTTTGATGTTATCTTTGGCATGGATTGGCTACATGCATGTTATGCCTTAGTGAATTGTATAATCCATGTGGTAGAGTTTCGATTTCTAGGTGAGCCAGTCCTAGAGTGGAAGGGTAGTTCAACTGTGCCTATAGGTCGTTTCATTTCCCACCTAAATGCCAGAAAGATGATCTCTAAAGGTTGCATGTACCATCTATTTAGGGTTAAGGATGCTACATATAAGACCTCGACCATCCAGTCAGTTCCTGTAGGTGCAAATATCCAGAAGTGTTTCAAGATGATCTACTGGGAAGTCCTCCCGAGCGGGAGATAGACTGTGGCATTGAGCTTCTTCCCGATATGTAGCCTATATCTATTCCTCCTTACAGAATTGCTCAAGCTGAGATAAAGGAGTTGAAGGAGCAGTTGAAGGACCTCTTGGACAAGGTTTTGATTAGACCTAACAAATCCCCGTGGGGTGCACCAGTACTCTTTATCGGGAAGAAGGATGGTTCCTTTCGGATGTGCATTGACTATCAGTAGTTAAAAAATATCACCATCAAGAACAGATATCCCCTCTCCAAAATTGATTACTTGTTTGACTAGTTTCAGGGTGCCAAGTGTTTTTCAAAGATAGACCTCAAATTCGGATATCATCAATTGTAATGCCCTAAAAACCCTAAGACCATACTCGGGAGTTGAAACAGAAAAAATAGGATTTTCTGCACCAAGTCATAGAACGAGTTGTCCTGTGACCTGTGGGGTAGGCCACGAGTCGTGGAGTGACTTGTGTGGAAGGATCCAGACTTGGTTGAAAAATTAGGAAATTGAGTCACCATGGGTGTGACCATGAGTTGTTATGTGAGTCGTGGTCAAGGGTTGACTGAAGGTTGGAAAAATTCAGACAGTGCACTTAACAGGTCCTCACCATGACTCTTTTGGGACACCATGAGTCATGGTGTCACTTGTGGTGACCCCCAGGTGGTTTTTTACAGTGATGACTACGGGAGGTGACCACAAGTTGTGGTCACCAGTAGCGAGTCGTTAAGTAGCCCATTGTGACCCTTGAAGAGGAATGCTTGTTCAGTGGCGATGGGAGACATCACGGTCTCTTGACGACTCGTGAAGTCAGTCATTGGCAGGTTGGGGAATCCATGGAAACTTTCTAGTGCACATCACGACTAGGCACCATGAGTCGTCCCTGACCTTACGACTCGTGGAGTATCTCGTGGGACTGGGAGGGTCCTTTTTCCTGCAAATTTCTAGGGATCTTTACATAATTTCCTAAACTCCTAAACTCTAAACTATGTTATTTTGGGTTTTAATATGGGGTAGTAGAGGGGGTAACCGATGGTTTATTTCATTTCTCACATCCCCTCAAAAGCTAGAACGTAAAATTTCTCTCAGAAAGATTTAGAGCACTGATCTTGGGCAGATTTATATGCCCAAGTGATACTCAAAAGTATCATTTTCTCCTTGTTTATCTATCAATGTGTATGCATTCTCATGTAATTGGTAATAAAATGTGAATTTATACTAACCAACATGATTAGCATTGTTTTGCAGGTAAAATGTGATTTCGGGAATCTTAAATGCATGTTGGATGACATCGGAGTTGGACTTGGATGCGAGCAAAGGAAAAGGCATTGGACAGCATGAAATAAAGGGGCTCCGCGATGGAGCTGTGTCACGCTGCCATCGCGGAGGCCTTCTGCCTGGATGGGGAAAATTCGACCAAATTCCAGTGGAGGTTCGCGTTTGCTCCGTGGCACGGAGCAAGTGCTCCACGATGCACGCCGTGCCACGTTGAGCCTAAATTCCCGGACCCCCAGTTCCAGTGAGGGTCCGCGTTCATAGCGTGTCACGGAGGATGTGCTCCGCGATGCACTCCGTGAAACGTTGCTCGTTATTCCTGGAAAAATTTCCAGCAGTATAAATAGAACACTTAGGTTCATTTTTTATTATTCTGACTTGGTGGAGCAAGGACGTGGGTTACAGGCAGTTGAGGTGACGTGCCCGATTCGCGCGGCCGCAAGTGTACGGGTCGTGCAAGTAATATAGTGGCTCTTTTTAAGAACCGGATTGTCGAACCCACAGGGACTGGACCCATTCCTCTAACTATCCATTTCTAGTGTGATCTTAAATACCTCAAGTGTTGGTTATAGACATTTTCGATTGATATTAATTAAGTCTAAGTTTGGGTCAACGAAGTATTCTAAAATTACTCTAGGAGCAACATAAAGTTAAAACCAATTAATCATGCGATACTACGATTTGCAATGGGTTAAGCATGGAACTATCAATTGTTATTTCACATAATTAGAATTGCATGTTTATGGTCTTTCGAGCCTCTAAACACGGCAATCTAGCCTCACTGCATCATTGTGAGCGAGGAGTTTAATTTTCTAGTCGCGGGCAATCAATTATGTTGTGGTTTACGGGGAAACGATTAGGGACTTTCATGCGTCTAACCATTTAACTCAACTTAGCCTCACAACTACTTCTTCGAGTGGTGATGTGACATCCCAAGTTGGTCTTTCATAACCCCCGTGTGTCAACCAAGCACGGTGTTAGGTATATTTCTATCCTGACACAAAAATCTCTCCCGAGATACAAACATGCTCCTTACATTCTCATGTCCTGACCTAGGTAATGCTTTCTCAAGATATTACTCAAGCTAACAAATATGCTTTCATGGTGATCAATCATAAAAGCAACCAACAATCCAGAATGCAAGACGAAAACAACAATCAATAATTTAATTCCAAAACAAATTCATAAAAGCACAATCATAATTCATGGCTTCAACCCTAGAGGAAGGTTCTTGCCATTCATGTTCGTAAAACTACAATTAACTAATACTAAACTAACATACTTACATGAATTTGGTAGATGAGAAGGGAATTTGATAAACCCTAGATGAGTTCTCCCACTTCTCCCTTCACTCCTAGGTGGTTTTTTAGAATAAAATCGTGACCCAATGATTTTAGGAGCTAAGGGTTCAATTTATACTATGCTGAAAAATTGCAAAATTTGGCCTGTGGTGGAACAGCAACGTGTCACGGAGCTGAACGCCCTACTTGACCTCCGTGACACGTTGGTAACGCGTACCCTCACTGGAATGTGCCAAAAAATGCAATTTTTGGCCAAGTGTTGCCGCGTTGGCAGCGTGCCACGGCCCCTATCACGCAGGGTGCCAGTTATTGCATGTTTTCTTGTTGACTTTCACGTTTTGCTCTTGATTCCATTCCTCCACTTCACCAAATCATGAATTAGTTCCTCAAATGCATTATTAACCTTCAAAAACAAGGACTAATCATGTTGGTTAGTATATATTCACATTTACATAGAATCACATGAAAATGTATAAAATAACTTAGATAAACAAGACTAAATTAAGGTATAAAGCATCACTCGGGCATGCTATTTTTGCCCACGATCACCTACCCCACACTTAAAGTCTTGTTCGTCCTCGAACAACCTATTACATCTCATGCATATGGAGACTCATCCATAACTCATTTAGCAAGAATATTCAAGCTACAACTACAATGATTACGTAAGATAACAAGCTAAAGATAGAGCATGCATGATTTATTCATTGAAATGAAGTACAACTATGTTAAGACTTCTTAACCTCAAGAATCGACTCTCAATCTTAGCAAACTCATGCAAATCAACTGATTAAGAAATCTCACATGAATTATAGCCTTCATTCAACATGTGCCCCTGCCGGAAAGAGAGTTACCCAATCACACGCAAAAATAATTTTTAAATCACAACATGTGTGGGTACATGAATAGAATTACGCTCACTCTCACAAAGAATTCACATGCATCATGTAATGACCCATAAGCTTGCCCTTAGTGTTTTATTCCACTAATTTAAGGATGTATGAATGTAAGATCAAGTAGGACTTAATGGGTTGTAATGTAAGCTAAGGGACGGGTAGGTACTATTCTGGCCAATAATAGTGACTATCTTTCCCAAGTGCTTTTAATACATTACGCCCTCATTACGAACTTCCCTTCCCTTACTTTACCTTTTTCTCCTTTCATCTTTCTTTTTCCTCTTATGTTCCCCTTTCTTTAGGCACTTTTAGCTTATTAGTAAGGAGTTCTACAAGTAACTTTTCATTAATTTATTTTCTTGCTCCTTACTAATAATCAACCATTTTCAAACAAGTGCACCCTCGACCTTTCTCGACTTTGACAATTGCTACTTTCCCTTCTTTTTCATTCTTCTCACTCCTTTACTCTTTCGTATTTTTCCTTTGAGCGCTTAGGAGTTTTGGTTCAAATTCAAGGCTAATGAAAGAAAAAGGATTAAGCTTATGTTGCAGCTGTCAAAGTATAGGCTCAAGGCTCAATGGGGTTAACTAGGATTAATTTTTCAAGGTAGGTAAAATGAGGGATAAGAATCGGTTCATTCAAAGAAATGCCTAAATCATCTCCTACTATTCACCTCCTTCATTTCATTTTATAAACACACCAGGCAAGTTCTAGACAATCCACAATAGCACAGAATACTCAAAAACCTTACACTTATGGCACATGCTCAAATCAAGACACATTCAGTAGACTCTTACTCAGCTAATCACAAGAATTCAAAATTAAGCTTCAATCATATTGAGTCAAATTCAAGAGCCCAAGTGTCTCAAACACAGTTATACACCTGCATGCTTCACACTAAACATACTTGCATCTTACAATCACGTATAGCACATAACAAGAACATCACGCACTAATTAGTTATGGTTTCAAAAACCCAACACCTACCGACTAATTTTTCCTCAAGACGGTCGTCATCCATCCATCATCGGAAACAGTCCCTAACTATGACTAAAAACACTATATACAGACAAAGGAATGAAAAGGAAAATTGTTATTCTTCGGTTCAAAGACCCCCCCCCCCCCGTCGGAAAAGAACCGAAAAGAAAAACCAACGGGTGGTGAAGTCCTGCTTAATTCACAAAAAAATTTCAAAATTTTCAAATTTCTCAAGCATTAGCATTACATTCACCACAAACTTGTTAAGCACAAAAATTTCGAAATTTTTCTCATCCTACCCTACACTTAAATCATGCTATGTCCTCATAGCATTAAATTAACATTTAAAGGATGAGAAATACTCCCTGAGCCTCTATGCTAAGCTAAAAGCATGTTGTACTTTCATGTTTTAAGAGGTGGGTGTTTGACCCCACACTTCTTCTATTCCATGCTCTTTAGCTTCCACCGTCTCGGTACTCAGACTTCCCGCCATCTGTGCTTAACTTTCCACCAAAAACACAAACAAAATAAACATAACAAAATCAACACAAAATCAAAATTACAAATTACACCTGAGGTACCCTTGGGTTGCCTCCCAAGCAGCGCCTTATTTTACGTCATGGAATGACGTGGACTGTCCTTTTCAAGACATCCTCATACCTGGGTTCTCTTTCGAGAACCATCTCCTTTTCTTTTGCTGTTTAGAGGAGACAGCCTCCACTCTGTTCCTCTCTTTCTCCAACTTCTTCTTAAATTGAAGCCCTCTATCAGACTCGGGCTGAACACTTGTACTTGCCTTTGGCCCTGCACCTGTGGAATCCTCCACCCCACACTTATCCTCTGCCAACACCCTAACTTGACAAAGGTTTGTATAATGTGCAGATGGGTTCATTTCTTGGTAAACGCGGAAGATTTCTTCTTCATCCTCAACCCTCATTTTCAGGGTCCCTGCTTTCAAATCAATCACCGCTACTCCAGTGGCCAAGAATGGCCGTCCCAAGATCAGGGGTACCTGGTCATCAACCTGAAAATCCAAGACAATAAAATCAGCAGGTATAATGAACTTACCTACTTTGATGAGAAGGTCCTCTATTATTCCATCAGGTGTCACTCGCGACTTGTCAGCCAGCTGCAGCATCAACCTTGTCGGCCTCGATTTTCCCAACCCCAGGGTGTTGAATAAGGATAGGGGCATTAGATTTACTGCTGCCCCTAAGTCACACAAAGCTCATAGCACCTCAGCTTTACCAATTCGTATGGGGAGGGTAAAACTCCCTGGGTCTTTGAGCTTCTTTGGCATTTTGCTCAATACCCTGTAACTACACTCCTCAGTCAGTGCTACAGTCTGGAAATCCACCAATCTCAGTTTGTTCGCCATCACGTCCTTCAAGTATTTAGCATACTTGGGCATTCCCTGCAAGACATCAATAAAGGGCAAATTTATGTGAAGTTCTTTGAAGCTCTCAAAGAACTTTTTGAAGCATTCCTCTTCCTTGCTCTTTCTGAATTTCTGAGGGAATGGTGGTGGTGGTCTTTGTGCTGGCTGCAATGAAAGTTGCGCATTTTGTTGCCCAGCCCTCTGATTATCTCCCATGTTGATGGATGGTCCTGGTCTAACCAACTCTGGCTGCACCTCCTTTCTCAGCTCTTTTGGCACTGCATCAGCTAATTGCTTACCGCTTCTCATAGTGATGGCATTAATCTGCCGGGGGTTAGGATCTGTGTCGCTGGGTAATCCCCCTTGTCATCTCATGTTTTGAGCAGCTTCTATCTGACCCACTTCTTTTTCAAGATTGCGGGTGGCTACTTGCTAATTAATTAAGTCTGTTGCCATCCTCGCCTGATTTTCCACTAACTGAGTCTGGGTCTCCATGATTTTCTGCAATGTTTCCTCAATGTTGCTACTCAATTGCCCATCATTCTGTCTATTCTGCTGATACTGCTACTGTTGCGGTTGCATATAATTTTGCTTTTGGTTACCACCCCAAGAACAATTCGGGTGGCCCTGCCAATTTTTGTTGTAACTGGTTTCAAAATTCTGATTGTTGCGCTGCACATTACTAACAAAATTGACTGACTCCGGATTGTCTCCACAAGATTCTGCATAGTGCCCATTATTACCACAAATTCCACACCAACTCGGAGCTTGCTGAACTGCATTAACCTAGCCCTGGGGTTGGTTCATACTCAGTTTATTGAACTGAGTCATCATCTGATGCTGGAACGAAGCTAACTGTGCTGCCAAGGCATTCAAACCATCTACTTCTATCAACCCTGATCTCTTTCCTGCCCCTCTTGATGACTCGCTGTGCCACTCTGGATTTCCTTGTGCAATTCTGTTCAACAAAGTGTACAACTCATCATATGTCTTATCCAAGGCTTGCCCACCCGATGCAGAGTCTAGTAATATTTTTGTGTGTGGGTCTAGACTTTCTACAAAGGTATGAGCCAGCACTTCATTTGATTGCTGGTGATGGGGGCAGTCTCTCAACAATGACTTGAATCTTTCCCAAGCCATATACAAGTTCTCATCAGGCCTCTGCTTGAAACTGAGTATTTCACTTCTCAACTTTGCAGTTTTGCCTGAGGGGAAGAATCTGATAAGGAACTTCTTAGCCAAGTCATTCCATGAAGTTATGGAGTTCGGTGTCTCAACCTTCAGCCACTTTTTCGCCTCTCCCAATAGTGAAAATGGGAAGAGGGACATTCGTACATAATCTGTGGACATGCCGGTGGGGAGGAACGTGTCACTAATCTCCAAAAAGCTTTGTAAGTGCTGCTGCGGGTCCTCATGTGCCATCCCAGTGAATTGACCACTAGAATGTAACAGCTGCACCATGTTCTGTTTAAGCTCAAAGTGCCCTCCAGGCTCCGGTTTACTGATGCTAGAGGTCACATTCGTCGCTAGTGGGATTGCCACTTCGCCAACTGGTCTTGCTGCCATTACTTCTGATGACAATTGTGCTTGTCCCGCGGGTGGTTGTTGTTGTACCTTTTCTTGAAGTCTCGTTAGCTTTTTCTCTAGAGCTACTCTCCTTCGCAAATGGATTTGACGTTCAGGTTCTAGCAACGGTTCCACAAGCTCTCTATTTCTAGCCAGCTCGGCAGGACAACCTGTCACCTGCAAATACATAGACTAAGACCAAGTTTCTCAACACTTAAGGAAATTTCAAAAATCACACAAATACAGATAAATTATAAAAACTTCTCCGAGTCCCCGACAACGGCGCCAAAAACTTGACGTGCCCGATTCGCGCGTCCGCAAGTGTACAGGTCGTGCAAGTAATATAGTGGCTCTTTTTAAGAACCGGATTGTCGAACCCACAGGGACTGGACCCATTCCTCTAACTATCCATTTCTAGTGTGATCTTAAATACCTCAAGTGTTGGTTATAGACATTTTCTATTGAGATTAATTAAGTCTAAGTTTGGGTCAACGAAGTATTCTAAAATTACTCTAGGAGCAACATAGAGTTAAAACCAATTAATCATGCGATACTACGATTTGCAATGGGTTAAGCATGGAACTATCAATTGTTATTTCACATAATTAGAATTGCATGTTTATGGTCTTTCGAGCCTCTAAACACGGCAATCTAGCCTCACTGCATCATTGTGAGCGAGGAGTTTAATATTCTAGTCACGGGCAATCAATTATGTTGTGGTTTACGGGGAAACGATTAGGGACTTTCGTGCGTCTAACCATTTAACTCAACTTAGCCTCACAACTACTTCTTCGAGTAGTGATGTGACATCCCAAGTTGGTCTTTCATAACCCCGTGTGTCAACCAAGCACGGTGTTAGGTATATTTCTATCCTGACACAAAAATCTCTCCCAAGATACAAACATGCTCCTTACATTCTCATGTACTAACCTAGGTAATGCCTTCTCAAGATATTACTCAAGCTAACAAATATGCTTTCATGGTGATGAATCATAAAAATAACCAACAATCCAGAATGCAAGACGAAAACAACAATCAATAACTTAATTCCAAAACAAATTCATAAAAGCACAATCATAATTCATGGCTTCAACCTTAGAGGAAGAGTTCTTGCCATTCATGTTCGTAAAACTACAATTAACTAATACTAAACTAACATACTTACATGAATTTGGTAGATGAGAAGGGAATTTGGTAAACCCTAGATGAGTTCTCCCACTTCTCCCTTCACTCCTAGGTGGTTTTTCAGAATAAAATTGTGACCCAATGATTTTAGGAGCTAAGGGTTCAATTTATACTATGCTGAAAAATTGCAAAATTTGGCCTGTGGTGGAACAGCAATGTGTCATGGAGCTGAACGCCCTACTTGACCTCCGTGACACGTTGGTAACGCGTACCCTCACTGGAATGTGCCAAAAATGCAATTTTTGGCCAAGTGTTGCCGCGTTGGCAGCGTGCCACGGCCCCTATCGCGCAGGGTGCCAGTTATTGCATATTTTCTTGTTGACTTTCACGTTTTGCTCTTGATTCCATTCCTCCACTTCACCAAATCATGAATTAGTTCCTCAAATGCATTATTAACCTTAAAAAACAAGGACTAATCATGTTGGTTAGTATATATTCACATTTACATAAAATCACATGAAAATGTATAAAATAACTTAGATAAACAAGACCAAATTAACGTATAAAGCATCACTCGGGCATGCTATTTTTGCCCACGATCATGAGGGACGAAAAGTTCAGGGTTTTTTCTCTCTTTCTTTCTTCTTTAATTCAATAGCTTGTATGATTAACACTCATTTTATGATGTTTAATCCACAAATGAGTGGCTAATTCCTCTCCTTACTGAGGTTATGAACAATTGTAATGAAATTTGATCATTGATTCTTTGGTTTTCCATCTTTTCTTCCATGTTGTTCTATTAATTGTTGTTTTTACTGCATTAGTGTGTGGCCTACATTAATGTACATCTAAAAAGTCCGGTTTCACTCGAGAGAGCACGAAATTGGAAAGTTGTGAATTAATAGGATATGTTCTTTACTTGATTTGGGAAAATTGAGTCTTGATTTGCTTTCAGGATAGAAATATACCTGAAAGTCGTATTAGTCAATTTAGGAACCGGAATTGTATAGCTAGGACATGAATTGCATTTGATCACAGAAATGTAGACGGATGTTTCATGATTCTTAAGTGAGGTTAAATACGAGAGTTTTAATCTCTTGGCAAATGTTCTTGGCTAGCAACTGGAGGAAAAGATTAACCAAAGTATGATGATAATTAGTTTCATTACATGTTCGTTTAACCTCAGCATGCTTTCATTCATAGTTCAGATTCAAAGTAGATAATTGTTCTTAGTTTTAGTATAAAATTTATAAAACAAACTATCAACTTTTTGATTACGCTGTTGTCTGCATTTTTAGAAGTAAAATATAGTACACTTGAGCAATTTGCACTTCATCCAAGTCTCTGTGGGATCGATACTTGGCTTACCAAAGCCACTCACTACTTGTTCGACCACGTGCACTTGCGTGTCATTTTATATAACCCCAAAACCACCCGAACAAGTTTTTGGCGCCATTGCCGGGAACTTGGCAATTGGTGAAATTATTTTAAGTGTTAGTTTACTGTATTTTTATTTTCTTAGTGTTGACAACTTGGTCTTAGCCTGTATTTTGCAGACTTAATTGTTGTTGAACACTGGCAAGAGACAAGGAGCTGGTGGAATCATATATAGAGCCAGAAAGGATATTTCACAGTAAGAGAAGAGAAGCTCTACAAAGAAAGTTGCAGTTGCTCAGGCAGACGATCATGGAGCAACAACAGAATCCACCGGTAGTACGGGCAGTGTTAGTGCCCGAAGAAGCAGCAGCATAGCCGGTTCACGAGGTGGCAATCCCACATGCCAATAATGTTACATCGAGTATCCGCAAGCCAGAGGCGGGAGGGAGATTTGAACTTAAACAAAATATGGTGCAATTGTTGCACACAAGCGGGTAATTTAGCGGTCTCCCTCATGAAGATCCACAGCAGCATCTCAAAAATTTTTTGGAGATAAGTGACACTTACATCCCCGCTGGAGTGTCACCAGACTATGTCCGGCTTACATTGTTCCCATTCTCATTATTGGGAGAAGCCAAGAGGTGGTTGAAAGCTGAGCCACCGAATTCTATTTCTACGTGGGATGATCTTGCACGGAAGTTCTTGATAATGTTTTTTTCCCTCTGGTAAAACAGCAAGACTTAGAAGTCGAATTCTAAGTTTCAAACAGAGAGAGGGAGAAAATTTATATCAGGCCTGGGAGAGATTTAAATCCATGTTGCGGGATTGTCCTCATCATCATCAGTCCAATGATGTGTTGGTGCACACATTTATTGAGGGTTTGGAACCCCACACCAAAATATTGCTAGATTCAGCAGCTGGAGGGCAAGCGCTGGAGAAGACTTATGAGGTGCTGTATACCTTGTTGAACCGGATTTCACAGGGCAATCCTGAATGGAATGCTGATTCATCACGACGTGGGACAAGGAAAGCAGTAGGAGTGCTTGAAGTGGATGGGTTTACAGCTATCGCTGCACAGATAGCTGCATTGCAAAATCAACTGAACAATCACTTCATCAACATGACACTGAACCAGCCTCAAGCCCCAGTTAATGCAGTCCAGCAGATGTGGTGTGAAATGTGTGGAAGCAGTGAGCACTCAGCTGAGTGTTGTGGAGCCAATCCTGACTCGGTAAACTTTGTGGGTAATGCACAAAGGAACCACCAGCAGTATGGTAGTAGCTACAACTCCAATTGGAGGAATCACCCTGATTTCGCATGGGGTAGCAACAACCATCAGGGCCAAAGTTCGGGTCAGGGTGTGCAAAGGAACCAAGGAGGGCAGCAAAATTATCAAGCTCAATTTAGAAACAACAATGCACCTACTCCACCACCATCACCCAGCATTGAGGAGATGTTTAAGACCATGATAGCTAACCAAGCTCAATTGCAGGCTGACTATGTGAAATTGGCAGCCGAAGTGAAAAACAACCAGTTAGCTACAAAGGCACTTGAATATCAATTTGGGCAATTTGCTAGTGCCCAAAACACAAGGCCCAGGGGAGGACTGCCAAGCGACACGGATCCCAATCCCAAGCAGGTAAATGCAGTGACCACAAGTAGTGGTTTGCAGCTGAACGAGGTGGAACCAGAAAGACCACCTCAACAGTCGGGAGCAGCAGAAGTTGAGAGGGAGCAAAGTTATGAAAGGGGGAAGACCAAGGAAGCTGAATCAGAAAGACCTCCACCCCCGTTCCCTCAAAGACTAAAGAAACACAAAGAGGAGGCGTGTTTCAAGAAATTCATGGAGGTGCTGAAACAGGTACATGTTAACTTACCTCTTGTTGATGTCTTGCAGGGAGTGCTGAAATATGCGAAGTATATAAAGGACATCGTGGAAAAGAAAAGTCGGTTGACTGAGTATGCTACGGTGGCTCTAACGGAGGAGTGCACTTCCCGGATCCAAAATAGACTGCCCACAAAGCTAAAAGACCCTGGGAGTTTTACTATCCAGCTTACTATTAGGCAGAGCATCCGAGCTCGTGGATTGTGTGACTTGGGAGCGAGCATAAATTTGATGCCTTCATTGGTATTCAGAAAGTTCGGTCTAGGGAGTCCTAGACCCACAACGGTAATCTTGCAGTTGGCAGATCGATCCTTAGCCAGACCGGATGGCATTGTAGAGGACGTTCTGGTGCAAGTTGGCTCCCTAATTTTCCCGGTTGATTTTGTCGTGCTGGATTTTGAACCAGACGCGGAAGTCCCATTTATTTTGGGACGTCCCTTCTTGGCAACCGGGAAGGCACTAATCGACACAGCCGCAGGGCAGCTAACAATGCGAGCACATGACAAGGTAGAGGTGTTTGATGTGTACAAGGCACCCAAGCTCTCGATGGTGCATGAAGAACTCTCAGTGATCAATGTGATTGATCAAGGTGATGATAAGCAGATGAAGGATTCCCGAGAGTTAATGGGAAAACCACCGGAAAGGTGTAAGCACTACTGGGGGGAGGACGGTGATCGAGAGAAATCGTCCATCACCCTAGCGGACAATTGAGCTTAAACGACGTCAAGCCGCGACGGTAAACCAGGCACTGCACGGGAGGCAACCCGTGAAAATTTTTTTCTTTTTTCTTTCATTTTATAAAGTGTAAAAAGATTTTTCTTTTTCTTTTTCTTGATTTACAACAAAATTTTTCATTTTAGTTTTTGTTTATTTATATTTAGAGTGAAACCTATAATTCTAACCTATTTTGTATAGTGAGATGAATTTCAGGTCAAGCAGAGAAAAATATACACGGAATCGCGAAGGAAAAGTCGAGGTATGAAAAATTAATAAAAAGTGGAAAATAGTGAGCTGGGGCGATAGCTCCGTGTCACGGAGGAGGACCTCTGCGTTACCCTCCGTGACACGTTGAGGTATAACCCGAAAATTTTAAAAATTTCCAGAACAGCCTCGCGATGGCTCCGTGTCACGGAGGCAGTGCGCCGCGATGCACTCCGTGACACGTTGTCGTGTATATCGCGACGGGTCACACCAGGTCGCCGGGTGACCCGCGCAATTTTCTTCCTTTTTAACCCCAAAACCCTCCCTTTTTCCCTCATTTTCTAATCCCTCCGCGACCAAACCCCCCAAAAACCGTCCCTCATCAACGTGACACGGAGTAAGGCAAGAAATTCACCATGTTTTCTTCGATTCTTCAAAAACAAGGTATGTTCTTCGATTCCCTCTCAAATTCTTGTCGATTTTCTTCGATTTTTAGCATGGGAGGTTAGCTAAATTGCCCTAAGTCGAAATTAATCATGAATTTGATTTCATTGTTGATTGATGAATGTTTGGAATATCGTATGATTGCTTGAACTTGTCGATTGCATAAATTTATCGAATTTGATTGATAAAATCAATTCTAGGGCTTGTTAGTTGAATTTGAAGTTGAAAATGTACTGAAATTGTGAATTTCATGCTGGGTTGTACGTGTTGAATGAGATGAGTCGATGTACAAATTGTTAGGATGTTAATAGAACGACGAATTCTCGGGTTGGGGGAAATGTTGAAATTGGTAAGAATTGGTTGGTTGGATAGGTTCGTGTGTAGATATATTTTTGTGTTGTTTTTGTTTCTTTGTTTTTCCTTGCTAAGTGCGATGGTTAAAATGTTAGCGATGGTAGTGATTGTGATTAGCTGTACGAAGTCTGAGTAGTACGCAGAAGTTATACCGTCGAATTTTTCGAACACACTAAGCATGATTCTATAGTTGTTTGTTTTGAGTAAATAAAGATATTCTTGCCGTATTGTTATAACTGTAGCTAAGGACTAAGTGTGGGGTAACCTAGCGTAACCCTACCTTAGCCGAAGTTAATATCCGTGAGCTTAACATTGATCTTGTTTACTTGGGTTGACAGGTAAAATGGCAAGCCGGCAAGAGAAAGGAAAAGGCGCGTCAACTTCAGGCACCGGAAGGAAACGAATCAGACTGGGCACTGCAGTCCCAGCTGCACCAGCAGTTCCACGCGGCCAGCGCCGCCAATATGGAACAAGATGGGTGACCGATGAGGGGAAAAAGTGGTACGCGAAGCATAAAGAAAATAAATATTTCCCCGAGGAGCATATAGCACGGGAGCCATTCGCACAGGAGTTCCCCAGGATGGTTCACCAGATCGAGGCAGCTGGGCTCAAGTTCATCTTTGAAGAGCCCAAAGAATGCAATCTGCACTTGGTTCAGGAGTTTTATGCCAATTGGAACCCGACGATCAGGAGTCACACCATCAAGATCAGAGGGAAAATAGTCACTCTGGAGCCCCACCACCTCAATGCCATCATAGGAGCGCGGGACACAGACGCCAACGTCCTCCGACAGCTGAACATTACCCCACCGTATGCGGACATCAGACGCACATTGTGTGGGACCCGATCAATAGCTAGATGGAGCAGACACAAAGAGAGGGGCTACCACCAGACGTTACCCTATTCACAGATGAATAGGGAAGCCCGAATCTGGCTGAAGATAGTCTGCTCATGCCTAATCCCGAGGGTACATATGACTGATGTAACCCGGGATCGTGTATGCCTGGTGTATGCCCTGATGAAAGGGCTGGAGATCAATGTCGGGGTGGTTATTATATCCGCCATGAAGAGAGCCCGGTTGCACCAGGGGCACAGGTATGGTTTTGGTGGACTACTGACCACCTTCCTCAGGGGCCTCGATGTTGAGGAGGAGGCCCTTGACTATATCCCGCAGTTGGAGCGGCGGGCCTTAGACGTTATTAAAACTAAGGCTCCCGACACCACCCACGGGCTAGTGCTTACACTTGGCGAGCGACATGCTCGTGACGACCAGTATATGGCTCGGATGTATGGGATGCAGATGCTCCAGCTAAGGATAGGTGGGAGGCTGGCGACAGAGGAGGAGCTATGGCAGCTCGAGCTAGACTACCCTTTTGGCGAAAACGCCAGGGCTCTATGCCGAGTGGGGCCAGCATTTGTAGAGCCCACAGATTATGATGTCCCCACAAACGAGGAGACACGTCGGGAGGACTCCAATGTGGAGTCCGATGATGACGACGGAGGCGACTCGGATATGGGAGATGAAGCAGCAGCACCCGACGAAGAAGTGGAATACTTTGACTGATCATGGAGTTCCACCACCCGATTTTGTGTTGTTTTAATTTTTGTGAACACTGGGGATAGTGTTCGAGCTAAGTGTGGTATGGGAGTAGTTAGGTGTTGGGCTGGGCTGGTTTGTATGTATGCTCTCTTCTGTTATCGTGTATGTTGTGTGTCCCTGTGAGTGTTAATTTTCAAGTTGTTTCGTAAGTTGTTTCGTAATTGTAAATATTTGTTAAATTGATGTGTGTTGCTGAATGTTGCTAGCTGATTCTGATTCTGTACATATTTTTGTTATCGAAATGATCGATATTTTTAAAATTTTTAAAATTGTTGTAAATTTTAAAATATTTTGTAAATAAATTTTCTATCGAAATGATCGATATTTTCGACATTTTTTTAATTTTGGGTTTCTCGGCGTTTGTTTTCGGTTCTTTTACCGAGAATGGTCCCATTGAACCGACGTCTTAAGTAGTGACCGTTCCCTATGATGGATGGATGACGACCGTCTTAAGGGAAATATAGTCGTTAGGAGTAGTTTTTTTCTCAATTATTTTTTCAATTTTTCTTTGGTGGATTGCATCCCAGAACCTGTAGTTACTATATGGTTGCAAAATTCTGGTTGCGTGTTGTACATGATAATCAAAATGCAAAGGTGAGGGACGAAATAAGTATAAAGGTATAAAGCATCACTCGGGAATGCTATTTTTGCCCACGATCATGAGGGATGAAAAGTTCTGGGTTTTTTCTCTCTTTCTTTCTTCTTTAATTCAATTGCTTGTATGATTAACACTTATTTTATGATGTTTAATCCACAAATGAGTGGCTAATTCCTCTCCTTGCTGAGGTTATGAACAATTGTAATGAAATTTGATCATTGATTCTTTGGTTTTCCATCTTTTCTTCCATGTTGTTCTATTAATTCTTGTTTTTACTTCATTGGTGTGTGGCCTACATTAATGTACATCTAAAAAGTCCGGTTTCACTCGAGAGAGCACGAAATTGGAAAGTTGTGAATTAATAGGATATGTTCTTTACTTGATTTGGGAAAATTGAGTCTTGATTTGCTTTCAGGATAGAAATATACCTGAAAGTCGTATTAGTCAATTTAGGAACCGGAATTGTATAGCTAGGACATGAATTGCATTTGATCACAGAAATGTAGACGGATGGTTCATGATTCTTAAGTGAGGTTAAATACGAGAGTTTTAATCTCTTGGCAAATGTTCTTGGCTAGCAACTGGAGGAAAAGATTAACCAAAGTATGATGATAATTAGTTTCATTACATGTTCGTTTAACCTCAGCATGCTTTCATTCATAGTTCAGATTCAAAGTAGATAATTGTTCTTAGTTTTAGTATAAAATTTATAAAACAAACTATCAACTTTTTGGTTACGCTGTTGTCTGCATTTTTAGAAGTAAAATATAGTACACTTGAGCAATTTGCACTTCATCCAAGTCTCTGTGGGATCGATACTTGGCTTACTAAAGCGACTCACTACTTGTTCGACCACGTGCACTTGTGTGTCGTTTTATATAACCCCAAAACCACCCGAACAAGAACAAGCTAGGGCAATCAAATTCTCCTCAGATTTTCAAGTGATTCTCTCAGGTATTTCCATCACCAGGTATGTGGGAATTCAACAAGGGAATATTTATTCCCTTGTGTCCCCAAAAATCTCCTCTATCTTCTCTATTAGTTTTAGCCCTGAACTTTTGAATATGAATGAATGATATATCAGATTTCGTTCATAGCATGTGGGATGTTGTCTATGTTGATTGTTTTCATATTTTCAATACCTAGTTATCATGCTAATACTCATTCTTGTAAGAATGGTTTTAGCCCTAGCTTTGAATTCAGTAAACTAGAATTTTTCCTGTTGGACAAGTTCTTCCTTGTGGCATGATTTTATTAGTTGGGTTTCCTATATTCTAGGAAATGTTGAGAATTCAGTCAGATCCATGTTATTCTAGTCTCAGTAAGATTTTTAGCAACCTCGGTATTTTCTAGAAAAATGTCAGCTGATCAGTTTGACCATAGTTAATTTTTGAGGTGTCAGTGATGCCTCCTAATTTTTAGAATTTAGACTCAGACATCAGTTATCATATTTTTGTGGTTCTTTAGATGGTTAAAACACATCCAAATTAGCAGCTCTGACCATTCTTAGAACTACCAGCTTCAGCCTCAGTTTTTTTTAGACAGCTACGCTGCTCCCAGATGAGCAGCTCTAATCAGTCTTAGAACACCAGTTTCCAAATTCGGTCTAATAAGAATCTCACGGTACTCTCAGACAGTATCCCTGAGCCAATTGTAGTCTTGGGCCCTCAGTATTGAGCTATCCACTTGGCAGTAGTAGTCATGGTAGGACTATCTAGTGGGAGCAGGACTTAGCACCGAGAGGGCCGGGGTTCCAGCGCACCCAGGTTCCCAGAACTACGTTGCTACCATAGGTTATATTTTTATTGGCCTCTTGGCCCTAGACAGTGATCTTACAGTCCATACCTTTATACCCTAGCAAGGTATATTGGGTCCTACCGATGGGATTGTATACATTGGACTCCACGTCTAGCTCATGTGGTTATATGTTGGTTATAGCCTTTTCCACTAGTCAGCTCAGTTCAGTCTCAGATTAGTTATTTCAGATTAGTTCAGTACAATATTCAAAATTAGTATCTCAGATTTAGGCATGTCTTTTACCATTAGACAGGGTTATTTGACCATCTCAGTATATCACAGTTTATTCAATTTCATTATTTTAGTTGGTCATTGCATGTCTTTCCAGTTCAGTTATTTTATTCCTTGTGTGTGGTTTCTCCTAATTACTCAGTACATTCAAAGTACTGACGCATACCTTTCATGCTATATGGTTTTATGATACAGCTGCAGGTTCTCAGTCTCAGCCCTGTTAACAGATAGCCTTCAGGAGTTCTCATCTGCATCGTTGGTGAGTCCTCATCTTTCAGGGATGAGGATTATTTATTTCAGTTATATTTTCTTTCAATTAGATTTAGAGTTTGTTGGGGGCTTGTCCTAGAAACTCATTAGATAGATGGCTTTCAGACACAAACAAAGTTTTCAGATTTTTTTTAGCTTTGTTTCAGTTGTATAACACTTATGATTTAGTTCTTTTTCATAAATGCTTTTTTTTATTATTTCAAAGCTTCCGCAATATATGTACTTAGAATGCCAGTGTTATGATAGACTATGGGTTGACTTGGGGTTACTTGTGACTCCAAGTACCATATCTCGCCCAGGGTGTAGACTCGGGGCATCACAAACTTTGTATTAGAGCACTAGGTTTAGAGTATTCTAGGATGTCTAAAAGCGGCATCGAGTAGATGTTATACCCCGAAAGAAAAAAGATCAAACCCAGGAGTTGAAATAGAGAAAATTGAAATCTAGCATCAGCTCACAGAAAGGGTCGTGATGTGACCCGTGGGGGCAGCCCATGAGTCGTGAGGTGCCTCGTGGTGAGGCTTAAGAGGCGAGTTTGAAATTTATGATTTAAGGTCCCCACGGACATTACCACGAGTCATGGTCAGACCCCACGACTCATTGAGTCAATCTTGGGAAGTGATTACTGAGAAGGAGAAGAAATAATGTAGTGTACCCTACGGAAGATCCCCACGAATTGTGGTGAGTCACCACGATTCGTGGGGTGGGTGATGAGCAACATGATGGAGAAAAATAAAAATCCCAAGAAGTGTATGTGACACGTGGTCACCCAAAATGATTCGTGATGCTCCTCATGACGAGCCCCAGATGATTTGTTAGGAAGTGTACTTGACGAACGATGCCACGAGTCGTGGCCTAAGGCGACGAGTCGTCATGACCCTCGTGGGGACTGGCAGGCAGTTATCTTCTGCAAATTTAGTAAGGGCTTTTCCATAATTCCTATGATCCTAAGGCCTAAACTACATGGTTTTAAGCTATGAACAGTGTGTTTTAAGAGGGGAAAACCTATTCTAAGTCATTTCTACTCATGCATTCAAAGATAGAGAGTTAGAGAGGTGATCAAGCTTGTTCTTCTTCATGTTCTGTTCAATTCTTCTTGGGCAATCAGAGAAGTGTAAGAACCAATTATAATCAGGTATGTAGGGTTATGAGTGGGTGAATCCTTTCACAACCATTCCTAATCCCCCTCTAAATCATGAATTTCCTATGTCAATTCTTTGGGGGTTTTAACCAAATGCATGAATTTTCTAATTCTCTAAATGGGTATGATTTAAATATGTTTCTACTATTGAATTATGATTCATGGGAAAGTTTTACATTGTTTTCAATTAAAAATTATGTTCAAGCTTTATATATTTAAAATGCCCACTTATGAGAAAATCAAGAAGGTTGAGATTTTAAGGTGAATGTTCACGTACGATGGAGTACTGATGATGAAAGGCATGTTATTAACTTACCCATGTTTATAATCACGTTTTTTCAATGTGAATTGAGTATTTTAAAGCATGTCAAAATATTGGGCAATGCCCACATGTTTAAGTATGATTTATGAATTAAGCTTACCACATGATTTTGGAGCGAAGATTCCCAATTATTTTTCAGCTTGTGGTATGATTTGAGTTAAAGCTTCTCATATGCATAATTTCATATTTGAGATGTATTTTATTATTGAGCTTCATCAATAGACGATGGTGAGATTTGTTGAAAAATGATGGAGAACATATGCATGTTTTGGGAGTAGTGTCTAGCACTGAGTAGGATAAGGGTCGATCACCCTATTCCTCTAAACTATGCTCCAACATAGGTTTATACTTATATATATATATATATTACTTTGGGACCTCCCTTGAGAGCTATCCCCTGCCCCGATTGGGCCCCGAGCTTTATATCGATATCATGATATCGTCCTTAGCCCTGGTAAGGCTTTGGATAGCTCTACCCACTTGAATGTGATAGTTGGATCACATATGCTTTAATCATGGTATGTCGGTTAAAAGATGAGTCTCCCATTTTTCCTTGTGATTTCAGTTAGCATATTCATCATTCATGATGTGTGTATATATATATATATATATTTTCTAAAGAAGGTTTGACTCAATATTCAGTTTTACTCATGACTATTGGATCTCAGCTTTGAGTTAATCGATTCAGTAATGATATTATGTTATGTTGAAATCATGATTTCAGAAAGAATGCATGCAAGCCCTACTCTCAGATTCTTATTTGTTTATGTTTATTGTTATGCATATTTTAAATGATTTTACTTATCTAAGTTGTTTTACTTACCTTGCATACTCGGTACATTCCATGTGCTAACCATATACTCTATGATGTATCATTTCATGATACAGGCCTTGACACTTAGACTCTGCCCCGTTCTTAGCCAGCCTTCCAGAGTTAGCATCCTATGCTTGTGGTGAGTCCTCATCTCCCGAGGACCATGTTTTTATCAGATTCCTCTCTGTATTTTCAGTTTTAAGCTTTATCAAGTTAGTTTGGGGTCTTGTCCCATCAACTCTTCCGACTTAGAGGTGTTTTAGACAGAATATATTCAGCTTCAAATAGTGTATTTTGATGTTATGTTTGTCTCAGACTTCCGCTAAGACTATTATGTTAATTCTTCGGTTTTATTGATTGAGTTAGATGAATTCTTATGCCATGGGTCGACATGGAGTCTCTCGAGGCTCCTCATCCTGTGTCTCGAATCGAGCCTCCATTCGGGTCATGACAGTAGAGTCCTCTTCATGGGTGTGAAGCACACCACTCTTATGACAGGGAGACTACGAGATATTATTAGGAAAACTCCCTTTTGTTCATACTCTTTATCATGCGTTGAAATTCAATTCTAGAAATTCTCCTAACTCGTGCTCTATTTTGTTTTAGTGAAATCATGCCTCCACGATGTGGTAACGGAAGAAGGGCCGGTAACGCTCACCGACCTGCCCCACCAGCTCCAGAAGCCCTTCAGGACAACTTAGTCTTCTCCGCAGAGTTCAGGGCGGCCATCCAGCTACTCGCACATGCAGTTACTAATCAGGTGAACCAACAGGTGGTTTGTATTAACAATAATAGGTCCGCAACAACTGCCCGAGCTCATACATCACTTGGATGAACCCTCCAGTTTTCCATGGGTCTAAGGTGGGAGACGACCCATAGGAGTTCGTGGATGAGATTAGGAAGATCGCACGAATTATGGGTGTCATGTCCTCGGAGAGTCCCGACCTGGCTGCATACCAGCTAAAAGGGGTAGCCCAGATATGATACGAATAGTAGAAGGATGGGAGATCAGCGAAGTAGGACCGGTGGAATGGGAGTTCACTACAACCTTCCTAGACAAATTCTTCCCTCGGGAGCCCATAGAGGCAAAAGTGGCGAAATTCATGAATCTGAAACAGGGAAATCGGACGGTGGAAGAGTATGCACTAGAGTTCATAAGGTTGTCTAAATATGCTCCAGAGATGGTAGCCGAGCCAAGGGCTCGTATGCTGAAATTTGTTAATGGGGTGTCAAACTTGGTCCTCAAGGAGTGCAGGACTGCAATGCTTATTAAGGACATCGATCTCTCTAGCCTCATAGTCCATGCTCAGCAAATTGAGACAGAAAAATAAAAAGATTTGGAGCGGGAGAACAAACAGGCAAGAACCGGCCAGTCAGATTATGGCCACCAGAGATCCAGCGGTAGTAGCCATCCATAGACGCAGCAGAGGGCTCCAACACCCATTTTAGCTAGTGCCTCTACCTTTCGGTCCCGCAAGGATCATAGGGATGGAACATCTGGCTCACAATCTAGAGCCATAGTGCCAGCAACCACTACAGCTACTGTCACGCCCCGAGCCTACACCCTGGACGTAATACCGTACTTGAAGCCACAAGTGACCCCAAGTCAACCCCTGGTCTATTATACACTAGCTTTCTGAGTAAACATGCACAACAAAACTTTTAAATAACAAATATATCAGTTTAAGAAAATATAATGATTGAAAGTAGAGAAAGAAATAATATATCTGAAATACAATTCTGAAAGATAAGTTTGGTCTGAAAGCCAACTACTGAGCAGTTGCTGGGACAGGCCCCTAGCAAACTCTAGGTCTGTACAAAATCATACCAACTGAAGTAAATAAATAAGAACCTTGAATGATGAGGACTCACACTTTGATCTGCCGAAATGGAATGCTCTAAAACTGAGGTAACCATCTGTGCTGAATCTGAGAACCTGCAGTTGTATCATGAAATGATACAGCATGAAAAGCATGCATCAGTACTTTGAATGTACTGAGTAAGTGGGAGAGACATGCTGAATATAAATTCTAAACCCTAATGACACGCCATGACCAACAGGCAAATTGAACTGAGATGCTTATTTTGATACTAGACTGGATTGACTAGTGGGAGAGTCTATAACCGACATATAACCACGTAAGCTAGACGTGGAGTCCGATGTATACACCCCACCGGTAGGACCCAATATACCATGCCAAGGTATAAAGGAATGAACTGGTGATCACAAGAAAATATCAGGGGCCAAGCAGGACAAGTAATATTGTAACCTACGCTGGCAACTTAGTTCTGGAATCCTAGGTGTGCTAGAACCCCGACCCGTTCGGTGCTAAGTTCAACTCCCACTAGAAAACCTAAACTGAACTACTAAGCTGATAGCTTGAAATTGGGGCCTAAGACTAGTCAGTGACGAATAACTGCATGTACCCTGAGAGCCTTATTGGACCAGATTCTGAAACTGGGTTCTAAGACTGATCAGAGTTGCTTATCTAGAAGTGTCATAACTGTCTACAGAACAACTAATAACTAAACTGGGGTCCTAGGGCTAGTCAGAGTTATAACTTAATGTCATCAACGCCTAATGGACCAAATAACTAAAATCTGAATCTGAGTCTGAAAACTGGGAGGCACCACTGACACCTCAAAAATAAACTGGAGTCAAACTGATCAGTTTGAATTTTCTAGATTACACTGAGGTTGCTAAAATCTGACTGAAGCTAGCCTGATATGATTCTGACTGAGACTAGACTGATATTTTGTGTTCTAACTAACTAAATTACTAAGCAACTAATAGAGAATTTCATTTAACGTACTAAAGTCATTCTGATTCATGGGATATTTACCCAACACATACGAATAGCAAGAAAATTCTAGGAATTCACCCCAAAGCGTTCTTCATTCACTAGAGGAAATTTAACAAGTAAAAACCATTACTCAAAATTAGGGCTCAAATTCACTTTTGTAATAATACTGACAACTTGATGAGGAACTGATGAAGATTATACAAATAATAAGTATAAACATTGTTCTGAGGGAAATCAACGAAAATAAACATGAATGCTTCTCATACTCGAAAGCTCAGGGCTTAAAACTTATAGAAGAAATTGAGGAGGAATTTGGGGATGGAAGGGAAGGACAATCCACTTGCGAAAACCCCACATACCTGATGAAGAACCCACGAAAAATCTTGAGGAATTGAGGAGAAGAAGGTTGTCCTAGTTCTTGCTCTGAGAATTCCTGAGAGAACTTACAGTCTATTTTATGAGTGCTTGAGTGGGGAATGAGGAAAAGGACCCATTACCCCCACTAAAATGTCTGAAATTGAAGTCAAAACGATGTGGCATAATGCTTGGGAGAATGGGAAATTACTAAATAGCCCTTAGAAATTTGCAGGGAAAAACTGTCAAGTGCCCTTAACGGGTGATCTAACGAGTCGTTACTGGGTCCAACAAGTCGTTACTGGGCAAACGAGTCATTGGGTCCTCCCATCAAGTTCACTGGAGAAATTTCTACTGACTCCTGCCGGGTACATGACGAGTCGTCATGACTGGGAACGATTTGTTGTCTCGTCCATCAGGTACACTGGTAAGAAGGTTAGAAAGGACTGGAAACGAAGGACCTAACTACTCATTATTGCTGATGACGACTCATGGTGACCTTCCATCAAGTACATTATAATTTGCTCAAATTTCTGAACTCCGGCTTGACAACGGGCGACTTGATGAGTCGTAGGGCCTGATAACAACTCGTGGTATTTTCCCTTAGGAATACAGGTATAAAGTCTTGGCCTCCATCTCAAGGTTGACCTGACTAGTCGTTGGGTCCCTTAACGACTCGTCAGGTTGGTTGTTTTGCAACATTTCTGCAGGTTTCCAGATTTTTTTATCTAAGTCCCAGATATTGAATTTATGCTCCCGGGGCATTACAATATCTCCTCCTTGGAATCATTCATCCTCGAATGTTAGAAAACTCATAGCAACAAGAAAAATAACAATCAAGGTACTCAAATACTATTCATGCAACTTCAAAACGACCGAAATGACTACCTCCATTTCAGAGAATATAACTGAACTGAATTTTGCTTTTCATAAACACAACCAAAGTCAGAAAGAAAATTAATTTACATGAACTGAATTCAACAACTAGTTCAGGTCTTAAAACAAATTTCACATATCAAGCTACAACAGAGTCGGTAGAGAACAGGTGTGGGTATTTGGCCCTCATATCTGTTTTGGCCTCCCACGTAGCTCCTTCAACTTGTTGATTCCTCCATAAAACCTTGACTGAAGCTATTTCCTTATTCCTCAATCTATGAACCTGACGGTCCAGGATTAGGACTGGTACCTCCTCATAGGTGAGACTATCCTTGACTACAACACTATCCAATGGCACCACAGAGGTTGGATCTTCGATACACTTTTTCAAAAGTGATACGTGGAAAACTGGATGTACAACTGCTAGTTCTGAAGACAACTCTAGCTCATAGGCCACCTAGCCGATACACCACAAAATTCTATAAGGTCCCACATACCTAGGACTGAGTTTCCCCTTCTTTCCAAACCTCATCACCCCTTTCATGGGCGAAATTTTCAGGTATACCCAGTCATCAACTAAAAACTTTAGCTCTCTTCTTCGCACATCGGCATAGGATTTCTGATGGCTCTGGGTAGTTTTCAATCTCTCTCAGATGAGCTGAACTTTTTGCATTGCCTCGTGAACCGAGTCTGGCCATATAAAAGTAGCTTTACCGACTTAAACCAACCTATAGGAGATCTACACCTCCTACCATATAATGCCTCAAACGGGGCCATCTGAATGCTAGAATGGTAGCTGTTGTTGTACATAAATTCGATAAGAGGCAAATGGTCATCCCAATTACCCTTAAAATCAATCACGCACTCTCTTAGCATATCCTCCAAGGTTTGTAGGGTCTGCTCAGCTTGCCCATCGGTCTACGGATGAAAAGAAGTACTGAGTTTGACCTGAGTGCCAAGTCCCTTCTAAAAAGACTTCTAGAAATTGGAGGTGAACTGAGCTCCCTTGTCTGAAATGATTGATAAGGGAACCTAGGAAGTCTGACTAACTCCCGTATATAAAATTTGGCATAGTTCTCTGCTGAGTCTGTGGTTTTGACTGGGAGAAAGTGAGCTAACTTGGTAATCCGATATACTACAATCCAGATTGAGTCATGTTGCTGGCGAGTCTGCGGTAGACCTGTAATAAAGTCCATATTTACCTCTTCCCACTTCCACGTGGGTATACTGATATCTTGAGTTATGCCCCCTGGCCTTTGATGTTCCACCTTGACTTGCTGGCAGTTCGGGCACTTAGCTACATATTCGACAATATATCTTTTCATGCTGCTCCACCAGTAAATTTCCCTCAAGTCACAGTATATTTTAGTAGCACCAGGGTGAATAAAATACTTTGAGTTGTGTGCCTCAGCCAAAATCTGTTGTCTCAACTCACCAACATCTGGCACGCACAGCCTTCCCTGGTAACAGAGCACTCCATCTCCCCCTTGGGAGAAAGCCTCAACCTCTTTTCTGAGAATCGCTTTCTTGAGTTTAAGTAGAACTGGATCTTCATCTTGTCTAGACTTAACTTCAACTACCAAAGATGAATCTGACCCGCTTTGTACTACTACTCCGCCTTCGGTTGAGTCTATCAGTTGCACCCCTAACCGGGCTAATCTGTGAAAACCTCTCACTAATTCTTTTTTACCTTCTTCCACATGAGTTATGCTACCCATAGACATTCTGCTTAGGGCATCAGCCACTACATTGGCTTTACCCAGGTGATACAACACACTCATGTCATAATCCATTAGTAGTTCCAACCAATGTCTTTAGCGTAGGTTTAGGTCTTTCTGGCTGAACATGTACTGAAGACTCTTGTGATCTGTAAGTACATCTACATGAGATCTATATAAGTAGTGTCTCTATATTTTTTATGCGAATACCACCGCTGCCAACTCCAAGTCATGAGTTGGATAATTTTTCTCATGAACTTTGAGTTGCCTAGAGGCATAGGCTATCACTTTGCCCCGTTGCATCAGTACGCAACCAAGTCCATCTCTGGAGGCGTCACAATATACTACAAACCCATCTGTTCCTTCTGGCAGGGTTAAAACTGGAGCGGTAGTGAGTCGAGTCTTCAAATCCTAATAACTCTTCTCACACTCATCCGACCACTGAAATTTTACCTTCTTCTAGGTTAACTTTGTCATAAGGGATGCTATAGAGGAAAAACCCTCAACGAACCGACGGTAATAACCCGCTAAGCCCAGAAAACTCCTGATTTCTGTCGGAGAGGTAGTTTTGGGCCAATCCTTTATTGCTGAAATTTTATGAGGATCTACTTATATCCCTTCGCCTGTTACCACATGACCTAAGAATGACACAGACTTCAACCAGAATTCACACTTGCTGAATTTGGCGAATAGCTGGCGATCTCGGAGGGTTTGAAATGCTAACCATAGAGGATTAACATGCTCTTCCTCATTTCAATAGTACATCATAATGTCATCAGTAAATACAATGATAAACATATCTAGGTACAACTTGAAAACCCTATTCATTAGGTCCATGAAGGCTGCTGGGGCGTTTGTTAACCCAAAGGACATTACCACAAACTCATAGTGACCATACCGATTTCTGAATGCTATTTTCGATATGTCACTCTCTCTAACCCTTAACTAATGGTACCCTAACCTGAGGCCGATCTTGGAAAAGCAACTAGATCCCTCAAGTGGATTGAACAAATCATCAATTCTAGGTAGGGGGTACCTGTTCCTAACTGTGACCTTGTTCAGCTGACGGTAATCTATGCACATTCTGAGGGTACCGTCCTTTTTATGTACGAATAACACTAGAGCACCCCATTGAGAGATGTTGGATCTGATGAAACCCTTGTCAAGGATGTCCTTTAACTGCTCCTTAAGCTCAGCTGGAGCTATTCTGTAAGGAGGGATGGAGATAGACTGAGTGTCTGGAAGGAGATCTACTCCGAAGTCTATTTCCCGTTCAGGGGGAACTCCGGGAAGATCCTCAGGAAATACATCTGGGACCTCGCTGACGACTGGAACTGACTGAATGGTTGGGGTCTCAGAGTTGGAATCCTTGACCCCAACCAGATGGTATAGAAATAATCCTTTCGTCTGGGCCTTAAGGAAGGAAATAAACCTACCTTTAGGCGCTGAACTGTTGCGCGACCATTGTCACACGGGTCATCTAGAAATTGAAACTTGACAACTCTAGTCCTCCAGTCAACTGAGGCATAGAAGGAGTGTAACCAATCCATGCCTAGAATAAGGTCGAAGTCGACCATGTCTAGCTCTACAAGATCAGCTGGAAAGATTTTATTCAAGACTAAGACTGGACAACTTCTATACACCCGACTGGCTCTAACTGACTCGCCAATTGGGGTGAAAACTGAGAATGGTTCTGATAGGACCTCTGGACTGATGCTGAATTGAACTACTATATATGGAGTTACAAATGAACTAAACTCTATTTACGAACTTCAGCATGCGAGCCCTTGGCTCGGCCACCATCTTTGGAGCATACTTTGATAGTCTAGTAAACTCGAGAGAATACTCCTCCACTGTCTGGTGGCCCTGCCTTAGGTTCATAAACTCTGCCATCTTAGCCTCCCTCAGCTCCCGGAGAAAGAACCTATCTAGAAATGCTGTATGAAACTCCTCCCACTCAATCGGTCCTGCTTCTGCTAACCGCCCCTCCTTCCACTGCTTGTACCAAATCTGGGCTACCCCTTTTAGCTGGTAGGCAGCCAGGTCAGCACTCTCAGAGGAGCTGACACCCATAATCTAGATGGTCTTTCTGATCTAATCTACAAAGCCATGTGGGTCCTCTCCCACCTTTGTTTTGTGAAAGTCTGGAGGGTTCATTCGGGTGAAATCTCGCACCTAGGCAGCAGCTATAGACCTATTTGTGGCTACTGCAACCACCTGCTGGTTCAGTTGATTGGTAACGGTCTGAGCAAGCAACTGAATGGCAACCCTGAATTCGGCGGTAGACACAGAGTAGTCCTGAGGAACTTTTGGAGTTGGTGGAGCAGGTCTGTTGGCATTTCCAGCTCTTTAGCCATTTCCACGTCGAGGAGGCGTTGAATACTGAAAAGAAAAAGGACACAGTTTAGAAAGATGTCTTTGGAATTGGACCTTAATACAGGATAAAGAGCATGAACAAAAGGGGAATTTTCCTAATAACATCTCGTAGCCTCCTTGTCATTAGTGTGACGCACTTCACATACATGAAAAAGACTCTAGTCTATGTGGCTTTCAGACTTTCTAAGGATACTCTAAACCTAGTGCTCTGATACTAAGTTTGTCACGCCCCAAGCCTACACCCTGGACGTAACACGGTACTTAAAGCCCCAAGTGAACCCCTGGTCTATTATACACTAGCATTCTTAGTAAACATGCATAGTGGAACTTTTAAATAATAGATTTATCATTTTAAGAAAATATAAAGACTGAAAGTACAGAAAGAAATAATATATTTAAAATACAATTCTGAAAGATAAGTCTGGTCTGAAAACCAACTACTGAGGAGTTGCTGGGACAGGCCCCCAACTAACTCTAAGTCTATAAAAAACCATACCAACTGAAGTATATAAATAAGACCCTTGAATAATGAGGACTCACACTCTGATCTGCTGAAATGGAATACTCTAAAGCTGAGGTAACTATCTGTGCTAAATCTGAGAACCTGCAGCTGCATCATGAAATGATACAACATGAAAAGCACATGTTAGTACTTTGAATGTACTGAGTAAGTGGGAGAGACATACTAAATATAAAGTCTGAACTGTAATGACACACCATGACCAACAGGCAAACTGAATTGAGCTGCTTATTCTGATACTAGACCAGACTAACTAGTGGGAGAGTCTATAACCTACATATAACCACATGAGCTAGACGTGGAGTCTAATGTATACACCCCACCGGTAGGACCCAATATACCATGCCAGGGTATAAAGGCATGAACTGGTGATCATAAAAAATATCTGGGGGCCAATCAGGCCAAGTAATACTATAACCTACGCTGGCAATGTAGTTCTGGGAACCTGGTGTGTTGGAACCCCGACCCGCTCGGTGCTAAATTCAACTCCCTGTGGAAAACCTAAACTGAACTACTAAGCTAATAGCTCAAAACTGGGGCCCAAGACTAGTCAGGGACGAATAACTGCATGTACCCTGAGAGCCTTATTGGAACATATTTTAAAACTGGGTTCTAAGACTGGTCAGAGTTGCTTATCAAGAAGTGTCATAACTGTCTACAAAACAACTAATAACTGAACTGGGGTCCTGGGGCTGGTCAGAGTTATAACTGAATGTCATCACCGCCTAATGGACCAAATAACTGAAATCTGAATCTGAGTCTGAAAACTGGGAGGCACCACTGACACTTAAAAAATAAACTAGAGCCAAACTGATCAGTTTACATTTTCTGGATAACACTGAGGTTGCTAAAATCTGACTGAAGCTAGCCTGATATGATTCTGACTGAGACTAGATTGATATTCTGTGTTCTAACTAACTAAATTACTAAGCAACTAATAGAGAATCTCATTTAACATACTAGAGTCATTCTGATTCATGTGATATTTACCCAACACATACGAATAGCAAAAAAATTCTACGAATTCACTCCAAAGCATTCTTCATTCACTAGAGAAAATTTAACAAGTAAAAACCATTACTCAAAAATTAAGGCTCAAATTCACTTTTGTAATAATACTGACAACTTGATGAGGAACTGATGAAGATTATATTAACAATAAGTATAAACATTATTCTGAGGGAAATCAACGAAAATAAACATGAATGCTTCTCATACTCGAAAGCTTAGGGCTTAAAACTTATAAAAGAAATTGAGGAGGACTTTGGGGATGTAAGGGAAGGACAATCCACTTTCTAAAACCACACATACCTGATGAAGAACCCACAAAAAATCTTGAGGAATTGAGGAGAAGAAGATTTCCCTAGTTCTTGCTCTGAGAATTCCTGAGAGAACTTATAGTCTATTTTCTGAGTGCTTCAGTGGGGAATGAGGAAAAGGACCCATTACCCCCACTAAAACATCTGAAAACAAAGTCAAAATGACGTGGTTTAATTCTTGGGAGAATGGGAAATTACTAAATAGCCCTTAGAAATTTGCAGGGAAAAACTGTCAAGTGCCCTTAACGGGTGATCTAACGAGTCGTTGCTGGGTCCAACGAGTCGTTGGGTCCTCCTGTCAAGTGCACCGGAGAAATTTCCACTGACTCCTGATGGGCACATGATGAGTAGTCATGATTGGGAATGATTCATTATGTCATCCGTCAGGTACACTGGTAAGAAGGTTAGAAAGGACTGGAAACGAAGGACCTAATGACTCGTTACTGCTGTTGATGATTCGTGGTGACCTTCCATTAAGTACACTGTATTTTGCTCAAATTTTTGAACTCCATCTTGACAAGGGCAAATTGACGAGCCATAGGACCTGATAACAACTTGTGGAGTTGTCTGTTACGAATACAAGTATAAAATCTTGGCCTCTATCTCACGATTGACCTGATGAGTCGTAGGGTCCCTTAACAACTCATCAGGTTGGTCGTTCTGCAATATTTCTGCTATTTTCCAGATTTTCTGATCTATGTCCCAGATATTGATTTTGAGCTCTCAGGGCATTACAGCTACCGAGCTTTCCTTAAGTGTGGAAAGAACCATCCAGGAGAGTGTCTTCATGGCCGAGAGGGTTATTTTGGGTGTGGACAGCTTGGTCATCGGCTCAAAGAATTCCCATCAGCAGGAAGGGGGAGATCACAATCCACCACTATAGCAGCTCCAGCAGGCCGACACATCAAGTACGGATGGCGACCAGTACCAAAACTATTTTTACGCTTTGTCCTCCCGTCAAGATTAAGAGAGCTCACTCGATGTAGTTACGGGTATGTTATGTTGTTTTCATCGAGATGTGTATTCCCTACTAGAATCCAGGAGCCACACTTTCGTTCGTGACTCCCTATGTAGCATTCCAGTTCGATATCAGTCCAGAAGTTCTCTCTGAACCATTCTCAGTCTCCACCCCAATTGGCGAGTCAGTTAGAGCCAGCGGGGTGTATAGAAACTGCCCAGTCTCAATATTTAATAAGGTCATTCCAACTCATCTTGTAGAGTTATACATGGTTGACTTTGAACTCATTCTTGGTATGGATTGGTTTAACTCCGGTTATGCCTCAGTGGACTGCAAAACTAGGGTTGTCAGGTTTCAGTTCTCTAATGAGTCATCTTTAGAGTGGATGGGCAGTAGCTCAGTTCCTAAGGGTCGCTTTATTTCCTACCTTAAGGCCAGAAAGCCTATTTCCAAAGGGTGTATTTATCATCTTGTTCGGGTCAAAGATTCTAGCTCTGAGACCCTGAGTTTTCAGTCAATTCCATTTGTCAGCTAGTTCCCTGATGTGTTTCTCAAAGATCTTTTCGGAGTTCCTCTTGAGCAGGAAATAGACTTCGGTATAGACCTTCTTTCAAACACTCAGCCCATCTCCATCTCTCCTTACAGAACGACTCCAGCTAAGCTTAAGGAGTTAAAGGAGAATCTAAAATACCCTCTTGATAAAGGTTTTATCAGACCCAACATCTCTCCTTGGGGTGCTCCAATATTATTCGTGCGAAAGAAAGACAGTACCCTCAGAATGTGCATCGATTACCGTCAATTGAACAAGGTTACAATCAAGAACAAGTATCCCCTACCCAAGATTAACAACTTGTTCGGTCAGCGTTAGGGAGCCAGTTGTTTCTCAAAGATATATCTCAGGTTGGGGTATCATCAGCTAAGAGTCAGAGAGTGTGACATATCAAAAACAGCTTTCGGAACTCGGTATGGTCACTACGAATTTGTGGTTATGTCCTTCGGACTGACTAATGCCCCCGCAACTTTCATGGACCTGATGAACAGAGTCTTCAAGCAGTATCTAGATATGTTCGTTATTGTATTTATTGACAACATTCTGGTATACTCCAGAAATGAGGAAGAACATGTTAGTCACCTGAGGATAGTGCTTCAGACACTCAAAGACCGCCAGTTGTTCGCAAAATTCAACAAATGCGAATTCTGGTTGAAGCATGTGACTTTTCTTGGTCATGTGGTCTCGGTTGAGGGTATTCAGGTAGATCCTCAAAAGTTAGCAGCGGTGAAAGACTGGCCCAGACCAACCTCCCTAATCGAAATAAGAAGTTTCTTAGGTCTAGCCGATTATTACCGACATTTTATGGAAATTTTCCTCTATTGCATCGCCTCTGACTAAGTTAACTCAGAAAAAGGTGAAATTTCAATGGTTGGATACGTGTGAGAAGAGTTTCCAGGAGTTGAAAACTCGACTCACTACTACTCCAGTTCTGACCTTACCAGAAGGAACAGATGGTTTTGTTGTGTATTGCGACGCTTGAGTTGGGCTCGGCTCTATTCTGATGCATCAGTTTAAGATGATAGCCTACGCATCCAGATAGCTCAAGGTTCATGAAAAGAACTATCCGACTCATGACTTGGAGTTGGCAGCGTTAGTGTATGCGTTGAAAATATGGAGGCACTACCTGTACGAGGCTCATGTGGATATTTTCACCGATCACAAGAGCCTTTAGTATCTGTTTAGTCAAAAAGTCTTAATCTTCGTCAAAGAAGATAGTTGGAGCTACTGAAGTACTATGACATGAGCGTACTGTATCACCCGGGCAAAGCCAATGTGGTACCTGCTGCCCTAAGCAGAGTATCTATGGGGAGCGTAGCTCATGTTGAAGAGGGCAAAAAGGAATTGGCAAAGGATGTAATAACCCGGAAGTGCTTAAGAGTAGATCGGGAAGCTAAAATGCGAAACTGCTGAATGTTGGGAAAAGGGTTGCAGAACGAGAGGTACCACGACCAATGGTAAGTAACCACGGGCCGTCGTTTGTGGTCGTGGGTTCAGTAGTTCAGATGTCAGGGGGAAACAACGGTTGATTCGATGACCCGTTGTAAGAAACAACGAGCCGTCGTGGTGGTCATGGTAAGGAGTCAGCCCAAATGGCTGAAGTAACAATGGTTATTTCAACGGCTCATTGTGAGGAACAACGGTCCATTATTAGTAGTAGTGGTAAGGCCATGGACTGTCGCAGTGGAGACAACCGATGGAAACCATGACCCGTAGAAGCTTACAATGAGTCATGGTAAGACTCATGGAATAGGAGTGCAGAGCTTCAAAAGAAGGAAACAACGAACAAAGGAACGGTCCGTTGAAGCATAGGATGATCTGTCCTGTGTTTCGGTGGTACGATTTCAAGAATGGGCTTTCAGCAGTATTTTCAATAAGAGACAGGACGGGCCGTGGGTTGTTTCCATGACCCGTTGATACTACCTATGGGTTCTATTCGGCTAGTTTTTAGGACAGGTTCATTAAGGGCATTTTCAACTTTTCCACGCTTTTAGACCCTAAACTACGTTGTTTTGGGTATTTTTTGAGTGTGATAAGATGCGTTAAGTCCTTTATACATGCCCATTCTCATGCAAGAACTTTAGAGAGATTTTTGGGAGATTCAAGGTCTTGTTTCCTAAGTTTCCATCAATTTCTTTGTGGGTATTCAAGGAACTTTGAGTCAATCTATTTCCAGGTATGTAGGGTTTTAATAGATGTCTTCCTTTCACACCCATGCCCAATTCCTATCAATTAGTGTTAAATTATGAATGATCAATTATGGGGTTTTGATCAATTGCATGATTCTTATATCTCTATTCATGGGTAGGATTAGATTGAGTTGATATTGTTGATTTATGAATCTTGGGAGGATTCTAACTTATTTCTCTTATAAAAATTATTTTTCTAAAAATTGGATGTAAAACGCCCAAAGTGAAGAGTTCATAAAAGAGGTGATTTATAGTAAATGTGTGATAATGATGAAGTTGGTGATGGAAAGCATGTTTCTAAAGCTACCCATGATTATGATGTTGTTTTCAAAAATAAGAATGTGTAGATCCTAGTATGATAAAGCTTTGGGCAATGCCCACACGTCGATTAAAGCGATGATTTTCCCAACATAAGCTTACCACATTGTTTAAAGAGAAATTTCCCAATTCTTATTATAATTTTTAGTTTGTGGTATGTCAAGTAAATATTTCTACATGTAGCTTACCACATGATTTGGAGTAGATGCTCCCACCTATGATTGAGCTTGTGGTATGTTTCGAAATAAAGCTTCTCATATGCATGAATTTATAATTGAGATGTATGGAATAATTGAGCTTTGTCGAAGGACAATGTTGAGCTTCATTTTCATATAATCTCCAGTATATGCATGATTTAATTAATGAACTTAGTCAATAGACAATGTTGAGCTTCGTTTAATACGATGTTGAGTCATTCATGATTTCATGTTGAGCTTCATCAATAGCGATGTTGAGCTTCATTATATACGATGTAGAGCATTGCATGTTTTCTGGGAAAAGAGTCTAGCACCGAGCGGGTTAAGGGTCGATTACCCTATGCCCCAGAACTACGTGCCAATGTAGGTTGATACTATTATATTATCGAGACCTCCCTTGTAAGCTATCCCCAGCCCGATTGGCCCTTCAGCTTGATATCGATATCATAGTGTCATTCATCTCCCTGGAAAGGTTATGGACGGCTCTACCTACTTGAGTGTGTTAGTCGGGAACATATAAGCTTTATCTTGGTATGTCGGTTAAGTGATGAGTCTCCTGCTTTCTATATCATTCATATTTGAATACTCATTATTCATGATGATTAGTTATGCAGGCATGTACAAGAAGTAAGGTTTGACTCATGGTTTCGCTTTTGATATAAATGTCATGTTTCTGGTTGAGTCAATCGAGTCTGTCATGATGTTCTAAAGCCATACATAATCATGTATAATATGAGTATGATTTCATAATGAATGCATGTAGTCTTGTTCTTATCCTTAAAAGCTTTCGATATATAAATAACTTGCTTATATGGATTTATATTACTTCGCGATTTTACTTACCTTGCATACTCGGTACATTTCACATACTGACTGCATACTTTCTATGATGTATCGTTTCATGATACAGTGTCCGTATCTCAGGCTCGTCCTCATCCTTAGTCCATCTTAGCTTACTCTATCAACTCATTGGTGAGTCCTCATGTTCTGAGGGCTGTTTAACAGACTTTTATGTTATCTTGAGTTTCAGTATTATTCGGGTTAGTTGGGGATGTTGTCCCATCAACCCATCATATGTATTAGAGGCTTTCAGACTTGTATGTAGTACTCAGCTCTTGTATACATCTAGTATTTCTTGGTGTTATGTTATGGTTACGTTTCCACTATGTTTTATGTCTAATGTCCCACTTGTTAAATTGAGCATAGTGTTTTATGCATGTGCCATGGGTCGAGTTGGGGTCTCTCAGGGTCCCTTGTCCCGTGTCTATGATTCGGGCCTCCGTTCGGGCCGTGACAGACTTGGTATCAGAGAAATAGGTTTGATGTGTCCTATGGAGTCTGAAAGCCGCGTTAGGTAGAGTTTTTTTCATGGGTTTGAAGCACGCCACACTTATGAAGAAGAGGCTACTAAACAATTTAGGAAATGTTCCCTTCATTCATGAACTATGTCGTGCAACGACAAAGACTTTCTATCCTTCTAGTTCATGCTATTCGCAATTGTAGAATCAAGGCTCCTAGGAGGATGAATGGAAGGAGGAATGGAGGTGGTGAAGGCCACGATGAGGGAAACGGTTATGGGTATCAGCCAGCCCTACCAGTTCAAGAGCCCCAGTAACTGGAGCTAGCCGCTCATGCAGAGTTCCGATCTGCCATCCAGATGTTGGCGCAGGCCTTGACCGCTCAGGTTAATCAGCAGGTCATTGCGCCTATTCTTCAGAACGGTAATGCGATGGCAGCCATAGTTTGAGACTTTTTGAGAATGAACCCGCCGGAGTTCTTGGGGTCCAAGGTAGATGAGGATCCACACGACTTCATTAATGAGATTTTCAAGATCACCCAGGTTATGAGGGTGAGCAGTGTAGAGTGCACAGAGTTGGCCTCCTACTAATTGAAGGGTGTTGCGCATATTTGGTTCCGCCAGTGGAAGGACAGCAGGGTTGCTGGAGCAGGTCCAATAACATGGGTGGAGTTTCAGGTTGCATTCCTCGATCGATTCTTCCCTCGAGAAATGAGGGAGTTGAAAGTAGCTGAATTTCTGAATCTAAAGCAAGGGAGGATTACTGTCCAGGAGTATGCCCTTGAGTTCACCCGCTTATCTGAATATGCCCCTGAGTTGGTGGCTGACCACCTGGCGCGGGTGAGTAGATTTGTACATGGTATTGCAGTATAATTGGACAAGGGTTGTAGGACAGCTATGCTCCACTAGGACATGGACTTCTCTCACATAGTTTTGTATGATTAGAAGATGGAGGCAACACACTTGAGGGAAAGGGAGGCCAAGAGGGACCAGACTGAGGACAACAGATTCTCTCAGCAGAGGTCCGGCGGTGGGCATCGACAGCAAACCCACCAGAGATAGTCAGCCCCTGTATCATTAGCCATGAGTGTGCCATCTAGTCCCTGACGCAATCAGAGGTTGCGAGCGTCAAGCTCAAGGGGTCATAGTAGTAGTCCCACAGATTCCAGCATTCCATCTTGTCACAGATATGGTCGAGGGCACACGGGCCAGTGCTTAGCAGGATCAAGAGCTTGTTTTGGATGTGGGAAGCCTGGACATATGCTCAAAGATTGTCCGACTGCGAGGAAGGATCATGTTGGGGGTCGAGGCCCGGTGTCTAGTTCAGCAGCTCCTCCCCCATGCACAGCACATCAGGGGGCATCTACTAGCATAACTGGCGGGCAACATCAGAACAGATTCTATGCCTTAGCCGCTCGCCAAGAGCAGAAGGCCTCACCAGATGTAGTCACTGGTATGTTGAGAGTCTTTCATGTTGATGTGCATGCTTTGCTAGATTAAGGGGATACCCTATCTTTTGTGACGCCTTATATAGCCAGTAGCTTCGGAGTCAGTCCTGATATCTTATTAGAGCCCTTCTCATTTTATACTCCAGTAGGTGACTCAACTATAGCTTGATGGATATATAGAGATTGCCCAGTCTCAGTTCTTCATAAGGTCATCAGCAGATTTGATAGAGTTAGCCATGAACGATTTTGATGTTATTCTCGGCATGGATTGGCTATATGCATGCTATGCTTCAGTTAATTGTAGAACTCAGTCAATAGAGTTCAGATTTCTGGGTGAGTCAGTTTTATAGTGGAGGGGTAGTTCAGTTACGCCTGTAGGTCAATTAATTTCTCATCTTAAGGCCAAGAAGATGATTTCCAAGGGTTGTGTGTACCATATAGTTAGGGTTAAGGATGTGGAGTCTGATCACCCCAACCATTCAGTTAGTTCCAGTCGTATATGAGTACCCGGAGGTCTTTCCTTATGATTTGCCAGGTGTACCTCCCAAGCGGGAGATTGATTTCAGTATAGACCTTCTTCCTGACAAGCAGCCCATTTCTATCCCGCCCTATAGAATGGCCCTAGCCGAGCTGAAAGAGTTGAAAGATTAGTTGAAAGACTTGTTGGATAAAGGCTTCATCAGGTCGAGTAAGTCTCCATGGGGTGCACCAGTATTATTTGTTTGAAAGAAGGACAGTTCCCTTCATATGTGCATTGATTATCGGCAGTTGAATAAGGTCACCGTCAAGAACAGGTACCCCTTACCCAGGATTGATTATTTGTTTGACCAGCTCCGAGGTGCTAGGTGTTTCTCAAAGATAGATCTCAGGTCCGGATATCACCAGCTCAGAGTTCGTGAGTGTGACATTCCAAAGACCGCCTTCAGGACTCAGTATGGTCACTATGAATTTGTTGTTATGTCTTTTGGACTAACCAATACCCCTACAGCTTTTATGGATCTGATGAACAGGGTATTCAAGGCATATCTAGACCTGTTCGTGGTTGTATTTATTAATGATATTCTCATATACTCTCCGAGCGAGGAGGAGCATGCCGCTCACTTGAGTAGTGCTTCAAACCCTCAAGTATCAGCAGTTGTATGCAAAGTTCAGCAAATACGAGTTCTGATTGGATTCTGTGGCATTCCTAGGCCATGTAGTGTCAAGTGAGGGTATAAAAGTACATTCTCAAAAGATCGAGGCGGTAAAGAATTGGCCTAGAGTGGTGAACCCATCAGATATCAGGAGCTTTTTGGGCTTAGTGGGTTATTATGGGAGGTTTGTTGAAGGTTTCTCATCCATAGCAGCTTCGATGACTAGATTGACTCATAAAAAGGTAAAGTTCCAATGGTCGAAGGCTTGTGAGAAAAGCTTCCAGGAGTTGAAGATTCGACTCACTTCAGCACCAGTGTTGACTCTACCCGAGGGTACGGACGTCTTTGTGGTGTATTTTGATGCTTCGCGTGTTACTCGGGTGTGTGTTAATGCAACATGGGAAGTAATAGCATATGCCTTAAGACAGCTGAAAGTTCATGAAAAAAATTACCCGATCCATGATCTTGAGTTGGCCACAGTGGTGTTTGTATTGAAGATATGGCGGCATTACTTGTATGGGGTCCACGTGGATGTATTCACCGATCACAAGAGCTTGCAATATGTTTTCTCACAGAAAGATCTAAATCTTCGACAAAGGAGGTGGTTGGAGTTATTGAAAGTCTACGACATAAGTGTTCTCTACCACTCGGGAAAGGCTAATGTGGTTGCAGATACACTTAGTAGGCTCTCTATGGAGAGTGTGTCTAATGTGGATGAGGGAAAGAAGGAGTTGATGAAAGATGTCCACCGACTTGCCAGGCTAGGAGTTAGATTGATCGATTCGACTGATAGCGGCGTTGTTGTGCAAAACAGGTCAGAATCATCTTTGGTGGTTGACGTCAAGTCTAGGCAAGATGAGGATCCGATTTTGAGAAAGCTGAAGTAACCGGTGCAGAGTCAAAAGGTGGAGGTTTTCTCCTAAGGGGGAGATGGTGTGCTACGATACCAGGGTCGACTATGTGTTCCAGACATTGATGATTTGCGAGGTACATGGTACCAAATATTCTGTCCATCCAGGATCCACGAAGGTCAGGACATGCGAGAAATCTATTAGTGGGATGGTATGAAGAGGGATATTGCAGAGTTCGTGAAAAAATGTCCGAACTGCCAGCAAGTGAAGGTCGAGCATCAAAGGCTGGGAGGCGTACTTCAGGATATTAGCATTCCCACTTGGAAGTGGGAAGAGATTAATATGGATTTCATTATAGGCTACCTCGCACTCGATGACTTTATGATTCCATTTGGGTGGTGGTCGGCAGGTTAACCATGGCTGCACACTTTCTACCGGTCAAGACCATGGATTCAGCAGATGACTATGCTAAGTTGTATATTCGGGAGTTGTTTCGGCATCACGGAGTGCCCTTTTCTATTATCTTAGACTGGGGTACTCAATTTACTTCTCAATTCTGGCGTTTGTTTCAAAAAGGACTTGGGACGCAAGTTAAGCTTAGTACAACCTTCCATCCGCAAACAGACGGCCTAGCAGATGAACCATTCAGACCCTCGACAATATGTTGAGGGCATGTGTTATGGATTTCAAAGGTAGTTGGGATGATTGATTGAGTTTGCCTATAATAAGAGTTATCACTCTACTATCCAAATGGCACCGTTCAAGGCTCTATACGGGTGAAGGTGTAGATCACCCATCGATTGGTTTGAGGTAGGTGAGGCAGCTAGGATAGGACCAGATGTGGTTCATGAGATGATGGTGAAGGTCCAGTTGATAAGGGACTAGTTGAAAACCCCTCAGAGTCATTAGAAATAGTATGATGATGTAAGGAGAAGAGATTTGGAGTTTGATGTGGACGAATGGGTATTCTAAAGGTGTCTCCCATGAAGGGAGTCATGCGGTTCGAAAAGAAAGGGAAACTCAGTCCCTGCTATGTTGGTCCCTACCGGGTTGTGAGGAGAGTTGGTAAGGTAGCATATGAGTTGGATTTTCCATGGAAGTTATCTTCAGCTCATCCTGTCTTTCATGTGTCACTTTTGAACAAGTGTTTAGGAGACCCAGCCTTGGTGGTCCCGGTAGACAACATTGGGGTAAAAGACAGCCTCAGTTATGAAGAAATTCCCGTTAAAATCTTGGATCATCAGGTTCGAAAGTTGAGAAACAAAGAAGTAGCTTCAATTAAGGTGTTGTGGAGAAATCAACATGTTGAGGGAGCTATGTTGGAAGCCGAAGGGAATATGATGGCTAGATACCCACATTTATTCTCTACCGGCTCAGTTCTGACTTGAGGTATCGGTTCTACTCTATGATCCCATTTAGTTTTTATCTTCAGTTAATGTGTGCAAGTTTCTTTTATGTGTATGAATGTGTATGTGAAGCATGAGATCAGTTCATCTATAAGGTTTGGTTCGGAGGAAGTTATTCCGTGAAAATTTAGGTTAAAATGATCAGTACATGGCTATGATAAATTGTATATTTCTGTTTGTTGCTTGTTCCCTACATTCGAGGACGAATGTTCACAAGGGGGAGATATTGTAATACCCTGGAAGTGCTTAAGAGTATACCCGGGAAGCTAAAATGTAAAATGGTTGAAAGTTGGGGAAAAGATTGTAGAACGACAGGTACCGTGACTCATGGTAAGTAACCATAGGCCATCCTTTGTGGTTGTGGGTTAAGGAGTTCAGATGTCAGGGGGAAACAACGGTTGATTCGACGACCCGTTGTAAGAAACAACGAGCCGTTGTGGTGGTCGTGGTAAGGAGTCAGTCCAGATGGCTGAAGTAACAATGGGTGTTAAAACGGCCCGTTGTGAGGAACAACGGTTCGTTATTAGCAGTTGTGGTAGGGTTGTGGACTATCGCAGTGGAGACAACGGGTGGAAAACACGACCCGTCGAAGCTTACAACGAGCCGTGGTGAGACTCGTGGAATAGGAGTGTAGAGCTTCAGAAGAAGGAAACAACGACCAAAGGAATGGTCCGTTGAAGCTTAGGACAATCCATCCTATGTGTCCATGGTACAATTCTGAGAATGGGCTTTCAACAGTGTTTTCAACAAAGCGACAGGACGGGCCGTGGGTTGTTTCCACGACCCATTGATACTACCCGTGGGTTCTATCTGGACAATTTTTAGGGAAGGTTCATTAAGGGCATTTTTGACTTTTTCACTCTTTTAGACCCTAAACTACGTCGTTTTGGGTATTTTCTGATAGTGATAAGATGAGCTAAGTTCTTTATGCATGCCCATTCTCATGCAAGAACTTTATATAGATTTTTGGGAGATTCAAGGTCTTCTTCCCCAAGTTTCTATCAATTTCTTTGTGGGTATTCAAGGAACTTTGAGTCAATCCATTTTTAGGTATGTAGGGTTTTCATGGGTGTCTTCCTTCCACACCCATGCCCAATTCCTATCAATTAGTGTTAAATTATAAATGATCAATTATGCGGTTTTGATCAATTGCATGATTCTTATATCTCTATTCATGGATATGATTAGATTGAGTTTATATTAATGATTTATGAATCTTGGGCGAATTCTAACTTGTTTCTCTTATAAAAATTATTTTTCTAAAAATTGGATCTAAAACGCCCATGGGTGAAGAGTTCATAAAATAGGTGATTTATGGTAAATGTTTGATAATGATGAAGTTGGTGATGAAAACCATGTTTCTAAAGCTACCCATGATTATGATGTTGTTTTCAAAAATAAGAATGTGTAGATCCTAATATTATAAAGCTTTGGGCAATGCCCACATGCTGATTAAGGTAATGATTTTCCCAACATAAGCTTATCACATTGTTTAAAGAGAAATTTCCCAATTATTATTATAAATGCTAGATTGTGGTATGTCGAGTAAATATTTCTACACGTAGCTTACCACATGATTTGGAGTAGATGCTCCCACCTATGATTGAGCTTGTGGTATGTTTCGAAATAAAGCTTCTCATATGCATGAATTTATAATTGAGATGTATGGCATTATTGAGCTTTGTTGAAGAACAATGTTGAGCTTCATTTTCATATGATGTCCAGTCTATGCATGATTTCATATATGAGCTTCGTCAATAGACAATGTTGAGCTTCATTTCATATGATGTTGAGTCATGCAAGATTTCATGTTGAGCTTCATCAATAGACAATTTTGAGCTTCGTTATATACGATTTAGAGCATTGCATGTTTTCTAGGAGAAGAGTCTAGCACCGAGTGGGTTAAGGGTCGATTACCCTATGCCCCAGAACTACGCACCAACATAGGTTAATACTATTATATTATCGGGACCTCCCTTGTGAGCTATCCCCGACCCGATTGGCCCTTCAGCTTGATATCGATATCATGGTATCGTCCATCGCCCTGACAAGGTTATGGACGACTCTACCCACTAGAGTGTGATAGTTGGGACCACGTAAGCTCTATCGTGGTATGTCAGTTAAGTGACGAGTCTCCCATTGTCTATATCATTCAGATTTACATACTCACTATTCATGATGATTAGTTATGCACGCATGTACAAGAAGTAAGGTTTGAATCATGGTTTCGCTTTTGATATAAATGTCATGTTTCATCTTGAGTCAATCGAGTCTGTCATGATATTCTTACGCCATGCATAATCATGTATAATATGAGTATGATTTCATAATGAATGCATGTAGTCTTCTTCTTATCCTTAAAAGCTTTTGATATATATATATAACTTGCTTAAATGGATTTATATTACTTCGCGGTTTTACTTACCTTGGATACTCGGTACATTCCACGTATTGAATGCATACTTTCTATGTTGTATCATTTCATGATACAGGTCAAATCATAGCCTCGTTCTCATTCTTAGTCCATCTGAGCTTACGCTATGAGCTCATTGGTGAGTCCTCATGTTCCAAGGGCTGTTTGATAGACTTATGTTATTTTGAATTTCAGTATTATTCCGGTTAATTGGGGATGTTTTCCTATTAACCCATCGTATGTAGTAGAGGCTTTCAGACTTGTATGTAATACTCAGCTCTTGTATGCATCCAATATTTCTTGGTGTTATGCTATGGTTACGTTTTCGCTATGTTTTATGTTTAATGTCCCGCTTGTTATATTGAGCATAGTGTTGTATGCATGTGCCATGGGTCGACTTGGGGTCTCTCGGGGTCCCTTGTCCCATGTCTATAATTTGGGCCTCCATTCGGGTCGTGACAAACTTAGTATCCACAGGCTAGCTCGGTTGGGAGTACAATTGGTTTATACAGCTGAGGGAGGAGTAGTTGTGAAGAGTGGATCAGATTCATCATTGGTTGTTGAAGTTAAGACAAGGAAGGATGAAGATCCCATACTACTTAAACTGAAGGAGGCAGTTCTCAGAAAAACAATGGAGGTTTTCTCCCAAGGTGGAGATGGTGTACTCCATTACCAGGGTAGATATTTCACTCACCCATGTTCTACTAAGATGTACCGTGATTTATAGGATATTTACTGGTGGAACGGCATGAAAGAGACATCACAGAATTTGTAGCTAAGTGCTCGAACTGACAGTAGGTCAAAGTAGAACACTAGAGAACGGGAGGTATGACTCAAGATATTAGCATACCCACATGGAAGTGGGAAGAAGTAAATATGGATTTTATTACAGGTCTACCTCGGACTCATCGACAGCATGATTCAATCTGGGTGATAGTAGATCGAATGACCAAGTCAGCACACTTCCTCTAGTTAAAACTACAGACCCAGCTAAGGATTATGCCAGGATTTATATCTAAGAGTTGGTCAGACTTCATGGGGTGCCATTGTCCATTATTTCAGATAGAGGTACCCATTTCATCTCTCATTTCTGGAAGTCTTTCCAGAAGGGACTCAGTACCCAGGTCAAGCTCAGCACAACTTTTCACCCGCAGATAGATGGACAGGCTGAGCGGACTATACAGACTTTAGAAGATATGATGAGAGCGTGTTGTGATCGATTTGAAGGGTAGTTGGGATGATCACCTACCTCTCATCGAGTTTGCGTACAACAACAACTATCACTCTAGTATCTAAATGGTCCCGTTTGAGGCATTATATGGTAGGAGGTGTAGATCTCTCCTATAGGGTGGTTTGAGGTTGGTAAAGCTACTCTAATCGGGCCAAACTCAGTCCATGAAACTATGCAGAAAGTACAGCTCATCCTAGAAAGATTGAAAACAACTCAGAGCCGTCAGAAATCTTATGTTGATGTATGGAGAAGAGAATTAGAGTTTGCAGTGGATGGCTGTGTCTATATAAAAATTTCACCCATGAAAGGGGTGATGAGATTTGGTAAGAAAGGAAAGCTCAGTTCGAGATATGTGGGATCCTACAAAATTTTGGGGTGAATTGGAAAGTTAGCCTATGAGCTGGAATTACCTTCAGAGTTATCATCTATGCACCCAGTGTTCCATGTGTCACAATTGAAGAAGTGCATCGGTGATCCAACTTCAGTGGTGCCACTAGACAGCATGGGATTGAAAGACAGTCTCTCTTACGAAAAGTTCCTAGTTCAGATCCTTACCGTAAGGTTTGTAAGCTGAAGAACAAATAAATAGCTTCAGTCAAAGTATTGTGGAGAAATCAGCATGTTGAAAGAGATACATGGGAAGCCAAAGCAAATATGATGGCTAGATACCCACATTTATTCCCTTCCAGATTAGTTTCAGTTTAAGGTATTAATTTTCTCCCTAAAACCTCTATTCAGTTACATGTTTTATCCATTTTTCCCAGTTTCTTTCATGTTAATAAATGTGTGTATGACTCGTGAGTTCAGTTCAATCGTGTAGTTCAGTTCGAAGGTAGTCATTCTTTTAGTCTCCAGCTTTCATGATCAGTATTTGAGTATAATGATTCAAAATCTTTGCTTTGCTGTGTTTTTCAACATTCGAGGTCTAATGTTCCCAAGGAGGAGATATTGTAATGCCCCGAAAATCCTAAGACCAGACCTAGGAGTTGAAACAGAGAAAATAGGATTTTTCTGCACCAGGTCACAGAATGAGTCATCCTTGACCCATGGGGTAGGCCACGAGACATGGAGTGACTCGTGGGGAAGGGTCTAGACTTGGTTGAAAAATTAGGAAATTGAGTGACCACGGGTGAGACCATGAGTTGGTCAACACCACGAGTCGTTATATGAGTCGTGGTCAAGGGTTTACTGAAGGTTAAAAAAAATTGGGTAGTGCACTTAACGGGTCCTCACCATGACTCGTTTGGGACACCATGAGTAGTGGTGTCGCCCATGGTGATCCCTAGGTGGTTTTCAGCAGTGAGGACTATGGGAGGTGACCAAGAGTCATGGTCACTGGTAACGAATCATTAAGTAGCCCGTGGTGACCCCTGAAGAGGAATGCTAGTTCAGTGGCAACGGGTGACATCACGAGTCGTTAGGTCTCCTGACGACTCGTGAAGTCAGTCATTGGCAGGTTGGGGAGTCCGTAGAAACTTTCCACTGCACATCATGACTAGGTATCACGAGTCGTCATTGACCTCACGACTCTTGGAGTGCCTTGTGGGGATTGGCAGGGTCCTTTTTCCTACGAATTTCCTATGGATTTTTACATAATTTCCTAAACTCCTAGACTCTAAACTACATTGTTTTAGGTTTTAATCAGGGGTTATAGAGGGGGTAATCGATGGTTTATTTCATATCCACATCCCCTCAAAAGCTAGAACGTAAAATTTCTCTCAGAAAGGCTCAGAGTAGAAGCTAGGGAAATCGAATTCTCCTCAGATTTTCAATGGATTCTATCAGGATTTCCATCACCAGGTATGTGGAAATTCAACAAGGGAATAGTTCTTTTCTTGTTTCCCCAAAAATCTCCTCTATCTTCTCTTTCAATTTTAGCCCTGAACATTCAAATGTGAATAATGATATGTCAGACTTCTTTCATAGCATGTGGGATATTGTCTATGTTGATTTTTGTCATATTTTCAATACCTAGTTATCATGTTAATACTCATTCTTGTAAGAATGGTTTTAGCTCTAGTTTTGAATTCAATAAGCTTGAATTTTGCCTGTTGGACAAGTTCTTCCTTGTGGCTTGATTTTATCAGTTAGGTTTCCCGTATTTCTAGGAAATGTTGAGAATTCAGTCAGATTCATGTTAGTCTAGTCTTAGTCAGATTTTTAGCAACCTCAGTATTGTCAAGAAAAATGTCAGCTAGTCAGTTTTACCATAGTTAATTTTTAAGGTGTCAGTGATGCCTCCCAGTTATAAGAATTTAGACTCAGACATCAGTTATTAGATTTTTGTGGTTCTTTAGACAGTTACGACACTTTCAAATAAGCATTTTTGACCAATCTTAGAACCACCAGCTTTAGCCTTAGTTTGTTCTTCAGATGGCTACGATTATCCCAGATAAGCAGCTTTGACCAGTCTTAGAACACCAGTTTCCAAATCCGATCTGATAAGACTCTCAAGGTACTCTCAGACAGTATCCCTGAGCCAGTTGTAGTCTTGGGCCCTCAATATCGAGCTATCTGCTTGGCAGTAGTAGTCATGGTAGGACTATCCAGTTAGAGTAGGACTTAGCATCGAGAGGGACGGGGTTCCAGCACACCCAGTTTCCAGAACTACGATGCCACTGTAGGTGATATTTTTATTGGCCTCATGGCCGCAGATAGTGATCTCACAGTCCATACATTTATACCCTGGCAAGGTATACTGGGTCCTTCCAATAGGGTGTATGCATCAAACTCCATGTCTATCTCACATGGTTATATGCCCGTCATCGCCTCTCCCACTAGTTATCTCAGTTTAGTCTGAGATTAGTCAGTTCAAATCAGTTCAGTATAATATTCCAGATTAGTATCTCAGATTTAGTGCATGTCTTTGACCATCAGAGAGGGTCATATGACCATCTCAATATATCACAGTTTATTCAGTTTCAGTATTTTAGTTGGTCATTGCATGTCTTTCCAGTTCAGTTATTTTATTCGTTGTGTGTGGTTTCTCCTACTTACTCAGTACATTCAAAGTACTGACGCATAACTTTTATGTTGTATCATTTTATGATACAGCTACAGGATCTCATTCTCAGCCCGTTAGCAGATCACCTTCAGGATTTCTAAGTTGCATCATTGGTGAGTCCTCATCTTTCGGGGACGAGCATTATTTCTTTCTGTTATATTTTCTTTTAGTTAGATTTAGAGTTAGTTGGGGTCTTTCCCTAGAAACTGATTAGATATACGGCTTTCAGACACAAACAGATTTGTGTTTTTATCTTTTTTTCAGTTGTATAACACTTATGATTTAGTTCTTTTTCATAAATGTTTTATTTTATTATTTCAAAGCTTCCTCTATGTATTTACTCAAAATGCCAGTGTTATGATAGACCATAGGTTGACTTGGGGTTACTTGTGACTCTAAGTACAGTGTCTCGCCAAGGGTGTAGACTCGGGGCGTGATATTAGTTTACAGTTAGAGAGAGTGACATCCCAAAGACAGCCTTCAGGACTTGGTATGATCACTATAAATTTTTAGTTATGTCTTTTGGACTAACAAATGCTACTGCAGCTTTTATGGAATTGATGAATAGGGTGTTCAAGCCGTATTTGGACATTTTTGTGATTGTGTTCATAGATGACACATTCATATACTCTCAAAGCAAGGAGGAGCATGCCACTCATTTGAGGGTGGGGCTACAGACTCTTAAGGATCGCAGGTTGTATGCTAAATTCAACAAGTACGAGTTTTGGTTAAACTCAGTAGCATTTTTGGGCCACGTGGTGTCAAGTGAGGGTGTACAGGTGGACTTTCAAAAGATAGAAGCTGTGAAGAATTGACCTAGACCAGTTAGTCCTTCGGATATCAGGAGTTTCTAGGCTTAGCTAGTTACTACAAGAGGTTTGTGGAAGGGTTTTCATCCATTTCAGCATCGTTGACTAAGTTGACATAGAAGAAAGTAACACAAAAGAAAGTAAAGTTTCAATGTGTGAGAAGAGCTTCCAAGAGTTGAAGAATCGAGTCACCTCAGCACCAATGTTGACTCTAGCTGAAGGTACCGATAGGTTTGTGGTATATTTTGATGCCTCAAGGATCGGCCTTGGTTGTGTATTAATGTAGCACGATAATGTTATAGCCAATGCTTCGAGGTAGCTGAAAGTCCATGAAAAGATCTATCTGACTCACGACCACGAATTGGCAACAATATTTTCCTTGAAGATTTGAAGACACTATCTGCACGAGGTCCATGTGGATGTGTTTATGGACCACAAAATCCTACAATATGTGTTTACCCAGAAGGATCTAAATCGACATCAAAGAAGGTGGTTGGAGCTTCTTATGGATTACGATATGAGTGTCCTTTATCATCTGAGGAAGTCCAATGTGGTGGCAGATGTTCTTAGAAGGCTTTCTATGGAGAGTGTGTCCCATGTAGATGAGGGGAGGAAAGAGTTAGTGAATGATGTGCATAGGCTTGCATGACTTGGACTTTATCTTGTTGACTCAGCAAATGGCAGTGTCATTGTTCAAATGTATCAGAATCTTTCTTGGTGACAGAAGTCAAGGCTAGGAAAGACGAGGATCCTAATATGGTAAAGCTAAAGGAAAGCGGTTCAGAATCAAAAGGTGGAGGTTTTCTCCTAGGGGCAGATGGTGTACTATGATATCAGGATCGTTTGTGTGTTTTGGGTGTTGATGAGTTGAGGGAGCGGATGTTGCATGAGGCTCATGGTTACAGATATTCTATACATCCAGGTTCCACAAAGATGTACTGTGACCTACGGGAAGTTGATTGGTGGAATGAAATAAAAAAGGACATAGCAGATTTTGTGGCAAAGTATCCGAATTGTAAATAAGTGAAAGTTGAGCACCAAAGGCCTGGAGGTGTACTTCAAGACATTAGCATCCCTACTTGGAAGTGGGAGGAAATCAATATGGACTTCATTATAGGGTTCCTCGCATTCGTCGGCAGTATGACTCTATATGGGTGATTGTGGATAGGTTGACAAAAGTAGTTCATTTCCTACCGGTCAAGACTATCAACTCAGCGGAGGATTATGCTAAATTACATATTCGAGAGTTATTTTGGTTGCATGGAGTGCCCTTGTCCATCATATCAGATAGAGGTACTTAGTTTACCTCCCAGTTTTGGAGATTGTTTCAGAAGGGACTTGGTACTCAGGTCAAGATTAGTACAACTTTTCATCCATAAACACATGGTCAGGCTGAACGGACCATTCAGACTCTTGAGAATATGTTAAAGCGTGTGTGATTGATTTCAATGGTAGTTGGGCTGATCATTTACCTCTCATCAAATTTGCATCTAACAACTATTACCATTCTAGCATTCAGATAGCTCTATTTGAGGTCTTGATGGGTGGAGGTGTAGATCGCTTTGGTTGGTTCAAAGTCAGTGAAGCTACGTTGAAAGGACTAGATTTAGTTCATGAGGCTATGGAGAAAGTTCTGTTCATAAGGGAAAGGTCGAGAACAGCTCAGAGTCACCAAAAGTCCTATGCGGATATGAGGAGGAGAGAACTTGAGTTTGAAGTTGATGATTAGGTGTTTTGGAAGGTGTTTCCAATGACGGGAGTGATGAGGTTCGAAAAGAAGGGTAAACTAAGTCCCCATTATGTTGGCCCGTACAGGATCGTGATACCTATTAGAAAGGTGGCTTATGAGTTGGAGTTGCCCTCAGAATTGGCTTCAGTATATCCAGTCTTCCTTGTGTTACTTTTAAAGAAGTGCATAGGTGATTCACCTTTGGTTATTTCGGTGGAGAGCGTGGGTGTCAAGGATAGCCTTAGCTATGAGGAGGTGCCAGTTGAGATTCTTGATCGTCAAGTTCAGAAGTTGAGGAACAAAGAAGTAGCTTCATTAAAGGTTTTGTGGAGAAATCATCATATTGAGGGAGCTACATTGGAAGTAGAAGCAGATATGATGGCTAAATAACTGCATCTATTCCCTTCCGGTTCAGTTCCAGCTTGAGGTACCAGTTTCCTCCTTAGTACTTTATTCAGTTTCATGTTCAGTTCATGTGTTCCAGTTTTTTTCATATCAATGCATGCATGTGTGTGATTTGTGAATTCAGTTTAGTCATGTACTCTAGTCCGGAGTCAGTCACTCAATTAGTTTTCAGCTCTAGATATTCAGTATTTGGGATGATAGGTTTTCCCCAGTGATTCAGTATGTTTACCCCATATTCGAGAATGAATGTTTCCAAGGGTGAGATATTATAATACTCCAGAAGTGCCTAAGACTAGATTGGGATTTGACATGGGAACAACAGAAAATTTGAGATTTTGACTCAGAACGACTAATGGTACGAGTCGTTGGAAGGACCTATGACCCATGGCTAGCAGTTACGTGGGAAGGAGTTGGTAACAATGGGCCTTGTAATGACCCGTAGGTTGAAGGTATGACCCATAGGTAGGATTTGTGGGTTGGTTCTGGAATGGTCAAGAGGGAAGGTACGACTCGTGGCACGACTCGTGGCAGGGAACCACGGATCGTTACTTCCACCCATAGGAAGGAGCAGGGGATTTCTCCCAGTTACGCTAACGGATGGATCCCATGACTCTTTCAATGAAGGTATGAGTCGTGGTGTGACTCGTGGAAAGTTCAGAACTCAGTGTTTAGCAAAGGCTTCAATGGGCGAAAACCACGACCCATAGGGTCAAGGTACGATCCGTAGAATGATTCGTGGTACCTAGCAGTGTGTAGTTTTCCTGCATTTTAATTAGGGTAATTTCATAATTCCTAAGCTCCTAAGACCTAAAATACGTCATTTTAGGCTCGGACTAGGGGAGTTTTAAGAGGGTTAAACCTATTCTAACCCATTCCCTCCCTATGCATGCAAGCTAGAGGATTTCTTAAGGAAGATCAAGCCTAGAACTCCCCAAATTCTTCTCCAATTCCTTTGGGGTTTTAGAGGAGGGTGTGAGATCAGATTTTTTAGATATGTAGGATTGTGAAAAAGAGTCCACCTTCACTCTTATTCCCCAATTTTCCTCTATATTCATGAATTCAAGTATTAAAGTAAATTTGATGATCTTATGGGGTTTTAACCCCAAATTCATGGAATTCTCTTTGATTTGTTTATGGGTCAATCGCCTTTATGTTCTAAATGTTATTTTAAGACCAATGGGAAGATTTTATATTTAAATTGATTATAATTTTTATGATTCCAAATCCAAGTCAATCTGTGCCCAATTATGCAAAATTTCATGAAAAATCAAGTTATGATTTTGTTATGGTTTTGATCTTCCTAAGCCTAAATTATGATTTATGATTTATAATATTGATTTATCTTCAAGCACTTTTCATGGATTTATGAATGTCAAGTACATGAATTTTCACAAATATGCATGTTCTTCATTATTTATGAATTTATGACTTTTGGCTGACTCACGAGCCCTTATTCATGGCTAATCATATATTTCAAGTATGATCAAGCATGTTATGATTTATTGTCCATGAACTTTATGAATGATTTCACGATTACTATATGAGCCCTCATGTGCATATTTTTGGGAGTAGTGTCTAGCACCGAGTAAACCCTTTGGTTTTAGAACTACGTGCCACCATAGGTATATGTATTCATGGATTCCCCCTTGTGATATTACATCATGCACATCCCTTGCTTGGCTAGCCTGGGACGACTCTGTCCACTTGAGCGAGGTAGTTGGAGCATCATGTAAGGTCTATCGTGATGGTGTCGGTTAAGACAAGTTCTCCCATTGTTCCTCATGATTTATACATTGTCATGTTGGTGTTACTTTGGTTCAAGTTATGTTTTTATAAGGTTTCTCTTATGAATATCATTATGACTAGATTATGGATGGTTTGAAAACCTTGAGCCCTCATGTTTATGTTATGTTTTCACTTCATGTTCATACTGTCCTACTCTTATGACCTTTTATGTATTTTAACTGTCCGTTTTTACTTACCTTGCATACTCAGTACATTCCAAGTACTGACCACATACTCTATATTGTATCGTTTCATGATATAGGTCCGAGGGATCAGTCTCATTCACACTATTAGTCATGCTTTTCCCTTAGTCCTATTTAGGCAATGGTGGTGAGTCCTCATCCTTCGTGGAAATTAAGTTTGATCATTGTTATTTTATTTCAGTTACAGACTTTTGTCGAGCTAGTTGGAGATGTTGTCCCATCAGCTCATCAGTTATGTTAGAGGCTTTTCAAATAATATGTAGAAGAAAATCAGCTTGTCAATGTCGACTCTGTTTTAGATTGATATGTATGCATACTTTCAGCTTAAGCATTTTTTTCAGTTTATTCTTGTTGTATGCTCTTAGCCTCTATGTTCATGCTATGGGTCCACTTGGAGCCTCTCAGGGTTCCTTGTCCCGTATCACTATTCGGGCCTATGTTCGGGTCATGACACCCCTAGTCGTGCAAGTCGATGCACATCCTTCACCAACTCCTTCCTCCCCTCATCTACATGAGACACATTCTCCATAGAAAGTGTGCAAAGAGCATCTGCCACCACATTAGCCTTATCCAAATGATAAAAGACACCTATATCATAATCTTTAAGAAGTTCCAACCACCTTCTTTGGCGCAAGTTTGGATCCTTCTGGGTAAATACATACTATAGACTCTTGTGGTCCGTAAACACATCCACATGGACACCGTACAAATACTGTCTCCAAATCTTCAAGGCAAATACTATCACTATTAACTTGAGGTAGTGAGTCGGATAGTTCTTTTCATGGACCTTAAGCTGCCCCAAAACATAGGCTATCACCTTACCATGCTGCATTAGTACACAACCAAGGCCAATCATTTAGGCGTCATAATACACCACAAACCCATCGGTACCCTCAGGTAGAATCAACACAGATGCCGAGGTGAGTCGAGTCTTCAACTCTTGGAAGCTCTTCTCACAGGCCTCTGACCATTGAAACTTCACTTTCTTCTGGGTCAACTTAGTCAACGGTGCGGCAATGGATGAAAACCCTTCAACAATCCTCCGGTAGTAGTCATCTAAACCCAAGAAACTCCTGATATCTGAAGGACTAACTAGTCTGGGCTAATTCTTCATAGCTTCTATCTTTTGAGAGTCCACCTGCACACCCTCGCTTGACACCACAGTATCCAAAAATGATACTGAGTTCAGCCAAAACTAATACTTACTGAATTTAGCATACAACTGGTGATCCTTTAGAGTCTGTAGCACCACCCTCAAATGAGCGGTACGCTCCTCCTCGCTCCGAGAGTATATGAGAATGTCATCTATGAACACGATCACGAACATGTCCAAATATGGCTTAAAAACCCTGTTCATCAAATCCATAAAAGTTGCAGGAGCATTCGTTAGTCCAAAAGACATAACTACAAACTCATAGTGACCATATCGAGTCCTGAAAACTGTCTTCGAAATGTCACTCTCTCTAAACCTGAGCTGATGATATCCGGAGCTGGTCATGAGCAACCCCTTTCATCCTGAGGAAGTCCTTGAGCTTGCCGCTGTCGCGTTCCCATTCTAGGAAACATAGGCCACCACCTGTTGGTTGACCTGGGTGGTTATAGCTTGTGCCAACATCTGGATGGCTGCCTTAAACTCAGCGTGGGCAACCTGCTCAGGCATATGATCCTCGGGGGCTGGTGGGGCCTATTGGTGTCCATCTCCATTGCCATTCTCATGGCTTTTTCCGTTCTCATTCATTCTTTCGTTAACTCGGCAAGGAGGCATGATTCGGCAAATGTGTATAACATGAGTTATAAGGGTAGAGAAACATTTCATCGCATAACATAGATCATGAAAGAAGGAAAATTTCCTAAAATGCTTCATAGCCTCTTCGTCGTAAGTGTGGGGTGCTTAACACCCATGAAAAAGACTCTACTTAACACAGTTTTCAGACACCCTAGGAAACTTCTAAACCTAATGCTCTGATACAAAGTTTGTCACGACCCAAACATAGGCCCGGATCGAGACACGAAATCTAGAACCATAAATGGCTCCAAGTCGACCCATGGCGTGAACATGACTAAAGCTCAACATAAATAATTGTGGAAATCTAACATTTGATATAGTGGAAGTCTGGATATTTAACAATCTGATACAACAGAATACACAACACTAATCCAAAGTTGAATACATGTTATGTTTGATAAGCCTCTAACATCCTGATGAGCTGATAGGACAAGACCCCAACTAGTTCACTAATCAACTAAAATTGAAAGATCTAATAACAAACCGATAAAGAGGTCCTCTGAGGATGAGGACTCACCAACAAATTGGATATGCGAACTTTGAGAACTGACTAGCGGTGGGACTAAGCTTGAATGTCCGAACATGTATCATGAAATGATACAACATAGAGTATGCGGTCAGTACTTGGAATGTACCGCGTATGCAAGGTAAGTAAATCTGTTAAGTGAGAAAAATTGAAATCATGCATATCATAACATTTCATCAGAAGATTTTGAGAGTCAGACTTGCATGCTATTATCTTAAAACATGATGTAAACGTAACTGAATATCATAACTGAATTAAATGGCTCAAAGATGAAATTGATAATCATAAGTAAAATTGAACATTAGGCCAAACCTACTGAAAATATAATATCGTAATTAATGAACATGCATAACTGAAATCACGAGGAACAATGGGAGACTCGTCATATAACCGACATTACCATGATAGAGCTTATGTGGTCTCGAATATTACATTGAAGTGGGAGAGCCTTCCAAAGCCTTGCTAGCGCTCAGGGTTCTACCATGATATCAATATCAAGCTGAAGGCCCCTCGGGAGCAGGGAAAGCTCACAAGAAAGGTCCCAAAGAAATTGATTATACCTACATTGGCACGTAGTTCTGAGGTACAGGGTTAACTGGACCCTTAGCCAACTCGGTTCTAGACACTACTCCCAAAAACATGCATATGCTCTCCATCATTTTTCAATAAAGCTGAACCATCGTCTTTTAATAAAGCTGAATCAATAGTACATGCGTAATCTGAAAACATAACATGAGGAGCCTTGGCTCAAACCATACCACAAGCTGAAAAGTGGATGTCTAGACCCCAAAACCATGTGGTAAGCTAATAACTTGAAACTGAAGTAGATCATAAAACATACTTGATCATATGGACTTGCCCGAACTTAAACATGTTTAGAAATAGACTTGATAGTCAAAATCATGGATATAGATATGGGTAATTCGAAATCATACTTTCATCATAGACATCATATTATACTTGAAAACATAGATCATAATCTCAACTCTTCATGAACTTCCATAATTGGGCATCATAGTTGTAAAACTTTGAAATCATAATTTTAATCAAAATCATTACCAAACATGCCCATGAATTATAAAACAATATTAGAAACATGAATAAAATTGACCCATGATAGATGCATAGCGAATTTTCACAAATTGGTTTAGAATCCCATGGAATCATCAACCTTAAATTTCATGAATTTAGAAGAGGATTTGGGCATGAGAGTGAAAAAATACTCTCATTCATAACCCTACATACCTGGGCACTTTGATTTCACAATCCCCGTTGCAAACCCAAGTAAATTGACGAAGAGCCTAAGGAGTTCTCAAGCTTGATCTCCAATAAACTCCTTACTCTTGCATGCATGGAATGGAAAGGCTTAAGATAGGTTAAGCACCCTTGAAAACCCTCCTAACTGAGCTTAAAATGACGTAGTTTTGGACCTAGGGGCTTAGAAATTATGAAAACACCCTTACTCAAACACAGAAAAATTACACACTGCCAGTCACCGCGAGGGATACCACAACTTGTGGTGACCCACGCGTGAGGTACACTGCCCAAATTTAAAACTATCAACCCTGCTCCTGGCTATGACCAACTCCATGAGTCATGGAGTCACTTTAAGACTCGTGGCTTCCTCTCGTGGTCACCCCCAAACCACGAATTCTGTCAATCCTCCCTTCACTTCACGAGTCACGTAATGACTCGTGAAGTCCTCCCACGGGTCACTCGATGACTCGTCCTGTGGCTCAGTCAACTTTTTTCTATTTTCTTCGCTTGAACCCTCGGGTCTGATCTAAGGGACTTTCGGGATATTACACCCTACCACCAACTACATCTAGTTGATACCTCTTTCTAATTAAAGTCACAAGAAAGGTTACAATAGAAACACCTACACAAGCTTCATAAAGAGAGGAGTAGGTTTACATTTGAGAGTAAAATACAAAGACTAAACAACAACAAGGACTAGGAGACAATTTCAGTTGAAAGTAAGCAGGTCCCGTGTTGTTAGTTAGCTTTGTTCCTTGTGAGCACTGACGGCTTTTGTAGAGAATGTTTCAATTTTTGAATACAAAAAACTAGGCCTTTTGTTGTCATCTCTATGCATATATATGAGAGAGAGAAACCTATGAGTAATCTTATTGGATAGTGACCTTCTGCAATGTTGCTGCAGTCTTACCGACCACTGCAGAGAAAGTACACTTTACAATTGTGGTTTGATCTCTAAATACACACGCCGACCAGGTCCCACTAGGAGGACCATAGCGGGGATCCGGTGCCTTCATGGGTTTGTTTATCATCAAAACCAAGAGTACAATAAAATTATTTGTTAGGATTATTGACTTCGCCTCTCCATGCGATCAACTTCTTTCTATTCACATATTTATACAAGCGTTTATATATCTCCCAAATCGGCAGCAATGTAGGATGTCTTCGGCATGGATAAAATTACTTTCCAAAAAAATATTTATTAATTTTTTCATTTTGGTTGGTCATAATTTTAAAATTTTCTTTTCTAGAAAAAATAATTATTAAAAAAATGAGGAAAATGACTTTCCTACTGTAAGGAAAATAAGCTCCACAAATGACATTTCATATTAATTGTGTACTCCCGCCCATAATGTCAAACAAAAACAGCTTTGCAAGAATTGGATATGGCGGAGCTTTCAACTCCCAACAAGAAGGAAAGATTTAGAGATGCAAGATTGAATATTAAACCTTGTGATCAATAGAAAGTCAAGTACACTCAAATAGTTCTTACTTCCACATAATTCCATTAAATACTCAATTTTTAAGTCTCAAGCAAAAGAAATTAATAGGTCCAAAGCGTAAAATGCTTAGTCTTTGAGTACAATACATGACTCCATAAAGCATTCTTGTTTCACAGAAACTGTTACTGTACAAGGCTTTTTCAGTCACTGCCACTTAATGGACAGAAAACCAAAATCCAAGAACTCACGTGCAAGCCTTGGATAGTACAGTTGTACAAAGTTATGACAAAAAGACATGAATTTTACCTGTATCTTTTATAGAGATATCCAAAGCTCTAAATGGCCCAATCATGAAATTCCCCTATGGCTAGGCAACACATCAAATATGTAATGAACGGGTTCTGTGCACTTAGGTGGGTTTTACTTTGACATATTTATATAACTTAACTATAATTACTTTTTGCAGTACATATATATGGTTGGGTAACTTATTTATTTCATGATGGCTTATTCATACATTTGTTATATCCTGTGCACAACTTGTCTCAATTTATGCATGATCCTTGACAAGGTCATTTCGAACTTGCGAAGCCTGGTATAAGAACTTGTACAAGGTATTACATTATCTTCATCCAGCGATTTGCAGTTACATCTGTATTAATATTGATTTGGGTCAGGAGTGGTGATGTCAGGAAATTCCCGAAGATTCGATATTTATATATACAAACAGTAAATTTTAACATGTATACTGAATATAATGTAATTTTCTATATAAGCATTATAATATTTCGACGACGAGTGTTCAACTGGCTATCTTTTTTGCATGTCGCTACGTTACTGTTTAAGTGCATGTCCCATGAATAATTTCTCTTGTCAATCCTATCTTGATAACTTGTATAATTGGTTTTATTTCATCAAATAGTATTTCTGTTGGTGCTGCGTATATTTTTATGTAAAAGAATGTTCCTTTTGTTATTCTTTTATAGGTTGTAAATGCTTTGTGTAACTCTGGTATAGTAGCTATTTCGTCTCCTGTTTTTGTATAGACTGTGCTGAGTAATCCATAGTTGTAACAGGTTCTAACTAGGTTGGAGTTGGTATTTGGTTGTGCTATCAGTTTATTATATCCTTGTAAATCCTGGGTAATATAATCTTCTTCTGGGTGCTTGGTATTTGTAGATCTTGGTGTTCTATGTTTTGTCTAGGTGTCCAGTTTCTATTTAATCTTTTATCCCATAATGTTTTACTTCTATTTTCTCTTTCGTAAGTATAATAAATTGGGCTAGTATCTAATCTTTTTGGGCTTTTAGTTCCTGTCGTACTAGGTTTTTCATCTACATCTTCCACATTAATTTTTATATTATTTTCTTTTTCTATTAGGTTAGTATATGTTTCTGAAGTTTCTGAATATTGATCTAGATCTGCTTCTGAATTTTCATTATTTTGTTCATTTATTTCATCTATTCCTATCTTAGGTTGGTCTTCTAATGTACTTGTTTCTTCTAGTAATGTTTTAAATTTTTCTATTTCTTCTGTGAGTTTTAATTCTTCACGTTGTTTTTCTCTAGCTTTTAATTTTTCTTCATACAATTGTTTAAGTTTTTCCAATTCTTTTTCTAATTCTTGGAGTCTTGTGTCTTTTTCCATATAATAGAGATATCAGGAATAAGCTTAAGTAGAAAAAAGGCTGAAATATTAAAAAATCAAATAGAATTCCTAGAAATACAAATAGATAAGAATGGAATAAAAATGCAAACACATATAGTACAAAAAATAATTAATTCTAAAGAATTATTAGATACTAAGAAAAAATTACAATCCTTTTTAGGACTAGTTCTATCAGAGGCTGTTTAATGAAACTGGGTAATTCTCGTGTTTTTTGGGGAATCAAGAAGCAAACTATCATGTCATTTTCATTTGCTGAAGTTGATTATCACACGATGTAAACTTATATGGCTTCGAAATTTTCTGCCAACCTTTCAAATTGCAATTACTACATAGCTCCTCTATGGAACTTGGTTGCGACAACCAAGAAGCTTTACATTTAGTTACTACGTACAAGACCTGGTGTTTAATGAACTTCCAACCATTCTTGGTACTCGTCAAGAAAATTCTGTGTTTCTTTTTGCATTTTCTTTATCCTTAAATAAATTTAATTTACTCACGATTGTTGTCATTTATCAGTCCGTTTAATTTATGTATTTCCTGTTCAAACAGGTTGCGGAGACATAGGAGGCAATAAGAAGCAGTATGTCGGAAAATTTGATAGAGAAGCTAGCAAGGGATATAGAGGGGAGAAAATACAATTAGACTTTTGCAAGTATATGTAATTTTACTTATGTTTTAGTAAAGAAAAGCTATCTTTTTTATCATTTGATGCATACACTTATTCATCCCCTGCCTTTTAACTTCTTTAACTAGCCATAAACACTAAACAATGAAAAAAAAGGGATGCAAAATAAATGAGAGCATAGAATTTCTCTACTCTGCTTCAAAATTGCCTTTTATTGTTAGGCTAGAGGCAGTGGCTGAGCCAAAATTTTTACTGAGCCGTTCAAAATATGAAAATTAAAACATACAAAGAGGTCAAAGGGAATTTAACATCTATATACATAAGAAATAATTTTAACTATAAACATTATTATTTTCTGTCGAATAAGGTTCAAATGAAACCCCTTGACCCTATGTACCAAGCTACACCCCTTCCAAAGGTGGTGGAGCCTGAAGATAACTTAGGAACTAAGTTCATGGCAGCCAACTACTGCCCCAAAATGACTTTGTTGCTAAGGTTGGGAATTCCAGAGACAATATACTTTGTTAGACTAAATCGTCTGTTTAGTAGCAAAGCTTTCTTTCTATAACTTTTTTAAATTTTATCCCTAAACATTAAACAAATATGAAGAACATAAACAACAACAGAGAGTGTACCTATTTGTTAGAAAATAAGATTTTTCTATATAGTCTTTAGTTTAATAGTTCTTTTTAAAATATTTTATTTAGTTTGTAAAGGAATGATAGTCCTTGTTTTATGGAATATATCTTGTAGGAAAGTACAATAGTGGTTGGATAGGTATGACCTTCTACTAACTTTTGAAAATCCTATGTAGATATATGTACATATGCCTTTTGTGACAATGAAATGAATGAAAAAAAAAAAGCTTCTGTTGAACTTTATTTTTTTCTCTGAAGTTCCAAATACTAACAGCGGCAGCAGAGTCTTTCTTGAGGGATTTATGAAGGCAAAAATAAAAAGGATAGGATTTTTCTTCTAAGGTGAGAGAGTTGAGCAATAGTAACATGGTTTCCAACAACTTTTCGAGAGCAGACCCTCGTATGTTTGCAGGAGAAAATTATCACATATGGGTGATAAATACGAAAACTTATCTCAAAGCTCTTAATCAATGAGAAACAATTGAAAGTGAAGCTGATCCGCCTCCACTTGGACCAAATTAAACTGTTGCACCAATGAAGATTTATGAAGATGCAAAGTCAAGGAAACTAAATGCTCTCTCACATGTTTTCTCCATTCAGCACTTTCAGAGTTGATTTTCACTAGAATAATGGCTAGTGAAACACCTAAAGAGGCATGTGAGAAGCTAAAAGAGGAGTTCAATGGAAGTGACAGAGTGAAGACTGTCAAACTCTTAACTCTCAAAAGTGAATTTGAGATGTTAAGGATGAAAGAAGGAGATACTTTGAAAAAGTACTCTACCAAACTTTTAGAGATTGTAAAAAAAATAAGATTGTTTGGTGAAACCTTTCCAGATTCAAAGGTGGTGGAAAAGATGATGATAATCTTACCAGCAAGGATCGAGTCAAAGATTTCAGCAATAGAGGAATCTTGTGATCTGAAGACTTTATCAGTAGAAAACTTGATTAACAAGTTGAAAGTACAAGAATAAAGATCAAGTATAAGAGATGACGAAGTAATAAAAGTGGCATTTCAAGCAAAGTATAAATGCGAGAAACCTGTGAAGGACAATAAAGAGATAGAAGGAAATAAAGTAGCAAAAGAAAAAACATGGAAGGAATCTTCAAAGAAAGGAAAGTTTTCACCTTGCAGCCATTGTAAAAGAACCAATCATCAAAAAAGAGACTATTGGTTCAAAGGAAAATCATCAATTCAATGCATATTTTGTAGAAAAATGGATCATATGAGAAGAATTATAAGGTCAAACAAAATCAACAACAACAATACCATATGTAGTAGGAAAATTTTGACCAAAGAGTTTGAAAAGGAAGAAGAAAGCTTGTTTATGACTTCTTATGAGGAAACACAACCAACAAATCCACTTGGTTCATAAACAGTGGATGTATAAGTCATATGTCATACAATGAGCTATTATTTCACACACTTGAAAAGTCAATGAGAACTCAAGTTAGGATGGGAAATGGTGAAATATTACAAGCACATGAAAAGGGTTTAGTTTCCTTTTAGACTAAACAATATACAAAGCTCATACATGATGTGTTGTGTGTCCCTTCTTTAGAATGTAACTTATTAAGTGTTGCGCAAATGATGTCTAAAGGTTATTCCTTATTTTTTAAGGGCAAATATTCTTTGATTTTTTATTGTGAAGATAGTTTGATTGATAAAGTAGAAACGATGGATAGAATCTTTCTTTTAGATGTGAATTTTAATAGTGCCAATTTTGAATTATGGATGAGTCATGGTTGTGGCACAAAAGATATGGGCATTTTAACTTTGTTATTTTAAAGTCTATGTATGAAAAGGGATGGACTAAGAATTTACCTGAGATCTCACTATCTAAAGAAGTTTGTGGGTCATGTCAGATGGGTAAGGTACACATGAAAGCATTTCCTAAAAGTGCTACCTAGAGGGCAATTGAAAAGTTTGAACTAGTTCATATTGATGTGTGTGTACCTATGCAGACATCATCTTTGGGCCAAAATAAATATGTTGTTCTCTTTATTGATGCCTTAACAAGTATGACTTGGATGTATATTTTGAGTAACAAGTATCAAGTATTTTTATTTTTCAAGAAATTTAGAGTTTTTGCTGAAAAACAAAGTGACTATAAGCTAAAGGCTTTGAGGCCGGACAGTGGTGGTGAATACACTTCAAATGAGTTTAATAAGTATTATGAAGATTTGGAAATTCTTCATAAGCTGACAGTAAGCTATTTACATGAGTAAAATGGAGTCTTGGAGAGGAAGAATAGGACTGTTGTTGATATGGATAGATGTTTGTTGCTTGAAATAAACTACCACAAAGATTTAGGGCAGAAGCTGGTTATACTTCAGCGTATTTGTTAAAATAGGCTGCCAACTAAAGTTGTGGATGGAAAAACTCCTTTTAAGGCATGGAGTGGAATAAGACCATCTGGCAAGCACTTAAAAATCTTTGGTTTAATATGCTATTCTCATGTTCCTTCAGTCAAAACAAGAAAACTTGAATCGAAAAGTGAATTGGGGATCTTTATTGGTTATTTATCGCAAATCAAGGGTTATAGAGTTTTCAACTTGCAAACAAAAAATATTTTCATAAGAAGAGATGTTGTAGTGGATGAGCATGCTTATTGGAACTGGAATAAGGAGTAAATTGAGAAAGAAAATGTAGATTTTCAGAACTTGCGTCCGCGGCTTGAAACACAATTATTTAGCTCTGAAAATTACAAGAAGATGAAGAATCAGATGGAATCCTCAATTGATTCACCAATTTTGAACACAAGTTCCCTTTTTGAGATATATGAAAGATGCGATGTTGCAATCTCAAAACCCAATATTTATCAAGAAGCATCAAGACATAAAGTTTGGATTGAAGCTATATAGGAGGATATTGGTATGATAGAGAAGAAAAACACTTGGAAGTTGGTTGATAAACCCAAACACAGAAATGTAATAGGGGTGAAATGGGTTTACAGAACAAAAATTAATCTAGATAGTTTAGTCTATAAATAGAAAACAAGGCTTATTATGAAAGGATAGGCACATATTGCAAGTCTAGATTATGGTAGCACATTTGCACCTGTTGCAAGACATGATACAAAAAGGCCTCTATTTGCTTTGGCAGCTCAATGAAATTGAAAGGTATATCATCTAGATGTGAAATCGACATTCTTAAATGGGTTGTTGCAGGAGGAGATTTATGCTGACCAACAAGAATGCTTTCAAATTGCAGGAATGGAGGATAAAGTCTACAGTACATAAGGCATTGTATGGATTAAAGCAGGCTCCTCATGTTTGGTACAGTAAGATTGATGCTCAACTCATTCATTGTGGCTTCAAGAGAAGTGAAAATGAGGCCACTTTATATGTGAAAAAGGCTAAAAGTGAAGATGTATGTCACACCCCAAACTCGGAGGGGCGTGACTGGTACCCTATGTCATACCTGATAGACCATACCCTTCCACAAATTAACTATAACAACCAAAACTAATGAGGTTTGGGATAGCAACAACTATGAAATCATAGAAAGTGACAATAGGAACAAAAACAAACTTACAGACTAATTGAAAAGATAAACTACGGACCTTCCAGGCCACAAGATGGAAGACGATCTATATAATAAGGCTTATCTAGCTTACAACAACAATGCTACACCTGTAGAAGACGCCTACAAACCTTTATGAATACAACAAAAATCAACTGTTCGGGACACGACCCCGAACTATCCATAATACAAACATCTAGCAACTTCGGAATACTTAGAGCTCTATCGACTCAGCTGGAAGTTCACTCAGTGACCAAGAACTCAATCTACCTAACGATCAGCATTTGCAAGAATGAATATAGTGCCCCTAACTAGGGCGTCAATACGGAAATTTATCGAGTATGTAAGGCAAAACAAATAACATGATTCAGAGTATAGATCAACAGACATATCAGATATCAACAGAAAGAAATTCATGAATCAAGTAAGTAAATATAACCTACTTGGTTCCCATAAGCCTTGCAAGTCGAACATAATATGGTAAATGAATAAACAGATAATCGGTTGGCACCTAGCCAAGATGACTCACCAATAACCGCCTGTACCACATAGGATACATCCAAATGACATACCTGAGTCAAATCCAGGCCCCTCAATGACCTCAGCTATCACCAACACATGTAACATCCACAACTATGAAACAAACATAATACAAGGCAACAACATAATATGTAAATCAATCCACAATCACAGCCTTACCGGAAACAGTGACGGTCTTACAAAAGTCCACAAATCGTGGGCATGACCTTTCCAGAAACTGTTACAGCCTTACAGGTCTTTACAAGCCACTAGCTCAACCCTGCCAGAAATCATCACGGCCTTACAGGTTATCGTAGAACCTCCAAGAACCATATAAATTATATAGTTCATAATCAACTATATATTTATACACAAACATACAAGTTCAAGCAGCCCACAATTAGCTATCCACCTTTGTGTTCCAACTATCACAATGTAACGCTAATTTCATATATTCGCCCATCCACTAATGTGTCACAATTCAACCTAAGGATCACAATTCTATCGACTCTATCTCCAAGTGTTAGAAGCCTACAAGCTCCTATATCCAACACTAACCAACAAGGAAACACGGTCAATCAACCCCAAATGTCACCATGACACTAAAGTCTATTGACAAGGCCAAAACAACTACTACCTTAAGTATATCACAAGGATCGTCTCAATCATCCAACCTAGCCACAACTAAACCTATCAACCTTATACCAATATAACCAGCCCAAAACTCAAGTAAATTAGTCACAAACATCAGCACAACACAACTTCAATTCGACACCTACCAACACCCGACATCCGGATAAACTATTAACTAAATTTACGACCTCAATAAATGAGGGAAATACCATAGCCTAATTGCCCCCAAACACACATATACGAGGAAAAAACCACAATTAACATCATTGAAACTCACACAATACGACAAGGATACAATTGTAATGGGAATCATGTCGAAAATAGAAGAAACGAAAGCCTTAACATACCTCAAATCTAACAAACTCGAACCAAGTTGGACCTTTACCTTTACAAGCCTCAAGTAACTTCCTAAGGATAGCCCAACTTCCTGTCAAAAATGTAGTTAACACCACTTCAACAAAAAAAATGCAAATGAAGCTTATTCAGCTAGTTTTCTACAAATTCGACAGTAGAATATTCATAGTAAACAACCGACTAAGTAACTTATATAGGGGTTGGCTGACATAGAGGCAATGTGTCATATTTCCTAATGTGCCATTTTGGTGGTGTGTCACGCTGCCATCATGGACCCCCTCCCCCCCTCTAGTCCTCATTGCCAGCTTGTGCACGTCTCATAAAAATATGAATATCTCTATACTCTGAAGTTATATTAAAAAATAGTTTAATAAATTAAAAACTAGACTCATAGACCTTTAATTTTATAGGTAATGGGACCAATAATTTCTTATATATTGGGAGAAAAACTCTCAGATATCTGACCGAAATTTTAGAAAATTGTAAGAAACAAATTTGCAATAAATCTTGCCGACTTTTGTTCTACAACTCGATCGACGTTAAATATTAACATATGAACATAGATTGATTCAAATACCTCATAACACTTTGTTGTTATCATACTATTCGTCCTACCATGATGTACGAATTTATTACTTAAATTATACGGGATGTTGCAATGTGCTTGTAGTGTAACTCTATGTTGATGATCTTCTATTAACAAGAAGAAATGAAGCTACAGTGAGTCAGTTCAAACAAGAAATGGAGACCAAGTTTGAAATGTCAGATTTGGGGTGAGATGACTTACTTTTTGGGGATGGAGATTCATCAAGCTAATGATGGAATCTTCATTTATTAGAGAAAATATGAATGGGATACTCTTAAAAGGTTCAAGATAGAGAGGTGTAAGACCGTAGCAACCCCACTGATTCATAATGAAAATATTTCAAAATCTGAAGGAGGTGATAGGGCTGATCCAACAGTTTATAGAAGTCTAATTGGTAGTTGTATTTGTATTTGACAGGAATAAGACCTAATCTTACGTTAGCAACAAGTCTTCTGTCAAGGTTTATGCATTTCCAAGTTAAGTTCATTTTGGTGTTGCTAAATAAACGTTGAGGTATATAAAGGGAACTATTGATTATTGTATTTGGTTTAAAAAGGAAGAGTAGGGGCAATTGATGGGTTATTCAGATAGTTATTGGGCAGGCAACATTGATGATGTGGAGAACTTCTAGATATGCTTTTAGACTTGGTTTAGACATTTTCTGATCATGGAATTCAAAGAATCAAGATGCGGTAGCTTAATATTCTGCAGAAGCAAAATATATTGCCATTGCAGGTACAACTAATTAGGCTCTATGGTTAAGAAAGATTCTAAGTGATTTGGAGCAAAATCATATTGAAGCTATTATCATTAAGGTTGAACAAAAGTCAACAAATATCTATGGCCAAAAATCCATTGCAACATGATCATAGCAAGCATATAAATGTGAAGTTTCACGCTATCAGGCAAGCAGAGAAGAATGGCGAAGTTAAACTTGTTCATTGCAGCTCAGGTTAGCAAATTACAGACATCATTACCAAAGCTCTTCCTGAGGGGAAAAATGAAGTTCTAAGTGCTAATGAGTTAGAAGTATCCAAGAAACATCTCAAGGAGTGTTAGAAAATGAGATTTTTCTAGATAGTCTTTAGTTTAGTAGTCCTTTTTAAAATATTTTCTTTTATTTGTAAAAGGAATGGTAGTTCTTATTTTATGAAATATGTCTTGTAAGAAAGTATAAAATAGTAGTTGGAAAGGTATGGCCTTCTACTAACTTTTGAAAAGCTTACGTAGATATATGTGTATGCCTTTTGTAACAAAGAAATGAATGGAAAAAAAAAGCTTCTACTGAACTTTATTTTATTCTCTGAAGTTCCACATGCTAACACTATTGAAACTTGTTACTATGGTAATTTTTATCATAATAAGTTGCTTAGTTTAAGAATGAATTGGAATTTTAAATTTATATTATATATTATTTAAGTTTGTTGAGATATTTTAGATTCTTTGGATTTCAGTTATGCATGTAGATCTGTCATGATATTATATTTTCAGCAGGTTTGACCCAATGTTCAGTTTTACTTATGATTATCAATTTTCAGCTTTGGGTCATTCAATTCAGTTATGATATTCAGTTATGCTCAGATCATGATTTCATAAAATAGCATACAAGCCCTACACTCAGAATCGTATCTTGATTATATTTTATATTATGAATTATTTAGCGTTTTAACTTACTTAAGCGGTTTTACTTACCTTGTATACTTGGTTTATTCCATGTACTAACCACATACCCTATGTTGTATTGTTTCATGATACAAGATCCAATATTCAAGATCAGTCCCACCGCTAGTCAGATTCCCGGAGTTAGCTTTCCTCAGCCTCAGTTGGTGAGTCCTCATCTTGCGAGGGCCCTTATTATTAGTTGTATTACATCTTTTCAGTTTTTAGATTCTAGTGAGTTAGTTGGGGTCTTGTGCCATCAACTCATCAGTGTTAGAGGCTTTTCGGACATAGTTGTATTTTAGCTTTAGATTTGTGCATAATCAGATGTGATGTTTCTTTTAGACTTCCGCTATGTTATTTATGATGATCTTCTGCTTATCTATAATTGAGTTAGATTTACGTTCATGTCATGGGTCGACTTGGAGCCTCTCGGGATTTCATGTCCTGTGTCTCGATCCGGGCCTATGTTTGGGTCATGGCAAACTTGGTATCAGAGCATTAGGTTTTGAATGTCCTAGGGTATCCGAAAGCTACATTAAGTATAGTATTTTTCATGGGTGTGAAGCGCGCTACAGTTATCATGAAGAGGCTATGAGACGTTTTGGAAATGTTCCCTCCTTTCATGATCTATGTTATGTGGTGAAATGTCTCTCTATCCTTCAAACTCTTGCTATATGCGTTTGCACAATCATGCCTCCCGCAGAGTTGCGATGGAGACGGGCATCAGCATGCCCCACCTGTCCATGAGGAGTATATACTCAAGTTGGTTGCCCATGCGGAGTTCAAGAAAGCCAGTCAGATGTTAGCCCAGGCCTTGACCGCCTAGTCAATCAGCAGGAGATAGTGCATCTACCTCAGAATGGGAATCCAGTGGCAGCGAGAGTTATAGACTTTCTGAGTATGAACCCTCCCGAGTTCCTTGGATCGAAGGTAGACGAGGATCCATATGAGTTCATTGAGGAGATTTTGAAGATCACCCAGATTATGGGGGTGACTGGGGAGGAATGCGCCGATTTGGCCTCATATCAGTTGAAGGGGGTCGCGCACATTTGGTTCAAATAGTGGAAGGATAGTAGGGTAATTGGAGCAGGCCCTATCAATAGGGACGAATTCCATGCCACCTTTCTAGATCGGTTCTTTACTCGGGAGATGCGGGAGATCAAAGTAGCCGAGTTTGTGAATCTAAATCAAGGAAAGATGACGGTTCAGGAGTATGCCTTGGATTTCACTCGTCTGTTCAAGTATGCGCCCGAGATGGTGGTGGATTAGAGAGCATATGTGAGTAGGTTTGTAAACGGGATTAGACACTTGGTCAAGGATTGCTGGACCGGCGATGCTTCTTCAGGATATTGACTTTGCTCGGATAGTCTTGTACGCCCAGCAGATGGAGGCAGTGCCGGTGAGTGAGCGAGTGAGAGAGGCCAAGAGGGCCAAGACTAATGCATCGGATTCTCCCAATAGAGTCCTAGTGGGCACCATCAGCAGTCCCACCAGAGATCTTTAGCCCTAGTGCCTTCGGCTACGAGTGTGCCATCCAGGTCCAGGAGCGATCAGAGGGGACGAGCATTAGGATCGAGAGGTCATAGTAGTAGACCCACTGAGACTATCCCTCCAGAGTGTAGCAGATGTGGCTGAAGACAAACAGGCCAGTTTTTAGAGAGTATAGGTGCTTGCTTCGGGTGCGGGAAGCCCGAACACATGCTTAGAGATTGTCCAGCGGCCATGCAGGGTCATGATAGGGGATGGGGCCCAGCTTCTAGTTCAACAGCTCCACCAGCATGTCCAGCTTAGCAGGGGGTATCTACTAGCACAAGTGGTGGACAGTGCCAAAACAGATTCTATGCTCTAGCATCCCCTCAGGAGAGGAGGTCTCCCCAAATGCAGTCACTGGTATGTTACCAGTATTCCATCTTAATCTATATACATGGTTAGATCTAGGGGATACCTTGTCTTTTATGGTGACCTATATTTCTAGTAGTTTCAGAGTCAGTCCCGAAATCATGTCAAAACCCTTCTCAGTCTCTACTCCAGTTGGTGATTTAGTTATAGCTAGATGGGTATATAGAAATTTCCCTATCTCAGTCCTTCAAAAAGTCACCTCAGTGGATCTAGTAGAGTTAGCCATGACTAATTTTAATGTTATCCTCGGCATGGATTGGCTATTTGGATGCTATGCCTCAGTGAATTGTAGACTTGTGCAGTAGAGTTCAGATTTCCGGGTGAGCCAGTCCTAGAGTGGAAGGGTAGTTCAGTTGTTCCTGTAGATAGTTTCATTTCTTATATTAAGTCCAGAAAGATGATTTCCAAGGGTTGCATATATCATCTAGTTAGGGTTAAGGATGTTAAGTCTGAGACCCTGACTATTCGGTCAGTTCCAGTAGTATGTGAGCATCCAAGAGTCTTCCTAAATGATCTACCAGGAATCCCTCCCAAGCGGGAGATTGATTTTGGTATTGACCTTCTTCACGATATGCAGCCTATATCTATTCCGCCCTACATAATGGCCCCAACCGAGCTAAAGGAGTTGAAGGAACACTTGAAAGACCTTTTAGACAAGGTTTTCATTAGACCTAAAAAATCCCCGTGGGGTGCACTAGTTTTCTTTGTTTGAAAGAAAGATGGTTCTCTTCGTATATGTATTGATTATCGGCAATTGAACAAGGTCACCACTAAGAACAAGTATCCTCTTCCTAGGATTGATGATTTGTTTGACCAACTTCAGGGTGCTAAGTGCTTTTCAAAGATAGATCTCAGATTCGGATACCATTAGCTCAGGGTTCGGGAGAGTGACATCCCGAAGATAGCCTTCAGGACTCGGTATAGTCACTATGAGTTGTAGTTATGTCTTTTGGACTAACAAATTCTCCTCTAACTTATATGGATTTGATGAAAAGGGTGTTCAAGACGTACTTGGATATGTTCGTGATTGTGTTCATAGATAACATACTCATATATTCTTAGAGGGAGGAGGAGCATGCCGCTCATCTGAGGATGGTACTATAGACTCTCAAGGATCGCCAATTATATGCTAAATTCAGCAAGTGCGAGTTTTGGTTGAACTCAGTGGCATTTTTTTGCCATGTGGTGTCGAGTGAAGGTATAAAAGTAGATTGTTAAAAGATAGAAGCAGTGAAGAATTGGCCTAGACCAGTGAATCCTTCGAATATGAAGTGTTTCTTTAGTTTAGCTAGGTATTGTCAGAGATTTATTGAGGGTTTTTTATCTATTGAAGTGCCATTGACCAAATTGACCCAAAAGAAAGTGAAGTTCCAATGGTCGGAGGCTTGTGAGAGGAGCTTCCAAGAGTTGAAGACTCGACTCACCTCTGCACTAGTGTTAACCCTACCTGAGTGTACCAATGGGTTTGTGGTATATTATGATGCTTCTAGGATTGGCCTTGGTTGTGTATTGATGAAGCATGGTAAGGTTCTAACATATGCTTCTAAAAAGCTGAAGGTCCATAAAAAGAATTACCCGACTTATGATCTTGAATTGGCGACGGTAGTATTTTCCTTGAAGATTTGGAGACACTATCTGTACGGGGTCCATGTAGATGTATTTACTGACCAAAAGAGCCTATAGTACGTGTTTACCCAGAAGGATTTGAATCCACACCAAAGAAGGTGGTTAGAGTTACTCAAGGATTATGATATGAGTGTCCTTTACTATTTGGGCAAGGCTAATATAGTATTAGAAGCTCTTAGTAGGCTCTCTATGGAGAGTGTGTCCCATGTAGATGAGGGGAGCAAGGAGCTGGTAAAGGATGTGCATCAGTTTACACGGTTGGGAGTTCGTTTAGTTGACTCGACCGATGGTGGTGTTATTGTTCAAAACGGATCAGAATCATCCTTGGTAACTGATGTAATGTCTAGACAAGACGAGGACCCTATTTGATAAAGTTGAAGGAAGTCTTTTAGAATCAGAAGGTAGAGGTCTTCTCCAAAGGCGGAGATAGTATGCTTTGATATAAGGGTTACCTACGTGTTCCGGATGTTTATGATTTGAGAGATTGGATGTTGCAAGAGGCTCATGGTTTCAGTTACTCCATATATCTAAGTGCTACCAATATGTACCGTGACCTACAAAAATTCTGCTGGTGGAATGGCATGAAGAAGGAGATTGCAGAATTTGTGGCTAAGTGTCTGAATTATTAGCAAGTGAAGGTTGAGCATCAAAGACCGGGAGGTGTGATCAAGACATCAGTATTCCTACTTTGAAGTGGGAGGAGATCAATATGGACTTCATCACTGGGTTGCCTGGCGCTCGTCGATAGTATAACTCCATTTGGGTGGTCATGGATAGGTTGATCAAAGCAACTCATTTTTTACCATTCAAAACCACCAATTCAGCGGAGGATTATGCTAAATTATACATTCGGAAGCTAGTTTGGTTGCATGGAGTGCCCTTGTCCATCATATTAGACAGAGGTACTCAGTTTGTCTCCTAATTTTGAGATTGTTTCGAAAGGGACTTGTTACTTAGGTCAAGCTTAGCATAGCATTTCACCCGCAAACAGATGTTCAGGCGGCGTGGGCAATTCATACTCTCGAGGACATGTTGAGAGCATGTGTGACTGACTTTAAGGGTAGTTGGGATGATCATTTGTCCTTCATTGAGTTTGCATATCGCAACAACTACCATTCCAGCATTTAGATAGCTCCGTTTGAGGCTTTCTATGGGTGGAGATGTAGATCGCCTATTGGTTTGTTTGAATTCAATGAAGCTGCGATGATAGGACCAGATTCAGTCCATGAGGCCATGGAGAAGGTTCATCTTATTAGGGACAGGTTTAAAATAGCTCAGAGTCGCCAAAAGTCCTATGTGGATGTGAGGAGGAGAGAACTTGAGTTTGAAGTCGACGATTGGGTGTTTCTAAAAGTGTCTCCCATGAAAGGAGTGATGAGGTTCATAAAGAATGGGAAACTCAAACCCGTTATGCTGGCCCGTACCAAATTATGAAACGGGTTGGCAAGGTAGCATATGAATTGGAGTTGCCCTCAGAATTAGCTTTAGTCCATCCAGTTTTACATGTATCACTCTTAAAGAAGTGTATGGGTGATCCAGCTCTAGTTGTTCCAATGGATAGTGTTGATGTGAAAGATAGACTTAGTTATGAAGAGGCTCCGGTGGAGATACTGGATCGGCAGGTTTGTAAGCTAAAGAACAAATAAGTAGCTTCAGTCAAGGTTTTATGGAGGAATCAGCATGTTGAAGGAGCTACGAGGGAAGCCGAAGCAGATATGATGGCTAAGTACCCGCATTTATTCCCTTTCGGCTCAGTTTCAGCTTGAGGTATTAGTTTCCTCCTTAATACTCTATTCAGTTTCATGTGCAGCTCATGTACCTCAGTTTCTTTCATATAAATGGATGTATGTGTGGTTCGGAAATTCAGTTCAGTCATGTAGTTCAAATCGGAGTCAGTCACTCTATCAGTTTTCAACATGTATGTTCAGCATTTGAGTATGAAGATTGCATTTATCTGCTTTTCTGTATGATTTTCAACATTCAAGGATTAATGTTCCCAAGGGGGGGATATTGTTATACACCAAAAGTCCTCAGATCAGACCGGGAAGTTGAAAAAGAGAAAATAGGAATTTCTACACCAGGTCACAAGAGAGTCGTCCAGTGACACGTCAGGAACCCCACGAGTCATTAAGTGACTCATGGGGAGAGGCTGGGACTTGGATTGAAATTTGGAATTTTGAAGTGACCACGAGTCGTGGTCAACACCACAAGTCATCATGTGATCCGTGGTCAAGAGTTTGATGAAAGTTGGAAAATTTGGGCAGTGGACCTAATGAATTAGGTCACTACGACTCGTTGGGTGGACCACGAGTTGTGGTGTCCCCCGTGGTGACCCCAGGTGATTTTTTGGCAATGAGGGTGACGGAAGGTGACCACGAGTCATGGTCATCGGTGATGAGTCATTAAGTACCTTGTGGTGACTATCAGTATGCAATTTCCATGAAGCCGACGAATGCGGACCATGAGTCGTGGCTAGGGATGACGACTCGTCCAGTCCCTTGCTAGGACTGGCAGTCTCTTTTTCTCTGCGAATTTAGTTAGGGATTTTCCATAATTTTTATATTTCTAAAGCCTAAACTACATCATTTTAAGCCCAGAATAGAGTGTATTAAGATGGGTTAAGTCATTCTAGCCTATTCAAAACTCATGCATGCAAGTTTGAGGGTTTAGAGAGTGATCAAGCATAGTTCATCAAGGTTCTTCCTCAATTCTTCCTTGGGCAATCAATGAATTTGTGAAATCAGATCCTCTAAGGTATGTAAGGCTATGAATGAGTGCAATTGTCCTTACCCATGCCCAATTCCCTATCAATTCATGATGTTCTAATTGATGATTCCATGAGGTTTCTACCCAATGCATGAATTTCTAAGTTTTAATCATGGGTATGATCTAAGCATGTTTTGAATGATGAATTATGATTAATGGGCAAATTTTACAATGTTTTAACTTATAAATTATGTTTTAAAGTTTTCTAAACTATGTTGCCCATCTATGAATGTTCCTGAAAGTTGAGATCTATGAGATATGTGTTTAAGCATGATGAGATGTTTATGAAGAAAGTATGATTTTGAAATACCCATGTTTATGTTCATGTTTTCAAAGTGAATCAAGTTGATTTCGAGTGTGTTAAAGTAGTGGGCAAGCCCATATGATCTAATATGTTTTATGATTTCATGAATTAGCTTATCACATGGTTTTGGAGTCAAGACTCCCATTATTTTCAGCTTGTGGTATGGTTTGATCCAAGGCTCCTCATGTTATGATTTCCTATTATGCATGTATGTTATTATTCAGCTTCGTCACTAGAAGATGGTTAGCTTCGTTGAAAAATGATGGAGAGCATATGCATGTTCTGAGGTGTAATGTCTAGCACCGAGTAGGTTAAGGGTTAGTCAACCCCGTGCCTCATAATTACGCACCTACGTAGGTTTACTTATATACTTTGGGACCTCCCATCTGAGCTTCCCTTGCTCCAAAGGGGCCTTGAACTTGATATTGATATCATGGCAGGGCCCTTAGCCTTGTCAAGGCTTTGGATGGCTCTACCCACTTGAGTGTGATATTCGGAACCACATAAGCTCTTTCGTGGTATTGTCGGTTATATAACGAGTCTCTCATTGTTTCTCATGATTTCAGTTATGCATGTATTTCAGTCATGATATTATGTTTTCAGCAGGTTTGACCCAACATTCAGTTTTACTTATGATTATCAATTTTCAGCTTTGGGTCATTCAATTCAGTCATGATGTTCAGTTATGCTCAGATCATGATTTCAAAAAATAGCATGCAATCCCTACTCTCAGAATCTTATCTTGATTATGTTTTATATTTTATTCATGATTTAATGATTTTACTTACTTAAGCAGTTTTACTTACCTTGTATACTGGATACATTCCACGTACTGACCGCATTATTCTATGCTATATTATTTCATGATACAGGATCCGATATTCAGGCCCAGTCCTGCCACTAGTCAGATTCCCGGAGTTTGCTTTCCTTAGCCTCAATTAGGGAGTCCTTATCTTGCGAGGGCCCTTATTATCAGATGTATTACATCTTTTCAGTTTTCAGATTCTAGTGAGTTAGTTGGGGTCTTGTTCCATCAACTCGTAAGAGTTAGAGGCTTTTCAGACATAGTGGTATTTCAACTTTAGACTTTTGCATATAATCAGATGTGATGTTTTGTTTAGACTTCCACTATGTTATTTATGATGATCTTCTGCTTATCTATTATTGAGTTAGATGTATGTTCATGCCATGAGTCGACTTGGAGCCTCTCGGGGTTTCTTGTCCCATGTCTCAATTTGGGCCTATGTTCAGGTCGTGACACTCAACCCTTAAAAATCATCATTCTGGCCTTAAGGTAGGAAATGAAATGACCTACAGGCACAACTAAACTACCCTTCAACTCTAGGACTGGCTCACCTATAAATCGGAACTCTACCGCTCAGGTTCTACAATTTACCGAGGCATAACATGCATGTAGCCAATCCATGTCGAAGATAACATCAAAATATTTCATGGCTAGCTCTACTAAATCTACTGAGTTGACTTCTTGAAGGACTGAGACAAGGCAATTTCTATATACCCGTCGAGCTATAACTGAATCACCGACTGGAGTAAAGACTGAAGGGTTTTGATAGGATTTGGGGACTGACTCCGAAACTACTAGCAACATAGGGCATCATAAAAGATAAGGTAGCCACTGGATCTAACAATGCATATTCATCAAGGCAGAATACTCATAACATACCAGTGACTACATCTGGGGAGACCTCCTGCTCCTGATGAGGTGCTATGACATAGAATCTGTTCTAACACTGACCACCACGCGCACTAGTAGATGCCCCTTGCTGAGCTGGGTGTGTTGGCAGAGCTGCTGAACTGGAGGCTGGGACTCGATCCCTATCATGGCCCTTTTTGGTTGTTGGACAATCTCTGAGCATATGTCCGGGCTTTGCACACTCGAAACAAGCACCTGAACCTGCCAAACACTGGCCCGTGTGTCTCTGACCACACCTCCCGCACTCCGAAATGTTGGACTCTACGAGCCTGCTACCCTGAAGTCTAGAGCGTGATGCCCATACACTCTGGTCGCACCTAGACCTGGATGGCACACTCATAGTTGACGGCGCTGGGGCTAAAGATCTCTGGTGGAACTACTGTCAGTGCTCCCCTCTAGGTCTATGCTGGGAGAATCCAAAGCTATTAGTCCTGGCCCTCTTGACCTCTCTCTCCCGCTCACTCACTTGTATCTCCTTTATCTGCTGGGCGTACAGAACTATCCACGGGAAATCAATGTCCTGAAGATGAATCGAAGTCTGACAATCTTTGACCAAATAGTTTGTTATCCCATGCACTACCGATTCACTCGGGCTCTCTAATCTGTCACCATCTCAGGTGCATGGTTGGACAAGCGAGTGAACTCTAAAGCGTACTCCTGGACTGTCATCTTACCTTGCTTCAGGTTCACAAACTCAACTACTTTAATCTCTCTCATCTCACGAGGAAAGAACCGATCCAGAAATGCGATATGGAGCTCCTCACAACCAATAGGGCCTGCTCCAACCGCCCTGCTATCCTTCCACTACTTTAACTAGATGTGCGCAACCCCTTTCAGCTTATATGAGCTAGATCTGCACACTCCTCCCAGTCACCTCCATGATCTGGGTGATCTTCATAACCTCATCAATAAACTCATGTGGATCCTCGTCCACCTTTAACCCAAGAAACTCCGGAGTGTTCATCCTCAAAAAATCTCTGACTCTCACCGCGACCGCATTCCCATTTTGAGGGACATACGCTACCGCCTATTGGTTGACTTGGGCATTCAAGGACTGAGCTAACATCTGTATGGTTGCCTTGAGCTCAGCTTGGGCAACCTGCTTGGGTACATGATCCTTGGGGGTTGGTGGGGCCTGCTGATGCCTATCCCTATTACCACTCGTGGCCATTTCCATTTTAATTTCTGCTTTTGTTAACTCGGTGAGGAGGCATGATTCTGCAAATGCATATAGCATGAGTTAGAAGGATAGAGAGACATTTCATCGCACGACTTAGATCATGAAAGAAGGGAACATTTCCTAAATGTTTTGTAGCCTCTTCATCATAAGTGCAGTGCGCTTTACACCCATGAAAAAAGACTCTACTTAACACGAATTTCGAACACCCTAGGACACTTTCAAAACCTAATGCTCCGTTATCAAGTTTTTCACAACCCGGACATAGGCTCGGATCAATACACAGGACAAAGAACCCCGAGAGGCTCCAAGTCGATCCATGGCATGAACGTAACATCTAAGCTCAATGTTCTGAAAAGCGGAAATCTAACATATATAACATAGCGGAAGTCTGCAAAATCTGATAACTCGAATATTTGAATACGTACACAAGTCTAAAGCAGAAATACATACTATGTCTGATAAGCCTCTACTACTGACGAGTTGATGGGACAAGACCCCAACTAACTCACCAAAGTCTGAAACTGAAAATACTGAAGATACAACTGACAAGAAGGGCCCTCGAAAGATGAGTGATAACATGCAGACCACACTTCCAACTGAAGTATGAAACGGACATTGTCAATAAAGAATCCAACTAGAGGTTGGGGTCGAACCCACAGGGAATATGGAAGATCTAGATTACAGTCGGTAGATGAACTTTTATGGTAATTACTTCACAATAATAAAAATAAACAGCAGTCAAGATTATATTTTTGAATCAATAATTAAAGGATAACTAGGGTTTGTGTTCCCCATGGATTCATAACAACTTTGGGTATACACTCGTGAGCTTTACCAATACTTACTTATAGAACTGATAACTTAGATTCATTCAAATGATCAACCAATCCCTATTGAATGACTATCATCAATTACTCGACCAAGTCTCATGAGTTTTGCAAACTAACCATTATCACTAAGTTCCAGATATAACTATCCTACGACCACATCTCAAGTTAATACAATGATTATCAAAATCAAGGCTCCGTTGTAATTCTCTTTTCCAAATCTCTACCTCTTCGACCAAAGCAAGTAAAGAATTCAGGCACTTCCTAATGTTGTACACCACTGAGAATCATTAAAGATGAAGAGAATACAATATAAGTATTTAGTATTGGTTTTAGACTCACTTTGTGCAATCCTAACTAGTTAATCCACCATGGTTCCCACAACCCTAGCTATGGAGGTTTTAGCCTCTCATAGTTGCAAGGTTGTGATATGCGTTCATGATTGAAAACATAAAACAATACTTACAAAGATGATTGAGAAAAATAATTTCTTCAATTAAACAACGAAATCTTGAATAACAAGTAGCAAGAACAAGATGAATTCAAGAAAAGGTTGATCACAAGGTTGAACCAACTCAATTCTCTCTTCCAACGATGTAAAATTGCTTACTACAACGTTTTCCTACTAGAATTAAGTCTATTCGTCATCCTCTTCTTAAAAATAAAACATAAAAATTATTTATAGAAACACAAGAATCCTTTTCCTAAACCAACGGGACTGCTTTCCATATTTGTCTCCGACCTCATCACGGGTCCGCATACGACTCGTAGGGGCTTCTCACGGATCGTGACATCAACTCGTGACTTGGAGTGTTGGCTGAATTTTTGCTAAGTGTTGGGCCAAGGTACGATTCATACCAACATGCTACGACTTGTACATTGACACCCGTGGCTTGATCCTGATCTTTTGAACTTTTTCTGAACCTCACCACAACTGGTATGGTACGACTCTTACCTTCCTCTCACGGTTCGTAGGGTACTCTCGTACTGAGAATCATCCTTTTGTGCAATTCTTCTGGATTTCATCATGACTGGCTTACTACGACTCGTACAACCATGGTATGATTTGTTACAAGTCTCATAAGTTCAGTCTTCCAAGTTAAACGTTCAACTTTTGATCAAGGCCCTCAGTATGACAAGTAGGTCCATACTACGGATCATACTGTGGTCTGCACGTTTTGCCCCTTTTTTGCACACTTTTAACTTTCTTTTGCAATTTATTGTCCCAACACTCATTTATCCTAAAATCAAAGGAAAAGTGCCTCATATCCACATAAATACACCTAAGTCCATGCTATTTTCTTAGTTTTGAGCGTCAATAATGTTGTAAATTCACAGCACATCAATGAGGACTCACCAACTCTGGCTGGAAAGTGCTATGCTTAATGATTTGGCTAACGGCAGGACTGAGCCTGAATATCCAAGCCTATATCATGAAACGATACAATATAGAGTATGAAGTCAATACGTGGAATGTACAGAGTATGTAAGGTAAGTCAAACTACTAAGTAAAATCAGTGATCATGCATAACATAAAATATTTCATTATAAGAGTCTGAGAGTAGAGCTTGCATGCTATTATCGGAAAACATGATTAAACATAATTGCATATAATAACTTAATCGAATGACCTAAAGCTGAAAATTGATAGTCATAAGTAAAACTGATCATTGTGTCAGACCTATTGAAAACATAATATCATGACCGATGAACATGCATAACTGAAATCCTAAGGAATAATGGGAGACTTGTCTTATAACCGACATTATCACAATAGAGCTTATGTGGTCCCGACTATTAGACTCAAATGGGCAGAGCCATCCAAAGACTTGCCAGGGCTAAGGATGCTACCATGATATCGATATCAAGCTGAAAGCCCCTTGGGGGCAGGGGAAGCTTACAAGGGAGGTCCCAATAATTTGAACATACCTACGTTGGCACATAGTTCTGAGGCATAGGGTTAACTGACCCTTAGCCTACTCGGTGCTTGGCAGTACTCCCAAAAATGTGCATATGCTCTCCATCATTTTTCAATGAAGCTGACCATCATCTAGTGGAAAAGATGACTCATAACATACATGCATAATCTGAAATCATAACATGAGGAGCCTTGGGCTCAAAGCATACTACAAGCTGAAAAAAGTGGGAGTCTAGACTCCAATATCCATGTGGTAAGATAATACACGAACTTTAGATAAATCATGAAACATACTTGATCATTTGGTCTTACCCAATACTTAAACATGCTCGACATAGAATTGATCATTCAAAAATGTGAACATGGACATGGGTAACTCGAAATCATACTTTTATCATATACATCTCATCATGCTTGAATACATATATCATAAATTCAAGCTTTATGAACCTCTATGGATAGGCATCATAATTTATTAAAAACTTGAAAACATAATTTGTAATTGAAAACATTATAAAATATTCTCATGAATCATAATTCAACACTAGAAACATTTATAGATCATACCCGTGATTGATACTTATACAATTCACATGTTGGGTTAAAACCCCATAGATTCATCAACTAGAATTTTTATGAAATTGAAGAGGGAGTGGGCATGGGTGTGGATGAATACACCCATTCATATCCCTACTACCTGGAGAAATATGATTTTATAAACCCTCTTGAAAGTCCAATGGAATTTGGGGAAGAACTTGATGAATCTAAGCTTGATCACCTTTGGAACCCACTAAGTTTGCATGCATGGAAGAGAATGGATTTAGAATTAGCTTAATCCTCTTAAAACACCCTTTTCTGAGCTTAAAACGACGTAGTAAAGGTCTTAGAAACTTAGGAATTACGGAAAAACCCTTAATAAATTTGCAGAAAAAAATGCATTGCTAGTCCCAACGAGGGACTGGACGATTCGTGGTCTGGGGGGACGACTCATCGTCTGCCTGTTATTGCCATCATTGGAATCACACCTCTGAGGGGCACCATGAGGGTCACCATGAATCATGGTGCGCGCTACAACTTGTGGTGACAAATCATTAGGGGCACTGCCAAAAACCTTCATCCTTCAGACCAATCACTGATCACAACCCACTTGACGACTCGTGGTGATGACCGTGACTCGTGGTCTCTCCTGTGGTCAAACTCAAGCCCAAAATTACAATTAAGTCCACACTCCTCCCCACGAGTCACTTAAAGACTTGTGGTGCACCTCACGAGTCAATGGACGACTCGTCCTGTGACCTGGTGCAGAAAATTTTGTTTTCTCCATTTCAACCCTTGGGTATGATCTTTGGGCTTTTAGGGTATTAGATTATTCTCCACGCGTTCTTTTTCCAATTAATTAACTCTAGTTGAATTCTGATGTGATGCCTAAACAACATCATTAGGATAATGCCCAATTAATACCAAGTCCAGTACCTAGTCTCAAGGTAAAACCACAAAAAGTTTAATTAGACTAGTTGGACAATCTATGCCCATTGTGTATGTAGCTCCTTCTCTCTAGATTCCAATTAACAATTCATATATAATATTTGAAAAGTGATTGAGAAATCAACTAACTGGGATAATAAATAAATAACTCAATAATTGGGAAAATAATAGATATAAACAATATTTAAATATCAACATTCATGCTAGTTCAAAAATTCTATAACTATGAAGTTTAGCTACTTATGATTCTCGTACGATGATAAGAATTTATGAGTATGACAAGATATAAAGAATAACATAAAAGCGGAGAAGAAACTAACCCTTCAAAAAACCTTGTTTCCCTTGCTTCAACGTCTAATATGCATGATATATCTGTTAAAACTGTGCAAAGCGTGTATTTATAGTATGAAAAAGTTTGGGCTTTTAAAAAATCAAATCTAAATCGAACCAGGAAACCTTCAGGTTTGTGCCATCCATTGCCAAGGGTAGTGTAACAAGCAAAAAGATACTTTTGAATACCCGTTTCCTTGCACCACCCAAGATCTCCATAGCAATTGATGGTGGCTTCCGCCATCAATACTAGAAATAGAGATTTTTTCCATCACAAATCAATAAAATTTTTTTGTTATAAAATATTATTTTTCCATCAATTTCCCGATGAACCCATTCACTAGGAAAACACATGGTGAAAAATAAATTCTAACTGAAGTAGTGTCAAAGTTCACGATCTTCCATGCGAAAACACATTTTTTTTCTTTTTTCACCGATATTAGTGGGAATAGACACTTAATATATTTTGGTGAAAATTTTCAATAGGAAAATAGGGATTTTTTCAGTAGTGCATCCTTGCACCACAAAGGATGGCGGTGGCGCAACTGCTACCCCAGTTGGCCATTTCTTATTCTTTCATGATGCTTTGAAACCTTGACTCTTCCTTGATCATTTTTGGTAATTCTTGCCCATTTCTCACTAGTTTAGTGATATTCGACTAAAAGTATATATTTATTTTACATTATTGCCTTATATCTTATGCAAAATTATGATGTTACATGGTTATCTTGGGTGTTTTGAACGTATTATGAGTTTTATGTGTGTATAAAATATGTTGGATGAACATGATCAAAAGAAGGAGATTTTGACTTGATTTGAAGAGAAAGAATAAAGATTGAAGGGTGGCCAGGATCATCTATGTTCCTCGTGAAGTGAGAGAGGATAGACGAGCCAAGTAAAAATCGTCCAGCATATTTTATTTAGCAGTTGTGATTCTCTACACATCCTAGAATGTATAAATATCTATAAAATATATTGACGAGACACAAGACTCTTTGGAGGAAGAAACTCTCAATTTTTGTAGGAGAACATGCAAGGAATGGAAGTGACAAAAATTTGACTTCGAGTTTCACTTTCTTTCCTTCTTTTACTTATTCGTTATGAAATTCTATGCTATGTTTTCAAACAATATTATGAGTAGCTAGATTTCTTATCTAGGGTTTTTGATGCAACCTTTTTTTGGTTGAATTCTTATTACGTTTTAATATAATTTATCCATTGAATTTCTCTACTTTTTCAACTACGTGTTTATTTTAGTTGATTGAATGACCATCGATTGATTGTGCCTATTTATTATGTATTTCTTGAGAAATAATACATAGTTAGGTTATTGTTGAATAATGTCATTCCATAGGTATATGAGAGATTGATATTGTGGGTTTAAAAATGGGTTTAGAGATAACAAAGCTTTGACGTGATTATAGTGAGTAGTGAGAAATCACTAGCTAGAGTAGTATGAAACAATACGTCTAGTAAATTATTATGATTGCTTGGGAGAGAATTACAATAAGTAGAGTGCTCACGATCCCTAGAGAATACATTGGCGAGATTATTATAGATAACATAGTAAGAAGGATTTTAATAATTAAGAAAATCATAACTCTAGGCCCTCTTAATCTTGTTTCTAACTTCAGTTTAGTTGATAATTTTTAGTGCTTTTATATTTTTTAGTTAATTAGGTAAAAATAGAAATATTAATTTTTAAAATTAAATAATTATTTGAACTTATTTTCATAGTGATATTGAATAATTATAACTAACGTTAGTTTTCTGTGGGATTCGACTCTAGCCTATTAGACAGAATTATATTTGCAGCAACCAGTGAGGGCTAGTTTTGGAGTGATCTAATTCTGGCGTCGTTGCCGGGGAACTAACGATTTAGTTTTAGCTTGTAAATATAGCTAGGATAGTTAGTTTGAGTTATTTCTAATTTTTGCAAATATTTATTTTGTAAAAGAAGTTAAAAATAAATATATGGCATTTGGAAACTATGAGTGGCTAGATGATGATTACTCCTATTGTGCGCCTCCTCAATCTTATGCATGGAGTATGTGTGATATATATTGTGGTATTGATGGTCACTTTTATGGTTGTGTTTATTCGTCTTACCCTTTCTCGAGCCCCTATTATGATGAGTCAACTTTCATTTGTGAATTTAATAGGAGAAATGAAGTGGAGGATGATGATTGAAAACGTAAAGCTGATTTGAAAAGACATTAAGAATATGGTAAAGTGCCTGCTGGAAAATTTTAATGAGGTACCACCACGGACACAAAGGAACAATGAAACTATTCACAATATGGAAGGTCAAGTGAATCAATTAGTTGAAGCTTTCAATGCCCAGGAAGCTAATATTGTGGATAATAGCCATAAAAAGAATTATGTATTAGAAGAAGAAATTAATACACTACTTAAAGAGCTAAGGGTTGAGTTTTCAATAGAGGAGCCAATAATCAAATGCCAACTATCTACCCTAAAGGTATTTGAAGATGTCAATGTTGAAGAAGTGCTACTAAAGTCAACCAAGGAACTAGTTGATGCAATTTTAATTAACTCTAGTCTTGACACTTCTCCATGTTGTGTACAGATGGTGAAATGATAATTGATCCTTATGAACATAAAAAAAGAGTCAGAAAAAGAGGTAGATGTGCCTTATATTCTCAAATTTTTCCAATCATGAAGGAAAACAAATACCCCTCACTTGAAATCTAGAAAGAGAAGAATGAAATAATTATTTCTTAGCTTGAACAGATTTGTACCTCTACCATTGGGCATAGCCAAAAACTTAAAGTAAAATTGGGCATGCAATTCATAATTTTAAGTTGTTGGCAAAAAAAGTTGTTCATGTCATGCCGCAATGTTAGATCAGGCTTTTATCAGGAGGCAACTCAATGTTGTACATATATATAAATAAATATTAAAAATAAAAATAAATAAAAAAAGAGAAAATGAAAAAACTACAAAAAGATTCCTATCAATGACGATAAATAAGGTGCCTAATGGGAGGAAACTCATTTTTCGTAATTTTCTTCATGTTTTCTTAACTTACCTTTTACTAATTTTGTTTTGCATCACTTGTTGTATTTTATGAGTTGTGCGGGAGAGATTTTAATATGAAAAAGGATCTCTGGATCTCGAGTAACATGAAAATGGGCGAAAAGTTGAAAGAAATAAAAAAAGTAGCCTTAACCTTGGCTCATTTCTTGTTTCACTTTGTGAAGAATCTGCTGAGCTATGACAAGTAAATGGAAAAGTAAAAACTGAATAGTGGACTTACAGACAATGCGAGCCTCAGCGCGAGAAATTTTTTCTTGCCGCATCCACTACCCTCGCATCGTGAGGATATCAGAAGAGGCCAGATACCCGACTTAATATAACAACCCATAATTCAAAACACCCATAGAATAGTAGCCATCTCTCGACTCTGTCTCGTCTTTTCTTGTCCAGACTACGCACCAGTTTAGTGCATTGTATCCACGTAAATCTTGCCTCTTTCTCTTGTTGTCTCTCCCTCATCTCCATTCCCAGTGTATACAACCCTCTATTCCAAATCCCAAACCCTAACAGTGGTGATATTGCTTGTATGATGGGTAGTTACAGAGGTTGATTTAATTGAATCAATAGGTTGCATACTTGGGATGTTTTGATGATTGTGTAATGAGCGATTATTAATATGAAGTCAAAGTATATGTTCACCCAGATAATAGCAATTTTGAAAACTTGAGGCAATAGCTAATGTAACCTTGAGGGTTCAGTTTTGATTGATATTTAAGGAAAATCTAGGTAAGGTTAGGTTGAGTCAATGACTGATTTTTGTGGTAGAAAATAATATTCCCACTATCATATGAAATTTTGGGAGGGCAAACAGTGAACACAAAGTGTTAAAATATTCAAAGAAAAATAATGCAGTCCACATGTTTAATTAGTTGCCTAAATAAACTTTCTAAAGGGTTTTGTGAAGTCTGAATAGAAAACTGATATTTAATGGCAAGGTAAGCAATCCCTTATGGATGGGGTAGTAGTTTGGGTGTCATCGGGCTAAATTTGCATTCTTTTTTATGAGTGTCATCCCATGAGCCGCAATTTCTTCGAAACATGGCCTATGAGGAAGTTTCTTTCATCTTTCTTGTTATGTATAGAGTGCATTGGGGCTAGGTAGATACTTTGTGTTTAGTATTAGTAGTACCTAATAATCCCTCGTGATTTTTCATATGGCCTCGGTTCTTTTTCAAGGGATGATGTTTTGAATCGAGTAGTAATTTTTTTGGTTTTTAGGTAGATTATGTTTTAGTTTGGACTTTTTCCCATGACTGATAGAGTGATAACTTTCTTGAGGGTATTAGACTTTAGAATGAACGAGAAAGTAAAGTAAAGAAAGAACTCTGGCATCTTAAACTATGTAACATGTTTTATGATGGGGTTTAGGGTTGAGCATGCGTAATTTATACCTTCTTTAGTTGCCTTGAGAATTTTTATGATCTTCTTTCAATGATTGAGACTCGAGTTTTGGCTTTTATGATTACCTCCCATTCTTGAAATGTGCTTATTAACTGTGTCCTGTTACTTTAACTTAAGATTCATGTCTGAACTGTCTGTAGTAGATCATGTGCATTGTGTGAAGTGAGGATTATATGATAAATTGTGTTGTCCCTTGTTAGTGTAGAACTTTCCTTGTGTTTGGTCAAAGAGAAATAATTAAGTCATGTTAAATTTGGAAGATGATATAGGCATTTCTTTGATTAGCTCTTTCAGCCTTTTGTTGCTTGCCAGTGTTAACTATATCCCTATTCAGTCCTTTTGAGCCTATACTCTTTTTCTTTGGCACCCACATTACAAATCTATATCTTTTTGTTCTTAATTGATTCTCCTTTAATCTTTAATTTTGAAAGCACTTCATTTGCAAGAGTAAGTGCTAGAAAGATGCTGGGAACATGAGTAACAATGGAACTAAAAAAAAGAGTGAAAAAATTTAAATAATCCATTAGCTGAACTGAAGAAAAAAATTAAAAGAAAGAAAGAAAGAAAAAGAATATTGCTTTTTTCTCAATTAGTGGAAAATATTTATATGAAAGGGGTGAACACAAAATGAAGTCCTTCGGGAAATTGTATAATGGGCAATGAAATTGGGGTTATGAGAACTAAGCGCTTGAAAGAAAAAATTATATTCTATTAAAGTGTTTAGGAGGATTGAGCCATTATTTTCCTAAATATATCCTACCTATTCCTTAATGTACATTACAACCTATGAAAGTCCTATTTGATTCAAGATTTTACATGTTTAAATTAGTTGAGTCTTCCACTATGGGAAAGCCTATGGTACAACCTTGGGAAGCGCATGTCATGAACTGAACATAGGCTCAGACCTAGACACAGAACCTAGAACCATAAACGGCTCCAAGTCGACCCATGGCATGAGCATGAAAACTAAAGCTCAACATAAATAAAAAGAAAGGCTAACTTCTGAAATAGTAGAAGTCTGAATATTAAAACATTTGCACAATTGAAATAACATAACACTGAATCTGAAGTTGATTATAATACCATGTCTGAAAAGCCTCTACATACTGACGAGCTGATGGGATAACACCCCCAACTAACTCACTAGAAAATTGAAACTGAAATAGCGACAACACAACTATCTTCAGGTCCTCAGAGGATTAGGACTCACCAACAGGTGAGCTGGATAAGCTTAGGAGACTAGCTAGTAGCGAGACTGAACCTGAATGTCTGAGCATGTATTATGAAATGATACAACATAGAGTATGGGATTAGTACTTGGAATGTACTGAGTATACAAGGTAAATAAAATAGGCTAAGTAAGTAAAACTGAAAACATACATAACATAAGCCATATCAATATAATATTATTAGATTAAAGACTGCATGTTGATATCTTGAAAACGTGAATAAACATAACTGGACTTCATAACTGTAATAGATGACCCAAAGCTGAAACTGATGATCATAAGTAAAACTGATAAACTGAACATTGGGCCAAACTTGTTGAAAATATAATATCATAATTGATGAACATGCATAACTGAAATCATGAGAAATAATAGGAGACTTGTCATGTAACCGAAATAATCATGATAGAGCTTACGTGATCCCAAATACTCAAGTGGGCAGAGTCCTCCAAAGCCTTACTAGGGCTAAGGGCACTACCATGATATCGATATAAAGATGAAGGCCCCTTGGAGTTAGGGAAATCTCAAAAAGGAGGTCTCAATGAATCTGAATAAACCTACGATGGCACATAGTTCTAGGCCCAGGGTTTATCTGAACCCCTATCCTACTTGGTGCTAGACACTACTCCCAAAAACATGCATATGATCTCTATCGTTTTTCAATGAAGCTGAAACATCATTTTTCAATGAAGCTGATCATGCAATTACATAGTTTGAAATCTGATTATGAAGATCCTTGTTTTAGAACATACGACAAGCTAAAAGTGGGAGTTTGGACTCCAAAACCATGTGATAAGCTAATAATCACAAAATTGAACTACATCATGGTGAAACATACTTCGATCATGTAGGCTTGCCCAAACTTCAACATGCTTGCAATAGACTTGATAGTAAAAATCATGGATTCTTGCATGGAAAAATCATAAACATCCTTTCATACTAAACATATCATCATGCTTGAAAATATAGATCATAATCTTAACTTTTTATGAAACTTAAATAATTGGGCATAATAATTTTAAAACTAGAAATCATGAATTGTAATTCAAAATAAGTATAAAGCATGCCCATGAATCTTAAAATATCATTTAAAACATGAAGGGAATTGGCCCATAAATATTTCATAGAGAATTTCATGAAATTGGATTAAAACCCCATAAGATCATTAACTTGACTTTAAGACGTGAGTTCATGAATGTGAGGAGAAATTGGGGCATGAAAATGAATGGAATATCTCATTCATAGCCTTACATACCTAGGTACCTGATTCTACACTTCTCCTTTAAATCCCAAGAGAATTGAAGAACTTGAAGAAGGCTTGATCTCTTTAGGAATTCTATAGTCTTTTAAGCATGGGGAGGGAATAGGTTAGAATAGGCTAAAACCTCTTAAAATCCTCCTAATAGAGCTTAAAAACGATGTAGTTTAGGGCTTAGTAGCTAAGAATTTACAAAAATACCCATAATAAAATCACAGTAAAAACTGAACTGCCAACTGCTACAACTCATACCATGAGTCGTATAATTGACCTACAGCTCGTGGTAGCCTTTCGTACTGACTAAGTCCTAAAACATCACTCCTCTTAAAAATTCCACGAATCCTACTACGACCCGTAACTACTACTTACGAATCATACCCCCTGCTCGTACAATCAGCAGCTAGAAAGTCCTCAGTTTTTGTTATGATCCGTGCCACGAGTCATACCCACACACCACAACTCATAGTGGGGACTCGTGGTTTCGAAGGCCAACTATAGAATCTTTACTACGGGTCATCCTACGAGTCGTACCATCATCATAGAACTCGCACCATCGATCGTACTGAGAAAGAATGCAGGTTTCTCCTACTGAGCACTTTTAAAATCCTAAAAATAGTCTTAGGAACCTTTGGGGTATTATAATATCTCCCCTTGGGAACATTTGTCCTTGATTGTGGGTAAACATACTGAATGACTGGAGAAAGGATCTACCAACCCAAATACTTAACATTTGAAGCTGAGAACTGACGGAGTGACTGACTCTGGACTTGAACACATGAATGAACCAAATTCATGAATCCCACATACATGCATTGACATTCAGGAAACTGAGAGACATAAACTAGGCATGAAACTAAATTGAGTACTAAGGAGGAAATGAGTACCTCAAGCTGGAATTGAGCTAGCAGGGAAAAGATGCGCTATTTAGGGATCATATCTACTTCGTCTTCCCACGTAGCTCCCTCGACAAACTAATTTCTCCACAGAACCTTTACTGAAGCTACATCTTTGTTCCTCAACTTTCAAACCTGAAGATCAAGAATTTCAACCGGAACCTCTTCATAGCTAAGGTTATCATTCACACCAACGTTGTCCACTGGAATAAGAAATGCAGGATAACCTATGAACTTCTTCAAGAGCAATACATGAAAACTGGATGTACAGAAGCCAACTCTGAGGGCAACTCCAACTCATTGGCCACCTTGCCAATGCATCTCACAATCATGTACGGACCAACATATCAGGGACTAAGCTTCCCTTTCTTTTCGAATTTCATCACCCCCTTCATAGGAGATACCTTCAAGAACATCTAATCATCAACATCGAACTCAAGTTCTTTCCTCCTAGCATATGCATAGAACTTTTGGTGACTGTAAGTTGTTTTCAACCTTTCCCTTATAAGCCAAACTTTCTCCATAGCCTCATGGACTGAATTTGGCCCTATCAATGTAGCCTCACCTACTTCAAACCAACCAATAGGCAACCTACACCTCCTCCCATAAGAGGCTCGAACGAAGCCATCTGGATATTGGAGTGGTAACTATTGTTGAAAGCAAACTTGATAAGAGGTAAATGGTCATTCCATCTACCTTTGAAGTAATTCAAACACACTCTCAACATATCCTCAAGAGTCTTAATGGTCTACTCATCCTAACCAGCCGTTTGAGGATTAAAAGTTGTACTAAGCTTGATCTGGGTACCAAATCCCTTTTGAAACGACTACCAAAACTACAAAGTGAATTGTATCCCTTTGTCTGATATGATAGACAAGGGAACACCATGCAATCCTACCTACTCCCAAATATACGACATAGCATAATCCTCCACTAAGTCAATGGTTTTGACCAGTAGAAAATGAGCTGCTTTGTCCAACCTATCCACAACCACCCAAATAGAATCATATCGTCTATGTGTACAAGCCAGCCCTGTAATGAAATCCATATTGATCTATTCCCACTTCTAGATGGGGATACTAATGTCCTGTAGCACAACTCCAGGTCATTGATGCTCCACGTTCACTTGTTGGCAGTTTGGGCACTTAGCCACAAACTTTGCTATCTCCTTCTTCATTCCATTCCACCAATAGACTTCCCGTAGGTCAGGATACATCTTGGTGGTACCTGAATATATGTAATATCAGAAACCATGAGTGTTATACCCCGAAAACCCTAAGATCACACCTGGGAGTTGAAATGGAGAAAACAAAATTTTCTGCACTAGGTTATACAACTAGTCGTCATGTGACCCATTAGGTTGACCACAAGTGGTTAAGTGACTTATGGTGAGGACAGTTGACTTGCCTGGAAATTTCAAAGTGGGGTGACCACGGGTGTGACCACAAGTCCTAGTCAACCCCACGAGCTATCAGGTCACTCGTGGTCAAGGGCAGTTTAAAGGTGAAGGATGAGCTGGCAGTGTACCCCACAACTAGACACCACGAGTTGTGGTCAGATGCTACGATTTGTTAGGTGAGTCGTGGTCAGCAGTTGGTTAATGACTAGAGGATTTGGGTAGTGGAGGTAATGGAAGGTGACCATGAGTCGTGGTCACCAATGAAAAGCTGTTAGGTCCCCCGTGGGGACCCTTGAGGAAAAGTGGAAATGCACTTAACTATAGAAGATGATGACTCATGCCCAGTGGTAAAGACTCGTCCAGTCCCTTGTTGGGACTGACAGTCAGTTTTTCCCTGGGAATTTAATAAGGGTTTATTCGTAATTCCAATGAACCTAAGGCCTAAACTACATCATTTTAATCTATGAATAATGAGTTTTAAGAGGGGTAATTTCATTCTAAGCTATTCCTATTCATGCATGCAAACTTAGAGAACTAGAGAGGTGATCAAGCTTAATTCCATCTAAATTCTTCTCAATTCTTTCTTGGGTAATCAGAAGAGTTATAGAACCAGATTCTCTTAGGTATGTAAGGTTATAAGTGGGTAAATTTTATCACACCCATACCCAATCCCTCTCTAATTCATAAAAATCTATATGTTGATCCGATAGGGTTTTAACCCAATGCATGAATTTCCTAAGTTTCTATCATGGGTATGATCTAAGCATATTTCTATTATTAAATTATGATTTACGGGCAAGTTTTACATTATTTTCAATTATAATCATGTTTTCAAGCTTTATAAAACTATGATACCCATCCATGAGAAGTTCATCAAAGTTGAGATTGATGATGTATGTTAAGTATGATGAGATATTTATGATGAAAAACATGTTTTCACATAACCCATGCCTATGATTATGTTTTCAAGTGAATCAAGTATTTTCAAGTATGTTTATGTATTGGGCAAGTCCATATGTTCAAGCATGATTTACGATTTCAAGTCAATTAACTTACCACATGGTTTTGGAGTCAAGACTCCCAATTATGCTCAGCTTGTGGTATGGTTTGAGCCAAGGCTCCTCATGTATGATTTTAGATTTTATATGTATATTATTATCCAGCTTCGTCAGTAGATGATGGTCAGCTTCATTGATAAATGATGGAGAGCATATGCATGTTTTTGGGAGTAGTGTCTAACACTGAGTAGTCTAAGGGTTAGTCAATAATAGGCCTCAAAACTATGCGCTGACGTAGGTATGATCAGATTATTTATGACCTCCTTTGTGATCTTTCCCTGCCCCAAGGGGCCTTCAACTTGATATTGATATCATAGTAGCGTCTTTATCCCTTGACAGGTTTTAGACGGCTTTACCCACTTGAGTGTGATAGTCGAGACCACGTAAGCTCTATCGTGGTAATTTCGGTTATATGAGTAGTCTTCTATTGGTGCTCATGATTTCAGTTATGCATATTTAGCATGCATGATATATACATATATGTTCTAAAACAACTTTGACCAATGTCAGTTTTACTTATGATTATCAAATTTCAGTTTTGGGTCATTTGATTCAGTTATGATGTACAATTATGTTCAGATCATGATTTCATAAAATAACATGAAAGCCCTACTCTCAGATTCTTATTTTGGTTATGTTTTATATTATGCATGTTTTAATTATTTTACTAACTTAAGTGGTTTTACTTACCTTGGATACCCGGTACGTTTCATGTACTGACCGCATACTTTTTCTGTATCATTTTATGATACAGGCTCCGATCTTCAGACTCAGCCCCGTCACTAGCCAGTTTCTGGAGTTAGCATCTAGCTTCAGTAGTGAGACCTTATCTCCCAAGGACCATACATTATCAGTTATCTTTGTACTTTCAGTTTCAGACTTAGAGAGTTAGTTGGGGTCTTGTCCTTTCAACTCATCAGAATTAGAGGCTTTTCAGATATAGTGTGCATTTAGTTTTAGATACGTGTATGTATTTTAATGCTATGTTGTGTTTAGACTTCCACTATGGTTATTGTATTGATCTTCAATTTTTATTAATTGAGTTAGATGTATGTTCATGCCATTGGTCGACTTGGAGTCTCTCGGGGCTCCTTGTCCCGTGTCGCGATCTGGGCCTATATTTGGGTCGTGACAAACTTGGTAACAAAGTAATAGATTTTTAAGTATCCTAGGATGTCTGAAAGCCGCATTAAGTAGAGTCTTTTTCATGGGTGTGAAGCGTGCCACACTTATGACGAAGAGGCTACGAGATGTTTAGGAAATGTTCTCTTCTTTCATGATCTATGTCGTGTGGTGAAGTGTCTCTCTATCCTTCTAACTCATGCTATTTGCGATTGCAGAATCTTGCCTCCCCGCAGAGCTAACAACAGAAGAAATGGGAATGGAAATGGCCACGAGGATGGCAATGAAGACGGGCACCAACAAGCCCCACCATCCCATGAGCACCATATACCAAAGCCGGTTTCCCATGCTGAATTCAGGGTAGCCATTTAGATGCTAGCACAAGACCTAACTGCCCAGGTCAACCAGTAGGCAGTGGCGCATATCCCACAAAATGGGAATGCGATGGCAACATGAGTCAGAGATTTTCTAAGGATGAACCCACCAAACTTTCTTGGGTCAAAGGTGGACAAGGATCCACATGAGTTTATTAACGAGATTTTGATGATCACCCAAGTCATGGAGGTGATGGAGAAAAGTGTGCTGATTTAGCCTCATATTAGTTGAAGGGGGTCGCACACATTTGGTTTAAATAGTGGAAGGATAGTAGGACATCCAGAGCAGGCCCTATCAGTTGGGATGAGTTTCACGTTGCTTTTCTAGATCGGTTCTTCCCTCGTGAGATGAAGGAGCTGAAGGCGGCCGAGTTTATGAATCTATAATAAGGAAAGATGAAAGTGCAGTAATATACCCTAGAATTCACTCGTCTGTCCAAGTACACCCAGAGTTAGTGATTGATCAGAGGACTCGAGTAAGCAGGGTTGTTCATGGAGTGGCGGACTACCTAGATAAGGATTGCAGAACCGCCATGCTCCATTAGGATATGGATTTTCCTCTGATAGTTTTGTACGCCCAGCAGATGGAGGCAGCACATCTGAGGGAAAGAGAGGCCAAGGGGGCCAGGACAGACAGTTATAGGTTCCCCCAGCAGTGACCAGGTGGTGCGCATCAATAACAGTCCTACCAGAGATCTTCAGCCCTAGTGTCTTCAGTGATGAGTGTGCCATCCAATCCTAGGCACGACCGGAAGGGATGAGCATCAAGCTCTAGGGGCCAGAGCTGTAGGCCCACAAATTCTAGTATCCCAATATGCGACAGGTCTGGTCGGAGGCACATGGGTCAGTGTTTGGTGGGTACTGGTGCCAGCTTCGGGTATGAAAAGCCCGGACATATGCTTAGAGATTTCCCAGCAGCTAGACAGGGCCATGACAAGGGCTGAGGCCTAGCATCCAGTTCAGCAGCTCCACCAGCACGCCCAGCCCAACAACGGGCATCTACTATCACAGGTGGCGTTTAGCGCCAAAACAGATTCTATACCTTAGCATCCCGCCAGGAGCAGGAGGTCTCCCCGGATGTAGTCACTGGTATGTTACGAGTTTTCCATTTTAATGTATATGCTTTGATAGATCCAGGGGCTACCATGTCTTTCTTGACACCCTATGTGGCTAGTAGTGTTAGAGTCAGTCCTGAAATCTTGTTAGAACCTTTCTCAGTCTTTACTCTAGTGGGTGATTCAGTTGTAGCTAGAAGGGTGTATAGAAGTTGTCCAATCACGGTCCTTCAGAAAATCACCTCAGAAGATTTAGTAGAGTTATCCATGACCGATTTTGATGTTATCGTTGGCATGGATTGGCTATTTGCATGTTATGCCTCAGTTAATTGTAGAACATGGGTAGTAGAGTTCAGATTTCCGGGTGAACCAACCTTAGAATGGAAGGGTAGCTCAGTTGTTCCTGTAGGTCATTTCACTTCCTACATTAAGGCCAAAAAGATGATCTCCAAGGATTGCGTGTAACATCTAGTTAGGGTTAAAGATGATACGCTTGAGACCTCGACTATCTAGTTCGTCCCAGTAGTATGTGAGTATCCAGAGGTCTTTTCGGAGGATTTTCCTGGAGTCCCTCCTGAGTGGGAGATTGATTTTGGTATTGACCTTCTTCCCAATACGCAGCCTATTGATAACACTAAAACCACACCTCTTACTGAAGTATGAAGTGGACGTTGTCAATAAAGAACCCAACTAGAGGTTGGGGTCGATCCCACTGGGAATATGGAAGAACTAGATTACAGCCGGTAAGTTAACTTATGAGGTAGTTACTTCAAGATTGGGGGATTCTAAAGAAAATCAATTATAAAAACAATTATAATAAAATCCGGTTTTTTAATCAATATTGAAGTAAAACTAGGGTTTGTGTTCCCCATGGGTTCATAACTTCTTTGGATATACACTCGTCATCATCACCAATACTTACTTATAGAACTGATAACTTAGGTTCATTCAAACGACTGGCCAATCCCTATTCAATGACTATACTCAATTACTCGACCAAGTCTCATGAGTGGTTTCAAACTATCCGTTATCACCGAATTCTCGATTTAACTATCCTGCGACCACAACTCAAGTTAATACAATGATCACCAAGATCAAGGATCCATTGTAATTCTCTTTTCAACTCTACCTCTTAGACCAAAGCAAGTAAAGAATTCGGGCATTTCCTAATGTTGTGCACCGTTAAGAAATGTTTAAGCATGAAGAGAATACAATATAAGTGTTTGTATTGGTTTTAGAATGACTTTGTGCAACCCTAGCTTGTTAATCCACCATGGTTCCCACAACCCTAGCTATGGAGGTTTTAGCCTCTCATAGTTGTAAGGTTGTGAATTGCATTCATGATTAAAAACATAAATCAGTACGTACAAGTATGAATGAAAAACACTTCCTTTAGTTAATTAGCAAAATCTTGAAGAACAAATAGCCAGAACAAGAAGAATTCAAGAAAAGGTTGATCACAAGTCAAATCAACTCAATTCTCTCTTTGTCTCAATTGTCTAATGTTGTCTCTAATAATGTCTTTCATAAAAAATCTTTTCTGATAAAATTCTACTGAAAAATAAAACATAAAACGTACTTATACAGACACAAGAATCCTTTTCCTTGGGTAATTGGGTGAATCTCCATATCTGGTTCCGCCCGCGTCACGAGTCAACCTACGATCCATAGCGAGATCCTACGGTTCATAGCATTCTTCGTACATTGCATGACTGGCTGAATTTCGGCTAAGTGTTGGATCCTGGTACAACTCGTACCTCCATCTTACCATCGGTACTGAACTCCCGTGGCTTGACTCTGAGACTTTGAAATATTTCTAAAGTTCATCACGACCGCCATGATACGATTCGTACCTTCATTCCATGGTTCGTACTTCCTTTCCATAGCAGGAGTCAACCTCTTATGCAAATCTTTTGAATCTTTTCATGACGTCATCACTGCGACTTGTACAAGCTTGGTACAACTCGTACTAAGACTCGTATACTGTATCTTTTCAAAATTAGCCTTTTGCAACTTTTCACGGCCACCAGTATGACTCGTAGGACCTTTCTACGGCTCGTACTATGGACTTTAATTTGAGCCTATTTTGCACACTTCAGGTTATCTTTTGCATTTTTTAGCTCCAACACCAATTTATCCGGTAACCAAAGGAAAAGTGCCTTATATCTGCATAAATACACCTAAGTCCATGCTATTTTCTTAGTTTTGAGCGTCGAAAGTGTTGTAAATCCACAACACATCAACACCCTCAACATAAGACTTTTGCATGTCCTCAGGCAAAGAAAAGAAAAATTAAACACGATGCTCAACTACACAATAGACTTAAGATACTGCAGCCAATACTCAAACAAAACTTGCACTTTCTATTCAAACTCTACTGACCCTTTTCCATGGAACAACATCAGCTAATGCATTGCAACACATCATAAACAAGGATCAAGACATGTCATCTAGCTATCAACAGGTAATCAAGTCATCACCAATGTTTTTCACACAGATCAATGGTAAAAGCAAACGTAATCCATGTACCCTCACACAAATGAAGTCCCCACTCAGATATGAAATGTCAAGCATAGCATGAGACTAAACAGTAAGGCACTCACTCTCACAAAGAAGATACAAGTATAATGTGTCAAATACTATAGGCTTGCCCTTATTTTCTCTACTTTAGTTTATCAGATGATCGAGTTAGGATCACTATAGGACTTGGTATGGCTTCTAATGTAGGCTTAGGGCTGGACATGATAAAGATGGAAGATTTTATAAATGAATATCCCTTCCTTGGCACTACATACATTGACTACACCATTCATCTATTTCACCCTTTATTCTTTCATTCCCTTTTCTTCGCTTTTTACCCCTTTTTATACATATTTGCATGGTTGTGGTGAGTTTTCAACTTTTTCAGCATTTTCATTTTCTTTTGAGTTTTCTTTTTCAAGATTCTCAACATTTTCATCTCTTTTTCTTTCATCTCACCACACCTCGTTTTTCACCATTTCTTTTCTCTTTTCTTTTCCTTTCTTCCGTTCCCACCATTTACGCACCCCTACTCTAGCCACCCTCAACTTAAACATTTTTCTTATGTTGAGGTTCACAATATCAAAAGAATGACCAGGGCTAAAACAGGTTCATTGTAAACAAATGGGTATGGTTAATTGGTAAATCAAAGAAGCATGGTCTATTGAGGCTCAAACTTGGGATCAAGGGATTCATGCAACTTTGATAAGGTAATATAGGCTAAAAGTGAGCTAAACTAAAATGGCCTATGATTATATCCTAACCAACCATCCTTGGCCTATGAAAAGACCAACCAGACAAGTTCTAGATCTTCAACACAATACCGAACTAAGTACCATACCTCACTCACACATGGTACATGAATTATTTTCACCTCACCTGTCTGGTTTACACATGGCTTAAAAAGACTACTCATATTAATAAACTAAATGACATCAAAAGATCCACAAAAATCATGCATGTTGTCAAAAATACATAGCTAATGCATCAAAAAAAATTTTAAACATGGTCAACTTTTTCAAAAACCAGAACTACTGCATTTTTATTGGCTGAGTACTCCTAAGTTACTTTCTAATCAAACAAAAATCGAAAACTAAAAATAAAAATCCTACACATGCCAGTTCTACTAGATAGCATGCCTGAGGGAAAAGAAACACGACAAGAAAAACCCTCAAACGAATCAAAAATTTCAAAACTCACAAGTACACCCCCTCCCCTTTTTGAAAAGTAAGCTTCGTCCCCGAAGCATAAACTATAAGAACATAGGGAAGAGAACATACCTGTGGTGCACTAGGAGCTCTTGTCATCTTGTGGAGGTGGTACCTCCGTTGTAATAGTGGCGCTAGCGGTGGCCGGCGCGCTCAATGGTGTGTCAATAGGGAGAGTGGCCCCCCAGTAATCGTGGCCACTTCGACGACCTCCATAACTATCAGGGATGAATGTGGCTCACCCGAAGGGTCATGTCCACTAACAAGCTCAGGATGAGCTATGAAGGAGCTACCTGCTCCTCTAGCTCTCTCATACAACTCATACATATATGTGTCATGAGTCTGCATGCTCTCTACTCTGGCCTGCTTGTGCTCTTTCCTCTCCTTCTTCCTCCTCTTTTTCGGGCTCTCCTCTCTAACATTCTCAACAGCTCTTTTCTTACCCTTTTCAACAGCTGTAGTCAGCTCCCAATATGCCGCCAAATCAATCTCCTCGTTAGGCTCGACATCTAGGTCTGGAAGAGTGGGGGCTGCTTTAACTGTTGTTTCTCGTGATGAAAACTCAACTACTTGGCTCCAAAGAGCCCTCAACTCTACATAGAGACTACTGGTATCTGTCAGCTCCTCCATCCTCACATTGAATCTGCTCTCAAAACTATCTACACAAGCATGTAGATACTGAGTTGCTGCCTCTATCTCTGATTTGACTCATGATTTTACATTATCAATTATGGCCTAAATCTATCGCTCCGCCATGGTCAACCGTTTGGCCAGCTGGAGGAAGTCCTATGGTACCAAAATATACCCTGCTGGTTTCTGAATCTAAGACTGGGCAGTGGTGTAGCTGAGGTGCTAGGAGCTGACTCTGAATGACCGACATCTGTAGCCGGTGTCTCTCTTTGCTCCTGTGTAATGAGGACATTCACCTGTACGTTCCCTACTCGCTGGGCTACTGGAATTGTTGTGGGAATCCTAGATCTGCTTACCGGGTTTATCTCATCCCGAATAAGGCCTATGTATGCAATCCTCTAGCCTCAAATCAAATGCTCATCACCTCGTTGAACTTCTGCCTCCATACATAACCTAAATACAAGACTCGGGAATGGGATAATAGTGCTCACTCCCACCGCCCAATATAGTGTCTCATCTGCTATGATCCTCAGGATATTGATGGGGTAACGAGACATGAGGCATGCCACTAAAGCTTCACTATCAACACTCAATGTGTTGTCGTTGAACGTAGGTGCTAACCGATGGCGTACTAGTGTCCAACAGGCTTTTTCTATGAAATTTAGTGAGTTCTTTGTCACCTTCTTTCCACCTGTAACCCACTCAGCTTATTCCTTGTCCTCAGCAATCACCCCTGCTAGCCATTGCAGCTGCCTATGTCGCTCCTGCACACTTAGCTCTCTAATCTGCTTCATTGCCTCCACCCTGTAATCATACTCTAGCATCATCCTTGTAGGCAGGAACTATGGTACGTACAACATTCGAGGCGCTGGTCCGCTCAGATATATCAACCTCTCGACCTCGGACCATAACACTCTCCAGTCGAGGCTGGTCTTTTATCATCTTCCCTTCCTTTGCCTTTAACTCCATGGTGGCCAAGTAGTTGGCATAGAACTCCTAGACTATTTCTTCTGTATGCTGTACCGGCGTCTTTGCCATCCAGTCAAAACCATAGAAGCTAAAAATATGCTTCATCTCCTCAACTTCATTCTATGAGTTTGTAAGGATACGTGGCTCTTCTTAGATGCTCCTTCGTGGTTTATTCTTGGCGGTGAGAGAGATGCCTTGCTCATAGATTTCTTTAGCTCCCGCCACTCTCCACCAAATTGTATGACTTTTCCTGGGTGGGGTCTGTTCTTGTGCAACATCAGGAGCCTCCTCCTCTGATTCTTCAGTGCCACTCTCTTCTCTATCTTGGGTATCCCCTGACCTTTCATCAGCATTAGAGTCGTTTCCCGACTTCTGTTGCTCCTCAAACTGGGGAGCTTCAGCGGATATGGCAGTGGTTGCTTTGGCTTGGGCCTTTTCTTTTGCCCTAGTGGTTCTAGTTCCATCAGTGTCGGAGGTGTCGACTTGATACTCTTCGACTGAACCACTAGGTGAGTTCCCTGCCTTTTCAGACTTCGACTCAGTTGTTTCATCAATTAATGTCCTTCGGGCTGCTGACTTGTCTGCTCTATGTTTGTATTCCATTATACCTATAGAGAAAGAAGTTAGCATTTAGTTTTTGAAAAAGGAGAATCACGCAGGAGATTTTCAGATTCTCATCACGGCTCATCACTACAGGTTGTACCATGAAGGTACAACTTATGAGAAGTCCCAGAATTATAGAAAATTTTTATTACGGCTCGCAGGTACGACTTGTACCACAAAGGTACGATCCGTACCTTGAGTCGTCTGATGAAGCCCCCACATTATTATTTATCTGGATTTTTCCATGACTCATGGTACGATCCATAGGTCAGTTCCACGAGTCATAGGAAATGCTTTTTACGCAACCTTATTCAATTTGGTGGTACGAGTGCTCAGTACGACTCATAGTAGCAACCTACGATCCGTACTGTGCCTCATACCACTTCCAGACCTTAGTCTATTTTCTTTTCACAGTTTGCAAGGGTTCTCTTTTCATATTTTTAGGTACTCAGATTTCCCCTAGGTCTAAGAACATCATTAACCCAATATAACCCATGCTCAATCCTCCCCTTTTTGACCTATTACCTGTAACTCTTTGTGAGTGTTTCAAGACCTAAGTACATCAATGTTTTAGCATATATCTAGTCAAAACCATTTCATAACACCCTGATCATTGTCTTTCTTATCAAAATTATTTTTTGAGCATAGTGACTGACTCACAGGGGTTTTGGCACCATTACTTTTAGTATATGAGTGTTTAACAATGTTCAATGTAATATACTTACTTGATAGATGCTTCTTCAACTGGAAATCAATGTATAGGGTTTGGCAGAACTTGGTTTGAGAACAACTTGCTCGATTTTTCGGTGATTATGAGTTACGAGTGTGGGGGAGGTTGTTCACATCATTTGTTTGTGTGTTTTTTTGCATGGGAGAAGGGTTGGTTTTCATTGTGGGATTTAAATAGGTAATGACAAATTCAAAAAATCTTGTCCAAGTCGGGTATAATTGCTATTTTTGACCTGTCAACTCATACCACGAGATATAGGAAGTAATTGTGACTTGTCCCTTGTACTCGTAAGTGACCATGTTGAAGAAAACTTACCTGGCGACCTATGAATAGATCCTACGACTTGTACAACTAAGGTACGATCTGTAGTATGAATCGTAGGTTGGAGCTTAGAGTCATTTTTTCTCTGATCCTTACCATGACTGCTGCTATGGCTCATAGGATCCCATTACGAGTCATACTGAGAGCCGTAGCAGCTGATGTTTCAGCCTCCTATTTTTAATTTCCCTGCACACTAAGCACTAGTTAGTTAATTAACTTGGGTTGCCTCCCAAGAAGCGCTTCATTTAACATCGCAGCACGACATAGGTAGCTTGGTTACTCAGACTTCACCAAACTACCACTTGGGTTGCCTCCTAATAAGCTCCTGATTTGACGTCGCGGCACGACGCAAATCTCTTGATTACTTAGAATTTGTCAAGTGGTTCATACTCATCCCATAGTGCTGAGATTACACTAAATTCCTTGGGTTGCTTCATTGTTCTGCAGATGTTGAAAGTGACCTCTTCTTGGTTTAATCTAACAGACCAGCTTCTACATCTACTAGAGCCCTCTCAATTTCAAGGAATGGTCGCCCCAAAATGATGGGAACCTCATAATCAACCTCGCAATCCAAAATCACGAAGTCTACTGGGAACATAAATTTGTCTACCTTGACAAGCACATACTAGGATGCCCACTGGCTTTTTAACCGTTTTGTCGGCCATCAGTAGCCGCATGTTGGTCATTGTGAGGGCTCTTAATCCCAATATCTTGAATACTGACAAGGGCATCAAATTAGTGCTAGCTCCCAAATCATACAGTACCCTTGCGAGCTTGACATTGCCAATCGTACATGATATAGTGAAGGCACCTGGGTCTTCCTTTTCTAAGCTAGGACCCTTGTAGCTATGACACTATAGTGATGTACATTGTCAACAAGTTCATAACTCACTGATTTCTTCTTAGTCACCAGGTCTTTCATAAACTTTACATATTCTGGCATCTGCTCTAATGCTTCGACCAATGGTATGTTCACAGATAGTTGCTTAAGCATTGAAAGGAATTTCTGGAACTTACCATTCTCCACCTTTTTCTTCTTCCTTTAAGGGAATGGTGGCGGTGGTCGTGGGATAGCTTTATGCACTTGGGTTGCCCCTTGATCAATGTCAGGTTCCTCCTCACTTCTCAAGGCCTCTTGCAACTCACCATTCTCTCTCTTAGCACTCGTATCCTCTTCTTCAATTATGCTCTTTTTTATTCACTCAACTTCAACTAGAAACAGGGAGTTACTGTGATTTTACCACTCCTAATCATCACTATCATGCAATGTGCATCGTTCTTTGGATTTTGGATAGTGTTGCTAGGTAGTGTACCCTTTTGTCTTGGGTTCATTGATGCTGACAGTTGCCCAAGTTGATGTTCGATCTACTTGATGGCGGTAGCATGAGATTCCACTTTCTGACCCATACTTGATAAGTCACTTCGAATCTTCTTCAACTGATCATTAGTGGACCTCATCTTCTTCAACATCTCAGCCATCATGCTCTCCAACTTTGATTTCCCATCCTCCCCTTCTCATGCATTGGGAGGCACATAGACTCCAGCCGGCCATTACGGTATCCATCATTTCGTCTCCAATCTCCTTCGCCCTAATGGCCTCGGCTCCTGTCTCTAAACCCTTTTCTATTATAGTTGTCTCTATACTAGTTTCGACCTTGAATTCCAAAACCTTGGCGCCAATTGTCTTGTCTAGATGCTTGGGCATTGGTTCAGAAACCCGCCACTTGGCTATCCAGGAAGTTTGCCTCTTCCTAAGAATCAGAGTGATCAGCTCCTTCCTCCCTTCCTTGAGTTCCACTGAATTTACCTTTTTGGCTCTAGCTCCCATAATATTCTTTGTCAGTAAGTCTAATGATGTGGTATATGAGCCAAATCCTGGTCGCGTTCTTCTTCTTTTCTTCGTTGGTCTACATTCAAACCAACAACATATGTTCCTGCCACTACATCAGCCTCCCTCGTATGCTAGGCCCTATTTGTCTTAGCCACCCTATTAAGAATAGTGGCAGCTTGCTCCCAGGGTGACTCATCAATGCTCCTCCAACCACCGTGTCTGCTACATCTTTGGTGTTATTATTCAGAGACCTGTAAAAAATTCCCAACAAACTGTCATCTGGGATTTTGTGGTTAGGGAACTTTGTCAACTTCTTTTTGAATCTCAACAAGTTTCATGAAGTGCCTCAGTCTTAATTTGTCGAAAATTATAGATCTCATCCTTTAGCTTCAACATCCTGGATGGGGGAAAGAATCTCTCCAAAAAGTCCTACTTGGGCTCCCTCCAGTTGGTTATGGAGTCGTTGGGAAACTCCGATAACCATAAAGTGGCTTCCCCTGATAGAGAAAAAAATTAAGACTCTGAGCCGTATGGCATCTTCACCTACTCTAGACAATTTGTATGGCTTGCATATTCCTATGAAGTTCATTAGGTGCAGGTTGGCGTCATCCCCTGCATGACCACTGAACACCCCTTTTATGTTTAACAATTGAATATGGTGCTCGTAATGTCGAATTTGGCCCCAGCGGGCAATGGTGGTGGAACAATTGCGCCAGTTGACCCAACATCATCAATATTTGGGTCCTCATCATCGAAGAACTGAGGGGCAAATCTATGAGGTCTGTTGCCCCTCCCATGTCGACCAACATTTACAACCTCTTCTCTGTCATATTTCGCATGCTGTAGTGCAGCTTGCCGAGATAACTCGACTTGCCTAGCTTCTTCCGCTATATGGGCTTCTCTTTGCCCGTGGTTCTCCATTCTGTGCAGTGTTCTTTTGATTTCTGGATTTAGTGGAACAAGGGGATCTCCTCTAAACCGAGTTCTTGGCATTCATTGGAGAACAAACTGTGGGTATCAAAAATACGAAAATAAATGTAATTAAGGAAATAACTACCAAAAAGTCAAATACAAGCAAATAACCTAGTCTTAGCCGTATTCGCCAACAATGGCGCCACTTTTTGATAAATCTCAAACCACACCTCTTAATGAAGTATGAAGCGGACGTTGCCAATAAAGAACACAACTAGATGTTGTGGTCAATCCCACAGGGAATATGAAAGAGCTAGATTAAAGCCAGTAAGTGAACTTTTGTATAGTTACTTCAAAATTGAGGAGTTCTAAAGAAAATCAATAATAAATGCAATTATCAAAAATCCAGTTTGGAATCAATATTAAAGGATAACTAGGGTTTGTGTTCCCCATAGGTTCATAACTGCTTTGGATATACACTCGTGATCATCACCAATACTTACTTATAGAACTGATAACTTATGTTCATTCAAATGACCAACCAGTCCCTATTGAATGACTATGCTTAATTACTTGACTAAGTCTCATGAGCGATTTCAAACTATCCGTTATCTCTAATTTCCCGATTTAACTATCCTGCAACCATAACTCAAGTTAATACAATGATCATCAAGATCAAGGTACCGTTGTAATTCTCTTTTCCTAATCTCTACCTCTTAGACCTAAGCAACTAAATAATTCAGGCATGTCCTAACATTGCGCGCCATTAAGAAACGTTTAAGCATGAAGAGAATATAATATAAGTATTTGTATTGGTTTTAAAATCACTTTGTGCAATGCATGTTAATCCACCATGGTTCCCACAACCCTAGCTGTGGAGGTTTTAGCCTCTCATAGTTGTAAGGTTGTGAATTGCATTCATGATTAAAAACATAAATCAATACATACAAGTATGAATGAGAAACACACTTCCTTTAATTAATCAACAAAATCTTGAAGAACAAATAGCAAGAACAAGAAGAATTCAAGAAAAGGTTGATCACAAGTCAAATCATCTCAATTCTCTCAGTGTCTCAATTGTCTAATATTGTCTCCAATAATGTCTCTCATAAAAAATCTCTTATGATAAAATTCTACTGAAAAATAAAACATAAAACGTATTTATATAGATACAAGAACCCTTTTCCTAGGCTAACAGGGTGAATTTCCATATCTGTTTTTTTCCGCGTCACGAGTCAACCTATAATCCGTAGCGAGATCCTACGATCCGTAGCATCCTTTCGTACATTGCATGACTGGCTGGATTTTGGCTAAGTGTTGGATCCTGGTACGACTCGTACCTCCATCTTACTATCCGTACTGAAATCCCGTGGATTGACTCTGAGACTTTGAAATATTTCTTAAGTTCGTCATGACCTCCATGGTACTACTCGTACCTTCATTCCATGGTTCGTACTTCCTTTCCATAGCAGGAGTCAACCTCTTATGCAAATCTTCTGAATCTTTTAACAACTTTATCACAGTGACTCGTACAAGCTTGGTACAACTCGTACTGAGACTCGTATACTGCATCTCTTCAACATTAGCCTTCTGCAACTTTTCACGGCCACCAGTACAACTCATAGGACCTTCTTACGGCTCGTACTATAGACTTCAACTTGAGCCTATTTTGCACACTTCAGGCTATCTTTTGCATTTTTGGATCCAATACCAATTTATCTTGTAATCAAAGGAAAAGTGCCTTATATCTACATAAATACACCTAAGTCCATGCTATTTTCTTAGTTTTGGGAGTTAAAAGTGTTGTAAATCCACAACACATCACCTATATGTATTCCTACAGAACGACTCCAACTGAGTTAAAGGAGTTAAAGGAGCAGTTGAAAGACCTTTTAGATAAGGGGTTCATCAGACCGAGCAAATCCCCATAGGGTGCACTAGTCCTCTTTGTCTGAAATAAGGATGGTTCTCTCCACATGTGTATTGATTATCACTAATTGAACAAGGTCACCATCAAGAACAGGTATCTTCTTCCTAGGATTGATGATTTGTTTGACCAGCTTCAGGGTGCCAAGTGCTTTTCGAAGATAGATCTCAGGTTCGGATACCATCAGCTCAAGGTTTGGGAGAGTGACATCTCGAAGATAGCCTTCAGGATGCGGTGTGGTCATTATGAGTTTGTAGTTATGTCTTTTGGTTTAACAAATGTTCCTGCAACTTTTATGGACTTGATGAACAGGGTGTTCACGCCATACTTGGATATGTTCAAGATCGTATTTATTGATGATAATCTTGATATACTCTCGGAGCGAGGAGGATCATGCCGCACATTTAAGAGTGGTGCTACAAACTCTCAAGGAGCGCTAATGATATGCCAAATTCAGCAAGTACTAGTTTTGGTTGAACTTAGTGGCATTTTTAGGCCATGTGGTGCTAAGTGAGGGTATAAAGGTGGACTCTCAGAAGATAGAAGCAGTAAAGAATTAGCCGAGACGGGTGAATCCTTTAGATATCAGGAACTTCTTGGGCTTAGCGGGTTATTATCAGAGGTTTGTTGAGGTATTTTCATCTATTGCAACGCCATTTACCAAATTGACCTAGAAGAAAGTGAAATTACAATGGTCGAATGCTTGTGAGAGGAGCTTCCAGGAGTTGAAGACTCGACTCACCTCAGCAGCAGTGTTAACCCTACCTGAGGGTACCTATGGGTTTATGGTGTATTGCGATGCTTCTAGGATCGTCCTTGGTTGTGTATTAATGAACCATGGTAAGGTTATAGCATATGCTTCTAGGTAGCTGAAGGTACATGAAAGGAATTACCCAACCCATGATCTTGAATTGGCTTCATTGGTATTTGCATTGAAGATTTGGAGAAACTATTTGTATGGGGTCCATATAGATGTGTTTATGGACCACAAGAGCCTACAATATGTGTTTACACAAAAGGACCTAAATTTGTGGCAAAGAAGGTGGTTGGAGTTACTCAAGGATTATGATATGAGTGTCCTTTACCATCCGCTAAGGCTAATGTAGTAGCAGACTCTCTATGGAGAGTGTGTCCCATGTATAGGAGGGGAGGAAAGAGCTAGTGGAGGATGTGCATCGATTTGCAAGGTTGGTAGTTCGTTTGGTCGACTCGATCGATGGCAGTGTTATTGTTCAGAACGGATCAGAATCGTCCTAGGTGACTGATGTAAAAGTTGACAAGATGAGGATCCTATTTTAGTAAAGTTGAAGGAAGCAGTTCAGAACCAGAAGGTAGAGGCCTTATCCAAAGGGGGAGATGGTGTGCTTCGATACCAGGTCGCTTGTGTATTCCGGATATTGATGATTTGAGAAATCTGATGTTGTATGAGGCTCACAATTAAAGATACTTGATACATCCAGGTGCCACCAAGATGTACTTTGACCTACAGGAAATCTATTGGTGGAATGGCATGAAGAAGGACATCACAGAATTTGTAGCTAAGCGTTCAAATTATCAGCAAGTGAAGGTTGAGCATCAGAGATCGGGGGGTGTGCTTCAGGACATCAGTATCCCTACTTGTAAGTGGGAGGAGATCAATATGGACTTCATCATAGGGTTGCCTCGTACTCATCGACAGTATGACTCCATTTGGTGGTCATGGACAGGTTGACTAAAGGTGCTCATTTTCTACCGATCAAAACCACTGATTTCGTGGGGGATTATGCCAATCTATACATTCGAGAGCTAGTTTGGTTGCATGGAGTTCCCTTGTCCATCACATCATACAGAGGTACTCAGTTTACCTCTCAGTTGTGGAGATCGTTTCAAAAGGGACTTGGTACTTAGGTTAAGCTCAATACAGCATTTCACCCACAAAGGGATGGTCAAGCGGAGCGGATAATTCAGACTCTCGAGAACATGTTCAAAGCATGTGTGATTGACTTCAAGGGCATTTTAGATGACCATTTGCCTCCTATTGAGTTTGCATACAATAACAACTACCATTCCAACATACAAATGGCTCCGTTTGAGGCTCTCTATGGGCAGAGATGTAGATCGCCTATTGGTTGGTTTGAAGTCAGTGAAGCTGTGATAATAGGACCATATTCTGTCCATGAGGCCATGGAGAAAGTTCAGCTCATATGGGATAGGTTGAAAATAGCTTAAAGTCGCCAAAAGTCCTATGCTGGCCTAAGGAGGAGAGCACTTGAGTTCGAAGTCGATGATTGGGTATTTCTAAAGGTGTCTCCCGTGTAGGGAGTAATGAGGTTCGCAAAGAAAGGAAAACTCAGTCCCCATTATGTTGGCCCATACCGAATTGTGAAGCGGGTTTGCAACGTGGCATATGAATTGGAGTCACCCTCAGAATTAGCTTCCATTCTTCCTATTTTTCATGTACCACTCTTAGAGAAGTGTTTAGGGGGATCCAGCTCTAGTTGTTCCAGTGGATAGTGTAAGTGTAATAGATAGCCTTAGTTATTAGGAGGTTCCGGTGGAAATACTGGATCAGTAGGTTCATAAGCTAAGGAACAAGGAAGTAGCTTCAGTTAAAGTTTTATGGAGGAATCAACCTATTAAGGGAGCTACGTGGGAAGCCGAAGCAGATATGATGGCTAGATACCCACATTTATTCCCTACCAGCTCTGTTCCAGCTTGAGGTATCAGTTTTTGCCCTAAAACTCTATTCAACTTCATGTTCAGTTCATGTGCCCAGTTTCTTTCATGTATATGGATGTATGTGTGATTCATAAATTCAGTTCAGTCGTGTAGTTTAAATTGGAGTTAGTCATTCTATCAGTTTTCACCTTATATGATCAGTAATTGAGTATGATGATTGCGTTTCTCTGCTTTTCTGTATGATTTTCAACATTTCGAGGATGAATGTTCCTAAGGAGGAGATATTGTTATACCCTAAAGCCCTAAGATCAGACCCAGGGTTAAAATGGAGAAAATAGGATTTTTTGCACCAGGTCACAGAACGAGTCGTCATGTGACCCATCGGGTTGACCACGAGTCGTTAAGTTACTCGTGGTGAGGAGTGTTGACTTGCTTGGAAATTTCATTGTGGGGTGACCACGAGTGTGAACAAAAGTTGTGGTCAACCCCATGAGCCGTTAGGTCACCCATGGTCAAGGGCAGTTCAAAAGTGAAGGATGAGCTACCATGGTACCCCACGACTAGACGCCACGAGTTGTGGTCAGATACCACGATTCGTTAGGTGAGTCGTGGTTAGCAGCTGGTTAATGACTTGAGGTTTTGGGCGGTGGAGGTAACAAAAGGTGACCACGAGTCATGGTCACCAGTGATTAGCCGTTAGGTACGTCATGGGGACCCTTGAGGAAAAGAGGCAGTGCACTTAAAGACAGCAGACAACGACTCGTGTCCAGTGGTAACGACTCGTCCAGTCCCTCGTTGGGACTAGTAGTTAGTTTTTCTCTGCGAATTTAATAATGGCTTATCCGTAAATCCTATGATCCTGAGGCCTAAAATACATCATTTTAAGCTATGAATAATGAGTTTTAAGAGGGGTAAGTTCATTCTAAGCAATTCTTATTCATGCATGCAAATTTAGACAGCTAGAGAGGTGATCAAGCTTAATTCCTTCCAAATCCTTCTCAAGTCTTCCTTACGCAATCAGAGGAGTTATAGAATCAGATTCTCTAGTATGTAAGGTTATGAATGGGTGAATTTGTTCACATCCATGCCCGATCGCTATCTAATTCATGAAAATCTATATGTTGATCTTTTGGGGTTTTAACCCAATGCATGAATTTCCTAAGTTTCTATCATGGGTATGATCTAAGCATATTTCTATTATTAAATTATGATTTATGGGCAAGTTTTACATTGTTTTCAATTATAATCATGTTTTCAAGCTTTATAAAACTATGATGCCCATCCATGAGAAGTTCATAAAAGTTGAGATTGATGATGTATGTTAAGTATGATGAGATATTTATGATGAAAAACACGTTTTCACATAACCCATGTCTGTGATTATGTTTTCAAGTGAATCAAGTATTTTCAAGTATGTATATGTATTGGGAAAGTCCATATGTTCAAGCATGATTTATGATTTCAAGTCAATTAGCTTACCACATGGTTTCGGAGTCAAGACTCCCAATTATGCTCAGGTGTGTACGGTTTGAGCCAAGGCTCCTCATGTATGATTTTAGATTTTATATGTATATTATTATCCAGCTTCATTGAAAAACGATGGAGAACATATGCATGTTTTGGGAGTAGTGTCTAGTACCGAGTAGTCTAAGGGTCAGGCGACCCTAGGCCTCTGAACTACGCGCCAACATAGGTATGATCAAATTATTTGGGACCTCCTTTGTAAGCTTTCCCCTTCCCCAAGGGGCCATAAGCTTGATATCGATACATGGTACCGTTTCTAGCCCCGGAAAGGCTTTAAATGGCTCTGCCCACTTGAGTGTGATAGTCAGGACCACGTAATCTCTATCCTGGTAATGTCGGTTATATGAAGACTCTCCCATTGTTCCTCATGATTTCAGTTATGCATGTTTATCATTCATGATATATACATATATGTTCTAAAGAAAGTTTGATCCAATGTTCAGTTTTACTTATGATTATCGGATTTCAGCTTTGGGTCATTTGATTCAGTTATGATGTACAGTTATGTTCAGATCACGATTTCAAAAAATAGCATGCAAGCCCTACTCTCATATTCTTATTTTGGTTATGTTGTTTTATATTATGCATGTTTTAATGATTTTACTTAAGCAGTTTTACTTACCTTGCATACTTCGTACATTTCACGTACTAACCACACACTCTATGTTGTATCATTTTATGATACAGTCTTCGATCATCAGACTCAGCCCTGTCATTAGCAAATTTTAGGAGTCAGCATCCAGCTTTATTGGTGAGTCCTCTAGTGAGTCCTCATCTCCAGAGGACCATTCACTATTAGTTATCTTTTTACTTTCAGTTTCAGACTTACAGAGCTAGTTGGGGTCTTTGTTATACCCTGGAAGCCCAAAGATCAGACTCTGGTTGAAACTGAAAAAATTGGAAATCTGGCATCAGCTCATAGAATGAGTCATTTTGTGACCCGTGGTGTAGACCACGAGTCCTGAGATGAATCATGGTGAGGATCACGTTGTGAGTTGGATTTTTGTGATTTAAGGTCCCCACAGTCGTGACCACGAGTCGTGGTTAGACCCCATGATTTTGAGAAGGTGAAGAAAAGTGGCAGTGTACCCTATAGAAGGTCCCCAAGAATTGTGGTCAGTCGCCACGATTCGTGGGATGGGTCATGAGCAGAATGATGGAACAAATTGAAACCTCAGGCAATGGATGTGATGAGTGGTGACCACGACTCGTGGTCACCGGTAACGACTCGTGAGGTCTCTTGTGTTGAGCCCAGACGAACTATTAGGTAGTGTACTTAATGACTGATGCCACAAGTCGTGTCCTTGAGTGACGAGTCATCCAGTCCCTCATGGGGACTAGAAGTCAGTTATTTCCTTCAAATTTATTAAGGACTTTTTCATAATTCCTATGATCCTAAGGCCTAAACTACATTGTTTTAAGTTCTGAATGATGTCTTTTAAGAGGGGTAAGTTAATTTTAGGCTATTCTTACTCATGCATGCAAAGTTAGAGAGTTAGAGAGGTGGTCAAGATTATTCTCCTTCAAGTTCTCTTCAATTCTTCTTTGGGAAATTAGGGAAGTGTAAGAATCAACTTTAGTTAGGTATGTAGGGTTCTGAATGGGTGAATCCGATCACACCCATGCCTAATCTCTCTCTAAATTGTGCAAATTTCTATTGATTCTATGGGGTTTTAACCCAATGCATGAGATTTCCAATTTACTACATGGGTATGATTTAAATGCGTTTCTATTAATGAATTATGAATCATGGGAAAGTTTTACATTGTTTTCAATTACAATCATGTTTCAAGCTTTATAAATCAAAATGCCCATTTATGAGAAATTCATGAACATTGAGATTTATGATCAATGTTCGAGTATGATGAGATATTATTGATGAAAGGGATGTTTTCGAGTTACCCATGTTTATAATCATGTTTTGTAGTGAATTGAGTATTTTCAAGCATGTTGAAGTATTGAGCAATGCCCACATGTTAAAGTATGATTTTATGATTCCCCGAATTGAGCTTACCATATGATTATGGAGCGAAGACTCCCAATTATTTTCAGCTTATGCTATGATTTGAGCTAAAACTTCTCATATATATATATATATAATATTTCATATTTGAGATGCATTTGATTATTGAGCTTCGTCAATAGACGACGGTGATCTTCATTTAAAAATAATGATGGAGAGCATATGCATGTTTTTGGGAGTAATGTCTAGCACCGAGCAGGTTAAGGGTCGATCACCCTATGCCTCAGAACTACGCGCCAACGTAGGTTGATTCATATATAGACTTTGGGACCTCCATTATTAGCTATCCCATGCTCGATTAGGCCACAAGCTTGATATTAATATCATGGTATCGTCCTTAGCCCTGGAAAATTCTTTGGATGGCTATACCCACTTGAGTGTGATAGTTCGGACCATGTAAGCTTCGTGGTATGTCAGTTAAAAGACGAGTCTCCCATTGTTCCTCAAAATTTCAGTTATGCATGTTTATCATCCATGGTGTGTGTGTATATATATATATATATATATATATATATATATATATGTTTTAAAGCAGGTTTGACCCAATGTTCAGTTTTACTTATGATTATCAGATTTTAGCTTTAGGTCAATCGATTCAGCTATGATGTTATATTATGTTGAGATCATGTTTTCGAAAAGATAACATGCAAGCCCTACTCTCAGAGTTCTTATTTGTTTATGATTTATTTTATGCATGATTTAAATGATGTTACTTATTTAAGCAGTTTTACTTACCTTACATACTCGGTATGTTCCATGTACTGACAACATATTCTATGTCGTATTGTTTCATGATACAGGCCTCGACAGTCAAACTCAGCCTCGTCCTTAGCCAGCTTTTAGAGTTAGCATCCCACATATGTCGGTGAGTCCTCATCTCCCAAGGATCATGCTTTATCAATTTTCTTTATGTATTTAGTTACAGACTTAGAGAGTTAGTTGGGGTCTTGTCTGATCAACTCATCAATATTAGAGGCTTTTCAGACATTGTATGTAATCAACTTCAGATTCTTGTGTATTTTTGATGTTCTTCTTATTTCAGACTTCCGCTAAGTTTATCATGTAAAATCTACCATCTTTATTGTTTGAGTTAGATGTATGTTCATGCCATGGGTCGACTTGGGGTCTCTCAGTGCTCCTTGTCCTGTGTCACGATCCGAGCCTATGTTCGGGTCGTGACAAACTTGGTATCAGAGAAATAGGTTTGAAGTGTCCTAGGGTGTCTAAAAGTCGCATTGAGTAGTCTTTTTTCATGGGTGTGAAGCGTACCACACTTATGACAAAGAGGCTATGAGACGTTTAAGAAATGTTCCCTTCTTTCATGATCCATGTCGTGCGATGAAATGTCTCCCTATCCTTCTAACTCATGCTATTCGCGATTGCAGAACTATGGCTCCCCATATATTTAACGGTAGGAGGAATGGAAATGGAAATGGCCATGAGGATAGCAACAGAGACGGGCACCAGCAAGCCCCACCAGTCCAGGAGCACCATGCACCGGAGCCATTGCCCATGCTGAATTTAGGGACGCTATTCAGATGCTAGCACAATCCTTGACAGCTCAGGTCAACCAGTAGGTAGTGGCACATGTCTCGCAAAGCGTAAATGCGATGGCAACTCGAGTCAGGGATTTCTTGAGAATGAACCCGCCAGAGTTCCTTGGGTCAAAACTAGATAAGGGCCCGCGTGAGTTCATTGATTAGATTGTGAAGATCACCCAGGTCATGGGAGTGAGTGGAGTTGAGTGTACTGAGTTGGCATCATATCAGTTGAAGGGGGTTGCATACATATGGTTCAGGCAGTGGAGAGACAGTAGGGCCGCCGGAGCAGGCCCTATCACTTGGGAGGAGTTCCATGTTCCATTCCTATATCGGTTCTTCCCCCGTGAGATGAGGGAGTTGAAGGCACCCGAGTTCGTGAATCTTAAGCAAGGGAAGATGAAGGTGCAGGAGTATTCCCTTGAGTTCACTAGTCTATCGAAGTATGCCCCAGAGTTAGTGGTTGATTAGAGGGTATGAGTGAGCAGATTTGTTCATGGGGTGGTGGATTACTTAGACAATGATTGCAGGACCGCTATGCTCCATCAAGATATGGATTTCCCTCAGATAGTCTTGTACACCCAACAGATAGAGGCAGCGCATATGTGGGAGAGAGAGGCCAAGAGGGCCAGGACTAATAGTTATAGATTCTCTCAGTCGAGGTCAGATGGTAGGCATCGACAGCAAACCCACCAGAAATCTTCAGCCCAGCTTCTTCAGCGCTGAGTGTGCTATCCAGACCTAGGCACGACCATAGAGGACGAGCATTAGGCTCTAGGGTTTAGTTCAACAGACCCGCAGATTCTAGCATCCCAGCTTTCCGCAGGTGTGGTCGGGGGCACACGGGTCAGTTCTTGGAAGGTACAGGTGCTTGCTTTGGGTGTGGGAAGCTCGGACATATTCATAGAGATTGCCTACCAGCAAGATAGGGCCATGATGGGTGTCGAGGCCCAGCTTCCAATTCAGCAACTCCTCCCGCATGCTCAGCACAACAGGGGACATCTATTGGCATAGGTGGCGGCCACCGCCAAAATAGATTCTATGCCTTAGCATCCCGCCAGGAGCAGAAGGTCTCCACGGATGTAGTCACTGCTATGTTATGAGTTTTCCATCTTGATATATATGCTTTGTTAGATTCGGGGGCTACCTTGTCTTTTGTAACACCTTACATGGCTAGTAATTTCGAAGTCAGTCCCAAAGTCTTGTCAGAACCCTTCTCAGTCTCTACTCCGGTAGGTGATTTAGTTGTAGCTAGACGAGTGTATAGATGTTGTCTGGTCACAGTCCTTCAGAAAGTCACCTTAGCAGATTTGATAGAGTTAGCCATGACCAATTTTGATGTCATTCTAGTCATGGATTGGCTATTTTCATGTTATGCCTCAGTTAATTATATAATTCGGGCAGTAGAATTCAGTTTTTCGGATGAGTTAGTCCTAGAGGGGAGGGTAGTTCAGCTGTGCCTGTAGGTCATTTCATTTCCTACATTAGGGCCAGAGAGATGATTTCTAAGGGTTGTGAGTACTATCTAGTTAGGGTTAAGGATGTGATGTATGAGACCCAGACTATCCGGTCAGTCCTAGTAGTATGTGAGTATCCAGAAATCTTCCCAGATGATCTACCAGGAGTTCCTCCTGAGCGGGAGATTGATTTTGGCATTGACCTCCTTCCCGACACGCAACCTATATCTATTCCTCCCTACAAAATGGCTCCAACTGAGCACAGAGAGTTGAAGGAATAGTTGAAGGACCTGTTAGATAAGGGTTTCATTAGACCGAGCAAGTCCCCATAGGGTGCACCAGTTCTCTTTGTCTGAAAGAAAGACGATTATCTTCATATGTGTATTGATTATCGACAATTGAATAAGGTCACCATCAAGAATCTATATCCGCTTCCCAGGATTGATGATTGTTTTGACCAACTTCAGGGTGCCAAGTGTTTCTCGAAGATATATCTCAGATCCGGGTACCATCAGTTCAGAGTTTGGGAGAGCGACATCTCGAAGACGGCCTTCAGGATGCGGTATGTTTATTACGAGTTTGTAGTTATGTCTTTTGGACTAACGAATGCTCCTGCAACTTTTATGGACTTGATGAATAGGGTGTTCAAGCCATACCTGGATATATTCGTGATTGTGTTTATTGATGACATCCTGATATACTCTCAGAGCGAGGAGGAGCATACCGCTTATTTGAGGGTAGAACTACAGACTCTCAGGGATCGCCAGCTAAATGCTAAATGCAACAAGTGTGAGTTTTAGCTGAACTCAGTGGCATTTTTGGGACATGTGGTATCAAGTGAGGGCATAAAGGTGGACTCTCTGAAAATAGAAGCGGTGAAGAATTGGCCAGGACCGGTGAATCCTTCATATATTAGGAGATTCTTGGATTTAGCTGGCTAGTATCGGAGATTTGTTGAAGGTTTTTCATCTATTGCAGCACCATTGATCAAATTGACCCAAAAGAAGGTGAAACTCCAATGGTCGGAGGCTTGTGAGAGGAGCTTTTAGGAGTCGACTTCCCTCAGCACCGGTGTTAACCCTAACCGAGGGTATCGATAGGTTCATGGTGTATTGTAATGCTTCTAGGATCGGACATGGGTGTGTAGTGACGTAGCATGGGAAAGTTGTACCATATACATCCAGACAGCTGAAAGTTCTTGAGAAGAATTACTTGACCCATGATCTTGAATTAGCTGTGGTGGTATTCGCCTTGAAGATATGGAGGCATTATTTGTACAGGGTCGTAGATGTGTTTACGGATCATAAAAGTCTACAATATGTGTTCACCGAGAAGGATCTAAATCTTTGGCATCGGAGGTGGTTAGAGTTACTCAAGCATTATGATATGAGTATCCTATACCACCTGGGCAAAGCCAATGTAGTAGCGGACCCACTTAGTAGACTCTCCATGAAAAGTGTGTCCCACGTAGATGAGGGAAAGAAAGAGTTGGTGAAAGATGTGCATCGACTTGCAAGGTTGGGAGTTCGGTTGGTTGATTCGGCCAATGGCGGTGTGATAGTCCAATACGGATCAGAATCGTCGTTGGTGACTGATGTAAAAGCTCGGCAGGATGAAGACCCTATTTCGGTAAAGTTAAAGGACGTTGTTCAAAATCAAAAGGTTGAGGTTTTCTCCAAAGGGGGAGATGGCGTGCTTCGATACTAGGGTCTATTATGTGTTCCAAATGTTGATGATTTAAGGAATCATATGTTGCACGAGGCTCATGGATCCAGGTATTCTATCCAACCAAATCACCAGATGTACCATGACTTACGGGAAGTCTATTGGTGGAATTGCATGAAGAAGGACATCATAGAATTTGTGGCTAAGTGTCCAAACTGTTAGCAAGTAAAGGTTGAGAATCAGAGACCGGGAGGTGTGCTTCAGGATATTAGTATTCCTACTTGGAAGTGGGAAGAATCAATATACTTCATCATCGGGATTCCTCGCACTCATCGACAATATGACTCCATTTAGGTTGTTGTAGACAGGTTGACAAAATTCGCTCATTTTCTACTGGTCAAAACCACAGATTCAATGGAGTATTATGCCAAAAAATACATCGAGAGCTAGTTCGGTTGCATGGAGTGCCTTTATCCATCATATCATACAGAGATATCGAATTTACCTCTCAGTTTTGGAGGTCGTTTCAAAAAGGGCTTGGTACTCAGGTTAAGCTCAACACAACATTTCACCCGCAAATGGATGGTCAAGTGGAGCGAACAATTCAGACTCTCGAGGACATGTTGAGGGCATGTGCGATTGACTTCAAATGTAGTTTGGATGATCATTTACCTCTTATCGAGTTTGCATACAATAACAGCTACCATTCTAGCATTCAGATGGCTCCGTTTGAGGCTCTTAATGGGTGGAGATGTAGATCGCCTATTGGCTGATTTGAAGTTGGTGAAGCTGCGATAATAGGAATAGATTCCATCCATGAGGCTATGGAGAAGGTTCATCTCATACGGTAAAGGTTGAAAACAGCTCAAAGTTTCCAAAAGTTCCATGCCGATGTGAGAAGGAGAGAAATCGAGTTCGAAGTGGATGATTGGGTGCTTTGAAGGTGTCTCCCAAGAAGGGGGTGATGCGGTTTGGAAAGAAAGGAAAACTCAGCACTCGTTATGTTGTCCTTTTACCAAATTTTAAAACATGTTGGCAAGGTGCTGTATGAATTGGAGTTGCCTTCAGAATTACCTTTCGTGCATCCTGTATTTCATGTATCGCTTTTAAAGAAGTTCTTGGGTGATCCAGCTCTAGTTGTCTCAGTGGACAGTGTTGGTGTGAGCGACAACCTTTGTTATGAAGAGGTTCCGGCGAAAATACTGGATCATCAGGTGCGAAGTCTAAGGAACAAGTAATTAGCTTTAGTCAAAGTTTTATGGAGAAATCAACATGTTGAAGGGGCTATGTGGGAAGCCGAAGCGGATATGATGGCTAGATACCAACACCTATTCCCTTTTGGCTAAGTTCAAGCTTGAGGTATCAATTTTTTCCCTAAACCTCTATATAGTTTTCATGTTCAGTTCATGTGCTCCAGTTTCTTTCATGTATATGGGTGTATGTATGAATCACGAATTCAGTTCAGCCATGTAGTTTGAATCGGAGTTAGTCATTCCTTCAGTTTTCAACTTAAATGATCAGTATTTGAATATGATGATTGTATTTCTCTGCTTTTCTAAATGATTTTCAATATTCGAGGACTAATGTTCCAAAGTGGGAGATATTGTTATATGCCGGAGGCCCAAAGATCAGACCCAGGAGTTGAAAATGGAGAAAACTGGAAATCTGGCATCAGGTCACAAAATGAGTCATTTTGTGACCTGTTGGGTAGACCACGAGTCATGAGATGACTTGTGGTGAGGATCAGCGTGTGAGTTGGATTTTTGGGATTTAAGGTCCCCACGAACGTTACCACGAGTCGTGGTCAGACCCCACGACTCATTGAGTCAGTTGTGGGTAATGATTTTGAGAAGGTGAAGAAAAGTGGCAGTGTACCCTACGGAAGGTCCCTACGAGTCGTGGTCAGTCACCACGATTCGTGGGATGAGTCTTGAGCAACATGATGGAACAAATTGAAACCTCAAGCAGTGCATGTGACGAGTGGTGAACACGACTCGTGGTCACTAGTAACGACTCGTGAGGTCCCCCGTGTTGAGCCCAGATGAACTGTTAGGAAGTGTACTCAACGGCTGATGCCACGAGTCTTGGCCTTGAGTGACGAGTCATCCAGTCCCTTGTGAGGGCAAATTCAGTTATTTCCTACGAATTTAATAAGGGCTTTTTCGTAATTCCTATGATCCTAAGACCTAAACTATGTTGTTTTAATATCCGAATGATGAGTTTTAAGAGGGGTAAGTTCATTTTAGGTCATTCTTACTCATGTATGCAAAGTTAGAGAGTTATAGAGGTGATCAAGCTAATTCTCCTTCAAGTTCTCTTCAATTCTGCTTTGGGCAATCAAGGAAGTGTACGAATCAACTAATCACATATGTAGGGTTATGAATGGGTGACTCCGTTCACACTCATGCCCAATCTCTCTCTAAATCACGGAAATTCCTGTGTTGATTCTACGGGTTTTTATCCCAGTGCATGAGATTTCTAATTTACTACATGGGTATGATCTAAATGCATTTCTATTAATGAATTATGAATCATGGGCAAGTTTTACATTGTTTTCAGTTACAATCATGTTTCAAGCTTTATAAATCAAAATGCCCATTTATGAGAAATTCATGAAAGTTGAGATTTATGATGAATGTTCGAGTATGATGAGATATTATTGATGAAAGGAATGTTTTCAAGTTACCCATGTTTATAATCATGCTTTCAAGTGAATTGAGTATTTTCAAGAATGTCGAAGTATTGGGAAATGCCCACATGTTAAAGTATGATTTATGATTTCCCCAACTGAGCTTACCACATGGTTTTGGAGCCAAGACTCCCAATTACTTTCAGCTTGTGGTATGGTTTGAGCTAAAGCTTCTCATATATATATAATTTCAGATTTGAGATGTATTTGATCATTGAGCTTTGTCAATAGACGATGGTGAGCTTCGTTAAAAATAACGATGGAGAGCATATGCATGTTTGTGGGAGTAATGTCTAGCACCGAGTAGGCTAAGGGTCGATCATCCTATGCCTCAGAACTACGCACCAACGTAGGCTGATTCATATATACACTTTGGGACCACCCTTGTGAGCTATCCCCTAGGACCTCCCTTGTGAGCTATCCCCTGCCCAATTAGACCATGAGCTTGATTTGATATCATGGTATTGTCCTTAGCCCTGTCAATGCTTTGGACAACTCTACCCACTTGAGTTTGATAGTTGGTACCACATAAGCTCTATCGTGGTATGTCGGTTAAAAGACGAGTCTCCCATTATTCCTCATGATTTCAGTTATGCATGTTTATCATTCATGATATATATATATATATATATATATATGTTTTAAAGCAGGTTTGACCCAATGTTCAGTTTTACTTATGATTATTAGATTTCAGCTTTGAGTTAATCGATTCAGCTATGATGTTATGTTTTGTTGAGATCATGTTTTTAGAAAGATACCATGTAAGCCCTACTCTCAGAGTTCTTATTTGTTTATGATTTATTTTATGCATGATTTAAATGATGTTACTTATTTAAGCAGTTTTAATTACCTTACATACTCGGTATGTTCCACGTACTGACAACATATTCTATGTCGTATTGTTTCATGATACATGCCCCGACAGTCAGACTCAGCCTCGTCCTTAGCTAGCTTTTCAGAGTTAGCATCCCACATCTGTCTGTGAGTCCTCATCAGTCGAGGACTATGCTTTATTAGTTTTTTTTATGTCTTCGGTTTTAGACATAGAGATTTAGTTGGGAATCTTGTCGCATCAACTCATCAGTATTAGAGGCTTTTCAGACATAGAATGTAATCAACTTCAGATTCGTGTGTATTTCTAATGTTCTTCTTATTTCAGACTTTCGCTAAGTTTATCATGTAAAATCTACCATCTTTATTTTTTGAGTTAGATGTATGTTCATGTCATGGGTCGACTTGGGGTCTCTTGGGGCTCCTTGTCTCTTGTCACAATTCGAGCCTATGTTAGGTTCTTGACAATCTTGTCCCATCAACTCATCAGAATTAGAGGCTTTTCAAACATAGTGTGCATTCAGTTTCAGATTCGTGTATGTATTTTAATACTATGTTGTGTTTAGACTTTCGCTATGGTTATTGTGTTGATCTTCCGCTTTTATTGATTGAGTTAGATTTATGTTCATGCCATGGGTCGACCTGGAGTCTCTCGAGGCTCCTTGTCTAGTGTTGCGATCCGGGCCTATGTTCGGGTCGTGATAATGAGCCTCATGCGACATCCATTCTCTCAATTCAACAACACTTGGAACACACAAATGACCCTGATATCGAAGTACACCATCTCCCCTTGGAAGAAGATCTCTACCTTCCGATTCTAAACCACTTCCTTTGACTTTACCAAGATCAGATCCTCATCTTGTCTAGACTAGACCTTAGCCACCAAGGAAGATTCTGAGCCATCCTAAACAACGACACCACCATCCGTTGAATCAACAAGACGAACTCCTAATAGAGCAAGTCGGTTCACATCCTTCACCAACTCTTTTCTTCCATCATCCACATGAGAAACACTCTCCCTGGATAACCTGCTAAGAGCATTTGCCACTACATTGGCCTTACTGGGATGATAAAGAACACTCATGTCATAATCCTTGAGAAGTTCCAACCACCTTGTTTGTCGCAAATTCAGATCCTTCTGGGTAAACACATACTGAAGACTATTATGGTCCGTGAACACATGTACATGCACTCCATACAAATAGTGCCTCCAAATCTTCACTACAAACACCATTGCTGCCAATTCTAGGTCGTGCATCGGGTAATTCTTCTCGTGAGTCTTAAGCTGAATAGAGGCATATTCAATGACCTTGCGATGCTGCACCAACACACTACCAAGACCAACCCTAGAGGAATCACAATACACACGAATCCCATCTGTACCCTCGGGTAGGGTCAATATTATGGCTGAAGTGAGTCGAGTCTTTAACTCTTGAAAACTCTTCTCACAGGCATCTGATCATTGAAATTTAACATTTTTCTGGGTCAACATAGTCAAAGATGTTTCTATGATGAAAATCCCTCAACAAAACTTCTGTAGTAGCCAGCTAAACCTAAGAAACTTCTAATATCCGAAGGATTCACTAGTCTAGGCTAATTCTTCACATCTTCTATCTTTTGTGTGTCCACTAATACACCCTCACTTGACACCACATGGACCAAGAATGCAAGTGAGTTTATCCAAAACTCACACTATCTAAATTTAGTAAACAGTTGGCGATCCTTAAGAGTCTGTAGCACATTCCTCAAATAAGCAACATGATCCTCCTCACTCCAAGAGTATGAGAATATCATCTATGAACACAATCACGAACATGTCCAAATATGGCTTGAACACCCTGTTCATCAAATCCATAAATGCTACAGGAATATTCATTAGTCCAAATGACATAACTACAAACTCATAGTAACCATACCGAGTCCTGAAGGCTGTCTTCGAGATGTCACTCTCTCTAACTCTAAGTTGGTGGTAACCGAACTTGAAATCTATCTTTCAGAAGCACTTAGCACCCTGAAGTTTCTCAAAAAAATCACCAATCCTGGGAAGAGGATATTTGTTCTTGATTGTAACCTTGTTCAATTGTCGATAGTCAGTGCACATAGGAAGAGAACCATCCTTCTTTCGAACAAAGAGAACTGCTGCACCCAATGGGGATTTGCTAGGTATGATGCAAGCCTTGTATCAGAGATCCTTCAACTGCTCTTTGAACTCCTTTAGCTCAGCTGGAGCCATTCTGTATGAAGGAATAGATATAGGCTGCATATCAGGAAGGAGGTCAATACCAAAGTCAATCTCTTGCTCAGAAGGGACTCTAGGTAGTTCATCTAGAAACACCTCCGGATACTCACACACACTACAGGGACTAACTGGAGAGTCGGGGTCTCAGATATAACATCCTTAACCTAAACTAAATGGTAGGCACAATCCTTAAAAATCATCTTTCTATCCTTAAGGTAGGAAATGAAGTGATCTACAAGCACAACTGACCTACCCTTCCATTCTAGGTCTGTCTCACTCGGAAATCAAAATTCTATTGCAGGGGTTCTACAATTCACAGAGGCATAACATGCATGTAACCAATCCATGCCAAAGATAACATCAAAATCCATCATGTCTAACACCACTATGTCTACTGAGGTGACTTTCTGAAGGACTGTAATAGGGAAAAGTCCGTATACCTATCGAGCTATGACTGAATAACCAACTGGAGTAGAGACTGAGAAGGGTTATGATAGGATTTTGAGACTGACTCTGAAGATACTAGCAACATAGGGCATCACAAAATATAAGGTAGCCTCTGGATCTAACAAATGCATAAACATCAAGATGGAATACTCATAACATACCAGTGACCACATATGGAGAGACCTCCTGCTCCTAACAAGATGTGAGGGCATAAAACCTTTTCTGACGCCGACTACCACCTTCACTAGTGAATGCACCCTGTTAAGCTGAGCGTGTTGGTGGAGCTGCTGAACTGGTGGTTGGGTCTCAACCTCTACCCTGGCCCTGCCTGGTTGCTGGACAGTCTCTAAGCATATGACCGGGCTTCCCACACTCAAAACATACACCTGTCCCCGCTAAGCACTGACTAGTTTGCCTCCTATAACACCTGCCACAACCTGGAATGCTGAGCTCCATTGACTTTCTCCTCTGACCTCAAGAGCCTGATGCCCATCCCTTCTGATCACGCCTAGATCCGGATGGCAGACTTACTGTTGATGGTGCTGGGGTTGATGATCTATGGTGGGACTTCTGATGATTTCCACCACCCAACCTCTGCTGGGAAAACCCAAAACTATCTGTCTTGGCCCTCTTGGCCTCTCTCTCCCTCTCCCTTATATGCACTGCCTCCATTTGCTGGGCATACAAAACCAATCAAGAGAATTCGATGTCCTGATGTATCACAACGGTCCTGCAATCCTTGACCAAGTAGTCTTCTACCCCATTCACAAATTTTCTCACCCGAGCCCTCTAATCAGTCACCATCCCGAGGGTATATTTGGATAAGCGGGTGAACTTTAGAGCATACTCTTGAACTGTCATGTGGTTCTATCTTAAATTCACAAACTCAGCTTGCTTGATTTCCCTCATCTCCCAGGGAAAGAATTGATCCAAGAATGCGCTAAGAAACTCATCCCAACCAATTGGAACCTCTCTGACTCCCCAGCCATCCTTCCACTCCCTAAACGAAATATGAGTAACCCCCTTCAACTGATATGAGGCTAGTCTGCACACTCCTCCTCCATCAACCCCATAATCTGGGTGATCTTCTGAATCTCCTCGATGAACTCATATGGGTCCTCATCCACTCTCGACCCAAGAAACTCAAGGGGATTCATCCTAAGGAAATCCCTGACTCTAACCGCCGCTGCATTCCCATTCTAGGGAACATGAGCCATCGCTTGCTGCTTGACCTGAGCGGTCAACGCTTGTGCCAATATCTGGATGGCTTCCCTAAACTCAACATGTGCAACTTGCTTAGGCACATGATCCTCCGAGGCTAGTTGGGCTAGCTGGTGCCTATCTTCGTTGCCATTCTCGTGGCCATTTTCGTTTCCGTTACCATTTCTTCTTCCATTAACTTGGCGTGGAGACATGATTCTGCAAATGTGTATTGCATGAGTTTGAAGGATATATAGAGGTACTTTATCGCATGGCATAGATCATAAAAGGAGGCAAATTTCCTAAAATGTTTCGTAGCCTATTCTTCATAAGTGTGGCGTGCTTCACACCCATAAAAAAGACTCTACTTAACACGGCTTTTATACACCCTACGACACACTGAACCTTTGCTCTAATACCAAGTTTATCACAACCCAACATAGGATCGGTTCTAGACACGGAACCTAGAATCATAAATGGCTCCAAGTCAACCCATGACATGAACATGAAAACTATAGCTCAACATAAATAAAATGGAAGGCTAATTTTTGAAATAGTGGAAGTCGGAATATTAAAACATTTGCACAACGGAAATAACATAACACCGAATCCGAAGCTTAATATAATACTATGTCTAACAAGCATCTACATATTGACGAGCTGATAGGACAGCACTCCCAACTAACTTACTAAAAAACTAAAACTGAAATAGCGACAACACAACTATGTGCAGGTCCTCAGAGGATGAGGACTCACCAACAGGTGAGCTGGATAAGCTCGGGAAATTGGCAAGCAGCGAGACTGAACCTGAACATCTAAGCCTGTATCACAAAATGATATAGCATAGAGTATATGGTCAATACTTGAAATGTAATGAGTATGCAAGGTAAGTAAAATAGGCTAAGTAAGTAAAACAGAAAAACATGCATAACATAAGACATATCAATATACTGCATGTTGATATCTTGAAAATATGAATAAACATAACCAAAATTCATAACTATATTGGATGACCCAATGCTAAACATGATCATCATAAGTAAAACTGATAAACTGAACATTGGGTCAAACCTATTGAAAACGTAATATCATAACTGATAGACATGCATAACTGAAATAATTAGGAACAATGGGAGACTTGTCATGTAACCGACATAATCATGATAGAGCTTACGTGATCTCAACTATTACACTTAAGTGGGCAGAGCTGTCCAAAGTCTTGCTAGGGCTAAGGGTGCTACCATGATATCGATATCAAGCAAAAGGCCTCTTGGGGGTAGGGAAAGCTCGAAAAAAGAGGTCCCAATGAATCTGAATAAATCTACCTTAGCGTGTAGTTCTGAGGCCCGAGATATATCTGAACCCCTAGACTACTCGGTGCTAGACACTACTGCCAAAAACTTGCATATGCCCTACATTGATTTTCAAAGAAGCTTAACCATCGTTTTTCAATGAAGAGGATCATGAAACTATGTAGTCTGCAATCTGATTATGAGGAGCCTTATCTCAAAACATACCACAAGCTGAAAGTGGAAGTCTTGACTCCAAAACCATGTGGTAAGCTAACATCACAAAATTGAACTAAATCATGAAAACATAGTTAGATCGTGTGGGCTTACCCCAACTTCAACATGCTTGAAATAAACTTGATGATCAAAATCATGGATTCTTACATGAGAAAATCATGAACATCCTTTCATACTAAACATCTCATCATGCTTGAAAAAATAGATCATAATCTTAGATTTTCATGAAACTTGCATATTTGGGCATAGTAATTTCAAAACTAGAAATCATGAATTGTAATTCAAAATAAGTATAAAGCATACCCATGAATCTTAAAATACCATTTAAACATGAAAGGAATTGAACCATGAATAAATCATAGAGAATTTCACGAAATTGAATTAAAACCCCATAATATCATAGACTTGACTATAAGACTTGAATTCATGTACTTGAGGAGAAATTGAGGCATGAGAGTGAATGGAATCTCTCATTTATAGCCCTACATACCTGGGTAATCTGATTCTACGCTCCTCCTTGAAAGTCCAAGAGAATTGGAGAAGAACTTGAGGAATTCTAGGCTTGATCTCTTCACGAATTCTCTAGTCTTGCATGCATGAGGAGGGAATAGGTTAAAATAGGCTACACCCTCTTAAAATCCTCCTAACAGAGCTTAAAATGACATAGTTTTAGGCTTAGGGGCTAAGAATTTACAAAAAACCCTTAATGAAACTGTAGAAAAAACTTAACTGCCAGCTGCTATAACTTGTACCATGAGTCATACAATCGACCTATGGATTCATGGTAGCCTTCCTTACTAACCAAGTTCCAAAACATCACTCCTTGAAAAATTACACAAATCCTACTATGACCCATGACTACTACCTACGACTCGTAACCCCCACTCGTACAATCAACACCTGAAAAGTCCCCAGTTTTTGTTAGGATCTATACCACGAGTCATACCCACACACCACGACCCGTAGGGGGACTCGTGGTTTCAAAGGCCAACTACTGAACCCTTACTATGGGTCATCCTACGAGTCATACCATCTTCATACGATTTGTACCATCGATCTTCCTGAGACAAAATGCAGGTTTCTCCTATTAATCACTTTTAAAATCCCGAACATAGTCTTAGGAACCTTTGGGGTATTACACATGATTTTCTTTATGAGAGAGAGCGAACTTTATGAGACAACACATGATTTTCTTTATGAGAGAGAGCGAACTTTTTTATTTATATGAGTCCTTAATTTAAATTTATTTTGTGAACTGATTTTTCTCTTGATTGGATTGGTGAGGGTACATGATTCAGATAAAGATTTCTGGGGTACTTGGTTGTTAAGTTGGCATAGGAAAGAAAGTCAAGAATTAGATAGGAGGAAAGACAATTTTTGAGGCTAGGATGTTAGGAGAGATCAATTGAAAATTTTAAATAGTCTTGGCATAAAAAGTTTGATAAAGGTGTCTATATACTTATGTTAGGTTCTAAACATTGATATAAAACTATTTTCATGAGTCAAGATGCATGAGCGGGTCTATAAGTTGTTCTTGGCCATGATGTTAGTTTTGAACTTTCTCGAGGAAGAGCAAAAATCCAAGTGTGGGGTGGTGATATTCGGCAAAAAGTATCTATCTATGTTACATTATCACCTTATATCTTATGAAAAACTGTGTTGGTACACTGCTATCTTGGGTATTTTAAACTTGTTACGAGTTTTATGTGTGTAGAAAATATGTTGGATAAACATGATCGAAAGAAGGAGATTTTGACTTGATTTGAAGCGAAAAAAATAAGATTGAAGGATGGATGAGCTCATCTATGGTCCCGTCTTTGCAAGACAGATAGACGAGCCAAGAAATAAGAGAGAGTCTAGAGCTGGCAAGGCTCGTCTATGGTCCTCATGAAGCGAGAGAGGATAGACGAGCAAAGCAAAATCGTCCAGCGTATTTTATTTAGTGTTTGTGTTTACCTACACATCCTAGAATGTGTACATTGATCTTGGGCAAATTTATATGCCCAAGTGATACTTAAATGTGTCATTTTAGCCTTGTTTATCTATCAATATTTATACATTCTAATGTCATTGATAATAAAATGTGAATTTATACTAATCAACATGATTAGCGTTGTTTTGCAGGTGAAATGTAATTTTGGGAAGCTAAAATGCGTGTTGGGAGAGATCGGGGTTGGACTCGGATGTTAGCAAAGGAAAAAGCATTGGACGGCACAAATTAAAGGGGCTCCGCGACGGAGCCGTGTCACGTTGCCATCGCGGAGGCCTTCTGCCTGGATAGGGAATTTTTGGCCAAATTCCAGTGTGGGTGCGCGTTGGGGCCGTGGCACGTTGGCCTAGCCCCGCGTTGCATGCCGTGCCACGTTGGGCCTTATTACCTGGACAGTCAATTTCCAGTGAGGCTCCACGTCAGTGGCGTGTCACGGAAGCAGTGCTCCGCGATGCACTCCGTGACACGTTGCTTGTTATTCCGGGAAAAATTCCCACTAGTATAAATAGAACACTTAGGTTCATTTTTCAATATTCTGACTTGGTGGAGCAAGAACGTGGGTTACAGGCAGTTGAGGGGACGAAAATCTCAGGGTTTTTCTCTATCTCCTTCTTCTTTAATTCAATTGCTTGTAAGTTTAACACTCATTTAACGATGTTTAATCCACAAATGAGTGGCTAAATCCTCTTCTTGCTGAGGTTAAGAACGATTGTAATGAAATGTGATTGTTGATTAAGTTGGTTTTTCATCTTTTCTTTCATGGTTGTTCTATTGATTCTTGTTCTTACTGTATTAATGTGTGGCCTATGTTAATGTATATCTAGAAAGTCTGGTTTCACTCGAGAGAGCAAGAAATTGGAAAGTTGTGAATCAATAGGATATGATCTTTCCTTAGTTTGGGAAAATTGAGAATTGATTTACCTTCAGGATAGAAATATACCTGAAAGTCGTATTAGTCAATTAAGGAACCGGTTTTGTATGGCTAGAACATGAATTTTGTTTAATCACAGAAATGTAGGTGGACGGTTCATGATTCTTAAGTTGGGTTAAATACGAGAGTTTTAATCCATTGGCAATAGTTCTTGACTAGCAACCGGAGGAAAAGTTAACCAAATTATATTGATAATTTATTTCCTTACATGTTCGTTTAACCTCAGCATGCCCACATTCATAGTTCAAACTCAAATTATATAATCTTTGTAGACTTAGGATAAAATTAGAAATCAAAATATATCAAACTCTTCTTTGCACTGTTGTCTTATTTGTTAGAGTTAAAATATAGTACACTTAAGTAGATTTCTACCTTATCCCAGTCCCTGTGGGATCGATACTTGGATTACTTAAGCCACTTTACTACTTATTCGACCACGTGCACTTGCGTGTAGCTTTATACCCAAAGAAAAAACACCAAACAAGTTTTTGGCGCCATTGTCGGGGACTAGCAATTGGTGAATTTTTCTTAAGTGTTAATTTACAATTTTTTTTCTTAGTGTTGACAACTTGGTCTTAGCCTGTATTTTGCAGATATAATCCCTGTTGAACACTGGCAAGAGATAAGGAGCCGGTGGACTCATATTTAAAGCCTGAAAGACTATTTCATCGTCAGCGGAGAGAAGCTCTAGAGAGAAAGCTGCAGTTGCTCAAACGAACAATCATGGAGCAACAACAGAATCCACCAGTAGTACGGGCAATGTTAGTGCCCGAGGAAGTAGCAGCTAGGCCGGTTAGCGAGGTGGCAATCCCACATGCTAACAATGTCACATCTAGCATCCGCAAACCTGAGCCAGGAGGGAGGTTCGAGCTCAAGCAAAACATGGTGCAATTGCTGCACACCAGCGGGCAGTTCACAAGTCTCCCTCATGAGGATCCACAGTAGCATCTCCAAAATTTTTTGGAGATAAGTGACACTTACATCCCCACTGGAGTGTCATCAGATTATGTCAGGCTTACATTGTTCCCATTTTCACTATTGGGAGAAGCCAAGAGGTGGTTGAAAGCTGAGCCACCTAATTCTATTACTACTTGGGATGATCTTGCAAGAAAATTCTTGATACGATTTTTTCCATCCGGTAAAACAGCAAGACTTAGAAGTCAAATTCTAAGTTTCAAACAGAGAGATGGGGAGAATCTATATCAAGCTTGGGATAGATCCAAGTCCATGTTGCGGGATTGTCCTCATCATCATCAATGCAATGATGTGCTGGTGCACACTTTTATAGTGGGTTTGGAACCCCACACAAAAATCTTGCTAGACTCAGCAGCTGGGGGACAAGCATTGGAGAAAACTTATGAGGAGTTGTATACCTTGTTAAACCATATTTCGCAGGGCAATCCGAAGTGGAATGCTAATTCGTCAAGAGGAGGAACAAGGAAAGTAGCAGGAGTTCTAGAAGTGGATGGTTTTACATCTATTGCTGCACAGATAGCTGCTCTAGAAAATTAACTCAACACCCACTTCAGTAACATGACAATGAACCAGACTCAAGCCCCAGTGAATGCAGTGCAGCAGATTTGGTGTGAAGTGTGCGGGAGCAGTGAGCACTCAGCTGAGTGTTCTGGAGCAAATCCTGACTCGGTGAACTTTGTGGGAAATGTACAGAGGAACAGCCACCAACAGTATGGCAACAGCTACAACTCCAACTGGAGGAATCATTCGAATTTCTCTTGGGGTAGCAACAACCATCAAGGACAAAGTTCGAGTCAGGGGGCGCAGAGGAATCAAGGAGGGCATCAGAACTATCAGGCACAATATAGAAACAACAATACACCTCCTCCACCACCATCACCCAACATTGAGGAGATGTTCAAGACGATGATAGCTAACCAAGCTCAATTGCAGGCTGACTATGTGAAATTGGCAGCTGAGGTAAAGAACAACCAGTTAGCTACTAAGGCACTTGAATATCAATTTGGGAAATTTGCTGGAGCCCAAAATACCAGGCCTAGAGGAGGACTTCTGAGCGACACAGATCCCAATCCCAAGCAGGTGAATGCAGTGACCACAAGGAGTGGTTTGCAGCTGAAAGAGGTGGAACCAGAAAGACCACCTCAACAATCGGGAGCAACAGAAGTTGAGAGGGAGCAAAGTGATGAGAGGGGGAAGGAAAAGGAAGCAGCTGAATTAGAAAGACCACCACCCCCGTTCCCTCAAAGATTAAAGAAACACAAGGAGGAGGCGTGTTTCAAGAAATTCATGGAGGTGCTGAAATAGGTACATATTAACTTTCCTCTTGTTGATATTTTGCAGGGAGTGCCAATGTATGCAAAGTACATAAAGGACATCGTGGCAAACAAAAGTCGGTTGACTGAGTATGCTACGGTAGCTCTCACGGAGGAGTGCACTTCCCTTATACAAAACCGTTTGCCCACAAAGCTCAAAGATCCTGGGAGCTTTACTATACAAATTACAATTGGGCAGAGTATCTGAGCTCGCGAATTATGTGATTTGGGAGCGAGCATTAATTTGATGCCATCATCGGTATTCAAGAAGTTGGGTTTAGGGAGTCCTAGACCAACAACAGTGATCTTGCAACTAGCGGATCGGTCCTTAGCCAGACCTGATGGCATTGTGGAGGATGTGCTTCTGCAAGTGGGCTCCCTTATCTTCCTGGTAGATTTCGTCATGCTGGATTTTGAATCAGACGCGGAAGTCCCATTTATTTTGGGACCCCGATTCCCCCTCAATTTTCCTCATTTCTCATACCCTCTGCGACCAACTAATCTTGGGCAGATTTATATGCCCAAGTGATACTCAAACGTATCATTTTCGCCTTGTTTATTGTGCAATGTGTATACATTTTCATGTAATTGGTAATAAAATGTGAATTTATACTAACCAACATGATTAGCATTGTTTTGCAGGTAAAACATGATTTTTAGGAGCTAAAATGCATGTTGGAGTAAGATCGGAATTGGACTTGGAAGCGAGCATGTAAAAGGCATTGGAAGGCGCAATGTAAAGGGGCTCCGCGATGGAGCCGTGCCACGCTACCATCGCGGAGACACACTGCCTGGAGGATGCTTTTATTGGCAAATTCCAGTGAAGCCTCGTGACAGCTCCGTGGCACGGAGATAGGCCTCCGCGTTGGCCTCCGTGCCACGTTGAGGCTATATTCCCGGACCCTAGATTTCTAGTGAGGGTCCGCGTCCACGCCGTGTCATGGAGGTAGTGCTCCGCGTTGGCCTCCGTGACACGTTGCCTGTTATTCCGGGAAAAATTCCCACTAGTATAAATAGAACACTTAGCTTATTTTTAATTAATTCAGACTTGGTGGAGCAAGGACGTGGGTTAGAGGCAGTTGAGGGACGAAAAAGCTAAGGGATTTCTTCTCTTCCTTTCTTCTTTCAATCAATTGTTTGTATGATTAACACTTGTTTTAGGATGATTAATCCACAAATGAGTGGCTAATTCTCTTCCTTGCTGAGGTTATGAACAATGGTGATGAATTTTGATTATTGAATTGTATGGTTTTTCATCTTCTTCTTCTATGTTGTTCTATTAATTCTTGTTTCTACTGCATTAGTGTGTGGCCGACATTAATGTACATCTAAAAAGTCCAATTTCACTCGAGAGAGCACGAAATTGGAAAGTTGTGAATTAATAGGGTACTGTTCTTAACTTGATTTGGGAAAATTGGGTTTTGATGTGCTTTCCTGATAGAAATATACTTGAAAGTCGTATTAGTCAATTTAGGAACCGGAATTGTATTGCTAGGTCATCAATTGCATTTGATCACAGAAATGTAGACGGATGGTTTATGATTCTTAAGTGAGATTAAATACGAGAGGTTTAATCTCTTGGCTAATGTTCTTGGCTAGCAACTAGAAGAGAAGAATAACCGAATTATGATGATAATCAAGTTCATTACTTTTTCTTAACCTTGGCATGCTCATATCCATAGTTTCAATTCACAGTAAATATTTGTTAATAGTTTTAGTATATAAGTTATAAACAAAATTATTTAACTTTTGGTTACGTTGTTGTCAGCATAATTAAAAGTAAAGCTAGAATATAGTATAGTTAAGCAATTTTACTTATCCAGAGTCTCCTTGGTTCGATACTTGGCTTACTTAGCCACTTTATTACTTGTGTGACCACGTGCACTTGCGTGTCGGTTTTTACCTATAACAAACGCACTGAACAAGTTTTTTTGGCGCCGTTGCCGGGGAGACTAGGCAATTGGTGAAATTGTGTTAAGTGTAAATTTACTGTATTTTTGTTTTATTTTCTTAAGTGTTGACAACTTGGTCTTAGCCTGTATTTCGCAGACTTGATTTCTGTGAACACTGGCAAAGGACAAGGAGCTGGTGGAATCTTATACAGAGCCTAAACGTGAATTTCATAGTAAACGCAGAGAAGCTCTACAAAAGAAGCTGCAGTTGCTCAGACAGTCTATTATGGAGCAACAAAATCCACCGGTTGTTAGGGCAGTGTTAGTGCCCGATGAAGCAGCAGCAAGGCCGGTTTGCGAGGTGGCAATCCCACATGCCAACAATGTACATTCTAGTATCCGCAAACCAGAGACCTGGAGGGAGGTTTGAATTGAAGCAGAATATGGTGCAACTTTTGCACACAAGCGGGCAATTTACCGGTCTCCCTCATGAAGACCCACAACAACATCTCCAGAATTTTTTGGAGATAAGTGACACTTATATACCCACTGGAGTGTCACCTGATTATGTTCGGCTCACCTTATTTCCGTTTTCCTTACTTGGTGAAGCCAAGAGGTGGTTAAAAGCTGAACCACCAAATTCTATATCAACGTGGGATGATCTAGCACGGAAGTTCTTGATCAGATTTTTTCCTTCTGGTAAAACAGCTAGACTTAGAAGTCAAATTCTAAGTTTCAAACAGAGGGAGGGAGAAAATTTGTATCAAGCCTGGGAAAGATTTAAATCCATGTTGCGGGACTGTCCTCATCATCATCAGTCCAATGAGGTGCTGGTACACACATTTATTGAGGGTTTGGAACCCCATACTAAAATTTTGTTAGACTCAGCAGCTGGAGGGCAAGCGCTGGAAAAGACTTATGAGGAGCTGTACACTTTGCTCAACTGAATTTCATAGGGCAATCCAGAATGGAATGCAGATTCATCTCGAGGTGGAGCTAGGAAAGCAGCAGGAGTGCTTGAAGTGGATGGATTTACAGCTATCGCTGCGCAGATAACTGCCTTGCAGAATTAGTTAAACAACCACTTCAGCAATATGAACTTGAACCAGACTTCAGCTTCAGTCAATGCAGTCCAGCAAATGTGGTGTGAAGTGTGTGGTAGCAGTGAGCACTCAGCTGAGTGTTGTGGAGCAAACCCAGATTCGGTTAACTTTGTGGGCAATGCACAAGGAAATCAGCAGCAGTTTGGTAGTGGCTACAACTCAAATTGGAGGAACCATCCAAATTATTCGTGGGGTAGCAACAACCAACAAGGCCAAAGTTTGGGTCAGGGTATGCACAAAAATCAAGGAGGGCAACAGAACTACCAATCTCAATTCAGAAATCACAATGCCCCTCCTCCACCACCATCACCTACCATTGAAGAGATGTTCAAGACCATGATCACTAATCAGGCGCAATTGCAGGCTGACTATGTTAAATTGGCAGCCGAAGTGAAGAATAATCAATTAGTGACCAAGGCTCTTGAATATCAATTTGGGCAATTTGCTAGTGCCCAAAACACAAGACCCAGTGGAGGACTGCCTAGCGACACGGATCCTAATCCGAAGCAGGTAAATGCAGTGACCACGAGGAGTGGTTTGCAGTTGAAGGAGGTGGAACCGGAAAGACCGCCTCAAAAGTTAGGAGCAGCAGATGTTGAGGAGGAACAAAGTTCTGATAGGGGGAAGACCAAAGAAGCAGAAGCAGAAAGACCTCCACCCCCGTTCCCTCAACGACTCAAGAAACACAAAGAGGAGGCGTGTTTCAAGAAATTTATGGAGGTGCTTAAACAGGTACATGTTAATTTACCTCTTGTTGATGTCTTGCAGGGAGTGCCAAAATATGCCAAATATATTAAAGACATCGTGGCCAACAAAAGTCGTCTGACTGAGTATGCCACGGTAGCTTTGACGGAGGAATGCACTTCCCGAATTCAAAATAGACTGCCCACGAAGCTGAAAGATCCTGGAAGTTTTACTATCCAGCTGACTATTGGGCAGAGTATCCAAGCTCGTGGATTATGTGACTTGGGGGCGAGCATAAATCTGATGCCATCTTCGGTATTCAGAAAGTTAGGTCTGGGGAGTCCTAGACCTACAACCGTAATCTTGCAGCTAGCAGACAGATCCTTAGCTAGGCCGGATGGCATTGTTGAGGATGTGCTTGTGCAAGTGGGGTCCCTCATTTTTCCGGTTGATTTTATTGTTCTGGATTTCGAACCAGACGCTGAAGTCCCATTTATTTTGGGACGACCCTTTTTGGCAACCGGAAAAGCATTAATCGACGTGGCTGCGGGTCAACTTACAATGCGAGCACATGACAAGGTAGAAGTGTTTGATGTGTACAAAGCACCAAAGCTCCCGATTGTAAATGAGGAACTCTCGGTGATCAATGTGATTGATCATGGGAAGGCTAATCAAATGAGTGAATCCCGAGAGTTGATAGGAAGACCACCTGATAAGGTTGAGCACTACTGGGGGGAGGACAATGATCGTGAAAAATCGTCCATCACCCTAGTAGATAATTGAGCATAAAGGACGTCGAGCCGCGACGGTAAACCAGGCGCTGCACGGGAGGCAACCCGTGAAAAATATTTTTTTCTTTTGTTTAGTAAGGTGTAAATAGTTTTTATTTTAATTTTCTTTTTCTTGATTTAGTATAAAATTTTTCGTTTTAGTTAGTATTTTTCATTTTAGTTAGGGAAATCTATTAATCTAACCAATTTTGTTTAGTGAGGTGATTTTCAGGTCAAACGGAGAAAAATATTCATGGAATCGGAAAGGAAAAGGCAAGGTATGAAAAAATAAATAAAATGAAGAGACAGTGCGCTAGGGCGTTGGCTCCGTGTCACGGAGGAGGGGCTCTGCGTTACCCTCCGTGACAAGTTGATGGTTTAATCTGGAATTTTAAAAAGAATTCCAGTGAGGCTCCGCGTCATGGAGGAGAGGCTCCGCGTTACCCTCCGTGACACGTTGCCCTATATTTAGTGCCGGGTCACACCGGGTTGCCGGGTGACCCGCGTGTTTTTCTTCTTTTTAACCCCAATTTTTGCCCTCTTTTCCTTCATTTTCTCTCTTCTCCGCGACCAAACACCTAGATTACCTCTCCCAACCAACGTGCCACGTTACTAAGCAACCAATTTGTCAAGTCTCTTCAGTTATTCAACGTAAAGGTACGTTTTCCTCGTTTCTCTCAAGTTTTTATCGATTTTAGTCGAATTTGAGCATGGGAGGTGAGATAAATCACCCTAAGTAGCAATTTAGCATGATATTGAATTATTCTTTGATTGATAGATGTTCGGAATGTTGTAACTAGCGTTTGAACTTGTCGATTGCGTGAATGATTCGAATGTGATTGTAAAATTGAATTCTAGGGCTTGGGTTGTTGAAATCGAATTGGGTAATTTGCTAAATTGGTGAATTATATGCCAGGGTGTGTTTGTGAATTGAGATAAGTCGTTGTAAATATTGTTAGAGTGTAATAGACGATGAATTCTCTGTTTTTGGGAAGATGTAAAGATTGTTCAAATTGGTTTGATTATTTGGATTCGTATGTATATAGAATTTTTGTCGTTGTTTTTGTTTGTTGTTTTCGTTGCTAAGTGCGATGGTTGAATTGCTAGCGATAGTAGGATTGGGATTAGCTGTATGAAGTCTGAGTAGTACGCTAAAAGTTATGCTGTCGAAATTTTTGTGAACGCACTAAGCAATAAATTGTATAGTTATTTGTTTTATTGTAAATAAAGTAATCCTTGCCGTAGTATCGTAAACGTAGCTAAGGACTAAGTGTGGGGTAAACTTAGTTTAACCCAACCTTAGCCGAAGCTAATATGCATTTAGCTTGACTTTGTGCTTGTTTTGTTGACAGGTACAATGGCGAGTAGGCATGATAAGGGTAAAGGTGCTTCTACTTCAGGCACCGGGAGAAAACGAATGAGATTGGGCACTGTAGTCCGAGCTGTTCCGCCCGGCCAGCGCCGCCAATACGGAACGAGGTGGGTGACCGATGAAGGGAAGAAGTGGTACACTAAACATAAGGAAAATAAGTACTTCCCTGAGGAGCATATTGCACGGGAACCACTAGCACAGGAGTTCCCCCGTATTGTGCAAAGGATTGAGGCAGCTGGGCTCAGCTTTATATTTCAGGAGCTCAAGGAGTGCAACCTACATTTAGTCCGGGAGTTCTATGCAAATTGGAACCCGGCCATCAGAAGCCACACAATAAAAATCAGAGGGCAGATTGTCACTCTGGAACCCCAGCAATTAAATGCCATCATTGGAGCGCGGGACACAGACGCCCACGTTCTTCGCCAGCTGAACATCACCCCACCATACGCTGACATCAGACGCACCTTGTGTGGGGCTCGATCCACAGCCCGATGGAGTAGACATAAAGAGAGGGTTTACCACCAGACTCTGCCTTATTCGCAGATGAACAGGGAGGCCAGAATATGGCTGAAAATAGTATGTTCGTGCTTGATCCCGGGGGTTTACATGACGGATGTGACCCGGGACCGTGTCTGCCTGGTGTATGCCCTTATGAAAGGGCTGGAGATTAATGTTGGGGCGATTATCATATCCGCCATGAAGAGAGCCCGACTACACCAGGGCCACAGATATGGGTTCGGCGGACTCATCACCACCTTTCTCCGGGGCCTCGATGTCGAGGAAGAGGCTTTGGACTACATCCCGCAGTTGGAGCGGAGGGCGCTTGATGTGACAAAAACTAAGGCCCCCGACACCACACACGGGCCAGTGCTGACACTGGGTGAGCGACATGCTCGTGACGCTCAGTACATGGCTCGGATGTTTGGTATGCAGATGCTTCAGCTCCGGATTGGTGGGAGACCAGCCACGGAGGATGAGTTATGGCAGTTGGAGTTGGATTACCCATTTGGCGAGAACGCCAAAGCATTGTACCGAGTGGGACCAGCCTTCGTTGAGCCCACTGACGATGATGTCCCCACGGACGAGGAGACACGTCGGGAGGACTCCGATGTGGAGTCCGATGACGACGATGGAGGTGACTCGGACATGGGCGATGAGGCAGCAGCACCAGATGAAGAAGTCGAATATTTCGACTGATCAGGGAGTTCCACCACCCGAAATTTGCGTGATTTTTAATTTTTGTGAACACTGGGGACAATGTTCGATTTAAGTGTGGGGTGGGGAGTAGTTAGGTGCTGGAACCTGGGCTAATCTGTTGTATGTTCTTCCTTTGTTTTGCATGTATGTTTTTATGTTTCCCTGTGGTTGTGAACTGATTTGTGTTGTATCTGTATATATTTTTGTGGTAAATGATGTGTGTTTTGAAAGGTTGTGGTTTCCAGTGAAAATTTTGTAAATTTTGTAAATATTTTTTTTTCTTTTCTTTATCGAAATGATCGACAATTTTCAAAATTTTGCGAAAATATTTTGTACATATTAAAATATTTTGTAAATACTTTTCCATCGAAATGATCGATGTGTTGCAAAATTTTTCGATTTTTATTTTGGGTTTCTCGGAGTTTGTTTTCGGTTCTTTTACCGAGAATAGTCCCATTGAACCGATGTCATAGTTAGTGACCGTTCTCTATGATGGATGGATGACGACCGTCTTAAGGGAAATGTAGTCGGTAGGAGTAGTGATTTTAATTTATTTTAAGTTTTTTTCTTTGGTGGATTGCATCACTGAACCTGTAGTTACTATCTGGTTGTGAAATTTTGGTTGCGTGTTGTAACTGATGTTCAAAATGTAAAAGTGATTCGTATGAAAGCATGCAATTTTGTAAATATGTTGAGCTACCTAGGCTGTAGAATTCGATTCGGTGTGATTGAGGCTTAATTTTGAATTCATGTAAGTGGCTAATTAAAGAGTCTGTGAATGCATCTTGAATCGAGCATGTGCATAAAGTGTGAAGTGAGGTATTGTTATTCCATGCTGTTGTGAAGTGTCTAGAACTTGCCTGGTGTGTGTACAAAACGAAATGAAGGAGGTGTAGTGTTGGAAAGGATGTAGGCATTTCTTTGTTTTTAACCGAGAGTTTCTATATTTTTTTTTCTTGTCATACTCTCATTTTTATGTGACTGTATACCCTAGTCAGCCCGTTGAGCCTTTAGCCAATTCTTTCTTTCTTTTCTCCAAAAATGTATAAACTAAGCTTTATTCTTTCTTTTCATTAGTCGTAAAATCTATACAAAACTCTTAAGCGCTTAAGAAGAAAAGAAAATTTTTCCCAAAGTGTCAAAGAGTTAGAAGGGTGAAAAGAAAAAGAAAAGCAGAGTGAGGAAAGAAAAGAAAAAGGTGGAGGGTGCACTCATCATAATTAAATGATATTGAGGGTACATAAAAACCCTTTGTTGTTGTGTCAAATGTGTTTGATGAAATGGGCAGTACGAAAGTAAACCAGCATGAATGGTGTGAGATGAAAAAAAAAAAGAAAAGAGAGAAACAATGTCATGAGTTGATGGGAATGTGTTGAAAAGGCGCTTAAGGATGCTAGTGACTATTATTGGCTAATCCAATATATACTAGTTCCATAGCCTCCATTACAACCCATTAAAGTCCTACTTGATCTTACATCGCATTTCCTTATATTAGTGGAGTAATACACTAAGAGCAAGCCTATGGGTCATGACATGATGCATGTGAATTCTTTTGGGAGAGAGAGTGAAATTAATTTCTACATGCCCCTACTTGAATGTTGGTGTGTTGCATGAACATAAAGGGGAAGATTCTCTTGAGTTGTGAGGGCACATGCTTGATGAAAGATTGATTTTCGTGTCGGATATCTTGATTAGCTGATTTGCATGAGTTTACCGATATCGAGAGTCGATTCTTAAAGTCTAGGAAGTCTTGATGTATGAAAGGTCATTGCATTGTTAAGACCATGCATGTTTTCTTGATGATTTGCAAAAATTGAATAATCGGTATGACCGTAGCGTAAATTGTCGCACCATAGTGGCAAAGGTTGGGATGTAATTTGCATGAGTTGTGTATGTGTTGTTCGAGGACGAACAAGGATTTAAGTGTGGGGTAAGTGATCTTGGGCAGATTTATATGCCCAAGTGATACTCAAACGTATCATTTTCTCCTTGTTTATTGTGCAATGTGTATACATTTTCATGTAATTGGTAATAAAATGTGAATTTATACTAACCAACATGATTAGCATTGTTTTGCAGGTAAAACATGATTTTTAGGAGCTAAAATGCATGTTGGAGTAAGATCGGAATTGGACTTGGAAGCGAGCATGGAAAAGGCATTGGAAGGCGCAATGTAAAGGGGCTCCGCGATGGAGCCGTGCCACGCTACCATCGCGGAGGCACACTGCCTGGAGGATGATTTTATTGGCAAATTCCAGTGAAGCCTCGCGACAGCTCTGTGGCACGGAGATAGGCCTTCGCGTTGGCCTCCGTGCCACGTTGAGGCTATATTCCCGAACCCTGGATTTCCAGTGAGGGTCCGCATCCACGCCGTGTCACGGAGGCAGTGCTCCGCGTTGGCCTCCGTGACACGTTGCTTGTTATTCCGGGAAAAATTCCCACTAGTATAAATAGAACACTTAGCTTATTTTTAATTAATTCAGACTTGGTGGAGCAAGGACGTGGGTTAGAGGCAGTTGAGGGACGAAAAATCTAAGGGATTTCTTCTCTTCCTTTCTTCTTTCAATCAATTGTTTGTATGATTAACACATGTTTTAGGATGATTAATCCACAAATGAGTGGCTAATTCTCTTCCTTGCTGAGGTTATGAACAATGGTGATGAATTTTGATTATTGAATTGTATGGTTTTTCATCTTCTTCTTCTATGTTGTTCTATTAATTCTTGTTTCTACTGCATTAGTGTGTGGCCGACATTAATGTACATCTAAAAAGTCCAATTTCACTCGAGAGAGCACGAAATTGGAAAGTTGTTAATTAATAGGGTACTGTTCTTAACTTGATTTGGGAAAAATGGGTTTTGATGTGCTTTCCTGATAGAAATATACTTGAAAGTCATATTAGTCAATTTAGGAACCGGAATTGTATTGCTAGGTCATCAATTGCATTTGATCACAGAAATGTAGACGGATGGTTTATGATTCTTAAGTGAGATTAAATACGAGAGTTTTAATCTCTTGGCTAATGTTCTTGGCTAGCAACTAGAAGAGAAGAATAACCGAATTATGATGATAATCAAGTTCATTACTTGTTCTTAACCTTGGCATGCTCATATCCATAGTTTCAATTCACAGTAAATATTTGTTAATAGTTTTAGTATATAAGTTACAAACAAAATTATTTAACTTTTGGTTACGTTGTTGTCAGCATAATTAGAAGTAAAGCTAGAATATAGTATAGTTAAGCAATTTTACTTATCCAGAGTCTCCTTGGTTCGATACTTGGCTTACTTAGCCACTTTATTACTTGTGTGACCACGTGCACTTGCGTGTCGGTTTTTACCTATAACAAACTCACCGAACACGAACCTCCCAAAAACCCCTTCCCCCTCAACGTGACACAGACTTAGGCTAAGAATTTCATCGAGTTTTCATCAATTCTTCGAATTCAAGGTATGTTCTTCAATTCTATCTCATTTCTTGTCGATTTTCTTCAAGATTGAACATGTGATATGAGCTAAACTTGCCCTAAGTAGAAATTAAACTTAAATTCAATTGAATTATTGTTGATTGATGTTCGGAGTATCATTGTGATTGCTTGAACTCGTTAATTACATAGTTTAATTGAATTTTTGATAAAATCATAACTAGGGCATGCCTTTGAGTTTGAAATGGAAAAACTTAGTTGAACTAGTGAAATTCATGATGGGTTGTACATGTTGAGTGAGATGAGTCGATGTGCTAACTGTTACTATGTTAAAAGACCGACGGATTCTCGGGTGAAGGAAATATTGGAATTTGCAAGAATTGGGTGAATTGTACAGGATCATGTATTTAAATTTTTCTTTTGTTTTTCCTTGTTAAGTGCTATGGGATAAAATGTTATCGATGGTAATGATTGTGGCTAGCTGTACGAAGTCTGAGTAGTACATAGAATATATACCGTCGAATTCTCCAAATGCACTAAGCATATTTGTTATGTTTGTTGTTTGTTTGTGTAAGTAAGCACGATCTTGCCTTAATGTTGTAATTTTGGCTAAGGACTAAGTGTGGGGTAGCCTAGCTTAACCCAACCTTAGTCGAAGCAAATTTTAATTGGCTTAACATTGATCTTGTTTATTTGGGTTGACAGGAAAAATGGCAAGCAGGCAGGACAAGGGAAAAGGCGCATCAACATCTGGCGCCGGAAGAAAAAGAATCAGACTGGGTACAGTGGTCCAAGCAGCACCAGCGGTTCCACGCGGCCAACGCCGTCAATATGGAACCAGGTGGGTGACAGAGGAGGGGAAGAAGTGGTACGCAAAGCACAAGGAGAGCAAGTACTTCCCCGAGGAACACATAGTAAGGGAACCGTTGGCACAGGAGTTCCCCAGGATTGTCCAGAGGATCGAGGCAGCTAGGCTGAACTTCATTTTTGAAGAGCCCAAAGAATGCAACTTGCACTTGATTCGGGAATTCTACGCCAATTGGAACCCGACTCTCAGAAGTCACACCATCAAAATAAGGGGGCAAATAGTCTCTTTTGAGCCCCACCACCTCAATGCTATCTTAGGGGTGCGGGACACAGACGCCCACGTGCTTCAACAGCTGAATATTACTCCACCATACGCGGACATCAGACACACTTTGTGTGGAACCCGATCGACGGCTAGGTGGAGAAGACATAAGGAGAGGGGCTACCATCAGACTTTGCCCTACTCACAGATGAACAGGGAAGTCAGGATATGGCTTAAGATCGTGTGTTCCTGCCTAATCCCGGGGGTGCATATGATGGATGTAACCCGGGATCGTGTATGCTTGGTGTACGCCCTGATGAGGAGACACATCGTGAGGACTCCGATGTGGAGTCCGATGATGACGATAGGGGTAATTCAGACATGGGAGATGAAGCAGCAGCACCTGATGAAGAAGTGGAGTATTTTGATTGATCACGGAGTTCCACCACCCAATTTTTGTGCTATGTGAATTTTTGTGAACACTGGGGACAGTGTTCGAGATAAGTGTGGGGTGGGAGTAGTTAGGTGCTGGGTGTGTTGTTGTCTATGTTCTGTTCTGTTGTTGTGCCTGTGGAGAAATTTTGTGACCCTGTGATTGTGATGTTGTTGGTCTTTATTGTAATTAAATGTGAAACTGTTGTGTGCTGCTGAATATTTTGCTAGCTAATTTTGTACATATTTTAGTTTTATCGAAATGATCGATATTTTTTTAAAAAAATTAAATTCTTGGGTTTCTCAGCGTTTGTTTTCAGTTCTTTTACCGAGAATGGTCCCATTGAACCGAAGTCCTAGTTAGTGACCGTTCCCTATGATGGATGGATGACGACCGTCTAAAGGGAAATGTAGTCGTTAGGAGTAGATTATTTTCATTTATTTTTCAGTTGTTTTCTTTTGTGGGGTGCATCCCAAAACCTGTAGTTACTTTATGGTTGCGGAATTTTGGTTGCGTGTTGTACATGATATTCGAAATGCAAAGGTGATTCATATGAAAGCATGCAACTTTGTAAATATGTTGAGATACCTAGGCCATAGAGTTGATTCAGTGTGATTGAGGCTTAATGTTTGAATTCTTGTAATTAACTAATTGAAGAGTCTGTGAATATGTCTTGAATTGAGCATGTGCAATAAGTGTGAAGTGAGGTTTTGTTCATTCCATGCCATTGTGAAGTGTCTAGAACTTGCCTGGTGTGTGTACGAAACGAAATGAAGGAGGTGTATTGTGGGAAAGGATGTAGGCATTTCTTTGTGTTAACTGAAAGTTTCTCTTTTTCATTATTGCACCCACCTTGAATGTACACCCTAGTTAGCCCGTTGAGCCTTTAGCCTATTATTTTTTTTCTTGTGTCAAAATGTGTAAACCGAGCTTTACCCCTTCTTTTCATTAGCCGTAAATTTGATCCAAAAACTCTTAAGTGCTTAAGAAGAGAAAATAATTTTCCCAAAGTGTCAAAGAGTGAGAATGGTGAAAAGAAAAGAAAAGCAGAGTGATGAAAGGAAAGAAAAGGTTGAAGGTGCACTTGTTATAAATAAAATATAATGAAGGTGTCTGAATAATCTTTGTTATCGAGTCAAGTGTGCTTAAAGATATGGGCCAAACTAAAGACAGACTTCAAGAAGGGGAGGATGAAGGAAGAAACAATGCCCATGAGTTGATGGGATGTACTGAAAAGGCGCTTAAGGATGCTAGTGGCTATTATTGGCTAGCCCAATATTTACTAGTTCTGTAGCTTACATTACAACCCCTTAAAGTCCTACGTGATCCTACATCACATTTTCTTATATTAGTGGAGTAATACACTAAGGGCAAGCCTATGGTTCATGACATGATGCATGTGAATTCTTTTGGGAGAGAGAGTGAAATTGTGTTTATAAGCCCCTGCATGTAATCGTTAGAGTTCATGTGATTAAAAAGGGGAAAATTCTCTTGTGTTGTGAGGGCACATGCTCGATGAGGGATTAAGTTTCATGTCGGATATCTTGATCAGCTGATTCACACGAGTTTGCCAATATCGAGAGTCGATTCTTAAGTCTAGGAGGTCTTGATGTGTTGAAGGTCATTGCATTGATAGGACCATGCGTGTTTTCTTGATGATTTGCTGTATTGAATAATCGGTATGACCGTAGCCTGAATTTTCGAACCAAAGTAGCCAGGTTGGGGTGTAAATTGCATGAGGTGTAAGATTGTTGTTCGGGGACGAATAAGGATTTAAGTGTGGGGTAAGTGATCTTGGGCAAATTTATATGCCCAAGTGATACTTAAATGTGTCATTTTAGCCTTGTTTATCTATCAATGTTTATACATTCTGATGTGATTGATAATAAAATGTGAATTTATACTAACCAACATGATTAGCGTTGTTTTGCAGGTGATATGTAATTTTGGGAATCTAAAATGCGTGTTGGGAGAGATCGGGGTTGGACTCGGATGTTAGCAAAGGACAAAGCATTGGACGACACAAATTAAAGGGGCTCCACGATGGAGCCGTGTCACGCTGCCATCGCGGAGGCCTTCTGCCTGGATAGGGAATTTTTGGCCAAATTCCAGTGTGGGTGCGCATTGGGGCCATGGCACGTTGGCCTAGCCCCGCATTGCACGTCGTTCCATGTTGGGCCTTATTACCTGGACAGTCAATTTCCAGTGAGGCTCCGCGTTAGTGGCGTGTCACGGAGGCAGTGCTCCGCAATGCACTCCGTGACACGTTGCTTGTTATTCCCGGAAAAATTCCCACTAGTATAAATAGAACACTCAGGTTCATTTTTCAATATTCTGACTTGGTGGAGCAAGAACGTGGGTTATAGGCAGTTGAGGGGACGAAAATCTCAGGGTTTTTCTCTATCTCCTTCTTCTTTAATTCAATTGCTTGTAAGTTTAACACTCATTTAGCGATGTTTAATCCACAAATGAGTGGCTAAATCCTCCTCTTGCTGAAGTTAAGAACAATTGTAATGAAATGTGATTGTTGATTAAGTTGGTTTTTCATCTTTTCTTTCATGGTTGTTCTATTGATTCTTGTTCTTACTGCATTAATGTGTGGCCTATGTTAATGTATATCTAAAAAGTCCGGTTTTACTCGAGAGAGCAAGAAATTGGAAAGTTGTGAATCAATAGGATATGATCTATTCTTAGTTTGGGAAACTTGAGAATTGATTTATCTTTAGGATAGAAATATACCTGAAAGTCGTATTAGTCAATTAAGGAACCGGTTTTGTATGGCTAGAACATGAATTTCGTTTAATCACAGAAATGTAGGTGGACGGTTCATGATTCTTATGTTGGGTTAAATACGAGAGTTTTAATCCATTGGCAATAGTTCTTGACTAGCAACTGGAGGAAAAGTTAACCAAATTATATTGATAATTTATTTCCTTACATGTTCGTTTAACCTCAGCATGCCCACATTCATAGTTCAGACTCAAATTATATAATCTTTGTAGACTTAGGATAAAATTATAAATCAAAATATATCAAACTCTTCTTTGCACTGTTGTCTTCATTGTTAGAGTTAAAATATAGTACACTTAAGTAGATTGCTACCTTATCCCAATCCCTGTGGGATCGATACTTGGCTTACTTAAGCCACTTTACTACTTGTTCGACCACGTGCACTTGCGTGTAGCTTTATACCCAAAGCAAAAACACAGAACATACATACCCTAAAAAATTATATTGAGGAGACACACATATCTTTGGAGGAAGAAACTCTCAATTTTTAGAGGAGAACGCGCAAGGAGTGGAAGTGACAAAAATTCGAGTTTGAGTTTCACTTTCTTCCCTTCTTTTACTTATTTGTTATGGAATTTTATGCTATGTTCTTAAACAATATTATGAGTAGTAGATTCCTTATCTATGGTTTTGATGTAACCTTTTATTCTATGAATTCTTGTTGTGCTTTAATATAATTGAGCCTTTCATGAATTTCTCTACGTGTTCAACTATGTGTTTATTTCAATTGATTGAATAACCATCGATTGATTGTGCCTATTTATTATGTATTGCTTGAGAAAGAATGCATATGTAGGTTATTATTGAACAACATCACTACTTAGGTATATGAGAGATCACTATTGTGTGTTTAAAAGCGAGTGTAGAGATAACGAAGCTTTGATGTGATAATAGTGAGTGGTGAGAAATCGCCAGCTAGAGTTTTTCGAGAGAATACGTCTAGTAAATTATCGTGATTTCTTGAGAGATAATTACAGTAAGTAGAGTGCTCATTATCTATAGAAAATAAATCGGCGATACTATAGTCACGTTGCGAGAAGGATTTTGATAATTGGGAAAATCATAACTCTAGGACGCTTTAATCTTTTTCCAAATTTAGTCTATTTAGTTGATAATTTTTACCACTTTAATAATTTTTAGTTAATTAGTTAAAAATAGAAATTTTAATCTTTAAAATTAAATATTTATTTGAACTTATTTTCTTAGTAATATTGAATAATTATAACCAACATTAGTTCTGTGTGGGATTCGACTTCGAACTTTTAGACAGGATTATATTTGCAACGACTATTTATCCTTTATAGAATTAGTATTGGGCATGATCATTTAACTCAAAATGCCTCAAAGCACACCTAATCATCAAAACACACCAACATAAGCACAAACCATAGAATTAATACCCAAAAGTACGAGAGAAGATAATAACTTGATGCAAATAATGACTAGTTTACACACATTTATCCTAAACATAAACAACCCACACATGAATTCTTTCTTGTCCATGAGCAATAAATTAATTCACCACTTCATCTATAGCTAGACTGTAATTCTCCAAAGTACCTAAGATCAGATCCTAGACATGAAGCAGAAAACCAGCAAAAAGATCTAACTTTTTCTTAGAATGACCCACACCACGAGTTGTGGTGTGAGGCCATGAGTCGTGGGAGGACTCGTGGTGAGCATCCCATAGATATCCCAAATTCACAGTCACCAGGACTCAGACCGCGAGTCATGGGATAAGACAACAAGTCATAGTATGTCTTGTTCTTAACAGTCTAGCATAAGTCCCGCAACTTTACAATTTTTCCCCCCAGGGACCACGAGTACAAGCCACGAATCATTGATTGACAGGACAACTCATCCTGATAACCTGTGATAGGAAATTTCTGCAACCATTTGAGATGCCCCAGTGACCATGAGTTCAGACCATGAGTCATAGAGGGATAGGAAAACTTATGGCATGTCTCGTTGTGACTGGATGATTGAAATTTGATACATTTTTTCAGGGGTATTTTCATAACTTTCTATATTTTTAACTCCTATACCAGGTCATTTTGGGTTTTTTTAGAGGTAAATTAGAGGGACTTTAATAGAATAATCTCTTAATCTTCTCCCAATATCGAAGAACATCGGAGATACAGTACTCTCTCAAGCTTTCAAGAAACTAGGATTCCTCCAGTCCAAACTCTTGGGTTCTCAGGAAACAAGCAAAAATTCTTTAGTCCAGGTATGTGGGATCATCAATAAAGGTTTTATTTCACCCTTATTCCCAAAACCTTAAGCTTTAGACTACCTTTTTAGAATGAGCATATGAATTCATGATTTCTAGGGCTAGAACTCTTTTATCCAAAGTTATAATTTTAGTGTATCATGTTTACTTCATGATTCTTATATGAATACTGCAGGTATGCATGATTTACAAAGTAGAAAATTATCTTGTAACCCTAGTTTTCAAATTTATTATGATTTCCTCATCTTTAGCATGTTTTCAGAATAGTCTATGATATTATAAGTTTATGTTTTAGAATCAGTACAGTTTGCATGACTAGTTCAGTATTTTAGACATTTATGTAAACAACATTATTTTATAGTAGTCGATGCAAAACCTTTCAAAGCACATCTATAACTATGAGCATAAATGTATAGTTTTGGGAGTAGTATTTAACTCTGAGTGGATGCGGGTTTAGATAACTCATGTTCTAAAACTACGTGTCATCATATGTTAAAGGGGTCCTCACAAGTTGAGACTGTCCCCCATGACCAAATGAGCTCATGAGTGATTTCGCACCTTCATGGTCCTTACCCTTGGCAAGGTATGGACACCCTTCCAACCAGGGTTACATGTTGGGCTCCATGATGCTCACTTTGAGCATGTCATTTATGAGAATCTCCCGCAGAAATACATTCTTTACAGTAGTTGTACATGGTCCACAGATTCAGTATATACAAACTTATTTTATGATTTACAGTCATGTTCTCCATGTGTATGTTTTAAACCTTGGGTCATAATTCTCCAGTTTATGTTATTCCGAGAAAGTTTTACTAATGCATACGATTATAGTTTTGCAGCATGATTTCCTCTTTTCTCATGTCTTACTTATCTCATATACTCAGTACATTTAAAGTACTGATTGCATACTTTTATTCTATATCATCTCATGATATAACTTCATGCGCACAGACTCAGTCCCGCCGCTAGACACGTTTCAGTGCCCGATCAACCATCTTGTTGGTGAGTCCTCATCATCTGAGGATAAGAGGTTATTTACCTTCTTTATTTTATCATTTCAATATTTAGAGGTAGTTGAGTACCTATCCCTTTAGCTCGTCCATCTTAGAGGATTTCAGACATAATTATATATTCATCTTGGTTGATTTACTTATATGCTTTCAGAGTTAAACATTTATACTTAACTTCAAGCTTATTTAGTTAAACATTCAAGTATTATTTTAGCTTCCATTTAATTTGTTCAGTATGTGTTTAGTTTCATGCTAGTACTATAGGTTAGCTTGGCACCATTTATGGTTCTAAGTCCCGTGTCGCTTCCAAGGTCTAGACATGGGTCATGACAAACATGGTATCAGAGGTAAGTTTAAGGTGTCCTAGGGGTGTCTGAAAGCTCCGTTAAGTAGAATCTTTTTCATGGGTGTGAAGTGCGCCACACTTATGAGGAAGAGGCTGCGAAATGTTATTAGGAAAACTTCCCTTCTTTTATGTTAAATATCATGTGATAGAGTCCAACTCTATTTACCCTGCTAGCTCATGCTCTACAGAAAATGCATCCCAGAAAAACCAATAGACGCAAAAATGAAAATCGGCCATCACTACCAGTGCCGGCAAAACCTGTGAATGATCAGGTCACTAATTCATAGTTGCATTTCAAATGGTGGCACAGGTCATTACCACTCAAGTAAATCACTAGGCAGCCACCCTTATGAATCTGAATGGAAATGTGC